>OY998243.1:33247012-34598265 GCA_963922005.1 Cornus suecica | reverse complement strand
GTATATATAGGCAATGGCATAGAGAGCCTCTTTTCAGTCTTTTCACTCTTAAAACTCATCAAAACCCTAAATATAAGTGTATATAGATGTATACAGAGGTCTGGAGTCACGGGTGAAACAGGAAAAATCACGTAGAAATCCTCAAAGTTGCCGCACTTATTCAAGCGTAGGTCCCAAGCATAGGTCTAAGCGTAGATTTTGCAATTCTGGCCACTTTTTGGTACTGGAAGAGTAGGCACAAGCGTATGGTTTTTATGGAAAACCACTTTTCTCCGTGAATGCACCAAAACGTCCGTCTCGAACCCACAATACTTTTTGCTGAAGATGACGACTACTGAAAATGCCGTTTTTGCCCTCCGGGAGCCATTGTTGTCTCGGACTGCCTATTTGACCCTCCTATTAGATAGAAAACACACACTCTTCAGTTAATTCGCCGAAGTTAGCTCCATTTCTTCATTAAGCTCCTGAGACATGCTTTAACACGCAAACAACATAACAATACCAAATAATGGAATGAAAGAACGTAACAATAGTGAGTTAAGGGGTCAAAATGACTAATATTTGACACCTATCAGTGATAGAGCAATGAAAACCCTAGTTTTCTCTCTCTATTGATCAAACTCGTTATTTAAATTTTGTTTTTAGCTAATTTAGTCATACTTCTCAAAATCAAACCAAACAACTTTTTCAAACATAACTCAATATTTTTGAGCTACTGAAGTGAATATCCAAGTCTCTGTGGGTTCGACATTCCCTTTCTCAAGCCAATTCGATACTATAATTTGACTCATGTGCTTGCGATAAGTAAAACCTAAGTCGTCGTAAGGGACTATTTTTAACCATTATTATTATCACCCATGGGTGGACATCAAGGTGCTACAAGTGTGTTGTTACACAGATAACAGAAAAATGGGTGCTAAGAGTGCAGTGGACACAAATAGCATGATGACCGAACCTATGTGTGAATACTTGAGCTGCCTCCTGAAAGAAGGTTTTGTATGAATGCACATGTAAACAAGTAAGCAAATAAGTGTACGAGGAATACAGGCTCGAAGGGTAAACGGATGCTAAATGTCGCTTTACGAGGACTACATGCTCCTATAATATTGTATGAGGACAAATAGAGTTACATTTTTATTACATTACTTTTCACATAAACGTATGCAGGGAACTTTCTATTACTAAGCTAAATAAGACATAACTTGAGGGGTTCAGAGTCCAAATTTGTTTATTGACATGTAATATTTGTTTATTTAAATAAGACATATAATATTGTACAATCTTTAATATATACATGACTCGTGATCTTTACTTTATTCTACACATATACATGACTCGTGATCTTTACTTTATTCTACACAACAAAATGACAATCTAGTGTAAATATTAAATACTTTTTCTTTATTGTTTCAAGTTACAATTAATTCAAGTTATTTATTTGTTCATTGTTCCCAGCAACCTTATTTCCTTTTTAGATTTTACATAGATATTACTTTGTTATTATATTGGTAAATTACTATTGTCTATGATAATGATTAGATAATATGTGATGGATAGTTGATGATTTTAAACTGCATAATTTATATTTTTAAAGTTGCATTGTGTCCTACATATACTTCATCACAACCCAAAGAGCATACTTCTGATTTTTTACAATCTCCACTAATAGTACTCACAATACATATCATATTAGGTTTATGTTTTCAATGTTTTACATTTTTTGTTGCATATTTTGGTCCAATTAACTCTCTCATATTATAAATTTACCTTGCACATTATTCTTCCATCACAAGTATAATGAGTTTGAATTAGTCATTCGATAAATTTAGTTAAACATTATTATACATTTATTTGAACCAAAAAAAATTTTACTTCATTTTTCTTAAGAGTTTTTGATGTCTATACTAATGATACATTTCACATCCGCATTTGATTATATTGCACAATGTTAATCAAGTACACTGCACATTTTTATTTTTATCATTTTTTAGATACATTAATGATTCATATTTCTTCTCACTAACCTTCACTATATCAGAATTAAATGTTGTTATTACAAACAAATTTATTAATTTAAATATAAATAACTTAGTACATACAGTTAAATATTTTGATACAGTTACTTCACACTATACAGTTCATCATTTAATCAGATTAAACCAGGTCACAAATATTTTTACTTACTTTTAAAGAGTTGCGCATATTTGTGCTTTAATGGTACACTTCAGATATATATTCGATTATATTGAACAACACACTGTATATTCTTATTCCTCACTTTGCGCGTAGACCAATGCATGTTACTTCTTCTCATACACTTCACCGATAAAATCAGTTATTTAGAACAAACAAATTTAACACTATACATCTCATTAAAGAAGACATAAAATTGTTAGACAATTTTAACACTATACATCTCATTCTTAAATAAGATTAAAAAAGGCTACAAATAGTTTTACATATTTACTAAGATTTTATAGATGTTGTACTTAATGGTACACTTCAAAAGCATATTCGTTTATATTGCACAATGGTATTCAATGGTAATGCACATTCTTAATCCATCATTTTTCGTATAATTCCACACATGGTACTTCTTCTCACAAAAAGTTTCGGATCAAATCAGACTTATAAGTTAATAACTAGTTACAAACGGGCTTGTAATTATACAAGACATAACTTAGCAATTATAAAAATATGAATAACATAATAAAAATGGAATGCATGATTAACAGTATAAAAATGGAATTATCATTCCATAAGTTAATTGAATAACATATGCCTATAATGCATGACATTAGAATAAATATTGGCTTACAGTTTTATAATATTAGAATAACATATTATTTATATATATAAGATATTTTGATATATACAATAGTGTTCTCTTGCTCCTAGGGAACAAGAAAATTTATATTCACTTTTAATATTGACCCTTAGATTTAATCTAAGGGTCATAATCTGAAACCACTATTGTCAGTCAAATATACCCAAAACTATATTTTATTTCCATAATTAATTAATTTAAAACCACCTATATCAATTAAAAAAAGCTAACTACCTAAACAAAAAAATAAAAACAAAAAAACCAATTAAATATAAATTGGTAGACAATAGTGGTTTCATATTATGACCCTTAGATTTAATCTAAAGGTCAATATTAAAAGTGATTATAAATTTTCTTGCTCCTAGAACACTAGTGTTAATATATATCAAATATCTTATTATTTATGTTGCAATAATGTAAATTGTTTAGTTCCTTTAACAAAAACATCCATCAAATTTTTGATAAATTGTAGTTTGACTCTCTCAAGATATGATATATTACGTTCACACCTATATTTCTTTGAATCTGGACCAGAACGTACAACTTCTAGATTTGCTTCATCCTGAAGCTCTGATACCATTTGTTAATAATTAATTCACATCTCACACATAAGAATTAATTCCTCCCAAGATCACAAACACATGTTTTTACTTACACACACATCATCCACACAGAATACACAAGATTTATAGCGGAAAACTCCAAATCGGAGAAAATCTAATGTCGTTGTCAAAAACAATTAGAGAAAAATTCACTATGTGAAAAATTGTTACAACCACACTCTAAGTAATTTTCTCTCACCACCCACGATTCCAGTACACCCACACTCTACCAAAGCATATACTAACTCACACCTTTCTATTATCAAATTAAGAGAACCAAGAAAGAAATTTAACTAGAGTTAAAATACAATGCTTGAAATGCTTTTGACTAGAATAAATAAAATAAAGGCTTGAACTCCTTATATAGGCTCTTGAACTCATCTACCTTTACTCTCTAAGCAATGTGAGACTTTTTCATCTTTTATTTTTGCCAAATCCTAACAGTATTATCTCTCAAAAAGAATTTCTCTCTTCATTTAAGCATAGTGATCTTTTCAGAATTTCTCTCTATTATCTCTTTTCAGAAATTGGAAATTGCAACAAGGTGTGGCTCATGATATTGACAAATGGGTTCTTCACTCTAAACAAAGTGATCTTCAGTGGTCTTCTTGACCCTCATGACTTTGTTCACTCTGTCAACCAAGAGGCTTATGCCCTTGCTTCTTAGTCCTTGTTTTTAGTCGGGAAAAGAAAAGAAGGGAAAAAAAAAGAAAAATAAAAAACCTCTAATATTGAGAAATACTAGCGAATATGCTTAGTAAACGGATGCCCTCACCAAATAAATCAAGACATATGAACTCCCATGCTTTAAAATAAACAAATCCTTCTAGAAACTAGTACTGATAATATAAGAATAATTACTGAACAAATAAATAAATATTGACTACCTTATTGCAATTGCATGATGATTTACGAGGTATTTTTTATTGGCTCTTATTTTATTTTATTTTGGAAAATTTATTGGCTCTTATTTACTACCATTGACCCGTTAAAGACGGCCCTGCAGTAATGTATCTTATGAGACTCAACTTGCTATCTTTCTTGCAATGAAATTTGTGTTCCATTATATGATCATAAATGCGTATTTAAAATGCTTGATTCTCAAATATATATACAATGCTTTGCAGTCACGGTATCAATTTCGATAGTGGTCATTGTATCGGTGTAACGAACTCGAATAATATCAATTTTTAAAATGAATAACTAACGATATTGATACTTTCCGAATCGAACGATACGTAACGTAACGGATCAATACGAATAACCATAATATTTAAGTTGGAGTAACGTATTGAGGTGGCAAATTGTTGACGGTAAAGGAGAACAAATATTGTAATTGCAAATTGACAACTTTCATACTTTTGCCTATAAATTAACACTGAATATTCAAATGAAAGGAAAATTTTAGACTATGTTTGGTACGTCAGAATGAAATGGAATGCAAGTGGGGAATGAGAATAAGAATTGAATGAAATGATCATTATCATTCCATTGTTTGGTTGCAAATATGAAGAGCAATAGGAATGGAATGAAATGTACTTACATTAAAATTTTCTAAAATATTCCTAGTAGTGATAAATAGTCTATTTATTAAATACATTATTCTAACACAATAATATAAATTTATTTGAAAAATAAAATTAATGATGGAAAGTAATGAGAATAGTGATGCGAGTAATGGAGGTGTTGGCAATGGTGGTAGCGGTGAGTGGTGGAAGGTAGTGATGGTGACATTGAACGCGAGGGCAATAACCACCTTGAAAGTGACGGTGACGGTGGTGGTGGTGGATGTTGTGTTGTTACTTCACAAACTCAAGTTAAGGGCGGAACTGGTCAGCTCATACAGAACCCCGCGTTCACAGTATTTTTTTTAATTATTGACTATCAAAGCGCTGAATATATTCTTCTGCAAGTGCTTTTAAATATTGATAAATTATAGTTTGATTCCCTCAAGATATGATATATTACGTTCATACCGATATTGTTTGGTAAATTACACTTTGACCCCTTCTAATTTGTAAGTAGTAACAAAACCCCCCCTCTAGCTAATCTCCGGCATGGTCAATGCTTACGTCATCAGTTGACTGGGGTGACTTGACTATAATACTCTCACTTCACTCTATTTTTCTTAATACGAATAAAAATCGTAAATAAAGAAATTCATCTACAACCTTCGTAATGTATGTTAGATGTGATTACTACGGGTTTTAACAGTAGTTATTAATTCTCAGTCAATTCCATCTGACGTATATATAATGAATTTCTTAATCATTAAATTATATATACTCTCCCATATTAGCAGTCAACTTTTTCAACTTTACTTGTTGCAAAATAGTTGTCTAGTTTCGAATCCCAATACAATATAATCTTATACTTTCTTTAATTATTCCTCTTCATTAACTTAAAAAAAGTAATGGACATCACTAAAAACTACAACTATACTATACTATCAAAGGGCAAAATGGAAAACCCAAAATAACAAAAAAATATTGAAACTTGGACAATTAATATGTGACAGAGGTAGTACAATTTATATGTATATTTTTTTTAGGTAACCGAAGTGATCTGGACCAGTTTGCGCACACCTCGACTAGTCCCTAGTGCCTTAGAATCCCAGGCCCTGGACAATTTATATGTATATTGTTTCTACCCCTCTCTCTCTCTCTCTCTATATATATATATATATATATTGTGCTAAATAAGCCACTTGTTCAATTACTGTAGTCCTTCTATTGTGTGTGTTACGCTATCACATGCTAAGTGGGCGATATATGAGGAAGGCTCTGAAGTTAGCTCAAACTATACTTAGTGTGGTGGTTCCTATAAATATACATCGGCCCTCTATTCCCCATTAGACATGAGAAACATATACACATCTATATATATATATATATAGTATATACACACACAGAGTGTGAAAGAAAGAGGTGATAAAAAGATGGATGTCGTGGGAGACGATCAGTCTGATCAGATGGTGAACTCTAATTTAGTGAAGGATGAAGTTGTTGACCCGAATGACCCGAAAGTGAAGGAATTGGCTGAGTTGGCGGCAACCCAAAACAAAGTGGATCTGGAGCGGGTCAAGTATGGGTTCGTGGTAATCACCCTCATGTGGAAAGTTTACTACCATGTTATCTCGGCCCAAGACTCCTCCGGCACTTCTAAAGCATACGTGACTGTTCTTTTCGAGGGCCATGGTAACATAGTGGTCAACGTTTTCAGAACTCACCGTAAGAGAAATTATTGCATGATTTTGAAATAATTAGTTTCAAATGAATCGCTCATTTGATAATTAAGTAAATGTCGGGTGTTTTATTTGTTCGTTTTTTTGTAACTTTTTTTTTAGGACAATATTTGAATCATACCTCATGAGAATCAAGTTTATTGGATCACATGAGCGGAAATGACGAACTTGGTCCTCATGGGACCTAAGTATTATCCTTTTTTTTTAATATTGTATCAGGTTGCCGTAATTGTTTCTTGTTTTTTTGAGGGATGTAGTAATACATTCGTTTACATGTCCAAAAATCACTCATAAGAAAAATTATTACATGATTTCGAAATTAGTGCTTTTCAAATGGATCACTCATTTGATAATTTAAGTAAATGTCGGATGTTCTATTTGTTCGTTTTTTGTAACTTTTTTAAAGATTGTATCATGTTGCTTGTAATTGTTTTTTGTTTTTTGTTTTTTTTTTTTAAAAATAATTTCTTATGTGTTGGTTTTGGTATTGTTGTGTGTATGAGATTGGATGTTGTTAATGTTATAAAAAAATTTGTTATAACACTTTTGTGTATTGTTTATTTATGGCATGTTCTAGACAATAATCATGTTGAGTGTTAGATAGGTCGTTTTGGTTTCAACGACATCTACCAGTTTCGACAAAGGCAAAATCAAGCATTGAAGCAGTGAGGAATACAAGAGAAGTACAGTATTGAGTAAAAATATCACCCGGATGGCAAAAACGACATTTCCCAAAGCCGACAATTCAAGTAAAAAGTCTCGGGGAGTCAAGAGGGTCATTTTGGCACAATTGTGGAGAAAAGTGGTTTGGACAAAAATACCTACGCTTTCAGAATCAAAAAGTGGCTGAAAAGTGGTGTTTTACGCTTGAAGGTACGCTTGGACCCAAGCGTAGCTATGCTACCCTTCAAGCGTAGCTACGGCAAGGAAAAATAATGTTTGTTGCAATGCAAAATCTATCCCTGTATTGATGCGCCAACGACTTCACACATTGATATACGTGTTATACACATATTATTTAGCAAAGAAGAGGGTTTAACTTGGTTTGGTGTGAAATTACAAAAAAAGGGTAAATTTAGGGTTTCTACTCACATTGTCTATAAATACCAAGGTTTACAAGAGAGAGGAGGCTACGTCTTTGAGAAATCTATGCAGTATTCTTTTGTTCATATTCTTCTACAGAGATAGAGATAGGGAGAGAAAAATATTGAGTGATTCTATATTTTCTTGTTTTTTCCTGGTTAGGGTTTATTTAATTGTGCTTCTACATCGACGATTCTCATGCACAATTGAATAACCTAGTTGCTGAAAAATCAACACACCTTGAGCAACGTGGTTGTGTTGATCCGTTGAAGAACGGAGCCGTCTGAGTACGGAGATCGGAGCAGAATTCTTCATGATTATTCGATCTGTTAAGAAGTAGAGCCGTCAGAGTACAGAGATCGGAGTGAGAGCTTCGTAGAGTGCGAGTGAATCTAGACTTCCAGACGTCGAGTGAAGAACAATAAATTACAGAGGTTGTAATTTCTGTTTTCATAGAGTCTGTACAATTTCTCTAATTCATAGTGTATCGATACCCGAGTGTATCCGTGGTTTTTACTTGGAGTCTTTCCAAGGATTTTCACGTAAAAATCTCTGTGTCTTCTCATGATTTAAATTTCTGCACTTTTATTCATATTTGCTTGATTGATCTGTTTTGAGAATTGAATTGAAAATTAGGGTTTGTGACTGATTAAAATTGAATTTCCGCTAAATAATTTTAATTGATCATAAAATCGATAAAAAGCCTATTCACCCCCCCTCCAGTCTGTTTTCACTATCGTCTAGGTAATTTCAAAATTAGTAAATCAAAATTTAAAACTAGCACATGTGAAGTGAAAACACCGACAAATGAGGTAGTAGCACACTTGGAGAATGCTTGCACATGTTTGCCAGCTAGCAAAGTACTTTGCTACTCTCTGAAAAAAAGGAAAGTGGAGTGTAGCAAAGTACTATGTTGTGGTTTTATTTTGGAAGTAGATCATGTTTATTGGTGATGATTTTGGTTTGAAAAAAAATATAGCTGATGAAAGCAAATCATGTTTGATGGAGTTGGTGCTTCCTGAAAATTAGATAACAAATCATGTTTGGTGACATGATTTACTTTGGGATTTTTTTTTTAGTAAAACATTGAATAAATATATATGTAATTAAAACCCAAAACTGGAAATAAAAATACTTTTAAATATTTGTACACTAGTTTGTCATGAAATTATAGAATGTTTGTTATATTTTTTTGAACGATTTAAATTTTTATTTTAAAAGTATAATATTAGATAAAACTAAAATATTTATTATAGAATTTGGTTACATATCCATTTGAAAATGCAATTTAATCCACTTAACCCTCCTATGTCCGGAAAAATATATATATTTTTCAAAAAAATATATATTTTTTTAAATATATTTTTTTTCCCGAAATATATATATGTTTGAAGAAGATGGAGAAGATGACATGATTTGAAGAAGATGGAGCGTGCTTCTTGAGTCCAGAGAGTGTTTGCTTCTCATATGTTGCAATTGTGAAGTATGCTTTTTGGATTTGAGAAGCAAAGTATGGAGAATCACCTATACGGGTGATTCTCAAAAAGGAGCAAATCATGTAGCATGCTTTATGTTTGTCGGAAGCAAAGTATTATGACAAACAACCCAAAGATTGAGATGTTATCGAACAGTAAAAAGCAAAGCACAAATTGGGAAGTAAAGTAGGGTTGCCAAACAGGCCCTTAGGTCACAATATCTAGCACTCCAAAATTAATTTGAGTTAACCATAACTTGCAAAAGGAAGAAAAAAAAATAGTGTGATTTTATTGTAAAAATTAGTACTTTTTAGCAATTCATAGTAAGAAAGGTAGTACTAATATTTTCCAGAATTAATGTGACGAATGGAGCGTATAATATTTTGTATCTATTCAACAGGACAATTTTAAGATTTTAATTAACCAATAGTTATTGTACAAAATATAATTAGGTTAGAAGTTAAGTAATTGGAACATATACTATCTTATCTTGAGTGATTTGCATAATTTGATTTAATCATTTTATTTACAGTCACTCCAATAAACATGGAGATGGATATTCAAACTCCATAATTGGAGAACGCAGGAAGGACATAGACACAACTATATAAGCATAATGTTTTACATATATTGGATAATATAATACTAGAATTCTAGCAATTAATTACGAAAAAATATTATTTAATAACTTAATGAGTTAGAAGATAAGAAATTTCCTTTAACACTGTTATCTTGTCATCTTAGTTATACTTTTGGTCATAAAGATAGTGTGATATGTGTCTAACGTCAAGTTTGTAAGAAATAGATGTTCGACACTTCAATCGTATGTTCATTATATACGATGTGTTGGCCAAGCTTCTAAAATGTATTGAAGAAATATTCAAAATGCGCTGGTAAAGGTTATTATGAAATGTTAATTTTAGGATTCCATGGATTAATCGAGGTGCGCATAAGATGACCTGGATACCAAAATTACCAAAAAAAAGGTATCGAGATGCATCAACAAAGGTTATCATGAAATGTCGAGCATGTGTATTCATGAAGTATCGGTATTCACGGTGTTGAACATGAACATGAAATGTTCCCAAAGTTTTGTCCTTTCTTATTAACCACGATCTGAGCATTCTTATAGTATTCGCAAAACTTTTTTTTTTTTTGAAAGTCGTATCGCAAAACTTTACCTCAACCCTTCACCATTCTTTGAACAAAAAAGCCCCTCCAAATTTGAATTCACCTAATATTTGAAAAAGGTGACTGCTCCAAGAATTTGAACCCATGTTCTGATTCTCACACTTAGACAAGCCAAAGGCCCCTTCCTCCTTAGGGCAACATATATTGAACCAAACCAAACCAATTAATTATCTAGTCCCCAAACCAAACACAACATGGAGGAAGGTGAACAATCTTGCATAACAGCTTTCCCATAACAGCAGCTTTGATTCAAAGCTAGCACCTCTTTAATCCCAAGGCCCCCTTCCTCCTTAGGGCAACATATATTGAACCAAGAAACCTTATGGTCACCATTAGCAAGTTTGGTACCGGTCCAAAGAAACTTTCTCAAAATAGAGTCGATGCTTTCGAGAATGGCCTTGGGAAAAATAAACAGAGAAGACCAGTATACCTGGATAGAAAGTAAGACAGAGTTGATCAACTGGATTCTCCATGCAAACGAAATAAATCTAGAAGACTTTATTAGTTAATGACTCATTTCCTCGAGGATTGAAAAGAAAATTGGAGAAAAAATATCTCTTCAAGCAAAGGTGGACTGAAGAACCACTGAGTACTCGGTGGGTTTTTCATCAAGTACTCGGTAGTACAAAAGTGGGAAAATTTCTAGAGGATCCCACGCGTTCTCGCACCATTGCGAGTTTACTGAGTACTTGGTAGAAACTTCACCGAGTACTCAGTGGCCCAGATACGGGATTTTTAAGGAAGGCTTTAAAGACTCCAATTCTGATTGGGATTTGATTCCTATTGACTTGTCCTCCACTCGAGCCTCTCCTATAAATACATGGGTGATTCCTATTGTATTGAGTGGTGTTGTGTAACACAAAAGGGTAAGAGAAACCCTAGATGTGACACAAGTTTGAGAGAAAGAAGAAGAAATACAGAGTGGTATTTCTTGGTGTTACTGAAACACCAGTGAGAGTCAGGAATAATATAAGCTTATATTATTTTCGGTGATACATGCGTGAGTATACAGTGTGTGTGTACGTGTGTATGATCTGCGAATCATCCCCTTGTAATCCTCTCATTGATTATAGTGAAACGGTGCTCTCCATGGACGTAGGCCGGTTTTGGCTAAACCACGTATATATCTTTGTGTCGATTGTGTTTGGTGTGTGTTTATGCGTTTTATGATTTGCAATTGTTCGTGGCTTGGCTATTAGGGTTAGCAAACCCTAGTTTTCGTTCTTGAGCGGGTGTAAAAACCCTAACAGACTCTCACAGTGATTTTCATCACAAGGCTATCACAATCTTGAGCTTTCAATCTAAAGGATATGACTGGAACCCCCAAATATTTCACTGGAAGGGAAGCTTAATGGAAGTGGAACATATTTCTGATAGTAACCAGCTCTTGATCAGGGACCCAGAAGGAAAGATCATACTTTCTAGACTATTGGGACATAAACCAGAGATCTCACCAAACCAGCTTAAAACATTCTTTAGACACTAAATAGAATCAGGTTTCCCAACAGAGAAGAGGAGAAGGTGATCCACAAACACGAGGCTAACAATACCACCCTTTCTATTATATAAAAAATGAGATATGTTAGTACCAAAACATAAACTGGATAATTAAACAATATGAAATATATAATATAAACATGATGTTACCGGATGAATATCCTCCAAAAGTCGGTTAGACCCCCGGATCCATCATAGTCTTTATAATACCATTCAATCCGAATACTAAACCATCCCATAAACCCCCATAAAATTCATGTCATAGACTCAAGGAATTTTTACCAATTGGCATATCGATCTCTACAATATCTTATTATCCTATCAAAAAACATATTAATAGTGTAGTACAAACTTAAGATAAGGAATTGGTATTATAATTGGATAGTAGTAATAGTACAATTTGGTTAAAGGAGTTTACAAAGTTTAAGGGCAACTGAGTTTGAATTTAAAATATAATAGAAAGTTTAAAAATAAATATAAAATTAAACCCCTCTAAACTGAAATCCAAAATTGAAAATCCTTTAAATTGAAAAGCTAAACTCAACCCTAATTAAACCCCTCTAAAATGCAACCTTAAATTGAAAACTCTAAACATATTAACTATTGATGCTTTCAGCTAGTGGAGCATAGTAACATACATATCCACATATTACATAGTGTGAGCACTGAGCAGATAATATTGTATTCAATATATATGTGATCTATGTAATGCCCCGCGTTTCATTTCTCCTTTCTGGAATTCTTTTCCAAGTGTTAACGTTTTGTGACGTCACTTATTATGACGTCTTGTGCAATCTTGGTACGTGTTGATTTTTCGCGTTTATGTTTCGGACTTAGCGGGAAGACCTCGTGTACTTTTGTTTTCGGCTTCATGGATTTGTGTTTTGTTGGTGACTATGTGGGTTCGTCGTAACATTTTTTCATTGATGCTTTAATGAACGTGTTTCGTGCTCGAACGTGTTACTCAGTTTATTACAGATGTTCCGGTGCAGCACTTACGTGATTATGTGTTTATTTTTATTTTTAGAACTTTTGAGCGTGAGGGGTATTATCGGTATTTCACTTGTGTGTGAGTTGGTGAGGAAGTATGAGAGCCTTCCGATGTGTTCTGGAGTGTTTGGATGTGTCCCGGATTGTTTCGGAGTTTTCTGGTGTCATCTTAGGGCCTCAGAGCCTTTTCTTGCACTTTGCTGTTTCAGGGCTACTGAGTACTTGGTATACAACTTGTTGGAAGGGTTATCGTGTATTCGAACTCGATTCTACCAAGTACTCGATGTTGACCTAAAACATTTCATTTCTTTCATTTTCTTCTCCAAACTCAGCCTCTCTCTCTCCCACTTAGTTTTCTCTCAATATTTTCCCTATTTTATCTATTTGGGCTTGGATTTTGGTGATGGCTTCAACACAGAAGTTGGTCGTGGTATTCTTTCCTTCGATTTAAGCCATGGATTGGTATGCGTTTTCTCCTCTTTGTGAATTTTTTTCCCAAACCCTAGTTTTGAGTTTTCTTGACAAACCATATATTGATTCTTGTTTTCCTTGCGGTTTGAGTCTTGATTCATTCTAAGGAGGCTATGGCGAAGCTTTTCACCGATTGGTTTCTTCGATTTTGGTTCCGGGTGAAAGCTAGGGTTTCATGGGCCTTGTGAGTGATTTGGCTTTACTCTTCATTAGAGGTAGGGGAAAGCATCTTTAATCTCTCATTCTTTGGTTCGTGAGTGTGTGATTTCATTTTAGGGCTATATAACCCTAGATATATTTTTGCTAAGTATATACTTGAAAATATTAATTTAGGGTTTATAGGTATTTATGTGCTATAATCCATGTTTATGTCGTACTTAAGATAGGTATATGATGTATGCTAGATGGGTTATGATTCTTGGACTTTTGCAATTGAAGTATGGTTGTATGCCTATATATATATGTATAGGAGTATGGAGGTATATATGTATAAGTGTAAGTATACGTATATGATTCCGGATTTTAGTAATGTAGCATTGATAGCGTAAGTAGGCTAGCTATCTTGGTTAGTGAGTTGGGATGTGGATGTAGATGATTGGTGGCGTGTGGGATTATGAACTTAGAGTGTTATTCTAGTTCCCCATTCTTGTTAATCTTGAAGTTACTATCTTGAACATTAAACTTGTGTATGAAAATGAGTTAATGTGTATAATTGCTTTAATTGAGATAAAAGCATGTTAAATGAATGGAAATGTTATCCTTGTGAATTAAAGTACAACTTGATGATTTGGAACATGAATTGTGTATGAGAAAACATTCTAGTTGATTATTGCTTTAATGAGATTTAAAAGCATGTTGAATGATTAATGGCATTCGTGTTGGCATTTTGGGAATGTTGTTCATAAATATGATGAGATACATATTTGTGTTGGTGCATGGGTCTTTTGAGACATAGTGCATATGATATTTACCTTTTGTATTAAGAATTCAATTGGTGTTGGGCTCCGCCCGGTCGTGTAACCATGGGTGAGTAATCTTGTGTCGGATCGTCGCAACAATTGGCTAGGGGGTGTTCCCAACCTACAAAACTAGTATGTCCGAGAATCGGGTATAGGGTGGGTCATCTCATCCTCAAAGTCACGAGTTGTCTCATGCATTTGATATATGAATCTTTTGTCATGGGTCGTCTCGTGCAACCGCTCTTCCTTGTTGAAAGTGAGAAGTGTCAAAATCACTTGGGAAAAATTGGTGCAGTACTCTTTCTCATTGTAAATGGGTGGAGTGTGTATCCGTTAACCTGTATTGGGCGAAATATGTATCATAAGGTGTATGAGTCACATTGCATTTGAGTTGCTATTATGTGATTGTCTCTACAGGTGAATCATGATATTATTCAATGTGGTTGAGGAACATGTTTAATGTGAATTTTGATATAAAATTCATATGTTGTTAAAATGTTCAAGTGAAATTGGATAATGTGAAAAATATGATTTACATGTCTTGTTTTAAAGTATAATGTGAGATGAATGCTTATACTTATTGATATGTGCTTATATACCTTAGGGTGGTGATATGAGTTTGTTTAACGACTTTCTTGTGATAAGTAAAGTCGGTGGTGGACTATGGAGTTGAGTGTGAGTTGTGACCTTTGAGAAGGTGGGTGATAGTTTTGTGACCTTGGTTGGTAGTGTGGTATTGATTACTCGATGTTATTGCACATTTGAGGAACATATCATAGGTGATATGTTTTGTGATCTTGGTTGGTTATGTAGTGATGGCCATTTGGTACTTCTTTCGCATTTGAGGAATGTATCGTCTATTATACTTCGAGGTTTGAAGTTTGATTAAGTGAGAAAAGGATTGATCCTAGTCACTTGTGTGGTAATGGTTTCTTGATTCCGTTAGTAATCTAAGAGAAGTGATACTATGTGTGGATTGAGGTTTGAATGGATTAGAAAAGGTTTTGATTGAACCTAGTTTGTTCCGTAGTTTTAGCTACTAGATCTTCCTTTTCATATCCTATGAATAGGAGTGTTCTTGGTGTTGTCAACTTAACTATCTTTGGTGGTTGAAAGGATTTTGATGATTTGAGAGTTGAATTGAGTTCCCGGTTAGGGATAGAGTGATGGGATCGTTCTCTCCAGTTTTCGTTAAAGTGTTGTCATTTTTGGTCTTTCATCTTCATTCTTTGTTCTCTGGGGTTCATGTTGAATGTTGAGTCACTCCTCATGGTATTGTAGATGTTTCGGTGTGTTCGGGTTTGGCTCGGAGTCATCCGGTTTCGTTCCAAAGCTTTTCAGGTTCATTCCTTGACT
Source organism: Cornus suecica (assembly GCA_963922005.1). NCBI lineage: Eukaryota > Viridiplantae > Streptophyta > Magnoliopsida > Cornales > Cornaceae > Cornus > Cornus suecica. The sequence continues at coordinate 34,582,570 of OY998243.1, read as the reverse complement.
TTATATTCTGGGGGCCACCGAGTACTCGGTGATGATTCTACTGAGTACTTGGTGAGAGGCGCACTTACGCAAAAGTTCCTTTTATTCTGGAGAGTTTGGTTCGTCACACCTCGGTGGAGGGTCACCGAGTACTCGGTGTACAACTCAGTGGTATTTGTTTTGTGTACTTCTTCCAGTTTCTTTCTGTTCTCTCCCTTGTGTTTCACCATTTCTTCTCCTATGCTTGGGGAATTGATTAGTGGTCTTTAGGGATAAGTTTTGTTAGGCTGAAAGATTGGCTTAGATCCATCTTTCTTGAGTGTTGGTCGCAGCGTGATGCCAAGCCACTCCTTTGTGTCATCATTTGATTTGTGGGTTGGAAACATATGTTGTGTTCTCTGGTTCCAGCGTGTCACTTTTCCTTCTTCATCCTCGTGGGCGTTATACGAATCCTTGAGTTGCGGTTGTTCGGTTGACTTGAGAATGTATTCTCTCAGTATGTGTGTCTCATACCTTTTTTCATTTCGAGTCTCGGTTATGATGTGTGTGGCTTAGTGCACATACGTAGTGATCTTTTCCTCGTCACGGGTGGATGTTCCTCCACATTGACGTGATGTTCCGGTTATTCATGTGTTTAGGTTTGGAGTTCCTTTCCTTGCGTGGTTTCATGGTCTTATGTGGCCATTGTTGAGGGTAGTGTTCACATACCCTTCGTGGTTGAGTAGTTAGCCTTTCTGTTCCTTAGTGATGGAATTGATCTCCTCGTGGATAGTATCATGAGATTGATGTTGTGGCATGACTAGTGATATTGATGTGTGTGACATCCCAGAAAATTTTATTTAGGTTTCCACTTGTGTGAGTAAGTCAATTTCTGAATTTCATTATGAGTTGTTTCCTTGGTTTCATAAGTACACTAATACTTGTCTATTATTTGAGTTGTTGTTTAACTTGTTTTAGCACAAGTGAGGGAGTTGTAAATTTAATTGAGAAACAGGCATAGTTGTAATCTTTTCTTTAAAATTGCAGTAAGAGGGAAATACTTAAGGAGGTGGGGGTAAAGTGGGAAAGTAGTGGTTAAAGAACGTGTGTCATTATTCCTATCATCCTTTTCATGCAGATTGACATGTGGCTAGAGAGGTGTCACCAGCCCACTTGTTAGGTTTCTTTCTTTCTTTTCCCTTTGATTTTGTGCTTAACAAAGAGGAGAAGGAAATTTCAGAATAATATAAGATAGAGTAGAGAAAGAAGTGATGGAAAAACAAAACTTAGAAGGAGGTGAGCTGAGATTAGGAACTCTATTACACTATTTGGCTTAACTCTTGGTAGGATTCTCTAATTGTGTTTCTTTAAGAGCTTTGAAAAGGAGGAAATAATTCTGATTTTTTTTCTTTCTATATGTATTGTTGAAAACTCCTTATTTGAAGATGCTGAACATACTTAGGTTTATTATGGTTAATTTAGTGTTTCTTACATGCATATCATCCTCCATATGCTCTATTGAGCTTTACACATGTTGAACAGAAATGGTATTTTTGAAGCTATGTTTCTTTTATTGCTATGGGCTGAGCTTAATTGAGAGATTATGGAAAAGTAAAGTTTCATATGTTTTTCCCTAAGGGTTGTTGATATAAGATGAAGACACATGCTGGTGTAACACCAGGGGTGAAACTGAAATATAGTGTTGAAAGGGGTGGAAATAGGGTACAAGTTACCCAAGGGTGAAAGTCCCGAAACCTGCAGTGGTAGACCCTTGTTTGGGTGTTGGGAGTGGTTCTATGTTGACCGGTGTGGGAGTGGCAGCATGGAACACTCAAGGTTGTTAAAAGGTGTTGAGAAAATGTGCCGAGAAAAGAAAAGTAATTAAAAGTGAACTATTGAATGATTTTCAACTCAGTCTTATTTTCTTATTTTGTTTATGATTGAAAATTTTGTATTTTGATACACTTATTTTAAAAATGAATTGTTTTAGAGTCACATATGTATAAAACCTTAGGGAGACATGCTTATAGTTTCCTACTGGGTTGTGGTTTGCTCATTCCTAACATTTTCAGGTGGATATGCTTGGATTAGCCCTACGGAAGGTGTTACATCCGGTCTTTAGCTACTGAAAGTTGTGTCTTAGTTTGGAAGCCTATTTTGTGTGTAAAGTTGCATGAGGATGCTTGTTATGTTTTTGGTTGTATTATAAGTTGTGGAAAAATCTTGGGAAGTTGACCCCATGTTTGTGTTTATGGTTTATGGGAATCAGTTTTGAACTTAAAGGAAACATGTATTATATATTTTCTCCTTATAAATACCAATGCTATGTTTGCCTCTATAATCTGATTTTCGCATAGCGTAATTGGTACCATAGAGTTATTAAGGGGTGATTGTGATGTTTTTCACAATATTTGGACAAATTTGAAGTTATTAATATAGTGTTGGGAGAACTCGTGCATTATAGCAGTGAAATTGAAACTATATTTAGCTAGGTGGCGGTGGTCTTGATGATCCAAATTAATGTCACACAATTATTCAACCGTCTAGTTTTCCAATCAGTTTTGAAGTTTTGGAGTTGTTGTTATTGTTGCACTAAGATAAGAGAAGGGAAGAATGAATTTACTTATGTCCTAAAGGTTGTTTTGGGGGGGCGTTACAGTTTGGTATTAGAGCCTAGGTTGTAGCTCCTAGGGGATATTTGGTATTTGATTTGTGTTGTACGTGCATCTTGTTGAGTAAAATTGTAAGTTCTGCTATATGCTTTTGTGTTTTAACAACTTGATTTTATGACTTCATGAAAAGAGTTGTCTTGAATTAGTTACATATAGAGAGCATTTTGTAACCATGTTGCATGTTACTTGAAACTCATGGTTGCTGAAAATTTCAAAGATTCTTTATCCGTATGATATCTTAATATAATTAACTTTTATGAGCTATTATTAGACATAATGCCCAGAACACCTTCAACCGCCTCAAGGAAAGCTCCAAGTGCTCGAGTTAGGGAAAATGAAAGGTTGGCAAGGGTATTTCAAGAATTGGAAGATCTCACCAGCCTTGTGAGACAACAAGCCCAAATGAATTAAGCTCCTAATCCTCAACGAGAGTTAACTGTTGTTGAACGTTGAATGGCTTGTCTAAGGGAATTTCGGAGACTTAATCCTCCAGAGTTTAAAGGTGAAAACAACCATGATATTTGTGAGGTAGAAAAATGGCTCAAGTAAATAAAGAAGCTCTTTGAAGTGAAGGTCATGCCTGAAGAATTCAAGGTATCAATTTCATCATCACTTCTTCTTGATGAGGCAGATCATTGGTGGGATTCGATGAAAGCAAAACATGATATTGAAAAGATGATTTGGATAGATTTTGAGGAAGAGTTCTATACACAATACTTTCTAGATGTAGTTCATGAAGTGAAGTTGTGATAGTTTGCCTACTTCACACAGCGCAATCTGACCATGGCTCAATATGACGTTAAGTTCACGAAATTAAGTCGATATGGGCAGTGTTTGATAGCTACAAAAGAAATGAAGGCTGCAAAATTTGAAAGAGGACTTTGACCCATTATTCGAGAAATTTTGGCAGCTTTGCACCTTCGAATGTATTCAGAAGTAGTGGACAATGCTATGAGGGTGGAACGTGAAAGAGAAGACTTCCAAAAGATGAAAGAAAGGAGAAATCACAACACATTCCAAAATTAGCATCGCCAACTCTCTAACAAGAGGCAAAAAGTTGGTCAAACTTCTAGTGGGTTTCAAGGAAATGCTAATAGGGCACCCGATGAATGCTACCATTATGAAAAGAAGGGCCATTACAAGAGGAACTGCCCATCTTTTCAGACAAGCAACAAGGATGATAAATCTCAGTTTCAACAACCTAATAAGCCATATGTATCACAAGAACCCCAGCAGCGCACGGGATGTTTTGGCTATGGGTTGCTTGGGTGCAATGACACATTTCTTTTATTTCCTCGTTGTAGGTTCTGGATTTTACAGGGTGTTACTGATGACGCTGTGGGATCGGGACGGTCATATGTAGTGTAGTTCTATTTTAGATTCTTTTGTTTGTCCCCTGTATTGGGACTGTTGTAGTATTTCTTGGGAGCCAGTCTGTTGGCATATCCTTTCCTTGTATTTGGTATCAATGCATCGTTGTAGAGATGTATTCTTTCGGCGCCTCGATGTGCCTTGTGTATCATTTGGTATTAGCTTCCACTCAGTTGTATGGAATCATATTGTTGGTATGATTCTATTCATTTTATTAATGTTGATATTCTTAGTTGGTCGCTCATTTTATGGATCATGACCCAGATTCCTCGGATGTCCCGGTTCGGGTGTCTTTGGAATTTAGGGGCGTGACAATATATATATGGAAAAAGTCCTCTTCTTTTCACGGATATTCAAACAATGTTCACATTCTCATAGAAACACAACAAAATTTATTGAAAACCTACACGGATTCTCTCAAGTTGAAAGCTAAATTTGCGACAAATTAAGTTAGGGCTCGCCTCTGAAGCTATTTCAGAAATTGCGATAATGTCTATGGAGTCGAGTTCTGCTTCAAATAATGATAATATCAAAGGAGTGCTCACTCATGGCGGTCGATATGTCAAGTACACCGTGTATGGCAACATTTTTGAGGTCTCTAACAAGTATATCCTTCCCATTAAACCTATCGGTAGAGGTGCTTATGCTATTGTTTTTAGAGGTCCTTATGCCATTGTTTGCTAAGTTAATCCAACACTTGGATATGTTATATATATGTATCTATAGGTTAATTTGAAGTTTTGTTCTGGTTTAATTTGGGTTCTTTAGTTGTATGGTTTTGATTTTGAGAAAACCCAAATTTTAGGTTTTAATTTCGGTTCTTTCCAAACAGGGCCTTAGTATTTTTGCTAGTTTTGTTTTGCTCAAGTCTGAAATGGGTCTTGGGACATTTTAAATAGAAATATGTGGAGTATGGTCTTTGGGACATTTTAAATAGAAATATGTGGAGTATTGTTTATATATTCAGGTATAGATTGATGTTTGTTTCTTACTGGATTAAGTTTTTGGGGTTAATTTGGGTTGGTTTGTTTTATGAATTTATGTGCTTATGGCTTATGATCACCCAAAGTTCAATTTATTTACTATTGCATCTTAGCTTTATTTGGTTTAGATCTCAAATGGGTCTTTGGATACTTTAGTTAGGAATATTCAGATTAGTCTTTTATGTATAAAATTTCTGAGTTGAATTTTGTTATTACTAGATTTTTGTTTTGTTAATTTGGACTCTTTGTTTTATATCTTAGAACATATCCCAAGTTTCATAAATTTAATATTACTGTTAGTTTTTCATGCTTAAACCTCAAATGGGTCTTGTGATAGTTTAGATAAGGTCTTTTGTGGATATGTCTTTTATATATGCAAATACTAAGTTGAAGTTCATTTCTCGGTGCATCATTCAGGTTAATTTGTTATTCTATTATGTGTTGCGACTAAGTGCTTATGAATATTTATATTAGTTTGTTTTGCTTAAATTCAAATTGGTCTCGTGAGATTTTGGATAAAAATGTTTAGATGAATTATTTGTACACTTTTCTATCCTTTATTTATTTACTAAATTTTTTTTTTTGGTAATAAGAGAAACAACATAATCAAGGATAAATTAAGAAGTTTAATGCAACCATAAATTGAAAACTCTAAACATATAACTATTGATGCCTTATGGTATCAGAACCTGAGTATTCATGTATGATAACTTGACCATTTTAGTTGTCCTGTCCACCAAGTAATGGCAACAAAAAGCTCTTTGTGTGTGTTTGTGTATGTGTTTCATGCTATACATCTACTAAACATAATAGAATAATGGGATGGGAAGATGGTTTCTGCAATTTTGTAGCCTCAGCAGATCCCAAAACTACTAGAGGCTTTCCGAGCTCATGGGTCTATGGACTGCGACGGCCATGGCGCTTGAAAACTCTAAACTCAAGTAAGAAACCCTAATTTAAACCAGTAAGAAACCCTAATTTAAACACCTCTACAATGCAACCCTCAATTGAAAACTCTAAACTCAACCGCTTGAAAAATCCATATTCAAAAAAATCACATACCACATTAACAAATCACATAACTAAATTTATGCAAATTTTCCACTGGAATATTGATGGACAATGGATGAGGGATGGTCCCAGAAGAAGATGATGGTGGGTTTTTCGTTGATTTCTTCACTCCTTTTTTGGTGGTTCTCTTCCACTTCGTCTTGGACGAAGCTTTTCCCGCGCTTGATTTCTTCAATGCACTGGAAACATCCTTGCCCTTATTGACCATTTCGAGTGATGAATTGCCCTTATCCACCTAAATTGGGGATTTTTAGGGGATTCCATCCCGTGATTTTTAGGGTTAGGGGTTAGGTTATAAATTGGGAATTTCTAGTAAGCTAGAATATAACACACATGCAGATTAGAGAAGGAGTTTAAGGTTAGGTTTTAGGTGGTTTATGAATCAGTTTGAGGTATTTACACGAAGCTCTCAAGGGGAAGAAGAAAGACGGAGTTCTCAAGGGGAAATAACTAAGATTGCTACAGTGCTTCACACAATTAAGAAATGTTTGAATTTCAATTTTAGGACGTGTTTGATTTAGAGCCAAAATGCTGTAATTTTAGGAAGTCAAACATGTCACAGTACCGTATTTCCAAACAGTTCCATATAAGTATGTGATATACACATATATATGTATATGAGCTGATATATGTTGATGTGGATAATTCAATACCGTTCAGCCAATGAAGAGCTGCCACCTATGAATGGAAGAAGGACCAGTCAGAGAAGGACTGGACCTGGTTTTTTTCCCACCAACACCCACTCCACTAACAACTTAATTCTCTTTTGTTTTTCTTTTCTACACCATACAATATATAAATAAATAAATATATATATAATATATTTATCTCTTTCTATGCTAGAATAAATGATGGGCCTATGTTAAGAACCAAATGGGCTTCAATTCAAGTGGCATTTCTAAGCCCAACTACTCAAGTCCATAATAATGCCCAACAAGCAAGGCAGTTAGAATCGGGATTTTAGGTAGAATCGTTTTGGGGTCCGTAGAATTGGAATCGTAGAATCGTAAGTAGAATCGTCAGATTTTAGCAAGTCGTATTAAGTTTTTTAAAAATATATTAATAATTAAATATTTAATTTAAAAATCTAAATCATATTAGAATTTTAAAAATTTTCTAATACATTGACCCTTTAAATATTTTCTCATAAATTTAGGTCATATATTGGGATATTGGACTAAATCATAAAGTTTTTATGTAACGCCCCACATTTCCTTTCTTCTTTTTGGAATTATTTTCCAAGTGTTAAAGTTTTATGACGTCACTTATTCATGACGTCTTATGTATTCTCGGTACGTGTAAATGTTTCACGTTTGAGTTTTGGACTTAGCAGGACGACTTCATGAACTTTCGTTTCCGGCTTCAGGATTTATTATTCGTTGATGACTACGTGGGTTCGTGCAACGTTTCTCATTGGAGCTTCAGCAATCGTATTATATTCCCGAACCTGTTACCCTAGTTATTGTAGACATTCCGGAGTAGCATTTTTGTGAATTTCTTGCTATATTTTCATTTTGTGAGTAATGAGAATAGTTAGAAACGATTTCGGGAAAGGAATGACTGAAGGGTAAATGAGTATTTTCGTATTTAGAGCACTTAGTGGAAAGTGTAGAGATTTGACTAAGTGTTGGGGTATGGATGGCATAGTGGTAAATAGAGAGGATGACAAGGGGTAGAAGGGTAATTAAAAGGCATGATGACACTCTTGTAATTAACCCTAAGTTGGGAAAATTTTGGTCATTTCCCACTTTCAAGTGGTGTCTCATTCCTAGCTATTGATCTCATTCTCCCATCTTTGATCTAAACCCTTGGATCATAGGGCCTTGTTTGGCTGGCATTTAAATGCAAGAATGCATTATAGTTGGTCTTTCACTTGGCAAGACTTCTTCCCTTGGATGGTTAATTCATTTCCATTGTCTTATTCTAAACCCTTGGATGTTAAGGCCTTGTTTGGCAAATTAATCGGTTTTGTGTGTGGTGTGTTTAATCTTCTATTGCAAGACTACTTGTGGCCCTTGGATTAAGTCTTCACTTGCTAGCTTGAATCTTAGCCATTGGATGATGAGAGGTGTGAGTGGGGAATCTATACACATTGAAAGTCTTTCATGGCAAAACTTCACCTTTTCCTCTCTATTTTCTCTTTTCTTTTCCTTCTTGTTTCTTTTCCACTTAGGGGTTGATTTGATCACCGTAAGTTGGGAGTTTGGTGTGGCCATCAACATGGAAGATGTTCATGGTGTCTTTCTCTTTGGTTTGAGCCAAGGATTGGTAAGTGTTCTTCCTTCCTTGTGTGTTTTCCATTCAAACCCTAGTTTAGGGTTTCTTGTTAAACCACTTTATGATTCTTGTTCTCCTCTTGTATTGGAGTTTGATTCATTGTTAAGAGGCTATGGTGAATCTTTTCACTGATTTGCTCCTTTGATTTCGGTGTTGGGTGAGAGCTAGGGTTTCATAGGCCTTGCCTTGTGGTTATGTTTTGCTTTTCAAGAGGTAGGGAAAAACTTATTAACTAGCCATTCTATGATTGTGTGGTTGTGAGTTGGATTCTAGGATTCCTAAACTTAGATAAAAATTGCTAAATATATCCTTGAAATTGTGAAGTTAGGGCTGAGTATGTGTATATAAGTTAACCCTTATGTGTGAAGTGCATGATGATAATATTGATAGGATTATAATGTATGCTAGTGGGTGATTGTTCTTGAGATTTCCGAGATTAAAGTGTGCTTGTATGCCTATATATGTGTATATGTATGTGGGTGTAGTTGTGTATATGTGTAAGTGTAATTATACATATGTGTATGTAGATGTTAGGGATGTAGCCTTGGATTAAGCTAGCTCCTTTGGTTAGAACATTTGAGGTTATACTATGTGATTGGTATAACTAGGCATCTCAACTTAGAGTGACTATCTAGTTTCCCTTGTGAATGATATTTGCTATGTTGGGAATTGATGTTAGGTTGAGATGTGATTTATGAAAACTTGCTTGAATTGAACTAATAACATGTTTAAGTAATGAAATTGTTTTCCTTGTGAATAAAATGACAACTTGATGAATGAGAAAATTTCTTGTGCATGAGAATGTATCATTGGGATTTAAATGCTTTAATTGAGAAATGAGCATGTTAAATAAATGAAAATATTATCCTTCTGTATTAAAAGACAACTTGATGATATGGAGCATGAATGTTGCATGTGAGGGCATTCTTGTTGATTATTGCTTTAAATGAGATTTTAAAGCATGTTGAATGGTGAAAAGAATTCATGTTGACATTTTGGAAATGTTGTTTATAAATATAATGAAATACATATTTATGTTGTTGCATGGCCCATTGAGACATATTTCATATGGGTTCACGTTTTATAGAGAGAATTCAATTGGTGTGGTTTACGTTCGTTTGTGTATTGTGCGAGAGTACACTTGTTTTGGATCGTCGTAACAACTGGCCAAGGGGTGCTTCTCGCTCCTACAGAACTAATCTTCCGAGAAACTGAGACGATAGGGGGAGGATTCGTCCAAATCCTGTGTGCACGACCGTGTCATGTTTGACGTCTTCCTTATTAAAAGTGTAAGTGTCAAAAGCACTTGGGAAGAAAGGTACGATAAATCTACCTTCATTCTTGAGTGTGTATCCTCAAAAAGTGAATGGTTAGAGAATGATCCTGTTGACACTTAGAGTAGGGTGGTGTGGTCGCGTGTGTACCATGAGGTGTGTGAGTCACATTTCATTTGAGCTACTAATATGTGATTTATGTTTACATGTGGATCATGATGTTATCCTATGTGGTTGAGGAGCATGTTTAATGTGGATTTTGAGATATATAATTTACATGTTATTAAAATGCTAAAGTGAAATGGAAGGATGTGAAAATATGATTTGCATGCCTTGTTTAAAGTATAACGTGTGATAAATTCTTATACTTGTTGATATGTGCTTATATATCTTAGGGGGGTGATATGAGTTGGTTTAAGGACTTTCTTGTGATAAGTAAAGTCGGGTGGGGCTATTGAGTTGAGATGAGTTGAAGCCTTGAGAAGGCGGGTGATGGTCTTATGGTCTAAGTTAGTGTTGGTGTAGCAACGTGGCATCAATGGTGATATTAAGGTTTTGGTTATGATAGACAAGGTTAGGAGTAAACTGAGTCGGTTGTGTATTGATGGTCATATAATATTGTTAGAAACTTAAGTGATGTGGTTTCGAATGTGAAATTGAGGTTTGAAAGAAATCGGACGAGGTCTTGATTTGAAACTAGTTGGTTCCGTGGCAACGGCCACTAGGTTTCCTTTAGCAATCTTAAGGATAAGAATGTCATTGAAATTGTGGACATTCTTGAATAAGTCGTTGGGTGGTTTAGAGATTTGGATGTCGAACTAGGTATGGTTGGGTTAGAGTTAGTGCCTTTACATATTGTCACTTGCCTTCCCTTCGAGTTTCCTTTTTACCTCGATTCTTCATTTCCTTGCTCCATTTGAGCGTCTCTAAATTCACTTTAGTTTTTCCGTTGGTGTTTCGGTTTATTTTTCAGAAAACAGATTTTTCATAAGTCTTGCATTTGAGTCTATTCGGTCTTTAAGTGAAAAACCCGTTTTCGTCTGCCCCCGTGATGCCGACAAAAACTTTGAGTTTTGAAATGGTTTTAAAGTCATGCTATAAAATATTTTTTGCCTTTGAAAGTCGGCGGTATCCAAAACGGAGACCGGGGCAAGATGGATATTTTTATAAGATCTTAAAGGAATGTTTTGATTTAAAACTTACGTTTGGTAAAGATAATATGGTGTGTTGATCAAATTATGAGTTTATACACATATGGAAATTCCTACGTGGTTGTTTCGGTGATTTTCAGACCATTTCGAGCCTTTTCCGGTCCGAGTCGACTGACGCAATTGGCAAATAGCTGCAAATTTTGTGGTACGGTCAATCGAGTGATGGCTAATGGTCAATTGATTGATGGTCCATGTCAGTCGACTAATTTTCCTAGGGCGTCCCATTGTATTCCTGTTTCGACGCTGCTTCACTATTTCGGCTATATCTCGAGCTACGGGTGTCGGATGGAGGTGTTATTTAGTTTTTAGAAAGCTGACTTAAAGCTCTTGATTTTATACTTTTTAATCACTTCATTTGAGTCATTTTTGAGAGCGAAATGGTAGTTTGAAGGTGATGGTTTATTTAGGACCTTTACAAGTAGCGATGCCCGATTTTCCAAATGTTGTGGTTTCCGCTTAACACCTTTGAATTAGGTCCCATTTGTTTCTAGGGCTTGTCCAATGTCCAAATATTTAATAAAAAGTTTGAAATCATTTATTTCCACTTGAAATGACTATTTTACCCTTGGTGCAAGAGGGGTACTTTAACTTTCTGTTTGGGTCGGCGTTGTCCGATGCCATTTTCAGAAATTCCTATCTCTCATCTCGTGGCTTTGATTTGAGTTCTGTTTGTTTCTATGGTTTTACCTATGTCCAAATAGGCGAGGTAAAATTTGAAAGTATATTTTTGCCCTTGAAATGACCATTTTATTCTTGGGCGAACATGTGACCTTTGAGTGATCGGTGTGATGGGTTGTTTAATCCCTTTCACTTCATTTTTGGTGTTCGGCAACCTTTGTGACTTCCTTTAGGTTGAAGTGATTGTTTTACCCCTGAGTTCGATTCACGGATGTCGGGTAGTGACATGGGAAGTAATTGATAGTATGAGTTGATACTGATTTGAGTTTTTGGAGCTCGGTATGCTCGGGATCTAGGAAATGCGATTGTTATCCTTCCTGGAGTGTTATGAATAGGAGTGTTGCTCCCATGATTTGGTGATAAGTGTTGTGTTGATTATCAATGTGGGACTGGCGGGTACGAGTCGTAGTGATCTATGAGGTGGTCTGTACTACAGGGCTTGTATTGGTTGTATATTATATATATATGTGTGTGTGTATATATATATATAGGTGTACGTTATTATATATTTTTGTGCTATGACTTCATTACGTGCTAGTTGCCCTATTTGTTGATGCATGGTAAGGGACTAGGGGATGTGTTTCCGGAGTCTCGTATTGGCGTGAATGCCATGTGGGTTATTTGACTGACCTAGGGTATATGCATGTACACGGGTTGATTCGCACTCGACTTGGATGGTCGTAGGACGTGACAGTTACAATTCCCTTTCTCCTACGGGGCTCAATGAGCTCACCCCAAAAATGTCATAACAATATTCATATTTCATTGAATACCCACAAATTCCCTCCAAACAAAATCTCACATCAACAACTCCTCTGCCACAATGATCATTCTCATCATCCCCTGTCTCAAGCGCTACAAGGACACCACTCCAGGACCACAACAACCCATCCTAACATTCACATTCAGGTATCTCTCTCTCTCCACACACAGAAAAATGTCTTTTTTATTAATTTGGGGTCATTCTGTGATTTCTATTTTTCCTGTTGAAAGTAAGTTTCATTACTGAAAGAAACATTTCTCATATTACAAGGTATTCATAGTAGTCAATTGTCATGGACTCATGCTATACAATCAAAATAATCAGTAAAACCAAATTATAATTACTTTTTTTTTCTCAAAAATAGCGTGTACTTGGTATCCTTGTATACTTGTTTATCAATTCCACAATGGATTCCATATATTGATCCTATTCATTCATAGCACATTAGAGTTTCCAACTCAAACTGTTGTGAATGGAGGGTTATTTGGAATTATTATCATATCATTTTTAAAACTCAAATCACAGATTTGAGTATTGTCTATTCAAATCTTTTTAGAGTAATGATGTTTGTGCTTGACTTATTTTTATCGTTTACGTCAATAATCCCAGAAGGGATAAAATTATGTAGATAGATTAAGTAAAATTCTAAGAAGTGTGATAGGCAAATATTTCCATTTTTGGAACCAGATAGTTAATTTTGTATGCTAATGTTCATATGAATGTTGGATGAATGTGGCTATAATGTAAATATTATAGGAAAGAGGAGAGATATTCTTCTTTTAAAGAATTGTAAATTGTGCTGATGAAATTCAACAGTTGTATGTTGTTCTCCGACCCAGAGGCGGAGAAAGGCCAGTAGAAGCAAAACAGAACCCTGAATCAGGCAAAGAAGGCGCCAAAAAAGAATTAGTTGCAAGTGAAAATGTTAGCTCCAACAGAAATGGAAGCGAAGGTGGACACCATAGTCAGGTGCCCACACTTCCTTACTTTGTTAACTTTCCTTAATATATGACACACACATACACACATTAAAATAGAGAAATTGTTTGTGGGTGCATATTGTTGAAAATTAAACTGAACTCTCTACATCCAAAGCATCATCCATTGAAAGCTCCATTCACCACATGCATGCACCAACCCCAAAGGTCAAGAGTTGCTGCACCAAAAACATGCGTGAAGATTTTGCACGCTTATATCTACCGAAGTAAAAAATGTCAGCAAATGTTGATTTGTGTTTTGTCTTGTCTTATCTTCATTTATATATATATAGGTTGTATGGTATTGTATTGAGTAGAAGTTAGAAGCTAAGAAAAGAATAGAGGGGTGTGAGAAAAATGAGAGAAAAGCTTTGTATTTGAAAAGTGTGAGTTTTGAATAAAAGTTTGTTTCTCTCATGTAAGTGTTGATCTTGGGTATATAGAATCACCATTAGTGATTTTCAAACATATATGGGTTGGGAAATTTTGTCTCATGTGTTGATACTTGATAGAGGATCAGTTACTCTCCCTTATTCCGCATTTCCATTTTAGTAATCTATAAGCAAGCGATGCTGGGCTTGCTTGATTGACTATTGTTACTTGGTTAGATTATTTTCTCTGTTATTGGTAAATGTGAATTATTTGACATATACTTGAAGTTTGTTTGAATGATAATATGTTATTTTGATTGTTACTACAAACATTTTAGGAAATGCATATCAAGAAGTAACCCTTGTGAGGATTGACTGTTATTGTGGAAAAGCCGTCCACATCGAAAGAAGAAAAGCCTAATTTACTGGGGTTTTGTGGAGATGGTCACCACAAAAATTTTAGATGTGAAGGTTGCTCTTACAGGAGGTATGAACCTATTTCTAGAGGCAAAATTTCTGTTGTCCGCTTTGTTCGCTCCAAAAATAATCAGCCGAAGGAATGGACAATTCTTTTCTTTTCCATGAGATGCGGGCGTGCCAGAATCGGTGACGGGGTTCAACCGGTTCAAAAAGAACGATTTTTTCGTCTTTTTTGAACAGAAGGGAATAGAATTAGGTGATTTACGAGAGAAAGAACTCAACTCTCGTTAAGGGTTCTGATTGCCTAAACAAAGAAGATTTTCGGTAACCGAGAAGAATGAGAAAGGGATATAAGAAGATTGAAAAGTATAATTGCAAGAAAATTAAAGGACTGGGAATTGAAATATTGCATGAAAGTAAATTGCTACAAGGAATTGAATGAACTTGTAATGTAAAGATTTCTAGGAAAAGTAAAGTGGTGCAAGGAATTGAATGAACTGATAATGTAAAGTGGTGTGAAAAGAGTAAAACATAATAAAAATAAAGACTGCTATTGTAGCAGGACATTTTTGTGTTTGGTGCTGGAGCTCTAAAACAGAGGTCTGGGTTGAAAGACTGCTATTGTAGTAAAGACATTTTTGTGTTTGGTACTGAAGCTCTAAAACAAAGATCTGAGTATTTTATTTATAGAGAATGCATTACAAGATAACTATTAAATTAAATAAATAAACTAATCTAATAATTATAAAAAACTAACATAACTCCTACGTAAACTTCCTATACGCTTATTTTATAGAAAATGCATTACAAAATAACTATTAAATTAAATAAATAAACTAATCACTATAACTCATATAATTAATCGATGATTTACACAAAGTGTCGGGAATCTTCCGTTGCTTATATGGACTATCCGTTGGGTGGAAACTCCAATTTCTTATGGGTATCCGTTGGGCCAAAACTCCAATCCGCAAGTCGACTATCTTTATCATGGTGCCAACACGTTTATAATACGTTATATGAACGGAAATTAATGTCTAACATTGCAGAGAAATCTAATACTTCAACAAGAGAACATGGACACGAATCTCTTGTTAGAGCTCCAGGAGAAGCCGTATACCGTATATTGAGGCACACAAGCAAGAAAATGCACACTCATTTCGTTTACAAGCTCAAATACTTACCAGAAGAAGAGAATGAGCCTCAGGTGTCACTGGACATTGAACGTGAAGGCTCATTTCTGATACAAATAAAGAATCCAGATCAGCCTGGCCATCTACAAGGCCGGTTTGGGCATCGACGTTACTATCCAGCCCATCCACCGGACTTTTTAAACTACGAATGATGTGAATTCTTGCTCATATCGGCTTCAGATTACAGAGACGAGGAACTTGTGTTGGAGCTTAAGAGTGAAGATGGGGAGGAGCCAGAGTGACGCCGGACGGAATAGTGATTATTCTGCAGGCTATAGCAATAGGTAATTTTCAAGGAAAAGACAGGAGAATTCGACTAAAAATTTCAAAGAACACTCTAGAATTCAATAAAATTGTTTATAATCAAGAATGACCAAAAACAACCCACAAGTCGGGTTAAAATAGCTGAAAATCGACCCTTAATGGGATTTTACCAAAAATAGCAAAACCATAAAAGTCTTACCAAAACGAAATAAGGAAAGAAATCAAAAGATTGCCAAAAATCTGGCCCAAATCGGGTTCAGAATCATTTCCTAATCGACAAATAAAATATTACCATAAATAGCAAAAATTAACTAAAAATAAAGATTTGAAAAGGAAAACAACGGATTTAGGGCTCGAAACGATGTACACCCAGCGTGGCTAGGTGGCCACGACATGCGAGCCGAATTGGGGTCACGGGCGCGAATCGGACACTTGTAGCCACAGTTATGGCCAAAAACCGACACGTGCATGGAAACTGCCCCAATTTAGGCTAGATCACGATTTCTTGCCATCCTTGCGCTGATCCTCCTGCTCCAGGTAATCCAGCGCCATCAATGAGCAATCTGACAGCTTAACATCGTCTGACTCGGATCCCCCTGCATCAGTCACCCCGGGTTGGAAAGAACTCGTCCTCGAGTTCATGGCAGCATCAGCAGAATCTGCAAAACAAGGGCTCAGGTGTTTCACATTAAAGACATCAGAAGTCTTCAAGTGACTAGGGAGACGCAACCTGTATGCGTTGTCATTAATCTTCTGCAATATCTCATAGGGTCCAATCTTCCGCTCCTTAAGCTTATTATACTCGCCAACAGGGAAACGATCACAAGTTAATACAACCCAAATAAAATCACCAACATAAAAAAGTACCCGACGACGATGACTGTCCGCTCGAGCTTTATCCTTGGCATTGCTCTCATGAATGGCCAGTTTCACCTGCTCATGGATGCCTCAAAGATGTTGGGCCAACTCATCTGCCCTAGGATGCAAACGGCCCACACGTGGAATGGGCGCTAAGTCCAGTACTCCAGATGGATTCTGACCATAGACGATCTCAAAAGGGCTCATTCCTGTGGTCCTGCTCGTTGACCTGTTGTAGGCAAATTCTGCTTGAGGTAATGCCAGATCCCACTACTTGGGTTTAGTGCCTACTAAACATCTCAACAGATTGCCTAGACTCCGATTCACCACTTCGGTCTGACCATCCGTCTGGGGGTGATAAGCGCTGCTGAAATTCAGATTCGTGCCCAACTTTCCCCATAAGCTCCTCCAGAAATTACTGATGAACTTGGTGTCTCGATCTGAAGTGATGGATCGAGGAACACCATGGAGACGCACAATCTCCCTGAAGTAAAGATGGGCTATCCGGGCAGCATCCATGGTTTTCCTGTAAGCTACAAAGTGGGCCATCTTGGAAAACCTGTCAACCACAACTAAAATAGAATCACAGGCCCGTTGGGTTCGGGGTAAGCCCAACACGAAGTCCATACTGACATTGAACCAAGGAGATTCGGGAACCGGTAAGGGGGTGTAAAGGCCTGCATTGGTGAGGACACCTTTGGACCTTTGGCATACATAACAACGCTCCACAAAGTGAGTCATGTCACTGGTCAATTTGGGCTAATAATAATCAGAAGCAATAAGGGTCAATGTCTTGTCTCGACGGAAGTGACCCTCATTATGAAGTTCACTAATAATCTGTTTCCTTAGCGAATAATCTGGAATGCACAATTGTAGCCCACGAAATAAATAACCATTATGCAAAAGGAAATCATAACGATGACTAGATGTTACCTCCTGAATGATCTTTCCAAAGGAAGGATCTGTGGCATACAAATTAGTGAAAGTTTCAAATCCTGTGACTTGGGTACTCATGGTGGTGAGGAGTAAAGTGCGACGACTAAGGGCATCTGCAACACGGTTCAGGTTCCCTGATAGGTGCCTCAGGGAAAAAGTGAACTCTTGTAAGTATGCCACCCATTTGGCATGTCGTCTACTCAGCTTGTGTTGACCATTGATGTACTTCAGGGCCTCATGATCAGTAAGAAGGATGAATTCCTTATACATAAGGTAGTGACGCCAATGATTCAAGGACTGAATGATGGCGTAGAACTCCAGGTCGTAAGTGGAGTAATTCTTCTTGGATCCCGACAGTTTCTCACTGAAAAAAGCTATGGGTCGCCCTTCCTGACTTAGAACACCACCAATGCCAACTCCAGATGCATCACAATTCAGCTCAAACACTTTATCAAAATCAGGGAGTGCCAACACCGGTGCCTCTGTCATCTTCTGCTTGACCAATTGAAAGCTGGCTTCTGCCTCCTTAGACTAGTGGAAATCACGTCCCTTGAGGCACTCTGTGATAGGAGCAATCAGGGTGCTGAAATTCCTGATGAAGCGGCGGTAGAAAGATGCCAACCCATGGAAACTCCTGACATCATGCAAGGTTTTTAGCTGGGGCCACTCCAAGACTGCATCTATCTTCGACTGATCTGCATGAACACCATCAGTAGACACAACAAAACCTAGAAAAGTTACAGAAGTAGCGAAGAAAGAACACTTATTCTGATTAACAAACAGGTGCTCCTTCCTGAGCATATCAAAAACTGCACGGAGGTGATCAAAGTGTGAGGCCCATGTAGGGCTATAAATAAGGATATCGTCGAAGTAGACTACCACAAATTTCCCCATGAAAGGCCGTAAAACCTGATGCATAAATCTCATGAACGTGCTGGGCGCATTGGACAGTCCAAATGGCATGACCATCCACTCATACAACCCATGTTGCGTCTTAAACGCCGTCTTCCACTCGTCTCCAGGCCTTATTCGGATTTGGTGGTATCCGCTCTTAAGGTCAATTTTGGAGAAGACCTTAGAACCGGACAGTTGATCTAGCATGTCATCCAGGCGGGGAATGGGAAATCTTTCACCGTAATTCTGTTGATGGCTCTGCTTTCTACACACATGCGCCAGGAACTATCTTTCTTTGGCACCAGCAAGACAGGAACGGCACATGGGCTCATACTCTCACGGATGTAGCCTATCTCCAGCAACTCTACTACCTGTCGCTGCAACTCTTCAGCTTCCTTTGGGCTGAGGCGGTATGCTGGTCTATTGGGCAAACTCGAGCCCGGGATCAGGTCGATCTGATGCTGAATATCTCTCATAGGCGGCAGTCCAGTTAGAAGGTCTTCTGGCATCAAATCAGAGAATTCCGAAAGCAGCTGTTGGACCTCCGTGGGTAATTCTGGAATCTCACCTGCTGCACTATTTCCACAAGGCAGTAAAGCATAAACTACATGTTCACGCTCAACTTCAACCAAAAACCTGGACATAGAAAGCAGATTGTTACTATTGACAACCGGGGTGGGATTGGGTCCTTCCCGACGAGGTGCCAACACAATCTTTTTCCCTTTGATGCTAAGGGTGCGTTTGGATAACAGGTTTTCTGTACTCTTTTTTTACTGTTCACCAAATATAAGAATAAAAATCTGTTTGGCAAAGAAATAAGGCCTTTTTATTCTCTTGCACAGTAAAAAAATTTCATCCAAAATTGACCCAATTTTAAGTACAACTTCAACCTGTTTTTGGTGTTTTTTTATTGTACAATACACAGGAGGAAAAAAATGTATCTGAAAATCATTTTCCATAATTTGAAAACTCATCTCAAAAACTTCTTCTCTCTTCTCTGGTTGCCTCTCTCGCCTCTCCACAAACCCTAGCTGCCATGGCCTGAAAATCATTTCCATATTTTTGAAAACTCATCTCAAAAACTCATCTTCTCTCTTCTCTGGTCGCCTCTCCACAAACCCTAGCTCATTTGTGTAGTTTCAATTTAGGGTTTTCTTGTTGAAACATTAGGGATTTTCTGAGTCGAGTTGCCGAGTTACTCAAACAACTTGTTTGGGTGGGAGTCCGATTCGAGAGCGAGTCAGATTTCGTTTGGGTCCGGGAAGAAACACGGTGAAATGGAGCGGAAGAAGGGGACTCCATGGACCGAAGAAGAGCACCGGTACGTATATATATATATATGTACCTGTATCTATGTATCTTTTATATCTATGCTTATTTTCTTGGGTACCAAACAGGGTATGTATGTGATGAAATACTAGGGTTTTTATTTTTTTAACATATGAGTTGAAATCAGTTTTGGGTTTGATTTATTAATTTGAGCTTCTTGATCATTTCTAGTCAATTTAGTTAATTGGAACTTATTAGGATTTTGTTTTGGGAGATAGGGTTTTTTCATTAGAAGTACAAGATTGCTTCTTTTTTTATGTCCTCTGTTTGTTTGTTGAGAAAACAGAGTATTTGGGCAAGAAAATGAAAATAGATGATTTATTTTTGTGATTTGGTATAAAAATTGTAATCCTGTTACTGAATGAAGTAAGCCAGTACTTATTTGGAATCTCAATTACCAGTTTTTGAATTCTGGTCACCCTCTCATTCAATATTTTGAAGGAGGATTATAGATACAATATATATACACACACATTTAAATAAATAAAAAACGCTTTGTTTTTTTAAAAAATTTTATTATTATTATATTTTTCTGCTTTTTGAAATGAAGGCAAATGAAAATAAAATGAGTTTGTGTTACAATTTGGTATTTTTAGAGAAACTCATGCTGTCTTTGAATGTAATCTGAAACTGGTTTCAGAAAATGGGTACCTAAAACGGTGCCAAACACACGCCCTTAAATTTGTTTTCCTTGTAACCATATCTTCTCAGCACACAAAAAAAAGGTCAACAATTTGTGAGCCCATGTTGTGCATAAAGACATGCCATAACTCTTAAATAGTAAATTGATGACTTCACCAAGTTTGAATAGTTCATCTCAAACACTTTTGCCTTAAATCACCTTGATAAGGGTTCTGTTCTTTAGGCACTTGCTACATTTCAAAATCACTCATGTGCCACTTGAACAAGTCCTCTTTATAGCTAGGGTTTGTATTCTTGTGCCATTAAATGATTAGAATTTCTTCACAAAATTTTCATTCACATCACCTGCCAAAAGCATCCTTAGTTTGAGAATTTGGAATGCAGAAGTAATAGTATGTTACTACGCCATAATCGCCATTAGAAAAGCGCGAAACAGACACACGATGGCGTGCATTGGTAACTAACTTTGGTTTGTTATATCACAGGCTCTTTCTAGCTGGACTTCATAAACATGGCAAGGGTGACTGGAGGAGCATTTCGAGGAATGTGGTGATACGACCCAAGTGGCGATCCATGCGCAGAAGTACTACCTCCGACAGAACTCGGCCAAAAAAGAGAGGAAGAGATCAAGCATTCATAACATCACCACCAGTGCGGAGAGCGAGCTGGTGCCTCCACCGGGGCATTTCCCTGATCAAGGAGGAGCTCCTATGGGGTACCAGAACTTTAACTATCCCATGTAAAGATAAGAAGACAGAAGATACATATACTCTGTATATGAAATAGTTACCTGCAATTAACAGTATGAAATGTAAAGTTATATTCTTTGTTAGCTGATAGTTGTTTAGAGGGTTAGAAAAATCACATAGCACAGAGTGTGGGTTTTGGTCCTTTTGTGAACCAAATGAGTGTTTAGTTGGAGGGTATAGTTGGGTCAAGTAAGGCTATTTAGGTGTTGACACATATAACAAAATGAAATGGTTCCTCATATTTTGATCATAGAAATATCTGTTGCTGAATTCCTATGTTTTCTCTTTGGTTATATTTTCCCTGGTACAAGTGTATAAAGTACTATCATTGTATTCGTCTTGTGATAAACATTTGCTTTCTGTTCTTCCCTGCATTTGATTTTTGGAAGCTTTAAGCTCACTCTGGAGAAACTGTGGTTTACATTGTATAAGTGTTATAGTATTCTCATTGTATTGGTCTTGTGATAAACATTTACTTTCTGTTCTTTCCTGCATTTGATTTGGAAGCTTTAAGCTCACTCTGGAGAAGCATTTGGACAATTTCTCAAATTTTTTTTTTAAAAGTCTTCGGAAAATCTGCCCCGAAAAGATTTCTCATGCCAGTGAAGGTGAAAAAGTTGCCATCAAGGGTTATGGTGTTTGCTGGGATTATGAAATCAGAAGTAATGTCTGCGTCCCCGGTAACTACAACAGAAAGAGTAGCAAATGTAAGTGCTAATGTGAGAAAGAACTCAAGCTTGCAAGCCATTATAGAGATTCTATGTATGATTTCTGGACTTAAGAGGCTTCAATCACAATCTGTCAATTTATAACCACAAACTAAGAAAAAAAGATTTGTCCAGATTGGGAGGTATGATTTAAGGTTACCATATATCTCAAAATTTCAATTATATATTTTGAAGTTTATAATTGATCTCCTTTCATGTGCAATTGTAGGATCACCGTGATTGTTTTATATGGCTAGATAGACTAAATGCCGAACAACAAATCAATCATGAAACAGAGGATAGTAACAATGATTTGGGCAATGTTGTTGCTGATATACAACGTGAACAGAATCGGCAAAAGTACATACTATATGCTGGTTGTATCTGCATCAGTTCATTATTGGTTCTTATGTGCATTCTCATTTTAATTGTATTTCTTGTTATTGTACTGAAATGAAGAGAACCTAGTCGTATGAGATGATGTTGTAAAATATTGTTGACATTTATGGGGTAATATATATGTAGAATATGTTGGGTATTTATATGTATAAGCGTGTCAACATTTTTTATGCCATCATATATTTATTGGTATTAATTTTATCAAAATCAATATCTAAACATAATTGTATAATAATAATAATAAAAACTATTATTAATAAACTTTTTTAAAAAAAAAAATTTAACTTGCCAAACGTGTTTTTCTGTTTCTGTTCTCAAAAATCCAGAAAACACAGACACTGCTAAACGTGTTTTTCTGTTTCTGTTCTCAGATTTTCTGAAAAAACAAGGTCTGCCAAACGTGTTTTTATTTTTTTTTTTCTTGAAAATTTTTCGGATAAAATTTCGAACCAAACATGTTTTTGTATCCGGACTACCCTAAATACAAAAACAAAAAGAGTTTTGATTTTCAAGAGGAAAAAAACAAAAACAAAAACATTGATATCCAAACGCACCCTAAGGGAATATGTATTCTTCCGTTCGTCATGTACCTCACTTCGATCATATTGCCAAGGTCTGCCTAACAGTATATGACATGCATCCATGGACACTACATCACACCAAGCATTATCGAAATATTTCTTGCCAACAGAAAAAGACACCAAGCATCATCTATCTACTGTTACCTCACTGCCTTTATTCAGCCATGACAGTTTGTATGGCTTGGGGTGACGATCTGTCTTCAACTGCAATTTCTGGACAGCGTCTTCAGAGACTACGTTCTCGCAACTGCCACTGTCAATAATCATCTTGCAGACTTTGTCAGCCACGGTGCAGGTTGTGTGAAAAATATTATTTCTCAACCAATCATCTTCGGAATCGCCTCTAGGAGTCAGGAGGCTCAGACGAATGACTAGAGTTTCATGGCCGTCTCCATATAACACATCCTCATCTCCTTCTTCGTCATACACTGGCTCTCCAACCTCCCTAGTCTCGTCTTCCACGCCTTCCTCAAGCAGTAGATTTTTGCCCGTCTAACTGGCAGGCTTCCTGTAATGGGTTGCTATATGCCCCTGTTCACCACATCGAAAACACTTAATAATAGGGTTAGGATTACCCTTTGGTGGCTGCTGGGGAGGATGGGATTCTTGAGGGCGAGATAGCCTATTGCTTTGGTCGTTTCTGATGATGGGTCTTCTATTCTGTTGTTTCTCTACAACAAGGGCACGCTGGTAGGCTTCAGAAACTGTCCACAGCGAGTGAAGGCTGAGGGCATCCTGCAGAGGTTGTCGTAAACCCCCCAAATATCGGGCCACCATCTGTTCTTCTGTCTCAATTAGATCATTCCGAGCGATCAACTGATAGAACTCCTCCGTATAATCTTCCACCGATCTCATCCCTTGCCTCAATGAATGAAGTCGCTGAAGCAGGGTTTGAGTATAGCCAAAGGGAAGGAAGTGGCTCTTTATCTTCTTCTTCATCTTCTCCCAATCAATGATTTTGGCCTTGCCCTGCTTGTCTCTTGAACGCTTCAACTGTTCCCACCACGCAGATGTTCTACCTTTGAATTTGATGGCCACCAATTTTACTTTGACACGATCTGGGACCTCTTTATAATCAAAAATTCGTTCTACTTCATTCAACCAATCAATAAGGCAATCGGCTTGTAACGTACCAGAAAACTCAGGCAGATCTACTCTGAAGCCGAGATCTCCATAATGGTTCTCTCGACCACGGTGCTCCTGGAATCGATTGTGATACGGATTTTCGAAGATGGAATTGTCGGTATCAGAATCTTCCACATCATGATGACCGACTTCCTGCACCGCCAGGCCCTGGGTTAACTCTGCCACTTGCCTCTGCAAATCCTCAATCATAACATCCCGAACGTTACGATCACAGTGCGGGACTTCCTCATTCAGAACCTGCCCACGACGACCAACACGACCACGACCACGATAATTAGCCATCGAAAACTGATGAAAATACCGCCTCAGGAAGATGCTGAGCTCTGATACCAATTGACGCTGGACATAATAGTGATTATTCTACAAGCTATAGCAATAGGTAATTTGCAAGGAAAAGACAAGAGAATTCGACCAAAAATTTCAGAGAACACTCTGGAATTCAATAAAATTATTTATAATCAAGAATGACCAAAACCAACCCACAAACCGGGTTAAAATAGCTGAAAATCGACCTTTAATGGGATTTTACCAAAAATAGCAAAATCCTAAAAGTCTTACCAAAACGAAATAAGGAAATAAATCAAAAGATTGCCAACAATCTGGCCCAAATCGGGTTCAGAATCATTTCCTAATCGACAAATAAAAGATTATCATAAATAGCAAAAATTAACTAAAAATAAAGATTTGAAAAGGAAAACAGCGGATTTAAGGCTCGAAATGATGTGCACCCAGCGTGGCTAGGTGGCCACGACATGCGCGCCGAATTGGGGTCACGGGCGCGAATCGGACACTTGTAGCCACAGTTATGGCCAAAAAACCGACACGTGCACGGAAACTGCCCTAATTTAGGCTAGATCACGATTTCTTGTCATCCTTGCGCTGATCCTCCCACTCCAGGTAATCCAGCGCCATCAATGAGCAATCTGACAGCTCGGCATCGTCTGACTCGGATCCCCCTGCATCACAGAGCCATCTTGTTTAGGTCTAAGGAACCTCCCCTTCCCC
Source organism: Cornus suecica (assembly GCA_963922005.1). NCBI lineage: Eukaryota > Viridiplantae > Streptophyta > Magnoliopsida > Cornales > Cornaceae > Cornus > Cornus suecica. The sequence goes on along the minus strand of OY998243.1, from coordinate 34,557,841 downwards.
TTTTGAAAGCCACTTGCATCTGGAGTCTGAACATAATGCAGTTGGCTTGTCTCATCTTTCGCGAACAATGTATTATAATCATGTTGATATAGTGTTTCAACTTACACCCTCTCTAGGAGCTTATACTTTTAGATGCGTGGAGTACATAAATGTAAGGATTCACATCAATCATCATACATGTAGGTTGAATTTCAGTTCTGGATACCAAAATCATAGTCATCATGAATAAACATGTTTTGATCATATGGAGTAGGGACTATGGACTTTAAACTTTTGATATGTCATTTATATTGTTGTCCTTAGTGAAGGTTTTTTTGGGCAATCTCTGAGCAATTTGAGCATATTTTGGTGCCTCGGCAATCTGATTTGGACAACAAGAGCTTTGTTCTATTTTCTGCCAGTCTTATGGTTGGTAAGCAAGTGTTCGAGTTGGGGATGAAAGTGGAAAGAGGATAGGAGGTTGCACTATTAAGGTTGTGGTGAACTGATAGTTATGAGCAGTTCCAGCCATTATGGAAATTTGTTCATCTTTTTGTGGTATGTGATTGTTTGAATGTTAGATAAGGATTGTTGACACAAACCTCCTACCAGAGCTCTAGGATAAGGCATTTATCGTATCGTGGGGTATAATGGCAAGAGATCCACACCTATCTAATTTATAAGCGCGAGCTGCCACCAGAAGACTGAGCAACATCCAACATGAAGGCTCATATGTGATACATATAAAGAATCCAGAGCATCCTGGAGATTCCCAGTTCCACGGCCTCCCAAACAAGCGCAAGGCCGCTTTTCCTGCCCATCTGCAAGGCCAGTTTGGGAGTCGTCGCTATACTCTAGCAGATCCACCGGACTTCCTGAACTACGAATTCCTGCTCATTTCGGCTTCATATGACATAGAAGGGGAGCCGGGGTTCGAGTTGTTTTGAGCACATTTTAGTGCCGTGATGGTTTTGAAGAGTTTTCGAATTAATTTTTGTTTGCTTGTATATTGGTGTGGATTTAGCATGTGGGGTTTGGATTCCACCCTTTGTTTAAATAATCATTTTTGAATGTGCTGATCTTTGTGCACTAGCAAGTAAATGCAGAGTTTTTAATTGGTTATATTTGTATGATTGAGAATTGAGAATTTGATGTTTGGTATTTTTTATGCATCATTTACTTGACAAGAGGAACATTTTGGTGGTAAAGCAAAACATGATTTAATGTGAGATGGGTGGTTTGTGGAAATATTTATTCAGTGCTCTCGCAATAGCTATATGAAATTAAATTATGTATGAAAATCTGGAAACGATTTTAACCACAGACAATGTTTCATGTAGTGATGTATTTTACTCATCATACGAAAGAACAAATTAAATTGACAATGTTTCATGTAGTAATGTATTTTACTCGTCACAAGAAAGAACAAATTAAACTTCTGGCAGATATTTACCTCTCTAAAAACAGTTGTAAGAAATTTACCTCAGTATGTAAACTACAATTGCTAAAATATATATTACTTGAAATTATTTTTAACAAAGTAAAACACTTCATACTTTTGCAACTTTGCCCACATATTATGCAATGGTTTTATTGTTCATCAATATTGTACAAACTGTGATATCGTACAAAGTTAATCCGGTGGTAGTGTCTGATGCAGAGAGACTTTCGATTGCTATTTCTATGAGTGGGTGTCAAAGAGTCGGTGTGAAGAGGCTAAAGACGTCCCCTTAAAATGTAGGGCTTAACAAATAAGTTAAGGGCACATGTTTATCACCATAGGAGGAGCTGTGTTCCCTTCAGTATGTGTTGACACCATAAATGAGCCAACACATGGCAATGAAGCGGGCCGAAAATTGGCCAAAATTGGGCGGTTTTTCTGGCTAAAACTGGGCTGTTTTTAGGCTGTTTTAGGACTGTTTCGGGCTGTTTTCGGGCCTACACTGGGCTGTTTTTCGGGCTGGAATTTGGGCAGAAATTGGGCCAGAAATTGGCCAAAACTAGGCTGAAATTGGGTTGCAAACTGGACTGTTTTTGAGCTGCGAGGTGGGCTGGAAATTGGGTTATTTTTGGGCTGCGAAAATGGGTTAGAAGATGGGTTGAAAATGAGTCATATCATGAAATTGATTAAGATCAGAAGATTACAAAGTTTGTGAACTATTGGACACTTTTGAAAAAGAGATGTAGTTGAGTTGGTGAAAGTGTTTAGATAGGATTATAATTTAGGTTTTTTTATCTTTTATTTATTTATACTTTATCTTTAAGTTAGTTTCAGGTTATAAATAATGTAAATAGACTTCTGTTACAGAGGTCCACGACCAAATCCACTTTTATCATTATGCAATCATTGATTTTATTAGCACTATTCCTTTCAATTCATTTACATTCTCAGTCATTTATTTGTTTTCCTTCAATATCAGTATATTTCAATTCCTTTCGCAATGTCTTTTGGTTACCCAAAAGTCCTCTTTACTGAGGCAATCAAAACTCTTTGTTAGTCACTAATTAACCCTAGAGGGGGGGTGAATAGGGTGTTCAAAAATAATTCTAATTCTTTTCGAAATTTGAATACACTTTAAACAAAAATCGATTTCTCAAAAATCAAGTGGATGATTCAATTTAAACTTTTCTAACTATTAATTTCAAGACAAGATAGCATACAAGATATTTAAGCAATTATAGCATGCAAATAACTCAAGTAAAGAGAAAGAGATAGAGAGATTGACACCGTGATTTTTTCGAGGTTCGGTAACTCCTACTCCTCGGCTCAAGAACCCCTTCTTGAGACTTTTCCCGATCCTTTCACTATGGCCCTTCCTTCACAGGTGGAATGGCAAACCTTTACAATACAAGCCTCTCGAGCTTGTCTCTCAATCAAGAGAACAACCCTCTCTTGAACAATCGGTGGACTTCACTTGTCCGAGATTACAAATTCGTATGTAATCAATAAAATCACTCAAGAACAAAAACACTCAAAACCCAAAGGTTTTTATGGAAGATAAATCAATATAAGCTCAAGTGTTTTTGGTGATTTTACAATAGCTCTATAAATGTATTCTCAAAGGATATAATCAATGAATGATATTTGGAGAATAAGAAGAGATACTAGAGGTTTTGATTTTCAAAGAAACTTGAAGAAAATCAGATTTTCAAAGCTTGGTTTCAATGGCTTTTGTAGAGAAAATTTCTGCAGAATTTTTGCTAGCTTTCTTTCTCTTTGTATTTCAATCTTTTTGGCTTCACAATACACATCTCATTCTATATATAGCATTGTATTAGGGTTTTGAAGAGTGAATATTGTAATTGAAAGACAAGAGCCGTTTGAACACCATTACAAACAATCCACAAAACTCGACTAGATTGAGTTCTAGTCGACTACAATGGTTAATCTAGTCGACTAGAATGAGTTCTAGTCGACTATTTCTTGTAGTCTAGTCGACTCAATGGTCATTCAGTCGACTCTTTTGATGTGGATGAAAAACCAATAGCTACTGATTGTTCTAGTCGACTACTAGAAAATACACAGGTCTATTCTAGTCGACTACAACATGAAAAATATTTAATAAAAATATTTTTCTTTCCATTTAAGTTTGGTAAAGCGTTTTCCATTCCATTTGAGTTCAGTTCATTTTATACTTGAGCTTATACGATAAAATCGACACATAAAATTACCTTGTTACAGTGATCGCTCCCCGACCTATCTACCCCGAGTCTTGAGTCTTCGACTTTCGCTTATGCCGTTGAATAAATTGATTTTCCATTTGCGCTTCAATTTCTTTCACAACTTTTTGCTTTAAATTAAGCTTTCTTTCCGAGCTTGTTTTTCGAGTAGTTTCCTTTTCGAGTTTGATTTCTGAGTCGTTCACCTGTCTTTTGCTGAAAATATAAACTCGATAATTCATTAGTATCAAACACTCTTCAATGGTTTGTTATCATCAATTTTGGAATTGTTTGCCGAAAGTAAATTTCAAAGCCAACACTCTTCATGAGAGTTGAGTTATCTCTCTCGTAAATCGCATGATTCTATTCCACATGTTCAAAAGAGATGAAAAATCGTTCCTTTTGAACCGGTTGAACTCCGTCACCGGTTCTGGCACGCCCGCACCCTACGGATACGAAGAATATTATCGGCCCTACTATTCGGCCGATGATTATTATTTTTCAGAATCCTACGAAAATCATGATTATTATCGGCCCTACTATTCCGCCGATGATTATTATTTTTCGGAATCCTACGAAAATCAAAAATATTATCGGCCCTACTATTCGGCCGGTGAATATTATTTTTCGAAGCGAACAATTGGCATGCCTAGTGGGACCCTGCTAGGTAGCCAAGAGAATATTGCGAACATGCCACCACAAGGTTCAAAGGCTGCACGTGCAGGTGAAATTCTACAATTGAGGAAAATCGCTCAACAAGTGCAAACAAATCTTGCTAAGGATAAAGCATATCGTCAGAGGGAGAATGTATATCATCAGAGGCTTCAAGATGAAATTGTTAAATTAAAGCAGGAGTTTCAAAAGATAGTTGATATCAATCTATCCAAAAAAGGAATAGCCGAAACTCTTCCAATTGGAAGGGTTTCGGCCAACAAAGATAATCAGGTCAAAAATGCAAAAATAAATCTGGTCAAAATTGCAATGGCTGAAACCGGTTTTTCAGCAGCAAAAATTGCAATAGCTGATGTCGAGATGGTAGCGGCTAATATCAAACCTCCAACAGCCAAAATTAGCTTTAAATCGGCCGAAAATAGTTGATTTTCGGCCAATGAGAAAAATCTGATTGAAAGCGAAACTTCATATTTTATAATTTCAGCAAATACAACTGAAATTATAAAAAGATATAAAATTTCAAGAGTAGTTGCCGTGAAAAATTTTCATGGGTATTGTGTCATTCTTCGAATGGAACCGGCAATAAAATCGGTCAACATGACTTTGCACAATTGTTTAATTCCGACCGATCGTATTTCTCCCCACTTCAAGAGTTTAAAGTTTTAAGTGTTGGGGTCTTGTATGGGTTCATTGATCCACTGTCGATAAACGTTAATTTTTTTTGCCTAGTTAGAATTAAGATTAGGGGAATAAAGACCACTTTATTATTGGTCCTAAATAATAAAACTCTGAGCCAACTCAATTTTATTTTTTCTTTCTAAGTGGCAGACTCGGGGAGTAAGGAAGGTTGATACAAAGATATGTTGGCATCATTTTGGCTAAAGAAAAATTCCAACCACCATATTTTTTAGCAAAAATGGTGTTGGAATTGGGGGGCATTGTTGACACCCTAAATAAACCAACACATGGCAATGAAGCGGACCGAAACTAGGCCGAAAATTGGCCAAAATTGGGCTATTTTTAGGCTATTTTTGGGCTATTTTCGGGCCTAAACTGGGCTATTTTTCGGGCTGGAATTTGGGCTTAAACTGGGCAGAAATTGGGCTGCGAAATGGGCCAGAAATTGGGTTGCAAACTTGATTGTTTTTGGGCTGCGAAGTGGGCTAGAAATTGGGCTGTTTTCGGGATGCGAAAATGGGTTAGAAGATGGGTTGAAAATGGGTCATATCATGAAGTTGATTAAGACTAGAAGATTACAACGCTTGTGGAGTATTGGACATTTTTGAAAAAGAGATGTAGTTGAGTTGGTGAAAGTGTTTAGATAGGATTATAATTTAGGTGTTTTTATCGTTTATTTATTTATTTGTTTATTTCTAGTTTATCTTTAGGTTAGTTTTAGGTTATAAATAATGTACGTAAACTTTGTTACAGAGGTCCACGACCAAATACATTTTTATCATTATGCAATCATTTATTTTATTATCATTGTTCCTTTCAATTCATTTACATTCCCAGTCATTTATTTGATTTCCTTCAATATCAGTATATTTCAATTCCTTTCGCAATTTCTTTTGGTTACCCAAAAGTCCTCTTTGCTAAGGCAATTAAAACCCTTCACGAGAGTTAAGTTATCTCTTTCGTAAATCGCCTGATTCTATTCCACATGTTCAAAAGAGACGAAAATTCGTTCCTTTTGAACCGGTTGAACTCCGTCACTGGTTCTGGCACGCCCGCACCCTACGGATACGAAGAATATTATCGGCCCTACTATTGGGCCGATGATTATTATTTTTCGGAATCCTACGAAAATCATGATTATTATCGGCCCTACTATTCGGCCGATGATTATTATTTTTTGGAATCCTACGAAAATCAAGAATATTATCGACCGTGCTATTCGGCCAGTTAATATTATTTTTCGGAGCGAACATTATGATCAAGGGCTTGATATATATATATATATATATATATATATTAAACCTATGATTTGTTTATTGTTCTATTATCTGCCTATAAATTTTAGAATTCTTTAATAAAATTTAAAATAATTACTCCCATGAGAACTTTTATTGTAATGATAGTGAATGAAATACCAACTTTACCCATGATCCTACAAAGTGATGCGATAATTTATAATTTTGATGTTTTCTAACTTAAATGTTTGAAGGGTCTTAATTTGCGATAGATGGAGCATATATTATGCACCGTACCTCTACAATAATTTTTAATAGAAATGGTCAACACTGACTTTCTCTAGCGGAGGTCCTTGGAATAAAACGAAACCAAAGAGGGACACAAAGACTGCTTACTTCCCATAATATTTTGGGCCATATATCCTTGTCAAGAGCAACTGATAGTCTGAAAGTGATTTTCTTCTGAACAATTGATCAGAAACATCAATCAATGAATTGCATTGTTCTTCACTTTTCATCAATTCCAAACTATGGATGAAAAATTATTTTATACACTTTAATCATTGCCTTTATCAATAAAGAATATGAATTTTATTTAAGATTGGCTATTTTTTTATAATACTCATAAAAAAGTAGTTAACTTTTTGAAAATTTTGTAGCATTCATGGATGAAGTTGCATCACCAATTATGAATAAGTTAGGTTCTTGTGCGCAGTGACGGACCAGAGATTAGTTTGACTGACCAGAGATTAGTTTGACTGGGGTGGAAATGCAATATTCAAAATTTAGGAATAAATAAAATAAAAAATAAAAAATTCAGCAAGGGTTTTAAGGATTTTATACAGGAGAGTAAGAAGTTACTTAAAATTCAAGGATAAATAAAGCAAAAATAGAAATTCAACGGGGCCACCACCCCACTAAAATGTACATAGGTCCGTGCCTTCTTGTGCGTCAACTCATATTCAAATTAAATAATAATATAATTTTCTAAACCCATTATTCGGAAGGTCTAATATGTAATTTTGTGGACGTATCGACTTTTATATTTGGATGTATGTCATTATCATGTCATCTCCATTTCTCAGGCTTTTCTAGTCCACTATGTACCTGTATCTAGATGGGTTATATCTATTTGTTGGAACTTAATAATGTTGAAAGAATTCTCAAGTAATTGATAAAAGTTAGTTGTGAAACTTTTTTTTTGAACCCCTGTTTTTAGCGAAAAGGGTAAATCGAAACTTGTGGGGATCAGATTCAAGCTCTGAATGAGGTGCTCTCTAAAGACAGTGTTCCAAACCAACTGTTTTTGCACCAGTTGATTATATATATATATATATATATATATAAATATTTATTTAACAATTTGACACGTTAATAAATACAATAATGAATAATTCAATAATTTTAGTTAGGAGAATTTGATAATACGAAAAGTCGGATTGTAATAATGTGAGTGGAGGCCGACATCAATCATACCATAACCATCACAAAAATTAATCCTATTATACTGACTTTCGGAGCTCATGACTCTTTGACACTTAGGAGCTCCCATAATAGCATTTCTCCAAGTCAATGTTCAGTTCTGTTTGTATTAATTTTTCAAAAATTATTTATGATTTTTTGAAATAAAAATTATTTTGAATGGTATTTACTATAATTTTTAAAAGAATCTCTGAAACTTGAAAAAGCGTTTCGAAGTACCAGCTTTTCAAACCGACTTCTGCTCCTTTTTTTTTCTTGTGAGTACACAGAAGCAAAATTTATGTCAAATAAGGCCATATTTGAGCTCCCATAATAGCGTTGCTCCAAGTGGATGAAGTTGTCCAACAAATTAACATGTCGGACAGAGTAGCACTGCACTAATGCAAATATCCTCTTGCTTAAAAAAAAGTTTGACATGATTATTATGGTGTTATTTATCTAATTTAACCACCCTGAATCTGTAATTAGGATAGCTATCCTTGAACAAAGTTGATGTACCACATCCCACCCAACCTAGTGAACTCTCTTCTCTTGCCAGTCTCATTTTAGGCTTCACTGGTCACATTTATTTTTCTTATAGTATAATAAAGTACTACAAGAAGAAAAGATAAAAAAAGCATCTAAATAAAGTAGATGGACATGTGTGAGTTGGGATTGTTGATAACTCCCAGAAACCCCCTCAAATTTCCCAAAGACAAGATCCACTCTCTATTTTATTTGCGTTCACACTTGTGGGACATTGTGCTTTAATTGGTTACTGGCTTATACATGCGTTTGTGCGTCTTCCCCCAATATATATATATATATATATAGACTCTAGTTGTCGTTCTGGAGCCAACCTTTTTTTCTTCTTCTTGACTAGCTAGCTCTAGAAAACTCTCTTCGTTAGTTCTGCTAGGTTTAGGACACATTCATATCAATTGTTCATAGGTTGCAACTCGAAGTTCGAATGGAAGATACAGCCAATAACACAATGAAGAAAGAGAGAGGTAGTACGTATACAAGCCTTCCACCGAAGAGAGGTCAGATCAAAGCTAAGATACTTGAGGAACTTGTAGGGACATTCATCAAAGTGAGAAAAGAGGGACACAAACCTCAACCCGGTAACAAAGTGCCTACTACTCCTAGTGACAAGTAGAGGCATTCATTTCAAGCCAATTTAGCTTACTTTTGAATCATGTCTTTTAGGTCAGTTTTTAGAGTGAGCCTTTTTATTTAACTGCTGATCATGTATTGAGTTACTTGTAGGGTAGCTAGATTTATAATATAAGTTATGTGGATTCAAGAAACTAATGTGTGTGTGTGTTTGAGAGAGAGAGAGCATATTGTGATGGACTGAATGTTTTCTCTTAACTATTTGAAGTGAAGCCCATTATCCCATTATTTTCAACTTAGGTGTTCATGCAACAAAAGTAAGTACCATTTATGAATCTAATATTTTGATGGATTTTATTTCCAAATTTTCTATTTTTTGATATCATAGGAATTATTTTCTTTCTTTTTGGCACATTTTGATTTAAATGCGGCTGTTGGATTTTGATCATCTCTTGATATAAAATCAGGTAAGCAGAGATGTTACGTCAATGTCACAATCACACATATGCCAAAAGTTTTTCTGGAGTCCAAGCCAGAGGTGTTTTTTGTTTCATAGTAAACAATGGCCTACTTGGTTTACAACTCTAGCTGTCAACACTGTATATTTTTTGAAAATTGAAAAAGTCAGAACCTGTACAAGAAGTTTTCGTTGAGTTTTTTGAAAATAATTTTTCAGAAAATTTAGTTATAAAGCAAAAAAATAATACATTGTTTTCAAAGAATAATCATTTATTGTTCTCTTAAAATATTTACTTTATTTTCTAAGTTCTTGAGAATTGTGTTGGAAGCCCGTTCCCGCGCTCACGGCCGGGCTAGCCTGCCAGCAGCAGGATACGGAATATGAAGGAGCTGGAGGTAGAGCCAATGACCAATTGAAGAGTTAGAGACTACAGTATAAAGCCCTCAATCATATTCTTGCCAGTGACATAGATTGTATATACTCTCACCGATTAAGGCAGATTCTGCTCTCCTCACGTCTAATTTCATTACCCTCACGAGCAAGATCACTCCCCTCCTTTAACTTTCAGTTTTTTGACCTCTCATCTAGTCATATAACTATCATGGTCATAGGTATTGATAAAAAGGAAGAAAACTCATATGTTGTGGCAAGACCGTTTGTGACTTATAAAGCCTATAAAAACAATGGAAAAGTGCAAAACATACCCCTATATTATTAGAAAATATCAAATAATTTCCTCAAAGTTAATTTGGGCTCAAAGGAGGGCTTGAAGTCAGACGGTGGTTAATGGAAGAGCGAATGGACTTAAATACCCTTCAATATATTATATAAAATATATTTTAAAAATAAAATATTGAGTATATGTTAGGGGTACTTTGGGCATTAAGAGGTCATGTGTCACATGAGTCAAATACTAATGAATGGGTGACAGTAGATGGTTATTTGCTATATTTTTAACAATTAATGCACTTTTCTACACATAACGAATGATAGAGATGTTATTTGATCAAAGTAGATACTATAGAGTTGTTTTTTATTCTTTCCCCAAAAAACAAAGATACATGGAGAGAGATGGTAGAGAAAATAGTGCATCATAAACATGTCAAAGACAAATAAACAAGAACATACATTCTTGAGAAGTACCAGCTAGAAACATCACCCTTGTAAATCTATATCTATAAATCTATATCTATCTACAAATCTATAAATATTCTAAAAGTGTGTAGGCTTTGGAATATTTTTATACATTTGCTTTCAAAAATAAATAAATAAATTTAATTAATAGGCATTATTAATGAAGTGTAACTCAATCTAATGGACATTTCAAAAGACATAGAATAAAGAAATAAGAAATGGGTGTTTACCCTCTTTTGCATTTTCAACATTCTCAAATTTCATTTCAATCTCCATACCAAATTTCTAAAGAACATTCTCAAATTTTTTCCAATCTACACACCCAATCTCAAGTGATCATACAAAAATATTCAGGTTAGAACATATTTTTTATGTTTCTTATTAGTATTTTTTTTTATAAACTCTCATAATTTCATGATTCTTGGATTTGTTGTTGTGAATTGTGTTGGCATGATTGTTTTTTACTTTTGTAATTTTGAATTTTTGCTTATTTTTGGATTTAGTTGTGAGTGATTTTTTTAACCAAATATGACTATTTGTGTTTATAATTAAGTTGGTTTGATGCTTGATTAATTTAATGACAAATTAAATTACTTGTGTGAAGTTTTTTTTTTTTATATGTTCGGTGGTGGTGTGTTATTCCTGGGGCGTTGGATGAAGTTTGAGTGATTTGCTGAGGTGAGGATAGTTGTAGAGTGAAACCATCTGTGTCTTGGTTACAAGATGAGAGAGGGACTAAGGCCATGTTTGGTAGGCGGTCTTTCTGGTCTGGTCTGGTCTGGTCTGGTCTGGTCCGGTCCGGTCTGGTCTGGTCTAATCTGATCTGGAAAAGTTTGTTTGGTAAGCGGTCTGGTCTTACTATTTATTTATTATTTATTATAATATTTATTTATGTATTATTTATTTCTTTATTTATTATTTCTTCACTTTATTATTTTATTATTTATATTATTAAATTATTATTTATTAATTTATAAATATATTCTATTTATTTATTATTATTTCATTATTTAATTCACTTTATTTATAAATTATTTATTCATTTTTAATTATTTAAAAATATATTTTATTAATTTAATATTAATTTATTATTATTATACTCATTTTCTTATTATTATTATGAAGTATTTATTCATTATTATATTTACTTATTATTTATTATTATATTTATTTATTATTATATCTATTTATTATTTATTATTATATTTATTTATTATTATTATTTATTTCATTTTGTTTATTATTTATTATTTTTATTATATTTTTAAATATGTTTTATGTAATTTATTATTATTATTTATTATTTAGTCCATTTTTTTTTATTATTATATTTATTTATTATTATTGTATTCATTTTATTATTATTATTATGTTTTATTTAATTTATTATTTATATTATTAATTATTAATTATTAATTATTTATAAATATATTTTATTATTTATTCATTTATTTATTATTATTATATTCATTTATTTATTATTATTAGGTATTAATTATTTTATTTTGTTTATTATTTATTATTTATATTTTATTTTTAAAATATGTTTTATTTAATTTATTATTATTATTATTAATTTTTTATTATTATTTATTCATTTTTAATTATTTATAAATATATTTTATTAATAAGACCAGACCGGACCACCAGGAACCACCTTTTTTTTTGGTCTGAAATGAGGCCATTTTGGTCTGATTTGGTCTTACTTGGTCTAACCAAAAATTTGGGACCAATGCTACCAAACACGGTCTGGTCTCATAAAACGCAAGACCAGACCAGACCACCTGGGACCAGACCACTTACCAAACAGGGTACAAGCGGAACATAGTAGAATGAATATATTTTAACAGAAGCACAAACCACCACCAAATTCCATTACAATACCAACAAAGGTCAAAACTAACAATTCAAGATAGATTAGAGAAAAATACCGAGCATATGTGTGTAGGAATGATAAGGGCCAATATTATATGGTGCTTGTATGCGTTTTCTTAGAAATAAAATTCTGTGGATAATATTACGCTACATACCGAAACAGAATTCCATTGAAAAAACATTACAGGAAATAAAAGAATGAAAAAATAAATAACTTAAAATTGAAATAAAAAATTGCTATACAAAAGCGACAAAAATATAAATAAAGAAATAAAAAGAAGTGAAATCAAGAATCAAAAGCATAATGATAATCATCAAAATTCAACAATGGAAACATAAAATGATGACCTTGTTTTTTTTTTTTCTATATATTTATTACTACTTTTAAATTGTTATAATTTTTAAATTATTAATAAATGAATGTTGTAATGAATTTCATTAAGATTTTGGTATAATTATATTCTACCTTAATTTCCATTATATATTAGAATTTGATAAGGCATGACCTTTCATATTGTTGTTTCTGAATTTTTGTCAATTTCGCGGGCGTGCCAGATTCGTTGAAGAATCAAGTGAAACGAAGGATAACTGGTATCCTTTCTGAAAATAGATCAGGTGATTGAACAAGAGAAAGATATTAAACTCTTGGTTAGGTTTTTTCTTACCTTAATGAAAAAGATTTTTAGTGTTAAAATTGCTATAACTAGTGAATTGAAATTGCAGTGCATGAACTGGAATGCAAAGAAAGTGAATTGAAATGCAATGAAAGTAATTGCTAGAAAAGTAAGGAATTGAAAGACAATACTGTATTAAAATTGCAAGGAATTGAAGATACAAAATGTGTAGTGTTTTGTGTTGTGTTGTTGAAGAGTTTGCAAAGTTGGTTTACACAAGCTATATATACTTTAGATACAACAAATAACTTAGAACTTTATCCTAAAGATGCCAAGTGTTCCTTTTAGTTGTAACTACCATCTGTCACGTTTTCCTCAACTACCAAGTCTCCATGTCTCCTTCTTGTAACCAACTTCTTCATCATATATTTGAACGTGTGGAAAGTGAGCTCTCCTTGTGCTTATCCTTTAACTAATCAATTCACCCATAACCCATCAAAATAGGAGTTGTATACTTCAAAGATAACTTCCCTCCTCCTTGCTTGCCACGTGTCCTTCCCCACTTTTCAAAGTTGAGTCAATCAACATCTACCACGTGGAATAACATTTTTGGGTGTCAACATTTGCCCCCCAAATTTGTGAAGCCTTTTCTTCCAAACAAGGCTTTACAAATTTTGAAATTCCAATTCTGCTTATTTTTTGGCCAAAAATCTTCTTTTCTTCTTTCAAAATTTAAAAATAAAAAATTGGATTTTTGACCGATAAACCTTCTACAAGTAGCAGATATCCTTAACCTTATCCTCCTCTTCTGAATTTTCAAATATATTTAAATTCTGGCAGATGGCTAACAACAAATTTTGCCATCATTGGGATCTTTTTTTCTTTATCTTCCAGCTAACTAACAACAAACACAACTTCTATCATCATAGTTAAATAAAACTGAAATAAAATAAACAAACTAACTATTTATATCCCCTCATTATTTCTGCCAAAGCCAAAGGCTGCCTATGACTGCCTAAGGCCATCCAAGGCCGCTTAAGGCTAACCTTGGACTTCATTTTCTTCCAAGATCTCAAAGAAACTTGGCCGATAATTTTCAAGGTATCGACCATTGATTAGATAATTGTGAAGCATTCCATCAAGATCTATCAAATGATAAACAACTCCCTTTAGAACTTGGCAAACTTGATATGAACTTTCCCAACTTGGAGTCCATTTGCCAAATTCTAGATCTTTTCTTCCAACTGGTAGATTGAATTTCAACACTAAGTTACCTTCTGCAAAGTATTTTGGTCTCACTCTTTTGTTGTAGGCCTTTTCAACCTTCTTTTTATGAGCTACCAAATGATCTAAAGCACTGAGCCTTACTTCATTCATTTATTCCAATTCTACCATTATAGCCTTTGTGTAATCTGCCATAGTCAAGTCATTCTGATTAGCGATTCTGATAGATCTCATACCTATTTTCATTGGAAGAACGTTCAAAATCACCTCCTGAGACATCCTCCTAGGTGGTTGTTTATATGACCAATACCCCTCTTCAATTGGCAGATAATGTTCTACTAGCTCTCTAGCAAGACTCGACATCTCATAAGTCGGCCGAGAATCTTCTTTGGTGCCCAAGTTAACTTCCAATAACGGATCTTGAACTTCAACCACACTGCCATCCATCCTTGGTGGTGCAAGATCCAACTCTTCCAACTGGATGGCATTTATTTTATCCCAATTTTGGTCACAAACTTCGGCCATGTTGGCCATAAGTTCAGTTTCCAATCGTATTGCATTCGTGATCCTCTTTTCTGCCAAGTAAGCTTTCAACCGAGCACAAGTGGCCCAAAAGGTCTGCCTCCTCATCCTTTGCTTATACTCTTCAGGTTGTTCTTCCATAAGGCACCATTGATGTTTCAGCAAAATTGGCCAAAAGTTCCAGCTTTGGCCGAGGGATCTCCTTCATTAGTTATGCCACTTCCTTGGTAGTGAGGCTTCTTTTCATTGTGGCGCATGCTGGTTTTCCCATTTTGTCAGTACCTACAAATCTTATAGGCACACAATCTTTATCATACAATCTCGCTTCAGCCGAATAGACTTTGGCTACAAATGACATATCATCGGCCTCCACTATTTTCACTTCATCTTCATCCCAAAATATCAGCATTTGATGCAAAGAAGATAGAATACACATGTTGGGATAAATCCAATCACGACCTAACAACATATTGTAGGCCATTGTAGATTTAATAATAAAGAAAGCATAATAAGTAGTTTTTCCGCCAACTGTTATTTCAAGTGGCAGAATACCTTTTATGTTGATAGCACTCCCACTGAAACTGCTAATGACCATATCTGATGGAACTACATCTGCCATAGTCTTTCCCAATTAGGCTTAAAGTCTTTGAAGGAATGACACTGAGCACAAAACCATTGTCCACCAACACCCTATTAATTGGTTGGTCTTCCTCCCACATTCGTACATATAAAAGTCTCAATTGTTGAGTCATGGCTATAGGAGGTTTGTCAAAAACTACCTTGTCTATACTTTGCCCTTCCATGTAAAAACTCATATTTTGTACCGATGAACTGCCACCACTGATTTCGTCCACCTGGTCTTCCTTTTCTACCACTGGCCCTTCTTCCACCTCATTGACTGCTTAGAAGATTACTGGAAGTATGAAGGACATATTACATGATGCCTCTGTCGGAAGAGATCCAAATTGGATCCTATATTTTGGGCCATGTCATGGGTTCACATCTTCTCCTTCATCCATATCTTCTAAATTTAACTTTTCTTTGGTAGAAGAGGACACAATCATGGGATCTATGGCAGATGTGGCAGACGCATTACCTCTCTCCAATCCCCTCTTGGCCATAACTTGTTGGCCGTTTTGGAACTCTGCTTTCCTCAACTCAGCCCTCTTTCTTTACCTCCTTATCTTCTGAGATTTGGACAAAAAGCTCTCCTCATAGTCCACCCTTTTTGGAAATTTCGGATGTGAGAACCTTTGCCATAAATTAGGTGGAGTCAAAGGTGGCTTGACCATTCTAACACGGTGAGACACTTCTCCTTTTTGAACCCAAATTAATTTCATATTGCAAAGCTGGTTTTCTTTTGAAAACGGGTTGCATTCGTCGTTGTGGAACTATTCTTTTGCCATAGGTTCTCTTGGATGAACTACGATCACTCATTTCGGCCGATAATGAGCAAAATCTGGCCGAAAATCATTTCTGCCAAAGTCATTTCTGTGAGAATCATTTTTGTCAGAATGAAATGTTAATCTGTCATGTACGCTCCTTCTGGCAAAATAATGCTCTTTCTCATAACCATGTGTATGTGTATATTTTTGCTCACACCAAGAATGACTTTTTTATTGAGGCCTCAATGGCTGAATTTATCTCCTACAGTGATAGTTTTTTTCTCCCTTAATAATAGTAATCGTGCCCCTAAATCCATGGGTTCATGACCATGTTCATTTTAACCACACACCTTCTAAAAGTGGTAGGTCTTATCTTTTGACCCTCAAGTATTGCTATAATATTCTATGTGCCCAAACTAAGTTTGGGTTTTACACAAGTAAACATAGGCCTGCCAATACAAATGAGTGGGCTTGGGACTATTAATTTTGCCCTTTACACTAACCCCATTTAAGTCTAGGGGCCTATTTCAAATATTCTTGACGTGATTGGTCCGACAACTTTCTTTGATGATGTCAGGGTCGTTCTTATGAAAAGGCGTGTGCCTTTTGAAATTTGAAAAAATGGCTGGCCCTTTCTCTTTCTCCGTGTACGATGTATTGGAAGTTGGAGAGTCTCCCCCTACCATTATTATGCCTCCTCCCTCTCTTATATAATGGACTTGAATCTTCATTTTGCTATTCTATTTTTATAATTTTGTTATGTTTTCTTCCAAATGACTATCATTTTTTGGGTTCTCTCGCCGGAGTTCTTCAAATTTTCATTGGAATCTCTTATGTAAGTAATCTATTCTTCATCATGTCTGATAGTAGTAATACCGTTTCAACTGAAGGTCAAATCCCTCATGAATATGGGGGATCTAATACTCTGAGTCTTCCTTCTGTCAATCATTTTTCTTCCTCTTCTCCTTATTTCTCCAACTCTTCTACTTCTGCCGTTTCTGAAGGAGTTAATGCTTCTGTCATTCCTCCTGTTGGGGCTTCAACTTCTGTCATTGCTGAGGTGGTTAATGCTTTAGTTGTTCCCCCTCTTAGGGCTTCAGTTTCTGTCATTGTTGAAGCTGTTGATGCTTCTGTTCCTCCTATGGAAGCTTCTGCTGTAATTGTGCCTTTTGTGGTCGAGCCCCTTGAAGCTCATAAACGAAAGGGGGTGAATATCAGGAGTTTGAGGAAAGAGTGCAAAATTTTGAAAGAAGTGATTCTGGAGGAGTATGACCTTTCGTTTGACTTTAGGGAAGGAGATGGTGTGGGTCCGAATGAGGTGCTAATGTCTGTTCTCCAAATCAAAGCGCTTTGATTCCCTCTTCACCCTCTGTTCCATTTCATTTTCTTTACTCTAGGAATTGCTCCCCTCCAATTCAACCCAAACTTCATAAGGATCATTTCTATGTCCATCTTGATAAACAGGGATAAGCGGTTAAAATTGGGTATGGCGGATCTACTATTGTGTTATAAAATTGTAGATTTGAAGGATTGTGAGGGAAGATACAACTTCTACACTTTTAAGGGTAGGTCCATCTGTAGTGGTATGGAGAAGACAGAGAAATATTGGAAAGAAAAGATAGTCTTGGTAAAGGGGGCTTGGTTCTACCCTCATTCCCAGATATGGCTGATCCCTAGAGTTTTTAAACATCTTACCCTTCCACAATTTTCTTTTTTGCATAAGGAAACATGTCTCTGCCCTGGGTGTGATCAACTCAGAGCAGACTTTATGTATAAGTTTTTAGGTTTAGATGAAAGGGATATAGTGGCTCGGGATGTAGAGGCCCACTTTACTTTGCTGAAGTCCAAAGTCTGGTTGGATCGTAAGTTGTGCACTGACCTGCTTACTCCTGCCAATTTGCAGGGTATATCAAGGTTGGGTGCTAGCTTCAGGATGATGATGACCCCCATCAGACCCATTATTGAGGATGATGATGTTGAGGTGGAAGAATTTGCTGCACCAACTCTGGGGGATCAGCATGTGGCCCCAGCTTCCGAGCCTCCTGCTATGACAATTCCCATAGTGGGTGATGGATCTGGGTCTGCACTTGTGGAGACCATAATTCCGAATCTGCTTCAATCATCTTTTGCCCGGACCAGACCTGTGGGCAAAGACAGACCTATAAAGAGGTGGAAGAGCAAGGGCAAGAGTAAGAGCCCGGTGTCCTTTGATCAGGTAGTGCCCAGCCTTACTTCAATGGGTGTGATGATGGCCTGAGCTAGGGATCTTTTTACCCCCGAGGAGGCCGATGAGATTATTCCTAGGACCCCTGGCCTTATAATGGGGGTAAGTGTTTGTTTTACTTTAATCATGTCCTTTCTTGTTTTATTCTATTTTACTGACCTACTTTGCCTTAACTATTTTAGGCTCTCTTCAGCAGAAATGCCTTATGTTTGCTTCATGAGTCTGATGTTGAGGAGATCAACCGCCTCAAGGCCAACCTGGCTGAGAGGGATAAGAGAGAGAATGATCTTAAGGCTCAGCTGGAGGACCTTCCTTCTCGGGTTGCTGAACTGGAGGGTGAACTTGCTCGGATAAAGGAGCTGAATGTTTAGTTATCTAACGAGAAGGTCAAGATGGCATCTGACCATGAGGCTATGGATCATCAGTTAAGCATTTCCCAATCTGCCCTAGAGATGTCCAAAGCTGGAGGCACTGATATGCTCCAGCATTATGTGAAGCTGAACAGGATTGTAGCCAGCGAGTTCTGGCGCAAAGGTTTCAATGCTAGTGTGAAAGACCCTTCCGAGAGGCAGTTCAAGGATCATGATGCCATAGATGCCTTTTTGGGGGTCAAGAAGCCATATACTAGTCCAGAGCCTAGTCATGCCCACAATCTCTTCACTGAGTTCATAAAAGGATATTTCCCTACTGACCCTCTCAATCTCGATGTTCAATTTTTCCCTCCGACCCATGTGGTAGATTCGCTCGGGAAAGAGTTTGGTGGCCCAAGCCAAACCTAGGATTTTATTTCTCTTTTTTGTATGTTGGCCCCTATCGGGTATTTTTGTAACTTTTGTTGGGCCCCTCGGGCATTTTGGCAATATGAATGATAGCAAAAGTTTTAATCATCTGCATTTGTTTCCTCTCTACTACGTTGCTTACACACATCTGATTTGATTGCTTCTATTATTTCAATACTTAATATATATTTATATTCCTCTGGCAGTGCAAACCAAGCAATGAGCCTCTGCCATTTCAGCATTTAGGAAATATATTTGTTTTCATTCCTCTTCTAGTGTGAATCAGGCTATATGCCTCAGTCAATTCAACACTTACGAAATATTTTTTTTTATTCCTCTTCTAGTGTGAATCAGGCTATATGCCTCAGTCAATTCAACACTTAGGAAATATTTTATTTTTGTTCCTCTGCTAGTGTGAATCAAGCTATATGCCTCAGTCAATCCAACACTTAGGAAATATTTTTTTTTGTTCATCTTCTAGTGTGAATCAGGCTATATGCCTCAGTCAATTCAACACTTGGGAAATATTTTGTTTTGTTCCTCTTCTAGTGTGAATCAGGCTATATGCCTTAGTCAATTCACCACTTAGGAAATATTTTGTTTTTTGAGCAAGAAAGTATCTTTAGACATTGTAAAGTGAGGAAATTGGTCATTTCTTGCACATCTGAGAACATTACATGAACAAAGGAATTCTGGCATAGCCAGCATAACAAACTTGGAAATTGAAACTTAAAAGTAAGAACAAAGTTGGGTCTGAGTGCCTCAGCTGTTTATTTAACTTAGATTAAAAATAAAGAGAGCATTTTCAGGGGTAGTACCTCTTCAACCTCGAGGCATTTTGGGAAAGGGGTTCCATGTGTCCATCATTATACCTGAGGCGATAAGCCGCATGCCCTATGACTTCTATAAGAATATGGAGCCCCTCCCAGTTTTTTCATAACCTTCCGATGTGTACATCAAGTGTTGATTATTGTGTTATTTCTGATATGCCTTTCTACTTAGGGTTGGAACTACCTACTCGGTTGGGATCACAACATCTGTTCCATAGGCCATTGAAAATTGCGTCTCCCCAGTGGGGAGTCTTGGGGTGGTTCTGTAGGACCACAATACCTCTGGAAGCTTGTTTGGCCAGGCTCCTTTAAGGTCTTCTAGCTTCTTCTTCAAGGTATTCAGTATAGTTATGTTGGATCTTTTAGCTTGACCGTTGCCTTGTGGGTATGCCACTGATGATGTCTTGAACTGGATCCCATGTTGGTTATAAATTTCTCTGGTCCATCTATTGTCAAGGTTCCTCCCGTTATCAATTATTATAACCTTGGAAACTCCAAAGCGACATATGATGTTTGTCCATATGAACTTGATCACATGTCTGTGAGTGATGGTGGAGTAGGATTCTGCCTCTACCCACTTTGTGAAGTAATTGGTTGCTATCAATGCTGGATTTACCGACCTTAGGGCCATCAACAGAGGTCCCACCGCATCGATCCCCTATTGTGCGAATGGGTGAGGGTTGAACATTGGATTCAGCAACTCTGGGGGAGGATGGATGTTATCTCAATGGATCAGACATTTCTTGCACCTTCTGGAATAAGCTTCTGTATCTTTGGAGAGGTAAGGCTAGAAATACCCTTGATTCAGAACCCTATGGACGAGAGCTCTTCCTCTGGAGTGGTTTCCACATGACCCTTCATGGACCTCCTTCATTATGGTTGATGCTTCAGCGGGGGTCAGACATCTTAGGTATGGTCCGCCGAAAGACCTTCGGTAGAGTTGACCATTAAAGAGGGCGTACCTGGCTGACTTCAGGCGAATCTTTCGAGCCTCTGACTTATCTTCAGGAAGTCTGCTATCTCTTAGGTATGCAACAATCGAATCCATCTAGCTCGGCTCCCAAGGTATTACACAGACAAAATCATGTCTCTGAATGTTAGGGGTGTCGAGGTAGTTGATTGGATCTACCCTTGTCAGATTTTGATCATTGATTGACGCCATGTTGGCTAGGCGATCAACATTTTCATTTTCCCCTCTGGAAATCTGCTCAAGGACATACTGATCCAGGCGAGACAGCTCTGTCACGACCAGCTTCTTGTATGGCTCCAGTTTTTCCCCCACTTCGTATTATCCTTGCACTTGCCTGACCACCAGCTGCGAGTCACTAAATATCATAAGTCGTCAAATACATAAGCTTCGGGCCAATCTTAGTCCTGAGAGAAGGGCCTCATGTTCAGCCTCATTATTGGTGGTTTGAAACTCCATGCGGATTCATTGCAGGATGCGAGTCTCATCTGGGGTTATGATTTCAAGTCCGATTCCTGAACCTACTGATCTGACCAATCCGTCTACATAGAGTGTCCATTTAGGTTTGGCAGGTTCAATTAGGGCTGCTTCGAGTTCGGCTTCAAGCAAGAAATCTGTCAGGGCTTGACCCTTAACAGCTGTTCTGGGCACGTATGTGATGTCAAATGTTCCAAGCTCCAAGGCCCATCTGGTGATTCTTCCAGTCAAGTCTGGCTTTGCCATGATGGCCCTTATGGGTAATGTGGTTAGAATCACTATCGGATGGGTTTCGAAGTAGTGCCTCAAATGCCTATTCGCATTGATTAACGACAAAACTACTTTATTTGCCATTGTGTACCTTGTTTCTGCATCAGTTAGAGATTTGCTGCTGAAGAAAATTAGCCTTTGACACTTCTTATCATTTTTCACCAGTGTCGCACCGGTCGAGGCTGTCGATACTGCCAGATAGAGATGAAGAGGTTCACCCTGATCTGGCGATACCAGGATCGGTGGATTATGAAGATATTGCTTTAACTTTTGAAGTGTTTATGCTTGTTCTGCTCCCTATATGTTTCATTTGCCTTGCCTAATAGCTTGAAAGAATGGCTTGCATTTGTCGCTCAGCCTTGAGATGAATCTGCATAGTGCGGCCACCCTCCCTGTTAGGGTCTGGACTTCCTTCTGAGTTTTGGGCTCATCACAACTTATTAGGGCCTTCACTTGAGCATGACTGGTTTTGATACCAGTTTGGTTGACTATATAGCCGAGGAATTGCCCTGAGGATACCCCGAAGGAGCATTTTGAAGGGTTAAGCCTCTGTTAGTCACTAATTAACCCTAGAGGGGGGGTGAGTAGGGTGTTCAAAAATATTTCTAACTATTTTCGAAATTGGAACACGCTATAATCAAAAATCAATTTCTCAATAAATAAGTGGATGATTTAATTTAAACTTCTCTAACAATTAATTGCAAGACAAATTAGCATACAAGATATTCAAGCAATTATAGCATGTAAATTAATCAAGTAAAGAGAAAGAGATAGAGAGATTGACACCTTGATTTTTTCGAGGTTCGGTAACTCCTATTCCTCGGCTCAAGAACCCCTTCTTGAGACTTTTCCCAATCCTTTCACTATGGCCCTTCCTTAACAGGTGGAATGGCAAACCTTTACAATACAAGCCTCTCGAGTTTGTCTCTCAATCAAGAGAACAACTCTCTCTTAAACAATTAGTGGACTTCACTTATCCGAGATTACAAATTCGTATGTAATCAATAAAATCACTCAAGAACAAAAACACTCAAAACCCAAAGGTTTTTATACTCAAGTATTTTTTGGTGATTTTACAATAGCTCTAGAAATGTATTCTCAAAGAATATGATCAATGAATGATATTTGGAGAATAAGAAGAGATACTAGAGGTTTTGATTTTCAAAGAAATTTGTAGAAAATTAGATTTTTAAAGCTTTGTTTCAATGGCTTTTTGTAGAGAAAATTTATGCAGAATTTTTGAGAGCTTTCCTTTCTCTTTGTATTTCAATCTCTTACCATTCAATATACACATCTGATTCTATATATAGCATTGGATTAGGGTTAAGAGAATGAGTATTGAATTATTTGAGTCAAGACCCGTTTGAAAACCATTAAGCACAATCCACAAAACATGGAAAATGTTTTCTGTTGAAACTGCAAGATTTAAGGTGGAACTAGTCGACTATTTCATTTCTTTAGTCGACTACTTTGGACCATCTAGTCG
Source organism: Cornus suecica (assembly GCA_963922005.1). Lineage (NCBI taxonomy): Eukaryota > Viridiplantae > Streptophyta > Magnoliopsida > Cornales > Cornaceae > Cornus > Cornus suecica. The sequence goes on along the minus strand of OY998243.1, from coordinate 34,534,793 downwards.
ACTAGATTGAGTTCTAGTCGACTACATGATGTACTCTAGTCGACTCAAAGTCCTTTTAGTCGACTACTTTGATGTGGATGAAAAACATGTAGCTTCTGATTGTTTTAGTCGACTACTAGAAAATACAAAGGGTTCTTTTAGTCGACTATAGCTTGAAAAACATTTAATAAAAATATTTTTCTTTCCGTTTAAGTTCGGTAAAGCATTTTTCATTCCATTTGAGTTCGGTTTATTTTATACTTGAGCTTATACGATAAAATCGACGCATAAAATTACCTTGTTACAATGATCGCTCCCCGACCTATCTACCCCAAGTCTTGAGTCTTCGACTTTCGCCTTTGCCATTGATTTATTTGATTTTCCATTTTCGTGCTTCAATTTCTTTCTTGGCTTTTCGCTTTTATTCAAGCTTTTTTTTCGAGCTTTCTTTCCGAGTCATTTTCCTGTCTTTTGCTGAAAACATGAACTTGATAATTCATTAATATCAAACACTCTTTAATGGTTTGTTATCATCAATTTTGGAATTGTTTGCCGAAAGTAAATTTCAAAGCCAACAGCCTCATTCCGTACTCTCGAACCGCTTCAAACACTTCTTCGAGGTGTTAGAGATGCTCATCTTTCCTCTTGCTCTTGACCAGCGTATCGTCTATATAGGCTTCTACTGTCTTCCTCATCTGATTTTTGAATATTCTTCTGACCAACCTTTGATAGGTAGCACCTTCAGTTTTTAGTCCGAAAGACATTACTTTATAACAAAATGTACCTTCTTCAGTGATGAAAGCGGTTTTTTCCTCATTGGCTCGGTTCATCGAAATCTGGTTGTATCCAGAGTATGCATCCAGGAAGGATAGTCTTTCATATCTGGCCGTTGCATCTACCATCTGGTCTATCTTCGGAAGGGGGAAATAGTCCTTCGGACAGGCCTTGTTTAGGTTAGTGAAGTCCACGAAGACCCGCCACTTCTCGTTCTTTTTTCTAAACACCACCATATTTGACAGCCAAGACGGGTACGTGACTTCCTGTATGAAGCTTGCTTCCAACAACTTTCCAACCTCCTCAGCTATGATTTGATTTCTTTTGACTCCAAAATGCCCATGTTTTTGCTTCACTGGTTTGAAGTCTGGGTCTACATTCAAGTTATGCTGGGCGATCGATTGGCTAATGCCAGGCATGTTTAAGTGTGACTAGGCGAAGACGTCGGAGTTCTTCTAAAGAAAATGAACCAACTTGTCTTTTTCCTCCTTATTGAGGGAGGAGCCAATATACGTGATTCTGCTGCAATCTCCCGGAATGATGCTCACCTCTTCCAACAGCTCTGTAGTAACCTGAGCCTCTTGACCCTCATCAAAAAGGTCTGGCTGTAATTGCTATTTCTTGTTGTACCGGGGCTTCTCTAGCTCTTCCATTATCTATTTCCCCTTGGAATTCAAGTTTTTTAGAGTTACTGTATAGCACTCTTTCGCTGCCACTTGGTCCCTGGGTATGTCTGTCACATCAATGTCATTGGGATCCAGACACCTCATGACCTGATATAGGGTTTACGGGACCCCTGCATACGGTAGATCCATCATCAGCCCATTAGCAAGTTGTATGATGGCTTGACATCCACCATTACAAAAATTTATTTTAGGGTTCGTCAGGCAGCTGATATCGATAGCTGAATTACTCCGATGGGCTCCACCCGTTGTCCATCGAAGCCTACCAGAGGGATTCGAGCCAGATGTTGTTGTGGCATATCGACTCCTAGCTTGTCAAAAGCCCACTTTGTCATGATGTTGGTGCTGCTACCTGGGTCTATCATTACCCTTTTGATCAAACAATTGGCTATTAGAAAAGTAATTACCAGAGGATCCTTATTAGGGGTTTGGAATTTCTGCATATCTGCCTCTGAAAAAGTGATCCTTGAATCTTCTTTTCTGAATGATGTTTGACACACTTCTCCCACACGTCTGAGTTTATGGACCTGTCATAATTTTGACCTCCTAATTCCTTCTAATTTGTCAGCCTCTTCCCCTCCTTGGACCATGTGAATGACTCTGACTGGTTATCCTATTGCAGTATTGATCTTTGGTGGTTGATTGCTTCTATCAGGCCTCATATGATCTTTCACCAAGTAGTCTATAAGTTCCCCTTTAGTGAGCATTGCTTCTAGTTGCATCTTGAGATTTCTACAATCATTGGTATGATGACCGTATTAACTGTGAAAGGCACAGTGTTTAGTCATATCCCTCTGCTCCATCGGTTGTTTGATTGGCGGAGGGGGTCTAAAGATCCCCTTGTTCTTATTCTCCTGGTAAAGCTTGCCCAGACTGGTTCTCAGGGGAGTTGGTCTTTCTTTTATCCACTGGCATTTGTCATTCTGCCTAGAAGATGAAGCAAACGATAATGGTTCGATGCACTGAGATTTCTGATCCTTTATTCGTTCTTTGGATTTAGCCTCCAGTGTTACCAAAGAAGCCCTTATTTGTCTGACTACCTCTTCTTTTTCTATCCTGAGGTAACCTTGAGCTCTGGAATTAAGTTCGCCGATGTTGTTGGGAAGCTGCTTCACCAATGAAGAATGGAATTTCGTCCCCGGAAACATTGCCATATGGAATGCTTCTACCGCTGATAGTTAACCGCAGTCGTCAATGAAAAACATCTCCACATTGAATCTGGAAAGGAAACTGTTGAGGCTCTCCCCTTTCTCTTGTGTCATCGTAAAGAGGCTGGAGATTGTCTTCCTCTGTCTTCAATTGCCAAAGTACTGAGCGATGAATCGCCTGTAAAGATTGCTCCAGCTACTGATTAACCCTGGGGGTTGCTTTCTGAACCAAAGCAGGGGTGCCTCTGTTAAGCTAGTGGAGAATACTTGCATAGGAGTGCCTGGTTTTTGCCGTACACAGTCATCTTCGTCTGTACTTGGTAGATGTGGTCGAGCGGATCCTTCATTCCATCATATATAGTGAAAATCAGTAGTACAAATTTCTTTGGGAAGTCAGTCATCTAAATCTCCTCTATGAAAGGGGATTGAGTCATATTAGTTGTGGCGTGAATAGCCAGATCGTCAGGGGTCTTCATCTTTAGGTCTTTCATCATGTCCCTCTATATCTTGGTTTCCATCTCGTGCAGGTCATTCAGAGTGGGGATATGTCCTACTGTAGCCTTCTTCGTCATAGGGTATGATGATTCCTCTTTTTCTCTTGGCCCCTTTCCTGTCCGAATGGCTAAGCCTTCGCGCCCTTGTTGGGAGTTGGCTGGGTCATGCCCAACATTCCTCTACTGACTCTCTCCTTTAGCTAAGTTGGGATCTCGGAGAAGGATCGGTGTCTGAGAAACCCGATGGAGCAGATCGGCGTTTTGCTGTTCGAGGATGACATTTCTTTACTCTACTACTTCCAGCCACCGCATCACCTCTTTGTACCGAGCGTCGTTATTTGTGGACGAGTAGAAACCATGATTAACTAGCTTTGGAAAAAGAGAATTTTTTAAGTGAAAATGAATGAGACGAATTTTATCATTCCCACAGACGACGCCAAATGTAAATGTATATTTTTGCTCATACCAAGAATGACTTTTTTATTGAGGCCTCAATAGAAAAATTTATCTGCTATAGTGATAGTTTTTTCTCCCTTGATAATAGTAATCGTGCCCCTAAATCCATGGGTTCATGACTCATATTCATTTTAACCACCCACATTCTATAAGTAGTAGGTTTTATCTTTTGACCCTCAAGGATTGCTAGAATATTCTATGGGCCCAAACTAAGTTTGGGTTTTACACAAGTAAACATGGGTCTACCAATAAAAATGAGTGGGCTTGGGCCAATTAATTTTGCCCTTTACACCATGTCTTCTCCTGCTTTCAATATCTCTTTGGCAATTTGGACAACAACCATGATTAATAAGAGCAATTATAGTTTCCATTATTTTTCTTTCTAATTCTTCTACGTTGTCGTTTGCTACGGCAGATGGCAGAATCTCAACAGAAGAACACTTCATTTTCACTTTTCCTTTGCCCCCTTTCTTCATGCTAACGAAATCATGTTGCTACTAGCGATGGCAGGAAATGAATCGTTGTCAATTCCCATCACCTCCGGCTTCTTTTTTTAAAACTTCAACTTTCCTTCATCTATTGCCTTTTATAAAGCATTCCGGAGGATAAAGCAATGGTTGGTAGAATGATTCCATGAATTATGATATTTGAAAAACTCCTTCCCTTTCAAATCATTCTCTTATGGGATTACATGTTCTTTTGATAGAGTGATTACCTTGTCTGCTAAAAGGAGGTCAAAAATTTGCTCAGTCTTAGCTAAATCAAAAGTATACATCTTACCAGAATCGGTCACACCCTTTTTGGCCGTTGTAGATGCAGAAAAATACAAAATAATAGTTGGATTAAAAACTTCTACTTTATTCAATATTTGGCCATGTATTTATACACAATTTCGGTAAATGGGTCAAGCTCATTTACCCAAGTTTATCAATCCCTTAAATCATGGGATTTGATAAACTTAATTTTTTTTTGGACTCTCTTTTCCATAAGTAGGACAATTCCCTGACTTATGGATCACTCATCTTCTAGAGGATTCTATTGGCCAATTTATTTATTCGGCCCATCAGTCTTTGGCCCATCAGTCTTTGTCCCATCAATCTTCGGCCCATCCTAGTTGGGCCATGAATTATTTTGACTATTACACAGGCCCTTGAGGTTACGGGCTTATGATTCTCTTTTAAAGCCCATGACCGAAAATTGAATGCCTCTATATACACATATACATATATATATATATATATATATATATATATATATATATTGCTTATGGGAAATGATGGTGATGAGTTGTTATGCCATCATTAGGTATTAATGACATTTCAAATTAAGAGGTCATTACTCCCTCAATCCTCGCACCACGACGGCTCCTCGTGGGCTGTGTGACCTTCGGGTTTCGCGCATCCTTTGGCATGCCTTTCTCTTTCTATAAAAATGTACTCTACTCCATTTCATTTCCTCATTCTTAATTTACAACTCTCTGCTCCCGCCTCTCTCTTCCTCAACTTTCATCTCTAGAACTTATTTCTTCCTTATCACTGCAACCCTTTTCGTCGGTCAGTTCAGATCTCCCAGCAGAACAGAAGTTTGCTTCCACCCGACGCTTTTCCCCGACTCTTCACTATCAGCTGAGTAAGTCGAATAGTCTCTTCTTTTTCTTTAATTTTCACCTCTGCCCTCCTTCTATCTCTTCTACCTTTCTTGGCACTATGTCTGACAGCGACGACACCCGATCGGTAGAAGAGGTCGTTCTGTCCTCTACTACTGGCACCAATCCCACCAGTAATGACAACCCCCAGTCTACCCGTCAAGGAGCCCCAAGAACAACTCCCCAAAACACCGATCTTCCGGGTTTGTCAACGAATCCGGGAACACCCATTTCAAGGGGTTCCAATGAATCCGTGGACCTCAAGTCCTCTGAACCATTCGTAGTGGCCCCATTTAATAGAGTCCGTCCTGAAGCAGATGTCAAACATCTTCGGGCTGAGACCCATGTGCCTGGGGATGTTGATGTGGACCCTTACCCAGGTTACCTAGATTTTACTGAGAGTGAGGGACTAACACCCGGTAGCATTCTGCTATCGGCAGTTCACCTTAGGGTTTTAAGGTTTCCCCTTCACCCTTTCTTTCACTATGTGTTCTTCATGTTAGGCTTACACCCCCTTCAACTCAACCCGAACAGCCTTAGGATTCTGTCCATGATCCTATTATACAATAGGGATCTGGATCTTAACCTAGGTTTAGCCAACTCACTTCTCTATTATTTTTTTCAAAATACGAGAGAAAGTAAGGGTAGATACAACCTTTTTCCTTTCCACGGTCGGATTATATGCTCTGGTACCGAAAAGTCTGATAAGGGATGGAAATAGAGAATGGTAGTTGTGAGTGACAACTGGTTTTACCCATTTTCTCGTATATTCCTGATCCCAAACACGTTCGGTGCCATTCGTTTACCCATCTACCGTCCCCTTCATAAAGCCTCCTGTCTTTGTGAGTACTATGATATTCATCGGGGGGATTATGCATATAAGTTTCTGGGTTATGAGAATAAGGACATCCTCCTGTCTTTCATAAAAGAACATATAGGCCTCCTGAAAACCAATATCTGGGGCAAAGTCCGATCTGCTACAGACCTTCTGACTTCAGCAAACCTGGAGTCGATATCTAACTTGGGCGTTGTTGTTGACATGATGGAAATTCCCGATAAACCTCTCTTTTCCAGACGCCCTCAAGTCCCTGAAGGGGTCAACCTGGTTGACGTTGTGCCGCTTTCAACGGCACCCTCGGCGACTTCGGTACCTCCACCAGCGCAGAGTTCGGTAGCTCCGCCAACACAGAATCCGGTAGCTCTGCCTCAGCCTCCTCCTGTAAATCCTCCAGTCACTAGGATCCGATCCAGTACAGGCGATGGGGTGGCCAATAAGAGGCCCAGAACTCAAGTTGTTGATGCCTCTACAAGTGAAACCCCCCAAACTCAGGAGGCCTCCCGTACAGCTTTAATTCCCTAGGAACTGAAGTTCCTTCTACTATATGGGACTCTGGTTTACGCCGATCATCTCACCATTACCCAGCCAGAAGCTCTTCAAACTATGGCAAAAGGGATTTGGACTCCAGCCGATAGGGCCGCTCAGTCAAAAATCTTTAGGACTGATCTTGCGAAGAAGACTTCCATAATGGTCATGGAGGTATATACTTGTTCTTCGTTTTGTAACTTGGTTCATTACTTATTACCACTTTATGTACTAACATGTCCTTTCTGTGTAGCTTCTTTATGGGGTTCAGGCCTACAACAATGTTGTGGAGTCTGACGTCAAGGAATTGGCCAATATGAAGGCCCAGATCAAGCAAAACGACGCACATCGGGTCGCTCTGGTCAAAGAGGCAGATGGTCTTCGTTAGAGCATCTCGGAGTAGAAAAACCTTCTAGAGACCGGTGAAGCAGAGAAGAGGGCCTTGACCGCCGAAAAGCTAGCTTTGGCCGCTGAGCTTGAAGAGATGAAGGCAGCCTATCAGTAGATGGTTACCGAAAAGGCGGAGACAGATAACCTTCTGGCTCTTAAGCGGTCAAAGGTTGAGGTGTGCCGCTTGGGGGGTCTGGATATGCACCGCGGTACACCACCATCTGTGATATCCAAACGGTTTGAGCTTGGCGAGAGAGGCATGAAATGGAGCATATTCCTTTGGCAGATCGGGAGTTCAAGACTACTGAGGAATTTGATGCCTTCATGGGAGTGTCCCTTCCCTACAAAACCCTTCCTGCTTCTGAAAACGAGAAGTGGTTCGCCGCTATTTTGAAGGGAGAAAAATATCATCCTCCCGAGTAGAATAAGTTTATCTGTACTTTACCCTTCTCATAAGGGTTTTTTTTTTGTAATCTTTTTCCTTTATTTAATAAAAAAGAATTTTCCCATCTCAGTGTTTATTTTGTTTTACCTATAATGCCTCGTCTTCGGGCATATGGTTCTTGACCCTTGTTACTCTTCCTCTAGCTAGTTCATTTTTACGTTTGAATTTCAGCACCTAGGAAAATTTTCAATTTTTAAGCCTTCGGGCATATGGCCCTTGAGGTCTGCTTTTGTCCTCTGGTTAGTTCAAGTCAGGTTTGAACTCAACACTTAGAGGAATTTTTTAATTAAAAAATGGAGCCTTTGGGCATATGGCCCCTGAGGCTTACTTTTGTCCTCTGGTTAGTTCAAATTAGGTTTGAACTCAACACTTAGGAATATTTTAATTAAAAAGTGGAGCCTTCGGGCATATGGCCCCTGAGGCTTACTTTTGTCCTCTGGTTAATTCAAATCAGGTTTGAACTCAACACTTAGGAATATGTTAATTAAAAAGTGGAGCCTTAGGGCATATGGCCCTTGAGGCTTACTTTTGTCCTTTGGTTAGTTTAAATCAGGTTTAAACTCAACACTTAGGAATTTTTTTAATTAAAAATAGAGCCTTCGGGCATATGGCCCCTGAGGCTTACTTTTGTCCTCTGGTTAGTCTAAATCAGGTTTAAACTCAACACTTAGGAATATTTTAATTAAAAATGGAGCCTTCGGGCATATGGGCCCTTGAGGCTTACTTTTGTCCTCTAGTTAGTTTAAATCAGGTTTGAACTCAACACTTAGGAATATTAAAAATTGGAGCCTTCGGGTATATAATAGAATGTGTCTTTATTGAAATGAACTTGAGAATCATGAAGCAGAGGTGCCGAACATCGGGCACAGATGATTTATTATAATTAGAAGAAGGTGCCATAAGAGAGACACAGTTTTAATGCTTTAACAAGAAAAAGAAACTTCCTAAGGATAATACCTCTTCAGCTGACAAGCATTCTGAGAGTTGCGCTCGATGCGGCTTGTCTCATTTTTCCGCACCTGATAAGCTCCGCGTCCGATGACCTCAATAATTGTGTAAGGTCATTCATATGTCTCTCATAATTTGCCCACAATCCCAATCTTTCTTCTGAGTACCATATCGCCTACCTGGAATTCTCTTATCTTGAATTTCTGATTGAACCATGCCCTGATTTGTTGTTGATAGGTAGCCAGCCTTATCCCAACAACTTCCCTTCTTTCCTCTAGTAGGTGCAAATCATGGGCTAGGTGCTGATTATTTGGACCCTCCTCCCAGGCTTAACTTCTTAAGGTAGGTACTCTCAACTCAGTCGGGATAACGGCTTCGGCCCCATAAGCCATGTCGAAGGGGGTTTCTCCCGTTGGTTGCCTTGGAGTAGTCTGATAGGGCCATAACACTTCGGGCAACTTTTCTAACCAGGCTCCTTTTGCCTCCTCAAGCTTTTTCCTGAGTGTATCAAAAATTGTTCTGTTTGTTCTCTCAGCCTGTCCATTTCCCTAAGGATAGCCAACGGAAGAAGTGTTCTGATTGATTCCGTGCTTTGCCAAGAAAGCTTGAACCTTTCTGTTATCCAAATTGGTGCCATTATCCATCATTATAGTTCGGGGTAGACCAAACCTACAAATGATGTGACTCCAGATGAATTTTATAACATGGTTGCTCTTGATGATAGAGTATGCCTCAGCTTCCACCCACTTGGTAAAATAATCCGTAGCCAGAAGAACATGAGTGGTAGATCGTATAGCTTACGGGAGAGGACCTACAATATCCATACCCCATCGGGCAAAGGGGTGAGGGATAATTGTTGGGTTCAGTAACTTCGGAGGTGGATGAATGGCATCCCCATGAAACTGGCATTTTTTACAGTATCAGGTGTAAACCTCAGCGTCCCTTGACAGATAGGGCCAGAAGTATCCCTGGGTGAGAACTTTATGGGCTAAAGACCTCCCTCCAGAATGATTGCCACATGCTTCTGCGTGATTCTCTTCCATGACCGCCGAAGCTTCGGAGGGCGTGAGACATCTCAAGTATGGTCAGGAGAATGACTAGCGGTATAGTTGGCCATTGTATAAAGCATATATGCCTGCCTTCATTCTTATCTTCCGGGCTTCTAATTTTGACTCGGGCAAGGCACCAGTCCTCAGATAATCTGCTATAGGGTCCATCCAGCTTGGCTCCCATGGAATGACCATCACATCTTTGGGGGGCTCTAAGCTTGAATGGACGATGAAGTCTATTGAAACCACACGAGTCATACTCTCCCCTACTACGGAGGCCTGGTTAGCTAGATGATCTGCCATGAAATTATCCCCTCTAGGGATCTGTTCGAAGGTTAACTGCTGGAACCCTTCGGCCTCTTTCAGCAGCAAATTCTTGTACGCCTCCATTTTTGGCTCTCGGGTTTCATACTCCCCATTTAACTATCGCACGACCAACTGCGAATCACTTCGAATCTCAGCTTTCTGTACTTGAAGGCTTCGGGCCAACCAAATTCCTGTAAGAAGGGCCTCATACTCGGCTTCGTTGTTGGAGGCAGGAAATTTGAGTCAAACAGACTGCTGGATTTTAGTGCCATCTGGTGTCATGAGTTTATATTTGATGATCCGTCTACGAACACAACCCAGAAGCCAAGTTCATTTTCTTCCAAAGAGTCTGTAGTTACTGTTTCTAACAAAAAGTCAGCTACTGCTTGGCCTTTGATTGCAGTTCGGGAGACATAGGTTATGTAAAAAATCCCAAGTTCGATTGCCGATTTGGATACTCTCCCCGACAACTCAGATTTCGCCATTATCGATCTGATCGGGGTTGCAATTGGCACTATAATCTGGTGTGCTTCAAAATAATGCCGAAGACGTCGCTTTGCATTGATCAGTGATAGTACCAGCTTCTCCTCCTCCGAATAACGGGTTTCTGCATCAGCAAGGGCTTTGCTAGTGTAGAAGACTGGTGTCTGGTACCCCTTACCCTCCTTGACCAAAGCAGCGCTCGTAGATGTCACAGATATTGCCAGATACAGGTGTAGCGGCTCATCGGCTTCTAGGGTTGGTAGTATAGGAGGCTTTGCCATGTAGCTTTTGAGTTTTTTCAGGGCTTCCGATTGCTCCGGCCCCTAGACTTCTCCTTTTGCCGCCTTTATAGCTTGAAAGAACGGCCTACACCGATCGGTTAAGCGAGATGAAACGGCTGAGGTCCGCTACTCTTTCAGTGAGCACCTGGATCTCCTTCCGGGACCTTGGCTCTACTAACTCCACAAGAGCTTTGACTTGTGCTGGACTGGCTTGTATTCCCGTCCGATCAACTATGTGTCCCAAGAACTGGCCCGATGCCACTCCGAAGGAACATTTGGATGGGTTGAGCTTCATCTTGTACTTTTTGAGGGTATCGAACACCTGCTGCAGATCGGTCAGGTGATCACTTTTTGCTTTGCTTTTAACCACCGTGTCATCAATGTAAGCTTCTATGGTGGATCCCATCAGGCCCTGGAAAACTTTGTTCACCAACCTCTGAAAGGTTGCACCTGCATTCTTTAGTCTGAAAGGCATAACTGTGTAGCAATATGTACCTAATTCAGTGATGAAGGCTATCTTTTCCTCGTCATCTGGGTTCATCCGTATCTGGTTATACCTAGAGTATGCATCCAGAAAACTCAGGCGCTCGAATCTTGCGGTGGCATCTACCATTTGATCAATCTTAGGTAAGGGGAAACAGTCCTTCGGGCATGCTTTGTTTAGGTCGGTGAAATCTATGCACACCCTCCATTTCCCGTTCTTTTTCTTAACCACGACAACATTTTCCAACCAGGAAGGATACTGTACTTCCTTGATGAACCCTGCTTGGAAAAGTCGATCGACCTCCTCAGCTATGATCTGGTTTCGGTGAGACCCCATCCGCCTCTGCTTCTGTCTAATCGGTTTTGCACCAGGATCCACGTTGAGAGAATGTTGGGCTAGTGACGGATCGATGCCAGTCATATCCATATGGCCCGAAGCAAATATATCAACATTTGAGTGTAGGAGGGCCTCCATATCCTCCTTTTCTTGTTTAGTGAGGCCGAAACCAATATAAGTCAACTTCTCAGGGTGATTGGGGTAGATTTGAACTTCAAGCAAAGGTTCAGCTGTTATTGATGACCCCGCACCCTCCTCCTGTAATTGCTATTGATCATCGGGTACCGCTTTGGATCGTGATTCTCGTTCCGGTTCAGCCCTCTTCCTTAGACCTTTCATAGTGACAGCGTAACATTCCTTAGCTGATACCTGATCGCCCCTGATGTCAATCACATCAACTCCGTTCGGGTTGATACATCGCATGACTTGATGCATGGTTAAAGGGACTCCGTGCATCCGATGGATCCAACCCCTTCCCATAAGGAGATTATAGGAGGGTTTGACATCCACTACCACAAACGTTTCTCTACGCGTGCGCCTTACTGTTGTTACTGGCAGTTGGATCTCCCCACTGGTTCCACTCTTCTGCCATCAAATCCGACTATCGAGCTTCTGGAAGGTACTATCTCCTGAGGGTTGATCTCTAACTTCTCAAAGGCCCATTTGGTGATAATGTTGGCGCTGCTCCCTTGGTCAACCATCACCCTCTTGATCAAGAAGTTTGATACCATGAGGGAGATAACCAAGGGGTCGTCATGTGGTGTCTGAATGCTCCGCATATTCACAGAAGTAAAAGTTATCCAGGCATCCTCTTTCGGGCTTCTAAACTCGCTGACTTCCCCAACCCTTCGCAGTTTCTGAGCTTGTCGCATTTGGGACCTCCGGTCTTCTTCTAGTTCTGATCGACTTGGTCCTCCATGAACCATGTGAATGACCCTTACGGGCTGTCCCATTGCCCCCTTAGCGGGTGTGTGCGACGTTTGGTCTGATCGGGTGCCCTCTTTGGCGACGTACTCAGTCAGTTCTCCTTTCGCTATCATGGCTTCCACCTGTCTTCTGAGGCTTCTGCACTCATTGGCGTGATGCCCGTATTCACCATGGAAGCACAATGTCTTGACATATCCCTCTGGTCCATTGGTTGTCTAATGGGTGGCGGTGATTGGAAGATTCCCTTACCCTTGGTCTTTTGATACAACTTGGCTAGGGTAACCTTCAATGGGGTCACCTTGTCTTCAAACCTCTGGCATTTCTATAGGACTAGGGAGGGTGCAGGAGGAGCACTCGGTCGCTTCCGGTCTGGTGTCCGATCCTTTACCCTAGAAGGTTCAGATGCCCTTGCCTCTACGCTTGCAAAGGCTGTTCTTCTTTAGCGTATGGCCAACTCCTCTTCTATTCGGAGATGCCCTTGTGCTCTGGAATTGAGTTCTCCGATGTTCATTGGCGGCCTCTTGACCAAGGACTGATGGAACTTGGTTCCAGGGATCAGGGCCATTCTGAAGGCCTTGATAGCCGAATGTTGGTCACAATTATCAATTGAGGATATCTCGACATTGAATCGCGAGACAAAGCTTTTCAGGGATTCGCCTTTTTCCTGGATCATGGTGAATAGGCTGGAGATGGTCTTCTTTTATCTTTTATTGCCGAAGTACTGGGCAATGAATAATTCACAGAGTCTGATCCAGCTTCCAATGGATCGGGGCGGTTGCTTTCTGAACCAGAGCAGGGCCGCTTCGATTAGGCTGGTGGGGAAGACTTTACAGAGTAAGGCTTCATTTTCGTTGTAGACATTCATCTTGGTATGCACGTGGTAGATATGCTCCGTTGGATCTTTCGTGCCATTGAACAGGGTGAACTTCGGTAGTCTGAACCTCTCCGGGTAGGGCACACTGGTGATCATCACGGTGAATGGAGTCTGCACGGCGTCGATGGATGCCTCGGAGGCCAGATCGATAGGGGTCTGCACCTTCAGATCCTTCAGCACCTCCTTTTGGAATCTAGTAATAATTTCCTCCAACTTCCTTATTGTCAGAATCTCCTCGGGATTACGCCCCCAAGCACCTGTAGGGATGATTCCGCGTGTTCCTCCAGATCGTTGTTGGGTTTTACTTGGTGTTTGTCCCTTTCTAACTTGTGGCCTATGGATCGCTCCTGCTGGCTAGACTGTTCATCGTTCTGGACCTCTTGCGGGTTCTAAAGTTGAGAGCCAATTTTGCAACTAGTTCAGCTTTCTGCCTCTCCAATTCGGCGGTCCTCTCCTCCAGGGCTCGCCTGATCGGATCCTCAGCTTGTTGGCCTCCGTTCGGAGGTAAGTCAGTTTGATGTGAACGGGTGATCATCGCCATTGATGGTATGAATCTCAGCTTTTTCGTAGAAAGTGGGAAGCTTATTGAAAAAGATTTCAATAATGGAATTTCCCATAGACGGCGCCAATTGTGTAGATGCAGAAAAATACACAATAATTGTTGGATTAAAAACTTCCACTTTATTCAATATTTGGCCATGTATTTATACACAATTTCGGTAAATGGGTCTAGCCCATTTACCCAAGTTTATCAATCCCTTAAATCATGGGATTTGATAAACTTAATTCTTTTTTGGACTCTCTCTTCCATAAGTAGGACAATTCCCTGACTTATGGATCACTCATCTTCTAGAGGATTCTTTGGGCCAATTTATTTCTTCGGCCCATCAGTCTTTGGCCCATCAGTCCTGTGGCCCATCCTAGTTGGGCCATGTATTATTTTGACTATTACTGCCGTGCTGGAATATGGCAGATTACCACCGGTAGTAACATTAGCCTTTATCAAGGTCTCATATACATACGGTTTCTTAATGTTTAATTCTTCCAGATTTACATCAAGACTTTCTTCTACTTCAACCGAAAAGACTTCAAAATTTGAATCACGATAGTATGTGCCTTTAGAAGAATTCTTCCGATCCTTTTCTTCTCTCAAAGAATTTTCATATCGGGTGGCCCGATCAACCAACTCAAAGAGATCTTTGAATTCCATGCCTTCAAAACGCTTTGGAAGATCAAACTCTAGACCGTTAAGGGACAATCTGACATATTCTGTTTCTGAAAGTTCTACTCTGCACTTGAGTCTGGCTCTTCTAAACCTTGCAATAAATGTCTCCACGGTCTCACTTGTCAATTGAGAAAGTCTGGACAGATCTTCCAAGGTTGCCTCCGGCTCTGAATGGTAGAACTGATTATGAAAAAATTCTTCCATCTGCTGCCAAGTTTGAACTGAATTTGGTGGCAAATGAATATACCAAAAGAAGGTTTCCCCTGTCAAAGAGTTGGGGAAAAGCCTCATCTTGAGCCATGGATTTGCCCCTACTTCTCCACACTAAATCATGAATCGTCCAATGTGTTCAACGGTAGAATGGTTCCCTTCTCCACAGAAGGTTACAAATTCTGGGACTTTGTATCCTCTTGGAAACTCCATGTCATCAACGACTTCTGGATATGGCTTCCGGTAGAAAGGTCGGTTGGCTCTTCTGCCAGCAAGGCCATATTCCTGATTAATCAATTCTGTCAGCTGACCTCTGTCCAAAGTAATTTGATGGGCTGGTTGGTTTGCAACGGCCTACAAGTTAGCATTTTGGTACTCCCCGGGTGCTACTAGTTGCCCTCCGTGTGGATTTTGTGGATGTTGCCTCCAACGTGGTTGATTGCCCCCCGGGTCTGGCAGATCTCTCCGTGGTAGATTTGGCAGATTTGGAGGAAGAACTTGGTGTCTTGGAGGTGGAAAATACGACTGTTGTAGAGGTTGAACTGGTGGTGGAAATATCGGTTGTTGTTGAAACAATGGCAGAATTGGTTGAGGTTGAATCTCAGGCCACTGCATTGGCATTGACATTGGAACATTTTCCTGAGGAACCGAGCAATAAACGTTAGCTTGAGGAAAAATTTCCCCCATCACATAATTCAAAGGTGGAAGAATTTATTGTTGCTGGTTGGCAGATGCGGCAGATACTTGTACCGCAGGTTGAGCATTCGGATGGGAGGCCGAATCTATGGGGTTGCCAGATGGATTATTTTGTGAAGATGAACCTTGAAGTACATCCACTCTTGCAATGAGGATTGTATTTGCTTTGAGAAGCCTTTCCATCATTGAAGTCAAATACGCCATTTGTGATTGAGTTGCTAGCAAATCGGCCAGCACGACTACTTTATGTAATGAACCAAGGCTTGAACTGCCAACTGGAACTGGTGGAATTTCATTCATGTCTTCGCCTCTAGTGGCAGATCTGTTTGATTTTGTCTTAGATGACATTTGGCAATTTCAACACGTGTCCAGCTGCGGGCGTGCCAATATGTTGTCTCTGATTTTTGTCAATATCGCGGGCGTGCTAGATTCGTTGAAGAATCAAGTGAAACGAAGGACAACTGTTATCCTTATTGAAAATAGATCAGGCGATTGAACAAGAGAAAGATACTGAACTCTTGGTTAGGTTTTTTCTTGCCTTAATGGAAAGGACTTTTAGTGTTGAAATTGCTATAACTAGTGAATTGAAATTGCAGTGCATGAATTGGAATGCAAAGAAAGTGAATTAAAATGCAATGAAAGTAATTGCAATAAAAGTAAGGAATTGAAAGACAATACTGTATTAAAATTGCAAGGAATTGAAGATACAGAATGTGTAGTGTTTTGTGTTGAACTGCTGGAGAGTTTGCAAAGTTGGTTTACACAAGCTATATATACTTTAGATACAACAGATAACTTAGAACTTTATCCTAAAGATGTCGAGTGTCCCTTTTAGTTGTAACTGCCATCTACCACGTTTTACTCAACTGCCAAGTCTCCATGTCTCCTTCTCATAAACAACTTCTTTATCATGTATTTTAATGTGTGGAAAGTGGGCTCTCCTTGTGCTTATCCTTTAACTGATCAACTCACCCATAACCCATCAAAATAGGAGTTGTATACTTCAAAGACAACTTCCCTCCTCCTTGTTTGCCACGTGTCCTTCCCCACTTTTCAAAGTTGAGCCAATCAGCGTCTGTCACGTGGAATAACATTTTTGGGTATCAACACATATACTCATAATTCAGTTAAAATGATAAATAATTGTAAAGTGTATAAATAATTTTTTTGAGTAAAACATTGCAACCAAAACGCCTAATACTATTCTCAATATGTAATGGTTTACAAAATTTATTTTATTTATTTATATATATATATTTATACTAATAAATGTTGACTGAAACTTATCACTATGTCTAATAGGAAAAATAAATTACAAGGTATATATAAAAGTGATTGCCATTTTGAAAAAGTAAAATACTATCAAAATCTTTCTTTGTCACGCCTGGTAAGAAATCTCAAGAGAAAAATGAAATTTGGTAAAATTTTAAATTTGATTCGCTACGCATAAAATGAAATTCATTATCATATAATCCATGATTATAATGTACATTTTAAAAAAAGTTAAACTATTGTTTTATGATCAATTAACAGTCACTGATTAATTTTTTACTACAACAGTTATAATTTATTTATTTTCTTACACCTTTTTACTTTTCACAATTGTTGCATTGCTTTCATGATATTTTTAATCAAATTAAATTCATCTAGGTAAGAATTGTATTGAATATTCTGATGAATAAATGCTAATAACTTTGTAACCTTCTAACTTCTCTCCTTATAATTCAAATTGTTTTATATTTAGAGTATCTAATTAGAGAACATAAAACAATATCTTATTCAAATTCCTTAGTCTTCAAGTATCATAATTTCTCTCTTGTGTTTTTTTTTTTCATCCTTTCTTGGGTCAAATGTCTCTTTAACTTCCACGTGCATCCCACGTGCTTATATTCTAAATAGTAAATTGTTTAGTGCAAAAGCATTTGGATATGTACTAGAAACTGTTATCAGTTTAAATAGATTCTTAATTAATTATTTGTTGCAAGCTTCATTTGCAAACGTAATAAATTATAGAAACATCAACCTCTTTAAATCAATTCTTTAACTAGAAGAAAATATTCCAGGGTCTAGTCCATCACTTCATTTAGGTTTGTGGCAAGTGAGAGTTAGCCATTTAAGTTGTGGTCTTTTGGTTTTTGGGTCAAGGCATTAATATATTGAAGTTTAATGCAAGTGAGAGTTGGCCATTTTAGTTGTGGTCTTTTGGTTTTTGGGTCAAGGCATTGATATATTAAAGTTTAAAGATATTAATCTAGGAAATCTCATAGATAAATAATATAAGAACTGGAGCATAAGATAAATATTTATTTTTTGGATTAATTACAACTAGACCCCTTCGAGATATGTCAAATAACAGGTAGATCCTCTGTCGTTTGATAAATTACAGTTAAACCCTCTCAAGTTTGTAAGTTATAACAGATAACCCCTACTAACATGGTCAAATTCGGTCACTGTTGATGCCAACACTTTTTCAGATGTGAAATGTATTAAATACCCTCGAGTAGATGCAAAGGACATGTGAAAAGACCAAAATACCCTCATTTAAAATTTATAATATGACCAAAATTACCTTTGTAAATAAGTAATTGACAAATAATAATTTTTAGATCTTTTAAATGAAATATAGGCATGGGTAAAGATCTAATTTCAAATTTTCAGTCACCGAAAATATACGTCGATTGACTTGAGAGGGTTTAACTATAATTTACCAAACGACAGAAGGTCTACCTATTATTTGACATATCTCGAGGGGGTATAGCTATAATTAACCCTTAATTTTTTGCATCACTTTCATGACATTCTTTTTAGTAACAAAATTGGAAGAAAATATAGAATAAAGGTTCTTAAGACTCGTAGGTGTAATACCTCCAACTTTATATATATATTCTTATAAAAATTTAAATAGTAAGTGCCACCAAAATCAATTATATATGCAGCTTTTTGTAGATTGAGATGGATTGATCTTCGCTATCGTGCCTCTTCCTTGCGCCAGTTGATGCTGAAAGTAAATCTGATAAGAAGATAAGAGACAAGAGATAGCGGTTCAGTGGTTCGGCGGGTAGAGGAGATCATTATGAAGAATAAAAGGCATCGGCAGAGGTTTTTATCCCTAAGCAGCAATCGTTGAATCAACGGAGGCCTCCCCGACATATGTTGTGAGGGAACCTCTTACTACAAATCTCCCCTATCCCTTCTTTAGTAGTGTTGCCCCCAACAAGTTCAAAAAAAGTGTTTTATTAAATCATGGGAATATGTAACGAAAAATAAATTTATATTTTTTTAGTGAGAATCAAACTCGAAACCTAAGGGCCTGCTTGGTTGGTGTTTTCCAAAAAAGTTTTCTATTTTATGAAAACTAAAAGGGTAATTTTCATAAAACCCCCTATAGTTTCATGATTTAATCAAGAAACCCCCTATAGTTCCAAAAACCCCTTTGATTTGCATTCCGGTTACAATTACCCCCTTGCTCTAAAAATGTTCCAATTTTTCGGTCATGTGGTTTGTGAATTCCCTATTTTGTCCCTCAATCACCTTATTTCATAAAACCCCTTATAGTTTTGAAAAAATATATATTTCAAAAAATATATTTTGTTCCGAAATATGTATTATATTGTTTCAAAATATAATATATATATTTTCAAAATATATATACTTTTTTTAAATAAGGTGATTCAGGGGCAGAATAGGGAATTTACAAGCCACATGATCGAAAAATTGGATCTTTTTTCGAGCAAGGAGGTATGTCACGCCCCGAATTTCCTTACTCCAACAACGGAGCCTAAGAAGCCCAAGGGTGATGTAATCGATAAACTAATCACGAAAAGACAAAAAATACGGAAGTCAAAAAGGTAGATCCGAACCGACAACAAAACCCGTCACAAGGACCACTAATAATTGCCCAAAGCATGGCAAAGGCGGTGGTGAAGCTCATGGGAAAGAATGGAAACAAGGTAAGAAGAAGCATATAAAACAGTACCACCGAATTGTGAACTGAGTACTCGGTGGTAAAAAAGTTCGAGTACTTGGTGAATATTCCACCGAGTACTCGGTGGTTACGCTAAGGCGCACCCATATCGTAGATTCCAATAACTCGCCACGCTATCCCTGCATGATGGCGCGCGATGGGGCGCCCACTGAGTACTCCAAGATTAAGGCTTCAAGTACTTGGCAACTTACAGTTTTGAAAAAATGCCTCAAAGTGCTTTGAAATGTTTTGTGAATTCACTATTTTGCCCCCGGTCTCCGTTTATGATACTCCTAGTTTTCAAAGCCAAATTTCACGTCAAGATCAATTTAAAAACCATTTCCAAAACATGAGATTTATTCCGAAATCACAGGGGTAGATGAAAATGGGTTTTTCGTTCAAAGATTAATGGGGTTCACTCATGAACTGAGAAAAATGTTGTTTTCCGGAAAATTATCAAATAACGCCAACGATCTCATTTGACCTCTAAAATGGACAACACCGAAGTGGTTTAAGATTTTACCATTTAAAAATGCCCCAAGGCGATACATAACAAAGTTTTCAACAAAATTAAATAGTTTTTACATGCCGGTATCAAAATACACCAAGAGAAGGAAAATCCCGCACATGGAACTCCGAGGTACGATACATGGAAATACAACCCACCCGGCTAACATGCTAGCCGTTAAAAGAAAAGTAGTACATCGTTTGGATTACAAGTTCGCAAAAGAAGGCATGTGATGAGACCAAAATATTTGGTATTCTGGGCGTTAATAAATCTTTTGTTAGTATTTTTCTTTTATTAATAAGATATTCTTATTTGAGTTGTGTGTTTAAGCATGTTTCAGGGGCTTTAACATGAATCTGAGTTCATTTCGGGTTTTTAGCTAATATGCCTATCCGGAATGATACTTAGAGGATAAATGCACTCAGTTCAGAGAAAGGTACAAGTCAGCAAAGCAGAGTACAAGTTGCTGAAGCATAAAATCGCAGAATAAAAAAATATTAAAATTCCTAAGTCACCGATCGATCGATGGACTCATTTGATCGATCGCCATCACCGACTTTAGGAAATGTGCGTGAACATTCTGCAGAATTCTGACTTTTCATACAAGTATATTAAAGGGCAGATTGGTCCATTCATTGTTGTTACTTGGTCCTCACACCAAGAATCCATGGAGTGCAAGAAAATACATGCCATATTTACACCGACTTGTATCTATAAATATATGAAGACATCATGAAGAGAAGATATCCTGGATCATTCATATACAAAGTCTCTCTCTAGAGAGGCTCTCCTCAAGAACTCAAGAACTAACTATCCAACCATGAAGATGGTGGCTTCATCAGGGATGCAGTCTCCTCCCTCCATGAGCGGCTTTTCGGTATCTCGGGTTTCCATCGAAACCCTAGCCGAGTAATGTAGACTTTTATTTATTTTTATTGCAAAGAGGGGAAGCTGAAGAACACTTATATGAGAATTATGTAGTGAGAGACCGAACGAATTCCCTAAATAAGATTTATTTATTAATTCTCTTCTTAAGCTGAGATTGAATAAATGATTTATCTTGAACAACCATATTTTTACTAAAGGAAAGAAATCTAAGGTTTAAATAATGGTTTCTACATAATGGTACTTAACGGCATGATAAGGTTTTAGGTGCATACAGTTCATACTAAGAGGAGATTATCATTAGTGTGTTTTTAATTTCATGTTTTAGGAGTAGTTGTAGTATAGATGCATAAAATGGTCATGCCGATCGAAGATGAACTGTAGTAAACTAAACTAGATTGCATCTCTTTTGGGATTAGACAACTGCTTGTAGCGTTACTAATCTGATTCATATAAGTTGTATCTCACTCTTCTAATAGAATGATAAAAAATAATACATTACAAGGTTAGTGGTGAAGTTGGAACAAAACCCTAAACTTGTTTATCTTGATTTAAAACACAAAAACTATATATATATATATATATATATATTATGTTTATTAGTTTCGAAAACAAACCAATCAAAACAATGTTATTAATATAATTCAATTTTCTGCTTTACAATTATTTGAAATACGACTCTGATCTCTGTGGTTCGATACCCTCTCTACCCAACTATACTATATACTACTCTCGTACTTGCGACTGAGAGGTAAAACTAGATCGTGTTAATTCATCATTTTAAACACTATTATTTTCATACGACTAGAACCGATCACAATTTTTTGGCGCCGTTACCGGGGATCAAACGGATATTTCAGATTATTGTATTGAAGTTTATTGAATTATTGTACTAATTTTAGTTTAATTTTTCATTTCTTATTTTTATTTGCAGGTCAGAAACCACACTGTTCGAAACTAAAAATTTTCCAGTAAACTAACGGACTCCAGTTTTTGATCGATCAGCTTCTTCATCGATCGTTCGGTAAGTTCAACGATCGTTTGTAATATCCTAGGATCAATCAGTAATAACCCCGATCATTCTGTTGACTTTGTGATTGATTGGATTACTTATGTTCGTACAAAAACAAAGATAAAAAGAAAGGATACAGAGCAATCATATCAGAATTGTATTAGAAAAAAATAAAAATATAATCTTTTCTTAAAATAAAAAATATAAACAGATTTGCGTAACATATATATTTTATTGCTATATATAAAAAAAGAAAATATATATCTATATAAGAGAAAAAAAAGAAGAAGAAAAAAAATATATTTATTTATTTATTTAATATATCTATTTGTTGCATTACTCATTTATTACAACTTATTGTTTTATTTATTATTATTGTTTATTGTTTATGCTTGGACGTCGTTCAATTAATAATCACATTGAAGCATTTGATCCTCAAATTGATTGAACGTACCAAATAAATAAAAGAAAGAATTTAAATAATATAAACATGGGTGATAACGCAGTAGTGGCTCTGCCTGCTGTCTTTAAAGATTTCTATACTCTATAAGAGTATACTTCCCCATAAGAAATTGCGATACCAGCAAGAGCGGACCAATATGAAATTAAACCCGCTACAGTTAATATGTTATCTAAGTTTCATGGGAACGCTCATGAGGACCCGTACCATCGTATAGATGAATTCTTAGAGGTCTGTAATACAGTGCGTATTAGAGGATGTACGGATGATGATTTTAAAATTAGATTATTCTCTCATTCCCTAAAAGATAAAGCGAAACTTTGGTATGGTACAATACCGGAAGATATTAGAAATAACTGGAAGAAGCTCCAAAAGGAATTTTTACATAAATTATTTCCAGTGGAAAAAATGCACGAGACCCATAGAATAATCATAATGTTCTCACAAATACCTGGAGAACAATTCTATGAAACTTAGGAACGATTTAATGAAATTTTACGAAAATGCCCTCATCATGGATTCCTTAGTCACGAATTAGTTCGAAGTTTCTATGTAGGACTAGGAGAGGGCCATAAAAATACAGTTGATGCAGCATGTCGAGGAACATTTACACAAAAAATTGTAAACTTTCTATGGGATCTTTTTAAGAATCTTAGTGAAGATTCCCGATAAAATATGTCTGATATTAGAGCTCCACGAACTATCCTTTCTAATCCTAAAAGAACCGATAGAGCATTTCAAGTAAGTCGGATGTATGAAGTCACATCAAAAGTGTATGAACTAAATAAAAAGTTTGACCAACTAATGAGAACCACTCACATAAACTCCACACCTCAAGAAGTCTATTCGGTATGTGTTAATCCCTCACACTAGCTAATAACTGTCCCTATATACAACCAGAATCTTAGTATATCACTGAGGATGTTAATGTCACCTTTACCAATCAAAATGATGATCCATTTTCAAATAGTTACAATCCCGGTTAGCGGAATCATCCTAATTTCTCATACAAAACTTAGAATAAAACTTACAACCAAAGCCCGAATCAACAGACCAACTAATTCCGACCACTCAATCAAAATCCAAAACCCAACCAATTTCGTCCATTCAATCAAAATTCTAATCAGCCATTTTTTATAAACCAGAACAATATACAACCTATGAGAACACTTAGTATTGAATAAGAACTCAGGAGTGCACTAAACAAGTTCAAAAAATGCTACTCAACTCCTGCATACACATTCTCAATCTATCTCTAAACTAGAAACCCAAATTGGGAAGATAACTAATTCTATGAATAGAAGAGAATAAGGGAAGTTGTCGAGTCGACCAATAATGAACCCTAAGGGGCAACATATGATCGAACATATAACACCTATAGGAGAACCAGCAATAGAAACCGTTCAAGCCATAACTACACTTCGAAGTGGTAAGGTTCTAGATAATAAGACTGAAAAGCAATTCGAGGAAAGGACGAATAAACAAAATAATAAGGAAAAAGTAAACTCAAAGGTAGAAAAAGACTTAAACTCCGACAAAGAAGAAATAGACCTCGAAACAGAAATAGAAAATGTAAAAGAATTAGTTTCTAAAAAGAACCAAGAACCTATTATAGGAGAACATAGTTCTAAACAACGAAGAGAAATAGGAGAAACGAGTTATGAACCAAAAGCTTCGTTTCCACAATGCTTACAAGAGCATGTTCCTTACGGAAAATAAGGAGAAAAGATTCAAGAGATAATGGGAACGTTGCAACAAGTCAAAATTAATCTTCCTCTCCTTGAAGCTATTGACAAAACTCCTACTTATGCTAAATTCGTAAAGGATTTGTGTACACAAAAGAGGATAACTCGAACGCATAATTCTGAGAAAATAATATTAAGTGATAATGTAAGTGCCATAATATCCAATACTACATCTCCAAAATACAAAGATCCAGGAGCACCGACAATTTCGTGTGTAATCGGGGAAGAAGAAATTGAAAGCATTACTTGATTTGGGGGCTAATGTAAACCTTCTACCATATTCGGTATACCAACAACTGGAATTAGGTAAATTATCTCAAACCCCTGTTGTGTTATAACTAGCAGATCGATCCACTAAAGTAGAGGATGTTATTGTGCAAATCGATAAATTCTATTTTCCAGTTGATTTCATTGTTCTAGACACAAAGCCTGTTTATGATTCTAAAAGACAAATACCTGTGATCTTAGGCCGTCCATTTTTAGCAACTGCTAATGCATGCATAGATTGTCGAACAGGGATTATGGATTTATCGTTTAGAAATATGAAAGTTAGAAAGAACATTTTTTTAAATCCATCTCAATTACCTGAAAGAGAAGAATGTTTTCTAATCGACATAATTAACGAATTAGTGGAGGAAATGGCACCACAAATATTGACCAAAGACCCATTAGTGAGGGCAGTGAATAGTGAAATTCTTGACAACTATGTTGAGTCTCAAAATAATCAGCAGTTACCAAAATTAGAAAAAACAGCCATAATCGATCAAGCATTCAAGGTACCACTTTGGAGAACACCGAAAGAGCCTTTGCCTACAATATCAGGTATTCCTCCAATACCGTCATTAATATCCCTGCCCAAGCTGGAACTAAAAGAATTACCTAGTCATTTAAAATATGTATTTCTAGGGCTGGACAAAACATTGCCCGTCATTATTTCGGCACATCTAAACCCCAAACAAGAGCTAAAACTGGTAGAAGTTTTAGGCAAGCACAAAGAAGCAATAGGATGGACTGTGGCTGACTTAAAAGGGATAGACCAATCAATATGTATGCACCGGATTCACTTAGAGGAAGATGCGAAACTGTCAAGGAAATACAGAGGAGGTTAAACCCTAATATCAAAGAGGTTGTTAAAAAAGAAGTAGTAAAGTTATTAGACGCAAGAATAATATACCTAATTTCTGATAGCACTTGGGTAAGTCCAACACAAGTAGTACCCAAGAAATCTGGCATCATAGTAGTTCCGAATACAACAGGAGAGTTAATTCCTCAACGTACGACTACTGGGTGGTGAGTATGTAACGCCCCACATTTCCTTTCTCCTTTCTGGAATTATTTTTCAAGTGTTAAGGTTTTGTAATGTTACTTATTCTGGACGTCTTGTGTATTCTCGGTATGTGTAAATTTTTTTTGTGTTTAAGTTTTCGACTTAGTGGGACGACATCGTGGACTTTCATTTCCAGCTTCATGATTCATTGTTCGTTGGTGACTACGTGGGTTCGTGCAATGTTTTCTCATTGGAGCTTTGAAAATCGTATTGCATTCCCGAACGTGTTACCCTAGTTTATTGTAGACATTCCGGGATAGCACTTATGTGAATTGCTTGTTATATTTTCATTTCGTAATTAATGAAAAATTTTGGAAACGATTTTGGGAAAGAAATGACCGAAGGGTAAATGGGTATTTTCATACTTAAAGCACTTAGTGGAAAGTGTAGAGATTTGGCTAAGTGTTGGGATATGAGTGGCATAGTGATAAATAGAGAGGTTGACAAGGGGTAGAAGGGTAATTAAGAGGCATGATGACACTTTTGTAATTAATCCTAAGTTGAGAATTTATTGGTCATTTCCCATTTTCAAGTGGTGTCTCATTTCTAGCCATTGATCTCATTTTCTCATCTTTGTTCTAAACCCTTGGATCATAGGGCCTTGTTTTGTTGGCACATAAATGCAAGAATGCATTATTATTGGTCTTTCACTCGGCAAAACTTCTTGTCAACCCTTGGATGGTTAATTCATTTTCATTGCCGTATTATAAACCCTTGGATGTTAAGGCCTTGTTTGGCAAGTTAATGAGTTTTGTGTGTGGATTATTTAGTCTTTCATTACAAGACTATTTTGTGGCCCTTGGATTAGGTATTCACTTGCTAGCTTTATTATTGGTCATTGGATGGTGAGAGTTGTGAGTGGAGAATCTCTATAACTCTTAGGGTTAGCACATATTTGGCAAGACTTCTCCATTGTCATCTATTGCTCTCTCTTTTCTCCCTCTTGCTTCTTCTCCACTTATGGGTTGATTTAATCACCCGTAGTTGGGAGTTTGATGTGGCCATCAATTTGGAAGATGTCCATGGTGTCCTTCTCTTTGGTTTGAGCCAAGGATTGGTAAGTGTTCTTCATTCCTTGTGTGTTTTCTTTCAAACCCTAGTTTTGGGTTTTCTTGATGAACCACTTCATGACTCTTGCTCTCCTTTTGAATTGGAGTTTGATTCATTGTTAGGAGGTTATGGTGGAGCTTTCCACCGAGTTGCTTTTTTTATTTCGGTGTTGGGGAAGAGCTAGGGTTTCTTTAGCCTTGCTTAGTGGTTTGTGTTGCTTTTCAAGAGTTAGGAGAAAACTTCTTAACTAGCTCATCTTATGATTGTGTGGGTATGAGTTTGATTCTAGGATTCCTAGACTTAGATGAAATTGCTAAGTGTATCCTTGAAAATGTGAAGTTAAGGTTTGAACATGTTATGTGAATAAACCCTTGTGTATGGAGTACTTGGTAATGAAATTGCTAGGACTATGATGCATGCTAGTTGGGTGGTTATTCTTGAGAATTCCCATATTCAAGTATACTTGTATGCCTATATATATGTGTATATATATGTGGGTATAGTGGTGTATATGTCTAAGTGTAATTATGCATGTGTATGTGAGTGTTAGGGATGTAGCCTTTGAAGTGAGATTATGCTAGCTCCTTTGGTTAGTACCTTTGAGGTATATTGGGATTTCATGTCATGATTGAGATGTGATTTGTGATAAAGTTGCTTGAATTGAACTAAGAACATGTTTAAAAGAATGGAATTGTTATCCTTGTGAATTAAAGGACAACTTGATGAAATGGAACATTAATTGTGCATGATAATGTATCATTGTGATTCAAATGCTTTAATTGAGAATTAGGCATGTTAAATGAATTAAAATGTTATCCTTGTGAAATAAAAGGACAACTTGATGATTTAGAGCATGACTGTTGCATGAGAAGACATTCTTGTTGATTATTGCTTTAAATGAAATTTAAAAGCATGTTGAATGATGAAAAGCATTCACATTGACATTTTGGGAATGTTATTTATAAATATGATAAGATACATATTTATGTTGTTGCATGGCCCATTGATACATATTGAATATGGGTTCACCTTTTGTAGAGAGAATTCAATTGGTGTGGTCTTCGTATGTTTGTGTATTGTGCGTGAGTAGGCTTATTTTGGATTGTCGTAACAACTGGCCAGGGGGTGCTTCTCGCTCCTATGAAACTAATCTTCCGAGAAACTAAGACGATAGGGGGAGGACTTATCCAAATCATATTGCACGACCGCGTCGTGTTTGACGTCTTCCTTGTTAAAAGTGTAAGTGTCAAAAGCACTTGGAAAGAACGGTACGATAAATCTACCTTCCTTCATGAGCTTGTATCCTCAAAAGTGAATGGTTAGAGAATGATCCCGTTAACCCTTAGAGTAGGGTGTGTGTGGCCACGTGTGTACCATGAGGTGTGTGAGTCACATTGCATTTGAGTTGCTATTATGTGATTTATGTTGACATGTAGATCATGAAATTATCCTATGTGGTTAAGAAGCATGTTTAATGTGGATTTTTAAATATATAATTCACATGTTAATAAAATGCTTAAGTAGAATTGGATAATGTGATAAGATGATTTGCATGCCTTGTTTAAAAGTATAATGTGAGATTAATGCTTGTACTTGTTGATATGTGCTTATATGCCTTAAAGTGGGGATATAAGTTATTTTGATGGCTTTCTTGTAATAAGAGAAAGTCCGTAATGAGTCATAGCGTTGATTATGAATTGAAGCCTTGAGAAGGTGGGTGATGGTTTTGAGGTATAGTTAGCATTGGTATAACAACATTGCGTTAATAGTGATATTGATGGTTTGGTTGTGATAGACGAGGTTATGAATAAACCAAGTCGATTGTGTATTGATGGCCATGTGATATTGTTAGAAACCTAAAAGATGTGGTTTCGAATGTGAAATTGAGGTTTGAAAGAATCGGAAGAGGTTTTGATTTGAAACTAGTTGGTTCCGTGGCAACGACTACTAGGTTCCCTTTAGCAATCTTAAGGATAAGAATGTCATTGAAGTTGTAGACATTTTTGAATAAGTCGTTGTGGAGTTTAGAAATTTTGATGTCGAACTAGGTATGGTTGGGTTAGAGTTAGTGCATTTGTATATGGTCACTTGCCTTCCCTTCGAGTTGCCTTTTTACCTCGGTTCTTCACTTCCTTGCTCCATTTGAGCATCTCTAAATTCGCTTTGGTTCTTTCGTTAGTGTTTCGGTTTGTTTCCCAGAAAACAGATTTTTCATAAGACTTGCATTGAGTCTATTCGGTCTTTAAGTGAAAAACCCATTTTCGCCTACCTCCGTGATGCTGACAAAAACTTTGAGTTTTGAAATGGTTTTAAAGTCATGAAATAAAAGTTTGACTTTTGAAAGTGGCAGTATACAAAACGGAGACCGGGGGCAAGACGGAAAATTTTATGAGATTTTAAAGGATCACTTTTATCCAAAGTTTGCATTTTACGCGTTTCCCGAGATCTCGGTGACTATTTTTGAAGTCCCTAAATGAAAAACTCACTTTTATAATATTTGTGATTTTTCGGGATTAAAAACGTCAAAATCGAACACCGTATGAAAAAATTACAAAGTGAAAGTTGTCATTTTGGCTGGGCGACATCTCGCAATTTGTGAGATGTCTCATCCTACACTCGGTTACGCAGGCCAATTTTCAAAGCTTCGTAATTTTTGTCTCGCACCTTCGAATTAGGTCTCGTTTATTTCTATGGGTTGTCCTATGTCTAAATATTTGATATAAAATTTGAAATCATTTATTTTCACTTGAAATGACTATTTTACTCTTGGTAAAAGTAGGGTACTTCAGCTTTCCATTTTTGTCGGCGTTGTCCGATACCGTTTTCAAAAATTCATATCTCTTGTCTCGTGACTTTGATTTAGGTTCCGTTTGTTTCTAGGGCCTATCCTATGTCCAAATATTTGATACAAAATTTAAAATCATTTATTTTCACTTGAAATGAATTTTTTACCCTTGATGAAAGAGGGGTACTTCAACTTTCTGTTTTGGTCGGCGTTGTCCGATACCGTTTTCAAAAATGCATATCTCTCGCCTCGTGACTTTGATTTAGGTCCCATTTGTTTATAGGGCCTTTCCTATGTCCAAATATTTGATATAAAATTTAAAATCATTTATTTTCACTTGAAATTACCATTTTACCCTTGGTGAAAGAGGGGTACTTTAACTTTCTATTTAGGTCGGCGTTGTCCGATTCCATTTTCAAAAATTCATATCTCTTGCGTCAGGGCTTTGAATTTGGTTTTGTTTATTTCTATGGTTTAACCTATGTCAAAAAGGTGGGTTAAAGTTTGAAAATACAATTTTTCCCTTGAAATGACCATTTTACCCTTGCGCGAACATGTGACCTTTGAGTGGTCGGTGTGATGGGTTATTCAATCCCTTTCACTTCCTTTTGGTGTTCGGAAACCTTTGTGACTTTCCTTAGGTTGAAGTGATTGTTTTACCCCCATGTTGGGTTTACGAATGTCGGGTAGTGACATGTGAGGTGATTGGTAGTATGGGTTGATATTGATTTGAGGTTTTGGAGCTCGGTATGCTCGTGATTTAGGAAGTATGAGTGTTATTCTTCATGGAGTGTTATGAATAGGAGTGTTGCTCTCGTCTTTTAGTGATAGATGTTGTGTTGATTGTTAGTGTGGGACTGGCGGGTACGAGTCATAGTGATTTATGAGGTGGTTTGTACTACAGGGCTTGTATTGGTTGTATATTTTCTATATATATATATATATACGTGCATATATACATATATATATAGGTCAACATCATTACATGTTGTTGTGCTATGGCTTCATTACGTGCTAGTTGCCTTATTTGTTGATGTATGGTAGGGGACTAGGGGGATGTGTTTCCGGGGTCCCGTAATGGTGTGAGTACCATGTGGGACGTTTGACCGACCTAGGTTAGATGCATGTACAAGGGTTGGTTTTCACTCGACTTGAACAGTCGGATGATATGATAGTTACGATTCCCTTTCTCCTACGGGGCTCAATGAGCTCACCTTGGCATTGGTTTGCTTTGGTGGTCTACACCAGTTTGCAGGTAATGTTTCGGCTATGGAGAGCTTGGAGTGCAGGATGGCTTGTGGCACTGATGTTATTGCGGGATTTAGAACGTTCGTACGTAGAGTTGTTCCATATTAGTTTCCTTTACTTGTCCCCTGTATTGGGACTTTTGTTGTACTTCTTGGGAGTTAGTCTGTTGGCATATCCCTTCTTTATATTTGGAATTGTTGCATCATTGTAGAGATGTATTCTTTTGGCACCTCAATATGCATTGTGTATCATTTGATTTAGCTTCCGCTTGGTTATGTATGGAATTATTGTTATTAATGATATTCCATTCATTTTATGGTTCTTTAGGATCTTAATTGGTCTCTCCTTGTATGGATCACCTCCCGGATTCCTCGAATGTCCCGGTTCGGGAGTCTTTGGAATTTAGGGGAGTGACAGAGTATGTATTGACTATAGGAAACTAAATTTTCACACGAGAAAAGATCATTTTTCGTTACCTTTTATAGATCAGATGTTGGAGAGGTTGGCAGGGTTGGATGGGTACTCTGGGTATAACCAAGTCACAATAGATCCTGCAGATCAGGAGAAAACAACCTTTACATGCCCTTACGGTACCTTTGCTTATAGACGAATGTCATTTGGACTATGTAATGCACCAACCACATTTCAGAGGTACATGATGTCTATTTTCTCTAATATGGTGGAAAAATTCTTGGAAGTTTTCATGGATGAATTCTCCGTATTCGGGACCACTTTTGATTAATGCCTCGAACATTTGGCGTTAGTATTACAAAGATGCAAATAAACTAATCTTCTCTTAAGTTGGGAGAATAGTCATTTCATGGTGCAGGAAGGCATAGTTTTAGGACATACTATTTCAAAAAAGGGGATAGAGGTGGATAAAGCTAAAATAGAATTAATATCTAATTTACCTCCGCCTACCACGGTTCGGTAAATACGATCACTTTTGGGGCATGCTGGGTTTTATCGACGGTTTATTAAAGATTTTAGCAAAATAGCAAGACCCCTATGTAATTTACTAGTAAAAGATGCACCGTTTGAGTTTAATGACGAGTGTCATAAAGCTTTCGAGTTACTTCGGAAACTACTATCATTTGCACCAATCATGCAACCCCCTGATTGGTCATTACCGTTCGAGTTAATGTGTGATGCATCGGATTATGCTATAGGAGCAGTATTAGGGAAAAGGAAGAACAAAATACCCCATGTAGTATATTATGCTAGTAAAACACTCACTGAAGCTCAAACAAATTACACAACTACTGAAAAAGAGTTATTAGCAGTAGTGTATGCGTTGGACAAATTTATATCATATTTACTAGGGAGTAAGGTGGTGGTATACTCTGACCATTCGGCACTCAACTACCTTTTATCAAAGAAAGACTCTAAACCTAGATTAATTAGATGGATTCTCCTATTACAAGAATTCGATTTGGAAATAAGGGACAAGAAAGGTACAGAGAATGTTGTGGTAGATCATTTATCTAGATTACTGGTGGAATCAACCAAAGATGATACTCCAGTAAAGGACTCATTCCCTGATGAGAAATTATTTCATGTCAACGTAGAACTACCCTGGTATGCTAACATAGTTAATTACTTACCTAGGGTAGGATTCCTAGGGGATGGACGAAATAGGAACGTGATAGATTCTTTTTGCAAGTTAAGCATTATATCTGGGAAGATTAGTTGTTGTTTAAATATTGTCCTGACCAGATTATCCGAAAGTGAGTTCCTTAATATGAAGTAACAAGTATTCTAAAATTTTGCCATACTCTTGAATGCGGAGGGCAATTTGGAGCTAAGAAGACAACAATGAAAGTATTACAAAATGGATTTTATTGGCCTTCATTATTTATAGATGCTTACGAATATTGTAAGAGATGCGATAGGTGTTAACGGTTAGGGGCTATATCTCGACGAAATCAGATTCCTCAGAATCCAATCATGATAATTGAATTATTCGATGTATGGGCGATCGATTTCATGGGACCATTTCTTAAATCAAAAGAATATGAATATATATTGGTGGCAGTTGATTACGTGTCAAAGTGGGTGGAAGTTGTACCCACTAAAAAGGCTAATCATCAAGTTGTTATTAAATTCTTACAAACAAATATCGTGTCGATGTTTGGTACCCCAAGGGCTATAATTAGCGATGGAGGGAAACACTTTTGCAATAAATAATTGGGAAATGTGCTAGAAAAATATTCAGTAACGTATAAGGTAGAAACAACTTATCATCCTCATACTAATTAACAAGCTGAGATTTCAAATAGAGAAATTAAACAAATACTAGAGAAAATAATTCGCCCAGATAGGAAGGATTGGGAGAATAGATTAAACAATGCATTATGGGCATACAGGACTGCCTGCAAAACACCAATTGGGATGATGCCTTATCAGTTAGTGTATGGAAAAACATGTCATCTCCCTGTTGAATTAGAACATAAAACTTATTGGGCTATTAAACAATTAAACTTTAATCTGGAGAAAGCTGGCGCACATAGGAGATTTCAACTAAATGAATTAGATGAAATACGCAATGAGGCATATGAAAGTAATAAAATTTATAAGGATAAGACAATGGCGTTTCATGATAAACATATTCGGCGAAAAATATTCGAAATATGCCAGACTCTAAGTTAAAATTCTTTTTTGGAAAGCTTCGGTCTCGATGGGATGGACCATATATAGTAATAATGGCATATTCCTATAGAGCGGTAGAATTAAGAGATCCTAAAATTGGGAACCGGTTTAAAGTTAACGACCAACGACTTAAGCATTGCTATGAGAATGATAAAAATATAGGTATGGTGGAATCTATTGATTTGATAGATCCCACATACGATTGTAACTGAAATATAAGTAAAAGTCGTCGAGCCATGGACGTTTAAGATTGGTCATTTAGTAATTAGTATAAATTGTTTTATTTTATGGAGTAAGTTATTTTTGTATTTTCTTACTAACTTTCGGAATAATAATATGAGTTTCATTCAATTTTGTTTTATTATTGTTTTTCTATTTTATTTTTATTATTATTTTTCTTTTTTTATTTTATTGTTTTATTTTATTTTTCAAAAATTTTTTATCGATCGGAGTATGTCTCGATCGATCGGCGTGTCCAATATTCTAAAAATTCGGCCCACGGTCAGTTTTAAGAAATTAGGTCAGAAAATAGCCATTTAAGTAAACAGTCAATATATATTAATATAGTCGAATATATATGCATAAAAGTTGCATGATATTTTCTGTAACGCCTCACGTTTCCTTTCTCCTTTCTGGAATTCTTTTCCAAGTGTTAACATTTTGTGACGTCACTTATTCACGACGTCTTGTGTGTTCTCGGTACGTGTAAATTTTTTGCGTTTATGTTTTGGACTTAGCGGGACAACGTAGTGGACTTCCATTTCCAGCTTCGGGATTTATTGTTCGTTAACGACTACGTGAGTTCGTTGCAACATTTTCTCATTAGAGCTTCGGCAATCGTGTTGCGTTCCCGAACGTGTTACCCTAGTTTAGTGTAGATGTTCCGGTGTAGCATATTTAACGGGTGCATTTTGATAGGTGTAATTACGTGAATTGTTTGTTTTGTTTTTATTTTAAGAATAATGAAAATTATTGGAAACGATTTCGGGAAAGAAATGACCGAAGGGTAAATGAGTATTTTCATATTTAGAGCACTTAGTGGAAAGTGTAGATATTTGGTTAAGTGTTAGGGTATGAGTGACATAGTGGTAAATAAAGAGGATGACAAGGGATGGAAGGGTAATTAAAAGGCATGATGACACTCTTGTAATTAACCCTAAGTTGTGAAGAAATTGGTCATTTCCCATTTTTATGTGGTGTCTCACT
Organism: Cornus suecica; assembly: GCA_963922005.1. NCBI lineage: Eukaryota > Viridiplantae > Streptophyta > Magnoliopsida > Cornales > Cornaceae > Cornus > Cornus suecica. The sequence goes on along the minus strand of OY998243.1, from coordinate 34,500,758 downwards.
CCTAGCCATTAGATCTCATCTCCCATCTTTAATCTCAACCCTTGGATCATAGGGCCTTATTTGGATGGCACTTAAATGCAAGAATGCATTATTCTTAGTCTTTCACTTGGCAAGACTTCATGTCAACCCTTGGATCCTTTATTCATTTTCATTGCCTTATTCTCAACCCTTGAATGTTAAGGTCTTGTTTGGCAAATTAAACGGTTTTGTGTGTGGTGTATTAAGTCTTTCATTGCAAGACTTGTTTCTAGCCCTTGTATCCATTTCTTTTTCCCCATATTTGTTTTGGACCCTTGGATTATGAGAGGGGTGAGTGGAGAATCTCTACACATGTGTGAGTGTATTTGTCTTTCATTTGGCAAGACTTCATCTCTTTCTCTCTATTTTCTCTTATTTTTTTCCTCTTGGTTCTTCTCCACTTATGGGTTGATTTCATCACCCAAAGTTAGGAGTTTGATGTGGCCATCAACATGGAAGATGTTCATGGTATTGTTCTCTTTGGTTTGAGTCAAGGATTAGTAAGTGTTTTTCCTTCCTTGTGTGTTTTCCTTTCAAACCCTAGTTTTAGGTTTCTTGTTAAACCACTTCATGATTCTTGTTTTCCTCTTGTGTTGGAGTTTGATTCATTGTTAGGAGGCTATAGTGAAGCTTTCCACCAATTTGTTCATTTGATTTCAGTGTTGGGTGAAAGCTAGGGTTTCTTGGCCTTGCTTAGATGTTTATGTTACTCTTCATGGAGGTAGGGGAAAACTTCTTAACTATCTCATCTTGTGATGGTGTAGGTATGAGAATTTGATTCTAAAATTCCTAACCTTAGATGAAATTGCTAAATGTATCCTTGGAAATGTGAAGTTAGGATTTTAACATGTCTATGTGAATTAACCCTTGTGTATGGAGTACTTGGTGATGATATTTCTAGGACTATGATGCATGTTAGTTGGGTGGTTGTTCTTGAGATTTCCAATATTAAAGTATGTTTGTATGCCTAAATATGTGTATATATATGTGGGTATAATGGTGTATATGTGTAAGTGTAATTATACATATGTGTGTGTAAGTATTAGATCTGTAGCCTTGGTAGTGAAATTAGACTAGCTCCTTTGGTTAGCACCTTTGAGGTATTTTGGGAAGTGATGTTATGTTTGATGTGTGGTTTGTGATAAACTTGCTTGAATTAAACTAAGAGCATTTTTAAAAGAATGAAATTGTTATCCTTGTGAATTAAATGACAACTTGATGACTTGGAACATTAATTGTGCATGAGAATGTATCCTTGTGATATAAATGTTTTAATTGAGATATTGATGAGACCAGAATAGTTGGTATTCTGGGCGTTAATATACCTCTTATTAGTCTCTTTATTATATTAATTTGGTATTTTTATGCAAGTTGCGTGTTAAGTGTGTTTTCAAAGCCTTAATGCAAAAGTGTGTTAATTCGAGGCTCTTAGCAAGTATGCGGAATTCGGAGCAACACTTATAAGATATTTGCACTCAAAAATCAGTAAAGTACAAGTCAGTGAAGCAAGGTACAAGTGGCGGAAGCATAAAATTCGGGATTAAATAAATATTAAAATTCAGGAGCCACCGATCGATCGGTGAGGCTTTTTGATCGTTCGGAATAAACCGTCTTGGAATCTGTGCTAACATATACTACAAAATTCTGACTTTGTGTACAAGTATATAGCGAGGCAGAACCGTCCATTCAACACCATTTCTTAGCTCTAAAGTTCTTTTGGAGTGCAAGCAAAGAACATACCATATCTGCACCAACTTTTGTCTATAAATACAGGTAGAATTCATGAAGAAAAGATATCTCTAACATCTTGAAAATATCTTTGTATTCTCTCAAGAACGTATCATTGTTCATAAAAAACCTCTCTTTGAGAGAGGTTCCCTTCCTCAAGAACTTAAGAACCAACCATCCAATCATGAAGACGGTGGCTTCATCAATAATGGAGTCTCCCATTTCTATGAGCGGCTAGTCGGTATCTAGGGTTTCCAACAAAACCCTAGCCGAGTAATGTAGTCTTTTATTTATTTTTATTATAAAGAGGGGAATCTGTTGAAGGGTACTCATATGATGATTATGTAGTGAGATAACGAATAAGTCCACCTAAATAAGATTTTTTTATTAATTCTTTACTTAAGTTGAGACTGAATTAACGATTTATCTTGAACAACTATGTTTTATCAACGGGGCAAGAAATTCCGTGATTTAATAACGGTTTCTATATAATGGTACTTATTTGGCATGATAAAGTCTTAGATTACATAGTCCATGCCTAGAGAAGATGATTGTTAGCGTGCTTTTTAATTTCATGTTTTAGGAGTAGTTGTAGTATAGATGCATACAACAGTCATACTAATCGAAGATGGATTGTAACGAATACGGATTGATTGCATCCTTTTGGGACTAGGCAACTGCTTGTAGCGTTACTAGTCTTATTCATATAAGTTGTACCGCCTCTTCCAATAATATAATTAAAGGACTATGTTGTAAAGCTAGTGGTGGAGTTCGAATTCAACCCTAGACTTGTTTATCTTGAGTAAAACCAAAAATATTTATATTTATTTTATTTTATGTTTAGTAGTTTAATACAACAAACCAATCAAACAACTTTTATAAATATAATTCAAATTGCTACTTTATAATTATTTGAAATATGATTTTGATCTCTATGGTTTGATACCCTCTCTACCCAATTATACTATATACTACTCGTGTACTTGCGACTAAGAGGTTAAAACTAGATCGTGTTAATTCCTTATTTTTAACATTATTATTTTCATACGTCGTGAACCGATCAGATATAAGCATGTTAAATGAATGAAAATGTTATCCTTGAGTATTAAAGAACAACTTGATGATTTGGATCATGAATGGTGCATGAGAAAGCATCATTGTTGATTATTGCTTATAAATATGAAATTGTAAGCATTGTGCTAATTGGAGTCCAATATATTGCAAATGAGAAAAACATGTATTGTGAAAGAGAAAAACATATATATTGTATTGGGACATGATTGTTGTTGAGAACCTGGATGCATATTGAGTACATCGTGTAGTGTCAAATCATAGTGTTGGTATATGTGGGTTGTGTAATCATGTGTGGGTTGTAGTGTTTCGGATCGTCGCAACAATTGGCGATGAGGTGTTTCACACCTACGGAACTAGTAAGTCCGGAAACGTGATAAGGGATTGGGAGTCGCAAGCTGGGCTCTTTTGCAACCACCTTCCTTGTTGAAAGTGTGAAGTGTCAAAAACACTTGGGAAGGATCAGTGCGGTACTCTACATTACTTGATAAGCTTGTATCCTCAAAAGTAATTGGACAGAGTACGTATTCGTTAACCTGCGTTGTGCACATAGGGGGTATCATGAGGTGTGTGAGTCACATTGCATTTGAGTTGCTAATATGTGATTATGTTTATATGTGGATCATGATATTACTCTATATGGTTGAGGAGCATGTTTAATGTGAATTTCGATATATACAATTCATATGTTATTAAAAGTGAAGTATGTGATAATATGATTTGCATGCCTTGTTTAAAGTATAATGTGAGATAAATGTTTATACTTGTTAATATGTGCTTATATACCTTAGGGTGGTTATATGAGTTGGTTTAATGACTTTCTTATGATAAGTAAAGTCGGTAGTGGACTATGGAGTTGAATGTGAGTTGAAGCCTTAAGAAGGCGGGTGATGGTTTTGTGGCCTAAGTTAGCGTTCGTGTAGGAACATGACATTAAATGTGACCTTAAGGTTTTGGTTATGATAGACGAGGTTATGAGTTAACCGAGTCGATTGTATTGGGATGGCCATATGATCTTATTAGAAACCTAAGAGATGTGGTTTCGAATGTGAAATTGAGGTTTGAAAGAATCGGAAGAGGTTTTGATTTGAAACTAGTTGGTTCTGTGGCAACGGCTACCTAGTTTCCTTTAGCGATCGTAAGGATATAAATGTCATTGGAGTTGTGCTTGAATAAGTTGTTATGGAGTTCATGGATTTAGATGTCGAACTAGGTATGGTTGGGTTAGAGTTAGTTCATTTGCGTATAGTCACTTGCCATTTCCTTCGAGTTGCTTTTTATCTCCGGTTCTTCATTCATTTGCTCCATTTGAGTGTCTACAAATTCGCTTTGGTCTTTCCGTTGGTATTTTGGTTTGTTTTCCCGAAAACGGATTTTTCATAAGACTTGTATTTGAGTCCATTCAGTCTTTAAGTGAAAAACTCATTTTCGCCTACCCCTATGATGCCGACAAAAACTTTGAGCTTGAAATGATTTTGAGTTGTTTTTTAAAAGGATTTGACAGTTCAAAAGTCGGTGGTATACTAGAACGGAGACCGGGGGCAAGACGAATAATTTTATAAGATCTTAAAGGAATGTTTTTTATTTAAAACTTACGTTTGGTAAAGATAATTTGGTGTATTGATCAAATTATGAGTTTATACACATAGGGGAATGCGTGCGTGGTTGTTTCGGTGATTTTTGAACCAATTGGAGCCTTTTTGGGTCCGTAAGTCGACTGACGGAATTGCGTCAATCGACTGGCAAATAGCCGCAAATCTTCTGGTGCGGTCAGTCAACTGATGGTTAATTGTCAGTCGACTGATGGCCTCCATCAGTCGACTGATGGCCTCCATCAATCGACTGATGGCCCATCTTAGTAGACTGATTTCCCCAGGGTGTCCCAGTGTAATCCTGTTTCGAAAATGCTTCACTCTTTCGGTCATATCTGGAGCTAAGGACCTCCGATGGAGGTGTTCTTTAGCTTTTTCGAAATATGACTTCAAGCTCTTGAGTTTAGGCTTTTGAATCACTTCATTTGATTCAGTTATGTGTGCGTAATGGTCATTTGAAAGTGACATAATATTTTAAACTTGTATATGTTGTGACGACCGATTTTCAAAATATTGTGGTTTCCGCTTTACACCTCCGAATTGGGTTCCGTTTGTTCCTATGACTTGTTCTAGGTCCAAATTATGTATTTCCTTTTTGAAATTTTTATTTTTTTATTGAAATAACCATTTTACCCTTGGGTCAAATTGTGACCTTGAAGTGGTCAGTTTGATGGATTGTTTAATCCCTTTCACTTCCCTTTTTGTTTTCGGAAACCTTTGTGACTTCCCTTAGGTTGAAATGATTATTTTACCCCTGTTTTGGGTGTTCATATGGTAGGGAGTGACATGTGAGGTGATTAGTGGTATGGTTTAATAGTGATTGGAGATTTTGGAGCTCGGTATGCTTGTGATCTAGGAAGTGTGAGTGTTATCCTTTCTAGGGTGTTATGAATAGGAGTGTTTCTCCCATGATTGGTGTTTAGTGTTGTGTTGATTGTCAATGTTAGACTGACAGGTATGAGTCGTAGTGATCTATGAAGTAGTCTGTACTACTTGGCTTGTATTAGTTGTATGTCTCTATATATATATACGTACATATATATATCTATAGGTGTGCGTTTATTATATGTTGTTATGTTATGGTTTCAGTACGTGCTAGTTGCCCTATTTGTTGATGCATGGTAGGGGACTAGAGGGATGTGTTTCCAGGGTCTCGTATTGGCGTGAGTGCCATGTGGGACGTTTGACCAACCTAGGGTAGATGCATGTACACGGGGTATTTCACACTTGTCTTGGACGGTTAGAGGATGTGACAGTTACGAATCCTTTCTCCTACGGGGCTTTGATGAGCTTACCCCGGCATTCTTTTACCTTGTGTCCCAAATACCAGTTTGCAGGAAATGTTTCAGCTACGGACAGCATACGGTGCAATGACACCTTTCTTTTGTTTCCTCATTGCAGGTTCTGGATTTGCCCAGTGTGTTACGGATGACGTTGTGGGATTAGGATATCCTTACATAGGGTTGCTTTCTTTTATTTCCTTTTGTTTGTCCCCTGTATTGGGATTGTTGTTGTATTTCTTGGGAGCCAGTCTGTTGGCATATCCCTTCCTTGTATTTGATATCGTTACATATTTGTAAAGATGAATTCTTTTGGCACCTTGATGTGCCTTGTGTATCATTTGGTTTAGCTTCCGCTTGGTTTTGTATGAAATTATTGTTATTAATAATATTACATTCGTTTTATGGTTATGTAGGATCTTAATTGGTCGCTCCTTGTATGGATCACAACCCGAATTCCTCGGATGTTCCGGTTCGGAAGTCTTTGGAATTTAGGGGCATGACATTTCACAATAATATATGATTTAGACTAGATTCATTTCTTCTTCTCTAACAAAAAACCTGACTTATTTATGCCTAACACATTTTATAAATTAATTAGTTAACAGTTCATCTCATTTCATTCTTATTCCAAGAAAACTTTATTAGCATAATGGTTGATATCATTGTCATTTCTTCTTCTCCTTCTTCATCTCGTTCGTCTATCGCTTCCAATGATTCCATAAACAATGACGGGATTGAGCATGTATTGGTTGTGCATTAGGCTAATCAAGAAATTAAAGAGCCATGATATGTCCCTTTTGATAACCCTGGCCTTGACATACTAAACTACTATGAACTAGGGAATGAGGTTACATTCTTAGAAAATCGGTTAAATCACCTAAGTTTTCATCTTGCCTTTATGTTACATCAGAATTGTGGATTATTCCATCTTCTCATTGCTAGTTCAAATGTAGTTTTTCTGGAGGTAGTCCGCCAATTTTATCGTAACATGACTGTAGTCGAGAGTAACCAGGGAATTGTTCTTTCTGTTTGGACTGAGTATAACTTCCGCTCAATCCTAATTAATGCTGATATGATTGCTAGAGAGTGGGAGATTCCGCGCGAAGTTCCTGAGGTTTTACTAGAAAATTTTCCTCTTCCACCATATCCTTTACCTTCATTTTCAAAAATGGTGAGTGAAATTTGCAATGGGTATGAATTTCCTATGGGGATAGAATTGATGGATAAACATCAGTTAGATATAAATTATTGGGCTTTAGATTCTATTCTTATCAGTCAGATTTATCCTAACCAAGAAGGGTTGCTTCGACATCGTAATATGGTAGAACTACTTTATAAGTTTCATATGGGTTATTAGGTGTCTATTCCTAACTTACTAATTGAAAATATGCGCCTTCATATGGAGCTCATTATTGAAAAGGAGGACCCATTTGCTAACGACTGGACATTGCCTTATCCTTTTCTGGTTAGCAAGATTCTTGAAAGTGAATTAGGAAATGACATGTACTTAAAGGAGGATGAATGTTAGGCATTTAATAAGTATTATGGTATGAGGTCTTTTAAGGCTGAATTAGATGAAGAAATGCGCCATCAGTGGTATTAAGACTAGGATGAGAGAAGAAAAATTTTATTACAAGGGATGGGATAAGTTTGTGTTGATTTTTATTTTTTCAATTTTCAAAGTTCTAGAACTAGGTTGTTTTTGTTTTCTGCAATTTCAATTCATTGTAGGCCTATAGCCGATCTATCTTTAAATTTCTGTCAATTAATAAAATTTCATTCCTTCTTATTTATTATCTCTGTTGATTATTCTACTATAATCTTGGTTTTAGTCTTGACTGAGACTACAAATTATGGCATACACCAAGTTTGGGGGAGGTTTTGACTGCATCTTGAAATCATGCTCCATAAAGTGGTAATATTGTCTCATTCCCTTGTTTTAATGTTTCTAAGAACCATGAGGACATGGTTTAATTTAAGTTTCGGGGGATGGAATGATAGGAGATATAAAATATGGCTGAAATTGAAAAATTTTGGTATAATGAAAAATGGAGAAACTACAGTTTTGCTACTGTTTAGTTTCTGGAATTCGTACAGAGGGTTTAGCGATTGATCAAACTCATTAGTCGATCAATCAACCAACATAAATATTAAAAAAAATATTTTGAAAAAAAAAAGAGAAAAAGAATTATTAACATATTAATAAAACAAAAATATATATTTATTTATATATTTAGAGTTTTATTACTTTATTATTTAAACTTATTTATGATTAAACTTGTTAATTTATTAAAATAATGAGACTAGTTCATAAAGTTTATATATGCTGTATTTTCTGCTTGTCGGAATAATGATTAAATTACAAAGGTGAAAAGATGTGGTTCTCCATAGGTGAGTAAACTGGTGAAATTGAAACTGAAAAAGATAATCTTGACCTACAAGCACATGCACACAATATTTGGAGTTATATTTATGACCATGTAAGGTATTATCTCTGAAAAAGAAAAGAAAAGAAAAAGAAAAAAAGAAAGAAAGAAATACGTAAACATTTTCCCTCTTAAACAATACAAAATAAAAGAGTGGAAAATGACGTATTGAAAAATAAAAAATATAGTGGAAAAAGCAAATAGGAGAAGAAAGCCTTCTCCAAGAATAGAAAGGAAGTTATATATATATATATATATATAAGAGGAAAAAGCAAAAAGAGAGATGAAAGCCCTATCGAAAAACAAAAATATAGAGAAATACTATAAATGGGAGTAAATGTGCTATAGAGAAAGTTCACAAAAATACGGACGATTGTTGGCTCTAGAAGTAAATATTAGCTAAGTTTAACTACTAGTGGAGACCATTCTTAACACTGATCTGATTTGATTATTGTTTTGCATAAGTAGAATTTATTTGCTTACATTTATTTTATGGATTATATCATCTCTTGGTTAATGAGCAAGAATAGTCATAAATATAAAAAATTATTAATATTTTATAAATATTATAAAGAAGTTGTGGGTAGTCTATTTAACCCTCATGAGACTTCACTCGTTCACTAAGATTTTTTCTAGGTGTTTAAAAGACTTGTTACACGTGCTTAGTGTAATCATATACCCTCACAAAATAAAGGGATTAGTTTAGATTATTTAATTAAATTAGATTAGTTAATTCTTCATGATGTTTTCCTTTATTTTATTGCTAAGGGACTAGCAATATTCAAGTTTGGGGGCGTGATGAGACCAGAATATTTGGTATTTTGGGCGTTAATAAACCTTTTGTTAGTCTCTTTATTTTATTAATAAGATATTCTTATTTGAGTTGTGTGTTTAAGCATGTTTCAGGGGTTTTAACGTGAATCTGAGTTAATTTCGGGTTTTTAGCAAATATGTCTGATCCAGAATGATACTTAGAGGATAAATGCACTCAATTCAGAGTAAGGTACAAGTCAGCGAAGCAAAGTACAAGTTGTTGAAGCACAAAATTTCAGAATAAAAAAATATTAAAATTCAGGAGTCACTGATCGATCGGCCATCACCGACTTTGGGAAATGCGCGTGAACATTCTGCAGAATTTTGACTTTGCGTACAAGTATATTAGAGGGCAGATTGGTCGATTCATTGTTGTTATTTGGTCCTCATACCAAGAATCCTTGAAGTGCATGAAAATACATGTCATATTTACACCGACTTTTGTCTATAAATATATGAAGACTTCATGAAGAGAAGATATTCTGGATCATTTGGATCATTCATATACAAAGTCTCTATCTAGAGAGGCTCTCCTCAAGAACTCAAGAACTAACTATCCAACCATAAAGATGGTGACTTCATCAGCAATGCAGTCTTCTCCCTCCATGAGCGACTAGTCAGTATCTCGGGTTTCCAACGAAACTCTAGTTGAGTAATGTAGACTTTTATTTATTTTTATTGCAAATAGGGGAACCTGAAGAACACTTATATGATGATTATGTAGTGAGAGACCAGACGAATTCCCTAAATAAGATTTATTTATTAATTCTCTTCTTAAGTTGAGATTGAATTAATGATTTATCTTGAATAACCATGTTTTTACTAAGTACAAGAAATCCAAGGTTTAAATAATGGTTTATACACAACGGTACTTAACGGCATGATAAGGTTTTAGGTGCATACAGTTCATACTAAGATGGGATGATCATTAGTGTGTTTTTAATTTCATGTTTTAGGAGTAGTTGTAGTATAGATACATACAATGGTCATGCCAATCGAAGATGAACTGTAGTAAACTAAACTTGATTGCATCTATTTTGGGATTAGGTAACTTCTTGTAGCGTTACTAATCTGATTAATATAAGTTGTATCGCCCTCTTTCAATAGAATGATTAAATGAATACATTACAAGGTTAGTGGTGGAGTTGGAACAAAACCCTAGATTTGTTTATTTTGATTTAAGACACAAAACTATATCTTTTTATTTTATGTTTATTAGTTTCGGAAACAAACCAATAAAAACAACGTTATTAATATAATTCAATTTTCTGCTTTACAATTATTTGAAATATGACTCTATTTTTGTAGTTCGATACCCTTTCTACTCAACTATACTATATATTACTCGCGTACTTTCGACTGACAGGTAAAACTAGATCGTGCTAATTCTGTATTTCAAACACTATTATTTTCATACGACTAGAACCGATCAGCATGTGAATACATGTATCACTTATACTTCACAAAAAGATAAAGTCCATCACTGTAAGTACGAAAGGACGGAAAAGAGGCCATAATCCATCAAGTAGCTATGAACCTTCCGTAACGGGACCATCACCTGAAAAATATAATATGTCGTGGGGTGAGCTCACTAACCCAGTAGAGGAAGCGTCATCGCCTCAATCTTGGTAGTCCGAGTGGTACAACCCACCCAAGGTTCATGCTACTAATCTTAGGTCGGTCTCTTGTCCCACATGGCTCTCATGCTAATCCGGGACCCCAATGAACAATTCCCCCAATATGCCCATGTTATAGTCATTCATAAATATGGTGTATTATCAACATAAATATCACAATTACACATATGACAATTTAAATGCAATGTGACTCAACACACCTCATGGTACACACGCACAACCACACACCCTAACTCTAAGGTTCAATGAATACACATTCTAACCATTCACGAGGCGGCCCGTGACAAAGATAGAGTGCTGCACCGATTCTTCCCAAGTGATTTTTGGCACTTTCACTTTCAACAAGGAAGAGCGGTTGCACGAGCCGCAACGGTGAGGATGGGACCACCCACCCTATATCGCAATTTTTGGACTTGCTTGTTCCGTAGGTGGGGCACACCTCCTGGTCAGTTGTTGCAATGATCCAACATAAGACTACTCACACATGGTTACACAACCCGCATAAACCAATACCCATGTACTTGACACTACACGGTATACTCAGAATGCATCAAGGATTCCAATAACAACCATGTTTCATCATAATACATGTTTATCTCATTATGCAATATATTGTACTCAATTTATCATTATGCTTACAATTTCACACTTATAAGTAATAATCCACAACAAGCATTAATATCACACAATCATGCTTTTCAAAGACCTAGTTCATCATCTAAGTTATCAAGACTCAACTTGCATACATATATATTTATGACATATATACACATAACCGCCCCAACCCGCCCCATTAAATCATTTTTTCCCTAAAGAACAAACAAAATATAAATACACTAATATAATATTAAAATTTCTATAAGAAATAACCAATTATTCAATTGATTTAGTCAGAATAATTTCTAAAACAAAACCAAAACAAGAAATTATCAAATTAATTTAATCGCAATAATTTTCTAACACAAAAATAGATTTAATAATTAAACATTAACAAGTAATTCAAATCTAGATAAACAAACTTAAATAAAAGTCTCCAATTATAACAACATAAGTTAAACAACATAAAATAATAATCCACATTAAAATCATAAAATACTAATCAACAATTTTTGCAATAGGTTTAGAAATTAGGTTTTCCATATATAGATATAGACGATAGATAAGGACATAGTTATTTTGATTAAGGATAGTAATGTAATTTACCATAAAAAATATAAACAAATATATAACTATGTAATTTTAATATAAAATATTAAATATTAATAATGCGGTTTGGGGCGGGGCAGTTCCCCAATGGGGGAACCCCTCAAACCGTCCCCCGCCCCATAATTAAAAAATGGGGCGGTTCCCTGGCGGGGCGGGTGTTTTTGCCATCCTGATATATATAAGACATATATATATATATATAGACGCACACACCCTTGTACAAAAATAAAAACAACTCGTTTTTCCCCTACCTCAATCCAAGCCAACTAATGTCAAGTGTTGCAAATAAGGTCCAAGGAAGCCACCAATTTCAAGCGTTCAAAGAGAGCTTCTAAGAGACTCAAGGATTGATTCACAATTCTTCCAAAACTATCAATACACCATTTAAATAAAAAAATATTATAATGGTGTTACCACAAGTCCAAATTATCAAAAGTGGCTCCACCCACATGAATTAACTAAACCCTAATGATAGCTAAACTAGGATTTCATGAAAAAGAATTCAATTGAGGATGGTGAAACTTACCACAATCTCCACCAATAGTGTACCAAAGACTCACAACAAGAAGTTCTAATGGTGGTGAGTCCAACTACCTTCCACAAGAATTCAACCATGGAGAGAGAGTTTAACCAATACATGGTTAAGGAAATTCAAGAATTTACAAGCTAGGGTTCTTGTAGACAAAACTCTAGAGTGAGAGAAAGCTTACCCAGATGGAGTGGAAGAATGTCAAAAACACTTCTCTTACCGAAACCACTCAAGGCTCCATTAAGAAGAGAGCATGGAGTAGAGAAGATAACAACCTTTGAAACCAAAACCCATGAGAGAGAGAGCTTTGCCAAAATTCTTAGAGAGAGAGTGTGTGTGTGTGTGTGTTCTTGATGAGAAAGTGTTAGGCAATGAGAGATAGAGATAGGGTTTGTAGATTCTCAATCCAATGGCTAGGAAGAGATATGGGAGAAGGAGAGATCCAAGGTGATGTCCGTTGGGAGTGGTTAAAAATAAGTGTTAAGAACACACTCTTATGACGACTTAGGTTTTACATATCGCAAGCGCACGAGTCAAATTATAGTATAGCAATGACTTGAGAAAGGGAATGTCGAATCCACAGAGACTTGGTTATTCACTTCAGCAGTTCAAAAATATTGAATTATGGTTGAAAAGTGTTTGATTAGATTTTGAGAATTATAACTAAAAAAACATAATTTAAATTGATATTGTGATCAAGAGAGAGAAAACTAGGGTTTTCATCACTCCACCACTAACCGTATAACATAGTTCTCAACTTGCTCAATTGGAAGAGGGAGAACTATAACTATGAATCAGGTTGTACCGCAAATAGTCGAATACAACCCCAAAAAAGATACCGTTGACCGGATTCGCTACAACCTATCTCCGAGCAGAGTGTAACTAGTGCATGCTATTTAGTTTACTCTACTCTACTCCTAATGCATGAAATTAAACTAAAGCATGTCTATGATACCTCGCCGAGGTATGGCCTGTGTAAACCTATGGTTTCAAGTATTAAGCACCATTGATGTAGAAAATCATACTATATTTATGATAACATGATTGTGTAAGAAAATATATTCATTCAATTTAAGACAAGAATTAAGAATAAATATATAATCTTGTGTCAAGAATAAAACCGTTCACACATCTACAATCAATCATCACAGTAGAGTCACAACTTCCCCTCGTTACAATTGAAAACAAATTAAGAACTACATTACTTGGCTAGGATTTTGCTAGAAAACCCTAGATATCGGTTTAGTTGATCATGGTAGAAGAAGACTGCATCGTTGATGTAGAATCTCCCTCCATGGTCGTCTTCTCCAGATCTCTAAGTCTTGAATGACTCCTCCTTCGAATAAATCTCCAGAGATTGCTTTGAAATTTATATGAACGAAGCTCCTAAATTTTGTAGCCAAGCTTGGTATTTATAGACAAAGCCGAGGGTTTCCCTTTCTCGTAATTTCATGCAAACCAAGTAAAAACCATATATTTTGATGTATATATGTGTATATCACGTGTATCGAGGTATAAAGTCGCAGCCGCCATATAGGAGAACAAGTCGGGGTCAAAACTGGAATTTTCAGCATCTTAATCCGCCAGACCCCTACGCCTGGGGCGTATGGCCATATAAGATGCATGAAGCTCGAGCGTAGGCTGATCGTTAAAATAGCACTTTCTAGCCACTTTTAGCTACTTGGTGCATACGCTGGGCGTAACATATTTTATGGAAACCACTTTTCTTGGAAATAGTGTCATTTGAACCCCCTCGACTCCATTAGAATGATTCTTGAAGTTACAGCTCGAAAAAATGATGTTTTTGCCCTCCGGGAGACACTTTTCTCCTCAAAACACCTCTTTAGCTCTCCTTTTCAATAGAAATTAGCACTTCTCTAGTTGATTCACAAAAGTTAGCTCTTTTTCTTCATTAAGCTTCTGAAACACTCTTAAACACACAAACGACATAAAAGTACTAAATAATGGAATGTAAAGACATAACAATAGCAAGATAGGGGCTTAAAATGAATATTATTAAGCACCTATCACAAGGGTCACAATGTTGACAACACAATAGGGTAGCATCATCCAATCACTCACTTTCCAAGTTTACCCCTAGGGTTAACCTCTATTTACAAGAGTGCCATTATGCCACCAATTTACCAACTTACCTATGTCTTCCTATCATATTTACCATAATGCCACACACATACTAACACTTAAACCAATTTTCTACAAACTCCACTAAGTCTTCCCAATATGAAAATACCAATTTACCCTTTGGTCATTTATTTTCCAAAAACGTTTTCAATACTTTTCATTATTGACTAAATGAAAATACAACATGTAACTTACAAATTTAATTACACATAATTCATGTAAGTCATGTTAAGCACGTAAACACATTAAGCACATAATCACATAAGCACTTAATCATTAATAAAAGTTTTAATTAGGACGTAAAAAATACTGAATGTTTGTCCTTGTGTGTCCTGGCTGATTACAATGATAACACATCACCTCCCTAGGTCGAACCGGCTGTGAGCACCTCTGGGCCACAGTAATACGAGCACTCCTCCTCAGATGCTTCCTAAAACCATGCTCTGGTGGTGCCCTGACACGCAATCTCGAGCCTTGTGCCCCTTGAGAAACCAATGCATCCTCGACCGCCTAAAGAGCTCTAGTCGCTTGTCTGAGGACTGTTGTTAGTTGACGTGCAACATGCGTCTCATCAACTGGAGCTATGATCACCGACTCCTTGCCTCGCATATGATTCCTTTCATGTTACATGACTCTGAAAGAGAACAACGAGGAAGAAAGTTTAAACCATAAGGATGAAACCTTCCTTTCGAACGTCCAACACCCTAGTCCGACATACTCAAGATAAGCGCACGACACACCCCTCTAACACGTCAAACTTCGAAATAATCAATTCACACACGGAAGGTTGATAACCAATCCATATCCAAAATAAAGTCGACGCTCACCATGTTAAGGGGTGTGAAATCAAATGCTAACGAACGTCAAGCAATCACAACACACTCGAATCAAGTGCACACTACATCCCATTAACATATAGATAAACTATGCATCATCAAGAGAAGAAAATAAACTAATCCCAAGGATGAAACAAGGGATGAGCAAAGGTGGATGCGATAAAAGGATAAGAAAATTCTGAACCATAAACAAGCTAATCCAACTTCCGGAAACAATAAAGAAAGGATTAACACATGACCAACCCAAAGGTGTGCCAAACTAAGTAATAACGCCATACCGACATACGCACAAGTCAACAAAATAACTACCACTAGTAAGTGACAAGTCGTAAACGAAAGACCACGAAGCGAAAAGTGATAACGGCCCTCACCCGTCATCCCATAGAGAAAGAACACGCTCTGATACCAAGTTGTCACGCCCCGGATTTCCTTACTCCAACAACGGAGCCTAAGAAGCCCAAGGGTGACGTAATCGATAAACTAATCACGAAAAGAAAAAAAATGCGAAAGCCAAAAAGGTAGATCCGAACCGATCTTTCAACCTAACAAAACCCGTCACAAGAACCACTAATAATTGCCCAAAGCATGGGAAAGGGGGGTGGTGAAGTTCATGGGAGAGAATGGAAACAAGGTAAGAAGAAGCATATAAAACAGTACCACCGAGTTGTGCACCGAGTACTTGGTGGTAGAAAATTTTGAGTACTCGGTGACTATTCCACCGAGTACTCGGTGGCTGCGCTAAGGCGCACCCATATCGCAGATTCCAGTAACTCACCGCAGTATCCCCGCGTGATGGCGCGAAATGGCACGCCCACCGAGTGCTCAAAGATTAAGGCTTCGAGTACTTGGAAACTTACAGTTTTGAAAAATGCCTCAAAGTGCTTTGAAATGTTTTGTGAATTCTCCATTTTGCCCCCGGTCTCCGTTTATGATACTCCAGGTTTTCAAAGCCAAATTTCACGCCGAGATCAATTGAAAAACCATTTCCAAAACATGAGATTTATTCCGAAATCATGGGGGTAGGCGAAAACGAGTTTTTCATTCAAAGATTAATGGGGTTCACTCATGAACCGAGAAAAATGCCATTTTTCAAAAAATTATCAAATAACGCCAATGATCTCATTCCAACTCTAAAATGGACAACAACGAAGAGGTTTAAGATTTCACCATTTAAAAATGCCCCAAGGCGATACATAACATAGTTTTCAACAAAATAAAATTGTTTTTACATGCCGGCATCAAAATACACCAAGAGAAGGAAAACCTTGCACATGGCGCTCCAAGGTATGATACATGGAAATACAACCCACCTAGCTAACATTCTAGCGGTTAAAAGAAAAGTAGTACATCTTTTGGATTACAAGTTCGCAAAAGAAGGCATATGAATACATGTATCACTTATACTTTACAAAAAGATAAAGTCCATCACTATAAGTACGAAAGGACGGACAAGATGCCATAATCTATCGAGTGGTTATGAACCTCTCATAACGGGACCATCACCTGAAAAATATAATATGTCATGGGGTGAGCTCACTAGCCTAGTAGAGGAAGCATCATCACCTCAATCTCAGTAGTCCGAGTGGTACAACCCACCCAGGGTTCATGCTACTAATCCTAGGTCGGTCTCTTGTCCCACATGGCTCTCACGCCAATCTGGGACCCCGTCGAACCCAACAAACAATTCCCCTAACATGCTCACATCATAGTTATTCATAAATATGGCGTACTATCAACATAAATATCACAATTACATATATGACAATTTAAATGCAATGTGACTCAACACACCTCATGGTACACACGCACAACCACACACCCTAACTCTAAGGTTCAACGGATAAACAATCTAACCATTCACGAGGAGGCCCGTGACAAAGATAGAGTGTCGCACCGATTCTTCCCAAGTGATTTTTGTCACTTTTAACAAGGAAGAACGGTTGCACGAGGCGACCCGCGATGAAAGATCCGAAGATCTAATGCATGTGGCGACCCACGACGGTGAGGATGGGGCAACCCACCCTATATCGCAATTTTCGGACTTGCTAGTTCTGTAGGTGGGGGATACTTCCTAGCCAGTTGTTACGACAATCCGACACAAGACTACTCATACATGGTTACACAACCCGCATAGACCAATACCCATGTACTTAACACTACACGGTGTACTCAAAATGTATCAAGATTCCAATAACAACCATACTTTATCACAATATATTTTTATCTCACTATGCAATATATTGTACTCAATTTATCACAAGCTTACAATTTCACACTCATAAGCAATAATCCACAATAAGCATTAATATCACACAATCATGCTTTTGAAGGGCCTAATTCATCGTCTAAGTTATCAAGACTCAACTCGCATATATATATATATACGACATATATACACATAGACGCACACACCCTCCTAAAAAAATTAAAACAACTCATTTTTCCCCCATCTCAATCCAAGCCAACTAATGTCAAGTGGTGCAAATGAGGTCCAAGTAAGCCACTAATTTCAAGCGTTCAAAGAGAGCTTCTAAGAGACTCAAGGGTTGATTCACAATTCTTCCAAAACTATCAATACACCATTTAAAGAAAGCAATATTACAATGGTATTACCACAAGTCATAATTATCAAAAGTGGCTCCACCCACATGAATTAACTAAACTCTAATGATAACTATACTAGGGTTTCATGGAAAAGAATTCAATTGAGGATGGTGAAACTTACCACAATCTCCACCAAGAGTGTACCAAAGACTCACAACAAGAAGTTCTAATGGTGGTGAGTCTAACTACCTTCCACAAGAATTCAACCATGGAGAAAGAGTTTAACCAATACATGGTTAAGGAAATTCAAGAATTTACAAGCTAGGGTTCTTGTAGATTAAACCCTAGAGTGAGAGAAAGCTTACCCAAATGGAGTGGAAGAATGCAAAAAACACTTCTCCAACCGAAACCACTCAAGGCTCCATTAACAAGAGAGCATGGGGTAGAGAAGAGAACAACTTTTGAAACCAAAACCCATGAGAGAGAGAGCTTGGCTTAAATTCTTAGAGAGAGAGTTTGTGTGTGTGTGTTCTTGGTGAGAAAGAGAGAAGATGATGAAGTGTTAGGCGATGAGAGATAGAGATAGGGTTTGTAGATATTCTCAAACCAATTGCTAGGAAGAAAGATGGGAGAAGGAGAGAGATCCAAGGGTCACAATGTTGACAACACAATAGCGTACAATCATCCAATCACTCACCTTCCAAGTTTACCCTTAGGGTTAACCTCTATTTACAAGAGTGCCATTGTGCCACCAATTTACCAACTTACCCATGTCTTCCGATCATATTTATCACAATGCAACACACACACTAACACTTAAACCAATTCTCTGCAAACTCCACTAAGTCATCCCAATATGAAAATACCAATTTACCCCTTGGTCATTTATTTTCCAAAAAACGTTTTCAATACTTTTCATTATTAATGAAATGAAAATACAACATGCAACTTACAAATTTAATTACACATAATTCATGTAAGTCATGTTAAGCACGTAAACACATTAAACACATAATCACATAAGCACTTAGTCATTAATAAAAGTTTTAATTAGGACTTAAAAAATACCGGATGTTACATGGTAATTGCAACCGGAATGCAAATCAAGGGGGTGTTTGGAACTATAGGGGGTTTTATGAAAATTACCCAAGCTAAAACTCAGCAAATTATAGAAAAAACAGTTTGGTTTGGTTTTTTGAAAATAGTTTTCTGAAAGCTCAGTTATAAATATGGCTATCTTCAAGAACTCATTTTTTATTGTTCTTAGAAAATAGTTTTTTGTTCTCAAAATTCTCGAGAACAATTTTCAGGGATACAAACCAAACAGGCCCTAATGCTTTTACACAACACAAGATCACCCGAGTTAACCTATTGGGGATAGGGATGACAATGGGGCGGGTATGAAACGGGTTCGCCTATATCTATCCTCGCCTCGTTAATTTTTTTTGAATACCATACCTTTCATGGGTTTTTCACGGGTTGTTTTTTCATAAACCATGCTCGCCCTATTAACAGTTTACTATACCCGTGTCAGCCCCACCCCGCCCCATTTACACTTAATTCATCATGGACAATAGAATTTGACCAAAAAAAATAAAAACCCTAACTTATGAACTTATTTCAAATCATACTACAATCGAACTCTATATTTTTTTGTTATATGTATTTGACTACTTGTATTTTCATGGTCTGAGTCCCATGAAATAAGAATAAATAATGATTAATAAAGTATTTAGGGTTCATAAAAAGTCTTATACATATAATAAGTAAAAAAAAAAAAAAATTAATGTAAATGGGTAGGTCATGGCGGACATTTAATAAAACCCTTATCCGCCCCATAAATTTTGATGGGTTAAATTTCTTTTACCAAACCTAGCCTTATGAAATAAAAAGCGGCCCTAAATTCTTAAATAATTGGGCGGAATGGGACCCAGCTCCGACTCGATGTAGAAATTGCCATCCCGATTTGGGGACTGAAAAGGTTGTACAATGACTGCACTAGTTGGACTTTTTAGTAATTAGCAATTCGTAACAAAAAAAAATGTTTTAATCGAACACATGAAGATGGCAGATGAGAACTAGCTCAATAGATAACAGATAAAACTGAATATAAACAAATGAGGAGATAGAGAGAGATGATATTTCGCGCGGTTTTTAGGGTTTCAGTGAGCAGAAACAATCCGCCATTGCAATTGTTTCAACCTTGTGCCTTTTCGCGAGCCTTCTCTCAGCTTCCCTCAACTCCCAAGTAAGTTTTCAATTTTTATCATCTATATCTGTATATATATACACACCCTGATACGTATACACGCACATATATTGGGTTTGTAAAACCCTAAATTGAGTTGGTTATAACATACATACACAGGCCTTGTTTTGGAATCGCTTTTGACATTGATGGGGTTATTCTTCGAGGTCGCCTTCCAATTGGAGGCTCTACTCGAGCTTTGACAAGATTGTACGGACATTCTGGTACTATCCTACATTTCATACTCTTAGTGATATATGGTCAAATTGTGGGCGAATTAGTTCAAGTGAGAGAGGATTGAGGCAATACACACCCAGCACATAGAATTACCAACAAAAAAAAGAAAAAAAAATTAGCGGTGGCGGCATTGAATAACAGTATGGCTATTATTCTTTTTAATAGTAGTACTTTCTTTCAATTCATTAATACGGTGTTAGATGAGTTTACACATTTTGGAAATGTTATATTGCATTATCAATGTCAATAAATTCTTCTATCTTAATATATGTGTGTAAAATAGAACTTACCTCTAAATTTTTTTCGGTTTTTTTTATTAAGAAAATATTAATGATAACAAGAAACATAAGTCATTAGATGAATTTAATCACTAAGTTTCACATTCTCTCTGCCTTTTTTCTCTTGTTGTGAGAGAGATACTGTGACAATGGAGCAAGTGAAAAGTGCTTGTTCTCTAGTGAGGAGATAAATGGGAAAAATGAAAGCAATAACTTCGATGATGGGTCACAAGTCTTTATAGCTGAGAAGAAGAGACGTTTGAAAGAAGGCAAGGAGGACTGGATAGATGACGAGGTGGAGCTTCATGGACCCAGAAGCCAATTATGGAGCGAGCATACTACTATTGTGGAGAAAAATGACATTTCATATGGGATTGTCCAGACTGCTACGGTTGTCGAGGCAAGTGATGTAAATGATGATCTTTTTGAAGTCTTGTCAATCGTTGATAAGAAAAAAGGAGTTGAAGAGTGGATTCTTGATTCTGCTTGTTCCCAACATGTATATCCTCATAAATAGTTGTTTACAATCTACAACCCATTAGTTGGTATAGTCTTTATGGGGAATTATTCTTCCTGTGACATTGTAGGAATTGGGACAATCAATGTCAAGACCACAAATGAATTGGTGAGGACTTTGACAAATGTATATCATGTTCCAGGTGTTAGAAGGAACGTGATTTCTTTGGGTGCTATGGTATCAAAAGATGGTTGGTTTGAAGCAAAACATGGGTTGTTGAAGGTTGGAAGAGGTTCACATATCATGCTCATTGGAAAGAAGGTAAGTTGTATGTGTTGTTAGGAAACACTTTATTGGGTGGGGCAATTTTGAAGCAGTGAATAAGTCTGTTTTGAGTTAAGGTGGAGTATTTTAGCTAAGCTGGAGATTTGTTAAGATTTTGGCTAAAATTATTGTATTCATGTGATATGCGTCATAATTGAAGTTTGGTGGCTTGTTGGGACCACCCAAATTGGAGGCTAATTTCTTTGCTTATGGAGAATGACAATCACCTAGTATACCAATATGGACTTTGTGTTTGCAAATATGGACTTTTGTATTTAGTCAGTGGAAGATTAAGAAAAGGCCAAAGATGCCGAAGGATTTGACAAAGGCAAAGACTTTAAGCACGTTGCACAGGAGATTGACAAATTGCACAAAAGATATTGAATCTAAAAATCGACTATTGCAGGGCAACTGTATTCGTAAATGCTTATAAATAGGCGTAGGATTCAGAGAGAAAGATACAGCAAAAAAAAAGTGCTAGAGAGAAAGAAAAGAGAAGAGAGGCAAAAAAAAAGTGCTAGAGAGAAAGAAAAGAGAAGTAAGGTGAAAAAGAGAAGAGGGAGAGAGTGGTGTCCTTTAGTGTGAACAATTCTCTTTTTAATTGTTGAGTGTTGTATTTCTTTTATTATTCAATAGAAGTGAGTTATTGTTACATTGTTGTGTGCTTGATCTTGGGTGAATTAATTCCTTAAACCTATATTTTAAAAAACTTGATGTGTTTTAAAATATTACTCGCAAGTGCACGAATCAATTGTAGTTTAGGTTATGCAAGAACGAGGTCGAACCCAAGGGAATGCTTTAAAGAGAACTTAATTAAACTCAAATTAATCTAAAACTAACCTAGTTTCTCAAAGTTTGTTTGTTGAAGTGATTTTTATACTAAACATGTAATATCGAAATACAAATAATTAAAGCGAGAATAATAGGGAGAAAATACTAAGGTATCGGAATCCACCACCACTAATCCATAAACTTCTAATTATTCCTTTATCAATTCCAATTGTAGAGTAGTAATTTAGAAATCAATCTTATTGCTTTCTCAAGATTTAACAATAACGCACTAATGAAATATATTTTCAAGAAATAGATTTTCCTTCGTTTTAAAGTGTAAAATTCTAAGCATCCTATGTATGCAATTTAATGGATCACATCAGATCAAAGATTTTTACTTATAAACTCATCAAATCCAAGCTTGATTAATTGTGATAAGAATTCTTAACTACTATAAATACATGATATTTATAGTGAAAGGAATTTAAAACAATTAATACTATGAAGCGAAAATCATAAGCATTTAAACCATACACATGGAAATTGATAAAAGACTAAAAAGAATTTATTTCATAAATGGTGGTTTCATCCTCAACCTTAGTTGAGAATTTAGTTACACATGCTTAAAAAGAAAATAACAAAGTAAAAACAATAAAATCCGGAATTGAAGATAAATTCTTCTCCTCTTTGGTGTCCTTCTTGCTCTCCTCCTTCTTCTTCTCCCCCCTTCTTCTTCAAGATGTATCCATATTTATAGAGAAATATTGGAATCAAATTACAACTTGTAAAGAGAAATGAAATATTCTTTTCTTTTCTTTTTCATCACTTTCCATCACATTTTGTTCTTTTTCCATGTGCATTTGAATCTTCCAACTTTTATCCATGTGCATTTGATTCATCCAACTTTCATCCATGTGCATTTGATTCATTTATGACTTTACACCTATAAATGAAAGACATAAATGTAGATGTAATTTAATGACATTGAAAATGATTTATTCAACAATTTTATTATATAAATTAAGTTTTGTGCATTTGTCATTATTACACTTCTAAATTAATTAAAATAAATAGTTTTACCTACTAACAAATATACATTTGGGGATAAAATATGTATGTAAAATGGATTTATCAGCACACACAAAGTATAGATTGGTTTAATGGTGATTGTTATTCTCCATCAACAAAGAAATTAGTCTCCAATTTGGGTTGTCCCTTCAAGTCACCAAACTTCAATTATGACCCATGTATCACATGAATACAATAATTTTAGCCAAAATCTTAACATGTTGTTAAGTTGGATTTCAAGATAAATAATATATTATTGTTGAACACTAATTATAATGAAAGAATGCTAAAGATTAATAGTGCAAAGATAATGTGACAATATATAGCACAATATTGATAAAATCAAAGCAGTATAAACATAAGGAGAGAGATAGAGAAGATCAAACTATGACACCGCGATTTTTGTGAGGTTCGGTAACTCCTACTCCTCGGTTCAAGATCCTTCTTGAAACTTTCCCAAAGCCTTTCACTAAGGCTCCTCCTTGCAGGTGGAGAGCAAATCTTTATAAAGAAACTAACTAGCTTCTCTCACAACAAGAGAACAACTTTCTCTTGAAGATCTAGGGTTTCACACACTCTAGATCACAAAGTATTTGAATAAGAATGAAGATCATTCAATATACACTCAAAACCCTAAGGTTTTATGGATGAAACACAAGTTTAAGCTCCGATGTATCTAGTGATGTGTTTGGTTGGATCAAATCTCTTAAAAAGGTAGTTTCAAATGATTGAGAACAAGAGAGAATGAACACACTCAAAATCAACAATAAATAGCTTCAATAAATAATGTTGATCAAGAAACTTGAAGCTCAAGCTTAGCCTTTAATGGCTTCTTCAACAATGAATGAGAGTTGATAGAGTTTGGTGAAGAAGAGAGAGTATTGATCTTAGCTTTCAATGCTTATACACACACACATATCTCTTAAAAATACATAAATGTGTATATATAGCTGGGTCAAAATCTGTGAGAGTGAGAGTGAGAGTGAGAGTGGTGGTAGGTGGAAGCATTAATTGCAGCTCACTAGCCATTACTGGTTAAACCAGTCGGCTGTTTTGCACTTCCAGTCGACTGAAATTCAACTTTTAGTCGGCTTCCACTAGCCATCAGTCCACTGAGTCAGGTTATTCCATTTACGCAGAAAGCCAGTCGGCTGAAAGTCCCTCTAACATCTTCTTAACCTACTGGAGCCACCAGTCGACTGTTTAGAAGAAGCAGTCGGGTGAAACTAAGTATCAGTTGACTGGTTCACAAGCCATTCAATTGGAATACCAGTTGATGTTCAGAGACAAAGTCTCTGGAGGCATCAGTCGTCTGTCCTCCATAAGGCAGTTGACCAGTCCAGGAACACTTGGGCCAATTTTGGTCCATTTTAATTCGGTTTCGACATTTAAGCTTAGACCATGACTTTAACACATAAAATATCTTTTTACAATAGTCACACACCATTCTATTTACCCCAAGTCTTGAGTCTTTAATTTCAAGCTTTTCCGGGATGGACCTTGACCAATTTGCTCTTCCTTGTCTTGCTTTGAGTTTATATCCGAATTCGTTTCTTGTTTACCTGAAACACTAAACTCAAGTTTTGATTAGTACCAAACACTCGTTAATGATTTGTTATCATTCAAACGGACATTATTACCCTTGGATGAATCCTTAGGCCAACATTTATAATTTATAGGACTGTTCTTACAATTATTAGGAATTGCCTGTGTAAAACTATAAAATCCTAATGCATATACACACACGCGAGCACACACACATGTTCAGTTTATGAATCCTTGTATCAAGTGCAAGTGTGACATAATTAGCAAGATTCTTATTGGTGAAAATAGGAGGGCAGTAATGAAGCGACTGGTGACTTTTATAGTTGATTAATCATACAATGATTTATGCTTGGGCATTCTGTTTATTAATGTATTTCAGTTCATTTATCTGCCATATCATTTTCATCTGTGTTCTTGGCGAACTTGTTTCTGCGTAATTGGGGAAATTAATATATCTTTTAAATATTTCACTGTTTTGACACATTATATTTTATTTTATTTTCTCATGCTTATTAAGCCACGAGTCATGCAATAAAATATGAAATTACTAATATTGTTGTTATATATCCATAGGAGGTGGCATCCCAGAATCCAGACGAGCCTCTGAGTTGAGTGAACTCTTAGGAGTGAAGATTTTACCTTTGCAGGTAGCGTTTCAAAAAATATAATTGGTAATAATATCTAATGAGGGGCCTCCTTGTTTGTATTTCCAGCAATTTCCATTTCACTAATGTTGCCTTTTTTCATGTCTGCAATTCATATTTCATCCTGATGCAGGTTGTACAGGGTCACTCACCTTTCAAAAATTTGTTAAAGAGGTAAATTTATGTGAAGTCATGTAACTCTGATCTATTTAGGGATCTTTAAGCTTAGAGTATCATATTATTTTGAACAGAATTGGTTTTTATTCGCAAGTCATCTTCTTCCATGATTCTTATTTTCATTAATGTTAGTCTACGTTACAACATTCCAATTAAGGGCGACGCAGATTAAGCTACCCCCCATAGAATATATTGTAACTGATGAAAGCTGCGCCTGACCCCCAAGTATTTTTTGCTCTCATTGAGTCCAAAGGGGGAAAAAGCGAATAGTTGAAGGAAAAACTTGAAATGATGCCAATTTGTATGTTTGCCACAAGTTGCTGAGTTGGTTGCAAAATTGGCTACTATAAGAGAAATAATTATTCACTGTATGATGAATTCAATTTTTTATTCAAAAGTTATTCAGAAATCCTTAAATATTTATTTCGTCTTTCATAGCTATGCTATGCAATTGTTTGGCCAATCTTACATTTTGCTTACAGATTTTCCTCTTCTTTTTTTTTTTTCCTTCCTACTTTTAGATATGAGAATGAACTCATTGTCGCCACTGGAAAAGGAGAACCAGCAGTGGTGATGTCTGAATATGGTTTTAAGTAAGTTATCATCCTTATATCTAGTAAGAATATTTATCTTTTCATTTCATATGGTTTAAGATTTTCAATCCTTTTTATTTTTTTTTTATGTTACCTTATTAGCTAAATTAATATTTTATGCAGAAAAGTTCTGTCATTAGATGAGTACACATCTTACTTTGATAACATTGATCCTGTATCTCAATATAAGACCTGGACAGCTGAACAGGTAGCTCCGCATTATTTGAACTCCAATGAGTTGGTTCCGAAATTCGACGTCTTCACTGATAGCGTTAAGGCAGCATTTGTTGTTAGTGATCCTGTTGACTGGGGCAGGGATATTCAGGTGCTGTATTTTTTGTCATCTTTATTAGGCAATAGAGGGCTAAATGTGATTGAAACTTCAAAATGTACTACCTTAATGACTTTGCTGGCTTTGAATTCAAGAAAACTTTATATAGCGGTACATGTCATGATAGCAATTTGTGATGAGGCTACTGAGTTCATACATGCCTATGCAGTCCAGGTTCTTCAAAATGACTAGGGCAGGAAGATGCAACTTCTAGTATATGTTGAGGCTTTCTCCCTTAGCATAGTACTTCACAAACCTGGAAATTTTCCACACTATATCAAGATTCTATGTCTATTTTCTTTGATGCTTTCTTTAGTTTCAGTGGAAGTGGTTTTCCAGTGAGCTTGCTGATTGTGATTCTTTATTGGCTTGAAAATTCCAGGATTCAGCTCAGAAATAAATACATATAGGGGATTGATACCCTAATTTAGTTCCTTTCATTATAAGTTTGTTTCGTTTACAAAGTTGAACCTAAGCATGGCATGGATTCTTTAGTCTTTTTGCTTTCTTTTCTCCTCTTTTGTTCTTTTTTAGAGGTAATAAAATGGATTCCTCATTTAGTATGCTCAAATGAATTTTTCTTGGACAGCTACTTTGGATGTCATGGCCAATTTATGGAGCAGAGGCCATCAGATGGCAAAGATGTAATGTTTGGGTTTTCTTTCTTCCGTTTTACTTCATCTCGTGACGTCATAAATTTTTTTTTTCTTTTCATGGTGTCGCATGGGTTTTCGTGCGTTTGGGGTGTCTAGTTTGAGTTTTCGGGTCAGTTCCTACGATTGGGGATCTTTTCATTTTTGGGCTTTTTATGGGCCTGGGTGTCTTTCGGTGGGCCTGGAGCATTTCCGGTGGACCCGGTGTTCCGGTTTTGTATCCAATGTTATTTATTTTCATTTTGTAGCGTCCCGTGGTTTCTCAGTATCGCGTTTTGGGATCGTTTCGTCATTTCGGTGAGTCGGAAGGGTCGTTGGGAGAATTCGGCAAAGTGTGACTTAAGTGGTCAAAGAAAGACCAAGTCTTCACTTCATCTCCCACATTTCTCCACTCACTCTCTCTCCAAACTTAATTAAAACCCACCTTAAGCTTTCTCTCACTTCCTTCTCTCTTCAAATTGAAGACCAAGGAGTGAGATTTTTGTCTAACCTTCATCTACAAGTTTCTTCCCCTTATCAGAAGCTTCATGTTGGTACCAATCATGGTGAGGTTTCTTCACTTTTTGGTGATTTTATGCTTTTCTTGATCTAGAACTTCTCTCTAAGTTTTCATCTAGCTAACCTCATATTTAGGTCTTCTTCATATTGCAAAGGTTGTAGGGGAGGTCGAGAGCTTTCCGGTAACTCCGGTTTTTCAATCAGTGTCCGTTTTTCGATGATTGGATTTTCCAGTTTTGGGATTTTGGCCGGACCAACGAAGGAAAGCTTGCTCCAGTGGCGTTGGTGACCTTTTATCAGTTCGGTTTCACCATTTTTTTTTTGTTAGTTTGGAGGTTGATCTTTCAAACTTTGAGGTAGGGGGTTTTATCCCTTTTTTGTTCCGATTTCCTGAGCGAGCATTTATTTACATCTCAATGTATGGTTCCGATGGTTTATGTGGTATTTGTTTTCGATTTGTGTTATAGCATGTAAAGACCTAATGTGTATATATGTGTTTATAAATATGCGGTTTAGGGATGGATTAGTCGAAATGCATGTTAATCACGGTTTCGGAATTGTTGCATGGTTACATTGTTTCAAATGCTCTACTTGATGCATTTTGTTTACTAGCATGGTTTATTGCTAAGGCTTGCACATAACATAATTCATGGTTATTTTGTTTGAGATGCTTTACTTATTGCATTTTGGGTTAACAGGGTTTAATGCTAAGGCTTGTTCATGACATGATTCATGGTTGTGTGTGTGTGTGGCATAAGCGTATGGGTATTAATTTTTCAGATGATCGCTAAACTTGACCAAGGGGTATTCAATTCACCTACGGATTAGTAGTCTGTGAAACATCAGATTTTGTTTAGAGCTTCGGCTCGCACACATGGGCACGTGAGTAGGGCTTTGGCAATGCTCCGTGGTGTGTTTGATTGCTATCCGAGGCGTGAGTACATGAGTAACATTGGTGGTGTTCATTCATCCATTCACGACAATTGCATTCTTTAGTTCATTTAACATTGTGTGGGAATGTGTGTATATCTGTATTGTTTACTTGTTTTCTTACTTGTACGGGCATGCATGGTTGTATATTTATTCATTGTGATATGAATTCCATACTTGATGTGTATATATACATATATATACTTTCATAGTTTAATCATTGATGTATGATTATGGGTTTATGGATCGGGCTTGGCGTGAAAGCCAATGCGAGCATTTCGTATCACTTAGGTCAGTATGCATGAACCTGGGTTTTGGGGTTGTGAGTTTGAGGTGTGTTTGTAGTAATTAACTTAGATGTAGATTACGGGTTTCGAGGTGTGCTGTAATCCATTGAGAGGTGGATTACGGGTTTAAAGTATATGAGTAGTAATCCATTGAGATGTGGATTATGGGTGTGTGTGAGTAGTATTCCATTGAGATGTGGATTGCGGTTTTAAAGTGTGGGAGTAGTAATCCATTGAGAGGTGGATTATGGGTTTAAAGTGTGCGAGTAGTAGTCCATTGAGATATGGATTGCAGTTTCAAAGTGTGGGAGTAATAATCCATTGAGGTGTGGAATTTCAGGTTTTGAGGTGGTGTAGTAATTCATTGAGAGATGAATTACGGGCCTCGAAGTGGTTGTGTCAATTCATGTTTATATGAATTGTGGACTCGAGGCGTGTGTGTTAATTCATTGTAGTATGAATTGGGGACTCGAGGTGTGTTTGTTGATTCATGGACATATGAATCGTGGACTCGAGGTGTGTTCTATTGATTCATAAACATATGAATCGTGGATTCGAGGTGTGTTGAGTTAATACATGGATATGTGAATCGTGGATTCTAAGTGTGTTGAGTTGATTCATGGATATATGAATCATGGACTCGAGGTGTGTTGAGTTAATTCATTATAATACGAATTGGGGTCTCGAGGTGTGTTAGTAGTAATCCATTGAGATGTTAATTTCGGGATCGTGGTGCGTTGTGTTAATTCATTTTAATATGAATTGAGGACTCGAGGTGTGTTGTGTTAATTTATCATAATATGAATTGTGGTCTTGAGGTGTGTTTTGTTAATTCATTGTAGTAGGAATTGTAGACTTGAGTTCTGTAGGTTGTAATCCATCAAGGTATGATTTACGGTTTTTGAGGTACGATTGTAGTGTTCGTTGGAGTATGAATCACGGAATCAAGGCATAATCATAGTTAGTTATGAACTTGAGTTGTGATAGTAGTGATTCTTTGGAGATAAGGATTGTAGACTTGAGGTATGATTAGGTTTCATTCCCTAGTATAGGGGTGGTGAACTTAATGTTCGGCCTTGTTTTATCGATTTGTGTTTGAATGATGAACTTAATGTTTGGTTTTGTTTTTATCTATTGGTGTATGGATGGCGAACCTAGTATTCGGTTATGGTTCTTTTCTCACCACTTGTGTTTCGTACTTAAAGTATGGTTATTATTATTCGTTGTCACACATGAATTTCAAACTTGGGGTGATTGGGCGTTTGGGTCTCGAATTGACATACGTGCTATGGTAAGAATGATTTTGACCTAAGCTTAAAAGCATGAACCAAGGGTTTTGGTTAACATGACTTGTACAGTCGGGGGATGAAGCGGATAACGCTTTCCTACTGAGCTTCGTTGCTCACCCTGTTGTTTTAAATCTATACTAGGGGTGGTGAACTTAATGTTTGGCCTTGTTTCATCGATTTGTGTTTGAATGATGAACTTAATGTTCGGTCATGTTTTTATCTATTGGTGTATGGATGGCAAACCTAGTATTAGGTTATAGTTCTTTTCTCGCTACTTGTGTTTCGTACTTAAAGTACCGTTATTATCATTCGTTGTCACACATGAATTTCAAACTTGGGGTGATTGGGCGTTTGGGTCTCGAATTGACATATGTGCCATGGTGAGAATGATTTTGACCTAGGCTTAAAAGCATGAACCAAGGGTTTTGGTGAACATGACTTATACGGTCGGGGGATGAAGCGGATAACGCTTTCCTACTGAGCTTCGTTGCTCACCCTGTTGTTTTAAATCTTTTTCAGGAATGGAGCCGGTCACGGATGGCTTATGGTTCGACGGATGTCGAGGGAGGCTCGCCTTCTCATGTTTGCATATTGTATTTCTATACTTATAATTATTTTGTAAGAGCTAGCGTGTTAGCTCGTTTATTTATATAATGAATGTGTGTAAATCCATGTATCTCTATGTATCAATGTGATCTATCTTGTTGTCAAGCATGCGTAGTTATATTGTGTTTTGTGGTTGGGCCATTAAGTATGGCGTTGTACCAGGGGAAGCTGGGTTTTAGTTATGCTTATGATAACATAGTTGCCTTCTCGTGTCATCATGTTTCCATTAGGTTGTGTGGTTGTGAGGTGTATCGAGCACACTTAATGCGCACACTTCGTTGCGTTTGTTTCGGTTTCTATATAGTGTCTTTTGGGTCGTGTATCGGTTCCGTGTCTATCATGTGTTTCATGGTGTTCTTTCTCATTAGGTTTTCCCGCATTGCCGCGCACCATTTGGTCCATTTCGGTGTTGGTTACGGTCCTGGGGGGTTGCGGCGGTTGTCGAGATCATTCGGCGTCGTTCGGGTGGTTTTCGTAGCTTTTCTTCTACCCAGTGCTGGGGGATCGATCTCAACCATTTGCGATCGTTCGCACCTTTGTTCTCTGTCTCTCCTCATTTTGGTTGGGGTGATCAATCTCCCTCCTTGTTTGACCTGTCGCACTATTTTGGCCATAACTTGAGCGTCAGGAGGAGTTTTTAGGTGATTCAAAGTGTGTTGGATAGCAAACTTAATGTGAATGAGTTTAGGCTTTTGAATCACTCAATTTGGTGTCATTATGACTATGTTTTGGCCATTTGACTAGAGTTGACTTTTTTCTATCCTTCTGTCATTTCGCCCTTTTTCGGAGATTCTTTGGGAATTTTCTTGGGATGTTCTTAGAACTCTTCCTAGGTGCCTTAGGGACCCTTTTGAGTTTTTTTTTAGGTTTATTTATGGTCTTTTGTATTTTTCTTACTCTCGTTTCCTTGTACGGTCCCGGGAGGGGTTTTGGGTGCCACGGACCAAGGTTGTACTCTTGTCTCTTCCCTTGATCTCCAAATGGGGATGGTTAGGTTGGTTTATGTCTCTTGCTTTTGTTGTGTTTCTCTGTAGGATGTGGCATTGTCGGTCTCGTTTCAGTTTCAGAGTCGCTCGTTCGGCTTCCGGCTTTGAGTTTCGGTTATCATTCGTCTCTTTTCTCTCTCTTACGTCACCCTTGAGGTCCTTTGGATTTCCGGAGTGTGACAGCTTGGTATCAGAGCGGACACATCTGTCTCTGGTTTTGTCTGGTTATTGCTTCTGTTCATTTTCTTTTTCCTTTCGTCACCCTCGGGATTTCCTTGGATTTCCGGTTCCAGAGTCTTTGGATTTTCGAGGTGCGACAAAAGAGGTGTTACATCTTGCATGCGCAAGGGAAGGAGTCTGTTATTCCCCTTTTTTGTTTTGGGGTATGCAGAGTGGCAAGAGAGCATTAGCTTTTTGTCATTGTTTAGCACTTTGGTTGGTTATTCCTAGTATGGTAAGGACTTTTTTGTCAGTTAGAGGGGAAGTTGTCTAAGAAGTAGAGCTAGGAAGATGCACGATCCCTCCCTGGCTTTGGTCTATTTTATATGGGAGGAGTATAAGAAACTTTGAGGGTTGGAAGCTTGCAGTGACTACTAAGATTGGGCTATTTGCTTTTATGTACAAGAAAATGAATTTATAGACAAGTTTCCTGTTCTATAACATTGCACCAATGTTGTTAGCCTGAGCTTTCACCAATTACTGATGGAACAAAACCGTAATGGTTTTTTTTTTCTTTCTTTGCATTTGTTATCATCATAATCCTTGTGCTGTTGTTAATCTGTGAGGAGTGACCTTGGCTCTTCTTTTATTAGCTCTATGTTCCTTCATCTTTATACATCTATTTTATAACTCCCTACTGAGGGGCAGGCCGTGGTGCAATGGAAAGATCGTACCATAAAGACATTGCAGTCACAGGCTTAAATTGGGAACCAGTTTCATTGCAAGTGGAGGTAAGGATGCGCTCATCTGACCCCCTCTCAGATCACGAAGTGGCTAGAGCTTCATGTACTGGCTAACCCATTTTGTGACTCCTAACTTTCTTTGACATAGGGTGTGCTTATTGTTTTCCATCATCTTCAATTGCGCTGCATCAATTATGCCTAATATTCTCTATCATCACCTTTCCTTTATGTGCCTCTATTTTAGGGTTGGTTGGCTTTACTGCATAACTTCTGAACAGACTGATTGGTGGCTTAGGTTCTCTGTGACATACTAAGATCTGGAGGTATTCCAGGAAAGAAAAATGGGGATCAACCACCTTTATATCTAGCAGCTGATGATCTAGAATACCAGGTTTTTAATTACTTTGCTCTTACACATTCTATCACATCAAATGGGTGGATCATATACTAATTTTTGAATTACTTTTGAACTTTTAACAGTCACATGAATGTAACAACTATTGTTGATCTGATTGATTAACCGGTAAAATGCAGAAAACCCCTGAACTATTGCCTTTTTGCAGATACCCCCCTCCCCCCTCAATAGAAAGACTATTTTACCCTTCTTATTAAATTATCTTTTTTTTGTCATTTATCTTATCTAAATATTATATTGATTATATCATTTACCTTCATTTTACTATTTGTAGTAATTTTTTTAATAATGAAAAAAAAGCAAGTATAATTATCAACTTATTATTATAATATAATACATTATACTTGGTTTAAAATCCTTTACCCTAAAAAAACTATTTATAAAAAACTAATATTACTCACATAAAAATCCCTTTTCATACCATATATTAATGAAATACAAAAAAATACTTTAACTCATTTAATTTTTTTTATTAAGTCGTATATATTATTCTTTTCAGAAATTAATGGTAAATTTATTCAAATTTAATGGAGAGTATGACATTAAATAGTATGATTTTTTTTTCATAATTTAGTTTAATGAGAGAAAAATATTAAGTTTAATTTAAAAAGGTGTTATGATCATTCAAGAAAACAAAGTCTAGCTCTTGGGGAGTTTGCTACAAAATTAAATACTTTATTGAATGTATTACCATTTTACAAGCCTATTGTTTTTCCTCTATTTGTGAATCTATATGATATTTTTCTTGCATCTATTTGCTTCCCTCTGCATATTAATAAACTGAATTTTATGGTTTTATTGAGAACGTACTGATGAGGTGGCAACTCTGAACAGGGTGCATTTCCTTCTGAACGTCGTGGTCTGGGTTCCTTCAGAATTGCACTACAAAGCATTTTCAACAGGTAACTTTGGTGTCTTGTTGTCATCTAATTGTTCTTCATGCTCCCAGTTTGATATTGAACAAGAAAAATTCCACTATGAGATTTTAGATTAGTTAGCAATCCACCTAGTTGCTCTTGAATAACCTAAAAATGGACGAAGAAAACCAACATTAAGAGGTCATAAATATGTTATCTGAATGTAGATTAGTGTCGTAGTCGAGAAGAGGATTCCTCACTCACTTCTTTCTCTCATTCAAAACCATGCATGATGGAATATGCGACAAGGCTGGAGTATTGGAGTAATTCTATTTATTAGTCATGTCATATGCCCAAGTCGGACGGACATCCAATTGCTTTGATTTGAGGATTGCAATTCTTTCTACTTCTCGAGGTATAATGACAGACTAGGAGATTTGCCAAGAAAAAATTGGCTGAGAAATTTTGTGTTATATTTAGGCTAATCGGGATAGAGATAGGCAAAAGGGAAATTTCCGTGCTTTGTGGATCACACGGATTAATGCGGGAATTCGTGAAAAGAGTTCTCTTAAGAAGAATAATTGTGTGTATGCCACTGGCCTTTTCACAATTTTATACCCCATATTGCATTTTAACAGACGAAACTTGAGGCAAGGATTTGTAAATGCAGTATGGTTATATTGTAATCTGTGGTCACTTATTCATTTACGGTATGCGGCTCATGGTTGATTAAATATGCAGAGTACACCATAGTGCATTGGAGTATACCTCGTTTGGAAAACCATATCCATTTGTATTCAAGAATGCTGAAGCAATATTGAAAAAACTCAAGTCATCTTGTCGCAATAGTGATGTTGAAAATGTTGGGGACATGTCATCGCATGCTTTTAAGACCCTGTATATGATTGGTGACAATCCTTCAGTCGACGTCAAAGGTGCACAACAGGTTTGTTTATTGAACTTATGTGCTTCTCATTGAATAGACCATATTCAACTCGAAATATGATAATAAATTTCCTTCATTCCTCCAGGCAGGACATCCATGATTTTCAATTTTGACGAGAACAGGTGTTTTCAGGGGAAAAGAAAATCACCCAGAGTTTCCAGCAGATCTGGTAAGGCTCAATAATGATATTTTTTGTGTGCTTTCATAGTTTGTCGATTACAGTTTATTAATAGGGTTTTTAATTAATTGATATATATATATATATATATATATAGAAGATGATATATAGACATTTTGTGCAAATGTCAAGTATAGCTTTAGGAGGAACCTGGTGCACATATGTTAATCATCGACTTTGTTGGTTTCTGGTGCAGGTTGTTGATAATGTTGAAGAAGCAGTGGAGTATGTTTTGAGGAGGGAGGGATGTACATAGTACTTGTAAATTATATCATTATTCTTTTATCAGTTTCATCATGTAATACAGTGAAGAGGAAAACAGAAGATGAATGCTGATCTATGATTGTATCCATTTTTATTTTTATTTTTATTTTTGTTGGGAAAAATGAATTTGTCTCATTTTGTTCAGTTTCCCTCCTGCTGATATGTAGTGACATAATGTTGTCAACCAAATTGAGCAAACTATATGAGCAAGTTTAGATGGTTTACTTCTACAAGAAATCCATTTAATTAGATTTACGAAAAATTCAATTTATTTTTTTGATAACGGTGATGTTTGGGCCAGCTTACGTGCACCTCAACTAATTCACAGGACTCGTGCAAGGCGACCCCTCCACACAAATCGGGCGAGGCTCGGACTATGTCCGCGGTCGTGACCCAAACCTGATGGCTCCGTTAAGATCTCTTTTCCCAAGCCAGATACTCCTTCTCCAAATTCCCTGATTTGTGTGGAGCCATGTCTATAGCTTAAAATTTTTCTGATATCATTGTCTTGTTTATGGTATCAGATAAACAAACACGAAGTTATGGTATCAGATAAACAAACACGAAGTAGGACAAGATCAATAAGGAAAGTAGGGAAGCACGAAATATAAACAAGAAAGAGATATATAAGACAGAACACAAGACACAATTTTATTTCTGGAATTTGATGATCCATACAACACTGAGAGCTCTCCTTTTATAGAGGAAGGAGAGGCTGAGAAAATACATAAGTGCCCTTCGAATATGTCAGCCATGACATCAGACTAACAAAAGACTGAAATACCTTTGCCGACAGACTTAATGGCACAAAATACAACTGAAATGGCAAATACACCCTTGCCGACAATGAAAATTACAAAGACAACTGAACTGGCAAATATACCCTTGCCGACAATGAAAATTACAAATACAACTGAAATGACAAGTATACCCTTGCCGACAGTGAAAATTACATAAAACTTATTTTATTGCATCAAGACCCAAGCATTTTGCAGAAATCATCAATCAGGGCTTTGCGAGAAGTATTCATCATCATTATCAGAATTATACTGTGAAGGAGAACCTGCAACATGATAGGTCTGCTGATGGACTCTGTAGATCGGATGGTCTTCATCAAGGAGGTCCCATGAATACTGGGCTTCATGGTCAGAAAGGAGAGTGATGAGTTTCTGTTTCCAGTCTGTGGGATAAAAATCCGAATGGCGCCAATGAGAGGTATCCCTGTGAAACAGATGTGGAGATATAGTCTGAAGAGGAATGCCATTGTGATGACAGAGCTGCATCCTGCATCATATAAATATTTGATGCGAGAAGAAGAAGAAGGTGAAATAAGGGATCTAGAACTAGAAGATCTTGACATAGACATAGGGATAAGGGTCTGGGATCACCAAATAATCATACATACAAAACTAAATTCTCTAGAGTATTTAGATGTGAGCATATCTGTCAAAATATAAGTCATCTAATGCACCGCTAAAGCTTCCTTCAGAGATCAATTAATATCAAATCATATATTAAACCCAAAGATTGAGGAAGATAACCCGAGAAAACAACCGTTCATCGGCCAACAAACTCAAGGAACTTTTATCCTCAAAACTCAGATAAAATATAAGATTGAACTAAATAATCAAAGCTCTTCACAAAGAAAAGAACTCCAATGGAGTAATGAAGGTTTTGCCAAACGGTGCTAAGAATACTTTAATTAAGCCAGTATGAATCTAACAACAGAGAATATAGAGATGCAGTAATCATAAATGCAACGAATTGTTTGCACCTAATAAGAATCTAACATGAGACCT
Source organism: Cornus suecica (assembly GCA_963922005.1). Classification (NCBI taxonomy): domain Eukaryota; kingdom Viridiplantae; phylum Streptophyta; class Magnoliopsida; order Cornales; family Cornaceae; genus Cornus; species Cornus suecica. Next base: position 34,463,650 of record OY998243.1, on the reverse strand, counting down.
CATGCTTCTTTAGGCACCAACTCCCAAGTATTTTCCAACTACGGCAAACAACTCGGGTTCCAAAACCTCATATTTTGTGGGAAAGGAATTATGTGTTTTAATAACCCATTTTGAGTTCCTCTAAAGCCCTCCCAAACAACACCTTTGCCTACTTCCTTTTACATGCATTGTCATTTTTTACTTGCTATTGTTATTGTTGGCATCTTTCTGTTCTGTGATTCTATGCCCTTGTTTGCTGAAGACATTTTTGAGAGATTTTCAAAAAAAAAAAAAAGACATTTTGCCCAACCATTAACAAAAATTAAAAGTAGAAGCTTCCGTCATAAAAATGAATTGCTCGATACCAAGATTGGAAGTAATAATGAAAAAATAAATGAAAGACTTGAAAAAGAATTTTAACTTTTTCATCTAACAAATTATCATACCATGCAGAATTGGTTTCATATTTGCTGACATCTTGAAAGTTGAATTACAGTCCAAATATGAGAAAGAGGGATGAGTTATGTTGTCATCATTTTTCCTTTTTCCTTTTCTTTATTCTTTTTCATTTTTATGTCAACTGATAGCTTATTCAATGTTTTTCTCTCATGTAATTCAAAACACAAGTGGGATGTTGTCTTACTATATAAAAAAATAAAATCCGATTAGCAGAAGAAAAAAAAAAAAACAAAAAGAGAAAATGGTTCAATCATTGATACAGCCTAAAACAGCTATTTTGAAAAATATAATAAAAATAGGAACATTCATGTACTTGTATCTGTCCAACTATTTATTGTTTGCTTTATATATACTATGCTTTTTATGCACTTAACTAATGCAACAAACTGTGTTAGTTTATTTATTAAAGTTCAACTGGGTTTAGGCTATGTTTAATTTAATCGTGATACTCATATCCAAAGGTCTACACAAGAGTTTTCAAAAACTCTCGAACAGAAAAGAAGCTTGTTAAAAAGTACTTAGAAATCTCTATCTCAAACAACTCAAGGATTTAACCAAATATTTCATTGACACATCCTATGTTTGACACTATTTCAATTCTAACTTTTACTCATACCCCATATTTGAAAAGTCAACCTAAATAACACTTTTGCCCTCAATTTTTAATACAAAACTAATTTTTTCTCGCACTTTATCACTTTCCCTCTCTACAATTATATATATTACAAAACTACTCTCTCTCTCTCTATCACTTTCTCTCTCTACAAATATATATATAACAAAGAACCTATCATTAATTTTTCGACAAATCTATACAAACATATAACTAAAAATCAAGGGCTTATGTTTTTGTAAAAAAAAAAAAAAAGAATTCATTTATTTTTTGTGTGAATTCAATTAAGAAAAAAAACCCAATTAATGACTCTTAATTTAACAATTCTTATTTATTTTTTTATATTTTTTTTCTTGGATTTTCTGGACAAAGAAAATTCTTTGTCCGGAAAAATAAATAAGAATTCACACAATTAATTGGATTTTTTTCTTAATTGAATTCACACAAAAAATAAATGAATTCTTATTTATTTATTTATTTAAAAAAATAAGCCCTTTATGTTTTGGGTTTCTTTCTATCATTATGCTTTTTTTAAATAAATAAACATTATTCAAATGTATCGTACGAATTCTTTGTCCGAAAAACCTAAAATATTCTAAACATAAATAAATAAACACTATTTAAATGTATTGTGTGAATTCTTTCTCCGGAAAACCCCAAAAAAATAATTAAATAAAAAAATTAAAAATTAATGATAGATTTGTCTAAACTTAATGCAAACTTTGATTGAAATTTTAGTTATATGCTTGTATAGATTAGTCTAAAAAATTAATGATGGGTTCTTTGTTATATATATATTTGTAAAGAGGGGAAGTGGTAGAGAGAGAGAGAAAAAGTAATTTTGTAATATATATATATATATATATTTGTAGAGAGGGAAAGTGATAGAGAAAGAAAACAACTTTTGTATAAAAAAAATGTGGGCAAAAATGTCATTTTGTGTTGACTTTTCAAATATGGGGTGTGAGTGAAAGTTAGAATTAAAACTTGTATTTGGCTAAAATAGTGTCAAACCGGGGTGTGTCATTGAAATTTGCCCTTTATTTATTGAAGTTGAACTGGCTTTAGGCTATGTTTAATTTAAGGGTAATTTACATATAACCCCCTGAGGTTTCAGGATTTAACCACCAAACCCTCTGCCGTTTGCTAAACCCCTTAACATTTCAGATTTTAATCAAATACCCCCTCCAGCCAACATAAATTATAGTTTCACCTCTCTTTTTTGGGCATATTATACTTTCCCCTCTCTTGGTTTAGATAAATACACTTTTCCCCCTTTATATATATATATATTTATAAATTTTGAAAGAATTATTTAAAATTTGAACAAATATATAAAATTCGAAAAAATATAAATATATAATTCAAAAAAATATATATATAATTCGAAACAAATATATAAATTTTGAAATATATATATAATTCGTAAATTATATATTAAAATTTTAAAATATATATAAAATTCAAGAATATATATAAAATTTGAAATATATATATAATTCAAAACAAATATATAAAATTCAAAAAAAAAATATAAAATTTGGAAAATATATATAAATTCAAAAACAATTATATGTAATTCGAAGCAAATATATAAAATTCATAAATAATATATAAAATTTTGAAAAAATATATAAAATTTGAAAAAATATATTAAAATTTTAAATATATATAAATTTCGAAAAACATATATAAATTTACCCCCAAAAAAAATAGAAAGGAAAGAAAAAGAAAATGATGATGCTAGTCTCCAAGAAGAGACAAGCAATCAGCCCACCATCTTACCATATCCCACTTCTTCTTGTCCAACTTTCACACCTTTATCTCATTTTCCTTTATTTTTTTGTCCATTTAAAACAATACAATAAAAAATAAAGATTTAAGTATACAACATAACATGGGTTCCCATTCAACCTCACATGCCTGGTCCAAACCATACACCTTGTCACGTGCCACTCACGTGGTGACATAAAAAAATAAAATTCATTTTTTGAAATAAATATATATTTTTTCAAATTTATATATATATTCTGAATTTTATATCTTCGTTTTCGAATTTTATATATTTGTTTTAAATTTTATATATATATTTTGAAATTTAATATATATTTTTAATATTATTTATGAATTTTATATATTTGTTTCGAATTATATATCTATATTTTTGAATTTTATATAGTTTTTCTAATTTTATATATATTTTTCAAATTTTATATATTTGTTTTGAATTATACATATATTTCAAAATTTATATATTATTTCGAATTTTATATTTTTTTGAATTTTATATATTTGTTTCAAAATTTAATATATTGTTTATGGATTATATATATATATATTTCAAAATTTATATATTTGTTTCGAATTATATATATATATATATATATATATATATATATATTTTCGAATTTAAATATATTTTTCGAATTTTATATATAATATTTTTTTATAGATGGAGGAAAGCGTAATTATCCAAAAAAGAGAGGGGGAAAGTGTAATATGTCCAAACAAGAGGGGTGAAAGTGTAATTTATGTAAGGGGGCATTTAAGTAATTTTGGCGTGAAAATTGGATGGAGGGGGGTATTTGATTAAAATCTGAAATGTTAGGGAGTTTAGCGAACGACAGGGAGTTTGGTGATTAAATTCTGAAACCTCAGCGGGTTTTGTGTAACCTACCCTTAATTTAATCATGATACTCATATCGAAAGGTCTACACAAGAGTTTTCAAAAACCTCTCGAAACAGAAAAGAAGCTTGTTAAAAAGTACTTAGAAATCTCTATCTGAAGCAACTCAAGGATTAAACCAAGTATTTCAAAAGCAAATAACTTCTATAAAGCAACTATTAGGCAGTTTTGCAGCCAAGTACAAGGCAATTGTTAGAGGTCTTATCTCACATCGTATCCGGATGAGAAATTGAATGGGTATATAATGGGCGGATGTTAACCTCACATATCAGATTAATCTTTTGGATCGAACCGCCCGTTACAACAGTTGTCTATCTTACTCTGCTTCGAAGAATGGAGATGGGGGATAAGCTTCATTGTCGATATATTTTCTCTCCGGTAGAATTAGTCTTTGCCAACTTTGGTGTGATTTTGGAAAGTTGCATTCCAATAATAAACTTAGTTTAGCTCTAGATCTTTTAGACTGAATTTTAATATGAAAATTCAAAATCAAAACATTTTGTACCATGTCAAGTGTCACCGACTTACAAATTCAAAAACACATATTTTCAAGGAATTTTGCTTTATCAGGCAGTAACATCATTGAAATCCCCGAATTTGTTTAGTTTGACAGAAATTAAGTTTTCAAAAAATATGCATAAATAAAAATAAGATTATTTTTAAGGATAGTGGTTGGTATAAAGATGTTCAATGTTTATTTGTTACATAATTGTAATACCAAGGTAGATGAAAAAAATTTGCATGTTTATTTTTCTTTCATTCATACTTTTTTTCACCACTCTGCCTCTCCAATGTATGTGTGCGTATGTGTATATTTGTATATAGCTCTGTATATGTATTTGTTCAACTTGTTTCTTGCAGGGTTTTACCAACTACAAGAAACAAGAGGATGAATGAAATCCAAAAACAAGTTACTGCCACGCTAGGAGTTCTTACTGATAAGAGAATGAAGGCAATGATGATGATCTATTGAGCATACTGTTGGAATCCAATTTCAAAGAAATTCAACAACATGGAAACAATAATGCTGAAAATTGTAAGTATTTTTTTACTATGTATCACATTGGTAATAGGTGGTTAATTATTTGTTCTAGCTACAGCACTTAAAGATTTCTTTTTGGCAGGTAACAATGATCTTGAACGCGACTCTAAGGTTATACCCCACCGATAGTGGCTCTGGAGTGGAGCTCTCATTACCGGCACTTCTAATTCAACAGGACCATGAAAACTTTGCCGAATGGATGTCAAAGGGCCAAGTACAAATGTTTGCAATGATAAAAGCTAGCGAAAATGCATGGCGCTGGCTGGCTATGATTCTACAACGCCGAGCTTTCCCCATCCTATGGGCATGCTCCCTGACACTGTCATAACTCTTCAACCTCAGCATACAAGGTGCTCACTTTGTTTTACATAAATTTTAGAATTAATAAGTATAGTTGAAGATAAGGATTGAGATTAGCAGTTGGGGATTTGTTTATCATATAACATATGTAAGTATGAACACTGATGGAGCAAACATGTTGACATTTAAAAAGCACTAAAGTACCTGTAACACCCGACACTTGGTACGATATTGTCCGCTTTGGACCCAACCCGCATGATTTTGCACTTGGGCTCCTCCTCAAAAGATCGTATACCAATTGGAGACACACATGCACATGTAAGCACATATACCAGGGCGATGTGGGATGTCACAATCATCCCCTCCTGGGGAGGAGCCCAATAGCAAAACCGTACGGGCTGAGCCCAAAGCGGACAATATAGTACCATGTGTTGGAGCGGAGTGTTACAGTACCCTTTGCCTTGATTATTGGATTGGATTTTACAACATTTTATTCATGTTTGTGGAAGAGAATAGGTTGTTTCACCTCAGAGAGAGCAGTTCAATTTATGCACCCAAGTTAAAAAGAATAAAAATAAAAGTGGGTAAATTGGTGAAGAGAAACAGTGCAACTATAAATAGGGCAAAATTGAGGCAAACAATTACAAGTTGAGGATTTTTATATATCAGCCAAGTAAAATAGATTTCTATATGGTTTGAAACAGTTGAATGATAAAGCAAGACTCCTGTTAAAGAAACTACTAGATGGTGCAACAGAAAGGGTTTTTGAAGCTTATTCAAAGGTACATTTAATCATTCTTGGTCCTTATACTGTATTGTTATGCATTTCTAGATTAGAATACATGTCTCACAGTGGAAGTTTTCAGCCATCTGATATCAAAATGCATGCAGTCTTCATTCTACTCATCTTTCCAAATATGACCCCTTTGAATATATTCACTACATTGCCACCTTAGGTTTAAATGGTCCCTTCGCATTTTTCAGATGTTCTCCTTTTAGTTCTCTTATAAATTCCCAGCAACATTCCGGGAAAAATGAAAAAGTCGACCCTGTGAGTTCTATGTACTCAACTTGGGCCACCAAGAGAGACTTTTAAGCTTGAGTCACTTGTACCATCAGATGAAGTAAGTATCAAGTACTTGTCCTAGTATTGCTCAAAACACTCGCAATGATACAAGTTTCCATAAAATTGCTGTGGAAAAAGTTGAGCAGGAACCTTCTGAGCTTCCAACTCAAGCACGTCTTACAGAACAGTTCAGATCGAGAATTGCTGCAAGTGAACCTGAAAAGCGACAGAAATGTCGCATCACTGTAAAGAAGCTTAATTCTGCGGAAGATTTGCATTCCGAAGAGAAAAGTCAGAATTCAAAAAAAGATGTTAGTTTTCAGCATCAACAAAGCAATTGCTCTAGCAACATTGATAATTAGAGACAGAAAAGGAATCGTGAAGTTCAACACTAACTGAATGGGATGGGATCTTCACATTTATCAAGCATTCCCACTACTGAGCAGGAACCTCTTGAGACCAATCCAATCCCAAAAGAACTTGCAGATTATGTATTTCATCGTTACAACAAATTGCTGAGTGTGTGGTCCCTTCAGAGAAGAAAAATGCTCAACATGCTGGGAAAATTATGTCCAATTCAGTTCCTGGTACAGATTCAGTTACTCCCATAATACAAAAGAAAAAGAGGTTAGTTGCCGGGAGTGCGCTGAGACGGGCTGGTGAGTTTCAGCTGGGCAGTAATGATTTGCCAAGTGAGGGTGGTGAATTTGTTGTGGGCACAAATGATTTACTGAGGCAGAGGGTCAGTAGAAGAAGTGTTCGGGAAGACAAGGGCTCTAGTCTGGTGCTGCAGATGCAAAGTCAAACTGTGAACCATCTCAAGGTCTAAATTGCCAAATAAAACAAATAGTCAGACTTCAAAGCCACTTCCACCTACTTGCTGAGTCAGTTAGTGAATGAAAATGTTGGTAGGAGCAAAGCCATTGCTTTGATATATGATACCGTGAGTGAGGTGGGAAAGCCAATTGGAGGACACACAATGCCAAGCCCTGGTCAGAATGTCGATAACATTGCAGAGAAAGTCAAGTCACTGAGTCGAACAACGAGTTAGAATGATCACATGCCAAGTCAGACTCATAAGTTTGTTCAGGGGTTTAAGGTTTCTTCACCAACGCAAAATGAGATTGCAAATGGGGCTCCTCTCTTGCCTTCTAAGATACTGAGTCGGATTGACAAAGAAAATTACAATGAAAATAGAATTCTCCAACTGTCCCATCGATCTATGCTATAAGACCATAATGAGGCCTTCCCTGTTAAATCAAAAGCCCGGTCAAATTATGGTGCCCCACTCATTGTCCGAGGATAGGATGGACCAAGAACAAAGTGGAGCTAAAAATTGGAACAGTATGGGCCAACGGAAGAAGATCTTTACTCATAAACAACAATTGCAAGTGTCAAGTGCAAGTTATTCCTCAACCCGGACTAGTCAGCTAGCTAGCACTAGCAGTGCTGAGATTGAAGGATCTTCACTACCCGGTAAATTGAGTAATCGGCATTATATGACTCCCACTAGTAGCAATGATGATAGTAGAAGGTCTTCACTACCAGGTGAATTGAGGAGTCGGCACTATAGGACTCCCACTAGTAGCAGTGAGAATACTCATTGCTAAGTTAGGCTCGGTATCATGGGGTTCCCACTAGCTGTGGGGAGAGTGACAGCTACCACCCTCTGAAGGGACAACAGCAAGTCATCGCACGGACTTTCCATCCGAACTAGTGAGTTCCACGTCAAGGAGAATAGGCCCCAGCGAGAACAACAAAGCAAGCAATAGTGCAATCCCTGAGAGACGGAATGGGCAATTGAGGAAACTGAAAGACAAGCTAGCAATTATTTTTCACCACCACCACCACAATCAAGACCGGCCCAAAGTGGGTGCCAAATCTTTATGGAAGTATGCTGGGAAGATCTTTCATAATGGAGGCAAAGATGAGGCTCATGGGAAACAGATAGTTGAGAGACTTGGGAAGTCTATGGTCCACTGTGCACCTCCTAAGAACCAGCGTGGGCATTTCCATATGCTTGCACAAGGGCTTTCGAGGCATGATCGTCATTCTAAGAACTTAAAATCATCAACAGGTGCTGCTGGAAGGTTAGCAAAAGGTCAACATGGCAGTAAGCAGGTAGCAAACAAGTTGAACTGGTGGCAAATGTTGCGGCACCACAAGGGAGTGAAGCTGCCAAACAGGCCACAAGTGCATCTAGGACATGGGAGCAAGTCTAAGAAACCAAAGTTTCTAGCAATACCAAAGATTAGATAAGTGTTATGTGGTGGGACAAGTTATTCAAGGCTACGTAATTTATCTTATATTTATATTGGTATTCAAGGCTCTATAAAAATTTTATTGAACCAATGTGAAAAAGGGTGCTTAATTAATTTTGATTTCCGGCATATTGAGGTGAAAGAAACTTGTTCTTCTCTGCAACATTAAATAGAACACAACAAAATAAAAGTTGAATGTATGTAATAAGTAAAAATGTAACTGTAACAAGGTTTGTCTGAAAAGGTAACTCCCAATCTACATTCCTTGCCTAGAAGTGTCCCTGTTACTCTTGAGGGGTAGTGACCACTAAGCTTTGGATACTAGAGTTTAAGATTAAGTGAGCAACGTATTGAGGTTGAGAAACGTGCATAAGATGGTGAAAGTTCGAAGGAGAAAAGTTGTAGAATCATAGCCACTGCCATTTTCACTTCCATCATGGCGACATTCTGTCCAATGCATATCCGGGGTCCCCAACCAAATGGGAAAAATGAGACTTGTCCCTTTGTGACCTTTGACACTCCTTCAGCAAATCTCTCTGGTTTGAACTTCTTTGCATCATCACCCCATATTTCTTGGTCATGATGAATCACAACTATTGGTAATGTATGTTGCACTCCATCTGGAAATGACACTTCTCCTAATTAGTCTCCTCATGAATAGTTTGAGTCAATGCAACTGCTGAAGGGTAAAACCTTAGAACCTCATACAAAATCATAGTCATCTGAAAGAAATAGAAAATATAATGATAGAGTTTTTGGGATCTCTTGGCCCCTAGGGGTTTGTAATTGGGATGCACTCCCCGATTGAGTGCTTTTTATAATAATGACTTACTTATCAAAAATAAATAAAAATTGTCATGTCATCTTTGGAAATTGGATGAAGGATATCAGTTGGTTAAAATTTTTGTGCATAATGGATAGCATATTGTAACTATCAAGTACATTGAAATAGCGTATTGTATTAGACTATAAGATAATCCCTTAATTGGCTCTTCTGAACCACATAAAATGTAACATTTTATCCACAACTTTTAAATATGTTGGGATGAGGAGAGCAATACATTTGTGTTTCTTGTATATACTACATAAGAACGATATTTGACACTAGGGGTAGTCAATTGGTGATGATGACTAGTATAATCTCCCTGTATGAAAAAATAGGAGGTACCTGTAAAATCCTACAACTTTGCGAAAGCTTCCGAAACTAACCTACCCGCCCATAAATCTTAATAATGTGCGATTAATTCAAAAGTTAGAAAGCTAATAGTGTTTAAAGATTTTATATGCCAATTGATGAGAAATACTTACAATTTTCAGCTGATTTAATCCATCAAAATCTGGCTTCTTGTTCCCAAAGACTTGCAAAACCTCCTCTCTAGCACGGTTTTGACAGTCTAAATTCCAACTCAACAAAACCATTGTCCAGACAAGCAAAGTTGAGGTGGTATAATGATGAAGGAATTTTCTGTCTCTTGCCCAGACAAGTAGAATAGCTTACAGTCTTCAATCACCTCCTTAGTACTCATTCCAACATATATACTTTTCCCCATGTTGTTTAATTGCTTTGAAATCTGATTCCAATAATAGATATACTCAATAAGTCACTGCTGTTACTGACTTTTATTGCCTTCATTCTCTTTTCAATAAAAACCCTCAATGAAGCTTTCACTTCTTTGTCAATTTCCTTCATCCTTTTAGTTGGCAAAAACCTACATGCTGATCCCTTTTCTTCATTTCCTTTTAGTCTGGTTCAAGACAGAAAATTGAAGCAATGTGAATTTTTCTGTTTATCTACTTCAATCTTCTGTTTTATTTGGTTCTATCAGATGCTGATCCCTTTTCTTCATTTCCTTTTTCAAAAGGTATTTATTTATGTACCTAATTCAATTTTGTAACTACATAATTTGTAACACCCCTTGTTTTTTTTCCAATTTCTTGAAATTATTTTTTGATTTAATTTCGGTTGTGACGTCACTTGTTCATGACGTCATGGTTATTCTTGGTGTTTCAAGTATAAATTTTTCGCGTTTATGTCTGCACTCGACTGGATGACGTTGCGATATCTCCTCGATGACTTCATGGACTTTCCTTGACAATTATATGACTTGACGTGACAATATTGTTTCTAACTTGGTGAAACGTTGACGTGAGTTCTGGATTTGACAACACGACTCTGCAATTGTCTCTTTGATGACTTCGTGGAGTTTCTTTAGTGATTATGCGACTTGAAGTAATGTTTTGTGTTTCGGACGTGGCTAGAGGTTTACGTGGGCTCTAGTGTCGATTACGTAATTTCGTTTTGATGCTCGAAGTTTGGTGCATCGACTGGGTGACGACATGCTAGTATGTCCAACGTTTAAGGCTCCGACGTTATTTTTCGAGTTCGGCATTTAGTGCTTTAGGGGTTCGACGCTTTATGTTCCTTTGGAAGTGGCTTAGTACGTGCCTTGTTTAGCTGACGTGCTTAGGAGTATTTGTGTTCTCCTTTCTTGTTTTCTTTGTGTTTGTATTTACGCGATACAATTGGGATGTTATCACTTAGCATTTTGTCAGGCTTAGGATGCGCCCTGTGACGTCCGGTGTAGTTATTTTAGTTCGTATTTAAATTGTTGCATGCCCCTATAGGTTGATGTGGCTGTACTTGTTTGTTTATATCGGATTATTTTCGTGCCTTGTTGCTTGTAGTTATTTGATGGATTCTGTATGTGTCCGGTGTTCCAGTGGTTGGGTTTCACACCTCGGACTATTTATTTCGGATTGTAATAATTATCAGGCGTCCCGTAGATTTTCCGGGTATGCTTGTCATCGTTTAGGATTTTCTTATGATTTTTCCTTTATTATTATTTATTATTAATTGAGGCTAAATGATTTCTTTTCGATTTCCGCACTTGAGGCGGCGGGTTCTGAGTTTGTCATTAGCAAGGATTTTCGATTATTAATTTAGCGGACCGAGAATTGGGATAGATGGACTGAGACCCATCTTTTGTCGGAGTCGAGTTCAGAAGTGTTCTGTGTTCCGATGGTTATGTTTCGTACTCGGAGTGTTTATTTCGACTTATATTATTTATTAGTTATCTGTAGAATTTACGAGTTCGCGTGATATTAATTGCGAGTCGATCGGTTATTTATTTCAAATTATATGTAATTATATATATATCTATATATATGGGTTTCATACCCCGCATTATTTATTTCAGTTATATTATTTATTGGGCATCTCATTTATATTTTTAGACTCGTGTGATTTTATTTGGAGGCTCCCTGTATTTTTCGGGATTAATTATGTATATATATATATTTAATTGTAATTATATATATATATATATATATATTGTTTTGGGATTATTATGTATTTTTGAATGATGGAGGGTCACAATTGCAATTAGGAGATATATGTATATACACGTGTATGGCTGTGGAGAGTGAGAGATGAGGACTGAAAATCTGCACCTTCTTCTCCTATTCGACAAGTGGCAACTCCATCTCCTTCATCACCATCCTCATTTTCGTCTTGTCGGCAAATGAGAGAGGGAAAGTTAGAGAGAGAGTGACGGTCGCGCGAAGGAGGCGCGACCAGTGGGGGAGTCGTCGGTTGAGGTGGCCGTTGACGACGGTTGGAGGTGGCGCGATGACTGGCGGCGCAACTCGCACTGGGGGTTGCACGGTGGTGACCGACGCGCGGTGGTCGGCGCAACAACATAGTAGCATGACGTCGCAACAGGGAGAGAGACGACGTTGTGGCTAGGGTTTGGTCGCTGATCTGTGATCGCCCGATAGAGGAGGGCGACGACAGCGTCGTGGTGTCGCGCAGGAGAATGTGGCGGCGTAGTGGTGGCGCTGGTTCGCACGTAGTGGTGACGTGCAACAGAGGCTGTTTCGGCCGGAACTTCGATCGACGATTTGGTCGGCTTCCCAATGTTGGTTTGGGCTGAAATTTTGAGAAAAGCTTCTTCTCGATGCTAGGTACGACATAATAAAATTTCGTATTTTTCCGTTGAGCGGTTTGTCCGGATATCTGAGTTATATGTTCGAATTTTTGTTTGGATTATATTAGATTTATTCAAATTTATTAATCAATTGCTAATGGGCTTCGTATATATCGTATAGGTCATCGAGACGGACGTTTCGGTATATTCGAAATAATTTTCGAACAACTTTGGTCGGCGGGCTCTATATTCGGGCACCGACACTATTCACGGCAAGCCGTTTCGGTGCAGTTTTGTAAGCATTTATTTAGGTGGGATTTTTTTATATACATATCTATTTCTCACTGTTAGTACGTAGGAATTTTTAGCACTTTCGGCGTATGATTATGTGTGTGTGATAGCCGGTGTTAGCATTCTTAGCTATACACGAGATATATGAATTTTTATAAAATTGATGAAATATCCATAGGTGGAGTAAATGGGATCGGAAATAGAATTCCCTTGATAAGTTAATTTAAATTATTTCTCTGAAAATTATGAATAATTAAAACCTACTTAAATTAAATTGAAAAGGCGGCCTGATGCCCTTTAAATTTAAAGTAGGTTTGTGGAATTGTGGAATTAGATTTGGACTTAGAAAGTAACGATAAATTTCCCTTGATTTTGGTGGTTTAGTGAAATTAAAAATATGTTAGGGGATACTTGGAAGGAGGGACGTTAAAACTTAGACGTGATTCTAGTTCCCTCTAAATTTTCTCGTAAAGTATAAATAATTGAATTTATGAACTAGATTGCCCTGGAGTGGACTTATTATAATTCGGTTATTGAAATTTAAATTAGAGCATGCGAATACGTTGAAAATTTATAAGAATTGGGCAATTGAGAACCCGGATGAACTCGAGATGGAGTAGTTGTGATTTATTGTTTTAATTTAATTATAAAGCATGATTTGTATGAAAATTTGGAATTTATGCTGCAGAATTGAGCATGGGGTCCATGTAAATGCATTTTGCATTTATGTAGCACCGTGGACATATGCATTGATTCAATATGATTTGCATGCCTCATTTGTATAATATATATATAAATATATATATATATATACGAATGGACCATTTGGATAGTCACAACAACTGGTTAGGGGGTGGTCTAACACCCAGGGAACTAGCATCTCTCGAATCCTTAGACGTTGAAGGTGAGGGCTTGGGCCTCACTTGCCGTTCCGGACGGACTTGTGGTCTCCGTACTCTATTTGGTGACACCCACCCTTCCTTTTGTGGGTTTGTTACCCCATCAGTGAACAGTTTGGGATTTCTCGATATTTGTTTAACCCTCATGTAGATAGGGTTGCACTGGAATTGCATTGACATTGCATTGTCATTCACATTGAGCATTTATTTGATATGTGCTAATCTGTTGAGATTTTCTGTTGTTGTTATTGATTGCTGATATGGAGCAGGTTATATGTGGATAAATCTAAAATATATATATATTGTCCCCTTGAGCGCTAGGGCGCAATAGTTGAGATTATGATTATGCTCCTGGATATAGAGATCCTTTGTTAATATTAGAAAACTAATTAACGGATTTTCTCAATGTGAATGAGAGCTTAAAAACCCAAAGTTGAAAAGTAAAAAGATTTAATAATAATTAAAAACCAGGGTTATTGGAGCCATGATTGGCGGGTGTCATGAGTAGTTAAGTGGAGCTCAGTGGAAAAAGAGACCTTGGTGTGTATCTGTTTCCTGTGAATTGGGTATTTAGTTGAGTTGATTAACGCCTCATACTGGGACTTGTATGAGGTCATGGTTTTCGGCCATATAGGCCTTCGTGGTTGGTGACTAGTGTTACCGTAGGTTGATTTATGGACCACCCTGGTGGTATGGGGAGTTTTTCAATTTAGGAGTCGTTTAAGGCCCGTTAGTCTGACCGTCCCTCTTCTGACTCCTGTAATTTAAGCCTATCGCTCTTTCGTTCACTTCAGTGATGTTTTGAGAAGGAAACGATCTTTAGTCCATGAATCTTGAGGTCACGATTACGGTTTGGATCTTTGGGACCAAACCAATGATATGTAAATGTTTTGAAAACTTAAAGCTTTTGGGTTTTTTTCATAAAGCTGTATTTTTTTCATTTACCCGGATCCCGCTAACTGTTTTTGAAAACCCAAAAATTAAAAACTTGTTTTATGAAAAATAGTTTAAATCCTTGGGACCGGGAGTATTGAACGAACACCTCGCTTTGGGAATGGTAGAAAATCCCATTTGAAAACTTTTCATGAAGTTAGTGAGTATAGGGCATTGGTTGTCCCAATTTTTGAGATCTCGAGGTTGTCTCCGAGATCTCGGCATTATTAGGTTTCAAGCTCTCCAGGCTTCTCCTAGTTTGTTTATGGGATTCCTTCTTGTTGGTTTTGTTTGGGTATTCTCAAAATTTTTCATAAATTTTTAAAATATTTAAAATATTATTAAAGGTCTTAGGACCGGTTTTGAAGGAAAATTAAATGAGATTTTAAAATGGTTTCCATCTTGAAACTTGTGATCATTCTCCTGTCTCGTCGGCGTTTCCTTGATTGTATAGCAGAATTGGGTATTTCAGGGCCTCAGCTATTAGTGCAGTCCTAGTGTTTATTTTCTTTGATGCTCTTCCTGTCATATTTCGGGTAAGAGACATGGTGTTGATTTATGCACACATAATGCGGCTTCTAGTACTCTGGTTGGGTTCGGAGGCATTGGAACCAAACAAATTTGACCGGGTCCTAAATTTTTCTTAAAAAACCGATTTAATCCTTCGGGGTTCAATGTTTTTCTTTAAAAACCCGAGGACCTTGGCATCCGTTTGGGATTGAAGGACTCCGGTAACCCTTTCCTGTGCCTCAGTAGGCATTGTGAATTGGAGATTGTCTAGTGATGGTCTAGTCTGATCTAGTACTAGGGTTTTTCTCCTTATGTTACCCTTGTGGAATAGATGGTACCAGTGTATCTGTATCAGGTGACCTATCTATCTCCTAGAAACTCGGAATGACGTGCTTGATGCACGGAGGGATAAGAAGTGAGTTCTTATAGTACTCTAGATGAGGGCACTATTAGACTCTGTTTGCGTATGCCTTTCGGTTTATGATTAGTTATTTACGGGGTCTTGTATATATATACATATATATACGTTGATTTGATCTGGTATATGCGTTGGGGATATTTCTGTTGTTAGGTGTTTTATTGTGATTATTGAGTAGATTTGAGGTTGTTGATGAGGTTATTTTGGGGTCTCTGTTTGGCGGGGGTGCCATATGAGACAACTGACCGACCTAGGATATATGCATGCACCTGGAATGGTTAGCATTTCCTAGACAGCTAAGAGTGTGTTATATAGATATTTTTGGTGAGCCCCCGAGGATGTGCTCACCCCAACATAGATTGCAGGTGGATGCAGCACGACGTGTTCAGCGACGATGGTACGGGTGAATTAGAACTTTTTAGTCAGTGTTGTTCCTTTTATTCGTAGTTATTCTTGTGTATTCTTATTTCTCTTGGGAGCCAGTCTGTTGGCATATTCCCTTTTGTTGTATATTTCATTTCGGTATTTGTTGATTCGGGGTGCCATTATACCTTTTTGGCATTGCCACGTGGCTCTCTTTATAATTTCATTTGAGCATTTGGGGCTCTATTGATTTTAGAGGGGTTGTGTAGAGGTAGCGATGTTCTTTTCTACTACCTCAGCCATAGTAGGTTTCTGGAATGTTGGGCTACGTGCCATTAATTCTATTTCTGTTGTTATGGGCAGGTTATTCTGTTGTGTTGTTTTTGGGTTGTCTGAATGTTCCATTTACAAACGGAACTCTACCGGATTTTTGTTAGAATTTATTACTGAGTTTCTATCACTCAGGTGACATGGAATACTTTGTTTTCATTCTTATTCCATGTATGTCATTGTTGTTATTGATTCTAGTGGTCATTTTCCGTGACGTCATACCTCGTGATTCGCTGATTCTCCGGATTGGAGTCTCAGGAATAACGGGGCGTGACATAATTCATAAGAGTATTAACTTTGTTAAGAAGAAATGAAAACAAGGCTGTGAAGTACTCAAACAAAATAAATAAATCCAGTGGTTCCTCTATCAAATAAAAAATAAATGAAAGGGACTACCCAGTGAGGGAAGAAGATTTTTAATTCTACAATTTATTTTTTTGCATTTAGGACACAATATTAAATATGGGACAAAGCAATATTAAAACGGTAAACTAATTTTATTGCTGAACTATGCTCTGGACACAATTTTCACATTTCCAAACAACAACTTTGAAATAGTAAACTAATTTAGTTTTTCAAATTTGATAAAAATAAAATGTAAGAAGAAACTTGAAACACATTGTTTTACCTCTATCCCGGAATGTAAATTGACTGTGCAAGCTGAATTACTAGCTCAACTTGTTCTCTTTGAAGTTCAAATATCATTCTTCCTTCTTCATAGCTACTACCAAATGAAGTACGTGAAAACATCATTTCCCATTTGCTAATCATCTCGCTATTGCTTAACTCAAAGGCCTGCAACATATGCTACACGAAACAGTGAAAAGTGATGACAGTTAGTATTTATCTATATAAAATAGTTCAGATTCTTTAATTAAGTACGTCAGTTTAGAGTTTAAGTTCAAGAAATACTTTCAGAATTTCTGAATGGAGAAAAAAAATCCTTCAAATCCCTCAACGCCATATATGTCCAATGACTCAAGGGATGTTGCAAAATAATTTTTAGGAAGTGTGGAACTATATTTGAGAGAAGAATGTTACTTTTAGCCTGATATTATCTATTACTCAAAATGGAAAATAAAGTTATGAATTATATAGTTGGTCTAGGCTCGAATTAAACACAGTCGAGAACCAATTGAAGTTTTAAATAGATTAAAACAAAAAAGAGAAGAAAATGATTCTTGCAACTTTTCAATGGTATAAAATAGAATAAGACAAGAGATTGTTAGGGTTCGCACACCCTATGTACGAAGCTGTGCACACCTGCAAATCAGAAAATGCACACAAACACACCAAACAATTGACACAACAATATATATGTGGTTCAACCAAATAAGCCTACATCCACGGAGAGTACCGTTTCACTAAAAATCACTGAGAGGATTACAAGGGGGTGATTCGCAGATTACACATGCACACACACTGTGTATACTCACGCCTATATCACCGGAATAATATAAACTTATATTATTCGTAACTCTCTCTCTCTATTTCTATGTACACAATTCAATAGGAGAAGCCCTATATTTATAGGTGAGGATATAGAGGTGGGTTTCCCAATCTTCCAATGTGGGACAAGATAATATAACAAAGTAGTCATATATATATGCCAATATATAACAATCTCCCACTTGATGACTTTGCCTTCATCAATCAACTCCATCAATGATCAGTGCTCGGTGCCCTCATTTCTATCTTCAAGCTTGAAGACCAACTGAAGTGGCGCACAACTTCAGTTTCTCTGTTGTCACCACTTTGGTCAACATGTCGGCCGGATTCTCGCTTCCTTGAATCTTCTTAAGTGTTAATACTTCATCCTCTAATAGAGATCTGATAAAGTGATAACGAAGATCTATATGCTTGGTTCTGGAATGAAATGTTGAATTTTTTGCCAGATGTATAGCACTCTGACTATCACTATGCAAAACACTCTTCCCTTGCTCGAATCCCAACTCTGCCAACAAACCCTGTAACCAAATCATCTCTTTTCTAGCCTCTGTCACGGCTACATACTCAGCCTCTGTAGTAGATAACGCTACAATCCTCAGTATTTGCGAAATCCAACTGACTGCTGTAGTACCTACTGTAAAGACATAACCAGTAGTGCTTCTTCTGTGATCTATCTCACCAGCAAAATCTGAATCTACATAGCCATGTAAATTAACTTCACCTTTTCCAAAATAAAGGCATCTGTTTGTGGTACCTCGTAGATATCGCAATATCCACTTCACTGCTTCCCAGTGAGTCTTTCCTGGATTGGACATGAACCTGCTGACCGCTCCCACTGCATATGCAATATCTGGTCTTGTACAAACCATCGCAAACATCAAGCTACCAATAGCTGAAGCGTATGGAATACTGGCCATGTTGTTCCTCTCTGCTTCTGACTTAGGAGACTGCTTTTTGGATAATCGAAAATGACTAGCCAAAGGTGTGCTAACTGACTTAGCATCACTCATGTTGAACCGCTTCAAAACCCGTTCAACGTAGTCAGCCTGAGACAACTGCAAAATTCCCTTTTGCTTGTCTCTAATGATTCTCATACCAAGAATCTACTTTGCTGTGCCTAAGTTCTTCATCTCAAACTCTTTTGCCAACTGCTTCTTCAACTTACTGATTTCCACAAAATCAGATCCAGCTACTAACATGTCATCAACATAGAGTAGGAGGAAAATGTAACTCGTGTGAAACTTCTTGAAGTAGCAACAATGGTCAGCGTTGCACTTGATATAACCATGTCTCTGCATAAATCCATCGAATTTCTTATACCACTGTCTTGGAGCTTGTTTCAAACCATACAAGCTCTTTTCCAACTTACACACAAGTTTCTCTTTCCCTTTTTCTAAGAAACCTTTCGATTGCTGCATATAAATCTCCTCCATTAGGTCACCATGGAGGAAAACAGTTTTGACATCTAACTGCTCTAGGTGTAAACCCTCTGATGCAACAATGCTAAGAACTGAACGAATGGTAGTCAGTTTCACAACCGGAGAAAATATGTCGGTGTGGTCGATTTCTGCTTTCTGCTGAAAGCCTTTTACTACAAGTCTCACCTTGTACCTCTTAGAACCATCATGTTCTTCTTTGACTCTGTAGACCCATTTATTATGGAGAGCTTTCTTTCCTACTGGCAGCTCAGTTAGCCTCCATGTTTTGTTGGAAATAAGGGACTTCATCTCATCTTCCATCGCAAGCTCCCACTGGCTCGCATCTGCTGCACTGCATGCTTTATCAACCTATTGAGTATTTCCATCTGCAATATGTTCGTCTGACTGAGTACTCTCACTATCTTGAACATCATCTAACTCAACACACACAGGATCACTCTGTGCTGTAGGCTCTAAGGTTGTTGTGTGTCTGTCCTTATACATAACCTTTTCATTGAACACTACATCTCTGCTTCGGATCAGTTTTTGGTTCTCATCATCCCACATGCGGTAACCATACTCGTCACCGCCATAGCCAATGAAAATACACTTTTGTGACTTGGGATCAAGCTTACCCCTCATAGTGTCACTAACATGTACATATGAAACACAACCAAAAACTTTTGAATGTAAAAGTGTTACCTCTCTACCGCTCTAGACCTCTTCTGGTATTCTGTGCTCCAATGGTACTGATGGACCACGATTGATTAAGTACGCTGCTGTACTGACTGCTTCTGCCTAGAACTGTTTTGGCAACCCTGCCTGAATGTGCATGCTTCTAGCTCTCTCAGTGAATGTCCGGTTCATCCGTTCTGCTACGCCATTCTGTTGTGGTGTACGTGGAACAGTTCTCTCTAATTTGATACCGTTCTCATTGTAAAATCTCTTAAACTCGGTGTCCTGATACTCTCCACCATTATCGGATCGTAATCTCTTGATCTTCAAACCCGTCTCATTCTTTATCATAGCCTTCCAACTCTTGAACACACCGTACACTTCAGATTTATATTTCAAGAAATAAACCCATACCTTTCTCGAATGGTCATCGATGAAGGTGACGAAATAGGACTTTCCGCCAATAGATGAGACATTTGTTGGCCCCCAGACATCAGTGTGAACTAGCTCAAGCTTCTCCTTTCTGAGTTCTCTACCGCTTTTCTGAAAACTAACCCTCTTCTGCTTACCGAATACGCAATCCTCACAGAAGTCGATATCAATCGAATTTAGACCTGGTAGCTTTCCCTTTGCGAGCATAACCTTGAGTCCCTTTTCACTCATGTGACCTAGCCTCTGGTGCCATAAATTATGACCCTCCTTGCTTTCTGCAATTGCTATAAATGTGCTAGCCTTAGTGGTAGTGTATAGAGTACCTGTTTTCTTTTCTCGTGCTATAGTCATAGCCCCTTTGGAAACTTTCCACTTATCTTCACTAAAAGTGGTCACATAACCTTCACTCGCCAACTAGCCTACTGAGATCAGGTTCTTCCTCAAGTCTGGAATGTGTCTGACATCCCTCAACTTCCATATCGATCCGTTGAGTCTGATATGTACTTCACCCTTGCCAACAACACTGTGGGGTTGATCGTCACCTAGATAAACCTTGCTGAGGTTTCCAAGTGCATAGCTCTCAAAGAGCTCTCGACTTGAGGTGGCATGGAATGATGCTCCAGAGTCCAAAACCCAAGACACTGGTTTACTCTCCAAAGAGCATATCAGTGCATCATCTGCTTATTCTAAGACAATATTTGCCTCTGTCTTGTCATCCGCTACCTTCTGCGGGGATCTACACTGGTTCCTTAAATGACCAGTCTTACCGCAATTCCAACATTCGATTGCTTTGGAATTTTTGGTACCTCGAGACTATGATCTTCCCTGTCTCGACTTGGAACGGCCACGCCTTTGGTTTCCTCCTTTTTGTCTGTTCGAACCTCTACCTCTGGTGTCGACATTCAATGCTGTGCCACTGCTTGAAGAGTCTAACGACTGTCTTCTGATCTCTTCAATGAGTACCATACTCACAACGGTATCATACTTCAGCGGATCTATCCCTGAAGAATTACTGATTGCAGCCACTGTGGCATTCCAGCTCTCTGGCAATTGATTAAGGAGAAAAGCTGATTTCACCTTGTCTTGAAACACTACTTCAATTGATTCCAACTGCCCATAAATGTCATTAAGCTTACTGAGATGTTCACCAACATTCCCACTCTCGGACATCTTCAGATTCGTCAATCTGCTAATGAGATGTAATGTATTTGCTCCAAACGGCTGTTCGTACATCTTCGAAAGAGCTTCCATGAGAGACTTTGCAGTCTTCTCTTTCCTGATTTCCAAGAGCCTTTCGATCTAGGATATTCCACTCCTCTTCTTTCATCGAATCTGGCTTCGTCCCTTCTAGCGGTAAATACAAATTTTTCTGGAATAACACATCCTCAATTTGCATCTTCTAATAGGTAAAGTTTGTATAATCAAACTTGTCGATCATTACTGCATTTTCTTCTCCCATAGCTCCCACTGAGCCTATTAGAGATATTTGGAGTGCAAAACCGAGTATACGGTTGCATCGGAGGTAGTTCAAAACCTTAAGAACGCCTTTGACCGCATCCAAAACGGGTAAAAAATGACTCCAAACGGGCCAAAACAAATTCGCACAAAAGACAGAAATTTAATCACGAAGTCAGTACATTCTCTGGGTGAGTGCCGGCGCATCCCTGCTCTTATTGGGGTGATTCTTGCGCCAAAATGTCGAGCTTCGAATTCTCTTTCCGTAGATATATTATAAGCCTCCTTCCGATAAACGATGCTCTGGAAAATCACGCCGAACAGAAACTGCTGCTCGATGGACCCAAAAAACTGGCTGAAACTTCAGGCAGTGCGTGGGGGCGCATGCGGCACTTTTCGGCGACGCGCTTGACACTGTTGGCTTCGTCTCGTTGAGCCAAAGCTCCCGCTGTGGTCGGTTTCTGATTTAGGGCACTCGAAAAATCAGATCTGCGGATTTGATGGGGGCTTCTGAAACTGATAACTCTTTGACAATATTTCTCTTATAAGTTCAGAATCTCTGATGTTAACAATCACGTAACTATAACACAAAACAAGATGAATGACATAAATGTGCTATATTTCTTTCGACTTTTCAAACTAAATCATTTCACAAAAATAACCAAATCCTGTTATGGATCCAGTATCAACTTGATGATTCTTATTTTTACACTCCAATCATTGGAGGCTCTATCTGTCTGAGGAACGTAAAATAAAAAAACAACTTCCCTTGTATCTTCTGCATTACTTGGAGAAAAACTAGAACAAGAACTAGAAAAAAAAAAAATTTCTTCCCATAATTTCATCACTGCTTTTTAAGTGGATATATTCCTTGAAGCTATAATATACAATACAATACAATAAAATCATGTCTCTGGTATCTGTTTTCCTTTCCCTAGCTCATATGTAGTTTGAAAGATGGTTCTAAACAGAAACTAAAGCTCTAAGTAATTGTATTAGTGACTGTTAAAATTAATGAGATGATTTGAGAGATACTAGAATAGTACCGTAGTTGTTGATACAATTTTGGAAGAAGTGCATGAGACAAATGGATGGGGGTTGGACTTGGCTTGTCTGATCATCTCTGACATCTCTTTCAGGTCTCCAAACACAGCCTCAACTACACCCAATTCAATACCCTCCATAGGAAGTACATTCAATTACTAGGAGTTACTAGCCGGACTGCAAGTAGCTGTCTTTATTTTTGTGGAACTCAAAAGTAGCAATTATCTAAGGATCGAGTGGTGCTTGAGAGTGATAATACATATATGTACACATGATGTATATATGTACATGTGAAGGTCTGATCAAAGAGAGATGATAAGGCATGCAACGATGAGAGCATGCAAATTGCCAATTGCTGAACCCCAAGGCCCAAGCTGTCTGTAGCGAGGGAAATACAAGTAGAAGAAACCAACAAAAACACATAATAATGATGATTGCAGTACAAGAATAAGTAACTTCAACTTTTCTATTTTCTATATCCAAGGCAAAACATAAGTTCCTATTGGGAGACTTGTTAAATATTTGCAGTGACTACAAGAAAGAACCTCCATTGGGCTACCAATTATGAAAGCCACTAAGGTTATCTTAGCTCCAACACTTGCATAAAGAAAACAATTACTCTATAATGGAAATACAAATCGCACTTTGCTATGGTCTTTATTATCCCTATTAAAATGAGGCCAGACATTATACTAAATTGTTATCTGATTGAACAAAAAGCATCAAACTGTAAAACTTTTGCCAACGATACCACATATAACAGAAATTCATGTCAGAGAATGGAATTGTAGAAAGAAGGGAGAAGAACAAAATAAATCTTCCACATGACATGACGAAGACATGCAACAAACAGAACAACAGTCTTTTACACACTAGCCACTTCTATCACGTAAAAAATTAATCCAATTCAAAAGAGTGTGAATCATGATCAAGAACACCACAGCCTAAGCCCTGTCCTTCCATTTGTAAACCTCATCATAAACCATGTGCTCCAAAACCATCACCACCATGACTCACCAGTATCGTTAAGCTATAAACTTGTATTTTTTCTTTTTTTTTTTCTCAACACCAATAGAAGGGAACAAAACTACACACCGCTAAGACAATAAAACTGCTAAAGCAGAGCTAACAGAAGGAAAAACATTCCAAGACATACCTGAGGCCCTAGCTAGAACAACCACCCTGCTAGCAACGGAATTCAACACTCAAGGCCCAGTGCAAGGAGACATCACCAAGCTTACACCAAGAGAAATAACTGCTAATGCCTCCTATGAGAATATGAGGCTTAGACCAGACTTGATTTGCAATCCCCTTCAACAACACTATGGACATGTATTTGCACTAAAGACTGAGCATCCTCCCTCAAAATAATCGTTCTGCCACAACAGCAGATGGAAACATGCGAGTTAAAGCTGAGCCATGCATAGGAAAAGACCATCATCATGTCGCAGAACAAAGCCGCCTCCACAACCCTTACTGTAGGCATCAAATTTAATTTCAGATCGCTAGTAGGGGAGGAACCCACTACATACCATCAGAAGGGAGACACGTCACCAGAGCTCTCAACCAAATTGATCAGCTTGAAGCCTTCTAAGAGCTCATTCTAGTCTCTCTGAGCATTTTTCCATCACCAGGGATACAGTTTCAAAACAATTTGAACTACTTACCACGTAGCCTTTCTTATATTATTTTCTTCACCCTTAAGAGTCACTAAGTAACACTGTTCTCTCATATGTGTGTAGTGTGTATCCAAACAAAAAAAATGCAAGGATCGATGCAGCTAGCTTCCACTCTTTTTGAAACAAAAATCACCAAGAAGATATAGAAACAGGTGCTGTTATAAGCATAAGAAAATACACTTGGCTGTGATCTTGATTATCAACATTAGAAGGTGTTGGCCTTGAAATTCTATTTCGGACAATAATTCTTATTTTGATATTAACAAAACATTTAAAAGCGTGTTTGGTACTAATAAAAATTTGAGCTAAATGTTTCAGCAAGAACATGAAAATGATTCGGAAAGAATAGAAACACAAACAGCGATATGCGACAATGTAACTCAAGCGCAAAATCGGAAAAAGACAAAATGGTCAACGAAAGGTGAAAGCTGAACACTCAAGATCCGTGGTAGATAGGTCGGTGTGAGAATATTGTAATAAGGTATTTTATGCGTTGATTGGCCCTATAAGCTCAAGTGATTAAAGAACCGAACTCAAAACGGGACAAAAACGAACCTTGAATCAAAATCTTTGAGTCACCCAGTCGACTGGCCAAGCAATGGCAGCCAACTGGCTATGACCCAGTCGACTGGCCAAAGGCCCAGCTGACTGGATGAAACAGAGAGTTATAAACTTATTTGATTGTTTGAGGCAGTCGACTGGCCTGTCCAAGGCAGTCGACTGGCTCTTGAGGCAGCAGACTGGACATAGCCGTTGGGAAAAATATTTTAAAATACAGCTTGGAGACAGTCGACTGGGTGCTTCGGTATTTTAAGAAAAAATAAATCTGAAAATTATTTTTGCCCATCACTTAGTGTTTATTCTTGCTACTTTTTAGATCTCACTCTCCAAATCTCCTAGAGTGAGATTCACTCTCATGTTTCACTATATATATAATGAGATATGGGATTGAAAGACAAGTTCTTGTGCGAGAAATTTTTCTGAAAAATCTTCATCTTTTATTTTCTCTCAAATACTCATTGAAAAGTCTTTTGAAAGCAAGAAGCAAGAAATATCTTTTTTCACTCAAATCATTTTGAAGATTTAAACTCTAGCTCTTTGCTTATTTTCTCATTGAATTTATCCTTTGAGAATATATATCTAGAGTTCTTGAAATATCACCTAAAAACACTTGAGCTTATATTGATCTATCTTCCATAAAAATCTTAGGGTTTTTGAGTGTTTTTTATTCTTGAGTGATATATTGATTGCATACACAAATTTGTGATCTTAGGTAAGTGACGCCCACTGTTTCAAGGGAGGATTGTTCTCTTGATTGTGTGACGAGGTAGTTAGCTCGTGTGTAAAGGTTTTGTTATTTCACAAATTGAAGGAAGAGTCATAGTGTGAGGATTGGGAAAGTCTCAAGAAAGGGGATTCTTTAAGCCGAGTTCTAGGAGTTACCAAACCTCGTAAAAATCATGGTGTCAATCTCTCTATCTCTATCTGCTTATTTTGTTATCTTGCATGCTTAATTAATCTTGTGATAAATAGCTTGATAAATGAAATTAAGTCTTTCATTGAAAACTCACTTGTTTAACAAATTTAGAGAATTGTGGATATTGCTAGTAATTGTTTAAAAGAACTTAACAATTGTTTCAAATCCTATTCACCCCCCTCTAGGGCTAATTAGTGACTAACAATTGGTATGAGAGCCTAATCTCTACTTGTTTTAGACTTAACCATCTTAGAGAACGACCATGGCCTCAAATGTAGTCACCCACGTAGAAGGACAATCCAACAATAGGCCCCCATGGTTTGATGGTTCAAACTATAGTTATTGGAAGACTAGAATGATAGATTTTCTTCAAGCTATTGATTATCAAATTTGGCAAGTTATTGTTGATGGACCTTTACTATAACCAAAGTGGTAGATGGAAAATCAATCCCTAAATTGCCAAAGGAATGGGATAATGATGAGCATAGACTTATGTCGTTTAATGCTAAAGCTAAGGTAAATCTAAATTGTGCCTTAAGTCCAAATGAATTTAATCATGTTTCTACTTGCTACACAACCAAAGAAATATGAGATAAACTAGAAGTAACGTATGAAGGTACCACTCAGGTTCGAGAATCTAAAATTGATATACTCATGCATGAATATGAATTATTTGCCATGAAGGAAGATGAAAATATCAATTCTATGATGTCTTGTTTCACTAATATTTTGAATGGACTAAAGCATCTTGGTAGAATTATTCCTAAATCCGATGCGGCATGCAAAGTCCTTAAAAGCCTTCCGGTCAAATGGGATGCAAAAGTGACGGCAATTAAAGAAGCAAATGATCTTAGCACAATGAGCCTTGATGAGATTTTTGGGTCTCTTCTCACTTGGGAAATCACCTTAAAATCTCGTGAAGAAGACACCAAGCCTAGAAAAGGTATAGCCTTACAAGCCTCTACAAAAATTGAAACAAATGAGCAAATTGAAGAAGAGTTAGATGAAGACATTGCCTTGATCACCCAAAGATTTAAGAGATTTCTTCAAAGAAAGAAGGCTAGCGGCAGGAGATTCATAAGGAGAAATGAGCCAAGAGGCGAGTCTAGCAAGAGGGAGCCTCTAACTCGCTTCAATTGTGGAAAACCGGGGCATTATAAAAGTGAGTGTTTCAAGCTCAAAAAGGAGAATGAGAAAAGGTCAAACAAGATGGCCATGAATGCTACATGGGATGACTATGACTCTTGTGATTCGGATGAGGAAGAAAATGGCGAGGAAATAGCAAATCTTTGCCTCATGGCAAATGAAGATGAGGTACATTTAAATTCACAAGTATTAGATAAATCAAATATGTCATATGATGAGATCCTATTCTCCTATAATGAATTGCAAGATGCATTTGAAGAATTGCATAATGAATTTGAAAGATTAGCTAGTTAACACATTTTAATTAAGAAAACTAAATCTTCATGTAGTCCTACTTGTTTCACCGTAGTTGATTCAAATATAACGGATGACAAAAGAATTGAGATAAAAAAGGAAAATGTTTTATTGAAAAGACTATAGATGATCAAATAAACATCTTAGCAAAATTCTTAAAAGGAAAATAAAATTTGAGCATTATGTTAGGAAGATAAAGAAGATCATTTGACAAAAGTGGTTTAGGGTATGATGCTTTTAACAAAGATGCACTTATATTGAAAAAGAGAAAATCATTGAGGCATACTTTTTCAAAACAATCATCTCACTCACCCTCAATTGATCATAAACATGTTACATGTTACTATTGCAAGAAAAATGGTCATAAGGCAAATGTATATCTTCTAAGAAAGAAGAAAGTTGTCTCAAAAATGTTTTGGGTTCCAAAAGAAACCATTGCATGTCTACGTACAAAAGGAAATGTTGTAACTAAAACGTTATGGGATCCAAAAGGAACTATTGCATCTCTCTCTAACCTTAGTGGACCCAAAAGAGATTGGGTACCAATTAATGTTACTTAAATTTGTTTTGTAGGTATGCTTGAAGTCCACCTCAAAAGAAAGATGGTTTCTTGATAGCGGATGATCAAGGCATATGACGGGAGACTAATCAAAATTCATGTCTTTAAAATCATATGAAGGTGGGATCGTTACTTTTGGAGACAACTCTAAAGGAAAAATTATTGGAATTAGATCCATCGGTATATCTTCTTCTTTATCTATAGATAATGTGATTTTAGTTGATGGTTTGAAGCATAACTTGTTTAGCATTAGTAAATTATGTGACAAAGGTTATGATGTTACTTTTAGGTCAAATGCATGCATAGTTGAGAAAGATGAAAATCAATTGTTCAATGCCAAAAGAAACGGAAATTTATATACTATGTTGCTTTGTGAATTGCATGAACAAGATGTTAAGTGTTTTGTCACATCTAGCAAAAATAATTGGTTATGTCATAGACACTTAGGACATGCTAGTATGGACCTCATTCATCGTTTATCTAAAAATTATTTAGTCAAAGGCTTCCCGAAGACTTATTTTTCAAAAGATAAAGTATGTAGTGCGTGTCAAATAGGCAAGTAGGTAAAATCCTCTTTCAAAATAAAGAAAGAGATTACCACTTCTAGACCATTAGAGCTACTTCACATGGACCTTTTTGGTCCGGAGAGAATGAGTAGCTTAGCCGGAAAATTCTATGTACTTATTATAGTCGATGACTACTCTAAATTTACTTGGGTTCACTTTCTTGCTCATAAAAAATGAAACTCACTCCATTATTGGTAAATTTTATAGAGTCATTCAAAATGAAAAAGATTTGAAAATCAAGAAAATTAGAAGTGATAGGGGTAGAGAATTTGATAATCAAGATCTAGAGAAATTATGTGATGAACTTGGTGTATCTCATGATCTCTCGTCTCTAAGATCTCCTCAACAAAAATGGTGTGGTTGAAAGAAAGAATAGATCTTTGCAAGAAATGGCTAGAACCATGTTAAATGAACACAACCTTCCCCGAAGCCTTTGGGCGGAAGCGGTAAATACCGATTGTCATGTCATAAATAGAGTTATCATTCGAATGAAATTGGGAAAAACACCTTATGAGTTATGGAACGGTCGAAAGTCCAATATTGAGAATTTCAACGTGTTCGGTTGTAAATGCTTTGTGCTAAATGATAAAGATAATTTGGGAAAGTTCGACTCCAAATCGGATGAAACAATTTTCTTAGGTTATTCCTCAAGAAATAGAGGCTTTAGAGTCTTTAACAAAAGGACTTTAACCATGGTCGAGTCTATCCATGTTGTTTTTGTTGAATCACTACCACTACCATTACCTAAGGTTGACCTAGATGATGATGAAGTTGTAGGGATTGATGATAGGTTAAATAACCTTAATATATCTAACTCATCAAGTAGGCAAATGGACAAGAGTGAAGTTGGGAATCAATCTAATGATGAATTGACAAACTCAATTCCTAAATCTTGGAGGGTTGTACACAACCACCCTCTTGACCAAGTCATAGGAAATCCTTTACATGGTGTTAGCACCAGATCTCAACTTAGAGACTTATGCAATCACATGGTTTTTGTGTCTCAAATCGAACCCAAAAAATTTCACGAAGCTCAATGTGATGATTCTTGGATCATGGCTATGCAAGAGGAGCTAAATCAATTTGAACGTAATCAAGTTTGACATTTAGTTCCTCAACCCGCACATCAAACTATAATAGACACAAAATGGATTTTTTGAAATAAAAAGGATGAAAATGGAGTGATTATTCAAAACAAAGCAAGATTGGTAGCTCAAGGTTAGAATCAAGAGGAAGGCATTGACTATGATGAAACCTTTGCACCCGTAGCTAGATTAGAAGCAATTAGAATGTTTCTTGCATTTGCATAATCTATAAATTTTACTCTTTATCAAATGGATGTCAAAAGTACTTTTCTAAACGAAACTATAGATGAAGAAGTGTTTGTAAAGCAACCACCCGGTTTTGAAAATAAACTTTTTCCAAATCATGTTTATAAATTATCTAAAGCCTTGTACGGTTTAAAGCAAGCTCCTAGAGCTTGGTATGAGAGGCTTAGTGATTTCTTGATTCAAAATGGTTTTTCAAAAGGAAAAGTTGATAATACACTCTTTACAAAATCAGTCAAGAACAACTTGTTGCTTATCCAAATATATGTTGACGACATTATATTCAGATCAACAAATGCTTCTCTTTGCAAAGAAATCACAACAAGTATGCAAAATGAATTTGAAATGAGTATGATGGATGAGTTGAACTTCTTCTTAGGGTTGCAAATCAAGCAAAGTGTGGATGGCTTATTTGTTAGCCAATCCAAGTATACTAAATATTTTCTAAAGCGATTTGGTATGGAGGAAGCCAAAAATGCCATAACTCCTATGAGTACCTCTATTAAGCTAGACAAAGATGAAAATGGAAAATGTGTTGACATCACTAAATATAGAGGCATGATTGGAAGTTTGCTTTATTTAACCGCTAGTAGACCGGATATAATGTTTAGCGTATGCTTATGTGCTCGTTTTCAATCTTGTCCTAAAGAATCTCACTTTCTAGCCATAAAACGTATTTTTCGCTATCTTAGTGGGATAATTAATTTAGGACTGTGGTATCCACGTGACACTACACTTGATCTCACTAGTTATTCGAATGCCGATTTTGCGGGATGTAAACTGGATAGGAAAAGCACAAGCGATATATGTCACTTTCTAGGACACTCCCTAGTATCATGGTCAAGTAAAAAGCAAAATTCCGTTGCTTTGTCTACGGCCAAAGCCGAATACGTTGCGGTCGGTAGTAGTTGTGTTCAAACTCTTTACATTCAGCAACAATTACTTGATTTGGGACTTGTCTTCAATCATGTACCAATTAAATGTGGCAATACTAGTGCTATTTGCATCTCTACGAATCCAATTCAACACTCACGCACAAAGCACATCGAGATTAGGCATCACTTCTTACGGGATCACGTAGCTAAGGGCAACGTTGAATTGGTTTTTATTGATACTAAAAATCAATTAGCGGATATTTTCACAAAACCTCTCTCGGATGAACCTTTTTCAAAAATTCGTAGAGAAATTGGAATGGCCATGGATTTTGAAGTAATAGCTTAGTTTTCTCAAAACCTCGTCTACTATCTCGACTTTCAAAATTTTGAAGGTTTTTTGAAGGCCAGTCGACTGCCTCATAATGGCCAGTCGATTGGGTGAACCAGAGAGTTTTTGCGTTTTAAATCTATTTCAGGGAGTCGACTGCTTACCTTTAGCCAGTCGACTGGGTCATGAGCCAGTCGACTGCCTCCATTTGGCCAGTCGACTGCCTCTGCACGAACTCTATTTTATAACCTCCTTTCTCTTCGTCTTCTCTCCACGGTTTCTCACTTCCCTTCCCTATTTCACGCCCTCAATTCACATCTCATTCATTTCCCCACTTCCCCACGACCTTCATCTTCATCCTCTTCCCTTAATATCACCTATACATATATACATACACACATATATATATCCATACCCATTATCCTCTTGTCTCCACAGATTCCTTCCTTCTCTCTCTAAAAATGTTTCCATTTCTATTGGTTCTCATATCCCTCATGGCACCCAAGCCCGTGCCCACAGCTCCTACTCGCAAGCAAACCCTTCGTGGTGGAAGCTCGACTGCTGCACCTCCTCCACCACGTCTTGCATCCCCTGTCCATGAGGAAACTGATTCTGAAGATGAAATTGGTCCCATGTCCATCTCTGCTCTTCTCAGCAACGACGAAGACAACATTCGTCTTTTCGAGACAAAATTCATCCATCAAAAAATCGCTTGGTGTCTCATTATGACTCAAAATCTATGCGAAGAGATTGGTGAAAATACGTTCAATCTCTTCCAAAATATGGGTTGGGACTTCTTTGTTTTTTTCAATGTTCTTCATTACCAACGTTTCGTCAAAGCATTCTACACGAATTTGAGAAATCCGTCTCAACCGAGCCCCCCTACCATCTCTCTCCGCTCCGATGTTGCAGGAAAATCTTTTAACCTCACTGAAGCCATAATCAATGATGCATTTTGGCTCTCTCCAGGCGACATTTCCTACCACTGTCTATCTATTTAGTATTCTTCCAATGAATTCAATCCTCTCGAAGCTGTTCGGGGCAATTTCGGTTAATAAAGAGACTACCACAATTGTAAAATTTCCATCTTCCTCGCTTACTCCCGAGGCTCGACTTGTGCACAATATTATCACTTACTCCATATTTCCCAAGTTCGGAAGCCAGAGTCTTGTGTCGATATTGGAAGCCTTCCTTATCTTTTGTGTCATGACAGGTTGAAAGGTAAATCTAGCCTTCATCTTCATTTCTGCAATCCTTGAGTGCCAAAAGAAGAACGGTGTTCTCATCTTTCCCACACATATTTCTTATCTTCTTGCATGGTGCAATGTTCCGCTTGATGAAGAACCTTCGGAGCACAACCCTATTTTTCTCGATTGCACTCATCTGAAGCATACACACATTGGAAAAAATGTCAATGGGGTGTTGGTCTCTCTAAAAGATGTTCCTCCAGCGGACTAAGCTGGTCCTTCCGTTCCTCATCCCGACGCTCCGACTTCTTCATTTCCTTCACTGGGCAGCTCATTCGACATTCCTGATTTTTGGTTCGGTGGAAATCTCGAAACCCTTAATCAAATTCTAGAGGTCGTTAAGCGTAATGAGGAAGCCCACAAGAAGACTGTTGAGGACATGAAGCATCTTGAGGAGAAGGTTGACCGCATCACCACTGCTATGGAAGCTGTTCGCCGCGATCCTCCGCCTTTTTGATGTAGCCAAAGGGGGAGAATTTTTAGGTGTTTTAGGTGTTTGGCCGTAGCTTATATTTTGCGTAGCATAGGGCGTTGCCAATTTTGGTTTGTGTGTTTTTGTTCTTGCTATGTTTTATTATCTTGTGTGTCGTTGTAGTAGTAAAACAACATGTATCGAATATTGCAAATTTTAAATGAAAAATATTGTTTCTATTGTCTTTCAATGCATTACCTCAATGTCTATCAAATTGAAAAATTTATTTCCTAAGGGGGAGCATCGAAAGATAAATGAAAGATGCACACATTAAGGGGGAGTATCACTTGATACTTCACCAAATATGCGCAAACACGATATGTTTTGTCAATATAAAAAAGGGGGAGATTGTTGGCCTTGAAATTATATTTCGGACAATAATTCTGATTTTGATATTAACAAAACATTTAAAAGCGTGTTTGGTACTAATAAAACTTTGAGCTAAGTGTTTCAGCAAGAACATGAGAATGATTCGGAAAGAATACAAACACAAAAAGCGATAAGCGACATAATAACTCAATCGCAAAATCGGAAAACGACAAAATGGTCAACGAAAGGCGAAAGCTGAAGACTCAAGACCCGGGGTAGATAGGTCGGTGTGATAATATTGTAACAAGGTATTCTATGTGTTGATTGGTCCTATAAGCTCAAGTGATTAAAGAACCGAACTCAAAACGGGACAAAAACAAACCTTGAATCAAAATCTTTGAGTCACCCAATCGACTGGCCAAGCAATAGCAGCCGATTGGCTATGACCCAGTCTCCTGGCCAAGGGCCCATCCGACTGGATGAAATAGAGAGTTATAAACTTATTTGATTGTCTGAGGCAGTCGATTGGCCATAGCCGTTGGGATAAATATTTTAAAATACAACTTGGAGGCAGTCGACTGGGTGCTTCAGTATTTTAAGAAAAAGTAAATCTGAAAAATATTTTTGCCCATCACTTGGTGTTATTCTTACTACTTTTCATATCTCACTCTCCAAATATCCTAGAGTGAGATTCACTTTCCAAACCCTAGTGCTTCACTATATATAGAATGAGATATGGGATTGAAAGACAAGTTCTTGTGTGAGTAATTTTTCTGAAAAATTTTCATCTCTTATTTTCTCTCAAGTAATCTTTGAAAAGTCTTTTGAAAGCAAGAAGCAAGAAATCTCGTTTTCTCACTCAAATCATTTTGAAGATTTAAACTCTAGCTCTTTGATTATTCTCTCATTGAATTTATCCTTTGAGAATATATATCTAGAGTTCTTGAAATATCACCTAAAAATACTTGAACTTATATTGATCTATCTTCCATAAAAACCTTAGTGTTTTTGAGTGTTTTTGATTCTTGAGTGATATATTGATTGCATACACAAATTTGTGATCTTGGGTAAGTGAAGCCCATTCTTTCAAGGGAGGATTGTTCTCTTGATTGTGTGACGAGCTAGTTAGCTCGTGTGTAAAGGTTTTTCTATTCCACATATTGAAGGAAGAGCCATAGTGTGAGGATTGGGAAAGTCTCAAGGAAGGGGATTCTTTTTGCTGAGAACAAGGAGTTACCGAACCTCGTAAAAATCACGATGTCAATCTCACTATCTCTATCTCCTTATTTTTTTTTTATCTTGTATGCTTAATTAATCTTGTGATAAATAACTTAATAAATTAATTTAAGTCTTTCATTGAAAACTCACTTGTTTAACAAATTTAGAGAATTGTGAATATTGCTAGTAATTGTTAAAAAGTCACCTCCTCTAGGCCTAACTAGTGACTAACAGAAGGCTAAACATCATTTGCAACCAAATACATACCTTCCGTTTTGAAAAGTAAAGCGATTCAAAGAAAAGCCCCAAAAGGTTGGAATGACTACGGAAAACACAGTACAAGAATAAAGCCCGGGAATCAAACTTGAATAAATCTAAGCAAATCCATTAAAAAGATCAAAACTATCTACACTCTTCTTTGCCATATGATTACTACACAATTATGTGTTTAGCTTGAAACCAAACCACTTGACGGAGACAAACCCTATTTTTAAACAAAGGTAACCACAAAATACAGCAGACAAAGTTATCCACAGAAGATAACAGATATGGAAGAGCAAAGGGCATTACAAATATGTTAAAAAGAAGAAAGAAGTACGAACAAGACAAACCTCCAACTAAAGTTTGGAAGCTTACGCTTTCCTATTCCAACATCCAGGAACTTATTCAAGCATCACATCCCAAGTATTTTAAATGTAAGATAAGTAAAAGATGCATGATCACTTAAGGGAAAAGATCTAACTTCAACATATTAATCCCACTATAATAGATAGTGTACATGAAAGTTACACCAGAGTGAGATAACAAAAACTAATACTACAACTACTGATATCCACTAAAAGAGCCAACATTTACTCCTACTTATGATGTACATGCTATACAGTAGAGTAATTGAAATAAGATTCAAATGAGGTGTCTTAATGCAAGCTGTGTAGTGAGCCATCATATAAGCAAAAAACTGGAAACATATGCCTTCTTGCCCTTCCAATTTCTTTTCCACAATAGAAATCTTCTTGTTTCTTGAAACCCCATTGCTAAATAAAAAATAAATAAAGCTCCCCTCAAAGTAACTGCATCACAAGACTCTGTCTCCATCCCCAACCCCTCCATTTCCTTTGTTGAGCAAGACTAAGCTTTTTGTGTAATTTCCGACATAAAAGTATTTTGCTCGACCACATATCCCACATGAAGTAATTCTCTTAGCCAGTAGGTCAGCTGAAATCATATCCCATTCTGTTGATGACCGCCCATCCTCCATTGATTCTAAGAGAAGTTCACCATTCCTCCGAAATCCAATTACTTTACTCTCATCCAAATCTACATTAAACGCGTGGGTCCAAGACTCTTCCACACCGTACTTTTGCATGACCCATATCGAGACTGGTTCATTAGCCGTTTGAGAATACTTGTTTACAGAGATTGAGTCCCCAATCACAAAAATAGACATGTATGTGATATTCATAGACTCGCGGAATTCCTCGGTACTCATATCGAAGAAGAAGATCAAAGCAGGATAATCCCAATACCCGCCATAAATCCAATGAACAGCCCCATTGAGAAAAACCTGTGTCGAATATTGACCATAATCGATTCGATAAGGGGGACGAGTAGCATTACGAATGTTTATCCATAAACCTTCATTAAACGAATACAGCTAGATCTCATAACTCGAGGAATGAGGCACTTCTATATCACCTTGATCCGGGAAAACAACCCTAACCACCTTATAATCATTAGTGATGCAATCAAAGTCATAACCAAGCGTAAGCCAATGCGGACCCAAGGTATCAAAGGTAAAAAAGGGCTTCTGATGCCTGACCCATTTTCTAATAGTAGGATTCCACAGAAAGGTAAGATTGGTATAACCCAAAACATCATCACTCAGGCATACCAAGTTGTTACAAGAACTGAGTACCCGGAAATAGTATCCAAAGAGGGTGGGAGTTTGGAGATTGATACGATATTGATCAAATGATGGGTTATCAAAATGAAGTGAGTAATGCTCTTCTATATTTCTGCCTTGATTTGTAGTTGAAGTGCAATCCTTAATAGCCCTAACTAGACATAGGCATGAAGGACTTCTTAATCTTTTACGGCCTGGAGCTTTCAAGAGTTTCATTGCGGAGTGTGAGGCTTTGAGGAACATCAGGCTTTGCGGAGTGTGAGGCTAGGTCAGCTGATTATGTGATTTGTGCGGACGTGCCCAAGAATCTTGACCTAGATTCCAAAGGGTAACGGAAAGCAACGAAAGTCTCTTTTCGGCTTTGACTTCTCAAGCGATTATGTGGAAGGGAGAACAACAAACTTCCACTTTGGGTTCTTTTTTGTGCCTCAATGAAGAGGATTTAAAGCAGTTAGGAATGTAACATTGAAAAACATACATCTCACACAAACAATCAACATGTTTAAATGAAAGTGATGAATGTAGAGTAAATGAAGAACTTGAAATTAAAAGAGAACTTTGAGAATTGAATAAAGGAAAGCTTAGAAATGAAATAACAAGGCAGTTAATTAAACTGGAAATTGAAATAAGTAAGACTGAATGAAAATAATAACTTGAAAGTAATGAAGGCTTGAAAGTGAAATAACAAGACTTAATTAAACTAAAGATTTAAAAAATAAAGACTTGATAAGGAATTGCAATAACAATGGGAATTGTATTTGTTTGATTGGTGTGAGACCCTTTCCACAGTTCCAAATAGGTCTTTATTTATAATATTACTCAATAACAAACTCCCTGATAGTTTATAAAAAATAACAACCTGTCTAGATTACAATTCAAATTCAAGTTAAGATAAACTGTTGGTGCAACATCTTTATCCTCATCTTTGACTTTATCTCCTATATTCAAATCTCCCCCACTACCCAATTGGCATGATTTATCACTTAGTCTCCATTCCAAATTGTAATTCCT
Source organism: Cornus suecica (assembly GCA_963922005.1). Lineage (NCBI taxonomy): Eukaryota > Viridiplantae > Streptophyta > Magnoliopsida > Cornales > Cornaceae > Cornus > Cornus suecica. The sequence goes on along the minus strand of OY998243.1, from coordinate 34,426,689 downwards.
TCTGTGATGTAACTTCCATTTTAAAATGCCTATCATTATATCCAATGTGACCTCATTTCTCTAATAAACATTGGCCCAATTTGGACAAGAACTCTCTTTCTTTGCTTCGGTCCAAAATACCAGCCTGAAGCCTGTACATTGATTTGGCCCAATTATAACACAATTCCTTGCCACATCACCTGTCAAAATGAGGTGTCAACAATGCCCCCCAATTTCAAATATTTTATCGGCGGTTGGCCGCCCAAGCTGATAAGATGTTTGAAATTTATAGAACTAGAGAAATTGCCCCCCACCATGCTTGAATCAATCACTTGCAACAAATGGAAAGTCTATGAAATTCAACACTTTATTTATTCATTTATCAATATAAAATTGATTTTTATTCTGATCAGCAGCATCTTGTTGATCACAATTCTACCTAATAAGAAACATTGGTTGATATTTTATTTATCGAGCAATGGATCATTTAACCCATTCAACGACCCACCACTCCAGCTTTGTAATTCTCTCAATGGTGGGTAAGCACGATCGACTAGAATTAAGGTATTATGCAACATCATGTTAGCTGATCTCCCTACTGGTTCTATCAAGAGAACCACATAATAACAATGAAATTTTTTGTCAGCCGACCTTCTTAAAAATTTATATTCTTTAGTAATTTCAGCTTTATCGGCTGAAATTATAAAGAACAAAGTTTTGACGACGACTGATGCACCCCTACTTGTTAATCTATTATCAGCCGTTTCACTCTCGAAAACTTCACTTTCTGCCGATTTGTTCTCAGCCAAATCACTTTCAGCACCTAAATTATGGTCGGTCGATTCATCCTCACATGCCGATGCTTGTTTGGTCGATTCACCATCAGCCAATTTATCCCTAGCCGATTCATTATCAATTGATTCTTTATCAATCGATAGCCCATCAAAAGATTCATTTTTAATATATTTATCGTCGGCTGGTTCGTTTTCTGATTCACTATCACTTGATTCTTCATTAACCGACTCAATATCATCCAAATTATTATCGACAACTACATCATCAACCAATTTATTTCAACAGATTCGACATTGGTTGATTCACTAGCCGATTCATCTATAGCTGATGCACTTTTTCTCGCTGCAACTTACTGGTCCTTTCTATAAATTATAGTAGGATCCTCGACGAACTTATCAAGTAACACCACAGGTTCATCACACTTCATCATGAGCTGATCAACCCCTACGTTGATCCGATCAAAAGGTTTATCAGCAGTTGATTGACCTTGCTTTACTACCAACTGCTGATTTACTACTTGTGGCTGATGATATTCAAGCGAAGCTTGTTGTTGATGTGTCATTAGTTGCCTTCCATGTACTAGTGGTTGTTACAAATCTTCCACTAATGGCTGATGTATCATTGTCATTGGCTGATATTTTAGACAATCATACTGCTGATCGGCCTCTTGCTGTTGCTAATTCCTCATCAATGAATGATATGTCGTCGCTAATTGATAATAATCCAACCAATCTTATGGATGATCATTTACCGCTTGCCCCCCATGTATCAAAGATCGAGGTTAATATTCTGACCAACCTTGATGATGATTAACTTATTGTTACTAATGATTCAACATCATCGGCGGATATGTCGCCGTTGATTGATAATAATTAGGCCAATCTTGTGGATGATTATTTACCGCTTGCCCCCGAGTCTAAAAGATGTTTGGGAAATGACTTCCTAATTATACATCCACCAATTTTGGTTGCCCACTTCATTTGCAGGCTCCTGGTATGGAGTTGGTGGCTGATAGGACGACCAAACTTATTGTTGACTTAGCTGTCCTGTCGATCCTTCTGGCTGATCGACGGGATACATAATCGGCAGACATGCCGATTCTCGTGCATTTGATCCAATTTGATTTTTCTGCCTGTAAAAAGCTGACATCTCTTTTAGTATCTCCATTTTCGCTGCATGTTTCCAATATCACTACCAACCGATGGTCTGGCCGGGCGTGCCAAGAATTGTTTCCTTTTAATCGGCTAGATCAACCGATTATGTTATTTGCGTGTGGGAGTACTGTCCTCAAGCTTTGGAAATCGACATTCTTGTGCACCCAAACTTCTGATTGTATCATGGGTCTTTGCATCGGCAAGTGATATCGATCTTGCCCCTTGGGCTCAATACTTACCCCAGTCGAGAACCAAATATCACCTCCCGGCTCCTTGTTTGATTATAGCTAAGTCAATCGTGAACACTCCTCCTCCTGGGCTCAGCAGGGCTTCTGATTTGAACTGGAGTCTTGTTTCTGTTTCGATAATCTGGGCACCTTCTTTGGGCTAAAATGGCATGTGCTTCTTGAAGCACCTTTTCCAATTCTTCCCTCGTCCTTGTAGATCGGCTTAACCCACCTTTTTCTTGCCTTTTTCTGGCCGATCTGCTAAGGTAATGGTATTGGCCAGAGCAATTTTCAGAAATGGGTCTTCATCAACCCCCATGACTTTCTTTTTCTTTTCAGAAAATTGTAAGTTACCATCTTCAATGGCCTTTTGTAAGTTATTCCTAAAATCAGTTCAGTTATTAGTAGTATGAGTCCAAGAATTATGAAATTTACAAAATTCTTTCCCTTTCAACTCATTAGACGCAGGAATTTTGTGTTATTTAGGCAAATAATCTGTTTGTCTGCAAGCAATTTATCAAACATCTGTTCAGTTTTAGTAAGATCAAAAGAATAGTTCTTCCCTGTATTAGCAGATCCTTTCTTGAATATTGATCTTGCTGATTGACCCCCTCCAGTAGTCGGTTTTGGCTTACTTAATGCTTCGCACACATATGTCTTCTTGATGCACATATCAGCCAAATTGGCCTCCAAATCCTCTTCAACTTCAACTTGGAAAGTCTCATAATTTGGATCATGGTAGTAAGTTCCCTTTGAGGATGTTTTACGCTCTTTCTCCTCTTTCAGCAATGCTTCATACCTTGGAGCCTTATCAGCAAGGTCGAACAAGTCATGAAATTTAATACCTTCGAAATGCTTCCTGATCTCAAATTCCATACCATTCAAAGCAAGTCTAATAAATTCAGCTTCTGGAAGGTTAACTCGGCATCTCATCTTTGCACGTCTGAATCGGGAAATAAATGTATCCACAGTTTCACTTAGTAACTGACTTAATCGAGAGATATCTGCCAAGGTGGCTCCGGTTTTTGTTCCGTAAAATTGAGCACGGAACTTGATAGGTGCTCAATATTGTCCATTTTAAGCCCCTATCTTGCTATTGTCACGTCTTTTCATTTCGTTATTTGATATTTTTATGTCCTTTGTGTGTTTAAGCGTGTTTGAGGAGCTTAATGAAGAAAAAGAGCTAACTTTAGTGGATTAACTAAAGACACGACTATTTCTATCCAGGAGGAGAGCTTAAGAGGTGTTTTCAAGAGAAAAGTGGCTTCTGGAGGGCAGAAATGTCATTTTTTCTAACCGCAACTTCAAGAATCTTAGCAAGCAAGTCAAGGGGGTTCTAATAACACTATTCCCAAGAAACGTTTGTTTTCAGTATTTTGCTACACCTGACCTACGCCCACAGCAACAAAAAGTGGCTAGAAAGTGTCGTTTCTACGCCTAGAGCAGACATAGTAGAAAAGGCCCTACGCCCCAAGCGTAGGGGCCTCGTGATTTTAAGTTTTTGAAATTCCTGTGTTGTCCCCAACTTGTTTATCTAGAGACTTGAAGGGGCATACCGATTAGTTTAATTTCATGTTGTAGGAGTAGTTTGCATGTACTAGTCATACTCTGTCCGAAGATGGGTTGTAGAGAATCCGGTTGACGGTATCCTTTCGGGGGTCGTATTCGACAATTTGCAGTATGACCTGATTCATAGTTATAGATCGCCCTCTTGCAATTGAGTAAAGAGAAAACTATATTATGCGGTTAGTGGTGGAGCGATGAAAACCCTAGTTTTCTCTCTCTTAATCAAAATCTTAATTTACTTTCTTTTTTAGTTAATTTAGTTTTAATTATCAAAATCAAATCAAACTCTTTTTCAAACATAATTCAATACTTTTGAACTGCTGAAGTGAATAAACAAGCCTCTGTGGGTTCGAGATTCCCTTTCATAAGCAGTTTCTATACTACAATTTACTCGTGCACTTGCGATAGGTAAAACCTAGGTCACCTTAAGGGTGTGTTCTTAACACATATTTTTAGCCACCTGATGGGCATCAGGTGTGTGCAAAATATGTGGTTAAAAACAACACCTTAACAACACTAGGTTTTACCCTTCTGCATGCGCACAGATCAATTGTAGACAGTTTTACTTGAGTAGAGGAATATCAATCCCACAGAGACGAGGATTATTCACTTCAATAGACTAAAAACACTGAATTATATTTTTCCGACAAAAATTTTATTTTTGTGAATTATCTAATGCTAATGAAAATAAAATAGAAAGTAGTAATAAATAATGGTTGTGATTCAGAGAGAGAAAACTAGGGTTTCATCACTCCACCACTAACCACATAATATAGTTCAGATTTATGCATGAGGGCGATCCATTGACTGTGAATCAGGTCGTTCCGAGCCAGCAATTTGACCCCAAAAAGGATTACTCTCAATCGGATCTCGACAACCCATCTTAAGACTAAACTGATTAGTGCATGTCAACTACTAACAGAAAGTAAATATAGAAAACTAAATTAAAGCATAAAAATAAACTAAAAGATGAAAAAAAACTAAAACATATCTATAGCAGTTTGTCAGGGCATGGTCTATGTCAACCTAGGGTTTCGAGTTTTATGACCACCATTGTGTAGAAAATCATAGATTAAGCATCCGAGTTCCAACCCATAGTGAATAATTATGATTGTGTAAGATAAATACATTCGAAAAGTCTAAGACAAGAATCAATTCAAATATATAAACTTGTATCACGAATAAAAATGGTCTCTCATGTAACACAATCAACACAGTATAGTTACAGTTTCCCCTCTCTACAATTTAATATAAAACCAGATCTACATTACTTGGCTAGGGTTTTACGAGAAAACCCTAGATAACGAGTTAGTTGATCATGGTGGAGAGAGACTGCATTGTCTGTGTAGAAACTCTCTCCATAATCTTCTTCTCTGGATCTATAGGTCTCCAATGGTGATTCTCTTCTATGGAATCAATGAACTTAACCACCAACTCAATGAACATGCGTGAAAATCAGAACTCTCAACTAAACCCTAATGGTTGCCCTTTTCTATAATCTCATAATACATGAATAATGTCTCTAAAATTAGATAAAACAAATGTGTATAAGCCTGTATGTAGAGGTCCGGAATCATCGATCACTTGAAATCTCGACGCAGGGACAAAACTGAAAAAATCCGAAAACACTCCGAAACCATTCTTCCGCATAAATTGGTCACGTGACCACAAAGTGTGACCTACGCCCAAGCGTAGATCAAGGGCATAGGGTTCCCACTCTGGATCACAGACCAAAGCGTAGGTGTAGTCCATTCTACCTCTTTTTCCCTTTGCCAACGTAGGGTATCATGCATTTTTGTTACAAAAACCCGTTTTTTCATATTTGAGCTAGACTAGTCACCTTTTACTCCCGATGCTTTTGGTTGAAGTAATAATGTTTGGAAATGACATTTTTTCCCTCCGGTGAGATAACGATGTTGGGAAATGACCATTTTGCCCTCCGGTAGCTCTTCTTTGCTCTAACATACCTCTTGACTCCTTTCTCGAGATAAAACGAACACGAACTCAGTTAATTCACTGAGATTAGCTCTGTTTCTTCATTAAGCTCCTGAAACATGCTTACACACACAAACAGGATAAAAATACCAAGTAACGGAATGTAAAGACATAACAAACGTAAGATAAGGGCGAAAAATTACCAATATTAAGCACTTATCACCACCCCAAACTTACATATGGCTAGTCCATTACCAATAAACTCAGAGAGAACTGACTGTGATGATTCTTATTCTATCTAACCTATCTACTCTAACATAATCCATTGCTTTCGTGAAGGTCAAAGATTACACTTAGCACGTGTAACAAGCCTTTTAAACCCCTAGGTTACCCCTAGTGAACGAGTGAAGTCTCGTGAAGGTTTCCAGTGATGGTACCTACAAACTTCTCAGTTTTATGTAATCACACACTCATGAGTTCACACTCACAAGTCAAACAAGCTATGATACAACACACAAGATAATATGAATGTAAATACTCTCACTCACTAACGAACAATAACTATCTCGAGCTTCGTGTCATGAATGGTCCCCACTTGAAGTAAATAACTTTGTTACTCACTACAGTCAATCTAGACAACCTTCCGTGTCTTTGTGAACATTCTACTATGATATTTCAATCTCTCTAAACTTTTGCCTTTAAGAAATAAAATCAACTTTCATACTTTCCACATTATCCCTTTTTATTGTTTTTCTAAGCTCCGAACTTTCCAGCGAAGATTTTTAGTCCCGACCAACTGAGCCTGAGCTTCTTTCATAAGATTTATGCTCATTAGTTTTCTCCCCTTTTTACGCGAACAGTGATATTGGTCATACCAAGGCCCGGTTACTCAGTTCGAAGAACTACTTTTTGCATCTAATTCTAAAAATAAATTTTCAATAACATCCTTCCAACATAACATAACACACCCCTTCTCCCCGTGTATTTCGGCAAAATTATCAATTAAAGATCAATTTTCGCACAGTGAATGTGTGCTTGTGCTTATAGGTCAAAGTCGTCTTTCTTTGTTTCAATTTCACTAATCACTCACCCATGTAAACCACATCACTTCACTAACTCGATCCAAAAATACTCTCATGAGCGGGAACATCACATCACATACTACTTATGCATTATAAACATAAATTCAATCAACTCATCATGTGAAACACTCATGCGTAGAAACAAAGAACTTTTTCAAAACTGTCAATTTTTTAGATTTTTTAAAAACATTTCCTTCCTTACAACTATACCCTTACCCCCAAACTTAAATGTGTCCATGTCCTCATGGTCAAAAATAAAGAATGCGATAAGATACAGTTACCCTTGAAGCGCAGTTCTGGATTCTTTGAAATGCTCAACCTCCTCCCCCAAACTTGATTCGGATCACCTGTATATATGCAACAAACACATACCCAAATATCATAGCAAGGGAAAAGAAATTGCCAAAATTATCAGAAATTGACACATAATTTTTTAAGGAATTTTTGAAAATTGTCTTTTTGGATTTTGTTGATTTTTTTTAAATGAAATAAAAAGTGATTTGGCCTTAAGGGCATATAATCTCTAAGAATTGAAATTACATAAATTAACTTACCTACTATTATATAAACCGAGGCTAGATACCCTAGGACCAATGTTTAACGTCTTTGGCATGATGTTCCAGAGAAGGCTATCCAACACCTTTCCTCTCTGCTATACTTCCCTTAATCAAAGAACAAAATATAGGAGGTGACCCTCTAAGCGCTCTTACCCATGGACAATTAGTATTACTTATGACATCGAATACATAACAGTAATCCCCATATAAAGTACCTCATTTATCCCGTTCTAACTTCAGCCCCTGTATGGTCAGTGTGTCCATCAAATCCTCCTCCAACACCTTAGACAACAGTTCTTCCGCCAACTCATCATTCCCTAGTAAACTGACAGATACCATAAATTTCGGTCCTAGATCAATCTCCTCATAAATCTTCAGCCGCTTACCATGCCTCTTTAATCGAACATCCTCATAAGCGCAATTTTGTATCCCCTCACACTTAGTCCCTAATCACGGATCTTCCAAGGAATACAATTTATCTACCATGTTTATGCTCAACGCTCGCTCATCTGGAAAGGGATCCTTAAGAGGGGTGTTATCCTTGATAGACTCTATGACAATTCATGGAAAATGATCAGCTTTAGCATTCTTCACAGCTATTTTATCTTTTAATTCATCATCATCCACACGCAACACCATATCATGAAGCTTACTTTCAGGCACCAACTTCTGTGGAGGAATAAGTTGAGGTCCAAGCGACTCTCTTGATGCTCTCTCTGACGATGAATACAACGCAACTTCCAACGGAGCAATATCTTTCCAATTAGATCGATGTTGGTCCTCTCCATTTTCAAAATTCACCTCCGACCTTTTCATCACAATCTCCAAATAATCTCTTACACTACTTTGAGGTACAACTTCTTCAACCATCCCCTCTATGTTAAAACACTTAGTTGGTTCAGGTAGTTGATGGTTGGTTTCAAAGACATTCATCCTCATATTTAAATTCCCAAAATATATGTCCATAACCCCTATTCTGCAATCAATGCATGCATTCGCCGTAGCTAAAATTGGTTTTCCTAAGATAATAGGGATATGTCTCCTCGATCTATGGTCAGGTTCCATGTCTAATACTACAAAGTCTACAGGATAGTAGAACTTACCCACTTGCACTATGAGATCCTCCAAAATTCATCTCGGTTGTTTAGTTGATTTATCTGCCAATTGAAGCACCACTGAGGTAGTATTAAGATCTCCCAACCCTAGCTGTTGATAGATCGAGTAAGGTAATAAATTAACACTCGCACCCAGATTAAGAAGAGCTCTACGAATCTTCTAGTCACCAATGACACAATAAATAATGGGAGCACCGGGATCTTTTCTCTTAGGTGGAGTATCACTCAGTAAGATCAAACTCACTTGTTCAGTCAACAAAATCTTTTTCAGGACCTTAGTTCTGTTTTTATACTTTTGAGTACAGAGATCCTTCAAAAATTTGGCATAGGGTGAAATTTGGTCAACAATGTCTAGAAGAAGTTTATTGATCTTGACTTGCCGACATGGATCCAACATGTCTTTCTCCTTATGCTCTTTATACGAAATTGACTCTCGGAGACGTTGAGGGTAAGGTGTTACTTCCTCATATTCTGCCCTATCCAACTCATTCTCTTCTTGAGGTAGATCTCTTTGAACCTCTTTAATCGCATTTCACTTGTTCGCTCTCTTCTCAAATTGCTCCTCAGCTTTACTATCCAGTTTTCTTCCACTGCTCAAAACTGTAACCGCTTGAACTGTCTCATGACGAGTCTCAACAAAGGATCCATGCTCTAGTGCTTGTTGCTGCTCTGAGTTATCCATTGGCTGAATAGGCAACATTCTTTTTATCCTATCCATAACATTCCCTAGTTATACCATTTGGGGTCCCATTTGAGTAATGAATTGAGAATGATTATTAAATTGATTTTTAACCTCCCCTAGAGCACTCATCACCTCTTTTTCAAAGCCAAGTGGTCTTTATAGTGAATTTTGAGTTGAATTTTGATGTTGGAGATGGTTTTAAGGATATGGAGGGTAAGCTTGATTTGGGTTGAATTTTTGGGTTTGGTTTCCTTGAGGATGGGTCTGGTAGTTATATGGCTGGACAACTTGATTATTATTGAACGGCTGGAGAGCCTGAGAATTATTGAATGGCTATCTGGGTTGGTAATTTGAGTGATAGTTTTGAGCCATGATTATTTGTGGAGATTGGTATGATTGTTGACTCTGTTGGACCATTGGCTGTGGATTATATGATTGTTGTTCTAGAGGGAACCTTGATTCCACATTCGACGATTGAGATGACAGAGAGGGATAATTTTGGACATTTAATGTGTATGAATTGGTGAAAGGAGCATTGTTTGGGTAGTTCCATGCTACATTACCATTGGTAGCAACGAATTAACGATTTTGACACTTATTGTGAGAATAATTGACTTCTACCTCTGACACTTCTCTTCTAAGGGAATGATTGCTTTGGGTAAGAAGCTTTTAAAATCTCTCTAATTTCTCCTCTACTAATGCCATTGGATCTTTACCTTCATCATAATTAACCACAAAATATTTTTTTGATCTTCTATCTAGTTCACCTTTAGAACTTAACTCAAATTCACATTGAATTGCATTCTCACTAATACTATCAAACAAGTCTAAGAGTTCTTTTACCCGCTTCAAGATAAATTACCCTTGTGTTGCCGCATCTATCAAATTCCTATGTTTATCTCCAAGTCCCATGTAAAACTTCTTAGCCACATCCTGTTCAGTGAATCTATGGTGGGACACTTATACAAGATTTCACTATATCTCTCCCATGCATCATGAAACTGCTTACCCGACAATTCTCTAAAAGTTTTTATTGCATATTGTGTTTCTAAGGTCTATCCTCTGGGATAGTGTTTTTCTATAAATTCTCTCTGAAGGGCATCCCAATTAATTTTAATTGCCCTAGCTAATTTGATGTACCATCTTTTAGCTTTGTCTCTCAACGAACAAGGAAATATATGCACTCGTAAATCAGTTTTAGTCAAACCCTCAAACCTCACTGTAGATGCAACCTCTAAGAAATCATTTATATGCTGGTATGGGTCCTCTATCCTAAGTCCATAAAATTTTGGAAGCATATTGATAACGCTTGACTTAATCTTGAAGTGTTTTACGCCTTCTTCTACTGGGAAATCAGCATAGGAATCATACACCTCCAACGCGTAGTATTGTTTCAGCGACATCTCTGGTGCCCTCTGTTGATTCACTCTTTGGTCACCCATTGCGCTTTCTTCTGTCTGATGATGACGCTCTTCAATATCTTGATGTAAACGACTTAGAGTTCTTTTGATCTTAGGGTCGTAAACAAATAATGTTGTGCTTAGATTAGAACGAGTCAATCTATTGGTCATACACTAAGCTCACAAAAAGTTTTTTTTTTTATGAAATAAAGCAAATTAACTAAACTACTTCTAAATTTATATAAACTATGAACAAAAAGAAAAGCTAAAAATTAAATGCAAAAACCAAGGAAAATTGAAACTCCCAAAGGGTCCAGACGCAACTTCAGCAACTTTGTCTTTTCCTTTCACGCTCTTCAATTGTACCTGAAAATCATACAAAAAGTTCAACTTTAGCTTTAATCTAAAATAACGCAATGCAAATAGACTACTAAAGCTATTGAACAATGCAAATTCCCCGACAACGGTGCCAAAAAGTTGATGGGCGTCAGGTGTGTACAAAATATGTGGTTAAAAATAACACCTTAACGACACTAGGTTTTACCCTTCTGTAAGCGTACATATCAATTGTAGAAAGTTTTGCTTGAGTAAGGGAATATCGATCCCACAGAGACGAGGAATGTTCACTTCAATAGTCTAAAAATACTGAATTATATTTTTTCGAAAACAGTTTGTTTTTGTGAATTATCTAATGCTAACGAAAATAAAACAGAAAGCAATAATAAATAATGGTTGTGATTTAGAGAGAGAGAAAACTAGGGTTTCCTCACTCCACCACTAACCGCATAATATAGTTCAAATTATATATCAATTGCATGAAGGTGATCCATTGACTATGAATCAGGTCGCACCGAGCCAGTAGTTTGACCACAAAAAGGATTACTCTCAACCGGATCGCGACAACCTATCTCAAGACTAAACTGATTAGTGTATGCCAACTACTAATGGAAAGTAAATGCAGAAAAGTAAATTACAGCATAAAAATAAACTAAAACATGTCTATATCAGTTTGTCAAAGCATGACATGTGTCAACCTAGGGTTTCGAGTTTTATGACCACCATTGTGTAGAAAATCACAGATTAAGCATCCGAGTTCCAGCCAATAGTGAATAATTGTGATTGTGTAAGATAAATACTTTCCAAAAGTCTAAGTCAAGAATCAATTCAAATATATAAACTTGTATCACGAATAAAAATGGTCTCTCATTTAACACAATCATTATAGTATAGTTACAGTTTCCCCTCTCTATAATTGAATATAAAACCAGAACTACATTATTTGGATAGGGTTTTGCGAAAACCCTAGATACTGAGTTAGTTGATCATGGTAGAGAGAGACTGCATTATCGGTGTAGAAACGCTCTCCATAATCTTCTTCTCTGGATCTCTAGGTCTTCAATGGTGATTCTCTTCTATGGAAGCAATGAACTCAGCCACCAACTCAATGAACGTGCGTGAAAATCAGAACTCTTAACTAAACCTAACCCTCTCATATTTATAGATAAGTGAGGGAAACCCTAATGGTTGCCCTTTTCTGTAATTTATTAATACATGAATAATGTCTTTAAAATCTGATAAAAATATATGTATAAGCCTGTATGTAGAGGTTTGGAATCATCGATCACTTAAAATCTCTACGCAGGGACAAAACTGGAAAAATCTAAAAACACTCCGAAACCATTCTTGCACATAAATTGGTCATGTGACCACAAAATGGGACCTATGCTTGTGCGTAGCTCTATGGCGTAGGCTCCCCCCTCTGGCTCCCAAACCAAAGCGTATGTGTAGTCCATTCTTCCTCTTTTTCCCTCTGCCAATGTAGGGTATCATGCAGTTTTGTCATAAGAACCCATTTTTTAATATTTGAGCTAGACTGGTCGCCTTTGACTCTCAATTCTTTTGGTTGAAGTAATAATGTCTGGATATGACATTTTTGCCCTTTGGTGTGATAACGATGTTGGAAAATGACCATTTTGCCCTCCAGTAGCTCTTCTTTGTTATAGCACGCCTCTTGATTCCTTTCTCGAGATAGAAACGAGCACGAACTCAGTTAATTTACTGAGATTAGCTCTAGTTCTTCATTAAGCTCCTGAAACATGCTTACACACACAAACGGGATAAAAATACAAAGTAACGGAATGTAAAGACATAACAAACGCAAGATAGGGGCGAAAAATTACCAATATTGAGCACCTATCAGCACCTCGGCGATACATTAATTTTTTGGCGCCGTTGCGGGGGACTTTGCATTATTCATTTCTTTAGTAGTAGTCGTATTGCATTATTGTATTGTATCTAAAGTTAGAATTTTTGTGTGATTGACAGTTATTCTGAAAAGCATAAAGGGAGATAGCGGAGCAGCGAAGTTGCATCAACGGACTTTTTGTGAGTTTTAGATTAATTGAATTTCGCACTTAGTTTTAGTTTTATTTTCTGTTGATAAGTAGAGTAATTTAGAAGTAGTAATTTTGTTTTCATAAATCAAAAGAAAAAAAAAAGAGAAATAAGTTTGTCGCTTAGTGCATAACCGATAGGAGATCCCTTTTTTTCCCTAATACTGCGTTAGTACCCTTTGATCCTGAGATCGAATGAACTTTTCATCAAAATTGTCGAGTTAGGGAATTAGAGCGTCATCGACAATTGGACCAAGAAAAGATGGCCGACCAAAATGCCAATGCACGAAAGGCACCAACCACATCTTTGAAGGGTTATTATGCGTCGTCCGTGTATGAATCATATGCTAAATTTCCAAAGGAAGATGGAGTCAAGCACTATGAGATAAAATCTAGTGTCATTCATATTCTTCCAAAGTACTTTGGACTTAGGACCGAGGACCCGTATCAGCATAATAATGATTTCTTAGAAATGGCCTCTACAGTAAGAATGGAGAATCTAAGTGCGAATGCTTTGCGTGTTCGATTGTTCCCTTTTTCTTTGAGAGAGAAAGTGAAATGATGGTATGTCATTCTAGATAAGGATATTAAAAGAGATTGGGAAACCTTAAAAGCTGAATTTTTAGAAAAATACTTTCCCGTAGGTAGGACACATGAAGCACAAGAAACGATTACCCACTTTAAAGAATTGTCTGGTGAGAAATTTCATGACCCGTCGGATAGATTCAATGAAATTATGTGGAAGTGCCCCCATCATAAGTTCGTGGAGTAGGACATCACGCGAAACTTCTATCTTAGACTTGGATCCGAGCATAAGAACCTGATTGATGCGGTAGTGAGAGGTCAGTTTGCACTTAAGAAAGTGAAATAACTTTTGGATCTGTTTGACAAGGTAATAGACAATTCGATTCAATATGAATCAGAGATGCGAGTTAGAGATGGATGCGAAATAAAATCTAACAAAGCGTTTAGTGTGGATAGAAGTAATGATGATGTTAGAGAACAAGTAGCCGTATTGTCAGAAAATTTTGATAAATTCATAAATTTGAGTTAGCAGCCCCAAGAGAAGTTTTAACGATAGGACCTGACCTTTCCCACTATGGATATTAGGGCAATAGGATAGTTTCCGCTAATCCAAATGCAACCTGGACCAACCTGAACAATAATCCTTTTTCCAATTCATACAATTCGGGTTGACATAATCACCCACATATGTCCCATTATCCTTAGAACACTGAAAATCGTCAATCAAATTTCAATAGATGTCAACAACCATCATTCACTACTGAGAATTTTCAGTCCAATAATATCTAATCAGTCCGACCCTTTAACCAAAATCAACCCCAGTTTCAAAATCAAAACCCACCGTCTAGACCACCTGGTTTTGAAGATCAGATAATGAGCGCCATGAAGGAGTTAAAAAATCAAGTTTTTGGGGAGTTAAAAAATCAATCTAATCATTTTCAGGCAACTATCCAATTGATGAACACTCATTCCCAATTCATTTCTAAGATAGAAACCCAAATAGGGCAACTAGGTAATGCGGTGAATAGGCTTGAAGAGGAAATATTGCCTATGTAACCAGTGGTTAATCCAAATAGTCAACAAGTAGTGGAGCGTGGTTCATTTGCTGAACTTAATTATGAGACGGTCCAAGCCATTACAACTCTAAGAAGTGGAAAGAAGGTGGAGAATAGGGTTAAGTAGTGGTTTGAGGAGAGGAAGAACAAGCAAAAGGCGACTGAAGAGGTTCAAAGAGATCAACCCTAAGAGGAAGAAGAAATTGATCAGACATTACTAGAAAAGCAAGATAGGGCAGACGATAAGGAGGCAACACCTTACCTTCAACATCTTCGAGAGTCGACTTTGTATGGTAAGTATAAAAAGAATGATATGTTGGATACATTCCGACATGTCAAGATCAATATCCCTCTCTTAGACATTATCGACCAAATTCCACCCTATGCTAAATTTCTGAAGGACCTCTGTATGCAGAAAAGGGAAGGTAGAAGTAAGGTTCCTAAGAAGATCTTGTTGAGTGAACAAGTGAGTTTGATCTACTAAGTGATACTCCACCTAAGAGGAAAGATCCCGGTGCTCGCATTATTTCTTGTGTCATTGGTGACCAAAAGATTGGTAGAGCTCTTTTTGACCTTGGTACGAGGTTAATTTATTACCTTACTCAGTCTATCAATAGCTAGGGTTGGGAGAGCTCAATCCTACCTCAGTGGTGCTTCAACTGGTAGATAGATAAACTAAACAATCGAGAGGAATTTTGGAGGATGTTAATGTTCAAGTGGGTAAGTTCTACTATCCTGTAGACATTGTGGTATTAAATATGGAACCTGACCACAGATCAAGGAGACATATCCCTGTTATCTTAGGAATACCTTTTTAGCTACGACAAATGTACGTGTTAACAGGGGATATGGATATATCTTTTTGGAATTTGAAGATGAGGATGAATGTCTTTGATATCAATCATCAACTACCTAAACCAGTTGAGTATTTTAACATAGAGGAGATGGTTGAAGAAGTTGTACGTCAGAATAGTGTAAGAGATGATTTGGAGGCTGTGATGAAAAGGTCCGAGGCGAATTTTGAAAACTGGGAAGACCAACAACGATCTAATTTAGAAGTTATTATTGTGTTGGAAGTCGCGTTATACTCGCAGCCAGAAAGAGAAGCAAGAGAGTTGACTGAACCTCCACAAGAATTGGTGCCTGAAAATACACTTCATGAGAAGGTGTTGTGTGGGATAATTGAGGATCAAGAGGATAGTGTGCTGAAAGAAAAAATGGGTGTGAAGACTGCTAGAGCTGATCATTTACCACAGAATGTGACAGAGCCTACCAAGGATGACACCCCTCTTAAGGATCCCTTTCCATATGAGTGAGTGTTGAATATAAACATGGTAGACAATCGGTATGCCTGGGAAGATCCGCAATTAGAAAATGAGTGTGAGGGGATACAAAATTACGCGTATAAGGATGTTCAAATTTACATAGCTCGGACAAGAGTGCATCATGCTAAGCATGCTCGACTTAAGTTCTTTAAACTCGGCCGAAGGTGTAATTCGAGATTGAAATTGTTTCCAGGTAAAATTCGATTAAGATCGAACGGACCATTTAGAGTTAAATCAGGTTACTCCCATGGAGAGGTAGGATACGGAAATGAGAGGTTAAAGAGGTGTGGTCAGCGACTGAAGAATTATGAGGAGATTGATCCGGGACCGGAATTTATGGCATCTGTTAGTTTGGTGGGTCAGGTATATGATAAGGGGTAGGAACAAGTGGCCACGTCGTGCCATCGACGTTAAACATTGGTCCTAGGTTGTGAAAATTAGTTTCTAACCTCGGTTTGTAGAATAGCAGGTCATTTACTTTTTGAAAATTTCAATTTTTAGAGATTGTAGGCCTCAAGGCCAAATATTTGCTGGTTTTATTTTAATTTTGTAGGATTGTAGGCCCTTAAGGCCAAGTAATGTTTATTTATTTAAAAAAATATATCCATACCTTGTGCTATATTGAGTAATGATTTTCGGAAAGCGATGATGAATTTCTTCTTCCCTTGCTATGATATTGGGTATTTGTGCTTTGTTAAATATTTCTACAAGTAGCTCAATTCAAGTTTGGGGGGAGAACAGACAAAAAGAGAGGAAATTCCGGAATTGCGCTTCTAGGGTAACTATATTCTTTCTCATGAGTTTGATGGTGAACCATGAGGACATAGTTTAAATTAAGTTTGGGGGAAAGAATAGTTGGTTGTATATATAGTATAGGGAATGAAAAAAATTTTGAAAAGTTAATTTTTTTTGCAGAAATTCTTTGTTTTCACGCATGAATGGTTTTCATTATAAGTTAATTGAGTTTGTGTATATGATGCATTAGTAATATGTGATGTAATATTTCCATTCATGAGAATAATAATTAGATCAAGCTAAGTGAAGTGATGTAGTTTTACATAGGTGAATAAATTAGTAAAAATTGAAACCAAAAAGGACAACTTTGACCTATAAGCACAAACACATATTCACTATGGGAAAAACAGCTGATCTTTGACTATGTAGTTGAAAAATTAATTTTGCTACAATAAAATGCACAAAATAGTTTTTCGATCTGAGTAACCGGGCCTTGGTATCACCAATATCAGTGTTTGCATAAAAAGGGGAGAAAACTAATAAGCATAAATTCCAATAAAGAAGCTAAGACCCAGTTGGTTGGGATTAAAAATCCTCACTGGAAAGTCCGGAGCTTAAAAAGACAAAAAAGGATGAAAAGTGGAATAATGGAAGGAATAATTTTTTAAAGAAAATGGCAAAGTTTGTTCAATGAAGTAGAAAAAGAAAGATTGAAATACTATAATAGAATATGCATAAAACACGGAGGGTTTATGGATTGGGAGTAGAAAGTAACGAAATCTTTTACTTTAGTGGGAACCATTCATGACACGAAGCTCGAGATAGTGATTGTTCGGTAGTGAGATGGAGTATTTGCATCCATATTACCTTATACATTGCATCATGACTTGATTGATGAGTACGTGAATGCATGAATGCGTGATTACAAAGAATGGAGAAGTTTTGGGTAGTATATCCAACCCTCACGAGACTTCACTCATCAACTCGATGTTGCTGAGGGATTTAAAAGAGTTGTTACACGTGCTAAGTGTAATCGTCGACCCTCACGAAAGCATAGTAGTAGTATAAATTAGTGTAGATTAGTATAGAGTAGCTAGAATAAAGATCATCACAAGGTAGTTTTCCTGAGTTCATTGCTAAGGGACTAGCAGTATGTAAGTTTGGGGGTGTGATAGATGTTCAATATTGTCCATTTTAAGCCCCTATCTTGTTATTGTCACGTCTTTTCATTCTATTATTTGGTATTTTTATGTCGTTTGTATGTTTAAGCATGTTTCAGGAGCTTAATGAAGAAAAAAAGCTAAGTTTGGTGAATTAACTAAAGATATGCTTATTTCTATCCAAGAGGCAAGCTTAAGAGGTGTTTTCAAGAGAAAAGTGGCTTCCGGAGGGCAGAAATGTCATTTTTCCGAGCCGTAACTTCAAGAATCTCAACAAGCGAGTCAAGGGGGTTCAAATGGCACTATTCCCAAGAAATTTTGATTTTGAGTATTTTGGTACACTTGACCTACACCCACAGTAACAAAAAGTGGCTAGAAAGTGTTGTTTCTATGCCCGAAGAAGACGCAGCAGTAAAGGCCCTACTCCCTAGGCATAAGGGTCTGGCGATTTTAAGTTGTGGAAATTTCTATTTTCCTTTGTGGTGGCTGCGACTTTACACCTCGATGCACATGAATATACACATATATACATCAAAATATAGGGCTTTGATTAGGTTTTACGTAAAATTACCAAAAAGGGCAACCATTAGGGTTTCCCTTGGCTTTGTCTATAAATACCAAGCTTTGCATCAATTGAGGGGAGCTTCTAAGCACGTTGAATTTCCATAGCAGCCTCTGGAGACATATTGAAGGAGAGAAGCTATGCAAGACTTAGAGAGCTGGATAAGAAGATCATGGAGGTCGTTTCTACATCAACGATGCAGTCACCGTCTACCATGAGCAACTAACTCTATATCTAGGGTTTTCTAGCGAATCCCTTGCCAAGTAATGTAGTTCTTAATTTCTTTTCAATTGTTACGAGGGGAAACTGTGACTATACTGTGATGATTGTTCTAGACAAGAGACCGTTTATATTTTCTATACAAAACTTTATATTTATTTTAAATTCTTGTCTTAGATGTAATGAATATACTATTTCACTCAATTAGGATTATTCACTATGGGCTAGAACTCGGATGCATAATTCATGATTTTCTACACAATGGTTCTTAACATTCGAACGCTAGGTTTACACAGGCCATGCCTCGGCGAGATGATATAGACATGCTTTAGTTTAATTTCATGTTGTAGGAGTAGATTAAAGTAAAATTAGATTACATGTACTAGTCATACTCTATCTAGAGATGGGTTGTAGCGAATCCGGTTGACGGTATCCTTTTAGGGGTCGTATTTGACTATTTACGATACGACCTGATTCACAGTTATAGATCACTCTCTTGCAATTGAGGAAAGAGAAAACTATATTATGCGGTTAGTGGTGGAGTGATGGAAACTATAATTTTCTCTCTCTTGATCAAAATCTCAATTTACTTGCTTTTTTAGTTAATTTTAGTTTTAATTATCAAAATCAAATCAACTTTTTTTCAAACATAATTAAATACTTTTGAACTGCTGAAATGAATAAACAAGTCTTTGTGGGTTCGACATTCCCTTTTACAATCCGTTTATATACTATAATTGACTCGTGCGCTTGCGATAGGTAAAACCTAGGCCGTCTTAAGGGTGTGTTCTTAACACATATTTTTAGCCACACTGAGCAGACATCAGAACTTTTCCTCCATTTGCCGCCAATTAAAAATCGAATTAGCCGGTAGACGGATATACCATTAAAACGTCGGACCGGTCAAAGAAATTGGGAACAAACTTATCTTCAAAAATTGATTATTGTTGGCTTCACCTCATTGAACAGTGAAGCAGCCTATATGCTCAATTTTCGACTAGTTTCCTTCTCCGTTGAAAGTAGCAAAATCAGGGACTTTATATCCTTTAGGATATTCATGGAAATCCACTTGTTCTGGATACGGCTTTCTATAGAGTGGTCGGCCATTACATCTCATTCTCTAACCGAGTTTTTGGTGAATCAAATCTAACACTTGCCCCCTTTCGAGCAAGCCATTTTGCGGGGCTGGATCAACCAAAGGCAAAACTTGTTGTGGAATCGGCACATGTTGCCCTCCAAGCAACGGTATGTTAACATTGTTATTCCTCCACCTATTCTGGTTGCCCCCTTTATTCACGGTTTCTTGAACAGGATGCACTTGTTGCCTTTGCTAATTCTGCCTCATAGTAGGTGGCTGAAAAGGTGGGACCACAGATTGGAAAGGGATCTCTTCCACTGGAATTGGAAGCGTGACAGTAGCAGATGCAACTGGGTTCGTCGGCACATTTACAATTTGTTGATTTCTTGCCATATTTGCTGGCAAAATTGCAGGATCGACAGTAGGGATGGTTGAACCCTGTACATTGGATCCTTCACCGTTGATCGGCCTTCAATTAACCGTCACTTCTTCACACATCTCTTTTATCTCCTAGCTGAGATATCTGATCATATCAATTAATAGGATCAAGCTATCTTGAAATAGCGATCCTTGAGAATTGGTCTCAATTGAGAGTTCCTGTGATGTCTCGTCCATTGTTGTTCTGGCAGGAGTTGTGCTTCGTCTTCATTATCATCATCTTGTGAAAGCTTAGGAATCCTCCTAGGCAGCATGCTTCCAATGTCACTACCAACGGGTGGTCCCACCGGGCTTGCCAAAAATTGTTTCCTCTTAATTCGGCTAAGTCAGCTGATTATGTGATTTGTGCGGGTGTGCCAGGAATCTTGACCTAGATTCCAAAGGATAACGGAAAACAATGAAAGTCTGCTTTTGGATTTGACTTCTCAAACGATTACGTGGAAGGGAGAACAACAAACTTCCACTTTGGGTTATTTTTTGTGCCTCAATGAAGAGGACTTAAAGCGGTAAGGAATGTAATATTGAAAATCACACATCTCATACAAACAATCAATATGTTTGAATGAAAGTGATGAATGTAGAGTAAATGAAGAAGTTGAAATTAAACGAGATCTTTGAGAATTGAATAAAGGAAAGCTTAGAAATGAAATAACAAGGTAGTGAGTTAAACTGGAAATTGAAATAAGCAAGACTGAATGAAAATAATAACTTCAAAGTAATGAAGGCTTGAAAGTGAAATAATAAAACTTAATTAAACTAAATATTTGAAAAGTAAAGACTTGATAAGGAATTGAAATAACAATGAGAATTGTATTTGTTTGATTAGTATGAGACCATTTGCACAGTTGCAAATAGGTCTTTATTTATAATAATACTGAATAACAAACTTCCTGAGAGTTTATAAAAAATAACAACCTATCTAGATTACAACTCAAATTCAAGTTAAGAAAAATTGTTTGTCACGCCTCGAAAATTCCCGAAACTCTAATCCGGAGAATCAACAAATTTCCAAAGGGTGACATCAGTTAAGCAACCACTATAGTCAACAATAACATGAAAATACATGGAATAATGATGGAAAAATATCCTTCATGCCTAATCGAATGATAGAAACTCAATAGTATGCTCTGATACCAAACTGTCACGCCCCTAAATTCCTAAGACTCCCCAACCGGGACATCCAAGGAATTCGGGGTGTGATCCTTACAATGAGAGACCAACTAAGATATCGTTAACCATTAAAACATATGGAATAATGATAAAAGTGGTATAGTCCATACCCAAATGAATGATAGAACAAAGCAGCGAAATCTAACAAAAATCCGGTAGAGTTCCGTTTGTAAATAGAACATCTCAGAAACACAAACAACATAATAACCTGCCAATAACAAGTGCAGTAATAACAATGGCTCACAACCCAACATTCATCAATCCTACTAGGGCTGAGGTAGTGGAAAGAAATCACCAACCCCTACACAACCCTCTATAATCAACAGAGCCACAAATGCTCGAATAAAAATATAGAAAAGCACATGGCAGTGCCAAATAAATACAATGACATCCTGAAATAATAAATACACCAATAGGGATATGCTAACAGACTTGCTCCCAAGAGAAATACATGGCAATCCCACAAAACATGGGTAAAGAAACTGACAGAAGATAACTATCGTCTCCAAACCAATCGCAGTAGAACCGTAATTGCATCACCTTGCGCAACTCCAAAACTTGTAACAAGGAAAATAAAAGAAAACTGTTGTTGCACCGCATGCTGCCTGTAGTCGTAACATTTCCTGTAACTCAACGTGGGAATACCAGGGGGCAATGAAATACCCTTGTGAGCAAATAAGCTTAGTGGGAAAAACGATATCCTAACTACCACATCATCTGACTGTTTAGGTAATGCTAAACCATCCAGTAAGATACATAGCCCATAATATAACCCAACCATGAAAACCCAAGGCAGGTAATCATATGCTACCGTAAATGAGTATATATCGGGGATATATATATACATATACATATATATATATATATATAAGTGCAAAACATGAGTCCATAAGGTACTACTAAGACTCGTACTCCAAGTACCAACACCGGTAGTCTACACTATTCTCACCAACATACCCTAGGTACACTACACCTAGGTCCAATCTAACAAACCATCAAGCGCTCACAACGCTAACCAGAAGACTTAAACAGAAGGAATCACATTCACCTCCAATATCCAAAGGAATCAAAATCCACAACTAGTACCAAGGAAGGCTCATAACCCACTCCTCGGGAACACAAGAGGAAAAACACTCACATCATTGCGTACTAACACAATCATCATCTATATATATAAGAAGCATCATCCCATTCTTAGAGAAAATCTACCTCTCAAGGACTAGATCACCTCAATCATATCACCATATGAATCTCATAATACTATCTCCAATATGATTAGTGATTTACCAACACTCTCACTATGCATCAGGAAAGCTAACCAAATCAAAACACTGAGAATACATGGACACTACTCTCATGAACAACTACACAAGGGTCAAGAAACAAAGCAAGCGAAAAGAGGTCCTAGTGTTAAACCAACGGATAACCAGGATAACAATGTCAAGGTTAAAAATACCACAAGTGCTTAGGGAAAACACCCGGACAAAAGAAACCAATCCATTCGGCATCCATGCCCCTAACACATGTGATAAGTGCATAATTCATACACGATTAAGCTCCAAAAATATATTTTTTAGTCATTTATTTTAAATTATTTTAATTAATATTTGTGTTTTTATATTTTTATAGGTTATTGGTGATTTCTGGTAAAAATGGGTTAAATTCATCTAAACAAGCCCAAAATCTGTTTAGACCACGTCTTAGTATTTGGGCCATATATTTCAGCCCGTTTTTCGGATTTGTGTGAGCCCAGTGTTCCTGGAACGCTGATTGAATTTAAAGAATATTCGTATTTCACATAGAAACCCTAATTCTGAAGTTTAGAGGGCGAAAACTACATTGTAAATCTGGCATACTATTTTGTGCGAAAATCAGCATCAACATGGTAATATAATCACAGATTTTGAAGGAACGATCAGAATGGAGTGAAATCAAGGGCTGTGGGAAGAGGACTGGATTAACAAGAAAAGAGTATCTCACCAATATCTTCCAAATTTACTCTCCAAATTGGTCAAAAGTGGGCTGCAAGATATCACCAATTAGGAAAAGAAATATGAAAATATTGTATTCTCTTATTTACTTTCCTAGATGAAACCTTGAGGACCCCTATAAATAGGGCATATGTGGATGCACAAAGGATCATTAAGAGCCAAAGGAACAGAAGAAAAGATTGGTACAATTCACGGAGAAAGCAAAGACGTTCTTCCATCTTCAATTTCGGTTTGGTTGTTGTTTTATTATTTTATCCTTTATGTCTAGCTAATTCTCTCAGCGAAGGCTGAGAGGAAGCCCTTTTCATGTACAATTCCATGATTTTTAATTGAATAATTGAATATTTCATTTAATAAATTCTTCTTCTAGTATTTTGATGTTTTCCTATACTTTCGATTTTATGTGTTTTAATCAAGCTCCTAATTGAATGTATTAGAATTCTAGCATATAGGTTACTTGTGTCTGACCATGAACTAGTAATCTTATTTGGCAATTTAAGAAGAAGAAAGTAATGAATAATTGTTTATGCCTGACCACGGATAGATAGTTAGGATTTGCACTTTCTTTCAATTATGTGTTTATTATTCATGAACAAAATAATAAATATTTGATTGAATCTATGCCTTAACACGGATTGACCATCCATATATTTGATTTTACTTATTTTTATTGGATGTGTGAATATTATTTGGATATTTAAGAATTTCAATTGAAAATCGGAATTGTCTTGTTTGGTGGTGGAATCGAAGCTTTGGTATTTTCTTTATCATTGTTTTTTCATCTCTTTTGCAATTATTATTTTTTTTTCACAATCATCAATAATTTATTGAATTCGTTAGATAGTAGTTTTTAGATTTAATTTATCTTAATCAATCCTCGTGGGAATGACCTCGCAATACTTGTACTCTTTACTACTATGATTCGTATACTTGCGAGCAAAATTTGGTTTGGGTTAATCTATCTTTTGGGTTACTCTAAATTTCACATCAAGTTTTTGTAACAACTCAAATCACCTAAGTGGTGACTTCAACAACCAAGAAGAAGGGAAATACAACACTATATGTGTGCATTGAACAACAACAAGCCTCAAATCCGAGACTTAAAAATGATCGGAAGCAAAGGTGAAACAAGAAAACACCTTTCACAACTCTACAGGTTGATATTGTGAGAAAGAAGTCTCGGAATCTCAGAATCTCGAGAATTTCTATAAAATAGGTTTTCTTTAAAAATTCACATAGTGAAAATGACTGTCTTACCCTTGGTCTCCGCCATTTGCCTGTGTAGGCGAAAACGAGTTTTTCTTTTTAAATACGAATGCGTTTGTTTTCAAAACTTGAAAATTTCCGTTTCTGACAGACAACCAAATAAGAGTGACTATAACTCCAAGGATTCCTATAATGTCCAAGATGACAATGAAGGAAGAACAATATGTTGGACTCATGGAACACAACTATCCGTTTCCAACTCCACGAAATCAAATGACAGCACGAGGAAGAGGTTTGGCACCACGCCGTAACCGACTGCTCAAGGAGTAACATATAAGTAAAAAACATTTACAAGTATACCCAGGGCAGTAACATAAATACTTAGGGAAGTGATTGAGCATGAGAAACCAGGTTGTAAAACTATAGTAACTCGAATACTTAATAAACTCACTTATACCCCTTAAGATCATAACAAGGGAAAACTAGTGACCGATATCACGGAACTAACTAGTTTCAATCAATACCTCTTCCAATTCATTCTAACCTCAATTTCATATTTGATACTAACTCTCTAGATTACTAACAGAATCAAGAGAACATTGCCACTCAACTAGACAGGTTCAATCACAACCTCGTCTAACCACACTTAAAACCTCAAAAAAAATACGATAAATGATACATTTCTCTAAGTATGAAAGAAACCTCTATTTAGTTAGTACTACGCAACCGACCAAAGCCATAAGATTATCACCTACCTTCTCAATGCCTCAACTCATCGTTGATACTACACAATCAACTAGGTTTACAATCTCATCACCCGCCTCCTCTAAGGCATCAACTCAAAATCGACTATACAGTCCATCACTAATCTCAACTATCCACAAAGGTCACTACGCCAATATACTTAACCCCCAAGGGCACAAAAGTATATAATCACAAGTATAAAAATATACATTTCATTATACTTTAATAATTAATGCATGTAATCATTTTCTTTCACATTATTCACTTTCAGTTGAGCATTTTAATAAAATAAGAATTTATTTCGCAATATTCATAATTAACATGCTCCAAAATCTACAGGTAATAATATCACATAATAAACCTGCTCCAAAAATCCACATGTAATAATATCACATATACATGTCAAATAAAATCACATAAATGCCACGCAAATGCAATATGACTCACCACCACCCGTGGTACACACACGACCACACACCCTATCCACTAAGGGTCAATGGATCCATAATCTCTACCATTCACTCCTAGTTCACGAAGGAATATAGAGTGTCGCATTGATTATTCCCAAGTGATTTTTCTCTCTTTCACTTTCAACAAGGAATATCAGTTGCACGAGATGACCCACGACTTAAGATCCAACGACCAAATGCACGAGATGACCCGCGACTTTGAGAATGGGACGACCGACCCTATACCACAATTCTCGGATATACTAAATCCGGAGGTTAGGAACACCCACTGGCTAGTTGTTGCGACGATCCGACACAAAACCACCCACACATGATTACACAACCCGCATATACCAACACCATGATTTGACAC
Organism: Cornus suecica; assembly: GCA_963922005.1. Classification (NCBI taxonomy): domain Eukaryota; kingdom Viridiplantae; phylum Streptophyta; class Magnoliopsida; order Cornales; family Cornaceae; genus Cornus; species Cornus suecica. The sequence goes on along the minus strand of OY998243.1, from coordinate 34,400,774 downwards.
TACATGATGCCCTCAATATGCATCCAGGTTTCAATAACAATCATGTTCCATCACAATATATGCTTTTCTCTTTGCAATATAGTGTACAACATATAACTATGGTCTATCATAATACATGTTTTTCTCATAGGCAATAGATTATGCCAAATTTATCCACATGCTCATAATATCACATTTATAAGCAATAAATCATAACAATCAATTATATCACATAATAATGTTTGCAATTCATCAAATTATCCTTTAATTCACAAGTATAACAATTTCATTTCTTTTTAACATGCTTTTATTTTCATTAAAGCAACAATCTACAAATTATAAGGGGAACTAGAATAACGTCTAAGTTCACATCCCTCACTACCACATATCCCCTAACATGTTTTAATTTCGTAAACATAATAAAAAAAGGAACTAACATCGCATTCTAAGTTCACTTCTAACTTTTATAATTTTTTCTAACCCATTTTAATTCTCAAGGGGTTACTAGGCCACCTATTCTTATTCAGTTTAAATAGGTATTAATTTAATTTCGCAGGAAAATAATTTATTTAATTTCTCAAATAAATTTCTAAGTCTTGCCTCACTTCTAACCCAATTATAGATATTTTAAATTCACAATTTAATATATATCTAAATTAAAATAAATACGGATTTGCACACCCAAACCACATCAATTATACGGAAGTAACAATAATTTTCCCACCTTAATTATGCGTAAAATTACCCCGAAACGACCCACCGTGAACAGTGTCAGCACTTGAATATGGGACCCGCAGACTAAAGTCGTCCGAATACTATTTTGAATATACCGAAACGTCCGTCTCGACGACCTATACGATATATGCAAAGCGTATTAGCAATAGGTTATTAAATTTGAATAAATCTAATATAAATGAAACAAAAATTCAAACCTATAAATCGAATTTTCGGACAAACCGCTCATCAAAAAAATATAAATTTTAGTATTTTGTACCTAGCATCGATACCAAGCTTTCCTCTAAATTTCAGCCCAAACCGACATCGGGAAGTCAATGAAACTGTAGGCCGAAGTTCCCAGCCCTAAGCTGCACGTCGCTGCTTCAGCCACCCCACTTGTGCGCGACTACCACTGCACACCGTCACCACCATCGTGCCACCAGCGCCGTCACCTCAACCACCGCGAACCGCCGTCGCCTTTCAGTCGTCGCCGCAGCTTCAGCGACCACCATGATGCACCGAGTCACGATTCCCTTTCGTGCGACCCTCCATCTTTTCACCAGTTCGTCTCTCTCTATCCCTTTCCCAACCCTGATCTGTGATGGTGAAGAGAAGTAATTTCAGAGGAAGGAGAGGAGAAGAAGGAGCTTGTAGCATGAAGAAGAAGAACCACAGGATCAGTCAACGCTTCTCTCCTTCTATAGATATACATATGTATATACATATATATCTAATTGCATAAGTGACCCTCCAAACATCCCAAATTGTAAAATAACCCCTCTTCTATATAATTATAAATAATAATCTATATAGGCATAACTAATCCAAAATTATAACAGACCAACTCCCAAGTGTGATCATGCGAACCAGCAATTTCATGGGACACCAAATTAAATAATATAAGCCCAAATAAATAATATAAACCCCAATAAATACTCCGGGGTACGTAACCAACCACTGAAACACCGAATAAAGTCTGAACTCGTCGAGACTCCTAAAATCCTGGACATCGACATTTATCGAGCAAGTCTCAAAACGACGCCACCGATATATAAACACGTCCACAAAACAAGTATCAATATCGTAGCCGAAACAACTGAGTCATAAATTCAAACGTGCGAATAACAACGCGTGTCGTTACCCAGTCGAAGTACTAAACAATAGACGTTTAAACGAAATCGCATAGTCGACAATAATAACGTCCTTGAAGTTGTCAAGTAGAAATCGCAAAGCCGTCCAGTTGACTTTAAAAGTAAATGAAAAATATTTACACGCGAATTACCAAGAATAAACAACACGTCATGAACAAGTGACATCACTACCAACAATAAATCAAAAATAATTTTAGGAAAAAGAAAAAATACCACTGGGTGTTAGACTATTGGTACAACACCTTTATCCTCATCTTTGACTTTATCTCCTATATTCAAATCTCCCTCACTACCCAATTGGCACATTTTATCACTTAGTCTCCATTCCAAGTTGTAATTCCTTCTATGATATAACTTCCATTTTTAAATGCCTACCATTATATCCGATGGGCCTTCACTTCTCTAATAAACATTGGCCCAATTTGGACAATAACTCTCTTTCTTTGCTTCGGCCCAAAATACTAGCTTGAAGCCCGTACACAAATTCGGCCCAATTATACCACAATTCCTTGCCGCATCACCTGTCAAAATGGGGTGTCAACAATTATAAAAATTATAAAAAGTGTACTTGTTTTCCATTTTGTGGTAATTTTTCAATGCTAGAGAAGAGGAAATAGAAATTATAAAATTGAATTATTATATATATTATTTTATTTAAAAAAAAGAAAAAGAAAAACAATCTGGTGTTAAAATTATACTGAGTTATTGTTAAACCATATTTTACATTTCTAGGTGCGAGTAAACAAAGGAGTATCTATGAGAGTTGGAAATTATGAAATTTTTTCTCTCTAATGGGTACACCCAATATGTGTGTTAGTCACTAATTAACCCTAGAGGGGGGGGGGGGGGGGGTGAATTGGGTGTTCAAAAATATTTCTAACTCTTTTCGAAATTGGAACACGCTATAACCAAAAATCAATTTCTCAATAAACAAGTGGATGATTCAATTTAAAATTCTCTAACAATTAATTGCAAGACAAATTGTAGCATACAAGATATTCAAGTAATTATAGAGTGCAAATTAATCAAGTAAAGAGAAAGAGATAGAGAGATTGACACCGTAATTTTTTCGAGGTTCAGTAACTCCTACACCTCGGCTAAAGAACCCCTTCTTGAGACTTTTCCCGATCCTTTCACTATGGCCCTTCCTTAATAGGTGGAATGGTAAACCTTTACAACACAAGCCTCTCGAGCTTGTCTCTCAATCAAGAGAACAACCCTCTCTGGAACAATCGGTGGACTTCACTTGTCAAAGATTACAAATTCGTATGTAATCAATAAAATCACTCAAGAACAAAAACACTCAAAACCCAAAGGTTTTTATGGAAGATAAATCAATATAAGCTCAAGTGTTTTTGGTGATTTTTCAATAGCTCTATAAATGTATTCTCAAAGGATATGATCAATGAAGAATGTTTGGAGAATGAAGAGATCTTAGAGGTTTTGATTTTCAAAGATTTTTGCAGAAAATCAGATTTTGCTTGCTTCTTTTCAAATGGTTTTGCAAAAACATTTCTGTGGAAGATGAAGGCTTTTCACTCTTTTTCAAACTCAATCTCTTAGCCTACAATATACACATCTAATTCTATCTATATCAATACATTAGGGTTTTGAAGAATGAATATTGTATTTGAAAGACAAGAGCCGTTTGAAAGAATAAAACATGTTGTTTTATGTTGAATCTGTAGATTTTGAGGTGCTTCTAGTCGACTACTTCTTTGTGTTAGTCGACTACATTGCTTCATCTAGTCGACTAGATTAAGTTCTAGTCAACTAAAACATGTAGTCTAGTCGACTCAAATGTCTTCTAGTCGACTACTTTGAGGTGGATGAAAAACATGTCGCTTCTGATTCATTTAGTCGACTATAGCTTGAAAAATATTTGTAAAAATTATTTTTCCTTCCGTTTGAGTTCGGTAAATCATTTTTCATTCCATTTGAGTTCGGTTTATTTTATACTTGAGCTTATACGACAATATCGACACATAAAATTACCTTGTTACAATGATCGCTCCCCGACCTATCTACCCCGAGTCTTGAGTCTTCGACTTTCGCCTTTACCGTTGAATTATTTGATTTTCCATTTTCGTGCTTCAATTTATTTCTCGGCTTTTCGCTTTCATTCAAGCTTTCTTTCCGAGTTTATTTTCCGAGTCGTTTTCTTTCCGAGCTTGCTTTCCGAGACGTTCACTTGTCTCTTGTTAAAACATGAACTAGATAATTCATTAGTACCAAACACGTTTTAAATTTTTTGTTAATATCAAAATAAGATTTATTGTCTGAGAATAAATTTCAAGGCCAACAATCTCCCCCTTTTTTACGTTGACAAAACATTTCGTGTTTACGTGTAAGTGGTGAAGTATCAAGTGATACTCCCCCTCAATGTGTGCATTACATGCTCCCCTTTAGTAAATATTTTTTGCAATTTCATACACTAGCATGGAGCCACACATAAATACTTGCATACACGAAAGCATAATACACGAAAGCAACTAACTTATCCCCCTTTGGCAACATAAAAAAGGTGGGAAGTGACGGTTGAATAAAGAATTTATCATGCTAATACATCAACATCCAAAGCCATCCCAATTTCCCTATGAATTTTAGAAAATGATTTGTCCGGAAAAAGGCTTTGTGAAAATATCCACTAATTGGTTTTTATTGACAATAAAAACCAATACAACATCCTTTAGCAACATGATCACGTAAGAAATTATGCCTAATCTCGATGTGCTTGGTTCGTGAGTGATGAATAGGATTCTTTGATATACAAATAATTCTTGTAATATCGCATTCAATGGGCACATGATTGAAAATAAGCACATAGTCATATGCATAAAGTTTGGGATTTCTCCCCCTATCATCATGCATTAAATGATGTTTACACTTAAACATGTAGCATGTGATCATTTAAAGGAGCAAAGCTCCCCCTAAAAATATGCAAACAACATATACACATCAACTAATCTTTCTCCCCCTTTGACATCATCAAAAAGAATAGATACAGTGAAGTACAAGAAGAGAATCAAGTTGCATATATGATTTGTGATCATATACAATATCATTTGAAGTAACACAATCTCATATTGTCCATACATATCATGAATATGCTTAAGATAATACCAAATTACAAACATAGCATTGCATTCATGATGGCAACAAGGACATGCTAACACATGTAACAAGTGAATGACTCAAATGAAAAGTGACTTAATGTTCAAGTGTGTGTGTTTGAATAAAAGTTCAAATCATAAGTATTCATCATACTATATGCAAACAAGAAACACTCAATCACTAGATCATTTAAAATCACATACTCATGTATGAAGATTCACTTAAAATCACATATGAGCACTTAAGAATAAGTCAACAACACCTTCATCTTAACCACATGAAAATCAATAAAAACATATGCAACATCTAAACATAGAATGTAATGTGAATAGATTAAAAATCATGATGATGACTAAGAAATGATTATTTTAAGATAAGCAAGTGAAAAATACACAAGACAAATGCTAACACATTAATGTTCAAAGGCATTTCCATTTCTCTATGAATTTTACACAATGATTTCTTTTGGATAAACTTTGTGAGAATATTGACGAAGAAAATTATAATCATGAAGGTGATCTCAATATTTCTCATAAGTGCATGTCTTTGAAAGTTTTAATGTAATGGCAAAGATATGTAATCTTCACAAGTGCTAAAAATACAAGATATATCTCTTATATATAGGGTAAAAATGCTTATCTAAAATAATAAGAGATGAACCAATATAATGAACAAAATAACATATAATTTAAACTCTTATTTATGTTACTAATCATCTAAGTACAAGAGTAGTCAACCAAGGAAACCATAGAGTCGCAACACCAAAGTGTCAAAACGTATTTGAAATCATGTTCATGACACTTAAATGGATTTTACCCAAAAAGGAACTAAGTTCATCTATCATGCTCATTTTGAAATAGTTTGCATGTTTGTGATAAACGTCTTTTCACAACACATCAAATATTGGTAAACATAATACTCCAATGTGAATCTTATAACCAAATTTGTGATATGTTATAAATGATAAACAACAAAAATAATGTTTATCAATATAGGTACTAAACTAACCTTCATTCATAAGAAAATCACTTAAATTCATTCAAAACACCCTCTTGGAGCATTTTTCAAGTGAAACACGGCTTATGATAGTTTTATATGTGCACATAAAACTCATGAATCATGTTTTTCAATAAACATTCAAGATAGCAACATTTGAGCACAAAATCTCCATCTTTTCAACATGCTTCCTTCAAAGAGGAACCTATAGTATTTTTTCATAATAAAGATCTAAGCATATATTAAATAGCTTCAACAAAAGTTACAATTTTAAACAACAAAGGCTAAGCATATGAATATCATTTTTATGAAAATCTTTATGCAAATACCTCTAGAATGATTACCAAGAAGATATATAATAGAGGATGATGAATTATTTAATCGCATAGAATTTCATCACATATTCCTTATCCTCATTTGCATTAGATAGATCATTCAAATAAATTATGCTCTCTTGAGGTTTACTAGTGTGGACATATTTGATTAAACATATATTCCAAGTCCGTCCAAATTTTACTTCAAAATTAAACACCTCAAATAAATGTGCAATATGTCATGTCATATTTAATCTCAACAATGAAAGCACATTAGTAATGGAGAATAGAAAATGTGTACCATAGTGCTAGCTTCACCCATTTTACTTAGAGTTGCTTGTTGATGATTTGTATTGTCCACTCATTTTGTGAGAAACCTTGATTTCATCTCCCCTTTTGAGTTATGGCATCACATCTGAAGAATCAATAGATTTCATCTTTCCTCTTGAGTAAGGAATCAATTCACACCTACAAAACACACTCAAGTAGCTTTCTTTGGTACCCTTTTTGCTCTAGGGTCCATTTGTGTTAGCACATTTATGGACATAATTCATTATAAGCACATTATCACAAAATGAAAGATCTTCCACAACCACTATGCTTCAATTGAATTTATCATTCAAGAACATTATCATGAAGTGCATTTGTCAATTCAAATAGTAAGATATGCTCATGGTTATTTAACAAGTAAATGAACCAATATGAAACTAATAATAGGAATGAAACTCTATTTCATATATGAATCATAGTAAACAACCATATGTATCATTCATGTTCAATTGTCAAGAATTGACAAGAAAACCAATATAACTTCCCTTGATTATCAAAAATAAATTATATGCCCTTTTTCAGGAATTGTAAAGCTATAGCACATAGGAAGATTCATTTCTTTTTCATTTCAAAATTCTTTGAACATTTGAAAGCACAATGAAAAGATATTTCCATAAGAGTCGCCCTTTTGAAATAATTTCACTTTATATCAATGTGACACTTTTCTCATGCAATTTCAAGAAACAAAAGAATGTGATACGTGAACAATGATCATTTATTAATCAATGAATATATTCATAAAGCAACATAGTATACAAAATTTCCGTTTCTTTTAGCATTTGACAATTGTTTCCCATTTTTCTTAACTAAGCATGCATTGGTCTTAAAAATAACGTCATAGCCATTGTCACACAATTTGACTAATGCTAAATAAGTTATTCTTCAAACCATCAACCAAAAACACACTATCTATAGAAAGAATGGAAGAAATACCAATTGAGTCAATCCTTATAATTTTGCCTTTAGAGTTGTCCCTAAAAGTTACGTTTTCTCCTTCATAAGTTTTTAGAGAAATGTACTTTGATTAGTCTCCCGTCATATGCCTTGATCATCCGCTATCAAGAAGCCATTTCCTTTAAGGTGGACTTCAAACATACCTACAAAACAAATTTAAGTAACATATGTTGGTACCCAATTTATCTTGGGTCCATTAGGGTTAGACAGAGATGCAATGGTTCCTTTTGGAACCCAAATCATTTTTGTTATCACTTTCTTTTTAAGAAAACATGCATTTGCCTTATGTCCCTTTTTCTTGCAATAATAACATGTAACATGCTTATGATCATTTGAGGATGCATGAGATGATTGTCTTGTAAATGTATGCCTTAATGATTTTCTCTTTTTCAAGATAATAGCATCTTTTTCAAAAACATCATACCCTAGACGACATTTATCAAATGATCCTCTTTGTCTTTCCAACATAATACTAAGGTTCTCCTTTCCTTTTATAAATTTAGGTAAGACATTTATTTGATCATGTATAGTATTTTTCAACCGATTATTTTCCTTTTCTAGCTCAATGCTTTTGTCATTGCATGAAACATCTAAGTTGGAAGTAATAGTGTTACATGAAGATTTAGCTTTCTTAAGAAGAATATGTTTTCTAGCTAACTTTTCAAATTCATCATACAATTCTTCAAACGCATCTTGTAATTTATCATAAGAAGAGAGAAGTTCATCATATGATAATTTATCTTTATATAATGATTGTGAATTTAAATGTACCTCATCTTTATTTGCCATGAGACAAGGGTTTGCCATTTCCTCACCATTTTCCTCCTTATCCGAGTCGCATGAGTCATAGTCATCCCATGTGACATTCATAGCCATCTTGCTTGGTCTTTTCTCGTTCTCCTTATTGAGATTGAAGCAATCACTTTTGTAGTGTCCCGACTTTCCACAATTGAAACACATTGGAGGTTCCCTTTTGGTAGGCTCGCCTTTTGGTTCGATTCTCCTCATGAATCTTCCGCCATTGACTTTCTTTCTTTGAAGGTATTTCTTGAATTCTTGAGTGAGCAAAGCAATGTCCTCATCCACTTCCTCTTCACTCAGCTCAATGACTTCATTTTTGGTTGAGGCTTGCAAAACTATACCTTTTCTTGGCTTGATGTCGTCTTCACAAGATTTCAATATGATTTCCCAAGTGAGTAGAGACCCAAAAATCTCATCAAGACTCATGGTGTTGAGATCATGAGCTTCTTTGATTGCCGTTACTTTTGCATCCCATTTGGCCAGAAGGCTTCTAAGAACATTGCATGCCGCATCGGATCTAGGAACAATTCTACCAAGATGCTTTAATCCATTCAAAATGTTAGTGAAACGAGACATCATAGAATTGCTATTTTCATCTTCCTTCATGGCAAATAATTTGTATTCATGCATAAGTAAATCAATTTTTGATTCTCTAACTTGAGTAGTACCTTCGTAAGTTACTTCAAGTTTATCCCACATTTCTTTGATCGTGGAGCAAATAGAGACACGATTAAATTCGTTTGGACTTAAGGCACAATTTAGGTTCACCTTAGCTTTAGCATTAATTGACATAAGCCTACGCTCATCATTATCCCATTCGTTGGGCAATTTCGGGATAGTTTTTCCATTTACTATTTTTGTTATAGTGAAAGGTCCATCAACAATAACTTGCCAAATTTGATAATCACTAGCTTGAAGAAAGTCTACCATTCTAGTCTTCCAATAGCTATAGTTTGAACCATCAAACCATGGGGGTCTAATAATAGATTGTCCTTCAACGTGACTGACTAAATATGAGGCCATGATCGTTCTCTAAGACAGTTAAGTCTAAAAATAATAGAGATTAGGCTCTGATACCAATTGTTAGTCACTAATTAACCCTAGAGGGGGAGTGAATACGGTGTTCAAACATATTTATAACTCTTTTCGAAATTGGAACACGCTATAACAAAAAATCAATTTCTCAATAAACAAGTGGATGATTCAATTTAAAATTCTGTAACAATTAATTGCAAGACAAATTGTAGCATACAAGATATTCAAGTAATTATAGCATGCAAATTAATCAAGTAAAGAGAAAGAGATAGAGAGATTGACACCGTGATTTTTTCGAGGTTCGGTAACTCCTACTCCTCGGCTAAAGAACCCCTTCTTGAAACTTTTCCCGATCCTTTCACTATGGCCCTTCCTTAATAAGTGGAATGGCAAACCTTTACAACACAAGCCTCTCGAGCTTGTCTCTCAACCAAGAGAAGAACCCTCTCTTGAACAATTGGTGGACTTCACTTGTCCGAGATTACAAATTCGTATGCAATCAATAAAATCACTCAAGAACAAAAACACTCAAAACCCAAAGGTTTTTATGGAAGATAAATCAATATAAGCTCAAGTGTTTTTGGTAATTTTTCAATTGCTCTAAAAATGTATTCTCAAAGGATATGATCAATGAAGAATGTTTGGAGAATGAAGAGATCTTAGAGGTTTTGATTTTCAAATATTTTTATAGAAAATCAGATTTTGCTTGCTTCCTTTCAAATCATTTTGCAGAAACATTTCTGTGGAAGATGAAGGATTTCCACTTTTTTTCAAACTCAATCTCTTAGCCTACAATATACACATCTCATACTATATACATCAATACATTAGGGTTTTGAAGAATGAATATTGTATTTGAAAGACAAGAGCCGTTTGAAAGCATAAAACATGTTGCTCAAAACATGGAAATTGTTTTATGTTGAATCTGATGATTTTGAGGTGCTTCTAGTCGACTACTTCTTTGTGTTAGTCGACTACATTGCTTCATCTAGTCGACTAGATTGAGTTCTATTCAACTACAACATGTAGTCTAGTCGACTCAAATGTCTTATAGTCGACTACTTTGAGGTGGATGAAAAACATGTCGCTTCTGATTCATTTAGTCGACTACTAGAGAATACAAATGATTCTTCTAGTCGACTATAGCTTGAAAAATATTTGTAAAATTTATTTATCCTTCTGTTTGAGTTCGGTAAATCTTTTTTCATTCCATTTGAGTTCGGTTCATTTTATACTTGAGGTTATACGATAATATCGATACATAAAATTACCTTGTTACAATGATCGCTCCCCGACCTATCTACCCCGAGTCTTGAGTCTTCGACTTTTGCCTTTGCCGTTGAATTATTTCATTTTCCATTTTCGCGCTTCAATTTATTTCTCGGTTTTTCGCTTTCATTCAAGCTTTCTTTCCGAGTTTATTTTCCGAGTCGTTTTCTTTCCGAGCTTGCTTTCCGAGACGTTCACCTGTCTCTTGTTAAAACATGAACTAGATAATTCATTAGTACCAAACACGTTTTAAATGTTTTGTTAATATCAAAATAAGATTTATTGTGCGAGAATAAATTTCAAGGCCAACAATGTGTTCTATCTGTTAATATGAATCAAATGTTTCCCATAAGCATATTTAATAATATATTTTACAAGAATTTGGAAAGGTGATGTCAAAAGTTTTTAAATGGTTAAAACAACATTGAGATTTCAAATGGAAAAAGATTATAAATTTTCAAACTACATATACGAACCAATTGAATAATTCTTACAATATGGTGAAATATTGTTATCCAATATTAATATTTTTTGTTAAAAATAATTCATCCTTAATGTATTTGTATTTATATATTTCATTTTTTAAAACATATATATTTACAAAATCTTATTATAAATAAATAAAATGTCAAACCATCCCAAATTACCAAACATAGTTTGGTTTCAGAATTTCAGCACATACCAATTCTATTAAACATAATTTGGTTTTTCAACTTTACTTTTTTCTCACACCAAAACCATCAGCATCAAACATGGTTTCAGATCAAAATAAAATCAAACCAAATCCAATCCAACCCAAACAAAACCAAACCAAACCAGTTGCCAAACACTTACGTAGTGTACCATTCCATCAAATTAAAACAAACCCACAACCCCAAACCCATCATTAGTGTACCATACCATTCTCAACAAAAATCAACATTCTCATACTTGTCATTTTATTAAATAAATTAAATAAAAATAAATAAATAATAAACAAAAATAGAATTAATAAATAATAAATAATAAATAAATACAAATTGAGTAAAATATTGAATAAATAAAAAATAATTAATAATTAATAATAAATAAATAAATAATATTCAATAAATAAAATAGAATTAATAGATAATTAATAATTAATAATAAATAAATAAAAATTGAGTAATAAATATTTTAAAATAATAAATAAATTAAAATCGAATAAATAATAAATAAAAATTAAATGAATAAATAATTAAATAAATATTTTAAATATTAAATATATTTGTACAAATAAATAAATAAATATTTAAATTAGTTCATTTTATTGTTTTTAGTAATTAGTGAATAATTTATTAATTCCTACTTTTTTGTTTACCACACACATTTCAAGTTAACAAACATGATTTGGTTTCAAAAATTTTGAGCGCTCCAACTCCACCATACATGTATTGGTTTCTTCAGCTTTACTTTTTCTCAGACCAAAACCATCAGCACCAAACATGCTTTTAGTACAGAATAAAACCAAACCACACCAAACCAAAATCAAAAACCAAAACCATACAATTTCCTAAACAAGCACTAAAAGTTTGGTCATCTTTAGGGAGCCTAAAATCCCCTATGGTTTAACAAATAACCCAAGGTGCCATATTTTACCCCCCTCCACAATAAACATCTTTTATAGACTCTCTTGTTGTTGCGCCGAGAGTTGTATGTGACTTTTGGGATGTATTTCCCAATGATTTAACGTGGTTGCCTTCGCACCGTGGGGTAGAATTTTTTTTGAGTTTATACCTGGTACCACACCTATTTTTATGGCACCGTACTGGATGGCACTGGAGAAGTTAGTGGAATTGAAGAAGCAATTGGATGATCTTAGGGCGAAAGGATTCATTCAACCTAGTGTTTCACCGTGGAGTGCTCCGGTCGTTTTTGTAAAGAAAATTGATGGTTTGTTGAGATTGTGTATCGAATATCGCAAGTTGAATCGGGTGATGATCAAGAAGAAGTATTCATTGCCACAGATAGACGACTTATTTGATCAATTGAAGGGATCTAAGCTTTTCTCTAATATTGACTTGAGATCCGATTACCATTAGTTGCAGAATAAGGATGTGGATATTCCAAAGCCCACTTTTCGGACTCGATACGATCATTATGAGTTTCTAGTGATGCCTTTCAGTTTAACTAATGCACCGACAACATTCATGGATCTCATGATCGTGTGTTCAATGAATTCTTAGACAAGTTTGTTGTAATGTTCATCGATGATATTCTTGTGTACTCTCCTATTGAGAGTGAGCATGAGGTTCATCTTAGGACTATTCTTCAAATCCTAAAAGAGCACCGGTTATTTGCTAAGTACAAGAAGTACAACCTTTGGCTTCAAGAAGTGAAGTTCTTGGGGCATGTTGTTTCGGGAGGTGGAGACTCGGTTGATCCTTCAAAGATCGAGGCGGTGTTAAGTTGGAACCGATCGAAGAATGTTTTTGAGGTTCATAGTTTGTTGGGTTTAGCGGGTTACTACATATGTTTTGCTAGGTACTTTTCTCATCTCGCGACACCGATGACTCGACTTATGCGATAGGGCATTAGGTTCATATGGGATGACAAGTGTGAAGAAGCCTTTCTTGAGTTGAAGACACGTTTGACTACATCTATTGTTTTGATCATTCCCGAGCAAGGTGTTGGTTATGTTATTTATTGCGATGCTTCACATGAAGGGCTAGGATATGTTTTGATGCAGTCCAATAGAGTAGTAGCTTATGGGTTTCGACAGTTGAAAACTCACGAGCGGAACTATCCCACGCATGATCTAGAACTTGAAGCGGTCATTTTTGTAATTAAAGGATGGCGACATTATTTGTATGACAAGATATTTGAGGTCTTCTCCGACCACAAGAGTCTGCATTATGTTTTAACACAGCGAGATTTGAATCTTCGATAGTCTTGCTGGGTGGAATACATGGAAGACTACAATTTTCCACTCGAGTACCATGTCGACAAGGCTAACGTAGTGACAGACGCGTTGAGTCGTAAGTTGCATGCATCTTTATCTAGCATTTTCATTCGTGAGTGGTGGCTGATGGAGGATGTAGCAAAGTTGGATCTTCATTTCAGTGATAATAGAGAGACTCAGGCTACCTTGTTCAGTTTAGTAGCACAACCTTCGCTTGTAGGCCGCGTGATAGAAGCACAGGAACAAGACAACAACATTGCATCAGTTCACACTTGTAACACCCTGTGTTATTGTTGTGAAATTTAGAGTAACCCAAAAGATAGATTAACCCAAATCAAATTTTACTCGCAAGTATACGAATCATAATAGTAAAGAGTACAAGTATTGCGAGGTCATTCCCACGAGGATTGATTAAGACAAATTAAATCTAAAAACTACTATCTAACTAATTCAACAAATTATTGATGATTGTGAAAAAATAATATAAATACAATAATACAAAAGGAATACTAAGGCTTTGATTCCACCACTAATCATCACAAATCCAATTTTCAATTGTAAACTCATTAAATATCCAATTAATTTCCACACATCTAAATAATAATTATTATTACGTTCATAGATGGTCTATCCGGGTGAGGGCATAGGTTCAACTCAATATTTTATTATCTTGGCCAAAAATAATAAATAAATCATTGAAGGAAAATATAAATCACAATTATCTATCCATGGTCAGGCATAAACAATTATAATTTATTATCTTCATCTTAAATTACCAAGTAGATTACATGTTCGTGGTCAGACACAAGTAACCTATATGCTAGGAATGAAATACGTTCAATTTTAGTCTCAGTTAAAGCACATAAAATCGAAAGCATTAACATATATATAATAATAAGAAGAAGAACTTGTTGGCTTTGAAATTTACTTTCGGCAAACAATTCCAAAATTGATGATAACAAACCATTGAAGAGTGTTTGATACTAATGAATTTTCGAGCTTAAGTTTTCAGCAAAAGACAGGTGAACGACTCGGAAAACAAACTCGGAAAGAAAACGACTCGGAAAGCAAGTTCGGAAAAAAAGCTTGAATTAAAGCGAAAAGCCGTAAAAGAAATTGAAGCGCAAATGGAAAATCAACGGCAAAGGCGAAAGTCGAAGACTCAAGACTTGGGGTAGATAGGTCGGGAAGCGATCATTGTAACAAGGTAATTTTATGCGTCGATTTTATCGTATAAGCTCAAGTATAAAATGAACCAAATTCAAATGAAATGAAAAACGCTTTACCGAACTTAAACGGAAAGAAAAATATTTTTATTAAATGTTTTTCATGTTTGAGTCGACTAAAATGAGCCTGTGTATTTTCTCGTAGTCGACTAAAAAAATCAGTAGCTATAGGTTTTTCATCCACATCAAAAGAGTCGACTGAAAAGAGCTTGAGTCGACTAGACTACTTCATGTAGTCGACTAGAACTCATTCTAGTCGACTAGATGGTCCAAAGTAGTCGACTAGAACTCAATCTAGTCGACTAGATGGTCCATTGTAGTCGACTACAACAGAGAAGTAGTCGACAAGAAGTTCCTCAAAACCTGCAGATTCTTCAGAAAACATTTCCCATGTTTTGTGGATTGTGTTCAATGGTATTCAAACGGCTCTTATCTTTCAAATACTATAATCATTCTTCAAAACCCTAATGCTATGCTATATATAGAATGAGATGTGTATATTGAAGATTAAGAGATTGAAATACAAGAAGAAACAAAGCTATCAAAAATTCTGCATAAATTTTCTCTACAAAACCCATTGAAACCAAGCTTTGAAAATCTGATTTTCTCCAAGTTTCTTTGAAAATCAAAACCTCTAGTATCTCTTCTTATTCTCCAAATATCATTCATTGATCATACCCTTTGAGAATACATTTCTAGAGCTATTGTAAAATCACCAAAAACACTTGAGCTTATATTGATTTATCTTCCATAAACACCTTTGGGTTTTGAGTGTTTTTGTTCTTGAGTGATTTTATTGATTACATACGAATTTGTAATCTCGGACAAGTGAAGTCCACCGATTGTTCAAAAGAGGGTTGTTCTCTTGATTGAGGGACAAGCTCGAGAGGCTTGTGTTGTAAAGGTTTGTCATTCCACCTGTGAAGGAAGGGCCATAGTGAAAGGATCGGGAAAAGTCTCAAGAAGGGGTTCTTTAGCCGAGGAGTAGGAGTTACCGAACCTCGAAAAAATCACGGTGTCAAATCTCTCTATCTCTTTCTCTTTACTTAATTATTTTGCATGCCATAATTGCTTGAATATCTTGTATGCTATCTTGTCTTGAAATTAATAGTTAGAGAACTTCAAATTAAATCATTCACTTGCTTATTGTGATATAGTTTTTATTTGAGAGTGTTCCAATCTCGAAAAGAATTAGACCTAATTTTTGAACACCCTATTCACCCCCCTCTAGGGTTAATTAGTGACTAACATAACTCATTAACCAAAATATTCAATAATGTCTACAATTGAAAACTATAATATTGAACATGACTAGGGTTTCCTCTCGGCCTTGGCTGAGCGAATTAACTATACAAGAAAAATAAAACAAGAACGACCAAACCCGAAATCATAAGTGGAAGACATCTTGGATTTCTTCGTTGATCGCACAGGCCTTCCCCTTCTGTTTCTTGGCCGTCCATGATCCTTTGTGCATCCATATATGCCCTATTTATAGGGGTCTTCAAGGTTTCATCTAGGAAAGTAAATAAGACAATACAATATTCCCATATTTCTTTTCCTAATTGGTGATATCTTGCAGCCCACTTTTGACCAATTTGGAGAGTAAATTTGGAAGATATTGGTGAGATACTATTTTCTAGTTAATCAAGTCCTCTTCCCACAACCCTTGATTTCATTCCATTCTGATCGTTCCTTCAAAATCTGTGATTATATTACCAAGCAGATGCTAATTTTCGCACAAAATAGTATGGCAGATTTAAAATGTCTTTTTCGCCCTCTAAACTTCAGAATTAGGGTTTCTATGTGAAATACCAATATTCTTTAAATTGAATCAGCTTTTTAGGAACACTGGATCACACAAATCCGAACACCGGGATGAAATATGTGGCCCAAATACTAAGACGTGATCTAAACAGATTTTGGGCTTGTTTAGATGGATTTAATCCATTTGTACCAGAAATCACCAACAACCTATAAAAATATAAAAACACAAATATTAATTAAAATAATTTAAAATAAATGACTAAAAAATATATTTTTGGAGGTTAATCATGTATGAATTATGCACTTATCAGTTATTTTCCATTTTTCTTTAAATTCTTTTCGATTTATTTTTAGTTGTAACGTCACTTGTTCATGATGTCACGGTTACTCTTGGTGTTCGGCACGTGTAAATTTTTTGCGTTTATGTTTAAAGTCGACTGGACAACTTTACAATTCTCTTTGACGACTTTAAGAATTTTTGTTGCCAATTACACGGTGTCATTTCGATGTTTAGCATTCATTGCTTCGACTGGGTGGCGACACGTTTTGTTTGGCCGAAGTTTAAGGCTTCGATTCGAGTTTTGATAGGATCAAACTTGTTGGGTGTTCCAATGACTGGGTTTCAAGGTCCGGGTTATTTTTATTGGATTATTTCATTTATTTGGCGTTCCATGGACTTACGGGTTCACGCGTTATTCTTTGGAGGCTCTTGATATTTTTTGGGATTTATTGTGTATATATATATTTAATTGTATCGGAAATAATTATAAATTTAAATCAAAAAGGGAATTATTTGTATATTGTGTATATATTTAATTGTAATTATATATATATATATTATTTTGGGGTTATTTTGTAATTTTGGAGGATTGGAGGGTTACTTTTGTATTTTAGATACATATGTATACTAACATTGTATCTGCAGAGAGAGAAAAATGACGGATCTCCTTCTTCCTTCTCCATGCTGATCGATAGCTTCTTCCTCCTTCCTCTTCTCTTCATTTCGCGGTAGCACCTCCACCTCTTTCATCAGCTTCATCATGCCGAGAGAGAGAAAAAAACTGGTTCGAAGAGAAAGTAGGGGTCGTGACTTGGGCCTGTGGTCGCCATCGGAGGGCACGATAGTGGCAATGAATAAAGGTGGCTGGTAGATGACGATGAGAAGATGTGGCGATGTGGGCTAGAGGGTCGCGTGCAGGTGGGTGGCACTAAACAACCTGCTTTGGCGTAACTCGGCTGAACAACCTCTTTGGAATAATTGTGGGCTAGAGGGTCGCACGCAAGTGGCTGCTGAACAATAATTGTGATTGTGTAAGGTAAATATATTCGAAAAGTCTAAGACAAGAATCAATTCAAATATATAAACTTGTATGACGAATAAAAACGGTCTCTCATTTAACAGAATCTTCACAGTATAGTCATAATTTGCCTGCTCTACAATTCAAAATAAAATTAAAACTATATTACTTGGCTAGGGTTTTGCTAAGAAAACCCTAGATACTGAATTATTTGATCATGGTAGAAGGAGACTGCATCGTTGATGTAGAATCGCCTTCCACGACCTTCTTCTCCAAATCTATAGCTCTTGAATGAATCATCCCTTTTGAATGATGAATCTCCAGAGGTGGCTCTGAAAATTATACGTGTCAAGAAGCTCTCTAAAATCTGTATCAAAGCTTGGTATTTATAGGCAAAGTTGAGTGAAACCCTAACTTGGATTTTAGGATTACCCTTTTTGGTAATTTCACACCCAACCAAGAAAAATCCTAATATATGATGTATAATATGTGTATATATCATGTATAGAGGTGTTGGGGTCGAAATAAAGTCATTCGGATGAAAACAAATCAATCCGGGTCAAAATAGGATTTTGGCCTGAAACTGAAATTTTCAACTTTTTATGCAGAACACCTCTCACTCTTTTTCTCAAAACTTGATATCTACACATTTTATGAAGGCTTGTGATATATATTTTTGGTAATAGCACTTCAAGCTCTTGATTTTAGGCTCAAGAATCACCTCATTTGGACATTTTTTGACCAAAATATAAGTGCCCGAAGTTGGCTAAAATTTTTGTGTTGGAAATACTTGACCTACGCCCAAGCATAGGTTAGGGGTGTAGAGTCCAATTCTTGATCACAAACCAAAGCATAGGTATGGTCCAATTTTGCCTGTTGTTGCCAGTGGTGACGTAGGGTATGATGCATTTTTGCTGTAAAATCCGTGTTTTTCATATTTGAGCTAGACTGGTCGCCTTTGACTCTCGATGCTTTGGTTGAAGTAATAATGTCTAAAAATGACATTTTTGCCCTTTTGCTGAGATAACGAAGTCAGGAAATGACCATTTTTCCCTTCAGTAGCTCTTCGTTGCTTTGACACACCTCTTAATTCCTTTATCGAGATAGAAATGAACATGAACTCGGTTAATTCACCAATATTAGCTCTGTTACTTCATTAAGCTCTTGAAACATGCTTACACACATAAACGTGATAAAAAATACCAAGTAACGGCATGTAAAGACATAACAAACGCAAAATAGGGGCAAAAAATAACCAATATTGAGCACCTATCACACCCCCAAACTTACATATTGCTAGTCCCTTAGCAATAAACTCAGAGAAAACTATATGTGATGATTTTATTCTATCTAACCTACATACTCTAACATAATCCCTTGCTTTCGTGAGGGTCAATGATTACACGTAGCATGTGTAACAAGCCTTTTAAACCCCTAGGTTACCCCTAGTGGATGAGTGAAGTCTCATGAAGGTTTCCAGTGATGGTACCTACAAACATCTCAATTCTTTTGTATTTACGCATTCATGAGTTCACACACACAATTCAAATAAGCTATGGTACAACACACAAGATAATATGAACCAAATATTCCCACTCACTACCAAACAACAACTATATCAGGCTTCGTGTTATGAATGATCCCCACTTAAGTGAATGATTTTGCTACTTTCAACTTAAAATCCAAATAACCTTCCGTGATTTTGTGAACATTCAACTACAATATTTCAGCTTCTTTTCTCGTACTTCATTGATCAAACTTTGCCATTTTTAGTAAAAACATACTCTTTCCATCATTCCACTTTTCATCCATTTTTGTCTTTCTAAGTCTCTAGACTTTCCAGCAAGGATTTTTAGTCTTGATTAACTGGGCCATAGCTTCTTCCATGGGATTTTTGCTCATCAATCTTCTCCCCTTTAAACGCGAACAATGATGTTGGTGATACCAAGGCCCGATTACTCAGATCAAAGAACTGCTTTTTGCATTTTATTTTCTCAAAAACATTATTTTTTTCAATTTTCTCCATTTCAACCGAAACAACTCCCCATCTCCCCTTTTATTACAGCAAAATTATTTTTCAACTACATAGTCAAAAATCAACCTATTTCTAATAGTGAATGTGTGTTTGTGTTTATAGGTCAAGGTTGTCCTTCTTAATTTCAATTTCACTCATTCACTCACCCGTGTAAAACCACATAACTTCACTAACTTCATCTAATCATTACTCTTATGAGCGGGAACATCACATAACATACTATTTATACATTATAAACATAAACTCAATCAACTAATAATGCGAAACACTTATGCATGAAAAGAAAGAACTCCTCAAAACTTTCAAATTTTTTTCAAAATTTTCAAAACATTTCGTTTCTTGTAACTATATACCCTCAACCCTAACTTAAATGTGACCATGTCCTCATGGTCAAAAATAAAGAATGATAACAGATACAGTTACCCTTGAAGCATAGTCTTGGATTCATCGAAATGCTCAACCTCCTCCCCCAAACTTGATTCGGATCAGTTGTATAAATACAACAAACACATACCCAAATATCACAGTAAGGGAAAAGAAATTGTAAAAATTACCAGAAATTGACACACAATTTTTCAAGGAATTTTTGAAAATTCTCTTTTTGGATTTTATTAAAAAAATTTAAATGAAATAAAAAAATGATTTGGCCTAAAGGGCTTACAATCTTTAAGAATTGAAATTGTAGAAATAATTTACCTATTATTATACAAACCGAGGCTAGACAACCTAGAACCAATGTTTAACGTCTTTGGCACCACGTTTCACAAAGGGTTATCCAACACATTTTCTCTTTGCCATACTTCCCTTAATTAAAGGACAAAATGTAGGAGGTGACTCTCTAAGCGCTCTCACCCATAGAAAATTAGTACTACTCATGACATCGAGTACATAACAATATTCACCATATAGTTAGTGCTTCCATCAAATCCTCCTTCAACACCTTAGACAACAGTCCTTCCACCATCTCATCACTCTCCAGTAAATTGACAGAGGCCATAAATTTTGGTCCCGGATTAATCTCCTCATAATATCTTAGTCTCTTCCCATGTATCCCGAACCTTTTATCAAATACTACTTCTTCGCGGGGGTAAACTGATCTAACCTTGTGTGCTTTTTTCCATCTTTGTCGGAGTTTACCTAGAAACACTCCCAGCTTTGGATTACATTGTCGTTTCCGGCCAAGCTTAAGAAACTTAAGACGAACATGCTTAGCATGATGTACTCTTGTTCGAGCTATGTAACTCTGAGCATCCTTATACGCACAACTCCATATTCCTCACACATGTCACTCAATCGCAGATCTTCTAAGGCATATTGCTCTTCTACCATATGTATACCTAACACTGGTTCATCTAGAAAGGTGTCCTTAAGAGGGGGGGTCATCCTTAGTAGGTTTTCTAAAAGTTCGGGACCATTGATTATCTCTAGTATTCTTCACACATGTTTTATCTTTTAATTCATCATCCTCCACACGCAAAACCATCTTAGGAAGCTTACTTTTAGGCACCAACTTCTGTGGAGGAATAAGTTGAGGTCCAAGCGACTCTCTTGATGCTCTCTCTGATGGTGAATACAACACAGCTTCCAACGCAACAATATCTTTCCAACTAGATCGTTGTTAGTCCTCTCCATTTTCAAAATTTACCTCTGACCTTTTCATCACAATCTCCAAATCATGTCTTATACTACTCTGAGGTACAACTTCTTCAACCATCCCTTCTATGTTAAAACATTCAGCTGGTTCAGGTAGTTGATGGTTGGTATCAAAGACATTCATCCTCATGTTTAAATTCCAAAAAGATATATCCATAACCCTTGTTCTATAATCAACGCATGCATTCGCCGTAGCCAAAAATGGTCTTCCTAAAATAACAAGGATATCTCTCCTCGATCTATCGTCAGGTTCCATGTCTAAAACTACCAAGTCTACAGGATAGTAGAACTTACCCACTTGCACTATAACATCTTCCAAAATTCCTCTTAGCCATTTAGTTGATTTGTCTGCCAATTGAAGCACCACCGAGGTAGTATTAAGATCTCCCAACCCTAGCTGTTGATAGACCGAGTAATCTTCTGGTCACCAATGACACAATAAATAATGGGAGCATCGGGATCTTTCCTCTTAGGTGAAGTATCACTCAGTAAGATCGAACTCACTTGTTTAGTCAACAAAATCTTTTTCGGGACCTTAGTTCTGTTTTTATGCTTTTGAATTCAGAGATCCTTCAAAAATTTGGCATAGGGTGGAATTTGGTCAACAATGTCTAGAAGAGGTTTATTATTCTCGACTTGCCGACATGGATCCAACATGTCCTTTTCCTTATGCTCTTTATACGAAATCGACTCTCGGAGACGTTGAGAGTACGGTGCTACTTCCTCATATGGTGTCATTTCTGTTTCTTCATCTTCCTTCACTTGAGGTTTATCTTTTTGAGCTTTCTCAGCCTATTTCTTCTGAGCTTCTTCTTTTAGCTTTCTTTGAACTTCTTCAACCTCATACTTCTTCAGCCTCTCCTTATGCTGCTCCTTAGCCTTATTATCCACTTATCTTCCATTTCTCAAAATTGTGACTCCTTGGACTATCTCATGACAAGTCTCAACAAAGGATCCAGGCTCCAGTACTTGTTGCGGTTTTGGGTTCACCATCGGTTGACTAGGCAATATTCTCACTATCCTATCCATAATATTTGCTAATTGTACCATTCGGGCTTCCATTTGAATAAGGGATTGGGAATGAGAGTTCAGTGTTTGGATGGTCACCTAAGAATTATTAGATTGATTTTTAAGTTCCCTTAGGGTACTCATCATATCTTCAAAGTCAGGTGGTCTTGGTAGTGAATTTTGAGTTGGATGTTCATGTTGGAAATGGTTTTGAGGATATGGAGGGTAAGCTTGATTCAGATTGAATCCTTGGTTTTGCTTTCCTTGAGGCTGGGTCTGGTAGTTATATGGCCGGACAACTTGATTATTATTGAATGGTTGGAGAGCCTGAGAATTATTGGATGACTCTCTAGGTTGGTAATTTGATTGAGAATTTCGAGCCATGATTGTTGATGGAGATTGGTATGATTTTTGACTCTGTTGGACCCTTGGTTGTGGATTATATGATTGTTGTGCCAGAGGGAACCTTGATTCACTGTTGGATGATTGTCCTTGTGGGATCCTTTCTGGTTAGTTTACCATATTTGTGGATGTATAGGATAAGAATGGGTGATTTCTAGCATTCAAAGTGTATGAATTTGTGAAATGAGCATTATTTGAATAGTTCCATAATGCGTTGGCATCAACGGCCATTATGTCCTGACACTCATTTTGGGAATACTTGGCTTCTACCTCTAAGACTTCTCTCCTAGGTGAATGATTTTGCTTGACAAGCTTGTCTACTTTTTCTCCTAACAACGCCACTGAATCTCTTACATCATCACGATTCACCTCATACGCTTTTTCAGATCTCTTGTCAAAATCACCCCTAAACCTCAAATCAGATTCATATTGGATTCCATTCTCATTGATATTGTCAAACAAGTCTAAAAGTTCTTTTGCCGGCTCCAGGATAAATTGACCTTGTGTTGACACATCTATCAAAGTCTTATGTGTCTCTCCAAGTCCCATGTAAAAATTCTTAGCCACATCTTGTTCAGTGAACCTGTGGTGGGGACACTTATACAGGATTTCACTATATCTCTCCCAAGCATCATGAAACTGCTCACTAGGCAATTCTCTAAAAAAAATTATTGCATCTTGTGCTTCTAAGGTCTTTCCTATGGGATAGTGCTTTCCTATAAATTCTCTTTGAAAGGCTTCCCAATCAATTTTAATCACCTTAGCTAATTTGATGTACCATCTTTTAGCTTTGTCTCTCAACGAACAAGGAAATATACGCACTCGCAAATCATTTTTAGTCAAACCCTCAAACCTAGCTATAGATGCAACCTCTAAGAAATCATTATATGCTGGTATGGGTCCTCTATCCTAAGGCCAGAAAACTTTGGAAACATATTGATCATGCTTGACTTGATCTCGAAGTGCTTCGCGCCTTCTTCTTCTGGGAAATCTGCATAGGAATCATACGCCTTCGGTGCGTGGTATGCCCTCTGTTGATTCACTCTTTGATCACCCATCGCGCTTTCTTCTGTCCCACGATGACGCTCTTCAATATCTTAACGTAAATGACTTAGAGTTCATTTGATCTTAGGGTCGTAAACAACTAACGTTGTGATTCTATCGGTCATACACTGAGCTCACAAAATGATTTTTTTTTAAATAACCAGAAAATTGCAGTTTTGAGGTCCTAAAAGACATTTTTCGGATAAAACTTTACTGGGCTCAATATCTAATGAGTCTTGTTTAATTGCCTTTCTCCACTCAAAAACCTCAACTCATTTGCGAAAAATGAGAATATATTTTTTTCAGAAAATAAAATTTACTACTTCTAAACTCTTCTAACTATTAACAAAAATAAAGCTAAAAATTATGTGGATAATTAAGATAAACTAAAACTCACAAAAAGTCCAATGATGCAACTTTCACTACTCCACAAAATCCCTTTATGCTTCTCAAAATACCTCGCAAAAACACACGAATTCCAACTTTAGATACAATCTACAATAATCCAATGCAAATAAACTACTAAAACTATTGAACAATGCCCAATCCCTGGCAACGGCGGCAAAAACTTGATGGACATCAGGTGTGTGCAAAATATGTGGTTAAAAACAAAACCTTAACGACACTTTAGGTTTTACCCTTCTGCAAGCGCACATGTCAATTGTATATAGTTTTGCTTCAGTATGGGAATATCGATCCCACAGGGACGAGGATTGTTCACTTTAATAGTTTAGAAACATTAAATTACAGTTTTCCGAAAAGAGTTGATTTTGTCAATTATCTAATATTAATGAAAATAAAGCAGAAAACAACGATAAATAATGGTTGTGATTCAGAGGGACAAAAAACTAGGGTTTCCTCAATCCATCACTAACTGCATAATAAAGTCCAAATTCTATTTCAATTGCATGACGGCGATCCATTGATTGTGAATCAGGTCGCACCGCGCTAGCAGTTTGACTCCCAAAAGGATTACTCTCAACTGGATCGCGAGAACACATCTCAAGACTAAACTGATTAGTGCATGACAACTACTAACAGAAAGTAAATGCAGGAAATTAAATTAAAGCATGAAAATAAACTAAAGCATGTCTATATCAGTTTGTCAAGGCATGGCCTGTGTCAACATAAGGTTTCAATTTTTATGACCACCATTGTGTAGAAAATCACAGATTAAGCATCTGAGTTCTATCCCATAGTGAATAATTGTGATTGTGTAAGATAAATATATTCAAAAAGTCTAAGACAAGAATCAATTCAAATATATAAACTTGTATCACAAATAAAAACGGTCTCTCATCTAATACAATCTTCACAGTATAGTTATAGTTTCCCCTCTCTACAATTGAAAACAAAATTAAAACTACATTACTTGTCTAGGGTTTTGATAAGAAAACCCTAGATACCGAATTAGTTGATCATTGTATAAGGAGATTGCATCGTTGATGTAGAATCGCCTTCCATAACCTTCTTCTCCAGATCTCTAGGTCTTGAGTGAATCCTCCCTTTTGAATAAGATGAATCTCTATAGGCGGCTCGAAAAATTATACGTGCCAAGAAGCTCTCTAAAATCTGTAGCAAAGTTTGGTATTTATAGGCAAAGTTGAGTGAAACCCTAACTTGGAGAATAGGATTACCCTTTTTGGTAATTTCACACCCAACCAAGCAAAACCCTAATATATGATGTATAATATGTGTATATATCATGTATAGAGGTGTTGGGGTCGAAATAAAGTCATTCGGGTGAAAACAAATCAATCCGGGTCAAAATAGGATTTTGGCCTGAAATTGAAATTTTCAACTTTTTCTGCAGAGTACCTCTCACTCTTTTGATCTTAACTTGAGTTCTACACATTGGATGAAGGCTTGTGATATATCGTTGGAAAGATCACTTCAAGATCTTGATTTTATCCTCAAGAAGACCTCATTTGGATCTTTTTTATCAAGATATGAGTGCCTGAAGTTGGCTGAAAGTTTTGTTCTTGAAATACTGGACCTACGCCGAAGCATAGGTTAGGGGCGTCCAATTCTGGATCAGAAACCAAAGCATAGGTATGGTCCAATTTTGCCTATTTTTGCCTCTGGTGACGTAGGGTATGATGCATTTTTGCTTTAAAATTCGTTTTTTTCATATTTGAGCTAGACTGGTTGCCTTTGACTCCCGATGCTTTGGTTAAAGTAATAATGTCTGAAAAGGATATTTTTGTCCTTCGCTGAGATAACAATGTCGGGAAATGATCATTTTTCCCTTTAGTAACTCTTTTTTGCTCTAGCACATCTCTTAATTCCTTTCTCGAGATAGAAATGAACATGAACTCGGTTAATTCACCAATATTAGCTATGTTTCTTCATTAAGCTCCTGAAACATGCTTACACACACAAACGGGATAAAAAAATACCAAGTAACGGCATGTAAAGACATAACAAATGCAAGATAGGGGCGGAAAATGACCAATATTGAGCACTTATAAAAAATGCTCAACTGAAAATGGATAACGTGAAAATATGATTTACATGTATTAAATGTTAAAGTATAATGAAATAAAAATTCTTATACTTGTGATTATGTACTTTTATGCCATGGGAGGTTTAAGTAATTCATGTAGTGATCTCTTGGATAGTTGAGGTTAGTGATGAACTATAAAGGTTATTATGAGTTGAAGCCTTTGAGAAATGTATCGTTTATTGTACTTTTGAGGTTATGAGTTGGTTAGACGAGGTCATGATTGAACCTGTCTGGTTGCATATCAATGGTCTCTGGATTCTGTTAGCAATCTAGAGAGTTAGTATCAAATGTGAATTTGAGGTTTGAATGAGTTGGAAGAGGTATTGATTAAAACTAGTTAGTTCTGTGATATCAGCCACTAGTTTTCCCTTTATATGATCTTAAGAGGTCCAAGTGATTTTATTAAGTACTCGAGGTAATGTAGCTTTGCACTCTTATTTCTCGTGCTTAGTTCATTCTCCTAAGCATTTATTTTATTGTCCTTTGTATACTACTATATGTTTTTGACTAATATGTCACTCCTTGAGTTGTCGGTTACGACATTGTGCTGAACCTCTTCCTCGTGTTGTCATTTGATTTTGTGGAGTTGGAAACGGATGGTTGTGTTCCGTGAGTCCAATGCATTTATCTTCCTTTAGTGTCTTCTTGGACATTATAAAAATCGTTGGAGTTATAGTCACTCTAATCGGGCTGCCTTTCAGAAATGGCATTTTTTAAGTTTTGAAATCAAACTCATTCGTATTTAAAAGGAAGAACCCATTTTTGCCTACCCCCCGTAGCCAAGACAAGTTTTTGTACTTTTAAAAATGATCTTAGGGGCTTCTTTAAAAAGATTTTTAACTTTTAAAAGTCGATGATGGTGACTGACCGAGACCGAGGGGAAGACGGTCATTTTCATGGTGTGGATTCTGAAAAGAAAATTTATTTTTATAATTCTCGAGATTCCAAAATTTCGAGGCTTCTTTCTCAAGATCACGAGTTATAGTGTTTTGAAAGGTGTTTTCTTGTTTCACCTTTACTTACGATAATTTCTAAGTCTTGGGGTATAAGGTTTGTTGTTTAGTGCACACACGTAGTGTTGCCTTTCCTCTGCTATTGGTTTCTTTTGTCCAGGTGTTTTCCCTAAACACTTATGGTGTTTGTAACCTTGACATTGTTGTCTTGGTTATCCATTGGTTAGCATTGGGACCTCTTTTCTCTTACTTTGTTTCTTGAACCTTATGTGGTTGTTCCCGAGGGTAGTGTTCATGTACTCTCCATGTTGTGATTTGGTTAGCTTTTCTCACCTATATTGAGAGCATTGGTGATTTATTGATCGTATTGGAGATAGTATTATGAGATTCATATGATGAAATGATTGAGGTGATTCAGTCCTTGAGGTGTATATTTTCTCTATGAATGGAATTTATGGTTCGCATATATATATATATATATATATATATATTATATATTGCTGATGATTGTGTTATTATACAAGGACGTGAGTGCTTTCCCTCATGTGTTCTCGGGTAGTGGGTTGTAAGCATTCCTTGGTACTATTAATGGATTTATATTCCTGTGGATATTAGAGGTAAGTGTGATTCTCCTTGGTTGGATTCTCTGGTTAGCGTTGTGAGCGCTTGGTGATTTGTTAGTTTGGACTTAGGTGTCGTGTACTTAGTGTACGTTTATGTGAGTAGTGTAGACTACTGACATTGGATTGATAGGTACGAGCCATAGTTTTCTCTTGTGTATCCGTACTACGTGTCTTGTATTTATTTATTATATATATGTAAACATATATATATAGGTAAGCGTTTGCCACATGATAGAGATTTGTCGTTAGCATTATATTATATGCTGCTTTGTGACATATTATGCTTCATTGAGTTATGTGGGGGTAATGTAGGTTATTGCATTGTCATGAGTGTCATGTAGGACGATGGACTGACCTAGCATAGATGCATGTACACATATTGGTTAGTACTACTTGAACGGTTAGAGGATGTGACGGTTATGATTTCCTTTCTTCTACGAGGCTTGATGAGCTCACCCCGCATTGGTTTGCCCTGGTAGTTTACACCAGTTTGCAAGAAATGTTTCGGCTACGGACAACATGTGGTGCAATGACACATTTTCTTTGTTTTCCTCGTTACAGGTTTTGGAGTTGCGCAGGGTGATGCGGCTACGGTTGCAATGCGACTGGATTTAGAGACGATAGTTATCTACTATCTTCTTTATCATGTAGTTTCTTTACCCATGTTGTATGGGATTTTTATGTATTTCTTGTCATGCCCCTAAATTCCAAAGACTCCTAAACTGGGACATCCGAGGAATCTGGGATATCATCCATACAAAGAGTGACCAATTAAAATCCTAAATAACCAATAAACAAATGGAATATTATTACTAACAATAATTCCATACATAAACATGCGGAAGCTAAACCAAATGATACACAAGGCACATTGAGGTGCAAAAAGAAATACAACGATGCACTGATACCAAATACATAGAAGGGATATCCAACAGACTGGCTCCTAAAAAATATACAACAACAGTCCCAATATAAGGGACAAGTTAAGGAAAAGGAAAGGAAAAATTCTACGTACGAACGTCCCAAATCCCGCAACAGCATACGTGCCACTAGCCATCCTGTAACTAGGAAACAAAAGAAAATGTCGTTGCACCCCATGCTGCCCATAGCCGAAACCTTTCCTGCAAACTGGCATTTGGGATGCCAGGCAAAAGAACGCCGGGATGAGTTCATCGAAGCCCCGTAGGAGAAAAGAATCATAATTGTCACATCCTGCGACCATTTAAGTCAAGTGCGAACCAACCCGTGTACATGCATCTACCATAGGTCAGTTAAATGTCCCACATGGCATTCACGACAATACAAGACACCGGAAAGATATCCCTCTAGTACCCTACCCTGCATAAAAAAGTAGGGCAACTAGCACATAGTGAAACCACATATAATAAATGCACACCTCACAATATATATATATACGTATATATAGAGAGAGATATACAACCAATACAAGCCACGTAGTAAAGACCACCTCATAAATCACTACGATCTTACCCGTCAATCCAACACTGAAAATCAAGTCAACATCTATCACCAAAACACGGGAACAACCTATCAGTATCAAATCATGCTACTAATCAACTCACATGGTATTACCCACCATTCGTAGACCCAACACAGGGGTAAAACAATCACTTCAACCTAAGGGAAGCCACAAAGGTTTCCGAACATCAAAAGAAAGTGAAAGGTATTAACCAACCCATCATACCGACCACTCATAGGTCACATGTTCGGCCAAGGGTAAAATGGTCATTTCAAGGGCAAAAATATACTTTCAAAATTTACCACACCTATTTGGACATAGATCAAACCATAGAATTAAACGGAACCTAAATCCAAGCCATGATATGAGAGATATGAATTTTAGAAAATGGCATCGGACAACGCTGACCCAAATAGAAAGTTAAAGTACCCCTCTTTCACTAAGGGTAAAATAGTCATTTTGAGTTTAAATAAATGATTTCAAATTTTGTATCCAATTCTTGGACATAAGAAAGGCCATAGAAACAAACGGGACCTAAACCAAAGCCACGAGGCGAGAAATATGCATTTTTGAAAAAGGTATCGGTCAACACCGACAAAAACGGAAAGCTGAAGTACCCCACTTTCACCAAGGGTAAAACAATCATTTCAAGGGTAAAAAGTTACATTTCAAAGTACGAATACAATATTTGGACCTAGAACATGCCATAGGAAGAAATGAGACCTAATTCAAAGCCACGAGGCAAGAGATATGAATTTTTGAAAATTACATCGGACAATGCCGACCGAAACAGAAAGTTTAAGTACCCCTCTTTCACCAAGGGTAAAATAGTAATTTCATCATTAAATTGATCATTTCAAAGTATACATATAAATTTCGTACTGAGGACAAGCCATAGGAAAAAACGGGGCTCAATTCGGAGTTTCGAAGTGGGAGAAAAGAATTTTTGAAAATCGGACTTCGCATGCCGCTCAAACAGCCCTGCACTGAAATTTTCGAAAATCCTGAGAATTTTTTGAAGTGTTTGGGAGGCTTAGCTACTGCCAAATTTCAGCTTCTTCTTTAAAGTTCAAACATGCAAATACGCGAGATTTTGCGATATGACTCCGTTTTTCGCACCGTTAGTCCCGAAAAATCATAAATATTGAAAAAGTGAGTTTTTCATTGGCGGAACTAAAAAATAGTCGCCGAGACATCGGGAAACGCATAAAACATAAACTTGTATAAAAGTGATTCTTTAAAATTTCGTAAGATCTTCTGTCTTGCCCTCGGTCTCTGTTTTAGTATACCCCCGACTCTTAAAATGTCAAGACCTTTTCAAAACAACTCAAAACCATTTCAAAACTCAAAATTTTAGTCAGGTCACGGGGGTGAGCGAAAACGGGTTTCTCACTTAAAGACCAAATAGACTTAAATACAAGTCTTATGAAAAACCCGTTTTCGAGGAAACAAACCGAAACACCAACGGAAAAATCAAAGTGAATTTTATAGACACTTAATGGAGCATGGAAATGAAGAACCGAAGTGAATGGTACTTCCAAGGAAAAAGGCAAGTGGCTCTACACAAGAACACTAACCCCAATTCCACCACACTTAGCTCTACATCCATTTCCCTATGCTCCACAACAACTTAATCAAGAGTGACCACAACTTCAAGGACACTCCAATCCTTAAGATCGCTAAGGGGAACCTAGTGGCCTTTTCCACGGAACCAACTAGTTTCAATCAAAACCTTTTCTGATTCTTTCAAACCTCAATTTCACATGTAATATCATCTCTCTTAGATTATTACCACACAAGTGACTAGGATAAATCCTCACCTCACTTAATCAAACTCCATACCTCAAGGTATAATAGACGATACATTCCTCAAATGCGAAAGAAGTATCGAATGACCATCCCTACATAACCAACCAAGATCACAACTATCACCCGCCTTCTCAAAGGTCATAACTCCCATTCAAACCCCTGGTCCACTACCGACTTTACTTATCACAAGAAAGTCATTAAACCAACTCATATCACTACACAAGTGACTATAAGCACATATCTACCAGGATAAGCATTTATCTCACATTATACTTTAAACAAGGCATGCAAATCATATGATCACATCCTTCAATTTCACTTGAGCATTTTAATAACATATGAATTCTATATATCAAAATTCACATTAAACATGCTCCTCAACCACATAGGATAATATCATGATCCACATGTTAACATAAATCACATAATAGCAACTCAAATGCAATGTGACTCACACACCTCATGGTACACACGCGACCACACACACCCTACTCTAAGGGTCAAGGGGATCATTCTCT
Source organism: Cornus suecica (assembly GCA_963922005.1). Taxonomy (NCBI): domain Eukaryota; kingdom Viridiplantae; phylum Streptophyta; class Magnoliopsida; order Cornales; family Cornaceae; genus Cornus; species Cornus suecica. The sequence continues at coordinate 34,368,875 of OY998243.1, read as the reverse complement.
AACCATTCACTTTTGAGGATACAAGCTCATGAAGGAAGGTAGATTTATTGTACTGCTCTTCCAAGTGCTTTTTGACACTTACATTTTAACAAGGAAGACGTCAAACACGACGCGGTTGTGTAATAGGATTTGGACAAGTCCTTCCTCCATCATTTCAGTTTCTTAGAAGATTAGTTCCGTAGGAGCGAGAAGCACCCCCTGGCCAGTTGTTACGATGATCCAAAATAATTCTACTCACGCACGATACACAAACTGACGTAGACCACACCAATTGAATTCTCTCTACAAAAGGTGAAACCATATGCAATATGTCTCAATGGGCCATGAAACAACATAAATATGTATCTCATCATATTTATAAACAACATTTCCAAAATGTCAACATGAATGTTTTTCACCATTCAACATGCTTTCAAATCTTATTTAAAGCCATAACTAATAAGAATGTCTTCTCATGCAAAATTCATGCTTCAATTCATCAAATTGTCCTTTTATTTCACAAGGATAACATTTTCATTCATTTAACATGCTTAATTCTCAATTAAAGCATTTAAATCACAAGGATACATTATCATGCACAATTAATGTTCCATTTCATCAAGTTGTCTCTAAATTCACCAGGATAACAATTCTATTCTTTTAAATATGCTTTTAGTTCAATTCAAGCAAGTTTATCACAAATCACATCTCAAACATGACATGAATTCCCAACATACCTCAAAGGTACTAACCAAAGGAGCTAGCTTGATCTCACTTCAAGGCTACTTCCCTAACACTCACATATATATATGTATAATTACACTTACACATATACACCACTATACCCATATACATATACATATAAATATAGGCATACAAGCATACTTGAATATGGAAAATCTCAATCACAACCACATAACTAGCATGCATCATAGCCCTAGAAATATGATCATCATGTAATCCATACACAAGGGTTAACTTACATAAACATGTTCAAATCCTAACTTCACCATTCCAAGGATGCACTTAGCATTTACATCTAAGATTAGAAATCCTAGAATCAAATTATCATGCCCTCACAATCATAAGATAAGCTAGTTAAGAAGTTTCCCCCTACCTCTTGAAGAGCAAAGTAACTACCAAGCAAGGCCCAAAGAAACCCTAACTCTTCCCCAACACTGAAATCAAATGAGCAATCCGGTGGAAAGCTTCACCATAGCCTCCTGACAATGAATCAAGCTCCAACACAAGATGAGAGCAGGAATCATGAAGTGGTTTAACAAGAGACCCAAAACTATGGTTTGAAAGGAAACACACAAGGATGGAAGAACACTTACCCATCTTTAGCTCAAACTGAAGACAAGAACGCCATGAACAACTTCCATGTTGATGGACACATCAAACTCCCAACTTAGGGTGATCAAATCAACCCCTAAGTGGAGAAGAATCAAGAGGGAAAAAAGAAGATAAAATGGAGAGGAAAAGATGAAGTCTTCCTAAATGTGTGCTAACCCTAAGAGTTGTAGAGATTCTCCACTAAGAACTCTCACCATCCAATGACAATTAATAAAGCTAGCAAATAAAGAGTCAATCAAAGGGCCACAAAATAGTCTTGTCATTGGAAGACTTAAACGAATAATCACCCATCTTATACACTTACCAAACAAGGCCTTAATATCCAAGGGTTTAGAATAAGGCAATGGAAATGAATAAACCATCCAAGGGTTGATAAGAAGTCTTGCCAAGTGAAAGACCAACAATAATGGATTCTTGCATTTAAGTGTCATCCAAACAAGGCCCTATGATCCAAGGGTTTAGAACAAAGATGGGAGAATGAGATCAATGGCTATAAATGAAACACCACTTGAAAATGGGAAATGGGAAATGACCAATTTATTCCTAACTTAAGGTTAATTACAAGAGTGTCATCATGCCTCTTAATTATCCTTCTACCCCTTGTCATCCTCTCTATTTACCACTATGCCATTCATATTAGCCAAATCTCTACACTTTCCACTAAGTGCTCTAAATATGAAAATACTCATTTACCCTTCGGTCATTTCTTTCCCGAAATCATTTCCAACAATTTTCATTAATTTCAAAAGGAAAATATAACAAAATATTTACGTAATTACACCTATCAAAACGTACCCGTTAAATATGTTACACCGGAATGTCTAAAATAAACTAAAGTAACACGTTCGGGAAAACAATAAGATTGTCGAAGCTCCAATGAGAAAACGTTGCACGAACCTATGTAGTCGCCAATGAACAATAAATCACGAAGTCGAAAACGAAAATTCACGAAGTCATCCCGCTATGTCCGAAACTCAAACGCGAAAAATTTACATGTACTTAGAATACACAAGACTTCATGAATAAGTGACGTTACAAAACATTAACACTTGGAAAAGAATTCCCGAAAGGAAAAAGGAAACGCGGGGCGTGACAACCATCCCACCTTAGGATATTTTGTCCTCAAAATCAGGGATTACCTTAGTCTGTGAGACACATCCGATTGATCAGAACGAACGATCTACTCACATTCCTTGGTGGTTACACTGTGATACGAGTACGAAAGCAAAAAGCAACACAGGAGTGGTCCTACTCCATTGGGATTAAATCACAATGGGATATATCTAGCAAGACACATCCTCAACACCACACAATGAAAACACAGAAACCCAGAAACACACAGAGAAAACGCAGATCAAAATCGTAGATATCATCTAACGTCAAATGCACCACCGACCCTCACTCGTCGTCCTTAAGACAGTGAAACCTAGTGCTCTGATACCAATTTTTCACGCCCCTAAATTCCAAAAACTCCCGAACTGGTACATCCAAAGAATCCGGGGTATGATCCATACAAAAAGCGACCAATTAAGATCCTAAATAACCAATAAACAAATGGAATATTATTACTAATAATAATTCCATACGTAAACAAGTGGAAGCTAAACCAAATGATACATAAGGCACATTGAGGTGCCAAAAGAATACATCTATACAACGATACACTAATACCAAATACACGGAAGGATATGCCAACAGACTGACTCCCAAGAAATATACAACAGTCCCAATACAGGGGACAAGTAAAGGAAAAAAAAAGGAACAACTCTACGTACGAACGTCCCAAATCCTGGAATAGGATCCGTTCCACAAACCATCCTGTAACTAGGAAACAAAAGAAAGTGTCGTTGCACCCCATGCTGCCCATAGCCGAAACCTTTCCTGCAAACTGGCATTTGGGACGCTAGGCAAAAGAACGTTAGGGTGAGCTCATTGAAGCCCCGTAGGAGAAAGGAATCGTAATTATCACATCCTGCGACTGTTCAAGTCGAGTGCGAACCAACTTGTGTACATGCATCTTCCCTAGGTCAGTCAAATGTCCCACATAGCACTAACACCAATACGAGACCTTGGAAACACATCCCTCTAGTCCCTTACCATGCATCAATAAATAGCGCAACTAGCACGTAGTGAAACAACATATAATAAACGCAAACCTATATATATATATATATATATATATATATATATATATATATATATATATACGTATATATAGAGAGAGATATACAACCAATATAAGCTACGTAGTACAAACCACCTCATAAATCACTACGATCAGTACCTGCAAGTCCAACACTGACAATCAACACAACATCTATCGCCAAAACATGGTAGCAATAATCATATTCATAACACTCTAAGAATAATAACACTCATATTTACTAGATCACGAGTATACCGAGCTCAAAAATCTCTAATCAGTATCAAATCATACTACTAATCACCTCACATGGTATTACCCACTATTTGTAGACCCAACACAGGGGTAAAATAGTCACTTTAACCTAAAGGAAGCCACAAAGGTTGTCGAACACCAAAAGAAAGTGAAAGGGATTAACCAACCCATCACACCGACCACTCAAAGGTCACATGTTCGCCCAAGGGTAAAATTGTTATTTTAAGGGAAAAAATGTACTTTCAAACTTTACCCCACCTATTTAGACATAGGTCAAACCATAGAAACAAACAAAACCTAAATCCAAGCCATGAGATGAGAGATATGAATTTTTGAAAATGGCATCGGACAACGCCGACCTAAATAGAAAGTTAAAGTACCCCTCTTTCACCAAGGGTAAAACAGTCATTTCGAGTTCAAATAAATGATTTCAAATTTTGTATCAAATACTTGGACATAGGATAGGCCATAGAAACAAACGGGACCTGCTTTACTGACTTGTACCTTGTTGATTTGAGTGCAAATATCTTCGAAGTGTTGCTCTGAATTCCGCATAATTGCTAAAAATCCCGAATTAACACATTTTTGCATTAAGGCCTTGAAGATGCACTTAACACACAACTCTCATAAAAATACCAAATTAATATAATAAAAAGACTAATAAGAGGTAAATAAATGCCTAGAATACCAACTATTCTGGTCTCATCAGTAGCCTTATATTGTATATATGCCTCTAGAAGCATGACTTTATTTGATACTAGTTGATTTCATTGCTAGAATACCTTATCCTAATTACTTAAAGCATGATAACATGTGTGGCTATGGAAACTATAAACTAAAGGCACTTGAAATGGTGTTTACATGCTAGTTTTTCTAAAAGAAATACTTATATAGAAATAGGTGTCCCTATGAGCATGAAATTAAATTAAATATAAAATGGGATAATCTTGATATGGAATAACATGTGCGTGATTCTAATTGAAATGGAAAGGTGTTATAGTTGAGATTTAGAAACGTGTTGGATTTATTGTAAATTCATGCTTTAAATGGTGTATTCCTTTGTTATGTATGTTGTATACCCCTAAGTTGAGGCATTTAGATTCTAGATTGCATTACATGTTAGGCATGGTGTCGATCTTAGGCATGGAGTGTATTGGTGCCTTAGGGCGAGTTTAGTTTCTCTCTCCTCCTTGAGTATTCTTATGGTACGTTATTACGCCTCAGGACGAGTCTGGTCTCTCTTTCTCTCATTTTTGAGAACTCTCTTGTGATTGGTTGTTCCTATGGTACATTCTTGTGGCAAGCTGGGTAGGCACTCATGTGATTTTCCTTTTGGTGTGTGCATGAGGGAGTTGACCCCCACTTGTTTACATTTTTGGGATAGGCACTCATGTGATTTGCCTAGGGCATGTGTATGAGGTTGTTGACATCCCCTTATTTATATTTCTTCGAATAGGCACTCATGTGATTTGCTTTTAGCATGTACATGAGGGAGTTGACCTCCATTGATTCTAAAGCGAATGGGATAGGCACTCATGTGATTTGCCACGGGCGTGTGCATGAGGGAACGGTCCTCCATCTGTTTCACTTGGTGTTATCCCTTTCACTTGTTGATATCCTGTCTCACTTGTTGTGATTACAGCTTACATGTGTTATCTGGACTCACTTGTGTTGTCTTTTGAGTTATCTGGACTCACTTGCATTATCTTGACTCTCGTTGTGAGATAGAGTCCATGCGAGGTTTATTTTCCTCTTGTGGCTTAGGACGTTGTTGATCTAGCCGGACCTTGTGCGCTATTTTATGGGTTGGTTTATTTTCATATACGTTATTTTGTGCGCTATTTTATGGGTTGGTTTATATTGTTTCTATATTTGACATGCCTTACTTAACCGTGCCGTTATGTGTACTTGGAGATTTTACTTTATGACTTATACTTACCTTGCTACTTTGCCCTTGAGCTTGTATGTCCTAGTTAGATTTGGCTTTTTGCTTTGTTGCCTTGCTCCCTATTTATACTATTACATGTCATATGGGTATGATATACATGTTGCTTTATTACGTGGTTGCATGTGGGTACTCTTGGGGTCCCGGATCGGCGCTAGTGCCATGTGGGACAACTAATTTGACCTAGGATAGTAGTATGCACCATGGGATGGGTTAGCATATCTTGTACGGTTGGGGGTTGAGGTTGATAGCGCTTCCTTACTGAGCGGTGGTTGCTCACCCCGTTATTGATAAATATTTTCAGGAAAAGCACCGATGATGGACGAGGATTGAGCTTCGCTGATGGATTCCACCTATTCCTCCTTTCAGTTGTTTGTAGTAGTTTATTTCATTATTTTGGTTTAGTATGTATTGTTATTATATTATTTTGGGGAGAAATGTATTATTCTTTTGGCACCTAGCGTGCATGTCCTGTATTTATATTTTGGGACTGTAGTTATGTTGTGGGGCTTGGAATGCTAGCTGCTACTGTGACATTGACCCCAGTTCTTACTTAGTTATTTTAAGCTATTTAGGTAGTGTATTATTGTTATTCATGCTTATCAGGTTGTTTAGGTGTGGACCTTCCACCGGGGGTTCCATTTACGAATGGAACTCTGCCGGATTTTTGTTAGATTTGTCAGGTGGCTTTTATACTTCTCTTTTAGATTATCCAACTATTTTATCAGGTTATTTTCCACCAAATTGGTCCCCGTACAAACGGGACTTTGTCAAAATTTCTAGTTTTTCCGTGAAGTCGCACCTGGAGATTCCTGGGCTTCAATTTTGGAAGTCCCAGGGATTTTGGGGCGTAACAATAAAGCAAGACTTCTATTAAGGAAACTACTAGATGGTGCAACAAAAAGGGTTTTTGAAGCTTATTCAAAGGTGCATTTAATCATTCTTGGTCCTCATGAATATATGCACTCCATTGCCACCTTAGGTTAAAATAGTCCTTTTGCATTTTTCACATGTACTCCTTTTAGTTTTTTCTATTATAAATTCCCTGCAACATTTCTGTAAGTCATATGTTTGTAGAAAAGATCATAGCAGCTGACTGGGGCCACCAAGAGACACTTTTAAGCTTGAGTCTCTTGTATTAGCAGATGAAGTATCAACTACTTCTCCTAGTATTGCTCAAAACACTCGCAATGATATATCAACTACTTCTCCTAGTATTGCTCAAAACACTCGCAATGATTCAGTTCCTGGTACAGATTAAGTTACTCCTATAATACAAAAGAAAAAGTGGCTAGTTACCGGGAGTGAGCTGAGACGGGCTGGTGAGTTTCATCTGGGCAGTAATGATTCGCCAAGTGAATTTGTTGTGGGCGGAAATGATTTATTGAGGTAGACGGTCAGTAGAATGAGTGTTCAGGAAGCCAAGGGCTCTAGTCTAGTGTTGTAGATGCCACGTAAAACTGTGAACTAGCTCAAGGCGTCTAAATTGCCAAATAAAAGCAAATAGTCAGACTTCAAAGCCATTTCCACCTAACGATTAGTTGTTGATTCAGTTAGTGAATCAAAATGTTGGTAGTAGCAAAGACATTGCTTTGATATACGATACCGTTAGTGAGGTGGGAAAGCCAATTGGAGGACACACAATGCTAAGCCATGTCAATACCATTGTAGAGAAAGTCAAGTCACTGAGTCGAACAACGAGTCAGAATGATCACATACCAAGTAAGACTCATAAGTTTGTTCAAGGGTTTAGGGTTTCACCAACTCAAAACGAGATTGCAAATGGGGCTCCTCTTTTGCCTTCTAAGATACTGAGTTGGATTGACAAAGAAATCAAAATAAAAATAGAATTCCCCAAATGTCCCATTGATCTATGCTATATGAATCAGTAGGTTCAACAGATTTTATGCGACTCGAGGAAAAAAGTGAAGCAGTTGATGTTGGTCAGACACTTGGGCATCCGCTAAAGAAGGGTCTGATTCGGAAAAAAAAATGTTTTGCCACATAAGACCATAATGCGGCCTTCTCTTATAGATCATAATCCTAGTCAAATTATGGTGCCCCACTCATTTTCTGAGGATAGAATAAACTAAGAACAAAATGGAGCTAAACATTTCAACCGTATGGGCCAACGGAAAAAGATCTTTACTCATAAACAAGAATTTGAAATGTCAAGTGTAAGTTATTCCTCAACCCGAACTAGTCAGCTAGCTAGCACTAGCAGTGATGAGATTAAAGGATCTTCACTACCAGGTAAATTGAGGAAACGACATTATATGACTCCCACCAGTAGCAATGATGATAGTAGAAGGTCTTCACTAGTAGGTAAATTGAGGAGTAGGCACTATATGACTCCTAGTAGTAGCAATGAGAGTAAGGTGTATCAGTTAAATATCTTTAAAGAATCAAGCCACCAGAAAATGAGCTAATGGCATGTCGCATACCAGGGAACACAATCCTTCTTTTGTCTTTTTATTTATGTTTTAAAATTTGAAAAGTATTTACTGCAAATAGATTTGGTCCTTTATATTTGTTACATGTATTTAAAGAGAATCAAACGGTCAGAAAATGATGTTGGGGCAAGTACCATAGTTGGTCCATTATTGGAGTCCAATATCCCCCCTCTTGTCTTTTTAGTAATTTTTTAAAGTTGAAAGATTGTTAAAAAAAAAAGGTATTGTTTGTCATCCAATGATGCCTTAAAACTATTCGTACACTAAAAGAGTACAATTTTTGCAGGCCCCAATAAATTTATAGAAGTGGTTGCTGGGTGGTGGGGCCACATGTTCTAATATATATATATATATATATATATATATGCGTGTGTAAAAGTAATCAGATTATCTATCCACTCTTTATTTTTTGTTTCAAAATTAGATTTTTCGTCTCATTAGAAATATCTAACAAACCTGTTAGGGTTTTGAAACCTAGTTCTAGTATAATAAAGAAGTCGTTGTAAACAAGTCGTGGTCGGTTGGTTACAGATGAGCTCATCTCGGACAATGAGTATTGTCTAGATGTGAACAGCAATGGCACTCTTGTAATTAACCCTAAGTTGAGAATAATTTGGTTATTTCCCACTTTTCAAGTGGTATCTCATTCATAGCCCTTGATCTCATTGTCTCATCTTTGTTCTTAACCTTTGGATCATAAGGCCTTCTTTGGTTGGCACTTAAATACAATAATCCATTATTGTTGGTCTTTCACTTGGCAAGACTTCTTGTCAACCCTTGGATGGTTAATTCATTCACATCTTTATTCTAAGCCCTTGGATGATAAGGTCTTGTTTAGCAAATTAATCGGTTTTGTGTGTGGAGTAATAAGTCTTCCAATGGCAAGACTTATTCCTAGCCCTTGGATCCATTTCTTTTTCCCCATCTTTTTTTTGGGCCATTGGATGGTGAGAAAGGTGAGTGGGAAATCTCTACACATGTGTGGGTGTAGTTGTATTTCATTTGGCAAGACTTTCTCATTTCCTCTCCATTTTCTCTCATCTTCTCCCTCTTGCTTCTTCTTCACTCAGAGGTGGATTTGATCACCCTAAGTTAGGAGTTTGGTGTGGCCATAAACATGGAAGATGTTCATGGTGTCCTTCTCTTTGGTTTGAGCCAAGGATTGATAAGTGTTCTTCCTTACTTTTGTGTTTTCCATTCAAACCCTAGTTAGAGTTTCTTGTTAAAACCACTAAATGACTCTCGCTTTTCCTCTTCTGTGGGAGTTAGATTCATGGGTAGGAGGCTATGGTGAAGCTTTCAACTAGTTTGCTCCTTGGATTTTGGTTGGAGAATAGCTAGGGTTTCATAGGCCTTGCCTAGTGGTTGTGCTTGCTCTTCAAGAGGTAGGGAATTTTTTTTTAACTAGCCCATCTTTTGATTGTGTAAGTATGAAAATTTGATTCTAGGATTCCTAGCCTAAAAAATTGAAATTGCTATAAGGGTGCGTTTGGAAACTAGTGTTTTCGTTTTCGTTTTTTATCTCTTGAGAATAAAAAAAAATTCTTGTTCTTGTCCTAAGGGTAATCCGGAAACAAAAACATGTTTGGTTGGAAATTTTGTCTAAAACATTTTCGGGAACTAAAAAAAAAACAAATTTTTGGAGGTTGAAGATGGAGGTTAGGGTTTGGAGGTTAGGGAACCTGCAACAATTAATTTTTGTTTTGGTTGAGAACAAACAGTGCCGATAACAAAAAAACATCATTTTGGTGTTCTCAAATTTTGAACTAAGGGTGAGAAAATATTTTTTTACTGTTCACGAAAACAAAAACCATCAAAGGCTCCCAAACACATTTTTGTTCCCGTGAACAATGGAAAAAACAAGAACAAAAACGGAAACACCCATATCCAAATGCACCCTAAGTGTTTCATTAAGTTATGAAGTTAGGGTTTGAACATGTCTTGTGAATGAACCCTTGGGTATGGAGTACATGGTAATGAAATTGCTAGGACTATGATGCATGCTAGTTGGGTGGTTATTCTTGAGAATTCTTATACTAAAGTGTACTTGTATGCCTGTATATATGTGTATGTATATGGGTATGGTTATGTATATGTGTAAGTGTAGTGATACATATGTTTGTGTGGGTGTTAGAAAGGTAGCCTTGGAATGAGATTAGGCTAGCTCTTTTGGGTAGCACTTTTGAGGTTATATTATGTGCTTAGTGTAACTAGGCATCTCAACTTGGAGTGACTATCTTGTTTCCCTTTTGTGAATGATCTTTGCTATGATGGGAATTGATGTTAGGCTGAGACGTGATATGTGAAAACTTGCTTGAATTGAACTAAGAGCGTGTGTAAAGAATGAAAATGTTATCTTTGTGTATTAAAGGATAACTTGATGATTTGAGATCATGAATGGTGCATTAGAAAACATCCTTATTGATTATTGCTTTAAATGAAATTTGAAAGCATGTTGAATGGTGAAAAGCATTCATGTTGACATTGTGGGAATGTTGTTTATAAATATGATGTGATATATATTTATGTTGATGCATAGCTCTTTGAGGACATAGTACATGAGTTCACCTTTTGTATTGAGAACTCAATTGGTGTTGGGCTACGCCCAGTTATGTAACCATGGGTGAGTAGTCTTTTGTCGAATCGTTGCAACAACTAGCCAGGAGGTGTCCCCCACCTATGGAACTAAAAAGCCGAAAATTGTTGATATAGGTTGGGTCATCCCATCCTCAAACTCACAGGTTGTCTCGTGCATTTGATCTCCAGATCTCAAGTCGCGAGCTATCTTATGCATCCGATCTCTGGATCTTTCATCGCGAGTCGCCTCGTGCAACATCCGTTATCTGGATCTTTCATCATGGATCCTCTCGTGTAACCGTGTTCCTTGTTGAAAGTGAGAAGTGTCAAAATCACTTGGGAAGAACCGGTGTGGTATTCTTTCTCAGTGTAAATGGGTAGAGTACGTATTCATTGTACTGTTGTGGGAACAGTGTTTACCATGAGGTGTATGAGTCACATTACATTTAAGTTGCTAATATGTGATTTATGTTGACATGTGTATCATGAAATTACTCTATGTGGTTGAGGAACATGTTTAATGTGAATTATGATGTATACAATTCATATATTGTTAAAATGCTCATGTGAAATGGAAGGATGTGAAAATATGTTTTGCATGTCTTGTTTAAAGTATAATGTGAAATAAATGTTTATACTTGTTGCTATGTGCTTATATGCCTTACAGTGGTGATATACGTTAGTTTTGATGGCTTTCTTGTGATAAGAGAAAGTCGGTGATGAGTCATAGCGTTGATTATAAATTGAAGCCTTGAGAAGGCGGGTGATGGCTTTGAGGTGTAGTTAGCGTTGGTGTAGCAACGTGGCGTAAATCGTGATATTGATATTTCGGTTGTGATAGATGAGGTTATGAATAAACCGAGTCAATTGTGTATTGATGGTCAATGGATTTTGTTAGAAACCTAAGTGATATGGTTTTGAATGTGTAATTGAGGTTTAAAAGAAATCGGAAGAGATTATTGATTTGAAACTAGTTGGTTCCTTGGCAACAGCCACTAGGTTCCCTTTAGCGATCTTAATGAATGGAATGTCATCGGAGTTGTGGTCATTCTCGGTTAAGTCGTTATAGGGTTTATGAGTTAAATGTGGAGCGAAGTGTGGTTGGGTTAGAGTTAGTACCTTGTGTATAGTCACTTGCCATTTCCTTCGAGTTGCTTTTGAACTTCGGTTCTTCATTCATTTGCTCCATTTGAGCATCTACAAATATGTTTTGGTTTTTCCGTTGGTTTCAATCTTTAAGTGGAAAACTCGTTTTCGCCTACCCCCGTGATGCCAACAAAACATTTGAGTTTTGAAATGGTTTTAAAGTCATGAAATAAAAGATTTTGGCCTTTGGAGGTTGGTGGTGTCCAAAACGGAGACCAGGGGCAAGACGGTTAGTTTTACGAATTTTCAAGAAAGTGTTTTCGATAAAAATAAACCGAGATTAAATGATATTTTTCTCATTTCTAAAGTTCCTAATAAAAATGAGTTGAGGCCTTTGTCCCATGTTTCAGAAGTGTTTAAAGTGGTTTCAGGTCAGTTTAACAAATTTCTAGGCCTGTGTAGTCGACTAAGTCATTCCTATAGTCGACTGGGGCTTCAAAATACCATTTCCGCAGATGTTTGGTGAGTTTCGACTTGGAGTAGTCGACTGGACCTTTGGTGTAGTCGACTACAACCTCCTTCTTAGTCGACTGGGTAATTCAACCCTATTTCGACTATTTTCGAAAATTCATTTCTCTCACCTTGTGACTCGGATTCAAGTTCCGTTTGTTCCTACGGCTTGTGATAGGTACAAATTTTGTAGATAAAATTTGAAATAATTTATTTACACTTGAAATGACTGTTTTACCCTTGGTGAAAGAGGGGTACTTCAGCTTTTCATTTTTATCGGCGTTGTCCAATACCGTTTTCAAAAATGCATATCTCTCGCCTCGTGGCTTTTATTGAGGTCCCATTTGTTTCTAGGGCCTGACCTATATCCAAATATTTGATATAAAATTTAAAATTATTTATTTTCATTTGAAATGACTGTTTTACCCTTGTTGAAAGAGATGTACTTTAACTTGTTGTTTGGGTCGGAGTTGTCCGATGCCATTTTCAAAAATTCATATCTCTCACGTCAGGACTTTGAATTTGGTTCCGTTTGTTCCTGTGGTTCAACCTATGTCCAAATAGATGGAGTAACCCTTGAAAGTATATTTTTGCCCTTGAAATGACCATTTTACCCTTGGGCGAACATGTAACCTTTGAGTGGTCGATGTGATGGATTATTCAATCCTTTTTTACTACTTTCCGTTGTTCGACAAACTTTGTGACTTCTCTTAGGTTGAAGTGACTTTTTTACCCCTGTGTTGGGTTTACGGATATCGGTAGTGACATGTGAGGTGATTGATAGTATAAGTTGATACTGATTTGAGGTTTTGGAGCTCGGTATGATCGTGGCCTAGGAAGTGTGAGTGTTATTCTTCATGGAGTTTTATGAATAGGAGTGTTACTCCCGTGATTTAGTGATAGTGTTGTGTGGATTGTCAGTGTGGGACTGGCGGGTACGAGTCATAGTGATTTATGAGGGGTCTATACTACGTATCGTGTATTGGTTGTATATCTCTATATGTATATATACGTGCATATATATATATAGGTGTGATTTATTATATATTGTTGTGATATCGTTTCACTATGTGCGAGTTACCCTATTTGTTGATGCATGGTAAGGGACTAGGGGGATGTGTTTCCGAGGTCTCGTATAGGCATGATTGCCATGTGGGACATTTGACCAACCTAGGGTAGATGCATGTACACGGGTTGGTTTTCACTCGACTTGAACTGTCGTAAGATGTGACAGTTATGATTCCTTCCTCCTACATGGCTTCGATGAGCTCACCCCGGCGTTCGATTGCCTGGCGTCCCAAACGTCATTTTCCAGGAAAGGTTTCGGGTACGAAAAACTTGGAATGCAGGATGGCTTATGGCACGGATGTTGTTGCGGGAATTGGGACGTTCATACGCAGAGTTGTTCCTTTTATTTTCCTTTACTTGTCCCCTATATTAAGACTGTTGTTGTATTTTCATGGGAGCCAGTCTGTTGGTATATCCCTTCTTTATATTGGTATCATTGCATCATTGTATAGATGTATTCTTTTGGCACCTCGATGTGCCTTGTGTATCATTTGGTTAGCTTATACTTTGTTTATGTATGGAATTATTATTGTTAATAATATTATATTCGGTTTATGGTATGGATATTCTTAGAATTAGTCACTCATTTTATGGATCACAACCCGGATTCCTCGGATGTCCTGGTTCTGGAGTCTAAAGAAATTTAGGGCGTGACATGTGAGGCCACATGGTCTAATATATATATATACATATATATATGTATATATATATATATGTATATGTATGTATATATATGTATATGTATGTATATACATATATATACATACATATACATATATATACATACATATACATATATCTATATATACATATATATATGTATGTATATGTATATGTATGTATATATATATATATGTATGTATATATATATATATGTATGTATATATATATATATGTATATATATATATGTGCATGTGTAGAAGTAATCAGATTATCTATCCACTCTTTATTTTTTGTTTCATAATTAGATTTTGTCTCATTAGTAATGTGAAACAAACCTGCTAGGGTTTTGAAACCTGGTTCTAGTCTAATAAAGGAGTTGCTCAAAACAAGTCTTGGCTGGTTGGTCACGGATGAGTTCATCTCGGACAATGAGTATTGTTTAGATGTGAACAACGATGAGCGAAAAGAATTAGACGAAAAGGTGCCAGGTAAATTGAATTTCTCTTAGTGTTAATTTATTGTTTTTATTATTACACCCTATGTCCCAAATAATAGGTCTATTTTGAGGAATTCAATTTTTTGAAATGATGACTTTTATTGGTGTGATAGTGAATGAAAAACTAATTTTATCATTGGTCTCACCAAGTGTTGTGATATTTGTAGTTTAGATATTTTATAACTTAAATGATTGAAAGGTAAATTGATAAATTGACAAAATAAAATGGCATTGACTTTACTTATATTGGGATGGATTGAATAGTGAATGTGGACACTTAAATTGGGATGGAGAGAGCATTATTTTAACTTAAACAACATTAAAATCGTATGTATATACTATTTATTATTTGTTAATATTGAATTTTAATTTAATATAATTTCATCTAGATTGATTTCATATTTTAATCTAGTTGGCTAATTTTTATTTTTGTTAAAATTAGTTATGACTTATAAGGCTATGTTTTGGTTTATTAATCATTTTATGTTTAAGAATTTTTCCGGTGGAAGTGGAAGAGAACGAGGACAAGAAAGACGAGGAGGAAGAGAACAAGGTTTTGAAACCTTGCTCTAGTCTAATAAAGGAGCTGCTGAAAACAAGTCGTGGTTGGTTGGTCACAGATGAGCTCATCTCGGACAATGAGTATTGTCTACATGTGAATATTGAGATTAAGTTGTATCTGTTAAATATCTTTAAAGAATCAAGCCACCAGAAAATGAGCTAATGGCATGTTGCATATAAAGCACACAATCCCTCTTTTGTCTTTTTATTAGTGTTTTAAATTTTGAAAAGTATTTATTGCAAATAGATTTGGTCGTTTATATCTATCACATGTATTTAAAGAGACTCAAAAGGTCAAAAATGAAGCTCGGCAAGTACTATAGTTCGTCCATTACTGGTGCCTGGTAAATTGAATTTCTCTTAGTGTTAGTTTTTGTTGTTATTATTACTCCCTCTATCCTAAATAATTGATCTATTTTGGGGAATCCAGCTTTTGGAAATGATGTCCTTTATTGGTGTGATAGTGAATAAAAAACAAATTTTACCCTTGGTCCCATCATGTGATGTGATATTTATAGTTTAGATATTTTATAACTTAAATGATTGAAAGGTTAATTGATAAATTGACCAAATAAAGTGGCATTGATTTTACTTATATTGGGATGGATGGAATGATAAATGTGGATACTTAAATTGGGACAGAGAGAGTATTATTTTTACTTAAACAACATCAACATCTTATGTATATACTATTTATTATTTGTTAATATTGAATTTCTTTAATATAATTTCATCTAGTTCGATTTCAAATTTTCATCTAGTTGGCTAATTTTTATTTTTGTTAAAATTAATTATGAATTATAAGGCTTTGGATTTGTTTATTAATCATTTTATTTTTAAGTATTTTTTAGGTGGAAACGGAAGAGAATGAGAACAAGAAAGAGAAGGAGGAAGAGAACAAGGTTTTAAAACCTAGCTTAGGTATAATAAAGGAGTTGCTGAAAACAAGTCGTGGCCAGTTGGTCACAGATGAGCTCGTCTCGGACAATGAGTATTTATAGATTTGGGTCTTTATATATGTTATATGTATTTAAAGGGAATCAAATGGTTAGAAAATGACGTTGGGGCAAGTACCATAGTTGGTCCATTACTGGGGCCCAATATCCCCCCTCTTGTCTTTTTAATAGTTTTTTAAATTTGAAAGATTGTTAAAAAAAAGGATTTTTTGTTGTACAATGATGCCTTAAAACTATTCGTACAATTAAATAGTACAATTCTTCCAGGCCTTAAGAAATTAAAATAAGTGGTTGTTAGGTAGTGGGGCCACATGATTTAATATATATATGTGTGTGTGTATATAGAAGTAATCAAATTATCTAACCACTCTTTATTTTTTGTTTCATAAACCATTTTTTATTCTCATTAGCAAGTCCAACAAACTTGCCAAGGTTTTGAAACCTGGCACTAGTCTATTAAAATAAGTGAATGCGGAAGTAATAAAAATGAAATAAAATCCCTTTAAGTAATCAAATATCCTTAAAAGGGTAAAATAGACATACAACATCTCAAAGATGTCAAATAGATTACACGGGATTGAAAAAAAAGTAAACCGAAACAATCGATACCTTAACTGAAACGTTGGAACACCCTATGTTCAACCAAGGATAAAATGGTCACTTCAAGGGTAAAATAGTAATTTACAACTACAACTACAAATTTTGGACTTAGCACAAGCTATAGGAACAAACGGAACCAAATTCGAAGGTGTGAGGTGGAAACTACCAATATTTTGAAAATCGGCATTGCTACGTTTAAGGTCCAAAATCTACTATCAACTTCAACCGACCATTTCTCACTCAAAAATGACTTAAATGAATCAATTCAAAATCCAAAACACAAGATCTTGAAGTCATATTTCTAAAAACCCAAATAACACCTCCATCCAACATTCGTAGCTCGAGACCTGCAGTCGAATACACCAAGCAGGAAGTCGACTACACCAGGTCGAAGATAAGAGAAAATTGTGCGGAAATGGAATTTTGAAGGCTCAGTCGACTACCTAAGGCTCCAGTCGACTACAAGGGTTTGAAAAAATGGAGAAATAACTCTAAACCACCTTGAACTCTTATGGAACATGGAGGATAGCCTCAAAACTATTAGGGAACATTTAGGATGCTAATAATATTCCCGAAACTCAAAAACTAGAGAGAAATAATTAATTTTGTCAAAATCTCTTCCGTTAATTTCCGTAAAAGATATCTGTCTTGCCCTCGGTCTCCGTTTTTAGTAAACCACCGACTTTAAAATCTCAAACTCTTTTCAAACAACTTAAAACCATTTCAAAACACAAAGTTTTAGTCGGTTTTATGGGGATAGACGAAAACGTGTTTTTCATTCAAAACGAAAGGGTGTGTTGAAAAACTAGAAAAAAGTCGTTTTTGGCCGGACACCTAATAACCACATCAATATAGAAAATCCATTACACATCACTACACGAAAGGATTCATAGATTAACATCCAAATGCCCTAAGGCAATAATGTTATTGTTTTCCACAAAATGAAATAGTCTTTACATTTCCAGCACCGAAGTGCACTAAAAGAATAAAGTCCCCGTGTATAATGCTCCAACGGACATACATGCATGTATGCTACCCGGCTAACACGCTAGATGGAAAAAGACAAGTATCTATCAATTTTTTACAAGTTTACAAGAGAAAGAGTATAGGTATACATATGAGTTAAACTAATGCTCTACAAATAAGTAATTCGCCTCCTTATACACAAAAAAGGCGAAATCAACACCGTATCTCTACCGTGAGACTATGGACCTCCTGGAAAGGAATCACCGCATGAAAAATATATAAGTTGTGGGGTGAGCTGACTAGCCCAGTAGACGAAGCGTCACCGCCTCAATCTTGGTAGTCTGAGTGGTACCATTCAACCAAGGTTCATGCCACAAACCCTAGGTCGGTCTCTTGTTCCACGTGGCTCTCACGCCAATCCGGAACCCCATCAAACCCAACAAACAAGTCCCCCAACATGCTCACATCATAATTATAACATGTTTCAATATCAATATCATAATCACAGATATATGATAGTCTAAATGCTCCCAACACAGGTTAACGAATATATACTCTCTCCAGTTACTTTTGAGGATACAAGCTCATCAAGTAATGTAGAGTACCGCACCTAATCTTCCCTAGTGATTTTTCTCTCTATCACTTCAACAAGGAAGACGGTTGTACGAGAGCCCAAATTGCAAATCCGTGCGCCATGACCACCAAAGTCAAGAATACGAGTCTCTCTTACGACTCTTAAATCGTTTCACTTTTTAGACTTACTAGTTCCGTAGGGCTGAACCCCTCCTGGCCAATTGTTGCTACGATTCGAAACCAAACCACCCACACATGATTACACAACCTGCATATACCAACACCATGTTTTTGACACTACACGATGTACTCAATATGCCTCAATGATTTTATATCAAGCATACTCCATCACAATACATGTTTTTCTCATTTGCAATATATTGCACACCATATAACCATGGTCTATCATAATACATGTTTTTTCTCTTTATGCAATATATTATGACAAAATTATCCACATCCTCATAATATAGCATTTATAAGCGATAAATCACAACAAGCATTTATACCACATAATCATGTTTTCAAGGGCTTAATTCATCTTCTAGGTTATCAAGACTCAAATCACATATATATATATATATATACGGCATATATACACATAGATGCATACACCCTCGTATAAAAACAAAAGCAATTCGTTTTCCCCCTACCTTAATTCCAAGCAAGGAACAAGAAGGTGAATAAGAGAGTCCAAGCAAGACCACCAAGAACTAGCAAAGGCTTCCAAGAGTGAAGTCAAATCAAACAACATCCTCCAAAGCTACCATGAATAACAAGTAGAGAAATCTAATTTCAATGGTGTTTTTCAACAAGTTCTTTATCAACAAGAGCAATTCCAACTACAAGATTGGACAAAGGAATTCCAATAGGTGAAAGCTAGATTTCTTGCCAAATAAACTCAAAAGAGGAGAAAAGAGCTTACCCAACAATAAGTTCAATTCACCCGGTAGCTAAGTTTCAAATATAGTCTTAAGCAAGAGCTATAGATAAGACAACCCCATAACCAAAATTTGAAGATAAGAATTCAAGAATAGAAGTTGGGGTTTGAAACTAGAACTTCCAAAGGAGGAAAAATCACTTACCAAGCTTTCGCTCAAAAGGAAGCTTAGAGTACCAATATCAACTTTCATGTACAAACCTCCTTCAAATTTCCATCAAAAGGAAGAGAAAATTACACAACTTTAAGAAGAAAGAGTGAAGTGAGGGAGAATTAGAGAGAAAACGTATGAGAGATAGAGAGAGGTTTTTTGTGAGTGAGAGAAATATCTTGCACTTTAGAAGATAAGAATCAATACATAATTGTGTATATGTATAACCTATAAATTAGTGTTTTAATCGAAAGGCCACCAAGTGGTCTTGCAAGTGAAAGACCATGAATAATGGATTATTGCATTTGAGTGCCAACCAAACAACGCCCTATGATCCAAGGGTTGAGAACAAAAATGGGAAAAGAAGATCAAGGGCTAAAAATGAGACACCACTCCAAAAGTGTAAAATGACCAATATTTTCCCAACTTAGGGTTATTCACAAGAGTGTCATCAAGACTCTTAAATACCCTTTTACCCCTTGTCATCCTCTCTAATTACCAACACACCACTCATGCCCTAAGACTTAGCCAAAAAATTTACACTTTCCACTAAATGCTCAAAATGTGAAATTACTCATTTATCCTTCGGCCATTTCGTTCCTAAAATCATTTTCAATAATTCTCATTATTCTCGAAATGAAAATACAACATGCAACTCACAACTTTTATAATCACATAAACATGCAAGTCATGCTAAGCAAATAAACTCATTTAACACAAAACCAAATTAAACACATAATCACGTATGCATTTAATCATTAATTAAAAAATTTAATTAGCACTTAAAAATTTTAGTACGAAAAAATACCGGACGTTACATTGAATGATTGAAGCGTAATTGATAAATTGAACAAATAAAGTTGCATTGACTTTACTTATATTGAGATGGATTGAATAGTAAATGTGGACACTTAAATTGGGACGGAGGGAGTATTATTTTTACTTAAACAACATCAACATCAACATCTTATGTATATACTATTTATTATTTGTTAATATTAAATTTTAATTTAATAAAATTTCATCTAGTTCGATTTCAAATTTTCATCTAGTTGGCTGATTTTTATTTTTGTTAAAATTAATTATGGCTTATAAGGCTTCTGTAACACCCCGTGTTATTTTTCTTTTTTCTGGAATTCTTTCCGATTTATTTTCGATTGTGACGTCACTTGTTCATGACATCGTAGTTATTCTGAGTATTTCACGTGTAAATTTTTCGCGTTTACATTTGGATTCAACTATGCAATGTTGTGATGACTCCTTAATGACTTCATGGAGCTTCTTTGGCGATTATGTGACGTGACGATAATGTTTACGTGAGTTCTAGTTATCGACTACACAGTTTCATTTTGACGCTTGGCGTTTGGTGCTTCGATTGGGTGGTGACATGCTTAGTACGTTTGAGGCTTTGACTCAGTTGTTCGAGTTCGGCATTTAGTGTTTTAGGGATTTAACATTTTTGTTTCCCCTTGTAAGGGGATTAGTACGTGCTCAAGAATATTTATATTTCCTTTCCTCTTTTTTTCTGTGTTTGTATGTATATACCCCAATGTGTTGTTGTGACATTACTTGTCTATTATTTTGAACTCTTTACGTGTCTAAGTTGTTTGGCTTGGGTGATTAGGCGTGTTTACCCGTCCTTTACTTGTTTTCTTCGTATTTGTATATACGTGTTTGTGGATTTATTTGGGTAGATGTTAATGTTTACTTGTTCTTGGAGTTTCGATAGGATCGGGCTTGTTAGGTGTTCCGGTGGTTAAGTTTTGTACCCTAGATCATTTATCCCCATTTGTATTATTTATCGGGCATCCCGTAGACATTTTCGGGTACGCTTGATTTCATTTAGGATTTTTCTGATGATTTTCCTTTATTATTATTAATTAGTTTTAAATTAAGGCTATATATTTTCTTTCCATTCTGCACACGACGCGGAAAGTTTTGGGTTGTTTCTTTGCAGTGGTTTTTTCGTTTATTGGTGTAACGGGCTATCAGGCCTGGTTTTCGATTTAATTGTATATATATATTTTTCGTAATATATATATATATATATGGGGAGAATTATTGTGTATATATATATATATATATATATTTGGGTATTTATATATATATATATATAAATTATTGGAAAATAAATATATATGATATATACATATATGTATCTATGTATTGTTGGCTGAGAGACATAGGGCACGACTCACACCACTCACCCTCTTCGTCTCATTCACAAACGCACCACCATTTCTCTTAGGGCTAGCTTGCGTTGGCGTTTTTTTCCTCATTCTTCCTTCTTCGCAGCATAGAAAGAGAGAGAACATGAAGGAAAGAGAAAAAGGTCTGCGCAAGGGAAAAGCGCGACCTGGAAAGTGGTTGGCCCGTGGGGTGTTCGCTGGAGAAGAACTAGCAACGACGAAAAGGCGGCGTCAATGAGGTCGTCGGAGCTGGTGATGGAGATGGCAGTCGTGCGCGGCGTTGGGCAGCCATCGTGGGCGCGACACGTCTAAAAATTTGGGCCCCCCAGTTCAGTAGCTTTTGGGTGACGGTTTGCGATGAAATTTTGGGGATTTGATCCTCTTATTGTGTACGATGATATACTCAAATTTGGCACAAATCCATTGAGCAATTCGCCGAGAATTTCATATTATATGTACGATATTTCGTTCGAGTTTTGTTAGATTTCTTCCATTTCGTTTAAAATTAGCTAACGAATTTCGACTATATTAAATAGGTCGTCGAGGCAATCGTTTCGGTCCAAGCAGAAACTTTGTCGGACAACTTTGGTTGGCATGCCTCATTTACTGGCACCGACACTGTTCACGGTGGGCCCGTTTCGGGCCTATTATGTAAGCGTAAATTTAGGTGGAAATTGTTTTTAAAATATATCTAACTCTCACACTTGTAGCGTAGGGAGCCGTAGATTTTATTATTATTTATTTATCGAGCACGATTTAAATGTTTAGGAAATTATGATTTTCCTGATGTTTGTGTATTCACGTATGTGTGATAGAATGCTTCGTGTTTCTAGCTGTAGACGTAACTCAGGAGTTTTTACGAATTCGATAATGAAATGCCTCTAGGTGAGCTAGAGAAGAGGCAAAATATAATAATTCCCTCGAGAAATTGGAATAATTAAAAAACCTACTTAAATTGAATTGAAATAGGCGACCTAGTGCCCTTTAAATTTAAAGTAGGTTAGTGGAATTGTGAAAATTGGACTTGAACTTAGACGTGTTATTAGTTTCCCTTTAGTTTGTGTTTTGCTAAAATTAAAATAGGTTAGGGGAGACTTTAAAATGAGGGACGTGAAAACTTAGACACTGCTCTAGTCCCCTTTTTATTTTTCTCGTAAATTATAAAGAGTTGATAAATTGTGAATTAATGTTCCCGTGATGGATTATTCAAGATTTGTTATTGTAATTTGATTATAAGCATGCTTGACATGATAAAAATGGAAATTTATGTTGAATCATTGAGCATTGGGTCCATGTAGAGGCATTTTGCATTCATGTATCACCGTGGGCATATATATTGAGTCGGTGTTGGTAGCATGCCTCATTTGTATCATATATACGTTTGGATCATTTGGATAGTCGCAACAACTAGCTAGGGGGTGTTCTCGCACCCAGGGAGCTAGATCTCTCGAATCCTGAGAAATTGGGGGTGAGGGCTTAGGCCTCACTTATCGTTCCGGACAGACTTGTGGTCTCTCTACTTTATTCGGCGACACCCACCCTTCCTTATGCGTGCTTGTTACCCCCATAAGTGATCGGTTTGGGATTTCTTTTTATCTGATTAACCCTCATATAGATAAGGTTACACTGGGTTGCATTAGCACTGTCACGAGCATTGACACTGCATTTGCATTCACATTGAGTATTAATTTGTCATATGATTAATTGTTGAGATTTTCTGATGTTATTGCTTACTGATATTGAGCATGTTGTATGTGGATTATTTTAAAAATCTATATTATCCCCTTGAGCGCTCCTGCACAATAGTTATGGCAATGATCATGCTCCTGGATATAGTGATCTCTTGGTAATGTTAGAAAATTGATTAACGAAATTCTCAATGTGAATAAAGGCTTAAAAACCTTAAGTTGGAATGTAAATAGTTTAATAAGAATTAAGGACCAAGGATGATGGCACGGCGGTTGGTCGGGTTCTAGACGAGCTAAGTGAAAAGTGGTCAAATGGCGTACCATTTTCCTCTTGAGTCGGGCTTCTAGTTGAGCTAGTCAACCCTCATACCGGGACTTAGATAAGATTGTGGTTTTTGGCCATATAGGCCTTTGTTTTGGGTGATTAATGCTACCGCGGGGTAGCCGGCGTACCCTTCCAATGGTGTGGTGAGTTTATTAAGTTAAAAGTCAGTCTAGGCTCGTTAGTCTTACCGTCTCTTTTCTGACTATTGATATTTGTGAGCTTGTCACTCTTCCCTTCCATTTTGGAAATGTTTTTGAAAAATAAATAGTGTTTAATTCATGTACTTTGAAATCTCGGTTACGTTGTGGATCTTTGGGGTCAAACTAAGTTTCTCGCAAGGTTTTGAACAATTAGGGCTTTGTGGGTTTGTATAAAACTTCATTCTTCACTTACACTGGGACCCGTGATCTATTTTTGAAAACCATAAGTTAAAATTAGTTTTATAAAAAATATTTTTTTAAGTCTTGGGACCGGGAGTGTCTAAAGTAAACCCTGTTTTGAAAAATATCAGAAAATTCTATTTAAGAACGTTCTGGTGGAGTCAGTGGGTATAGGGTACTGTTTTTCCCTGTTATTGGGATCTTGAGGTTGTTTCCGAGATTTCACCCGCGTTGGAGTTTGAGAACTCCAGGTTTCTCTTAGTTAGTTTTTGGGATTCTTTATTGTGTCCGGTTTTGTTTGGGTATTCTTTCAGAATTTTCCATAAATTTTTAAAATATTACTAAAGGTCTTGGTACTGGTTTTGAAAGAAAATTAAAGGAGAGTTTAAAATAGTTTTCATCTTGGACCCTTGTGGTCATTCTACCACATCGTCAACATTTCCTTGATTGTATAGCAGACTTGGATATTCTAGGGCCTCAACTGTTAGTGCGGTCCTTATAATTATTTTCTTTGGTGCTCTTCTTGCCATATTCTTAGGTAAGAGACATGACGTTGATTTGCGCACATATAGTGCGATTTTTGGTACTATTAGTGGGTTCATAGATGTTGGAACCAAACAGATTTGACCGGGTCCTAAAACGTTTTCTTGAAAACAAGTTGAATCCTTCGGGGTTTAGCATTTTTCTTTAAAACCCGAGGACCTCGTCATCCATTTGGGACTAAATGACTCTGGTATCCCTTTCTTATGCCTCGATAGGTGGTGTGAGTTGGAAATTGTTTCTGTTGGTTATCGAATCCGAATTGGTGATAGTATATCTTTTTGCTTATGTTCCTTTGAGTGAACGGATTAGTTCACTAATTATTGTGGATAAAAGAACCGGATTGAGTTAGAAATTGTGAGAGTGAGACTCTCCAGGTATGATTTGATAGTGGTATGGTGTAGAAGTACGATTTCATTCAGTTGTGGGTGTGGTTGTTATTATTCTTTTCGGGTAATCCATAGGAGTGACTTATTTACCTCCTAGGAACTTTCAACGGTGTGCTCGGTGCACGGTGCGATGGATAGTTAGTTCTTGCAGTACCTCAGGTCGAGAGTGCGTATTGGAGTATCTAGGTATACTCGCAGACATGATTAGTAACTTACATGATTATATATATATATATATATATATCTGTTGGCTTTGAAATTTACTTTCGGCAAACAATTCCAAAATTGATGATAACAAACCATTGAAGAGTGTTTGATACTAATGAATTATCGAGTTTATATTTTCAGCAAAAGACAGGTGAACGACTCAGAAATCAAACTCGAAAAGGAAACTACTCGAAAAACAAGCTCGGAAAGAAAGCTTGATTTAAAGCGAAAAGCTGTGAAAGAAATTGAAGCGAAAAAGGAAAATCAATTAATTCAACGGCAAAAGCGAAAGTCGAAGACTCAAGACTCGGGGTAGATAGGTCGGGGAGCGATCATTGTAACAAGATAATTTTATGTGTCGATTTTATCGTATAAGCTCAAGTATAAAATGAACCGAACTCAAATGAAATGAAAAACGCTTTACCAAACTTAAACGGAAAGAAAAATATTTTTATTAAATATTTTTCTTGTTATAGTCGACTAGAATCACCCTGTGTATTTTCTAGTAGTCGACTATTTCAATCAGTAGCTATTGGTTTTTCATCCACATCAAAAGAGTCGACTGAAACAAGCTTGAGTCGACTAGACTACTCATTGTAGTCGACTAGAACTCATTCTAGTCGACTAGATGGTCCAAAGTAGTCGACTAGAACTCAATCTAGTCGACTAGATGGTCCATTGTAGTCGACTACAATAGAGAAGTAGTCGACTAGAAGTTGCTTAAAATCTGCAGATTTTCAGAAAACAATTCCCATGTTTTGGGGATTGTGTTTAATGGTGTTCAAACGGCTCTTGTCTTTCAAATACTATAATCACTCTTCAAAACCCTAATGCAATGCTATATATAGAATGAGATGTGTATATTGAAGATTAAGAGATTGAAATACAAAAGAGAAAGAAAGCTATCAAAAATTCTGCAGAAATTTTCTCTACAAAAGCCATTGAAACCAAGCTTTAAAAATCTGATTTTCTCCAAGTTTCTTTGAAAATCAAAACCTCTAGTATCTCTTCTTATTCTCCAAATATCATTCATTGATTATATCTGTAACACCCCGTGTTATTATCCTTTTTTTTCTGAAATTATCTTTGATTTAATTTCGGTAAGGACGTCACTTGTTCATGACGTATTATTTATTCTTGGTATTTGATACCTGTAAATTTTTCGCGTTTAGTTTTAAAGTTGACCGGATGACTTTACAGTTTCTCTTTGACAACTACGCGAGTTCTTGTTGTTGACTACACGGTATCGTTTCGACATTTAAACGTTTAGTACTTTGACTGGACGACGACACGTTGTAAATTATCGGGCTCGTTCGGTGTTCCGACGTTTGGGTTCCTAACCCGGTGTATTTATTTCGGACTATTTTAATTAATTGGTGTCCCGTGTAATTACTAGTTTGTGTAATCACACTTGGGGTTTGGCCCGTAATAAATTTGGATTTACTGTATATATATATATATATTTTATTATATACATATATATTGGAATGGGGTCATTTCGCAATTAAGGAGAATTAGAGGGTTGGTTGTGCAATAAAGCATATATATATGTATATGCGTACACGAAACCTGCTACAGTCTCATTCTCTTCTCCTTCACGCCATCACAGACCTCTGCTACACTCTCCTTCGCACGACTGAAGCAGCTCCTCTCCATTCACCATGGTCGACCGATTGAGAAAGAGAGAGAGAGAGAGGGGGGGCCGGTTCGTGGAGAGAGAGTCGGCTGAGGGAGCGAAGCGTTTCAGGAAAGGGACGACTGGCGGTCAGCGCCCTGGAGCAGCTGCGGCGGCTGGACTGGGCGGAGGCGGAGGCGACCATGGCTGCCAGCGGCGTGCACGGAGTAGCAGGTAGCTACGGCTGGTTCGCGTAGCAGTAGCGCGCAACAGTGGCGAGTCCGGCTGAGCTTCGGCCAATTTTTCGGCGACCTTCCGGTGATCGGTTTTAGCCGATTTTCGGTGAGTAGTTTCGTGCCTACGTAGTATTCGTCATATATTAATTTCGTGATATTAGGATGAATGGTTTGCTCGGAAATCGCATTTATAGGTTATAGTTTTCGTTTGGGGTATTTTAGATTTAACCCAATTAATTAACCGATTATTAATGGGCTTCGTATATATCGTATAGGTTGTCGAGATGAACATTTCTATATATTCGAAATAGTTTTTGGACGATTTTGGTCGGCGGGCTTCATATTCGGGCGCCGGTACTGTGCTGTTTCGGGCTGTTCGGTAACGTATAATTAGGTGGGAAATTATATTTCTCACTCCACATTATTGAAGTAGTTTAGGGGTGCAAAACCCTTATTTAATTTATTATAGATATATTAAATTGCTAGTTTAAATATCTATAAATCGTTTAGGATCAGAATGAGACTTAGGAATTAATTTAAAAAAATTTATTAAATTATTCCTATATGATTAAATAATATTCTTATTTAAATTAAATAAGAATGGACGGCTTATAAATCCTTACGAATTTAAATGGGTTATTAGAGATTCGAAAAGCTTAGACGATATGCTAGGATCCTTTTGGTATACGTGAAATAATTGTTTAAATTATTTTAAAAAGACATGTTGGTTGAAATTGAAATATTTTCTAAAGAATTAAAGAAAATATATTGTTTAGCACATGAATCTATTTTCTCACGATTTAAATGCTTTAATATATTTTTAAAAGCATGTACAGAGATTTTGAGATTTTATTGATATTATCATGTGGTTGTATTTTCATAAATATAGTGCATGATATATTTATGTTGGACATGATTTATTTGTGTACACCATGTATTGTGAGACATGGGTGTTGGTGCATGTATTGCATGATTTCACCATTTGCAGAGAGATTCATTTAGTGTGGTCTACTTCCTTTGTGCGTGGGGCACGAGTAGACGTTTGTGTTTGGATCGTCGAAACAACTGGCCAGGGGGTGCTTCTCGCTTCCCGCGGAACTAATCTTCTTTGAAACTGAGACGATAGGGGGAGGACACGTAGTCCAAGGCCCTATTTGCTCGACTTGAGTCGTGGTGCACGTCTTCCCGATTAAAAGTGTAAGTGTCAAAAGCACTTGGGATGTACGGTTCGATGAGTCCACATTCCCTAGTGATCCTGCAGACTTAGGGGAATGGTGGAGAATGATCCAGGACCCTTTGGTAGGGTGTGTTTTTGTGTGTGTGTACTACAGGCGGTCTGTGAGTACGGTGCGTTGCATATCATCATGTGATTTATTGATATATATATATATGTTGGAGCATGATTATTTATGAATATGCAAAATGAATTCATTTTGTAAAATGCTCAGTTGAAAGTGATAAATGTGAAAACGTGAATTAAAAGCATAAATTATTAAATTATAAACGAGACGTATATCCTTATACTTGTGTTGTATACTTTTGTGCCCGTAGGGGAGGTTAAGTATATTGGTCTGGCGACTTCTGTGATTAGTTGAAGTTAGAGATGGATTGTAGAATTGAGGTTGAGTTGATGTGGAGTAATGCCTTAGAGAATGTGGTTAAAAGTTTTGTAATTGTGGTTAGTAGCCTTGTGATTATGGTTAGTAGCCTTGTGATCGTGGTTAGCAGTCTTGTGACTGTGGTTAGCAGTCTGGTGACTGTGGTTAGTAGTCTTGTGATTGTGGTTAGTAGTTTCGTGATTTTGGTTGGCTGTGTGACTTGTTAGAGATTTGAGATCCGAGATTGATTTTAGTATCAGTTATGATTTGGGGCCTTCGAGAGGGCGGGTGATGAGATTGTGAGTTGTAGTATGGACCTTTAGGTGCCTTTCACTTTTGAGGAATATGTTATCAATTGTAACTAAGATTTTGATTGGGAGATAAGAGGTTATGGTTGAGGTGAGTTCTATTAAGTACTTAGGGTACTGTAGCGTGGTTTATAGTGCTTAGTTCATTCCCCTAAGCATTTCTTGTACTGTGTTTTGTACACTAGTACGTGGTCGTTGACTTGTATGTTATTCCTTGAGTTGTCGGTTACGGCGTGGTGCCGAACCTTTTCCTGGTGTTGTCATTTGATTCTATAGAGTTGTGTTTTCTCTTATTGGCTGTCATTTCGAAAACGGTGTTTCCAAAGTTTTGAAGTAAACTCTTTTATTTAAACGGAAAAAACCCGTTTTCGCCTACCCCCGTAGAAATGAAAAGTTTTAATACCTTATAAAATGATCTTAGGATTTTCTTTGAAAAGATTTCAACTTTTAAAAGCCGGTGATGGCAAATGACGGAGACCGGGGGCAAGACGGTCATTTTTAATGTGTGGTTTCCTAAAAGAAAACTATTTTTATTACTTGTCTTGATGATTCTGAGATTTTTAGACTTCTTTCTCAAAATCTCGACCTGTAGTGTTTTGAAAGGGGATTTCCTGTTTCTCCTTTTCTTCGGATCATTCTAAGTCTCGGTTACGAGGCTTGGTGTTGTTCAGTGCACACATATAGTGTTGCCTCTCACTTCTTCTTGGTTGTTGATGTCACCACCTAGGTGATAGGAGTTTTTCTTACGTTAGGGGCATGGATACCGAATGGATTGGTTCGAGTTTGAAAACCTTTTTCTTAAAAACTATTGAATCTCTGGGATTCATCTTTTTATTACTTCCACTCTCGGCCATTCGTTTTTGGTTTCCTTGTTCCCTCTTGGTGTTCTTTCCTTGTTCACTTGTGGTGTTTTAACCTTGACATTGTTGTCTCGGTTATCTGTTGGTTAGCATTGGTATTTCTTTTCCTTTGATTGGGTTCTTGACTCTTACAGGGTTTTTCTTATCCTTAGTGAGAGTGTTGGTGATTTATTGACATTGTTGGAGATAGCAATTGAGGTGTTTATGTCGAGATATGATCGAGGTGATCTAGCCCTTGAGAGGTAGACTTTCTCTAGGACTGGGATGAGATTTGTTGTATATATATATATATTGTATAAATATATATATATATATATATTGAGGATGGTTGTGTTAGTATGCAAGGACGTGGGTATTTACCTTCATGTGTTATCGGGGTGTGGGATTTGAGTATTCCTTGGTACTAGTGGTGGATTTGATCCTTGTGGATATTAGAGGTGAGTGTGCTCCCTCTATTGGGTTTTGTGGTTAGCGTGGTGAGTATTTGATGACTTGTCAGGATTGGACTTGGGTGTCATGTACTTAGTGTACGTTGGTGAGAGAAGTGTAGACTACCTGTGTTGGTACTTGGAGTATGAGCCTTAGTTGTACCTTGTAGATTCAGGTGGCATACTTATACATGTATACTTGTATATATATAGATGTATATATATATATTCCCGTTATATACTTACGTACGGTAGTATATGAGCATGTGCCTTGGGTTTTGCGTGGATGAGATTAGTTGGGCTATATATATCTTGCTAGATAGTTTAGCATTACCTAAACTGCCAGAGGATGTGGTAGTTAGAGTATTTTTTCCCACTGAGCTTATTTGCTCACAGGGGAATTTCATTCGCCCCTGGTATTCCACGCCAGGTTGCAGGAAATATACGGCTATGAGCAGGATGCAGCGCAACGGCAGCTTTCTTTTGTTTCCTTGTTACAGGTTTTGGAGTTGCGTTGGGTGATGCGGTTACGGTTGCAACACGACTGGGTTTGGGGACGATAGGTGTCCACTTTCAGTTTCTCTACCCATTGTTATGGGATTGTTATGTATTTTCTTTTGGGAGCCAGTCTGTTGGCATATCCCTGTTGATGTATTCTTTAGTTCCTGTATTTATTCTTTCTGATGGTTATTGTATCTATTCTGCACAGCTAGGTGCTTTACTGTATCTTATTCGAGCATTTGTGGCTCTGTTGATTATTAGAGGGTTTGGAGGGGTTTTGGTTTCTTTCCATTATCTCGGCCCTAGTAGGATTGATGAATGTGGGGCTTGGAAGCCATTGTGATTATTGAATTGCTATTGGCAGGTTCTTATGTTGTGGTTGTTGTCCGGATGTTCCATTTACAAACGGAACTCTGCCGGATTTTCGTTAGATTCCGCTGCTTTGTTTATTATCCATTTGGGTATTAAATATACCATTTCTACCATTAACCCATATGTTTTCTTGGTTAATGATGTCTTAGTTGGTCATTTGTATTAAGGATCACATCCTGGATTCCTCGGATGTCCCTGTTCGGGAGTCTTAGGAATTTAGGAGCGTGTCAGTTGGTATTGGAGGATGCTAGTGAGTTTCTAGGATTCTACTTGACATGGAGTATATTTTTATTGTTATTCCATGTGTCTCTTTGTTTTTGTTGACTCTAGTAGTCGCTTAACTAACGTCATCCCTTGGAGATTCGCTGATTCTCTAGATTTGAGTTTCGGGAATCTTAGGGGCGTGACAGCGTGGTATCAGATCATTTTATCCTTTCGTGGGTATTTGATGATTTGAATTTCGTTGATTCTCATTTCTTTTTACTTCCGCAATCACTCCCTTAGCTCTTAGGCTCGGGTTTCGGAGTCCTAGGAATTTGGGGCGTGACAATATCCTTTGAGAATACATTTCTAGAGCTATTGTAAAATCACCAAAAACACTTGAGCTTATATTGATTTATCTTCCATAAAAACCTTTGGGTTTTGAGTGTTTTTGTTCTTGAGTGATTTTATTGATTACATACGAATTTGTAATCTCGGACAAGTGAAGTCCACCGATTGTTCAAGAGAGGGTTGTTCTCTTGATTGAGAGATAAGCTCGAGAGGCTTGTGTTGTAAAGGTTTTCCATTCCACCTGTGAAGGAAGGGCCATAGTGAAAGGATCGGGAAAAGTCTCAAGAAGGGGTTCTTGAGCCGAGGAGTAGGAGTTACCGAACCTCGAAAAAATCACGGTGTCAATCTCTCTATCTCTTTCTCTTTACTTGAGTAATTTGCATGATATAATTGCTTGAATATCTTGTATGCTAATTTGTCTTGAAATTAATTATTATAAAAGTTTAAATTGAATCATCCACTTGCTTATTAAGAAATTGATTTTTGATTATAGCGTGTTCCAATTTCGAAAAGAGTTAGACTTATTTTTGAACACCCTATTCACCTCCCCCCCCCCCCCCCCTCTAGGGTTAATTAGTGACTAACAATTGGTATCAGAGCCTAATCTCTATTTATTTTAGACTTAACCGTCTTAGAGAACGATCATGTCATCAAATTTAGTCACTCATGTTGAAGGACAATCGAATAATAGGCCCCTATGGTTTGATGGATCAAATTATAGCTATTGGAAAACTAGAATGATAGATTTTCTTCAAGATATCGATTACCAAATTTGGCAAGTAGTTCTTGAAGGACCATTTGTATTGACCAAAATTGTTGATGGAAAAACCGTCCCCAAATTACCCAATGAATGGGATAATGATGACCGTAAACTCATGTCATATAATGCTAAAGCCAAAGTAAATTTAAATTGCGCTTTAAGTCCAAATGAATTTAATCGTGTATCTACTTGTTCAACGGCAAAAGAAATGTGGGATAAACTTGAAGTAACCTATGAAGGTACATCTCAAGTACGAGAATCTAAAATTGACATACTCATGCATGAATATGAATTATTTGCTATGAAAGATGATGAAAATGTGAATTCTATGATGTCTCGCTTTATAAATATTTTGAATGGACTAAAGCATCTTGGTAGAATTGTTCCTAGATCCGATGCGTCACGAAAAGTGCTTAGAAGTCTCCCGGCAAAGTGGGATGCAAAAGTAACGGCTATCAAAGAAGCTCATGACCTCAACACCATGAGTCTCGATGAAATCTTCGGCTCTCTACTCACTTGGGAAATAACATTAAAAGCTCGTGAAGACGACATCAAGCCGAGAAAGGGGATAGCTTTGCAAGTCTTCACCAAAAATGAAAATAATGAGCCGAGTGAAGAAGAAGAGGATGAGGACATTGCCTTCTTCACCCAAAAATTCAAGAGACATCTTCAAAGAAAGAAAGCAAATGGTGGAAGATTCGTGAAAAGAATTGAACCAAGAGGCGAGCCTAGCAAAAGAGAACCCCCAACGTATTTTAATTGCGGAAAGTCGGGACACTACAAAAGTGATTGCTTCAAGCTCAAAAAGGAAAACGAGAAAAGATCTAGCAAGATGGCAATGAATGTCACATGGGAGGACTATGACTCATGCGACTCGGATGAGGAGAAAAGTAGTGAGGAAACGGCAAACATTTGTCTCATGGCAAATGAAGAAGAGGTACATTTAAATTTAAATGATTTAGATAAACTATCATATGATGAACTTCTTCTTGATTACAATGAATTGCAAGATGTGTTTGAATAATTACATGATGAATTCGAAAAATTAGCTAGAAAATATATCCTTCTTAAGAAAGCTAAATCTTCATGTAGTCTCACTAGTTCAAGCTTAGAAGTTTCTTACAATGACAAAAGCATTGAGCTAGAAAAGGAAAATATTCGTTTGAAAAATACTATTGATGATCAAATAAATGTTTTAGCAAAATTTACAAAAGGAAAAAAGAACCTTAGTATCATGTTAGGAAGACAAAAAGGATCATTTGATAAATGCGGTCTAGGGTATGATGCTTTTGACAAAAATGCTCTCATTTTGAAAAAGAGAAAATCACTTAGCTCTACATTTACTAGAAAATCATCTCATGCTTCTTCAAATGATTATAAACATGTTACTTGCTACTATTGCAATAGAAAATGACACAAAGCAAATGTATGCTTTCATAGAAAGAAGAAAATTATGTCAAAAATGGTTTGGGTTCCGAAAGGATCTATTGCATGCTCTCATAGAAAAGAAAATGTTGTAACAAAACAAATTTGGGTTCCAAAAGGAACTATTGCGTATCTATCTAACAAAAATGGACCCAAAACAAATTGGGTACCAATAAAAGTTACCTGAACTTGTTTTGTAGGTATGCTTGAAGTCCGCATCAAAAGAAAAATGGTTTCTCGATAGCGGATGCTCAAGGCATATGACGGGAGATAAATCAAAGTTTATTTCACTAAAAACATATGAAGGAGGAAACGTAACTTTTAGAGACAACTCTAAAGGCAAAATTATAGGAATTGGCTCAATCGGTATTTCCTCTTCTCTCTCTATAGATGATGTGCTTTTAGTTGATGGGTTGAAGCATAATTTGTTTAGTATTAGTCAATTATGTGACAAGGGCTATGATGTTATATTTAGGACAAATGCATGCATAATCAAGAAAGATGGGAATCAAATGTTCAATGCCAAAAGAAATGGAAACTTGTATACTTTGTTGCTATGTGAATTGCATGACCAAGATGTTAAATATTTTGTCACATCTAGCGAAAATAGTTGGTTATGGCATAGACGTCTAGGACATGCTAGTATGGACCTCATTCATCGTTTATCCAAAAATGATTTAGTCAAAGGCCTCCCAAAGACTAAATTTTCGAAAGATAAAATATGTAGCGCATGTCAAGTAGGCAAGCAAGTTAAATCCTCTTTCAAGAGAAAGAAAGATATTACCACTTCTAGACCTCTAGAGTTACTTCACATGGATCTCTTTGGTCCGGAGAGAACGGCTAGCTTAGCCGGGAAACTCTATGTACTTGTTATAGTTGATGACTACTCTAGATATACTTGGGTTCACTTTCTTGCTCATAAAAATGAAACTCACTCCATTCTTGAAAGATTTTATAGAGTCATTCAAAATGAAAAAGATTTGAAAATCAAGAAAATTAGAAGTGATAGAGGTAGGGAGTTTGAAAATCAAGACTTAGAGAAATTATGTGATGACCTCGGTGTTTCTCATGATCTCTCGGCCCCTAAAACCCCTCAACAAAATGGTGTAGTTGAAAGAAAGAATCGATCTCTACAAGAAATGGCTCGAACCATGTTAAATGAGCACAACCTTCCCCGAAGCCTTTGGGCGGAAGCGGTAAACACCGCTTGCCATATAATTAATCGTGTTATTATTCGGATGAAGTTGGGGAAAACGCCCTATGAGTTGTGGAATGGTCGAAAGCCCAATATTGGGTATTTCAAAGTTTTCGGGTGTAAATGTTTTGTGTTAAATGATAAAGATAACCTTGGAAAATTCGACTCCAAATCGGATGAAGCAATTTTCCTAGGATATTCTACAAGAAGTAAAGCATTTCGGGTTTATAACAAAAGGACTCTAACCATGGTTGAGTCTATTCATGTTGTCTTTGATGAATCACCCTCACCACCATCACCTAGAATTGACCTAGAAGAAGATGAGGTTGTTGGGATTGAGGATAATCTAAATACTCTCAATATCTCCAACTCATCATGTAGCCAAAATGAAATGAGGGAAGTTGAGCATCAATCCAATGATAACTTGACCAACTCAATGCCTAAAGCATAGAGGATTGTTCACAATCATCCTCTTGATCAAGTCATAGGTAATCCTTCAAAAGGGGTTAGTACTAGATCTCAACTTAAAGATTTTTGCAACCACATGGCCTTTGTATCGCAATTCGAACCCAAGAACTTCCACGAAGCTCAATGTGATGATTCTTGGATCGTAGCAATGCAAGAGGAACTAAATCAATTTGAATGCAATCAAGTTTGGCGTTTAGTTCCTAGACCCGAAAATCAAACTATAATTGGCACAAAATGGGTTTTTCGAAACAAAAAGGATGAGAATGGAGTAATTATTCGAAATAAAGCAAGATTGGTAGCTCAAGGATATAATCAAGAGGAAGGCATCGACTATGATGAGACCTTTGCACCGGTAGCTAGATTAGAAGCAATTAGAATGCTTCTTGCATTTGCATCATATAGAAATTTCACTCTTTATCAAATGGATGTCAAAAGTGCTTTCTTAAATGGTGTCATAGAAGAAGAAGTTTTTGTGAAGCAACCACCCGGTTTTGAAAATAATCTTTTTCCAAATCATGTTTTCAAATTGGCTAAAGCTCTATATGGTTTAAACCAAGCTCCTCGAGCTTGGTATGAGAGAATTAGCGGGTTTTTAACTCAAAATGGTTTTACAAGAGGGAAGATTGATAACACACTTTTTACAAAAACCATTAAGAATAATTTGTTGATTGTCCAAATTTATGTTGACGACATTATTTTCGGCTCAACAAATAATTCTTTATGTAGGGAATTTGCCACAAGTATGCAAAACGAATTTGAAATGAGCATGATGGGTGAGTTGACTTTCTTCTTAGGGTTGCAAATCAAGCAAAGCTCGGATGGCTTATCCATTAGCCAATCCAAGTACACTAAAGATTTGCTAAAGCGATTTGGTATGGAGGCTACCAAACATGCCATAACTCCTATGAGTTCCTCTATTAAGATTGATAAAGATGAAAATGGTAAATGTGTTGATATTACTAATTATAGAGGCATGATCGGTAGTTTGCTTTATTTAACTGCTAGTAGACCGGATATAATGTTTAGTGTATGCTTATGTGCCCGGTTTCAATCATGTCCTAAGGAATCTCACTTGCTTGCGGTCAAACGCATTTTTCGCTACCTAAGTGGTACAATATACTTAGGGCTTTGGTATCCACGTGGAACTTCAATTGATCTTATTAGTTATTCGGATGCCGATTTTGCGGGATGTAGAATTGATCGTAAAAGCACAAGCGGTACTTGTCATTTTCTAGGACACTCACTAGTATCTTGGTCAAGTAAAAAGCAAAATTCCGTTGCATTATATACGGCCGAAGCTGAATATGTGGCAGCCGATAGTAGTTGCGCTCAAACTCTTTATATTAAGCAACAACTACTTGATTTCGGTCTTACTTTCTCTCACGTGCCTATTAAATGCGATAATACGAGTGCGATTTGTATTTCAAAGAATCCTATTCATCACTCACGCACCAAGCATATAGAGATTAGGCATCATTTTTTACGTGATCATGTTGCTAAGGGTGACATTGAATTGATCTTTATCGACACTAAAAATCAATTGGCGGATATTTTTACAAAACCACTTGCGGACGAATCATTTTCTAAAATTCGTCGTGAAATCGGAATGGCCATGGATTTTGATGTTTTATCTTAATTTCTGTCATAATCTTTATTTTTAATATTTTTGCTATTTTTATGTATTTATTTCCTGATTTTTATCTATTTTTATCATTTTTTTTCTTTTTTTTTCTCTTCTAGTCGACTCATCCTGTGTAGTTCAAACCAATCTAGTCGACTACTTTGGTCAGTAGCTACACCATTTCATGGTCTTCACCTTCTAGTCGACTCATTGCCATTCTAGTCGACTCATCTTCCATTCTAGTCGACTCAAACATTGTTGTAGTCGACTACTTTGCCTTCCTAGTCGACTCAAACCTAACCTAGTCGACTCAAACCTAAATCTAACCGACTCACCTAGACCTAGTCGACTCAACCTACTATAAAACCTAACCCTCATCTCATCTTCTCCATCCGCCTCCTTCAAACCCTCACCCACCTTCAAACCCTCTCCTCTCAATCCCTCTCCTACTACCACTTATACCTTCAAATCTTCACCTATCCCTCATTAATTTCACATTTCCATCATCTTCCACCCATTTCCCTCATCCAAATTTCATCATTCTCACTCTCTCACACATCTATATATATACACCATCATATATCTATATATCCCTATATATTTGTGCATCATCTTCTACAATGCCACCGAAGACTCGAGGTCTATTTCGGAAACATTCACGCATTGATGGAGGCCAAAGCTCCACCAATCCACGCATTCTTACGGCCGTTGACGAAGAGGAGTCGAATGAACCTCTTCTTCTTGAGGTACTTCTTCTTGATGATGACGATAGAAATAAATTCATCACTATATTTGATCATCGTGCTCCTACACCTTGCCGTATTGTCACACAAGACTTATGCACTGAAATTAGGGTTCAAACTTTCGAGTTGTTCCGAGCAATTGGTTGGGATTTTTTCGTTTCTCTTGACATTCCGGTACTTCCGCGAATTGTCAAAACCTTCTACGCTTCTCTTAAAAATCACAAGGAGAAATTACTCTCTCATCTTCATTTTAATTTATGTGGTGAAGACGAGACCGTTGATGACAGTGAAATCAAGCGCATTTTCTTGCTTCCGAATGACGGTATCCGCCACTTCTCCAAGGATTGGTATAAGGCTGATGGTTTCGATTGTATTGAGGTTGTTCGGGCAATATGTGTCGACAAGGAAATTTCGCAAAACGCCGGTATTACCTCTTCTATGCTACTACCCGAGGCTAGATTAATTCATAATGTTATTACTTACTCTATTCTGCCTAAAACTGGTAGTCGTAGCAGTGTTTCTCGTATGGAGGCTTTTTTGGTTTACTGCGTTTTGACAGGAACCCGCGTTGATTTAGCTTATATTTTTCGTTCCGTCATCCTCACATGTCAGCGCAAGCCATCTGGGCCGCTTTTCTTTCCTGCACATATTACATATCTACTACAGCGGAAATGTTTTAATTTTCCGAATGAAGTGTCCGAGCATCACCCTATTTTTCTTGACGCCACTCATGTCAAACATATGCATATTTCTTCTGATGCGGAAGGAAATTTCATTTCTGAAATTGCACCTGCTCCTCGTTCGCGTACTGCTCCTAGCGGTTCTGCATCGCGCCAGGAAGCCTCTTCCTCGGTCCCTCCGTTGGACGGTGCTTCAGTTTCTCAAGCTGCTCTTCTCAACCAACTTCTTGGGGTTGTTCAAAGCCATACGGAGCTCCTTAGGCAGCACGAAAAAATGCTTCAGCGCCTTGATACGACCGTGAACCAGAATACGGAAGCCATTCGATTGATCAATGAGCGCCTTGTTCTTCATGATGAGGAAATGTCTACCCGTATTACAAATCTGGCCGGGTCACTTGATGACCTCACTCTTGCACACAGGAACCCTCGCTCACGCACCCCTCGACGCTGACAAAAAGGGGGAGAAATTATGCTATTGTACTGTCATGCATTTCATTATCCGACATTAGCAATTTCTGTTTTTGTGTGGCTTGTTATGGTTATTTGCGAACTTGTTTGTATTCCTTTCCATGTTTTTCATTAGTATAAGCAGCTTGTATTAAATTGAAACATCTATGATAGGCTGTTTATTTTTGCTATCTCAAATGTGCGCCTATTTTTATATATTGTATCAAAGTGCCTATTAAACTGCAAATTTCATTTACTAAGGGGGAGCATTTGATCAAAATATTATGCACATGTTGAGGGGGAGCATCACTTGATGTTTCGTCAAATGCCAAGCAAACACAAAATGTTTTGTCATCATCAAGGGGGAGATTGTTGGCTTTGAAATTTACTTTCGGCAAACAATTCCAAAATTGATGATAACAAACCATTGAAGAGTGTTTGATACTAATGAATTATCGAGTTTATATTTTCAGCAAAAGAGAGGTGAACGACTCAGAAATCAAACTCGAAAAGGAAACTACTCGAAAAACAAGCTCGGAAAGAAAGCTTGATTTAAAGCGAAAAGTTGTGAAAGAAATTGAAGCGAAAAAGGAAAATCAATTAATTCAACGGCAAAAGCGAAAGTCGAAGACTCAAGACTCGGGGTAGATAGGTCGGGGAGCGATCATTGTAACAAGGTAATTTTATGTGTCGATTTTATCGTATAAACTCAAGTATAAAATGAACCGAACTCAAATGAAATGAAAAACGCTTTACCAAACTTAAACGGAAAGAAAAATATTTTTATTAAATTTTTTTCTTGTTATAGTCGACTAGAATCACCCTGTGTATTTTCTAGTAGTCGACTATTTCAATCAGTAGCTATTGGTTTTTCATCCACATCAAAAAAGTCGACTGAAACAAGCTTGAGTCGACTAGACTACTCATTGTAGTCGACTAGAACTCATTCTAGTCGACTAGATGGTCCAAAGTAGTCGACTAGAACTCAATCTAGTCGACTAGATGGTCCATTGTAGTCGACTACAATAGAGAAGTAGTGGACTAGAAGTTGCTTAAAATATGCATATTTTCATAAAACAATTCCCATGTTTTGTGGATTGTGTTTAATGGTGTTCAAACGGCTCTTGTCTTTCAAATACTATAATCACTCTTCAAAACCCTAATGCAATGCTATATATAGAATGAGATGTGTATATTGAAGATTAAGAGATTGAAATACAAAAGAGAAAGAAAGCTATCAAAAATTCTACAGAAATTTTCTCTACAAAAGCCATTGAAACCAAGCTTTGAAAATCTGATTTTCTCCAAGTTTCTTTGAAAATCAAAACCTCTAGTATCTCTTCTTATTCTCCAAATATCATTCATTGATTATATCCTTTGAGAATACATTTCTAGAGCTATTGTAAAATCACCAAAAACACTTGAGCTTATATTGATTTATCTTCCATAAAAACCTTTGGGTTTTGAGTGTTTTTGTTCTTGAGTGATTTTATTGATTACATACGAATTTGTAATCTCGGACAAGTGAAGTCCACCGATTGTTCAAGAGAGGGTTGTTCTCTTGATTGAGAGACAAGCTCGAGAGGCTTGTGTTGTAAAGGTTTGCCATTTCACCTGTGAAGGAAGGGCCATAGTGAAAGGATCGGGAAAAGTCTCAAGAAGGGGTTCTTGAGCCGAGGAGTAGGAGTTACCGAACCTCGAAAAAATCACGGTGTCAATCTCTCTATCTCTTTCTCTTTACTTGAGTAATTTGCATGCTATAATTGCTTGAATATCTTGTATGCTAATTTGTCTTGAAATTAATTATTATAAAAGTTTAAATTGAATCATCCACTTGCTTATTGAGAAATTGATTTTTGATTATAGCGTGTTCCAATTTCGAAAAGAGTTAGACTTATTTTTGAACACCCTATTCACCCCCCCCCCCCCCCTCTAGGGTTAATTAGTGACTAACAATATCTCTTATATACCTAGATATATATTCGACCGTGTTTACATGTTTTTATAGGATTGAGACTTGTGGGTTGCTCTATATTTCATGCTTTATGCCTTCTTGTGTGGTCGTGAGATATGATTTGGATTATTTGTGGGGCTATTTTGGGGTCTCGGATTGGCGTGGGTGCCAGGTGGGACAGCTGACTAACCTAGGAAAGATGCATACACACGGGATGGTTAGAGGTTCCTGGCGGCTAGGGGTGTGTTTGTTAGGGATATTTTTGGTGAGCCGTGGTTTTTACTCACCCCCACACAGATTGCAGGTTTGCAGGTGGATGAAGCACGGCATGTTCAGCGACGATGGTATGGGTGAATTGGGGCGTTTTTAATTAGTTTTGTTCCTTTTAACCGTAGTTATCCTTGTATATTCTTATTTTTCTTAGGAGTTAGTCTCTTGGTATATTCCCTTTCATTGTATCTTTTATATCGTGTATTTATTATTTCGGGGTGCCATTGTGTTTCTTCGGCACGGCCAGTTGATTTTCTTTATATTTGTATTCGAGCATTTTTGCTCTGAAGGTTTTAGAAGGGTTGTGTAAAGGTAGCGGTGGTCTTCTTTCCACTACCTCGGCCCTAGTAGGTTTCTGGAATATTGGGTTACGTGTCATTGTCAATTTTGAATTCATTATCGGCATGTTATTCTGTTTTGTTGTATTTATTTGTCCAGATGTTCCATTTACAAATGGAACTCTGCCTGAGTTTTATTAGATTCCGTTGTTGAGTTTCTATCACTTAAGTGGGCATGGAATACCTTGTTTTCATTCTTATTCCATGATTTTTTTTGTTATTATTGATTCTAGTGGTCTTTTTCCTCTAACAT
This sequence comes from Cornus suecica, assembly GCA_963922005.1. Classification (NCBI taxonomy): domain Eukaryota; kingdom Viridiplantae; phylum Streptophyta; class Magnoliopsida; order Cornales; family Cornaceae; genus Cornus; species Cornus suecica. The sequence continues at coordinate 34,327,254 of OY998243.1, read as the reverse complement.
CATATCTCGGGATTCGCTGATTCTTCGGAAAGGAGTCTCAGTAATAACGGGGAATAACAGTTTGGTATCAGAGCTTTAGGTTTCATTATCCTAGGGACGATGGGTAAAGGTCGATGGGACGTTCGACATTGACGTTATCTATGGTTTCGATCTGCTGTGTTGATTTGTGGTTTATGTGCCTTTCAGTGTTGTTGTGTCGAGGACGTGTCTTACTTGATGCATCCCATTGCGATTTAATCCCAACGTAGTAGGACAATACCTCATTCACTTCATTCTCTTTTGTGCCTGTATCACGGTGATAGTTACCGAGGAATGTAAGTATGTTGTTTGGTCTGATCAACCGGACATGGCTTGCGGACTAAGGTACGCCCAAATTTCGAGAACGAAATCTCCTAAGGTGGGAAGATTGTAACACCTCGTGTTATTTTCCTGGAATTCTTTCTGATTTATTTTCTATTGTGACGTCACTTGTTCATGACATAGTGGTTATTCTGAGTATTTCATGTGTAAATTTTTTGCGTTTACGTTTGGATTCGACTAGGCAATGTTGCGATGTCTCCTTAATGACTTCGTGGAGCATCTTTAGCGATTATGTGACATGACGGTAATGTTTACATGAGTTCTAGTTGTAGACTATGCGGTTTCATTTTGACGCTTGGCGTTTGGTGCTTCAATTGGGTGGTGACATGCTTAGTACGTTTGAGGCTTCGACTCAGTTTTTCGAGTTCGGCATTTAGTGCTTTAGGAGTTCGATGTTTTTGTTTCACCTTATAAGGGGATTAGTACGTGCTTAGGAATATTTATATTTCCTTTGCTCATTTTCTCTGTGTTTGTATGTACGTACCCCAATGTGTTGTTGTGACATTACTTGTCTATTGTTTCGAATTCTTTATGTGCCTTAGTTATTTGTCTTTCGTGATTAAGTGTGTTTACCCGTCCTTTACTTGTTTTCTTCGTATTTATATATACGTGTTAGTGGATTTATTTGGATAGATGTTAATGCTTACGTGTTTTTGGAGTTTCGATAGGATCGGGCTTGTTAGGTGTTCCGGTGGTTGGATTTTGTACCCCGAATCATTTATCCCCGTTTATATTATTTATCGGGCGTCTTGTAGATTTTCCAGGTACGTGTGATTTTGTTTAGGAATTTTATGATAATTTTCCTTTATTATTATTAATTATTATTAAATTGAGGCTAGATAGTTTCTTTTCGTTCTGCACACAACGCGGAGAGTTTTGGGTTGTTTCTTTGCGGTGGTTTTTTGTTTGTTAGTGTAACTTGCTATCAGGTCGGGTTTCCGATTTAATTGTATATATATATTTTTCATAATATATATATGGGGAGAATTATTGCGTATATATATATAAATTATTGGAAAATAAATATATATGATATATACATATATGTATCTATGTATTGTTGGCTGAAAGACTTTGAAAGACTTAGGGCATGACTCACACCACTAACCCTCTTCATCTCATTCACAGACGCACCACCATCTCTCTTAGGGCTAGATTGCGTTGGCGTTTCTTTCCTCCTTCTTCCTTCTTCGCAGCACACAAAGAGAGAAAGAGCGTGAAGGAGAAAGAGAGGGGCCTGCGCGAGGGAAGAACGTGACCTGGATAGTGGTTCGCCCGTGGGGTGTTCGCCGGAGAAGAACTGGCAACAGCGAAAAGGCGGTGCCAGTGAGGCCGCCGAAGCTGGTGATGGAGATGGCGGTCGCGTGCGGCAAGAGGCAGTGTTGGGCAGCCACCGTGGGAGTGACGCGTCTTGAAATTTGAGCCCACCAGTTTGGCAGCTTTCAGGCAACGGTTTATGACAAAATTTTGGGGATTTGATCCTCTCATCATGTACGATGACATACTTAAATTTGGCACAAATCCATTGAGCGATTCGCCGGGAATTTCATATTGTAGGTACTATTTTTTGTTCGGGTTTTGTTAGATTTGTTCCGTTTCATTTGAAATTAGATAACCAGTTTCGACTATATTAAATAGGCCGTCGAAGTGGTCGTTTCGGTCTAAGCGAAAAAAATTTCGAACAACTTTGGTCGGCAACATTTTTAAAGAACTGTATCTGTTAAATATCTTTAAAGAATCAAGCCACCAGAAAAAATGAGCTAATGGTATGTTGTTTACTGGGGCACACAATCCCTCTTTTGTCTTTTTATTAGTGTTTTAAATTTTGAAAAGTGTTTACTAGAAATAGATTTGGTCCTTTATATCTGTTATATGTATTTAAAGAGAATCAAACGTTCAGAAAATGACGTTGGGGCAATTACCATAGTTGGTCCATTACTGGGGCCTAATATCCCCCTCTTATCTTTTTAGTAGTTTTTTAAACTTGAAAGAATGTTAAAAAAAAAAGGTATTGTTTGTTGTACAATGATGCCTTAAAACTATTCGTACACTTATGAGTACAATTTTTGCAGGCCCCAATAAATTAAAAGAAGTAGTTTTGGGGTGGTGGGGCCACATAGTCTAATATATATATATGTGTGTGTAGAAGTAATCAGACTATCTATCCACTCTTTATTTTTGTTTCATAAACCATTTTTCTGTCTCATTAGCAATGTCCAAAAACCTTCCAAGGTTTTGAATCCTGACTCTAGTCTAATAAAGGAGTTGCTGAAACCAAGTCGTGGTCGGTTGGTCACAGATGAGCTCATCTCAGACAATGAGTATTGTCTACATGTGAACAGTTAGAGTAAGGTGTATATGTTAAATATCTTTAAAGAATCAAGCCACCAGAAAATGAGCTAATGGCATGTTGCATACTGGGGCACACAATTCCTCTTTTGTCTTTTTATTAGTGTTTTAAATTTTGAAAAGTATTTACTGAAAATAGATTTAGTCATTTATATCTGTTACATGTATTTAAAGAGAATTAAACGGTCAGAAAGTGATGTTGGGGCAAGTACCATAGTTGGTCCATTACTGGGGCCCAATATCCCCCTCTTGTCTTTTTCTTAGTTTTTCAAATTTGAAAGATTGTTAAAAAAAAAAAAGTATTATTTGTCATACAATGATGCCTAAAAATTATTCGTACACTTAAAGGGTACAATTTTTGCAGGCCCCAATAAATTAAAAGAAGTGGTTGTTGGGTGGTGGGGCTACATGGTCTAATATATATATGTATATATGTGTATTGTGTGTAGAAGTAATTAGATTATCTATCAACTTTGTATTTTTTGTTTCATATACAATTTTTGTGTCTCATTAGCAATGTCCAACAAACCTGCCAGGGTTTTGAAACCTGGTTCTAGTCTAATAAAGGAATTGTTGTTGAAAACAAGTCGTGCCGGTTAGTCACGGATGAGCTCGTCTCGGACAATGAGTATTGTCTATATGTGAACAGTGATGAGCAAAAAAAATTAGAGGAAAAGGTGTCAGGTAAATTGAATTTCTCTCAGTGTTAGTTTGTTGTTTTTATTATTACTCCCTCTGTCCCAAATTATAGATCTATTTTGGGGAATCCAACTTTTTGAGATGATGAATTTTATTGGTGTGATAGTGAATGATAAACCAATTTTACCCTTGGTCCCACCATGTGATGTGATATTTGTAGTTTAGATATTTTATAATTTGAATGATTGAATGGTAAATTGATAAATTGACCAAATAAAGTGACATTGACTTTACTTATATTGGATGGATTGAATAGTGAATGTGAACACTTAAATTGGGACGGAGAGAGTATTATTTGTACTTAAACAACATCAACATCTTATGAATATACTATTTATTATTTGTTAATATTGAATTTTAATTTAATATAATTTCATTTTGTTCGATTTCATATTTTCATCTAGTTAGCTGATTTTTATTTTTGTTAAAATTAATTATGACTTATAAGACTTTGTTTTGGTTATTTAATAATTTTATTTGTAAGTATTTTTCCGGTGGAAGCGGAAGAGAACGAGGATAAGAAAGAGGAGGAAGAGAACAAGGACAAGAAGGAGGAGGATGACAATGAGTCTACTAAAGGCAAATGAAAATGATGTGGGTGTTATTGTATGACTCCATTTTCCTATAGGAAAAGTAAATTTGGGCATTAGTTATCCTTATTTGAATAGGATACTACAATCTTGAAGACTCCTGATTCGAATTGGTTTATAAATATAGGTATGACCTATTGTATTGTGTACACAGAAAAGAGAGAAAGAGGAGAAAAATACAGATTAGTGTTTTTCATCGTGTGAGTAAAAAACCGGGGTGAGCGATACACAAGAAAGTGAAGCTGAGACATGGGAGCAAGTCTAAGAAACCAAAGTTACGAGCATTACCAAAGATTAGATAATTGTTATGTGGTGGGACAAGTTATTCAAGGCTACGAAATTTCTCTTATATGCATATTGGCATTCAAGGCTCTGTAAATTTTTTATTGAACCAATTCGAAAAAGGTTGCTTAACTAATTTTTATTTCCATCATATTGAGGTGAAAGAAACTTGTTCTTCCCTGCTACATTAAATAGAATGCAACAAAAAGAAAGTTGAATCTATAACAACAGTATTGCATCGAGTAAAATGTAACTATAACAAGGTTTGTCTGAAAAGGTAATTCCCATTCTCCATTCCTTGGCTAGTAATGTCCCTGTTACTCTTGAGCGGTAGTGACCACTAAGCTTTGGATAAGATGGTGAAAGTTCGAAGGAGAAACATTGTAGAATCATAGCTAATGCCATTTTCACTTCCATCATGGCGAAGTTCTGTCCAATGCATATCCGGGGTCCCCTGCCAAATGGGAAAAATCTCTCTGGTTTGACCCCATATTTGTTGGCCATGATCACAAGTATTGGTAATGTAAGTTGCACTCCAGCCGGAAACGACACTTCTCCTAATTTAGTCTCCTCATGGATAGTTCGAGTCAATGCAACTGCTGGGGTGTATAATATTAGAACCTCGTACAAAATCATAGTCATCTGAAAGAAATAGAAAATAAAAATGATGTCAAGAGTTGTGGATAAAATGTTAGATTTTATGTGGTTCAGAAGAGCCAATAAAGGGATTATCCAATAGTCTAATACAATAAGCTATTTCAATATACTTGATAGTTACAATATGCTATCCGTTATGCACAAAAGAATTAACCAACTGATATCCTTCATCCAATTTCCAAAGATGACATGACAATTTTTAAATATGTTGGGATGAGGAGATCAATACATGTGTTTCTTGTATATACTAGATAAGAACGATAGTTGCCATTAGGGTTGGTAAATTGGTGATGATGCCTCGTATAATCTCCCTGTATGAAAAATAGGAGGTACATGTAAAATCCTACAACTTTGCGAAAGCTTCCAGAACTAACCTACCCTCCGATTAATCTTAATAATGAGCGTTTAATTCAAAAGTTAGAAAGCTAATAGTGTTTAAAGATTTTATATGCCAATTGATGAGAAATACTTACAATTTTCAGCTGATTTAATCCATCAAATTCTGGGTTTTGCCGGTCTAAATTCCTACTCAACAAAACCATTGTCCAGACAAGCAAAGTTGAGGGGATCTCTTGCCCAGCCAAGTAGAATAGCTTACACTCTTCAATCACCTCCTTAGTACTCAGTCCAACATACTTGTCTCCATGTTGTTTAATTTCTTTGAAAGTTGATTCCAATAATATACTCAATAAGTCACTGCTGTTACTGGCTTCTCCAGCTTTTATTTCAATAATAACCCTCAATGAAGCTTTCACTTCTTTGTCGATTTCCTTCACCCTTTTGTTCCGTTTAGTCGGCAAAAACCTAAATGTATATATCAAGACAGAAAATTAAAGCAATATAGGAAGGACTGAATATCTACTTCAGTCTTCTGTTTTATTTGGTTCTATCAAATGTTGATCCCTTCTCTTCATTTCCTTTTCCAAAAGGTATTTAGGTACCTAATTCAATTTTGTAAAGACATAATTCATAAGAGTAGTAAGTTTGTTAAGAAGAAATGAAAAGAAGGCTGTTAAGGACTTGGCTTGTTTGACATCTCTTTCAGGTCTCCAAACAATAGCCACTCAGCCTTGCTGTCTCAGCCACTTCTCTAGTTTCCTTGGCCTCAACCACACCCAATTGCAATACCCTCCATAGGAATAGGAATACAACTATTCCTGGAACAACAAGAATAACAATCCCAATTCCCATTTTTGCATAATACCTTCTCCCTTGGGGACGGGCACCACCATTAGGGCTGCAAATGAACCGAGCCTTTCGTGAGCAGGTTCGGGTTCGGCTCGTTAAGAGCTCGGCTCGTGCTCGTTCGTTTAGTAAACGAGCCGAGCCTGAGCACAATTTTTAGGCTCGTTTAGTAAACGAGCCGAGCTTGAACATTACTAAGCTCGGCTCGCCAAGCTCGTGAACAGGCTCGTCTAAGTTAAATAGTAAAATTATATTATATTTAACAAAAGAAAGTGTTCAAATTGAACAAATTATGAAGATTATTGTGAAAAGATTATAGAAATTAGGCGGTCATAACATAAAATTCATTCATAAAAATTATACTAGTGAAAATATATTAAAACAAATATGCAACAATTCAATACAAACAACTATTAGGAAGATTAATATATGTTGCACTGAAATGAGTTGTTCGTGAACAAGCTCGGGCTCGGCTCGTTAAATCTAGCGTTCGGCTCGGGCTCGTTCGTTAAGCAAATGAGCCGAGCTTGAACACATTTTCTAGGCTCGTTTAGTAAATGAACCGAGCTTGAACATTCCAAAGCTCGGCTCGGCTCGGCTCGTTTGCAGCCCTAACCACCATATATACACATTATTGATCTTGTTTACAGTTTTGTCTTTTTTGGACCTTCTCACCACATACATTTAATTGGCCTTTTTTAAATATTAACTTCACATTGGACAACATTTTCAAATTCATATACTAGTGGAAAATTTTAGTTCACGTGAAATTAAAAATAATTCAATGCTCGGATATAGCACAAGATTAATTCATTCAAGTTGAGTTAAGTTTTTTTACTTCACATACATGCATAACACAACTTTAATTCATTTATTCTTTGGAAGTACATTCAATTACTAGAACTTATATACTAGCGGACTGCAAGTAGTTGTGTATATTTTTGTGGAACTCAAAAGTAGCAATTATCTAAGGATCGAGTGGTGCCTGGGCGTGATATCATATATGTACACATGATGTTTATATGAAAGTCTGATCAAAGAGAGATAATAATGATTGCAGTATAAGAATAAGTAACTTCAACTCTTCTACTACATAAGTTCCTATTGGGAGACTTCTTACATATTTGCAATGACTACAAGAAAGAACCTCCATTCGAAAACCACAAAAATTAACTGCAACTTAGCTCCAACACTTGAATAAACAAAACAATTACTCTATACCCCAGATGGAAATATAAATCGCACTTTGCTATGGTCTTTACTAAAAATGAGGCCAGACATTATACTAAAATAAACTTTTGTTATCTGATTGAAAGAAAAGCATCGAAGTGTAAAAATTTTGCCAACGATACCACATATAACAGAAATTCATGTCATAGAATGGACTTGTAAAAAGAAGGGACGGGAAGAAGACATGCAACAAACAGAACTGACAGTCTTTTACACACTAGCCACTTCTATCACATAAAAATTAATCCTATTCAAAAAAGGGTGTGTAATTTAGGTCAGGATCTCATATGAGGTTGAGCATCAACCTAAACAAAGTGTTAGCTGCATGATGCATCTTATCCAATACACAAATAAAAACAAGTAGTGAAACCAAATGAGGTAATAGAGACCATCAACGTCAAAACTAGAGCAATTACTACACTGAGAGAACTAACACCCACTCTTTACTTGTACATGAATCATGATGACCCACCAGTATCGTTAAGCTATAAACTTGTATTTTTTCTTGTTTTTTTTTTCTCAACACCAATAGAAGTGAACAAAACTACACAACACGAAGACAACAAACCTGCTAAACTCAGAACCACACAAAATACCCTACCTCTGGTCACGTGACACAAGTTGACCTCCCATTATACATTCATTACCTAACCACACAAAAACACACACAGCTTCGGCTCCAACTCCAACTCCATCAATGGCATCCGCAAGACCTCTCACTACTGCGACAAGGCTGTTCTCCGCCTCCCTCCGCCCACTACCACCGCCGCCACCTCCTCCACACCAATCGCATTCCCAATAGCAATCTACCTCGCCCCTTTAGATTTTTCAGAAACCCCTTCGATACATCCTAAATCTTCTCCTCACACGTAATGACGTTTAATTTACAATCAATATCTCCTCAAATAATACTTTGCTTGCACACACACACACACGCGCACATGATAAAAATTCTTGATATAATTTAGAGTAAATCTCAATTACACCCAATCTATCTTAGAGTAAAACTTGCTATCTCCCCTCAAATTAGGCCATATCCCACATATACCCCCTCATATTTCAATTATCCCAATTACACCCCCTCTCAATAACAATGGTTAAATTCACTAACGGAAGGGTGTGAAATGACCCTTTTACCCATCCTTAATTATTAACATTTAATAATAAATCTCAATTACACAACCTCAAATATTTTGAAATATATATATAAAATTCAAAAAAATATATAAATTTTGAAAGATATATATATAATTCAAAAAATATATATATAATTCGAAAAACATATATAAAATTCGAAAAAATATATATAAAATTAAAAAATAATATAAATATCGAAAAAAATATTAATTTCAAAAAAATATTTATAATTCGAAAAATATATATTAAATTTCGAAAAATATATATATAATTTGAAAAAAATATAAAATTCAAAAAAATATATAAATTTTGAAATAAATATATAATTCAAAAAATATATATTAAATTTCGAAAAAATATATATAATTCGAAATATATATATAAAATTCGAATATATATATAATTCGAAAAAATTATATATAAAATTCAAAAACAATATAAATTTCGAAAAAAAATATAAATTTCAAAAAAATATTTATAATTCGCAACCTAAACCAATGATTATTAATAATCCTGACACAACTATTGATTTCTTCAAATTTTATATTTGTTTTTCAAAATTTATATTATTTTTGAATTTTATATATTATTTTGAATTATATATATATATATATATATATATATTTTCGAATTATATTTTTTTTTCTAATTTTTTTATATATTTCTAATTATATATATATTTTTTGAAATTAATATCTATTTTTTAATTTTATATATTTTTTTTGAATTTTATATTTTTTTCGAATTTTATATTTGTACATTGTTAAATGAGAGGGCAAATAAGACATTTGATGACATGTAAGGGTAATTTTGACCATTCACATCACATATTAATGGCTGATTGACGGAGGGGGTGTAATTGGAACAAGGTCATAAATTGAGGGGGTGTAATTGGGATAATTGAAATATGAGGGGGTCTATGTGGGATGTGGCATAATTTGAGGGGGTGTAATTGAGATTTACCCTATAATTTATATATATATCTATAGGAGTGGCTAAGGATGGGAATGGAGGGCCGAGATTGAAAGCTGCGCGCAAAATGGTAAGTGATAACTCGATTGTTATGAGGTATGACATTCCAGGTCTAAACTCTAAGAGTGGTAAAGTATGGTTAAATAAGGAAAAAGATATAGTGGCTGAAGGAGAGTGTGAACCCGTACCCAAGTTTGGGTATTTCGGTGACTTCTGCAAGCTGGTGTTTCCCACCAATCCACAGATCTGCGAAATGGATCTTTTTTTGTCTTTTTGGTTCTCCTATGATAATAATATTTAAGCTATGTTCTGAACTTGAGGGAAAAAGAATTGCCTTTTTGTTTCTCGATAATATCCACTTTCAAATTTCTATCTGCCCCCTTCCCTCAGAGAAGAAAATGAGAACATCATCTGGGACGAAGCAATATTAAAACGGTAAACTAATTTTCTTGCTGAACTATGCTCAGGACAAAAGTTTCACATTTCCAAACAGCAATTTTGAAATAGTAAACTAATTTAGTTTTCCACATTTGATAAAAACTAAATGTATGGAAGAAACTTGAAATAACACTGTTTTACCTCCATCCTGGGATGTAAATTGACTGTGCAAGCTCAGCGTGTTCCCTTTGAAGTTCAAATATCATTCTTCCTTCTTCATAGCTACTACCAAATGAAGTACGTGAAATCGCATCCCTAGACAACATTTGAAGATAAGGCCACACATCCACCTCACATGAAGTCTCTTCTGAAAGCGTCACTTCCCATTTGCTAATCATCTGCCTAGAGCTTGACTCAAAGGCCGGTAGCATACGCTACACAAAACAGTGAAAAGTGAAAACTGATGACCGTTAGTATTATCTATACAAAATAGTTCAGATTCTTCAATTAAGTATGTCAGTTTGGAGTTTAAGTTCAAAAAATACTTTCAGAACTTCTGAATGGAGAAAAAAAAAATCCTTCAAATCCCTCAACGCCATATATGTCCGATGACTCAAGAGAGGTTGCAAAATAATTTTTAGCAAGTGTTCAACTATATTGGAAAGAAGAGTGTTACTTTTTGCCAGAAAATATCTATTACTCAAAATGGAAAATAAAGTTATGAATTATATAGTTGGTCTAGGCTAGAATTAAACACAGTCAAGAACCAATTGAAGTTTTAAATAGATTAAAACAAAAAAAGAAAAGAAAATGATTCTTGCAACTTTTCAATGGTATAAAATATAATCAGACAAGAGATCACCTTGAGCTTCTCTAGATGGAAAGCAGAATTGATAATCTTTCCGTGTTTGGACCATTTCTCACACTCGTAGGTTACCAGTCCAGTCGCTAGCAACTTGGTCAGCGGATTTGATGGGGGCTTCTGAAACTGATAACTCTTTGACAATATTTCTCTTATAAGTTCAGAATCTCTGATGAGAATTCTTACCTGCGAGTGAATTGAAGATGATATGATCTTAGAAGTTCAGGAGTCAGAATCGCTGATGGTCATAGTAAAGCAAGCAAAAAAGAGCATATTAAACTAACAATCACGTAACTATTACACAAAACAAGATGAATGACATAAATATGCTATATTTTCTTTGACTTTCCAAACTAAATCATTTCACAAAAATAAACAAATCCTGTAATGGATCCAGTATCTCCTTGATGATTCTTATTTTTATGCTCCAATCATTGGAGGCTCTATCTGTATAAGGAAAAGTAAAATAAATAATAATAATAAAAAAACAACTTCCCTTGTATCTTCTGCATTACTTGGAGAAAAAGTAGAACAAGAACTAGAAAAGAAATTTATTTTTGATTTCTTGGGGTCATAAATTTCCCATAATTTCCTCACTGCTTTCTAATTGGATATATTCCTTAAAGCTATAATATACAATAAAATCATGTCTCTGGTATCTGTTTTCCTTTCCCTAGCTCATATGTAGTTTGAAAGATGGTTCTAAACAGACACTAAAGCCCTAAATAATAGTTTAAGTGACTTGTTCATACACTTGTGGAGGAAGGGCATGAGAGAAATGGATGGGGTTGGACTTGGATTGTTTGATCATCTCTGACATCATGACTTTCAGGTCTCCAAACAATAGCCACTCAGACCTTGCTGTCTGTTTCCTTGGCCTCAACCACACCCAAATTCAATACCCTCCATGGGAATAGGAATACTACTATTCCTGGAACAACAAGAACAATAATCCCAATTCCCATTTTTGCATAATACCTTCTCACTTGGGGCCGGGCACCACCATATATACAGATTATTAAATATTAAGCCACATTTTGGACAATATTTTCAAATTAAAATACAAGTGGAAAATTTAAGTGAAATTTTTTTTCTTTGCTCAAATCCAAAATAATGAATGATAAGGACCAGAGGATGGTGTATGTTATTAATGAGTAGAGCCTCAGCCAAAAATAGTAAATCCAAAGGCAAGGCAATGCATTTTCTACTTGTTTCTCTTCCATTTTTGTTTTCATCCTTTTGTCTGTTTTCACTCCAGCCATGTTATCTCATATTGGCTTCATTGGAACTGTAGGAAACTTTTGTTCCTTCTTTGAGCAAGACTAATCTCACAATGTAATTTCCAACATAAAATGATTTCGCGACACCACAAAAACTAATTCGTTGAGACTTTGATAAGATGATATGGGAGATGATAAGACTACACACCCACATACAGATAATAATGATAATTGCAGTACAAGAATAAGTAACTTCAACTTTTCTATTTTCTATATCAAAGGTAAACATAAGTTCCTATTGGAAGACTTCTTACATATTTGCAATGACTACAAGAAAGAACCTCCATTGGGCTACCAATTCTGAAAGCCACAAAGAAAAGAATTACTCTATACCCCAGATGGAAATATAAATCGCACTTTGCTATGGTCTTATTATCAATTAACTGCACCTTAGATCCAACATTTGCATAAAGAAAACAATTACTCTATACCCAGATGGAAATATAAATCGCACTTTGCTATGGTCTTGTTATCGCTACTAAAATGAGGCCAGACATTATACTAAAGTAAACTTTTGTTATCTGATTGAACGAAAAGCATCAAACTGTAAAACTTTTGCCAACGATACCACATATAACAGAAATTCATGTCAGAGAATGGAATTGTAGAAAGAAAGGAGAAGAACAAAATAAATCTTCCCCATGACATGAAGAAGACATGCAACAAACAGAACAACAGTCTTTTACACACTAGCCACTTCTATCACATAAAAATTAATCCAATTCAAAAGAGTGTGTTATTTAGGTCAGGATCTCATATGAGGTTGAGCATCAACCTAAACAAAGTGTTAGCTGCATGATGTATAATGTCCACTACACAAATAAACACAAGTAGTGAAACCAAACGAGGTAACAAAGACCATCAACGATTCAACGTCAAAACTAGAGCTATTACTACACTGAGAGAACTAAAACCCACTTTTTACTTGTGTAGGAATCATGATGACTCACCAGTATCGTTAAGCTATAAACTTTTTTTTTTCTCAACACCAATAGAAGGGAACAAAACTACACACCACCGTGACAATAAAGCTGCTTAAAGCAGAACTAATAGAAGGAAAAGCATTTCAAGACATACCTGAGGCCCTAGCTAGAACAGCCACCCTGCTAGCAACGGAATTCAACACAAAGAGACATCACCAAGATCACACAACATATTCTTCACACCCAGAGAAATAACTGCTAATGCCTCCTTTGCGAATATGAGGCTTAGAACAGACTTGCAATCCCCTTCAACAACATTATGGGCATGTCTTTGCACTAAAGACTGAACATCATCCCTCAAAATAATCGTTCTGCCACAACAGATGGAAACATGTGAGTGAAAGCTGAGCCATTCATAGAACAAGACCATCATCATCTCGCAGAACAAAGCCGCCTCCACAGCCCTTACTATAGGCATCATCATATGCAGCATCAAGTTTAATTTCACATCGGTAGTAGGGGAGGAATCCAGTACATACAATCAGAAGGGAGAGACATCACCAGAGCTCTCAACCAAATTGATCAGCTTGAAACCTTCTAAGAACTCATTGTAGTTGTGTCTCTGAGCATTTTCCACCACCAAGGATACAGTTTTAAAACCATTTGAACTACTGACCACGTGGCCTTTCTTCAATTATTTCTTCACCCTTAAGAGTCACTAAGTAACAATGTTCTCTCATATGTGTGTAGTGTGTATCCAAAAAAAAAAAATATATGCAAGGATAGATGCTGCTTGCTTCCACTCTTTTTGAAAGAAAAATCACCAAGGGGATATAGAAACAGGTGTTGTTATAAGCATAATACACTTGGCTGTGATCTTGATTATCAACATTGGGAGGCTAAACATCATTAGCAAACAAATACATTCCGAACTGCTTGAAAAGTAAAGGAATGCAAAGAAAAGCCCCAAAAGTTTGGAACAACTACGAATAACACATTGCAGTACAGGAATAAAGCCCAGGAATAAAACCTGAATAAATCTAAGCAAATCCATTACAAAGATAAAAACTATCTACACTTTAGGGAAAAGAGCTAACTCCAATAGAAAGTGAACATGAAAGTTACACAGAGTGAGATAACAAAAACTAATACTACAGCTACTAATCTCCACTAAAAGAGCCAACATATACTCTTACTTCTGATGTACATGCTACACAGCAAAGTAATTGTACTAAGACTCAAATGAGTTGTCTTAATGCAAGCTGTGTAGTGGCCGTCATATAAGCAAAAAACCTGGAATCGTATGCCTTCTTGCCCTTCCAATGTTTTTTCCCCAATAGAAATCTTCTTGTTTCTTGAAACCCCATTCTTTCAGTTGCCAAAAAAAAAAAAAAAAAAGGTCCCCTTGAAGTAACTGCATCACAAGATTCTGTCTCCACCCCCAAACCCTCCATTTCCTTTGTTGAGCAAGACTAAGCACTCTGTGTAATTTCCGACATAAAAGTATTTTGCACAACCACGTATCCCACATGAAGTAATTCTCATAGCCAGTAACTCAGCTGAAATCATATCTCATTCTGATGATGACCACCCCTCCTCCTTTGATGCCAAGAGAAGTTCACCGTTCCTCCGGAATCCAATTACACTACTATCCAAATCTACATTAAATGCCTGGGTCAAGGACTCTTCCACGCCGTACTTTTGCATGACCCATATCGAGACTTGTTGAGAATACTTGATTACAGAGAGTGATTCCCCAATCACAAAAATAGACATGTAATCGATATTCGTAGACTCTAGAGTTGGTGGCAACTTCATCTCATGGAACTCCTCGATAATCATATCGAAGAAGCAGATCAAAGCAGGATAATCACAATACCCGCCACAAATCCAATGAACAGCCCCATTGAGAAAAGCCTGTCTCAAATATTGACCATAATCGATTCGATAAGGGGGACGAGTAGCATTACGAATGCTTCTCCAAGAACCTTCATTAAGCGAATACAGCTTGATCTCATAACTCTCGCAATGAGGCCCTTCTATTTTACCTTGATCTGGGAAGACAACCCTAACTACCTTATAATCATTAGTGATGCAATCAAATCCATAACCAAGAGCAAGCTAATGCAGGCCCAAGGTATCAAAGGTAAACGAGGGCTCCGTAAGCCCCACCCATTTTCTAATAGTAGGGTTCCACAGAAAGGTAAGATTGGTATAACCCAAAACATCATCATTCAGGCATACCAAGCTGTTGCAAGAACCGAGTACCCGGAAATAGTATCCAAAGAGGGTGGGACTTTGGAGATTGTTCCGATATGGATCAAATGATGGGTTATTAAAATGCAGTGAGTAATGTTCTTCACGTTTGGTCACATGCAAATTCTAATTCAGTTACATGTAATGATAGGTCCCAAATTATGCTATGACTTTTATGAATGGAAGTTCATCAAAGTAAGCAGTACATCTCTTGTCAACAACATAATTTTGTTCCTTAACATTTTTTTGTTGAACTCTCAAATTTTTTGCCATTATTAGACCATTTGGCCGCTTATGGTGGGATGAAACCGTCCCAGCAGTTGTAACTAGAGCAGAGCCCCACAATCAGGTTTTCTTAATCTCTCTGGTATTATATGCTTTTGCATTACATATATGTTTCTGATATCTAATACAAATATTTTGGTCAGACAATATTGCATCCTAAGCAAAACAGGGTGCTTACCGTTCGTGAAAACGCTAGACCCAGAAGACCATCACTCTCCCTCCACAACGCCATGGCTGTCATCTTATCACCTCCAAGGTATATATATATATATATATATCATTAAGAAGACCTGATTGTGGGGCTCTGCTCTAGTTACAACTGTTGGGACTGTCTCATCGCACCATAAGCGGCCAAATGGTCTAATAATGGCAAAAAATGTGAGACTTCAACAAAAAAATGTTAAGGAACAAAATTAGTAATTATCGAATTCCATGATTTGCAAACGCACCTCATCTGCAAAATCGTCTTCAGCGGTAGTCTTGTGAGGATGTCACTTATCACTTCGATGGGCAAATAATCAGATATTTCTTCTTTGGCAGATTTAGGGATTCCGAAACACAGATAAGAGCGATGAAACCTTATAATGTTAAGAGAAAAGGGTATCTCACATAAACCCTAGGTTTCGTTTAAACAAAACCCTAGAGAGAGAGAGCGAGAGGAAAAAAAAAAGAAAAAAAAAAAAAGAGAAAGAGAGTTTTTGCTGTAATGGTGATGTCATTTCTATTGTTTAACAAATACCAATATTTTCCCCCTCCATTATAAAAATCTTTTATATAAACTCTCTTTTGGTTCCAAAACAAACATAGTTTTAGAGAAAAAAATATTAAAATGCCAAATAAGTTTTTATGTTAAGAGCCCAAGGCTGTATTATAATACATATTGTTTTAAATAATAGGATTATTTCCCCACACACCCTCGGAATTGCTTTTATTCTCGCATGTATTATAATAGGATTATTTCCACACATACCCTCACAATTGCCTTATTCTCACATGAACCCCCTCTAATTTTAATATTGCCACATGGACCCCTGAGGCAGACGGTTGTTTGACTCACTAACGTTCTTATGAGAAATTACGGGTTTGATATAATATTTTTAAAAGTTAATAAGTCTTTTTTGTGTTAAGACAATTTTACCTAGAACTGACCAAATGAGACACGACACGAATACGGCATGAATTAAAAGGATTAGGGTTGACATTTAATGGGTTGAAACTATATAAGGGTCGAACCGAACACGACACGAAAATATTAGTGTTGGGTTATGGTCAAACTCGAGTAAGCCGGACAACTCGTTTGACACAATTATATTTATGTTTATATATATATATATATGAAAAATTTTAAAAACGACAACTTTTAGAGCCTATATTAAATAAATGACAACATGCAATAAGTAATTTAAAGAAAATGTCACTAAACAAAAAATAATTACAAAAAAAGGAAAAATAAAATTTTGGTCTATAATATCCTTTAACCCACTTTTATTCATTTTCTTAAATGTCTTTATCTTGTATTTTACTAAAATAACCCTACTAAATTAAATTTTCTAAACGAACATAACCCTCCTTCTCACCATTATTGTCTCCATCAAGCATATTAGTCAAACCTTACTCTTTCAGTTTGGATCTTCCTCTACTTCGTTTAACATTTCTTCCACATTTAGAACTGTAGAGTACAATACCCAGATCAAGTAATCTTTACCTTTTATAGGGTTTCATCCTCTTTGTTTAATTTACAGTGACGAATATGTATCCTCAGTATATTTAAGATCATGAGAATGACATGTAAAACCTGAAGAATTTGGTTCATTAGGCAAACTCAACCTTTCAACGGAAAAAGAATAAGAGAGTAATACATTTTTCATCCAAAATGTACATAGAAAAATTAACTCAGATAAATACAGAAACCTAAACGAAAAATCTCTCCGGTACACCATTATTACAACAACACGAGAATGATTTTGCCGTATGGTTCCCCTTTTCCTCCAAAATCTAGAAGGCAATAAACATGCACAAGGTCTCCACTTATTGCTCAGGGGAGCATTATACTCCAAAACCTTCTATTCTACAATTACCATATCATCCTACACAAAACAAGATTGGGAATATAATTGTATTAATTTGCCTAAATACTAATAAATCACGAAACTAGATGCGGGTGAAACCCTAAGGAATAGGGGAAGATTGGATAAGGGTATTAAGGACATTTGTTTATTGGGAATATAATTGTCATTATAAAAATTGTATAAGTAATGATAAATATGTGAAAACAGTCACAAATTAATGAGGGGTATTTTAGTCCTGCAATTATTTAAACTTGATAAAATTTAAATTATTTTACCTACAATTGTCTTTTTTGTAATTATTTTTGTTAAGTGACTTTTTCTTTAAATTACTTTTTGCAAGTTGTCATTTTTTTTAATATAGGCTACAAAAGTTGTTATTTTTAAAATTTTCACATATATATATATATATATATATATATATATATATTGCTTTTCTAATTGGTTATGTGTTGAAATATATCAATACGTTGTAATTGAGTCGTGTCAAATACAATTTGATATTGTTGATAAATATGTTAAATAATTCGTTTCGTGATGGATTGTGTCAAATTTAATTTAATATTTATAATAAATAGGTTAAACGGGTTACATTGGTTGGGTCAGGTTACTTGTTTAATAAATGGGTTAAGTTAGGGTTGAGAATATTTGACACGTATAATAATCACGTCTTTTTCGACACGACCCATTTTATCCCGACACGATCTCAACCCACCACAAACACGACTAATGTCACGCCCCGAGATTTCTAGAATCCAAAACCGAATCCAAGAAACCCCGATGAGTGACGTAAGAGGTCAAGACGATAC
Organism: Cornus suecica; assembly: GCA_963922005.1. Lineage (NCBI taxonomy): Eukaryota > Viridiplantae > Streptophyta > Magnoliopsida > Cornales > Cornaceae > Cornus > Cornus suecica. The sequence goes on along the minus strand of OY998243.1, from coordinate 34,308,934 downwards.
CAAAGGGCCATTGAATGCTTGAAACGATAATCATTTTAGAATCACCTTAAGTCTGGCCCTGTGACCCATATTAATTGTGGAAAAGGTTTCAAGAACTTAAGAAAAGAAACGGGACAAAAATAGAAAATTTTAGAAAAATCTATAGGGTGCCCGAGAACTCGAACTAAGTTTCAAGAACTCCACCAAGGTCCCAATAACTCGATGATTCCTTGACATCAATAGTTATTAGCTACTAACTTCACAAGTTTCAAAAGTTGATTTTGAAACCAATTTTTCCGACGTTTTGCAATTGGACCTTGTTTTCGACACCTCAGGTAGTGAAAAATCATAAATATTAGAAAAATGGTTTGTTCATTTTCGGATTTTAGAAAAAGTTAGTGGGGCTAGTCTGTGAGCGAAAAAAATTAATTTTTCTTCAAAATTTGAAAATGGAGTTTTGGAGAACAATATAGAAAACCTTGTTTTTGAATCAAATGATACCTAGGATCATACATCGAACTCAAATATACATATTTAACTTAGAAAATCATAAGTTGATTCATAAAGGGTCATTTAACGCTGAAGTTTCAAAAATTATAATTTTTTTACAAAATGAAGCGTGAATCAGCGCCTAACGCTAAAAAATAATACTACCTTTGTCCCATATTAGTTGTCCATTATTGCAACTTTACTTGTTCCAAAATACCTGTCTAGTTGGAATTCCAATGCAATTTAACCTTTCACTTTCCCTAACTACCCTTCTTCTACTAACTTTAAACAAATATCGAACCCCACCATAATACTATATCATTAAGGGCAAAATTTGAAATTGTACACTAGTCAACCCAAATCAATAAAATATTAAAAAGTCCAAATTGGACAACTATTGTGGGACGGAGGAAGTACACATTTGTCATGGGCTAACATCCTTCAGGAAATGGTGTCCAAGGAGATGAAACTGGAGGGATACCATTATGGTTACAAATCTGATTCCTGAAAGTGGAGAAGTGAGGAACCAATTCATAACAAATGATGAGAAGTGAGGAACCAATTCTATGTATGTAAGTACCAAACCTGAAGAGAGTTACGGTGCATGACGGATCGATAGATCCCGCTTTGCCTAGACCACTTCTTGATAATTTTGTGTGCATGACCATATACCCTTATGATTTAGGATTAATTTTGTGTGGAAGTTTTTAATGAACCCAGATCTCCCTTATTATGGTTATGTCTAGATCTTCCAGTTCTGGCTCCAGCTCACATTTTTTCCGATCTTCTTCTTCCAGATCTCTTCTTCCCTCTTCATCTTCTAAAGTTACATATCTATATGAGTACGAGTATTTGGATGAATCCAGTAAAGTTCCTGTTACAGATTTACCTCTGGTTAATCCTTATACTGCTTTTGTCAATCCCCCATCTGCCTTGAACAAAGTCACTAAACTTTTTCATACACCTAGACCCAGTTCTGTTCTGGAGTATGTTCAAGCCTCTAGGTTTGATCAGTGCTTTGTCCCGCCCACAGATGCTGAACAAATATTTCCTCTGGAATTACCTTCAGAGCTCCCAACCCAACGGCAACAAAAAGGCTATACACACCTCCACTTTGGAGCTGTTCGTATTGCTCTTTCCTTCCATGGTCGCAAAGGCCTCCCAGTCACTTCCCGAATTGCACTCCTTGATACTAGATTCCAACAGTATTAACATGCTTGTATCGCCACAGTCCAGACGACGTTAAATGCGGGAACGGTGGTTTTCACCTTTTTCCCTAATTTTAACATGCCTCTGAAGGATCCACACCTCCTTAATGCTCTCCAGATTCAAGTCCAGATCCATGGTGCCTCTGCGGTACCTACCACATATGCGGCCACTCTACACTACCAAATGGCATATCGTTTGCAAAATCATGCCATGGATATGTGCCTCCCTTCAAATGCTTCCCAAGATGCTCTCCTCCTTGATATAAATACTCAGCACCAAGCTACCTGCACCCATATACCCAAATAGTTATCCAAAGCTGAGTTGTACCAACTTCTACCCAACTCTTAGGTCACCTCTTATGAAAACATTCATCAGCAACCCAAACCTGTTCATTCCAGTAATCCCACTTGCATCACCAAGCCAGATGGCACTGTTTCCATCATTTTTCCCAAGCCAGGCAGTTCTTCAACTGCTTTGCCTCTATTTTCCTCCAAGCTTCCAGAGATCAACATGTTCGGCCCCTCAGATCTGAGGAACCAAATCCCCATCAGTAAATTCCAATCCTCTGGCGATCCCATTTACTACTTCCAAGATCCCCAAACTGGACACAAGTATTTCGATGCTTGTGATTGTAACGATCGTCTTCGCGATTTAGATCAAGATGATGAACCTTCCCCACGAAGGAAGAAATCCTCCCAGTATCGGCTCCAAAAGCGATATGAGGATGATGATACCACAGTTGACCTCCTTGGTGAACCTTCTGGCAAATTCGACTTCTATGTCGAATATGGTAAATCAAAGAAGCCTCAACCACATCCTTCCCCTCCAGTTTGTAAGCCCCATTACACTCCCTGTGCTCCCAAACAGCTTCCTCCCCCAGATCTGCCTCAACCTATCCCTTGCTACATGTTCTCTCCCTCATCTTCCTGGTCTGAGGTTGATTTCCCTCCTCTTTCCTACCATGATGACCAAGAAAACACTACCCATCAGCATAAAGTTCCCGATACTACTGATGTCCATTATGATGGATCTTCTACTTCAGTCGTTGCTGCTGAAGCTGCTATAAATTGGCAATCCGCCAATGCCCTTGCTTAGAACAAAATTCTGCAACGAATTGCCATATCTCAACAGTCTCTTGAGCATACTGTCAACAGAATGCTCACATCCCTTGAACTTCTGATCCATGATCTACAACAAAAGATCCATAGCCTTCATACTGAGCTTCTCCAGATGGCCTATTCTAACCAGGCCTTCACATCAGCCTTTGTTGCCAAAGACGCTGAAATGAAAAGCCTCAAACACCAGTTGCAATCCTTACAAACCCAACAAATCCACCAAACTATGCAACCTCCAGATCTGTTTGGAACATCATTTCCTTCTCCATTCTACCCCTCTTACACTCCCCAAAATATATCTCAGCCCCTCTTTATGGCTCCCACTGGACACCATAGCCTGTTTGGTCCAGCCACTCCGGTGGCCTCTATACCTTTTTCCAAGCCACCTCCTTCCCCTCCAGTTATCACTGCAACTCGCTCCTCAGCTACCTCCCCTTCACATTTTTCTGGCCCCGTTTCTGGTTCTAAGCCTAAACCAGATCCCAAAGACAAAGGTCCAGCACCTCCGCAACTTATGTTCAATTCCTCCAAAAATCCGATCAGTGACATGCTTTTTAAACTAGCTGTTTCCCCATCCTCTGCTCCTGATCCAGTTGCTACTTCTGACTCTGAAAGTCAGGACCATTATCCAGTTCTGTATATGGCTAACCCTCCTCCTCCACCAGATGATCCTATCATCGACGAAGTTGAGGATCCAGAGGACATCCCCAATCTAAATCCGAGAGCTCCTCCACCAGCTGTTCATCCTGCTTCCAACCCTCATGGTTTTTCAATTAATGATCTCCCTCGAAGCAAGTGACTTGATAAGTTCTATGAGCTCCATGCTTGGTGTTCTGCATAAATGCTACTCCCCAATACTACCTTGCGCACAGTCCTAACCCGATGTGTTTCTAAGTTCCTTGGCCGTCTACACCAATGGTATGCTAGTATGGGAGAATACCGCCAACTCCAACTGGTCCAAGCCTCTTCCATAAATGCCTTTGTCGACGCCATTCACAATGAGTTCCTTGGCTCCACTGAAGGTCTTCTCAGTGCAGCCCGCGAAGAATATTTCAGTATGCGTTGCTGCTCCTTCAAAAGAAAAGACCTTGAAGCCCATTTCCTTCGAATGTCTCAAAGATTTTACATCCTTGGTGGCATTGACGATGTAAATCTGAAGCAAACATTTCTCAAGTCTCTTCCAGATCCTCTTGGTGATGAGACTCTTAAGCTTCTCCAAACAAAGAATATGACCTTACCCAATACTTCTCTTGGATCCATTTACCAGCATGTCCTCCAATCTCTTGAGAAGTTGTGTAACTATCAGAAATTCCTCAAGACTATGCATGAACAAGGCAAAAATGCTCGGTACTGCCTGTGACATACCAGATCTCCTCATTAAATGCAAAGGTTCTGGTTCTTATACATGTCCTACCTCTGGTTCGAAGAAGAAACATTTCCGAAAATGGAAATCTGGCAAATCCTCCTTTTTTCCTAAAACTAGGAAAAAGAAATGGCGCTTCTTCAGAAAGAAACCTGTCCGTGGTATCCAGAAATCTGATCGATGCTACATCTGCCGAAAGAAAGACCATTATGCCAAACAATGTCCCACCAAAGCTGCAAGAGCAAACATGATCCAGACTCTATCCTCTGTTCTCCATGCTGATGACGATACTGACATTGAGTCCGTCTTTTCTCTTGATGATGAAGCCTCTCCATCCACTATCATGGCTTTCTCCCTTGATGCTTCTGATTCTGATGACTCCTCTGTGTTCTCCACTTCAGATGAACAAGACTTCTCTACGGACCTTTTCTCTTTTGAGTTATCCATCTCCCCTGCTCTTTTTGTCCAACCTTTGGCTCAAATCAAGGTCTTTCCAGAAAAGTATTCTCACCCCATCTTTGTCATCGCCTTTTTTGACACTAGTGCTGCTTGAACCATTATGAATCCTGCTATACTTCCTCGATCCTACTGGCATTCCTGTTACTTCCCATTTACTGCTGCTAATGGTGAAACATTTGCGATCACTCTTCAGAGCAACCCAATCTTAATCCAATTGTTCCCTGGAGTCCAAATTAAACATCGAGTGTTAGGATCCGAACTTCCAAACAAAGATCTTATCATTGGTTTCGATATCCTTCAGAAGCTTTCTCATGTCTCTTAGCTTCCCAAAGGACTCAAATACAAGAACTTCTTTCTCCCTTGGACTACACAGCACAACCTCTTCCAGCTTACAGATGCGATCACCTCTATCCAAACAACCATCACCAAATCCTCTTGTGCTGAATCCCATTCTGATTTTCTCACCAAATGCACTCATCCTTTATGGAAGAACCCAAAATTCTTTATTTCTCTTCCTCTCAAGAAAAATGAAGACCTGAACCCAACCAAGGCTACTCACCATGGCATGAATCCAGACCATTACAAACTTGTTGTCCAAGAACTCACTCAGCTCAAATCCGAAGGACTTGTTGAACCCACGACCTCCCAGTGGGCATGCGAAGCATTCTATGTGAACAAAAGAGCCGAACAAGTTCGGGGTAAGTTAAGACTTGTCATCAACTACCAACCCTTACACCATTTCCTTCAAGACATCAAGTTCCCCCTTCCTCGCCGAGCTGTTATGTTTTCCAATCTTCCCAAGGCAAAAGTTTTTTCCAAGTTTGATCTGAAAGCCGGATTTTGGCAATTGGGAATTACACCTGAAGAGCGACCCAAAACAGGTTTCTGCATCCCTGATCACCATTTCCAATGGACTGTAATGCCTTTTGGTCTTAAAACAGCCCCTTCTTTGTTCCAACAAGCAATGATCAAAATATTCGATCCCATCCTCTCCTCTACCCTCATCTACATTGATGATATTCTTCTTTTCTCTCCCGATATTGATTCTCACACCAGTCTCCTACAAGAATTCCATCAACTGGTCTTAAAGTTTGGCGTGATGCTCTCTACAAAGAAAATGATTCTTGCTCAGCCTGAAATTGAGTTCCTAGGTATGAAGATCGCACATGGCCAGTATGTCCTCCAGCCTCACATTGCTACCTAGCTCCTCCAGTTTCCAGATGAAAATCTCACCCGAACCCAAATCCAACAATTTCTTGGCATTGTGAATTACATGGTTGATTTCATCTCCGACCTTGCCCCTTATAGAAAGCCCTTTCTGACCTTCTCAAAAAGGAACCTCCCCCTTGGTCTTCCTCTTGTACAAGAGCCATCAAGCACCTCAAGACCATTTCCTAAACCTTACCCTCATTACAGATTCCCTCTACTGGCAAGAGAATTCTTCAGACAGATGCTTCTGATCTCTATTAGGGTGTTGTTCTCCTTGAGGAAATCCCCCCTAAGTCCCGTTCTATCTGTGGTTACAAAAGTGGAGCTTTTTCTCCAACTGAACTTCACTACCACTCTATCTACAAGGAAATCTTGGCCATTAAGCGCAGAATTGAAAAATTTGAGTTTCATCTCCTTGGACACCATTTCCTGATAGAAACAGACCTCAACAGCTTTCCCAATATGTTGAAATTTAAACAAAAACATCCTCCCAAGGCCCAACTCCTCCGTTGGGCAAATTGGTTTTCACAATGGTTCTTTGATGCCATTCATATTCCTGGCAAAACCAATATCCTCCCAGAATTTCTTTCTCGCCTAAAGAAAGAAATCAACCTAATTTGTTTCCCCACGATTTCATGCTTTGAGCCTCTCACCTTACCCTTCCATCTCCAACTCCTTCTCCTTGAAAAAACCCTCATTACCCGTAGTTGTGACATGGTCCACTCTCTCCAGCTTATTTACATTCACCGATATGGTTTAGAAGCCGGCCATATCCGAACAATGCCCTTCCATCATGTTTATCCCTTCCTCACCCATTTTGAGCTCAACCCTTCTTTTTATTTTCATTTTTCTAAGGAGCTTTATCTTCTTCTTTTGTATCTTGTGGATCTTTATCATATTGGCCTTATTCTCGATAAATCTCACTTGTTACAATATCTCTCCCAATGTCTTTTTAACAATCTGTCCCCAGACCACTTGAAGTTTTGTTCTTGGTTAACCTTGTTTGGGGATATCTTTTTCTTGCAAGCTCAGCTCCGTAGGACTCCTTATCAAAATCCAATTTTCATTTTCTGGAGTTCTAAACAGTTCTTGCCTACTCCTAATCATGGTATAAGTGTCCACAAGAATTTTCACACATCTTTCTTTACTGGACATGACAATCTCATTTGTTATGAATTGGTTCCTCACTTCTCCACTTTCAGGAATCAGATTTGTAACCATAATGGTATCCCTCCTCATTCTATCTCTCCTTTCCTCTTTCATCCGCAGACTGCTCACTGGAGATCTTCTGACTATTATCCTGCGAATTGACGCCAAAAGATAATCCAGACCCTAACCGATCATGAATCTCAATACTCTTGGGATCTCCAAGATCCTGATCATCCTATCTACAGGGTCCATCTCCATGATTATCGTCTCGAAGAAGGCCCAAGTGGTTACAACTCTGTAGACATGCACACTGATGACTGGAGTCCTCCAGATTGGTGATTCCTCACCACGTCATGCCTGATGTCAGATATTTATGTATGAGTGATATAAGAGTGATGTAGTAAGGTATTTTTGTAATAATCACAGTCGGTAAGGGTATAGATGTCTGTCTACATTTGTTTCCTGTCATTTAGACTGTCAGCAAGGGTATTTTAGTATTTTCAGTTTCCGATGTCATGGTTGATGTCACCAGCCTTCATTATTGTTCTGTATTATTATATCTGCCCCACAGGGGATGGTTTGGTCTTTTATTATGTTTTCTCCAGTCTATATAAGGACTGCTTGTATGTTTGTGAATGGCAGAGTCCCAGAAATAATACCAAGTGTGTATTCAGTGTTATATCTTTTATCTTTCTTTACTTTCAGTTCTTAGTTTTCTACTTAGTGTTCTATACTTTAATCTACTTTGATCCTGTCCTACTCCGACTTTGATCATGTCCTACTCCGTGTCTGTATATTGGTATCAGAGCCATATGGCTACTTAAACACCTTCTAAGGGATTCAATTACAACCACTGCATTAATATGTTCTTTATCAGTAGGGTAAAATTTCACTCCTCAATATTTTCAATCTAAATGTTCTTGGTTTTTGCAATCTTGATCTTTTATATACACAACCTTCTCTTCTTTTCTTTGTGAAAAATTGGTTATTTTGTGTATCTTACTATTATCTAGAACTTCATCTATCATAGATAACAGTCTCTGAGCGTTTGTTGGCTGAGGGCCTTTTAGCTCGGGTTACCTTCTATGCTAGATTCCGTTTTATCTATGTATGTAAGTACCAAACCTGAAGAGAGTTACGGTGCATGACGGATCCATAGATCCCGCTCTACCTAGACCACTTCTTGATAATTTTGTGTGCGTGACCATATACCCTTATGATTTAGGATTAATTTTGTGTTCGGCCTCTTAAAAGAATATGAATACATTAGATTTTTCCAAGTACCAAAATATACAGAAGGCATTGTGAAAGTGTATATGTACAAACATGCTATTAAAGTTCATAAAAAGTCTATTCTTCAACATTATCATGGACATCCTAGGGTCCTCATTTCGCGGGGTCTTCACCTGAAAATGTTTAAATAATAGGGTGAGCTACACTAGCTCAATAGGAGATGTCTCACTGATAGGTGCCAAATATTGTTCATTTTAAGCATCTATCTTGCTGTTGTTATGTCTTTACATTCCATTATTTGGCATTTTTATGTCGTTTCTGTGTTTAAGTGTATTTTAGGAGCTTAATGATGAAAATAGCTAACTTTGGTGAATTAACTAAAGACATGTTCATTTCTATTCAAGAGGAGAGCTAAATAGGTGTTTTTAAGAGAAAAATGTCTCCTAGATGGCAGAAATGTCAATTTTTCGATTATACATCAACGATGCAGTCTCCGTCAGCTATGATCAACTAACTCAGTATTTAGGATTATCTAGCAAAACCCTAGCCAAGTAATGTAGTTCTTAATTTGTTTTCAATTGTAACGAGGGGAAGCTGTGACCATATTATGATGATTGATTGAATTAATATATTTGTGATGTGTGACCGTTTTTATTCTTGACACAAGATTATATATTTGTTCTTAATTTTTGTCTTAGATTGAATGAATATATCTTCTTACATAATCATGTTATCATAAATATAGTGTGATTTTCTACATCAATGGTGTTTAATACTTGAAACCCTAGGTTTACACAGGCCATGCCTCAGTAAGATGAGATAGACATGCTTTAGTTTAATTTCATGCTATAAGAGTAGATTAGAGTAGAGTAATTTGCATGTACTAGTCATACTCTGTCCGGAGATGGGTTGTAGCGAATCCAGTTGACGGTATTCTTTTTGGGGTTGTATTCGACTATTTGAGGCATAACCTGATTCACAGTTATAGATCGCCCTCTTGCAATTGAGTAAAGAGAGAATTATATTATACGTTAGTGGTGGAGCAAATAAAACCCTTGTTTTTTTCCTCTCTTTTGAGCACAATCATTAATTTAAATTATGTTTTAGTTAATTTTAGTTTTAATTCTCAAAATCAAATCAAACTCTTTTTCAAACACAACACAATACTTTTGAACTGCTGAAGTGAATAACCAGGTCTCTGTGGGTTCAACATTCCCGTTCTCAAGCCGTTTCTATACTATAATTTGAATCGTGCACTTGCGAATAGGTAAAACCTAGCTGTCATAAGGGATCATTTTTTATCACTATTTTTGTCACCCCTAGACAGACATCAAGTTTTTGGCGCCATTGCCAGAGACTTGGAATTATTCACAGCTTTAGTAGTTTAGTTGCATTGCGTTATTGTAGTGTATCTAAAGTTAGAATTGTTGTGTGATTGACAGGTACTCTGAAAAACATAAAAGGAGATAGCGAAGTAGCGAAAGTTGCGTCATCGGACCTTTTGTGAGTTTTAGGTTAGCTTAATTTCACACTTAATTTTAGTTTTACTTGTTGTTGATAGTTAGAATAGTTTAGAAGTAGTTAATTCTGTTTTCATAAAAAGAAATTTTTTTTTATCGCTTAGTGCATGACCGATAGGTAATCAGTTTTTGACCCCAATACTGCGTTAATACCTTTTGACCCTGAGATCAAATGAAATTTTCATCGAAATCGTCGAGTTAGGGAATTAAAGCATCGTCGACATTGGAGCAAGAAAGGATGGCCGACACAAATGTCAATCCGAATGCCGAAGCGAGGCAGACACCAACTACGTCTTTGAAGGGATACTGTGCACCTATTACTCATGAAATGTATGCTGAATTTCCAGAAGAAGAGGGAGTCAAACATTATGAGATCAAATATAGTTTCATTAATATGCTTCCGAAGTTCTTTGGACTTAGGAATGAGGATCCGTACCAACATATTAATGATTTCTTAGAGATGGTCTCGACAGTCAGAATAAAAAATCTAAGTGCTTATGCTTTGCGTGTGCGACTATTTCCCTTTTCCTTGAGAGAGAAAGTGAAGTGAAGGTATGTTACCTTGCCAAAGAATGTAAAAATCCATTGGGAAACCTTGAAAGCTGAATTCTTAGAAAATAATTTCCTGTAGGTAGAACCTATGAGGCACAAGAAACGATTTATCATTTCAGAGAGTTGCCCGGTGAGCAGTTCATGATGCTTGGGATATATTCTATGAGATTCTGCGAAAGTGTCCCCATCACAAGTTCGTTGAGCAAGAGATTGTGCGTAACTTCTATCTTGGACTTCGAGTCGAGCACAATACCTTAATTGATGCATCAGTGGGAGGTCAGTTTTCACTAAAGCCAGCAACAGAGCTTTTGGAGCTGTTTGACAATGTGAGCGATAATTCTATCCAATACGAATCTCAGGTGCGTGCTAGAGATAGATTCGAGATAAGATCTGATAAGGCGTTTATCATAGATAGAGGTAATAACAATGATGATGTCCAAGAGTTGGTAGCCATGCTAGGAGAAAAGCTTGATAAATTCATAAATCTTATTCAGTTAACGCCGAGAAAGGTCTTAGTAATAGGACCTGATTTTCCCTAAAATGAGTGTCAGGGTAGTGATTTGTTACAGCTGATGCGAATGCAACATGGACAAATTCGAACAACACTCCTTTTTCCAATACATACAATTCGTATTGGCGAAATCATCCACATTTCTCATATTGTTCTTATAATGTGGAAAATCCTCCTATAAATTTTCCTCCGAGTCAACAATCATTCAATTCTCAACCACAAATCATGACTCAAAATTTCCAGTCTAATTCTCAGTCCAATAGACCTTTCAATTACCAACCTCAACCTTAAAGGAGTCAAAATCCACCACCACAACCGTCGGGCTATGATTTTTCTAATATGAATAAGACCTTGTAAGCCATTCAGAACACGCTAGGCCTTCATACTCAAGCTATCGCAAAGCTGGACACTCAGATGGGTCAAGTGTGTAACAAAAGAGAAGAAGGGAGATTGCCCAGCCAGCCAGTGGTGAACCCAAAGCCTAAATAAGTGTTGGAGCTGGGATCATTTGCTCAGAATCCTCATGAGTCAGTCCAAGCCATAACAACTTTGAGAAGGGAGAAATAGTTGAAGAACAGGGTTGAGCAGTAGCATGAAGAAAGGGTGAGTAAGCGAAAGGTGGCTGAGAAGGTTTAAAAAGACCAACTTCAAGTGGAGGAAGATATTGACCAAACATTTTCAGAGGAGCCATAAAGGGCAAGCTTTGAGGAAACTGCACCGTTCCCTTAATGTCTTCGAGAGCTAGCCAAATATGGTAAACATAAAGAATCTAACATGTTGGAGGTATTCTGACAAGTTAAGATTAATTTGCCTCTCTTAGATATCATAGCCCAGATTCTACCCTATGCTAGGTTTCTAAAGGACGTCTGTACCTAAAAGCGTAAAAGTATAGTGAAGGTCCCGAAGAAAATTCCATTAATTGAACAAGTTACTTCATTGATTTGAAGTAACACATCGCCTAAGAGGAAAGATCCTGGTGCTCCCAGTACTCCATGTGTCATTGGTGACCATGAGATTGGTAGAGCTCTTCTTGATCTAGATGCGAGTGTTAACTTACTTCCGTATTCAGTCTATCAGCAGCTAGGGTTGGGAGAGCTCAGTCCTACCTCGGTAGTACTTCAACTTGCGGATAGATCAATCAAGCAAGCGAGAGGGATCTTGGAAGACATCATCGTTCAAGTGGATAAATTCTTCTTTCCGGTGGATTTCATAATCCTCGATACCGAACCTGTCCAAGACTCAAAGAAGCATATCCTTGTGATTTTAGGATGACCGTTCTTGGCTATAACCAATGCTTGTATCAATTACAGAAGAATGGTTATGGAGTTGTCTTTTAGAAATCTGAAGGTGCGGATGAATGTGTTTGATGCTAATCATCAACTTCCTGAGTTATTGGACTGCTTTTGAATTGATGAGGTTGATGAGATTGATGAGATCGTAGAGGAGTTTGCACCAAAAATCTTGGAGAAAGATGAGATAGTCTCTTATCACTAGAGTGAGGTTAGAAAATGAGCCGGGGGATCGGAATGAACAAATGAGTGAGAACTATGCGAGCATTGCTGAATTAGAGACTGCACTATATGGCGAACCATGGAAAACACCGATTGAGCCACTGCCCACAGTCTCGAGTAAATCGCCAACTCCATCTCTAATAAGTCCACCGACCTTGGAACTCAAGGAATTGCCTGAGAAGCTCAAATATGCTTTTTTAGGACCAGATAATACTCTTCCTATAATTATATCATCAAAGTTGACACAAGAACATGAATTGAGTCTGATCAAGGTTTTAAGCGAGAACAAAGAGGCGATCGGAGGGAGTGGTGTTGATCTTAAAGAAATAAATCCCTCAATTTGCATGCATCGCATACATTTAGAGGAGGATGCAAAACCGTCACGGGAGATGCAACGGAGATTGAACCCGAACATGAAGAAAGTGGTGATGAAAAAGGTGGTAAAGTTGCTAGATACAGGTATTATTTATCTCATCTCTGATAGCACATGGGTAAGCCCTACACAGGTGGTGCCAAAGAAGTCAAGTATCATAGTTGTGCCGAACTCGAAGGGTGAGCTGATTCCACAGTGCACGACCACGGGGTGGTGTTTGTGCATTGATTACAGAAAGCTTAACTCACATACCAAGAAAGACCATTTTCCACTACAATCTATTGATAAAATCCTGGAGAGGTTGGCCGGACAGAGCTATTACTAATTTTTGGATGTAAATTCTGGTTACAACCAAGTGGCAATTGATCCTATTGATGAGAAGAAAACCACTTTCACTTGCCCATATGGTACGTTTGCATATAGATGGATGCCTTTTGGTTTGTGTAATGCGCCAACTACATTCCAGAGGTGTATGATGTCGATATTCTATGACATGGTGGAGAAAATTCTAGAAGTATTTATGGATGATTTCTCAGTCTTTGGGGCAACCTTTGAGGGTCGTTTGAAACATCTAGCACTTGTGCTCAAAAGATGTAAAGAGATGAATTTAATTCTAAGTTGGGAAAAAAGCCATTTCATGGTTTAAGAGGGGATAGTACTTGGCTACATCATATCTAAAAGAGGGATTGAGGTTTACAAGGCGAAAGTCGAACTGATTTCAAAGTTACCTCCTCCCACATCTATTAAGTAGATGCGATATTTTCTGGGCCATTCCAGGTTTTACAGACGATTTATTAAAGATTTTAGTAAGATCACCCGACCGCTATGCAACTTATTAGCTAAAGATGCGACTTTTGTCTTTGACGAATAGTGTCTCCATGCTTTTGAAGAGTTGCGTACTCAACTTTTAACAACCCTAATCATTCATCCACCAGACTGGTCTCTGCCTTCTGAACTAATGTGTGATGCTTCAGACTATGCTGTAGGATCAGTGTTGGGTCAGAGAAAGGAGAAGCTGTCGTACGTGGTGTATTATGCCAGCAAGAATCTGAATGATGCGCAGATCAACTACACAACAATAGAGAAGGAGTTGCTAGTAGTGGCATTTGCCTTGGATATATTTCGATCATTTATGTTGGGAACCAAGGTAGTAGTATATTCGGATCATGTCGCATTAAGGTATTTGTTGACAAAGTAGGACTCTAAACCTAGAGTTATTCGATGGATTCTGTTGTTACAAGAATTCAATTTGGAGATTAAAGACAAGAAGGGTTCAGAGAATGTAGTTGTTGACCATTTATTAAGGATCATTGTCGAGACTACAAAGGACACTACTCCTTTGAAGGATTCATTCCCGGATGAACATTTGTTTAGTGTGGCTGTCGTGGAGTAGATACCGTGGTATGCTGACATTGTCAATTATAAAGTCATGGGTCAGATTCCAAAAGGTTGGTCTAAGAGTGAAAGTGACTGATTCTTCAACCAAGTTAAATTTTATATCTGGGATAATCCACGATTATACAAGTATTGCTCTGATCCAATTATCAGAAAGTGTGTGCCCGAAAGTGAGGTACAGAGTATTTTGAAGTTATGTCACACGCTAGACTTTGGGGGGCATTTTGGAACTTAAAAGATAGGACACAAGGTGCTGCAAAGTGGGTTCTATTGGCCGACCATATTCAAAGATGCATTTGAGTATTGTAAAGCGTGTTTGCGATGTCAAAAGTTGGGATCCATATCTCGACGTGATATGATGCCTCTAACCCCCATTTTGGTTGTTGAACTATTTGATGTATGGGGAATAGATTTCATGGGACCATTCCCGAAGGCGGATAAGAAAGAGTATATACTTATGGGGGTTGAGTACGTGTCAAAATGGGTATAAGCTATAGACACCAAACATGCTGACCATGAAGTGGTAGAGGAGTTTGTGAAGCCAAATATTTTTATCCAGATTTGGTATACCACGTGTGTTAATTAGTGACGGCGGAAGCCACTTTGATAACCGGTTTCTCGGTGCTTTGTGTTGAAAGTACGGTGTCAATCATAAGATCGGTATACTATATCACCCCCAAACCAGCGGACAAGTGGAAGTTTCAAATAAGGAAGTCAAGAATATATTGGAGAAAACAGTGCGATGTGATTTGAATGATTGACCGCAGAAGTTGAACGACGCATTGTGGGCGTATAGGACTGCATATAAGACTCCGATTGGTATGCCACCGTATAATTTTATTTATGGTAAGGCATGTCATATCCCTGTTGAGCTAGAACATTGAGCATGTTGGGCAGTTCGAAGGTTGATCTTTGATATTAGGAAGTCCGGTGCTCAAGAGCTTGAGGAGTTAAAAAACAATGCTTATGAGCACTCTCGGATTTAGAAAGCTCGGACGAAGGCATTTCATGATAAACACATTCGAAAGAAAGTCTTTGAGCCAGGCCAGAAGGTTTTGCTATTTAATTCGAGATTAAAGCTGTTTCCTAGTCAGCTTCAATCAAGATGGTATGGACTGTACAAGAGTAAAAAAGTTTTGCCCCATAGAGCAGTAGAGCTTGATGATCCGGAGACTGGAAAGAAGTTTGTAGTAAATGGTCAGAGGCTTAAGAATTACATAGATGTTAAGAAGATGAGTGTGTTGTGGAAATGATTGATTTAACGGATCCAACACACGAGCATGATCCTGGATATTGAGAAGTGACAACGTCGCACTAATGAAGAATAGATTTTGACCCTAGTTTGTAATTGTAGAGTGTAGTTTAGTTCGTTATTTACCTGTCGAGTTGTAAGATCGAGTTGTGACTCATCATCATTACGAGAAGGGTGGTGAAGCAATTAATGAGGCATATAGGATGTGCGGGGACACAGTGAGCGAAGTGGAGAAAATGTCGCACAATTGAAGCTGGGAAGATTTTGGCTAACACAGAGCTACGCTTCAAGCGTAGGCTGCTGGTGCCTATTTATGGGCCAGTACGAGAACTCTCCCCATTTTCAAACTTCAAACTTTTCCTATTCCATTGTTTCTCCACCAAATCCTCCGAAATTACCGCCTATCTCTTCCTTGTCAAATTTTGGACAAATCTTTATAGATTTTGCGTCAGATCTGTGTGCTGATCGTCCAGATTCACGTGAAGAACTCGAAAGGTCTTAGAAACCAAATTTTATAGAAATCATCAAATCTTCTGATTCGGTGAGTTTTTTTTTCATTCTTTGTGTTTCTAATTACTTTTCTATTCATTCTAAACTGATATTGACGAACAAATCGGATCAAAAACATGTTTGGATATATTTCTCAAAAATTGATATTTTCAGCTTCAAGAACATATTGAAATTCTCGCATGTTTTTGGTTTGGGATTAAGTATAAACGTCGTATTGGGTTAATTTAGTGATGGGTTTGAGTTCGATTCGGTATCCGGACTAATCCGCTAATCATTTGTAACAATCATGGTTGTAGGATGAAGCCGAAGACGCAAAGAAGAGGTGCAGGTCCTTCCCAATAGATATCACCTAGTCTTTCACCTCCGAGGATGCGAAGACGTTTATTATTAGCCCACCGATCATCTTTTTCATCGTCTGCGGCCACTCGGAGTGACCGAGCTGTTTTGCCACTGGCTTCACCACATATTCCATCGGTGGCTTCACCTGTTGCTTTATTGCCCATTTCGCCAACCATCACACCACCCACTTCACCTGAGCCGCAGGTAGTGGAGGAGCCGGGTGTGTTGATTTTATATTTTCCAGTGCCGCCAACTGCGGTGGTGAGCACTTTACTTGACCGAGCGTGGCGGAAGGGTTTTCAGCAGGAGCGCATTTATTCAGCGATGGTGTTTGAGCGAATAGAGCTATGGCCGTAGTGGATGATCAGATGTTTATGGGCGCGACGACTTTTACCGATTCTTACTCCTCCATCCGAGTTCATCTCCAAGGAGATGATTGGAGAGTTTTGGCTCAACATGCAACATTCTAGTCGGGGGATGAGGATGGAGATGGATGTGAGAGGAATGAGGTTCAAGATCATGCCTCAAACTATTATCGAGGCATGGGGAATTCCTGATGCTTGCCCACCAGAGTTGGTGGATGACTTTACGTCCATGCCTGATCCATTCCCTGGTGTGCCAACACTAGCACAGTTACAGACAGAGGGGGTGTTTCTGGATGATTGATCAACATGCACGAATAAGGCCAACTATCATCCGATGTCGTGGTTCTTAGACAACGTCCTTCATTCAAAGATTCACCCACATGGGCACCTTATTCAGAGGTACCAGTGGTTTTTGGTCCTCCATTATGCATTTTAGTTTGCTCGGTGGGTTTCGATTATGCAGATCTTATGGCGAGGCTTGTACCAGTATTATCAGGACTTACGGACCGTGCGTAAGGTCAGGGGTAGGACATTTCTTATGCGATTCCCGACTTTGATTATGCGCCTTATGGCAGATGCTGGGATTGTGGCTGATAATGAGGGGGAGTGGAACTATTTTGTTAGAGGTGAGTACACGGCGAGCATGTGGCGGTCGAACTAGAGCCACTTACACGGAGATGTGATTTTACAGAGGAGTGACCCGTGTTGGTTCCATACACACATGGAGCAGCCCATGTGTATGCCGTATACAACAAACCACCACCAACCCACTGCCATATACTCCAACAGCCGCCCATGCGCATCAAGACCAAATCACGCATGGCCATCCAATGTCAAGAAAGGCTGCTAATGAAGACTTCTCTGTGCAAGTGGTGCTTGTCTGTATATGATATATGTGTATATATATATGGGCAGTATATGGTGTAACAAGGGTGTGATATATGTGATAAACTACAACACAAGAAAAACAGAGAGTGTTGTAAGGGAGAACCACAGAGAGTGTCTGTGAGGTTGAGAGAGAGAGTTTGTAAGAGGTAGAGTCGAGAGAAACAATTGTATCTCCTCCCTCATACCCGGTTTGTGTTTTAAACCGAAGCTAGTGAAGCTCTCAAAGTGGACGTACCCATATTTTTGGGGAACCACTATATATCTGGTGTCAATTGTGTGTGTGTGTTTGCATTTGAGCTTGGTTCGACCCAACAAAGTGGTATCAGAGCCATTAAAGCTCAAACACAGTCGAAACTTCAAGCTCTATTTCGCAACAGTACAGTGATCAAATCACCACACCACACCTGTTTTCCGACGACCCATCACCCAAGGAACAATTTCCCGTCGACCGCCGCCGCACGCGCCCCCACGCGCCGCCTGAAGACCGGCGCGTCAACATCCTCGGTGTCACACGCCTCACGCGTCGTCTACCTCCAGCGCGCGTGAGGCCCACGCGCACCACGCGCCGGACGCGCCTCCAGCAGCCGCCGCGCGTGAGGACCACGCGCCTCACGCGCTGACACGTCATCCCTGACGTCATCTTCACTGACACGTCACTGCTGACGTCAGCAGTGCCACGTGTCACAGGCAGACACTGCCACGTGTCCTGCCACGTGTCACCCAACCATTGTGCCACGTCACCTGCCACGTGTCACCATTGACACTTTGCCACGTGTACCTGCCACGTGTCACTCCCAGGTGCTGCCCCGTCATCACCAAATTTGCAAAATTATAGTTTTGCCCCTCGACGTTGTTTTGACCATTCCGGACTCATCCGAAGTCGGAATTGAGCTCAGTCAGAGTCGATCTTAAGGTTTTCGACCGGTCCGGACACAACGGTACACTCCGTTTCGCGAGATTCCACTCCGAATATATCAAACAAGCCAGGAGGGCTTAAAGATTCCGTTTCGATGGACGATTCAGGATCCGGAACGATGATCAGATTGACCGCAGCCAACTATTCATTGTGGAAATCAAAGATGGAGGATCTTTTATATATTAAAGATCTGTGGAAGCCGATCAAAAGGACCGACGATGCACCGGATGGCAAACCGAAGGACATGACCGACGGAGACTGGATGGTACTCAACCGAAAGTGTGCCGCCCAAATCAGACAGTGGATCGACAAAAGTATTTACCAAAATTTTGCCAACGACAATGATGCTTATGCTCTTTGGCAAAAACTGGAGAAGATGTACGCACGAAAGACATCTCAGAACAAGGTAAATCTTTTGAGCCGTATGGTGAATCTTAAATACAAAGACGGCAAAAGTGTGTCAGAACATATGAGTGAATTCCAGGGGCTGTTGGATCAATTCAACTCGATGAAAATGACTATAGAAGATGAGATGCAGGCAGTATTTCTATTACACTCCCTTCCGAAAAGTTGGGATACGCTAGTTGTCTCTGTAAGCAACTCAGCTCCAGACGGAATAATCAATATGGAAATGGCGAAAGACAGAATGCTGAATGAGGAAGCAAGAAGGAAGGAAGAAGGATATCATCCGGAGACAGAAGCTCTTGTCACTGAAAGACGAGAAAGAAAAGAATGGCGCGGTAGAAGCAAAAGCAGAAACCATCGCAATCAGCCACAGAATCGTGGGCGATCAAAGTCTACTTTCAGAAGAGACAAAGCTTGTCATCACTGTGGCAAGCTAGGCCATTTTATCAGAGAATGTAGGAAGCTTAAAGCCGAACAGTCTGGACAACAGACCAGAAATAGAGGTGACGAAAGTACCTCAGAAGCAGCAGCAACAGCCGGAGAAGGGCTCGTCATCGTTCAAGATGATGAGTGTGTCAACTTCACATCCGAAGATTCCACCTGGGTTATTGACTCAGGTGCTTCCTGTCACATCACTTCGAGAAAGGATATGTTCACATCCTACACCAGTGGTGACTTCGGACTTATGAAGATGGGAAACCAAGGAGCATCCAAAATTACCGGCAGAGGTGATATTCTTTTGGAAAGCAGCAATGGATGCAAACTACTCCTCAAAGATGTGAGACATGTTCCAGATATTCGTCTCAATCTGATCTCCACCGGCAAGCTCGATGATGAAGGCTACAACAGTCATTTTGGTGATGGCAAGTGGAAGCTCACCAAATGCAATCTTGTGGTGGCCAGAGGAAAGAAGATCAACTCTCTCTACACAACGCAAGCAAAACTGTGCAGAGATGAGGTGAATACAATGGAGAAAGAAATCCCCACCGAGTTATGGCACAAAAGACTCGGTCATATGAGTGAGAAAGGACTCAAGGTCCTTGCCAGAAAAGAACTCTTACCTGGAATGAAAGGTACTCCATTACACACCTGTGTCGACTGCATCATGGGGAAACAGCACAGAGTTGCATTCCGCAGTTCCCCTCCATCTAGAAGACCAAACATTCTAGATCTCGTACACACGGATGTTTGCACCATGCAAACCAGAACTCATGGAGGTGCCCTCTATTTTGTCACATTCATTGATGATCATTCCAGGAAATTATGGACCTTTGCCTTGAAGACTAAAGACCAGGTGCTGGAAGTGTTCAAGGAGTTCCATGTAAAGGTTGAAAGAGAAACTGGAAAAAGGCTAAAATGTGTACGTGCAGACAATGGTGGCGAGTACAGAGGACCATTCGAGGAGTATTGCAGACGCTTCGGCATCAGACTCGAAAAATCAGTGCCGAAAACTCCTCAACATAACGGCCTTGCAGAAAGAATGAACAGAACCATCTGCGAAAGGATCCGGTGCATGTTATCTAATGCCAAGTTGTCAACTCCGTTCTGGGGTGAAGCAATGAGAACAGCGGTTGACTTAATCAACCTATCTCCCTCAGTTCCATTAAACAGTGATGTCCCAGAGAAAGTATGGAGAGGGAAAGATGTTTCCTACAAACACTTGAAGGTGTTTGGCTGCAGAGCATTTGTCCACATTCCCAGAGATGAAAGATCCAAGCTTGACGGAAAGTCCAAACAGTGCATCTTCCTGGGATATGCCCATGAAGAGTTTGGTTACAGACTCTGGGATCCTATCAACAAGAAGGTTATCAGAAGCAGAGATGTGGTATTTTTCGAAGATCAGACCATTGAAGATCTTGAAAAACAGAAGAAATCAGATCCACCTGAAGAGTTACCAGCTAATCTAAACCCGGTTCCCTCACCGAGAGCAGAAAATGATGGGGGAGCTATTCAAGGAGATCCAGCTGATGACGGTGCAGAACCAGAACCAGTTACAGAAGAAAATCCGGTTGATCCTCAAACAAGGAGATCTTCCAGAGAGTGACAACCGAATCGCAAATATTCCTCCGCAGAGTACGTGATGCTTAGTGACGGGGGAGAACTAGAGAGCTATCAGGAAGCTGTTGAAGACAGTAAAAATGCGGAGTGGATGAAAGCCATGCAGGAAGAGATGAAATCGCTGCATGAGAACCACACATATGACTTGGTCAAGTTACCGCAGGGAAGGAAAGCTCTCAGGAACAAATGGGTATTCAAACTGAAGTCTGAAGAAAATAATCCACAACCAAGGTACAAGGCAAGACTGGTTGTGAAGGGATTCGGTCAGAAGAAGGGCATTGATTTTGAAGAAATATTTTCACCTGTAGTGAAAATGTCCTCCATCCGAGTTGTTCTTGGTTTGGCAGCCAGCTTGAACCTGGAGATCGAACAACTGGATGTAAAGACCGCATTTTTACATGGTGATCTGGATGAAGAAATCTACATGGAGCAACCTGAAGGATTCAGAACCAGAGGAAAAGAAAATCTTGTGTGCAGATTGAGGAAGAGTCTCTATGGGCTCAAACAAGCACCAAGACAGTGGTACAAAAAGTTCGATTCATTCATGGACCAGAATGGGTATAACAGAACCACTGCAGATCATTGTGTATTTGTGAAGAAATTTCCTGACGGAGATTTTATCATCCTCTTGCTATATGTCGATGATATGTTGATCGTTGGCCATGACAGCAGAAAAATCAACAAATTGAAGAAGGAACTGAGCCAGTCATTTACTATGAAGGAGTTGGGACCAGCAAAACAAATCTTGGGAATGCAGATCTCTCGAGACAGACTGAAACACAAGCTCTGGTTATCTCAAGAAAGGTATATCGGCAAAGTTCTTGAAAGGTTCAACATGAGCAAAGCAAAACCAGTTAGTGCTCCACTTGCAAGCCACTTCAAATTGAATATGAAGCAGTGTCCTTTAAGTGAGACAGAAAAAGCAGAAATGAAGAAAGTGCCTTATGCTTCAGCAGTTGGCAGTTTGATGTATGCTATGGTATGCACGAGGCCTGATATTGCTCATGCAGTTGGAGTTGTCAGTCGATATCTGTCAAAACCTGGAAAGGACCATTGGGCAGCAGTAAAATGGACCCTCAGGTATCTTAGAGGAACTACCAATATTTGTTTATGCTTTGGTAGTGGTGAACCTTTATTGGAAGGTTGCACAGACGCAGATATGGCTGGAGACAGTGACTCCAGAAAATCCACATCAGGGTATCTAATCACTTTTGCAGGGGGAGCAGTTTTCTGGCAATCCCGATTACAAAAGTGTGTTGCCTTATCCACCACAGAAGCTGAATACATTGCAGTAACAGAAGGATGCAAAGAGCTCTTGTGGATGAAGAAGTTTCTTCAAGAACTGGGACAAGAGCAGGAAAAGTATGTCATATACTGTGACAGTCAGAGTGCTATTCATCTTAGCAAGAATTCCACCTTCCACTCAAGGTCCAAGCACATAGACGTCAGGTATCACTGGATCCGTGACGTGCTCGAAGACAAACTTCTACAGCTAGAGAAGATTCACACAGATGATAATGGATCAGATATGCTGACCAAGAGCCTATCCAGAGAAAAACTAGAAGTTTGCAAAGAAGAAGCTGGTTTAACACCAGCCCCAAATTGGCAGTGAGGGGGAGATCAGGTGAAGACGTTCTCCTCTGATTGGTATGGAAGGGGGAAAATTGTTGGTTCCATACACACATGGAGCAGCCCATGTGTATGCCGTATACAACAAACCACCACCAACCCACTGCCATATACTCCAACAGCCGCCCATGCGCATCAAGACCAAATCACGCATGGCCATCCAATGTCAAGAAAGGCTGCTAATGAAGACTTCTCTGTGCAAGTGGTGCTTGTCTGTATATGATATATGTGTATATATATATGGGCAGTATATGGTGTAACAAGGGTGTGATATATGTGATAAACTACAACACAAGAAAAACAGAGAGTGTTGTAAGGGAGAACCACAGAGAGTGTCTGTGAGGTTGAGAGAGAGAGTTTGTAAGAGGTAGAGTCGAGAGAAACAATTGTATCTCCTCCCTCATACCCGGTTTGTGTTTTAAACCGAAGCTAGTGAAGCTCTCAAAGTGGACGTACCCATATTTTTGGGGAACCACTATATATCTGGTGTCAATTGTGTGTGTGTGTTTGCATTTGAGCTTGGTTCGACCCAACAGCCCGATGGGTCTTTATCCAGTTATACCTCCTATTGTACCACTGGATGTTCTTGTTGAGGCCAAGGCTGGACAGGGTGATGTTGTACCACCACCGCCTCAAGGTGAAGGAGAATCGACTACAGAGTTTCCTCAGGTGCCTATCGGAGCTATAGTGACATTTTCTCGAGAACAGTTTGATGCGATTATAGCAGAGCAGACAACATTGGGGGATAAGATCTGGCTTCAGAGGGATGAGATCCCATCTTTGCGGACTGAGTTGCGTGCCAGTATGAAGGTACAGGTGGCCGATGCACACATGCGTCATCAGGTGGAGACACGACTCTGGCGTGGTCAGAGATAATTACGGGGTATGGTTGAGGCACAGTTCTTCCATCATGGATTGGATGTACCACCCACACCACCGATAACAGAGGATGAGGACGAGGAGTAATGTAGTTTTAGTTTTAGTATAGGTTTTTGTAGTTTTTGTTTTTACACTAGAGTATAATTATTCAGTGGATAGTTTTTAATAGGTGCTTTATGTTACCACCGACACGATTGACCACTAATTATACCTTCTGATGTTTATAAAATTGCAGCTTTTTATATCTGTGTAATTATATTGTTCATGTTTTTCATTTCCCGATACAATGATGATGTATGCATTGAATTGCGTGATTTTTCGAGTTCGCTCAAGTTGAGTCGCACAATGAGGACATGTGTGCGTTTAAGTTTGAGGGAGTGAGTTTTTGTACTGTAGAATGATATTAAAGTACGAGTATAATTGAAAAATAAAATAAAATAAAAAAGTGAATGTGTGCATGTGCTTATAGTTTCAATTTTACTAATCACTCACCCAAGTAAAACCACATCACTTCACTTAGCTCGATCTAATCATTACTCTTATGAGCGGGAATATCACATCCCATACTACTCATACATTATAAACACAAACTCAATCAACTTGTAATGCAAAACACTCACGCATGAAAATAAAGAATTTCTCCAAAAAATTTCAAATTTTCAATTTTTTTTCTCAAAATTATCATTCCTTAACTATATCCTCTCCCCCAAACTTGAAATAAACCATGTCCCCATGGTTCACAATTTTGTTTTGGATCACCTGTAAATATACTCAACAAAGCACACATACCCAATATCATAGCTAGGGAAAAGAAATTTCATCATAAATTTCCGAAAATCAACAAAATATCGCACAAGGAATAACAATCTCTTTTTTCTTCTTTTAATGAAATAACAATGATTTGGCTTTAAGGGCTTACAATCCTACGAATTGAAATTGCAAAGACTTGGACTTAAGGGCCTACAGTCTCTAAGAATTGAAATTGCAGCCTATCTAAAAAAACAAAATCCTACTCATACAAACCCTAGTCCTATTTTGATCCCTCCTTCTCATCTTTTAAAGCATGCACAAGCCTTCCTAAAGCAATATGGCTATTGGACGTCTTCTCTAATTGAACAAAATCCGCCTTTCGATACTTCTTTGTGAACGTCCAACACACCTCATCCAATCTTTGCCCCATCTGCTTCTTAATGATTTGTTATATAAAAAATGGGAATGGAAGATAATACTCCATCTCTTTCCACCCCTCTGTTTTTCCACTCACATTCTCATGTATCCAAATCATACTTTCCATAAAAAACATTAAAAAAATAAAAAATCATACTTTCCAATATTATAGTCGAAATTGGCACCCAATATCCTTTCAGCTTACAGAAGAGCATCTTAATCATTGACCGTTCTCTCGAACTCGTCCGGTGATTCTGAAATACTTGCGCAGCAATCACACCATCCAATTATAGCAAATCTAGTTTCAACCAATAGTTCTCAACACTCTTGTCTCCTACCTTTGGAAAATGCACAACGCATAACTCCTTGATCATCTCCTCATCCTTGTATGGCCATTTTGATGGGAATGGTTTAAACTTCTCTTTTAGATGATCCAAACATTCGAGTGGTATCCTCCATGCCTTTGCACTTGGTCTTCTGCTCACTACTATAGGAACTCTAGTCCGACACTTTAGCTTGCACTATCTCATATCCCGGTGGTCTATCCACTTTCATCCTTGCATAAAACCTCCGAACCAACCATGGATACACATTTCGTCCAGTCGACTACTCTAAACTTCTTAATCCTCATTGAAGTAGGATTTCCTCTTCAGGTGCTGTCAATGGATTCTTCATTCTTTTTAGACAGAACTTCAATTCGAATTCCATTCTACACTGCATGAATGAACGAGGAGTGGTTCTTGATGTCTGTTAGGATGTGCTAAAAATATGTGTTAAAAATGATCCCTTATGACAGCTAGGTTTTCCCTATTCGCAAGCGCACGAGTCAAATTATAGTATAGAAACGGCTTGAGAACGGGAATGTCGAACACACGAAGACTTGGTTATTCACTTCAGAAGTTTAAAAATATTAAGTTATATTTGAAAAAGATTTTGATTTGAATTTTGAGAAATTAAACTAAAATTAACTAAAACATAATTTAAATTGATAGTTTGATCAAGAGAGAGAAGAAACTAGGGTTTTCATAGCTCCACTACTAACATCATAATATAATTCTCAATTTCCACAATTATAGAGGGCAATCTATAACTGTGAAAATAAGTCGGGGCAAAACAGGAATTTCAACATCTTAAATTCGTCAGACCCCTACGATTGGGCGTAGGGGGAGCTATGCCTAGGGCGTAGGCCTATTTCAGTTGCGTCTGCTCCGGGCGTAGAAACGACACTCTCTAGCTTTTTGTTGCTGTGGATGTAGGTCTGGTGGGTCAAAATTCTTGGAACCAACGTTTCTTGATAATTGTGTCATTTGAACCCCTTCAACTCTCTTGTCACGATTCTTGAAGTTGCGGCTCGAAAAAATGATGTTTCTCCCCTCCGGAAGCCACTTTTCTCTTGAAAACACCTCTTAAGCTCTCCTCTTAGATAGAAATAAGCATGTCTTTAGTTAATTCACCAAAGTTAGCTCTTTTTCTTCATAAGCTCCTGAAATACGCTTAAACACACAAACGACATAAAAATATCAAATAATGGAATTAAAAGCAGTAACAATAGCAAGATAGGGGCTTAAAATGGATAATATTGAACACCTATCACACCCCCAAACTTACATATTGCTAGTCCCTTAGCAATGAAATTAGGAAAAACTTTCTAAACTTTGATGATCTTTATTCTAACTAACCTATACTAATCTATACTACTCTATACTAATCCACTGATTTCATGAGGGTCAATAATTACACTTAGCATGTCTAACATGCCTTTTAAACCTGTTGGCAACACCGAGTGGACGAGTAAAGTCTTGTGAAGGTTAGATATATTACCCACAACTTCTCCATTCTTTGTAATCACGCATTCATGAGTTCACACACGCATCAACTAAGTCATGATACAATGAAAAAGATAATACGGATGCAAATACTTCCACTTACTATCGAATAATAACTATCTCGGACTTCGTGTCATGAATGGTTCCCACTAAAGTAACTGACTTCGCTATTCTCTACTCTCAATCATGACAACCCTCCGTGTTCTTGTGAACATTCTATTATGGTATTTTAATATTTATTTTTCTATTTTATTGATAAAACTTTGCCATTTTCTTTTTAAAAACTTATTCCTTCCATCATTCCACTTTTCATCCCTTTTTGACTTTCTAAGCTCCAGACTTTCCAGCGAGGATTTTTAGTCCCAATCAACTGGCCCCTAGTTTCTTTATTGGGATTTATGCTCATTAGTTTTCTCCCCTTTTTACGCGAACACTTTGCTACTTTGTGGTAGGAGGCCCGTTACTCAGATCAAAGAACTACTTGTTACATTTTTCTCTCAAAATAAATTTTCAACTTTTCTCCATTTCATCTATATCAACTCCTTATCTCCCCTTTTATTGTGAAAAAATTAATTTCTCAATTACATAGTCAAAGATCAACTATTGTTTCCCATAGTGAATGTATGCATATGCTTTATAGGTCAACGCTGTCCTTTTCAGTTTCAATTTTACTAATCTATTTACCCATTTAAAACCACATCACTTCACTCATCTTGATCTAATCATTACTCTCATGAATGGGATTATCGCATCATGTATTATTCATGAATCATAAAGACAAACTCAATCAACTTGTAATGCAGAACACTCATGCGTGAAAACAAAGAACTTCTTTCAAAAAAAATTTCAATTTTTCCAATTTTTTTGCGCCAAAATTATCATTCCTAAACTATACCCTCTCCCCCAAACTTGAAATAAACCATGTCCCCATAGTTTAGAATAATACTTGAGAAAAGATACAGTTACCCTTGAAGCGTGATTCCGAAATGGTATAATAAAGCAGTTGATATCCTCCCCTAAACATGATTTGAATTACCTGCAGATATACTCAACAAAGCACACATACCCAATATCATAGCAAGGGAAAATAAAATTCATCATAACTTTCCAGAAATCATCATCATATCACACAAGGAATGAAAATCTTCTTTATTTCATTAAATCAAAAAACAATGATCTGCCTTAAGGGCCTATAATCCTATGAATTGAAATTGTAAAGACGTGGCCTTAAGAGACTATTGTCTCTAAGAATTGAAATTTCAACCTATCTACCAAACCCAAAACAAAATCCTACCCCGGCAAATCCTATTCCTACTTAGACTCCTCCTCCTCATCACTTACAACACACAAAACCCTTCCTAACGCCCTATGAAGATTTGATGTCTCCTCTAAGCGAACAAAATTTACCTTTTGGTACTACTTTGTGAACATCCAACATACCTCAATCATCTCTTTCAACCTCGCACCCAACTATTTTTTTAATAATCTTTGATATCAATAATGGGTATGGGAGATAGTACTCCATCAAATTCCCACATGGCAATCGTCATCTCACAATCTCATGCACAATCAACATATTAACTATTATCACCACCGGCATCGATACCCAATAGCCTTTAAGCATGCAATAAAACGTCTTAATAAACGAATGCCCTTTCCAACTTGTTCGATAATTCTGGCGCACCTGAGCAACAATCACACAATCCAAATATAACAGTTCTTATTTTAAACAATAGTTATCAACACTCTTATCTCTTGCTTTTGGAACATGCGCCACATATATCTCTTTGATCATCTTCTCATATGTGTATGGCCAAAATACCAAGATTGTTTTAAAATTATCCTTCAAATGGTTTAGACATCCTAGTGGTATTTTCCATGCTTTTGCAATTTCCCTCTCACTTTCCCCTATAGGATCACTCCTGTCAGTTACTTAAGCTCAAACTACCTCAAATCCTAGCGGTCCCTCGAGTCTCATCCTTTCATAAAACTTCCGAACCAACCTTGGATATATACACAGTCCATCCTGCTAGGCGCTCTAATTTGTCCAGTATTCGTTGAATTAGGATTTCCTTTCCGGGTGCAATCAACAAAGCATTCATCTTTTTTTTTTATCAAAACTTCAACTTGAATTACATTCTACACTTGGCGAACGAACAAGACGTGGGTCTCTTCCTTTTCCGACTTGTGGCTTCCCTAGCCGTGCTTTCCTCACCTACCTTCATAATCTCTCCTCTTGCATCTTTGACTTTGGATGAGACATTGTCATCAAGAAACTCCTCGGGGTCAGACTCAATCCCATATTGACTCTCGTCACACTCACCCTCGGGATTATAAGAAGAAAGAAAAGAAGGAATAGAGTAAGAGAATGTAGTCATCTTGCACAAACTTTGTGGGAATTATGTAGCTCAATGGGTGTATTTATAGATGAATGATTCATATTTATGGAGGAAAAGGATTCAGAATCCTTGTTTGAATTGGACAATGGAAACAACTAACAATCCATATTTGACTTGTATTTACATTCCACTTCCTATCCGGACTAGGATTACTCTATAAATTCCTACTGAACTCCTAAAAATACCCTAAAATAAATCCTAATATAGTACAAGTACAAAACCAACCGAAAACCACCTCGAAATGGGCAAATTTTTCAAAATTTTTGAACATCTCACGCAAATACCTATACCTGGGGTGTAGGGATAGCTACGCCTAGGGCGTAGCTCCTAGCTGGCCATTTTTTTTAAAATAAATACCTGTGCTCTAACATCATTCTCAAATATCAAACCGCACTCCCCCAAACTTAAACACACACATGTCCTCATTATGTGACTCACTCCAGCACAACTCTAAGAATCACGTAATTTTATGCATACATCATCATAGTCTCGGGAGATGAATAGTATAAATAGTAAGTTCACACAGATACAAAAGGTTTTAAACAACAAAAAACAAAAAGTACACTTAGATATTGATCATTTCAGTGGTCACATAAAGCACCTATCATAAACTATCCACCAAACACTTCGAATCTAGTGCAAAACCAAAAATAAAATCCTATAACTAAAGTACTCCTCGTCATTCGCATCATCCTCCTC
The DNA here is from genome assembly GCA_963922005.1 of Cornus suecica. Lineage (NCBI taxonomy): Eukaryota > Viridiplantae > Streptophyta > Magnoliopsida > Cornales > Cornaceae > Cornus > Cornus suecica. Next base: position 34,279,535 of record OY998243.1, on the reverse strand, counting down.
ATCCGACGAAGTAGGTGGTGTGGGTGGTAGCGGTAATCCAGAAAGCTCAAAATGTGCCTGAACCAATCTCCGCAGCCGTCGGAGTCGTGTCTCCGCCTTATGGTGCATCTATGCATTCTCCATTTGAACTCTCAGGTTAGGTCGCAACTCCTAATGTAAAGCCATAATCTCATCTCTCTGCAGTCAAACCTCATCCCTCAGTGCTACCTATCCTGCCATAATAACATAAAATTGCTCCCTAAAAAGCGTCACCGTTGTACCGGCTTGCACCTGAGGAAAATCTGCAACCGATATTCCCCCACCCTGAGGTGGTGGAGGTATAACATCACCCTGTTCAGCCTCATCCTCAGCAAGGCTATCTGGTGGTACAATAGGAGGATCAACTGGACCAGGACCCATCGGGCCTCTCCTCTCTAACACAACGCCAGCATGCAAACGCGTCCAGTTCTGCCTCCACATTCTCTGTGTATACTCAACCCTCACAAAATAGTTGTGATCCTGCTCCTCATCAGGCACAACCCCAACATCTGCCATAAGTCGCATCACTAAAGTCAAAAATCGCATAAGTGTCAAATATTATATATTTAAACCCCTTAATTTACATCTTTTAGTTCTATAGTGATATCTTTTATTCAAGTTTTATGATATTTTGTGTTTATCTTATTTTATAGGTCTTCATGAAGAATTCAATCAATTCCATGCAAATTGGGTCATCAATTATGCATGAAATATATTCATCATGACCACCCTTTACTTAAATGTCTATAAATAATTCTGTGTTTTTATTCTGGAAATGGCATTGGTACCATTGGAAGGTTGATTCAGAGACCTTCAATTTGAGCACAAGAATGACCTTATTTCGATTTGAAATGAAGGCGTTATGGCAGTTGCAAGTCAGCTTCAAAACTGCAGAATTGTGCAGAAATCAATGCGGGTTCGGGTTTACCAAAGGGTGATGTGAATTTTACATTTTCTTGAAGATTTACCACATTCATTGGATTATGATTTTACAAGAGTAAATCTGATCCATGCCAAGAAACAAAGGCACATGGAAGAAACAAAGGCACATGTGAAAAGAAGACAATGGGGTGGAAAGTAATGAATATTCAAACAAAAAGAAATCCAATTTCTCTTTTCTAATTGTCATTTGATTCCATATTTTCCCTATAAATAGAGGTAGTCTTTCATTTGTAAGGGAGGAGGAATAGGAGTGAAGAGAAACATAGTGATTTATATATTTGTAATGGAAGAGTAATTCTCTAGCTAAGGCTAGGGAATGAATTTAAAATGAAGAACCAAGTGTTTGCATATCCAAGTATTTAATGCTTCAATGTTAGTATTATTGATAATATATGAATCTAATAATTTTTATTCAATGATTCTTTGCCTCTTTATGCCATGTATATTGAGTTCTTTGAATCAATGAATACACTTAGGTAATTACATCTAAGATTCATTATGCCATACAATGATATAAGTAATGCTCAACCCACTTTATGTGGTGTTCTTGATTTCTTATGATCTTACATAGGTATAATGAATACTTTGAATGTAATTACATCTTTATAGTTCACAATTCTTATGATTCATATATAATTAATAATACTACTTATTTAATGGGATTTACTAGATTATTAGTATGTTTATTATTATTGCTAATATAGGCATGATTTGTAGAGTTGCTTCATTAACGACCACTTTCTTGCCATATCATTTATAATGAACATATAATGATTCTATTAGTTAACTTATATAATTCATTTAGTTTGTTAATTATTTATTGCTTATAGGCATGATTTGGAGAGTTGCGTTGTTAGTATGGATTATCCTACCAAGCGACCCCTTTCTTGTCATGCAAATATAATTAACATATGATGATTGTATTGGTTAATTTTTATTACTTATTTGGATATGTGGTACACTTGGTTTTGACATTGTAAAGGAATTACCAATGCCTTAGTATTTAATTTAATTCAAGAAAACAGCCAAAATCAAGCAATCAAATCAATTCAAGGACAAAAATAAAATTCATTTTTCATACATCTTTCCGACTCTCCCTAAGGTTCGACACTTGGACTCACCAAGACTATATTATAACTTGACTACCTATACTTGGGTATTGTAACGTGGAACACATTTCTAGACACGTCAAGTTTTTGGCGCCGTTGCCGGGGAGACGGCGAAAGAAGAAATTTCAGTTTTGTAATAAATTTATTTTCTTTTATTTTTTTCATTTTGTTTATGTTTGTTTGGACACGAAATTCTGTAGGACGTGTTGAAAGAAATCTTGTAGTGGGTACATATTTTTGTAATCCTTTGTATTTAGGATCATCGTGTTCAATGGAGGACGATCAAAGTGTGCATGGAGATAATGAAGAACATTAAATCCCAAGAGGAGTGGAAGTTCCTCCCGGTCCTCATGTCCGAACTATGAGGGATTATCTCCAACCACCGCGAAGCACTGCACCATCATGTATTATTCTTCCTCTTCATGCCAATACTTTTTCCTTCAAGCCAGGTATGATTCAATTATTACCTAGCTTTCATGGTATGGAATCTGAAAACCCTTATCTTCATCTAAACGAATTCGAAGAGGTATGTTCTACTTTCCGAGATCGGGGGACTATTGAAGAAGTTGTAAGGCTTAAATTGTTTCCCTTTTCTTTAAAAGACAAAGGCAAAATTTGGTTAAATGCACAAAGGCCTCGCTCCATTAGATCATGGCAAGACTTACAAGCGGAATTTTTGAAAAAGTTTTTTCCGGTTCATAGAACCAATGCTTTGAGACGACAAATTTCAAATTTTTCTCCCAAAAATAATGAAACTTTTTATGAATGTTGGGAGCGTTTCAAAGAACTTTTAAATGCTTGTCCACATCATGGGTATGAGAATTGGAGTATAGTGAGTTTCTTTTATGAATCTCTACCGGCTCATATGCGCCAATTTGTCGAAACCATGTGTGATGGAGACTTTTTAAACAAATATCCCGAGGAAGCCTTTTTGTTTTTTGACCAAATAGCCGAAAGTGCCAAAACTTGGGACACTTGTCATCTTGATGAAAGAACTAAACTTCCGGGAAGGGGTGGAATTTATCATTTAAAAAGTGATGATGATTTAGGAGCAAGAGTAATGCATTTAACTAAGAAATTGGAAGCCTTAGAGTCCAAAAATGTGAATGGGGTTAATGCAATAGGAGAAGTAGTGTGTGGAATTTGTGATGAACTTGGACATTTGACAAATGAATGTCCGACAATCCCTGCATTTAAGGAAGTCCTTAATGCTCCGGTCGAAGTCAATGCTTTCAATACTTTCAAAAAACCACATAATTCTCCTTACTCTGAGACTTACAATAGAGAATGGCGGAATCACCCCAACTTTAGTTGGAGTAATTCTAATTTTCAACAAAGTCAACCCCAACCAAGGCCACAAGCTCCTTATGTTCCACCTCCCAAAAGAGATTTGGAAGATATTCTTGCACAATTCATTCAAAAAATGATCAAAAGTTTGACCAAATTGTGCAGTGTACCAACCAATTCATGCAACACATGCAAAAGACTGACCGAGCCATTGATGATATAAGGTCTCACATATCAAAATTAACCCCCATGCTTTCACCTCAAGAAAAAGGTAAATTTCCTGCCCAACCTCTTCCTAATCCACAAAGCCAATTTATGGTCCAAAGTGGAGAACCTTCCCAAGTCAACATGGAACATGCCAAGCCAATCTCTATCTTAAGAAGTGGAAAGGTGGTTGATAAAACTATTTCAAAGGCCCAAAAGCCCGAGGAATTGGAACCTTCAAAGGAAGCTGAGAAAAAGAGCGAGAATGAGCAAGAAAATGAGGAAATTGAAAAAATCAAAAATAGTGTCACTGTTCCATTCCCACAAAGATTAAATCAATCTTTGTCGGCAAGTTCCAATGCTGAAATTCTTGAAGTCTTTAAGCAAGTAAAAGTCAACATTCCATTACTTGATGCTATCAAGCAAATCCCTTCTTATGCGAAATTTTTAAAAGACATGTGCACAACGAAGCGGAAGATGAATGTAAGAAAAAAGGCTTTTATGACTGAACAAGTAAGTTCCATTTTACAAAACAAGAGACCTTTAAAATTCAAAGATCCTGGTTGTCCCACAATCTCTTGTATCATCGGGAATTGTCATATAAAAAGAGCGTTGCTTGATCTTGGAGCAAGTGTAAACTTACTTCCATTTTCGGTATACGAACAATTGGGTTTGGGGGAACTTAAGGCAACTAATGTGACATTACAACTAGCCGACCGTTCAGTGAAAGTCCCTAGAGGATTTGTGGAAGATGTTCTTGTTCAGGTGGATAAATTTTATTTTCCTGTGGATTTTATTGTGCTCGACACCCAACCAGTGTCCAACCCCTCGAGTCAAATTCCAGTGATTTTGGGAAGACCATTTCTTGCAACCTCAAATGCTGTCATCAATTGAAAAAATGGAATTGTGAAATTAACTTTTGGGAATATGACTCTTGAACTTAATGTTTTCTCCTTAAGCAATCAACATAAGGAGTATAATGAGGAAGAAGTCGAGGGGGTTAACTTCATTGAAACAGTTGTGGAAGAATATTTTGAAAAGTCTTTTGTATTAGATCCATTAAAAAAATGTTTAAATGAATCTAATACTTATTTACACAACATTGACTCATTACTTGATGATCCACAGGAACAGAATATTGCAATGGGGATACACATGGTACATGAAGATATTGTCATCACAAGAGAAGACCAAAACTTGGAACTCAAGCCATTACCGAGTGACTTGAAGTATGCCTTTTTGGGAAGCAACAATACTTACCCCGTGGTAATTTCATCCAAACTCGATGGTAAGCAAGAGGTAAGATTGATTAAAATTCTTAAAAAATATAAAAAGGCAATTGGGTGGACTTTAGCCGACCTCCAAGGTATAAGCCCTTTGGTTTGTACACACAAAATTTATCTCGAGGAAGAGGCTAAAGCAACAAGGCAACCTCAAAGAAGATTAAATGCACATTTGCAAGAGGTTGTAAGAAATGAAGTTTTAAAATTACTTGATGCAAAAATCATCTACCCAATCTCAGATAGTAAATGGGTAAGTCTTACATAAGTAGTACCCAAGAAATCTGGATTAACTGTAGTAAGAAATGAGCATAATGAAATTATACCCCAAAGAGTCACTTCAGGGTGGCGAATGTGCATTGACTATAGGAAACTAAATTCTGTGACCCAGAAAGATCATTTTCCCTTGCCATTCCTAGATCAAATGCTTGAAAGGGTAGCAGGTCATAGTTTTTACTGTCTCTTATATGGCTACTCGGGGTATAATCAAATTGAAATTGATTTAGAGGATCAAGAAAAGACCACTTTCACATGTCCTTTTGGAACATTTGCATATAGAAGAATGCCCTTTGGTTTGTGCAATGCACTAGCCACTTTTCAAAGGTGTATGCTTAGCATTTTTAGTGACATGGTGGAACGTGATCTTGAAATTTTTATGGATGATTTTACTGTTTATGGATCCTCATTTGATAAATGTCTTACAAATCTTGAGAAAGGCTTGTGCAGGTGCGTGGAGAAGAATTTAGTACTCAATTAGGAGAAACGTCACTTCATGGTGACACGTGGAATTGTGTTGGGTCATATTATATCATCAGAAGGAATTGAGGTAGACAAAGCCAAAATTGATGTCATTACCAAATTGCCAATTCCAAAAACGGTAAAAGACATCCGATCCTTTCTTGGGCATGCTGGTTTCTATAGGAGGTTTATTAAGGATTTTAGTCTTATTGCAAAACCCTTATGCAACCTTCTAGCCAAAGATACACCATTTGAGTGGAATGAAAAATGTGATAAAGCCTTTGTCAAACTCAAAGAAATGCTCACTACTACACCCATTATGCAATCACCAGATTGGAGCCTACCATTTGAACTAATGTGCGATGCCAGTGACTATGCTGTGGGGGCGGTACTTGGCCAAAGAAAGGAAAAGAAACCATGTGTTATATATTATGCAAGTAGAACGCTCAATGATGCTCAAATGAACTACACCACCACAGAAAAAGAGCTTCTTGCTATAGTATTTGCACTTGACAAATTCAGGTCATACCTAATTGGTTCACCAATTGTTGTTTTCACCGATCATGCTGCACTTAAGTATCTTCTTACAAAGAAAGATTCTAAGCCAAGACTGTTAAGATGGATCCTTCTACTTCAAGAATTCAACATCCACATCAAAGACAAAAAGGGAGTAGAAAATGTGGTGGCATACCATTTGTCCCGCCTTACTTTTAATGAATCTTTAGAACCCTGTCCTATTAAAGATTCATTTCCAGATGAGAATTTATTTTATATTTCATCTTTACCTTGGTATGCTGATATTGTGAATTATCTTGTTTCAGGTAAGATGCCAATATCATGGTGTGCTCATGATCGGAGGCGATTTGTCCAAGAAGCTAAAAGGTTCTACTGGGATGAACCATACCTTTACAAGTATGGCGCTGATCAAATCATTCGACGATGCATCCCAGATGAAGAAATTGAAAGTGTGATGTCTTTTTGTCATAATGAGGCTTGTGGAGGTCATTTTTCTTCAAAGAAAACAACCGCAAAAATTCTTCAATGCGGACTTTATTGGCCTTCCATTTTCATAGACACCCACAACTTTTGCAAAGCCTGCCCAAGATGTCAAATGCTAGGGGGAATTACAAGACGGAACATGATGTCATTGAACCCAATCTTAATCCTTGAGATATTTGAGTGTTGGGGCATCGATTTCATGGGACCATTCCCATCCTCATCTGGTAATTTGTATATTTTACTTGCATCTGATTATGTTTCAAAATGGGTGGAGGCTAAAGCTTGCAAGGATAATACTCACAAAACTGTCGTGAAATTCTTAAAAGAAAATATCCTTGCAAGGTTTGGCTCCCAAAGCAATCATTAGTGATAGAGGGTTGCACTTTTGCAATCGTACAATTGAGAAACTCATGCAAAAATATGGTGTTACACACAAAGTTTCGATCGCCTACCATCCTCAAACAAATGGGCAAGCCGAATTGGCTAATAGGGAGATAAAACAAATTTTAGAAAAAACGGTAAATCCAAATCGTAAAGATTGGTCATTACGTTTAAATGATGCACTTTGGGCTTACCGTACTGCTTTTAAAACCAATCTTGGAATGTCTCCCTATCGGCTAGTTTATGGTAAGAGTTGTCATTTGCCTGTAGAATTAGAACATAAATCTTTTTGGGCAGCTAAAATAATGAACTTTGATTTTCTTAAGGTAGGTGAAAATCGAAAATTGCAACTCGAAGAACTGGAGGAATTAAGGAGGGATGCATATGACAATGCCAAGATATATAAGGAAAGGGCAAAAGCATTTCATGAGAAAAAGATTTTGAAATTGGGCAAAAAGTTCTTGTATATGATTCTCGTTTACATCTTTTTCCCGGAAAACTAAAATCAAAATGGAAAGGTCCCTTTTTAATCAAACATGTGTATCCATATGGCACCGTGGATGTGGAGGATCCAAGTAATGGCTTTGTTTTTAAAGTTAACGGACAACGATTGAAGTCATTCTTTGAAATTCCAACTCTGGAAGAATCCATGTCTTTGGAAGACCCAACCTATGTGTAAAAACATTGGTTGTTCTTTAGAGTGTGTGTTTATTTATTGTTTTGTTTTGCAGATTTGTTTCCTCTTTTCTCATCACAGAATTGGTAAGCTTTCAACCTTACATTCTCTTTATACATTGAGGACAATGTCCGTTTCAAGTTTGGGGGTAAGGTGATTATATTTTGTTTATATTTTGTTTTATTATTTTGGATTATATTTTGTTTTTATTTTGTTTTCAATTTTTTCAATTTGTGATGTTTTAAAAAAAAAAAAAATTGAAAATTTTATTAAGTTCTTCATTCGAAATAGGTGCTTGAGGTCAAGTATAAGTTAATTTGTGAACATGTTATGACTAGGAAGATAGTTGTATACAATTACCCCACTCATGAGTATGTAATAGTTTGATTAAATTAATTTTTAAGATGTGGTCCACATGGGTGAATAGATGAGTGAAATTGAAACCGAGAAATATAGTTTTGACCTATAAGCACTTTCACATATTCTCTATGGGATGATTAATTGATTTTTGACTATGTAGTTGAAAAAATAGTTTTGTTTCAATGATAAGGGGAAAAATCTAAAAAAAATAAAAAATGAAAATGCAAAAAATAGTTTTTCGATCTGAGTAACCGGCCCTTGGTATCACCAATATCATTGTTCGCGTAAAAAGGGGAGAAAACTAATGAGCATAAATCCCATGGAAGAAGCTCGGGCCCAGTTGGTTGGGATTAAAAAAATCCTCGCTGGAAAGTCCGGAGACTTAGAAAGACAAAAAGGGATAAAAATGCAAAAGTGATATTGAAGTTGTGTCATGGCAAAACTTGATCAATGAATTAGAAGAAGGGAGATTAGTGTACTATAGAGAATGTTCACAAAAATACGGAAAACTATGTGGATCGGCTGTAGAAATTAGCAAGTTTATTTCACCACTGTGGGGACTATTCTTTTAAATTTAATTCATGAAAACTTTTATTTATGAGTGAGTGGGGATAATTTGTATGCATTTTATTCTTACAACATCATAGCATTACATGATTAATGAGTATTTGATTTCAGGAGCATACAAGAATGAAGAATAAAATAAAAAAACAAACAAACAATGTTTGTGGGTACCATTTCTGTTAAACCCTCACGAGACTTCACTCGTCCTACTAGGGATGCCTAGGGGTTTAAAAGACTTATCAATTTTAATTTTACTCTTTTTAATTTATGTTGGTATTACTAGGGACTAGTAATATGTAAGTTTGGGGGTGTTGATTAGTGTCAAATATTATATATTTAAACCCCTTAATTTACATATTTTATTTCTATAGTAATATCTTTTATTCAAGTTTTATGATATTTTTGTGTTTATCTTATTTTCTAGGTCTTCATGAAGAATTCAATCAATTCCATGCAAATTGGGTCATCAATTATGCATGAAATATATTCATCCTGACCACCCTTTACTTAAATGCCTATACATAATTCTGTGTTTTGATTCTAGAAATGGCATTGGTACCATTGGAACGTTGATTCATAGACCTTCAATTTGAGCACAAGAATGACCTTATTTCGATTTGAAATGAAGGCGTTATGGCAGTTGCAAGTCAGCTTCAAAACTGCAGAATTGTGCAGAAATCAATGCGGGTTCGGGTTTACCAAAGGGTGATGTGAATTTTACATTTTCTTGAAGATTTACCACATTCATTGGATTATGATTTTACAAGAGTAAATCTGATCCATGCCAAGAAACAAAGGCACATGGAAGAAACAAAGGCACATGTGAAAAGAAGACAATGGGGTGGAAAGTAATGAATATTCAAAATAAAAGAAATCCAATTTCTCTTTTCTAGTTGTCATTTGATTCCATATTTTCCCTATAAATAGAGGTAGTCTTTCATTTGTAAGGGAGGAGGAATAGGAGTGAAGAGAAACATAGTGATTTATATATTTGTAATGGAAGAGTAATTCTCTAGCTAAGGCTAGGGAATGAATTTAAAATGAAGAACCAAGTGTTTGCATATCCAAGTATTTAATGCTTCAAGGTTAGTATTATTGATAATATATGAATCTAATAATTTTTGTTCAATGATTCTTTGCCTCTTTATGCCATGTATATTGAGTTCTTTGAATCAATGAATACACTTAGGTAATTACATCTAAGATTCATTATGCCATACAATGATATAAGTAATGCTCAACCCACTTTATGTGGTGTTCTTGATTTCTTATGATCTTACATAGGTATAATGAATACTTTGAATGTAATTACATCTTTATAGTTCACAATTCTTATGATTCATATATAATTAATAATACTACTTATTTAATGGGATTTACTAGATCATTAGTATGTTTATTATTATTGCTAATATAGGCATGATTTGTAGAGTTGCTTCATTAGCGACCACTTTCTTGCCATATCATTTATAATGAACATATAATGATTCTATTAGTTAACTTATATAATTCATTTAGTTTGTTAATTATTTATTGCTTATAGGCATGATTTGGAGAGTTGCGTTGTTAGTATGGATTATCCTACCAAGCGACCCCTTTCTTGTCATGCAAATATAATTAACATATGATGATTGTATTGGTTAATTTTTATTACTTATTTGGATATGTGGTACACTTGGTTTCGACATTGTAAAGGAATTACCAATGCCTTAGTATTTAATTTAATTCAAGAAAACAACCAAAATCAATCAATCAAATCAATTCAAGGACAAAAATAAAATTCATTTTTCATACATCTTTCCGACTCTCCCTGAGGTTCGACACTTGGACTCACCAAGACTATATTATAACTTGACTACCTATACTTGGGTATTGTAACGTGGAACACTTTTCTAGACACGTCAATCTTGCTCCTCATCAGGCACAACCCCAACATCTGCCATAAGTCGCATCACTAAAGTAAAAAATCGCACAAGAAATATAGTTTGCCTAACCTTGTGTGTGGTCCGCAAGTCCTGATAGTGCTGGTGCAAGCCTATCCACAAAATCCGGGGAATTAAACACATCGGGCAAACTGAAATGTATAGTGGAGGACAAGAAACTGCTGATACCTCTGCGTGTTATGGCCTTGAGGGTGAATCTGCGAGTGAATAATGTTGTCCATGAGCCACAACATCAGATGATAATCAGAATTCTTCGGGCAGTTGTTACGGTCATCCACGAACACCCCCTCAGTATGTAACTAAATAATCTCTGTAACAGTAGGAAAAGGGTCAGGCAAAGGTGGAAATTCAACCATTAAGTCTGGTGGGCAATCATCAGGAATCCCCCTAACCTCAGCAATGGTCTGGGGCGTAATCTTAAACTACACTCCTCTAACCTCTGTCCGCAGTCTCATCCTCTATGTAGCATGCTCCATATATAACCAAAACTCCCAAATAATCTCCTTAGAGATGAACCCGTATGGAGGGGACAAAATTGGTAACAATCGTCATGCTCGTAAACATCGAATCGTCCACTACGGTACTATTACTATTGGCTCAAATATGGTGGTCAGGTAAATACGCTCAAACTGAAACCCCTTCCGCAAAGCCTAATCCATCAAAACACGCATTGCTACAGTTGGTGGTAGATTTGGTATATACGAAATCCACTCATCCGGCTCAGCAGCAGCTCCCTGAGGCACATGTGAAGCAGGTGGTGTAATGCCTGGTGAAACTGGCAATGGAGGGACAGGTGGCAATACCGGTGGAATGGCATGCTCACTCTATGCGAATTCGGATGATGAAGATGATGAGTCATAAAAATTCAAACATCTCGGAGGTGATGGCGTAGGTGACCTCTATCGTGAACTACTTGTACCCCCTTTCTTCGGTTTTAACTTCATTCCTACAATCATAATTTTCTGAACATAAATAGAGGATCAATCCAGATACCAAATCACACTCAAACCCATCACTAAATAAGCCCGATATGATGCTTAAGCATAATCCCAAACCAAAAACATACGAAAAGATTGAAATTTAACCCGCTCTTGAGTCGAAAGGTTCAACTCATGAAAAATGGATCAAAACAGGTTTTTGATCGGATTCGTTCATCAATATCAGTTTAAAATGAGTAGAAAAGCAATTAGAAACATAAAGAATGAAGAAAAACTCACCGAATCGAAAGATTTGATGTTTTCCCCAAAAATTGGTTTCCGAGACTTTTCGAGTTCTACACGCAAATCCAGATGATCAACACACATATCTGAAACACAATCTACGGGGTTTTCACCAAAATATATTGGGAAAGAGATTGGGAGTGACTTTGGGCAATTTGGAATAGAAATGAGCGCGGGGGAGGAGTTTGAAGTTCAAAAATGGGGAAAATTCATGTCTGACCCCTTTATTGAGCATCAACAGCCTATGCTTGGGGCGTAGGCCTTACTACGCCTGGGGAGTAGCTCCTCAGGTGTGCCAGTTCTTGTTCGGCCCCAATTTTTTGACCTTCCTCCGTACTTCTTTCAATGCAAACACTCTTTGAACACCCTTTATGCCCTTTTTGAATCATTTACCACCCTTCTCGTAATAATGACGAGCTTACGACTCGATCTTATGACTCGACAAACGACTAACGAACTAAACTATATTTTACAAGTACAAACTAGGTTCAAAAGTTATTCTTAATCACCTAGTACCAATGTTTAACGTCATTGGCACGACGTCGCCATTTCTCAATATTCGGGCTCAAGCTAGTCCAGCTCATGTGTTGGATCAGTTAAATCCATCGTCTCCACAACACACTCAACTGGTTGGATATCAATATAATGTTTTAATCTCTCACCATTCACTATAAATTGATTTCCGGTCTTTGGATCATCAAGCTCTACTACTTCATGGGGGGAAACCTTCGTAATCATATACGGCTCATCCCATCTTGACTGAAGCTTACCAGGAAACAACTTTAATCTTGAATTAAATAGCCACACTTTCTAGGAGATGACACGCCTTCGTATGAGCCTTGTAAATCCAAGAATTCTCATAAGTGTTGTTTCTTAACTCCTCCACCTCTTGCATTTGGAGTTTCCTCTGAGCACCTAACTTCTTTATATCAAAATTCAACCTTCGAACCGCCCAATACGCTCGATGTTCTAGCTCAACAGGGAGATGACATGCCTTACCATAAACAAGACAATATGGTGTCATACCTATCGGAGTTTTATACGCAGTCTGATACGCCCTGCATCATTTAACCTTTGAGGCCAATCTTTTAAATAAACTCGGACTGTCTTCTCCAAGATATTCTTCATTTCCCTGTTAGAAATTTCCACTCGTCTTTGTGATTGGGGGTGATGTGGTGTACCAATCCTATGATTGACGCCGTAATTTAGACACAGACCACCGAGAAAATGGTTATCAAAGTGTTTTCCGCCGTCACTGATTATCAGTCGCGGTATACCAAATCTTGCAAATATATTGGACTATACAAACTCCACCACTGTCTCATGATTTGCATGTTTGGTGGCTACAGCCTCTACCCACATTGACACATAGTCAACCCCCACAAGTATCTACTCCTTCTTAACACATAGTCCCATGAAATTTATACCCCATACATCAAACAATTCAATAATCAGAATTGGGGTTAGAGGCATCATATCACGTCGAGATATAGACCCCAACTTTTGGCATCACAAAAACATTTTACATTATTCAAAGCATCTTTGAATATGGTCGGCCAATAGAACCCACTTTACAACACCTTGTGGCCTGTCTTTTGAACTCCAAAATGCCCTCCACATTCTAGTGTGTGGCAAAACTTCAAAATACTATGTACCTCATTCAGGGATAAACATTCTGATAATCTGATCAGAGCAATACTTGTATAATCATGGATTATCCCATATATAATATTTGACTTGGCTAAACAATCAGTCTCTTTCAGTCTTAAACCAACCTTTTGGAATCCGACCCGTGGGTTTATAATTGACAATGTCGTCATACCACGATATCTGCTCTAAGACAGCCACACTGAATAGATGTTCATCCGGGAATGAATCCTTTAGAGGAGTAGTTTCCTTTGTAGACTTGACAACGATCCTTGACAAATAGTCAGCTACTACATTCTCTGAACCCTTCTTATCTTTAATCTCCAAATCGAATTCTTGTAATAACAGAATCTATCAAATAAGTCTGGGTTTAGAGTCCTTGGTCAGCAAATGCCTCAACGCATCATGATCCAAATATACTACCACCTTAGTTCCTAACAAATATGATCGAAGTTTATCCAAGGCAAACACTATTGCTAGCAACTTCTTCTCTGCTGTTGTGTAATTGATCTATGCATTATTTAGACTCTTGGTAGCATAATATACCGCATATAGAATTTTATCCTTTTTCTGATCTAATACTGCTCTAACGGCGTAATCCGAAGCGTCACACATTAGCTGAAAAGGCAGAGACCAGTCTGGTGGATGAATAATTGGGGTTGTGGAGAGTTGAGTAAAGGTTGCATCTTTAGACACACTTCGTCAAAAATAAAGGTTGCATCTTTAGGTAATAAGTTGCATAGCGGCAATGTGATTTTCCAAAAATCTTTAACAAATCGTCGGTAAAATCCGACATGGCCCAGAAAAGATCGTATGTTCTTAACAGACGTGGGATGAGGTAACTTCGAAATCAGTTCGAATTTTTCCTTATCAACCTCAATCCATCTTTTCAATATAATATGGCCAAGTACTATCCCTTCTTGAACCATGAAATGGTTCTTTTCCCAATTCATAATTAAATTTGTCTCCTTGCATCTCTTAAGCACCAGTGCTAGATGTTTCAAACAATCCTTAAAGGTTGCCCCAAAAATTGAGAAATCATCCATGAACACTTCTAAAACTTTCTCCACCATGTTAGAGAAAATAGACATCATACACCTCTGGAATGTAGCTGACGCATTACACAAACCAAAAGGCATCCTTCTATATGCAAACGTACCATACGGGCAAGTGAAAGTGGTTTTTCCTAATCAATAGGATCAATTGCCACTTGGTTATAGCCAGAATATCCATCTGAAAAGTAGTAATAGCTCTGTCCGGCTAATCTCTCCAGGATTTGATCAATAAATGGCAAGGAAAACTGATCCTTTCTGGTGTGTGAGTTGAGCTTTCTGTAGTCAATACACACACGCCACCCTTTGGTCATGCATTGTGGAACCAACTCACCCTTTGAGTTCGACACAACTGTGACACCTGATTTATTTGGCACCACCTGTGTAGGGCTCACCCATGTGCTATGAGAGATGGGGTAGATAATACTTGCATCTAGCAACATCACCACCTCTTTTATTACCACCTCATTCATATTCGGATTCAATCTCCTTTGCATATCCCTTGATGGTTTTGCATCCTCCTCTAGATGTATGCGATGCATATAAATCAAGGGATCTATGCCTTTAAGATCAACAACACTCCAGCCTATCACTTCTTTATTCTCACTTAAGACCTTGACCAAACTCGATTCCTATTCTTGTGTCAGCTTCAATGATATGATCACATGAAGAGTCTTATCCGGTCCTAAAAAGACATATTTAAGCTTTTTAGGCAATTCCTTGAGTTCCAAGGTAGGCGGAGATATTAGAGATAGAGTTGGTGGTTTACTCGAGACTGTGGGAAGAGGCTCAATTGGCGCTTTCCATGGTTCACCATACAGTGCAGTTTCTAATGCAGTAATTCCCGTATAGTTCTCGTTCATCTATTCCTCCCAATCCTCAGGTTCATTTTCCAACCTCACTCCAGTGATCAGAGATTCTATCTCATCCTTTTCCAGGATTCTTGGTACAAACTCCTCTACAATCTCATCTACCTCATCAATTTGAAAGCGATCTACTAACTCAGGGAGTTGATGATTAGCACCAAACACGTTCATCCGCACCTTCAAGTTTCCAAAAGACAGTTCCATCGTCCATGTTCTGCAGTTGATACACATGTTAGCCATGGTGAAGAACGGTCATCCTAAGATCATAGGGATATGCTTCTTTAAGTCAGGGATAGGTTCTGTATCAAGAATTATAAAATCCACCAGGAAGAAGAACTTGTCCACCTAATCTATCACATCTTCCAAAATCCCTCTTGTTTGCTTGGTCGATCGATCCACAAGTTAAAGCACTGTTGATGTGGGACTGAGCTCTCCCAACCCTAGCTACTGATAGACTTAGTATGGTAGTAAGTTAACACTCGTACCTAGATCAATAAGAGCTCTACCAATTTCCTGGTCACCAATGACACATGGAAAAGTGGGAGCATCGGGATCTTTCCTCTTAGGCGGCGTATTACTTATTAGTAACGAACTCACTTGCTCAGTCAACAGAATCTTCTTTAGGACCATTGATCTGATTTTACGTTTTTGGGTACATAGGTCTTTCAGAAACTTAGCGTAAGGTGAAATTTGGGCTATGATGACTAAGAAAGACAAATTGATCTTGACCTGTCAGAATGTCTCCAACATATTAGTCTGTTTATGCTTACCATATTTGGCTAGCTCTCTAAGACGTTAAGGAAACAACGCTGCTTCCTCGTAACTCGCCCTTTCTGGCTGATCTGGTAACGCCTGATCAATGTCTTTCTCCACTTTAGGTTGATCTTTCTAAACTTTTTTAGTTGCCTTCCGCTTACTCACCCTTTCTTCATGCTACTCCTCAACCCTGTTCTCCACCTCCTTCCCACTTCTCAAAGTTGTAATGGCTTGCACCAACTCATGAGAATTATGGGCAAATGATCCAAGCTCCAACGCTTGTTTAGGATATGGATAGACCACCGGGCGACTGGGCAATCTTCCTTTATCTAGTTTGTTCAGCGCATTGTACAGTTGACCCATCTGGGTATCCAGTTTTATGATTCCTTGAGCATGAATGCCTAGTTGGTTCTGAATGGCTTGCAAAGTCTTGTTGAGGTTAGTAAAATCATATGCCGACGGTTGTGGTGGTGGAGTTTGACTCCTCTAATGTTGAGGTTGGAAATTTGGTTGGTAATTGAAAGGTTGATTGGACTGAGAGTTAGATTGGAAATTTCTAGTCATGATTTGTGGTTGAGAATTGAATGATTATTGACTCGGAGGAAACTTTATTGGAGGAATTTCCACATTCTGAGAATGATAATAGAGATGTGGATGATTTCGCTAATTCGAGTTATAAGTATTGGAAAAAGTAGTATTATTCGAATTGGTCCATGCTGTATTAGCATCAGCGATAACAAACTCACTACCTTGACACTCATTTTTTGGAAAATCTGGTCCTATTGCTAAAGACCTCTCTCAGGGATGACTGTGTAAGATTGATGAACTTATCGAGCTTCTCCCTTAACACGGCCACCAATTCTCTGACATCATCATGGTTATCCCCTCTATCTATGATAAACGCCTTATCAGACCTTCTCTCATGTCGATCTCTAACTCGCACCTCTAATTCATATTAAATTAAATTGTCGCTCACATTATTAAACAACTCTAAAAGTTCTTTTGTTGGCCTTAATGTGAACTGACCTACCACTGTTGCATCAATCAAATTCTTGTGCGTAGGACCAAGTCCAAGATAAAATTTTTGCACAATGTCTTGCTCAATAAACTTGTGACGGGGACACTTTCTCAAAATCTCATTGAATCTATCCCATGCATCATGGAATTCCTCACCCGACAATTGCTTGAAATGAGTAATCGCTTCTTGTGCTTCATGGGTTCAACCTACTTGGAATTATTTCTCTAAAAAATTAGCTTTTAATATTTCCCAATCAATTTTTATATTCCTATCTAAGATGGCGTACCATATTTTTGCTTTTTCTCTCAAGGAAAATGGGAATAAATGCACACGCAAGCCGTCTGAGCTCAGATTCTCAATTCTGACATGCGAGGCCATCTCTAAGAAATCATTAATATGTTGGTATGGGTCCTCATTCCTAAGTCCAAAGAACTTCGGAAGCATATTAATGACACTAGATTTGATCTCGTAGTGTTTAACTCCGTCCTCTTTTAGAAATTCAGAAAACGTTTCATGAATAGCAGGGGTAAAGTACCCCTTTAAGGAAGTGTTCGATGCCTTCCTTGTACAAGCATTAGGGTTGACATTCCGGCCGGGCATCTCTTTTTGCTCCAACTGGCGACGACACTCTTCCTCCCTTGTTCGACGATTTTGATGAAAAGTTCGTTCGATCTCGAGATTAAAGGGTACTAAAGCAGTATTAGGGTAAAAAAGGGATCTCCTATTGGTTATTCACTAAGCGGTTTTTTTTCTTCTTTTTGAAAACAGAATTAATTAATTCTAAATTACTCTACTTATAAACAAAAAGTAAAGCGAACACTAAGTGCGAAATTAAGCTAAACTAAAACTCACAGAAGGTCCGTCGACGCAACTTTAACTGCTCCACTATCTCTCTTTATGCTTTTAGACTACCTGTCAAACACACCAAAATTCTAACTTTAGATACACTACAATAACACAATGCAACTAAAATACTAAAGTTGTGAATAATCCCAAGTCCCTTATGACAACTAGGTTTTACCTATTCGCAAGCGCACGAGTCAAATTATAGTATAGAAACAGCTTGAGAACGGGAATGTTGAACCCACAGAAACTTGGTTATTCACTTCAGTAGTTCAAAAATATTGAGCTATGTTTGAAAAATATTTTTATTTGATTTTTGAGAAATTAAACTAAAATTAACGAAAACAGAATTTAAATTGATAGTTTGATCAAGAGAGACAGGAAACTAGGGTTTTCATCGCTCCACCACTAACTGCATAATATAATTCTCAATTTGCACAATTGTAAGAGGGCAATCCATAACTGTGAATCAGGTCGTACCGCAAATAGTTGAATATGACACCCAAAAGGATACCGTCAACTAGATTCGTTACAACCCATCTCCGGACAGAGTATGACTTGTACATGCAAACTAGTTTTACTCTAATCTACTCCTATAGCATGAAATTAAACTAAAGCATGTCTATCTCATTTCGCCGAGGCATGGCCTGTGTAAACCTAGGGTTTCCAATGTTAAGAACCATTGTGTAGAAAATCATGAATTAAGCATCCGAGTTCCAGCCCATAATGAATAATCATGATTGAGTAAAATAATATATTCATTCCATCTAAGACAAGAATTTAGAATAAATATAAATTTTGTATAGAAAATAGAAACGGTCTCTCATATACAACAATCATCACAGTATAGTCACAGCTTCCCCTCATTACAATTGAAAGCAAATAAATAACTACATTACTTGGCTAGGGTTTTGCTAGAAAACCCAAGATATTGAGTTAGTTGATCATGACTGACGGAGACTTCATCGTTGATGTAGAACTGCTTACCATTCTCTTCTTCTCCGGTTCTTTAGGTCTTGTATGGCTTTTCCTTTGAAAGATATATAACTCCAGAGTCTGTTCTGAAATTTCAATGTGCCAAGAAGCTCTCTCAACTATTGTAAAGCTTGGTATTTATAAGCAAAGCTGAGGGAAACCCTAATGGTTGCCCTTTTTCGTAATTTTACACAAAGTCTAATCAAAACCCTATATTTTGATGTATATATGTGTATATTCACGTGCATCAAGGTGTAAAGTCGCAACCATCACAAGGGAAAACAAGTCGGGGCAAAACAGGAATTTGAGCTGCTTAAATTCGTTAGACCCCTACGCCTGGGTCGGAGGGGGAGCTACGCCTGGGGCGTAGGCCTATCTCAGTTGTGTCTACTCCAGGTATAGAAACAACACTTTCTAGCCACTTTTTATTATTGTCGACGTAGGTCAGGTGGGTCAAAATACTTGAAACCACTTTTTCTTGACAATTTTACCATTTGAACCCCCTCGACTCTCTCGTTATGATTATTGAAGTTGTAGCTCGAAAAAGTGACGTTTCTGCCCTCCGGGAGCCACTTTTCTCTTGAAAACACCTCTTAAGCTCTCCTCTTGGATAGAAATAAGCATGTCTTTAGTTAATTCACAAAAGTTAGCTCGTTTTCTTCATTAAGCTCCTAAAACATGTTTAAACACACAAACGGCATAAAAATACGAAATAATGGAATGAAAAGCCGTAACAATAGCAAGATTTGGGCTTAAAATGAATAATATTGAGCACCTATTAGTTCTCTTCCTATTTCTACTTGTGACTTCCTTATTCGTGCTCTCCTCATCTGACTCCATATTATTTCCTCTCATATCTCCAATCCTTGATGAGACGTCATCGTCAATGAACTCCTCGGGATCTTACTCAATCTCATATTCACTCTCTATATGCCCACCCTCAAGATTATAAGAAGAAAGAAAAGAAGGAACGGAATAAGAAGAAGAACTTTCCATCTTTTTATGGTTTTTGACACAAACACTTGTGTGAATTATGATAATTATGAATCTCAATGAGTGTATTTATAGATGAATGTATCAGATTCATGAAGGGAAAGGATTTCGAATCATTGTTAGGATTGGAAAGTGGAAACAACTAAAAATCCAACTTTGACTTGTATTTATATTCCACTTCCTATCCTGACTAGGATTGCTCTAGAAATTCCTAATTAAGTCCTAAAAATTCCTAAAAAATACCCTAAAATAAATCCTAATGCAGTACAGGTACAAAACCGGCCAAAAACCCCCTCTAGCCATCCTTTAGTTTAATTTCATATTGTAGGAGTAGATTAGAGTAGAGTAATTTGCATGTACTAGTCATATTTTGTTCGGAGATGGGTTGTAGCGAATCCGGTTGATGCTATCCTTGTTGGGGTTGTATTCGACTATTTATGGTATAACCTGATTCATAGTTATGGATCGCCCTCTTGTAATTGAGGAAAGAGAGAACTATGTTATGCGGTTATTGGTGGAGTGATGAAAACCCTAGTTTTTTTCTTTCTTGAGCACAATCAATAATTTAAATTCTGTTTTAGTTAATTTTAGTTTACATTCTCAAAATCAAATCAAACTATTTTTCAAACATAACTCAATACTTTTGAACTGCTGAAGTGAATAATCAAGTCTCTGTGGGTTTTACATTCTCATTCTCAAGCCGTTTCTATACTATAATTTGACTCGTGCGCTTGCAAAGAGGTAAAACCTAGCTGTCATAAGGAATCTTTTTTTATCACTATTTTTGTCACCCCTAGACAGACATCACTCACCACCTCAATCTCGGTCGTTTGAGTGATACAACCCCAAACCCGTGTGCATGCTTCTAGCCCTAGGTCGGTCCATTGTCCCACATGGCACATATGCCAATCCAGGACCCCCACATGCTCAACTTACAACAAGTATAAGAAACTTTTCGAAACTAGATAATAATAAAAATTAAATACTTGTGATAGGATGCAATGTAATGCATATTCAAATCCTATCACTAAGGGTAACGGATATCAAGTGTCGCTTACCAGGACATCTTTGGTGCAATGGTATAACCTCACTCCCCTATTTGGGGTAGTGAGGGGTTCGAGCCTCCTAGGAGGCATTGTGGGTGTGTGGTGTGTGAGTTTCTTACCATTCAAATATATATATATATAGAGAGAGAGAGCTCGGGGACCACAAGCCCGACTGAACAACCCGAGTTTAGACCAAGTCCTCCCCTAACTTCTCTGATTCCGAAGATGCTAGCTCTATGGGTTGCGAGAACACCCCAGGCCAGTTGTTGCGACTTGATGTGGTCCAGGTGTGTACAAAATATGTGGTTAAAAACAACACCTTAAGGACGCTAGGTTTTACCCTACGCAAGTGCACGTATTAATTGTAGAATAGCAACAACTTGAGTAAGGGATATCAATCCCACAGAGACTAAGATTGGTCACTTTAACAGTTAAAAAATAATGAGTTATATTTCTAAAAAGTTGTTTGTTTTGGTGGTCGAATACCAAATTGTCTAAATTAACTAAATTATTCCAAAAAGCAAAGTAAATTAGTTTGTGATTCAAGAGAGAGAAAAAATAGGGTTTTCATCTCTCCATCACTAACCGCATAACAAAGTTCTATCAGTGTAACAATTGCAAGAGGTCTATCCATAAACTGTGAATCAAGTCATAACGCAAATAGCTAAATACGACCCCAAAAAAGAATACCATCAACCGGATTGCGACAACCCATCTCATGACTGAATTGATTAATACATGACAATTAAATTAATTTAATCTACTCCTAATGCATGAAAATAAACTAAAGCATGTCTATATTAACTCGCTAAGGCATGACCTGTGTCAACCTAGGGTTTTAAGTTTTATTACCACCATTGTGTAAAAAATCATAAATTAAGCATCCGAGTTCAAGCCTATAGTGAATAATCATGATTGTGTAAGATAAATACATTTATTCAGTCTAAGACAAGAATCAAAATAAATATATATACTTATATCAAGAATAAAAATGGTCTCTTATCTACTACAATCATAATAGTCGGTCACAATTTCCCCTCATTACAATTGAAAACAAATAAGAACTACATTACTTGGTTAGGGTTTTGCTTTAAAACCCTAGATACCGAGTTAGTTGATCAAGGCTGAGGTGAACTGCATCTTTGGTGTAAAATCGCCTTGCATAATCCTCCTCCTTGGATCTCTAGGTCTTGAATGGTTCTTCCTTCTAAATGGAATCTCCACCGTTTGATGGCAGCAACAATTCTAAATGTAAACGTGGAAGAACTCTCTGAATGAATCCCCCTTAATTCTGATATAAAACCTTGTATTTATAGACAAAGGTGTGGACAAACCCTAAGTTCGCCCATTTTGGTAATTTCACCATCAATCAATCAAAACCGTACTTTCTAATGAATAATATGTGTTTTGCATGTACTTTGAGGTGTGAGAGTCATGGATGTATCATAGAATCAAAACTAGGGTAGATCGGACATTACAACAAAAATCACAAAATTTTGTATCGCACCTACGCGTTAGGCGTAGGTTAGACGTACCTTGAGCGTAGGCTCAGGTGTAGCCTGAGCGTAGAACTTCACTTTCTGGCCACTTTTTGCTTCTATAGGCGTAGGCTTGAGCGTAGGCTTTTTTATGAAAACCACTTTTCTCCGAAACTGTGTCAAAATGACCGTTTTAATTCCACGATACTTTTTGCTTGAATTGACGGCTTCGGAAAATATCATTTTTGCCCTCCGGGAGCCATTTTTATCTCGGAAACACGTCTTTGACTTTCCTCTTGGATAGAAACGAACGTGTACTTGGTGAATTCACCAAAGTTAGCTCTATTTCTACATTAATCTCCTGAAACATGCTTAAACACACAAACTACATAAAAATACCAAATAATGGAATGAAATGACGTAACTATAGTGAGTCAAGGGGTCAAAATGTCTAACATTTGACACCTATCAAGCCTACCCGACAATCTAATCACGTAACGTCCATGAATGCGGCATGAAAACAATACCAAGAATGCACAAATGCACATAAGATCTCATTTAACTTAATTATGCTTCACATGGACCTCCTTTACATTATTTCCAAACTATAGCAACACAATTCCGATTTCTCAAATAATATGAATATTTCTTATCAATATGCCATCAACTTCATAACATGATGATAGGTGCCGAATGTTGTCCATTCTAGGCCCCTAAGTCGGTTTTGTTAAGTCTTTATCATTCCATTACTTGGTATTTTTATCCGGTTTGCATGTCCTAGTGTGTTTCAGGGGCTTAATGAAGAAAATAAGCTAACTTTAGTGAATTAACCAATGTTGAGTTTGTTACCACTCAAAAAGACAAGAGAAGCGGAGTTTTCAAGTCAAAAATGCATTCTAGAGGGGTAAAACGGACATTATACAAGTCATATACTTGGATATACGAGTTCTAGAAGCAAACGGTGTCCGAAAATGGTGAAAAATGCAAAAATTCAATTTTTGGAAAGTGGGTTTTTACGCCTACCTACGCTTATGGGTATGCCTAGGCATAGGTCTAGTGAAAAAATTTCAACCAAATTCAAACAACAATAACTTGGTTAAAACATGTCCAAATTGAGTGCTTCTTGAGTTTAAACTCAAGAGCTTGAAGTCAGCTTTCCAACAAAAAACGTATGCCTCAATAGGAGTTGTGTAGCTCGAATTATGATTAAAAGAGTGAGAGGTGTCCTGCAGAAAATTGCACTACACAAACCTTCGCCTATGCGTAGGCCTTAGGCATAGGTTGCAGGCTAAAATTCCTAGTTTGATCCGAATTGATCCATTAAAACCCGGGATGACTTTGTGTGCTCCCCAAGATATGCCAACACGTGTATAATGCATATTTATATTAGATTTGGGGAGATTTACTCATAATTGAAGGGAAACACATCAAAAAGGAATCCTACTCCAAGTAAGGCAAGTCTAATGCAAGTGGGACTCTTCTAAACTTATTCTATAAATACCATGGTCTGATTCAGATCTATGAAGCACTACCTCTGGAGATTTACATCTCTTAAAGAAGGGAGTCATTCAAGACCTAGAGATCTGGAACAGACTACCATGGAGGGCACCCGCTATCATGAGCAACTAAACTGATATCTAGGGTTTTTTAGCAAAACCCTAGCCAAGTAATGTAGTTTATTTATTCGTTTCAATTGTAATGAGGGGAAATTGAAGACCACACATGTGATTATTGTGTAGATGAGAGACCATAGTTATTTAATATAAGGGGTTTTATATTTATTATACTATTTGTCTTAGATTAAATGAATGCATTATCTCAATCAATCATGTTTATCTGGTGTTTTCTAGCGTATCATGATTTTTTACACAATAGTGCTTAACACCCGAAACTCTAGGTTTAACGATGAGGTGATATAGACATGCTTTAGTTTAATCTCATGATATAGGAACATATTAGAGCAAAGTAGTTTGTATGCACAAATCACACTCTATCTGAAGATGGGTTATAGCGAATCCGATTTACGATATCTCTTTGGAGAATATATTTGACTATTTACGGTATAATATGATTCACATGTGATGGATCAAATAGATAGCTATATTATACGGTTAATGGTGGAGCATGAAAACCCTAGTTTTACCTCTACTGTTCTTGTCTCAATCTATCTTTACTTGCTTTATTAGTTAATTAGTTAAGAAATCACAAATAAAAAATCATACTTTTATAGCAATTCAAGAGTATTACTTTTGGGTTCGATAACACTTCTCAAGTCAAACTATACTACAATATGATTCGTGCACTTGCGATAGGTAAAAATAGGTCATTGTAAGGGTCCCTTTTTAAACACTATTTTTAACCCTACCAATTCGGGGAATGTTGCATATTATAATTCATACAATCCGACTTGGATAAATCATCCCAATTTCCAATACCACCAACCAGGTATAGGAAATTCATATCAAAGTTTTAATGAAGATCCACGGTATTTTCATCACGGATTAGGTTATCGACCATATAGTCAAGATTCTTATCTTCAACCATCTAATCAATTCCAATTTAAAGAGTCATGTGCATATTCGTGTCCGAAGCCATTGTCTTTTGAAGATAAATTCTTAGCATCTTTGAGCAAAATCGAAGAAACCATCCAAAATTATGAGGAGACCACATACAATAGAGACAATTCATACTTTCCAAACAATGAAAGTCCTCAACCAAGTTTCAATAGAAGCCAACAACCATTCAGTACTCAGAACTTTCAATCTACTAATACCCAATCATTCCAACCCATCGACTAGAATCCGCACTAGTTTCAAAATTAAAATTCACCATCTAGACCACCTGATTTTGAGGATGAAATGATGAACACCTTGAGAGATTTTAAAAACTTATCTAATCATTTTCAGGCAATCATCCAATTGATGCACTCTCATTCTCAAGCCCTTACTAAGTTAGAAACCCAAGTAGGGCAACTAGCTGATATTTTAATTATGAAAAGGGAGGAATTGCCAAATCAAGTGGTAGTTAATTTTGAAGATGAGGAGGATGGTTATAGTGAAACGGAGGAAAGAGTTAAAACAAAGAATGACATTTCACCGGACGAGTGTGCGTAAACCATTCCTTTACCGCAAGAGCCAAAAGAGACACCATATGAACCTAAAACACTATTTACCCAATATCTCGATGAGCTGCGTCTTGAAGATAAACAAGGAGGGGATGCCTACTACGTAATTGACATGATTGATAAGGTGATAAAGGACCTATTTCCTTATTCGTTGATAGAAGAAATGTTGAACACTGATGCGACGTTAGGTGTGTATAAATATGTGGTTAAAAATAACACCTTAACGACTCTAGGTTTTACCCTACGCAAGCGCACATATCAATTGTAGAAAAGGAAATGGCTTGAGTAAGGGATATCGATCCCACAAACACTAAGATTGTTCACTTTAGCAATTCAAAAACACTGAATTATATTTTCTGAAAATGGTTTGTTTAGGTGGTCAAAGACCAAATTATCTATTTTAACTAAAATTATTTAGAAAGTAAATTAAATTGGTAATGATTTAGATGAGAGAGAAAACTAGGGTTTTCATCACTTCACCACTAACAGTATAATATAATTCATCACTGTATCAACTATAAGAAGGCGATCCATAACTGTGAATCAGGTCGTACCGCAAATAACTAAATACGACCCCAAAAAGGAGTACCAACAACTGGATTGAGACAACCCGTCTCATGACTGGCCTAACTAGTGCATGCCAATTATATTAATCTAATCTACTCCTAATGCATGAAAATAAAGTAAAGCATGTCTATATTAGGTCGTCAAGGCATGACCTGTGTTAACCTAGGGTCTCAAGTTTCACTACTACCATTGTGTAGAAAACCATAATTAAGCATCCGAGTTCCTGTTCATAATGAATAATCATAGTTGTGCAAAATAATATATTCATTCCATCTAAGACAATAATTTAGAGCAAACATATAATTTTATATTGCAAATCAGTATGGTCTCTTAAGTACTACAATCATCACAGTATGGTCAACATTTTCCCTGCATTACAATTGAAAATAATGAAAGAACTACATTACTTGGCTAGGATTTTGCTAGAAAACCCTATATATCGAGTTAGTTGGACATGGTGGAAGGTGACTACATCGATGATGTAGAAACGATCTCCATAGTCTTCTTTTTCGGATCTTTAGGTTTCGAATACTCTGAATGTATGAACGTGAACCTCCACAACTGAACAACCCTAATGAACGTCTCATTCAAAAATAATAATCATCTCCTCACACTGATATATGATTGTGTATATATAAACAATGATGTAAAGAGGCCATTTTCAGTCTTTTCACTCTCAACTTCATGCAAACCCTAATCTTCTGATATGTATAAGTGTATATACATGTATATATAGGTCTGGAGTCACAAGCAAGTCTTCACATCGAACCGAGGGTAGAATAGGCAAAACTCTCCAAAAAACACAAATTCTTGCCGCACATACGCTTTAAGCGTAGCTGGCCAACGCTTCAAGCATATGTCCAGGCATACCTCCAAGCGTAGAAATGTGATAACCTGCCACTTTTTGAAACTGAAAGCGTAGAAAAAAGTGTAGGTATTTTATGGAAAACCATTTTTCTCCGTGAATGCACCAAAACGACCGTCTTAAACCAACGATACTTTTCGCAACAAATGACGGCTTCTGGAAATGTCATTTTTGCCATTCGGGAGCCATTTTTGTCTCAAAATGTTTCCTTGACTCTCCTCTTGGATAGAAATAACACACTCTTTAGTTAATTCACCGAAGTTAGCTCTATTTCTTCATTAAGCTTCTGAAACATGCTTTAACACACAAACAACATAAAAATACCAAATAATGGAATGAAATGACGTAACAATAGTGAGTTAAGGGATTAAAATGACTAATATTTGACACCTATCACACCCCGAAACTTACATACTGTTAGTCCCTTAGCAATAAACTCAGGGAACTTTCCTATGATGAATTTTAATCTATCTACTCTAACTAACGTAACCAAATCCCTTGCTTTCGTGAGGGTCGACGATTACACTTAGCACGTGTAACAAGCCTTTTAAACCCCTAAGTTACCCCTAGTGGACGAGTGAAGTCTCATGAAGGTTTCAAGTGATGGTACCTATAAAAATCTCAGTTCTCTATAATCATGTAGTCATGAGTTCACAAACAAGTTTAATTAAATCATGATATAATACAAAAGATAGTATGGATGCAAATACTCCCACTTACTACCGAACAACAATTATATCAAGCTCGGTGTCATGAATGGTTCCCACTATAGTGAATGATTTTGCTACTTTCTACTCTGAATCTAGACAACCTTCCGTGATCTTGTGAACACTCAACTATGATATTTCAGTTTCTCTTCTCCTACTTCATTGATCAAACTTTGTCATTTTTAATAAAAACGTACTTTTTCCATCTTTCCACTTTTCATCCCTTTTTTTTTATCTTTCTAAGTTCCGGACTTTCCAACGAGGATATTTAGTCCCGACCAACTGGGCCCGAGCTTTTTCTATGGGATTTATGCTCATTAGTTTTATATCCTTTAAACGCGAACAATGATATTGGTGATACCAAGGCCTCGTTACTCAGATCAAAGAACTATTTTTTGCATTTTATTTTCTCAATAATTTTTTCAATTTTCTCCATTTCAACCATAACATCTGCCCTTTTCCCCTTTTATTGTGGCAAAATTATTTTTTCAACTACATAGTCAAAGATCAACCTATTTCCCATAGTGAATCTGTGTTTGTGCTTATAGGTCAAAGTGGTCCTTCTTGATTTCAATTTCACTCATTCACGCACCCATGTAAAAGCAAATCACTTCACTAACTCGATCTAATCATTACTCTCATGAATGAGAATATTACATTACATACTACTCATGCATTATAAACATAAACTCAATCAACTTGTAATGCAAAACTTCACGCGTGAAAACAAATAACTGCTCCAAAATTTTAAAATTTCAATTTTTTCCGAAAATTTTCCATTCCTTGTAATTCAATACCCTCACCCCCAAACTTAAATCAGACCATGTCCCCATGGTAAAAAATAATATAGGAGAATAGATATAGTTACCCTTGAAGTTCAATTTTGGCTTCTAAAGCAAAGCATGAATCCCCTCCCCTAAACTTGATTTGAATCACCTGTAAATATAATCAACAAAGCACAAATACCCAATCATAGCAAGGGAAAGGAAATTTCAAAAAAATCTATAAAGTCACACAAATTTTTCAAGGAATTAAAAATTCTCTTTTTTTTAATTAAAATTAATGATAATAAAAAAAATATGATTTGGCCTTACGGGCCTACAATCCTACAAAAAAAA
Source organism: Cornus suecica (assembly GCA_963922005.1). NCBI lineage: Eukaryota > Viridiplantae > Streptophyta > Magnoliopsida > Cornales > Cornaceae > Cornus > Cornus suecica. The sequence goes on along the minus strand of OY998243.1, from coordinate 34,250,759 downwards.
ATAAAAAATAAAGACGTGGCCTTAAGGTTCTACCGTCCCTAAAAACAAAACAAAACAGAACAAAAAATCCTAATACTAAAACTAAACCCTAATCTCAACTCCTCTTCATCATCACTAGTCGTGGCGCTCTTTAACCATATCCGAAAATCCACTGTCTTTTTCAACTTTTCCAAATCTTCCTCCGAATATATCTTCATAATTGTCCATCGCCTCTCATCCAACTCTTCTATCCTATCACCCAATTTCTCAGCAATGATCCTTGATAATAGAAACGGGTATGGAAGATAATGTTCAAAGTCATCAGCACCCACCCATTCTCTACTCACGATTGCTCGGGCAATCGATATCTCAGCCATGATCACCATTGGAATACACACTTTATACCCATAAGTTATGGCATACAACGTTCTAAGCATCGTGTGATCCCTTACACTAGTCCGAGTATTTAGTCGAATTTGAGCCGAAATGACACAATCTAAATAAAGCAGATTCGAATTCAACCGCTAATTTTCTTACGTCTTATCTCCTAGATCTGACATAGCACACAATTCTCTCACCATCTCCTCATCCGTATGGGGCCAAACCTGAGGATGTTCCATCAGTCTTCCTTATAAGTTTGTCGGATTACCAATCGGTATATTCCACGCATCGGCAATACTTTTCCTTCCTATCACTATAGGAGCACTCCACTGAGTCACTTTAGCCGACATAACCTCAAATCTTGGCGGTCCAGTAATCTTCATATTTTGATAGAACTTTCAAACCAAGCCCGGATATACCTTCTCTCCCGCCGGTTGCTCAAAACTTCTCAATCCTCGTTCCTTAAGGATTATCCTCCTGGGTGCAGTTAATACTCAGTTCATCCTTTCCGGACAAAATACCTCCTCAAATTGCAGCATGCACTCCATAAACGACCTCGGTGTGGTTTTTATTCTTTTTTAGGCTTATTGCTCTATTATTTGAACTTTCGACCTCTACATGATGTTCTTCACCCTCAATGAATTTCTCCGAGTCAGAATAATTCTCATGATCACCAACCATCCTCACACTAAGAATAAAAAGAAGAAGAAGAAATAATAGAACAAGATAATCTAGCCTTATTGCTAAATTATTGTGAATTGTGTATTGTGCCTTCTTTATAGGTGTATTTTTAGATGGATGTAGTAGAATCAAAGAGGAAAAGGATTTAAAACCCTTGGATCAATAGGAAAGTAGAAGCAATGAATAATCCAACTCCAACTTGTACTTCCATTCCACTTCCTTGTCGGATTAGGATTACTCTAAGACCTCTACAAAAAATCCTAAAAATACCTTAAACAAATCCTAATAGAAATACAGATACAAACCAGGCTAAAACACTGCTTAAAGAGGGAGAATTTTCACTTTTTCAAAATCCACCTCGTAGTACCCTATGCTTTAACCGTAGGTTGGCTTGGAATTTTTTTTTTCCACCTAGCACTCTTTTGATCAATCTAGCACATACACCCCTAAACTTAAACGCACAAATGTCCGCATAGTACGATATAAAATTTTGAAATAATTCAAACTATCAGCACATGTAAAATAAGTGTAAAAATCCGGGGATATAACTAACGCAGTATGATTGATCATAAAAATTGTTATTTTATACACTGAGAAAATAATAAAAAAATTTAGAAAATAATCATCTAAGCGGTCACATAAAGCCCTATACAAAAACCTCACTAAAACTATACTAGGCCTCATCATCAGAGGTTGGTGGTGTTGGTGGAATTTGCACACCCATATGTTGATTTATACGATCAATCCTATGAAATAACCGCCCTGATCTCGCCGACGGCGCATTGTCTCACGCTGCCTAGCCTGTCTCTCTTTTGCCAATCTCTGTTCCAGCCCCTGTATTCATGCAATAAGATTATCAAACTGTGTCTGAGACAGAATAACAGTACCACCCGCAGATGCCTCTGACAACACAACCTCCTCCTCAGCAACAAGCATATGTGGCATATAAGCATCGTCATCAGCAGCCTGAGCATCCTGAGCCACACCCGTATCAGCCTGCGCCTCGACATGTGCATCCGGGGCTGGTAATAGACTAAACCCTGGTCTTTGTCTCATAATAACATCCCCATTCAACCGGGTCCAAACACCGGTCCATATCCCTCTGGCATACGAGGAAACATCTCTGAATCTTTCTCGCTCACCTGCATACATCTTAATCCCGACATCCATCATCAGCTTCATCAGTAAGCATGTGAATCAAATGAAGAATAGACGTTGTTGAACCTTAGTCTCTTTGCGTAAATGGATTTAATGTGTATACAGGCCCTCCCACAAAATCCGGGGAATAGAAATCCACCCCCCAAACTCGAAAGCATAGTGGAGGGCCAGAAATGGCGCATAACACATGGTAGTATGACTGTGAGGAAGAATATGGGACCGGACTATCACATCCCAGAAATGGCGCATCAGGTGATAGTTCGCCTTCTTTGTGCAGTTCCTATGCCTATCAGCCCACTACCCTATGATTTGAAGTACAACAAGATAAAAAATAGATGGTAATACCTCAAGCATAGGTGGGAACTCAACAACTAACTTGGGTGGACACTTGTCCGGAATACCCCATGCATCAGCAATAGTCATTCCTCTGCTGAAATGCTGCATGTTTAGCCAGAACTCCCGGATTATATCCTTACAAATATGCGGGGTAGAAGGGGCAAGAATAGGTAATAATTGGCGGGCCCTCAGCCGGCCTATCATCCAGGAAGGTATAGCTTGTAATCCATCAAATATCCTCAATAAATATGTATGCTCTTGCTGATACCCCTTCCGGATCGCCCGGTTTAGTAAATCCTCAACCGATGATGTCCGGGGCATAGGTAAAAATGTAGTCAAAACTCTGGGGTCACCCTCTATAGGTGGCTCAGGTACCCCCTCATCCACATGATCAACATCCTCCTCATCGGCATCATCCTCCTGCTCAGCATCATCCTCATACTCAACACTATCACACTTAGTATCTTCCTCCATCTCTTCAGCCTACGGCTCATACATAAGTGGCAGTAATGGTGCCCATGGAGCAACTGGATCAACAATAAGTCAACCATATGGCAAAAGGATTTCGGGTCCCTGTATAGAGTTCTCTGGTACCTCCGCCTCAAAAGATGAGGAAGATGAAGATGTGGAATCGATATAATGTGGTCTCGCTGCGCGTGCAATCTAGTGGTGAATAGGTGCTCAGTCAGGAGACGATGATCTCGACCTCCGCCGAACATTATGCTCTACTAGTCTAGTCGCCTCGGCCACTCGCCTTCTTGTGCCCTTAACCCATATCATACCTATAATATGGAAATTTCAAAAAGTAAGCGATAATAATCTGGACACCAAATCAAACTCAAACTAATCTAAATATATCCAATACGATGATTAAACAAGCCGTCATCCCAAAAATTCAATATTCAATCCGCTTTCAAAGTCGAAAAACTCAACTTTTTGGAAAATGGATCAAAACACGATTTTGATTGGACTCGTTCTTCAATACTAGTTTAGAATAGTTAAATAAGTCATTTGAAATAAAAATAATGGAACTTACCTCACCGGATCGAGAGAAATGATGATTTTCCAAAAATTGAGTTTCAGAGACTTTTCAAGTTCTTCACGCGAATCCGGATCAATCACAAACTAATCTAACGATCCGCCGTTAAAGGATGATGAGAAATCGGATGAATAAACGTTAGAAATAAATATCATAAATATTGGTGGAGAAATGAGGGAGAGATAGGAGTTTGAATGGAAATGGAGGGAATGGCCTAACGGGTTTGTTTTATAACAGGCCCGTCACTACACTTGAAGCTTGAAGCGTAGGTCCAGATGGCCCAAAAAACAATTTCCTTCTTCAAATGTCATCTTCAACCCCTTCCACTCTTAATGCTTCCTACACCCCTAGCTCATCTTCTTGGTTTCATTTACACTCCGTACTCAAATGATGATAGCCTCGCGACTCGAGTTTACATACTCGATCTTAAATACCGAAATGACTAAATTACCGTTTACAAGTACAAACTATGATCAAAATCTACTCTTCATCACCTAATACCAATATTTAACATCGTTGGTGTGACGTTGATGCCTCTCAATACTCTGGATCAAGCTTATCCAGCTCGGGTAGTGGTTCAGTTAGATCAATCGTTTCTACCATATACTCAGCTGGTTGAACCTCTATGTAATACTTCAATCTTTATCCATTCACAACAAACTTCTTTCTAATGTCAGGATCATTGAGCTCCACGGCTCCAAGGGGGAAAACCTTCGTAATCTTTTATGGCCCATCCCATCTCGATTGGAGCTTACCAGGAAATAACTTGAGTATCCAATTAAACAGCCAAACCTTTTGGCCCCGATCAAAAAATTTCTTTCAAATGACACACTTTTTTTCTAGCCTTATAAATTCGAGAGTTTTCATACACATTATTTCTCAACTCCTCAAGCTCTTGAAGTTGGAGTTTCTGTTGCACACCAGCTTTCTTTATATCAAAATATAGTCTTTGAATAGCCCATTATGCTCGGTGTTCCAGCTCTACAGGGAGATGACATGCTTTACCATACATAAGATGATATGGTGACATACCAATTGGTATCTTAAACGCAGTCTTGAACGTCCAAAGTGCATCATTTAACCTTCGTGGTCAATCCTTCAAATCCAGACGCACAGTTTTTTCCAAGATATTTTTAATCTCCTTATTAGAAATCTCCACTTGACCTTGTGATTGGGGGTGATATGGCGTACCAATTCTATGAGTAACACCGTACTTCTCACACAGAGTAGGAAGAAACTAGTTGTCAAAATGGTTTCCACCATCACTGATCAAAACTCTTGGTATACCAAATCGTGAGAAAATGTTCGACTTTATAAACTCTTCCACCACGTCTTGGTCAACACGTTTGGTGGCTATAGCTTCTACCCATTTCGAAACATAATCAACGACCACAAGTATATAATCCTTCTTATCTGCTTTTGAAATGGTCCCATGAAATCAATACCCCCCCCCCAACATCAAATAATTCTATAATCAGAATCAGGGTTAAAGGCATCATGTCTCATCGAGATATGGATCCAAGCTTTTGACATCGTAAACATGCCTTGCAAAACTCGAAAGCATCCTTGAATATGGAAGGCGAGTAAAATCCACTATGCAGCACCTTATGGGCTGTCTTCTGAACTCTGAAATGCTCTCCATACTCCAACGTGTGATAAAATGTCAGTATGCTTTGTACCTCACTCTCGGGGACGCATTTTCTGATAATCTGATCGGAGCAATACTTGTACAAATGCGGATTATTCCAGATATAGAATTTGACTTGGTTGAAGAATCGGTCTTTCTCATTCTTAGACAATCCTTTTGGGATTCGACCTGTGGCTTTATAATTGACAATGTCAGCATACCACGGTATTTGTTCCACAACTACTACATTGAACAGATGTTTATCAGAGAGAGAATCCTTAAAAGGAGTAATTTCCTTTGTTGATTTGACAATAATCCTTGACAAATGGTCCGCAATAACATTCTCAGAATCCACCAAATCAGTCGGGGCTTTGAGTTTTTCTTTTTCAGTAAATGCCTCAGAGCGACATGATTCGAGTAAACAACAACCTTGGCGCCCAATAGATATAATTGGAATTTATCCAAGGCGAAGACAACTGCCTGCAACTCCTTCTCGATAGTTGTGTAGTTCATCTGAGCTTCATTCAGAGTCCTACTGGCATAGTAAATGGCATACGACAACTTATCTTTTCTCTGACCCAACATAGCTACTATGGCATAGTCAGAAATGACACACATGAGCTTAAATGGTAAAGACCAATCTGGTGGATGAATAATCGGAGCTAATGCGGTTGAATACGCAACTCCTTTAAGGCATGAAGACACTCTTCATCAAAGACGAAAGTTGCGTCCTTAGCCAATAAGTGGCATAATGGTCGAGCAATTTTGCTGAAATCTTTAACAAACCTTCGGTAAAACCCGGCGTGGCCCAAAAAAGAGCGTATCTGCTTAACAGATGTTGGAAGAGGCAGTTTTGAAATTAATTCAATTTTTTCTTTATATACTTCTATCCCTTGCTTTAATACAATATGGCCTAGTACTATTCCCTTTTGAACCATAAAATGGCTCTTTTCCCAACTTAGGACCATACTCGTCTCCTTGCATCTCTTAAAAGGTTTAAATAGTTCAAAATGTTTTAAGCAATCTTCAAAGGATTCCCCAAAAAATGATAAGTCATCCATGAACACTTCAAGAAATTTCTCTACCATGTCAGAGAAGATAAACATCATACACCGTTGGAATGTTGTTGGCGCATTACGCAAACCAAATGGCATCCTTCTATAAGAAAATGGGCCATTTGGACAAGTAAAAGTGGTTTTCTCCTGATCAAAAAGATCAATTGCCACCTGATTGTAGCCAGAATACCCATCCCAAAAGCAGTAATAGCTCTGCCCGGCTAACCTCTCCAGGATTTTATCAATTAATGGCAAAGGAAAATTATCCATCCTGGTGTTCAAGTTGAGCTTTCTGTAATCAATACACACATACCACCATGCGGTCATACGCTGTGGAATTAGCTCACCTTTTGAGTTTGGAACCACGGTGATGCCCGACTTCTTCAGCACCACCTGAGTTGGACTTAGACATGTGCTATCAGAAATGGGGTAAATGATACCCGCATCTAGTAATTTCACCACTTCTTTCATCACCACCTCTTTCATATTCGGATTCAGCCTTCGTTACATTTCTCTTGATGGCTTTGCATCCTCCTCAAGATGTATGCAATGAATGCAAATGGAGAGGTCTATGCCTTTCAAATTAGCAATGCTCCATCCTATTGCCCCTTTGTTCTTACTCAGAACCTCGACTATTCTTGATTCCTATTTTTATGTCAATTTTGAAGATATGATCACATGAAGAGTCTCACCGGGTCCCAAAAAAACATATATCAACTTTTCTAGGAATTCCTTAAGTTCCAAAGTAGGAGGAGTAGTTAAGGATGGAATTGATAAAGTATTTAAAACTATCGGAAGTGGTCCAACTAGCTCCCACCATGGTTGAGTATATAAAACAGTCTCCATCTCATCCAACTTTTCATTTTGAAGCTTCCAATGTGACTCCCAATCAGCCACTTCCTCATCCGACCATTCTCTAGTCATAAATGACTCAAACTCGTCCTTCTCCAAGATTTGAGTCACAAAATCTGCTATGATATCATCCAGTTCATTGCACTCATTAATCTGGAAACATTCCCCTAATTCAGGTAGTTGGTGGCTTCCTTCGAACACATTCATCCTAACCTTCATATTTCTAAATGTCAGATCAATGGCTCTGATTCTATAGTTAATGCATGAATTTATCGTGACCAAGAATGGTCTTCCTAATATTTCTATAATGTGTTTCTTTGTGTTAGAGACAGGTTCTGTATCCAGGACTACAAAATTAACCAGAAAATAAAACTTGCCCACTTGAACAATGACATCTTTAAGAACTTCTCTTGCCTGCTTGACTAATCGATCAGAAAATTGAAGTACGACCTCAATGAGACTGAGCTCACCCTACCCTAGTTGTTGGTAGACTGAATAAGGAAGTAAGTTAATACTCGCACTTAGATCAAGAAGAGCTCTACCAATTTCCTGGTCACCAATGACACATAGAATAGTGGGACCACCAAGATCTTTCCTCTTAGGTGGAGTATCGCTTAAACGCAATGAACTCACTTTCTCATTCAAGAGTACTTTTGTTGGATTCTTCACTCTGCTCTTTCGCTTTTGGGCGCAAAGATCCCTGAAAACTTAGCGTAAGGCGGTATCTAGGCGATTACATCTAAGAGGGGTAAATCAATCTTGATTTGTTGGAATGTTTCTAATATATCAAATTCTTTCAGCTTTCCGTACTTTGCTGGCTCTCTAAGACACTGAGGAAATGGTGTTGCCTCATCATAATTCGCTTTTTCTGGCTTTTCAAGTAATGTCTAATCGACATCGTCTTCCACCGATGGTTAGTCTTTCTGCACTCTTTCAGCCTCTTTGCTTGCAGCCTCCTTCCTCTACTCTTCTTCAGCTTCCTTCATTTTCTCTTGTTCGGCTTCCTTTCTTTTCTGCAACCTCTCCTCATGCTCTGCCTCCACTCTACTCTCCACTTCCCTACCACTTCTTAGAGTCGTAATTGCTTGAACTATTTCATTAGGTTCATTAACAAATGATCAAAGCTCCAGTGCTTGTTGTGGCCTTGGGTTAGCGACCGGCTGACTAGGTAATCTTCCTGGTTCTCTTACATTCCTTGCATTTTCTATTTGGCACATCTGCATATGTAGTTATGCCAATGATTGGGTATGAATGCCTAGCTTGTTATGAATGTCCAGTATGACTTGCTCTAACCTATTAGTCTGGAAACCGGGTGGAGGAGTTTGGCTTCTTTGAGGCTGGGTTTAGTAATTATATGGATACACAACCTGATTGTTATTGTATAGCTGAAGATCTGGGGAATTATTGAATGGCTAAAGAACTTGGGAATTATTAAATTATTGGAGAGCTTTGGAACCTTGGATGTTGGTTATATGATTGTTGTCTCTCAGTGAACCTTGGTTGTGGGTTATATGACTGTTGTCTGTCTGTGAATCTTGGTTGTTGATTGGATGATTGTCCCTGTTGGGACCTTGATGGTAGATTCTCTACATTGGTAGATTTGTACGACAGGAGTGGGTGATTTCTAGCATTGGAGGTGTAAGAATTGGTGAAATGAACATTATTGGAATATTTTCAAGATACGTTGGCATCAGCAACCATAAACTTTTTCAATTCACTCTAATTTCTCTCCAAACAATGTCATGGTATTTCTCACATCATCATGCTCTATAACATAAGATTTCTCAGATCTCCTATCCAATTTTCCAACTCTAGATCTCAGCTCAGATTGCTATTGAATTGTGTTTTCATTGATATTATCAAATATCTCCAAAAGTTCTTTAGCTGGCTTCAAGATAAACTGACATTGTATTGCCGCATCCATCAAAAATTTTAGCAATATCTTGTTTAGAAAACCTATGGTGGGGACAGTTATACAAAATTTCATTATATCTCTCCCAAGCATCATGAACATATTCACCAGGTAACTGCCTAAAGCTTTTGATTGCATCTTGTGCTTCAGAGGTCTTTCCTATGGGATAATGTTTTTATATGAATTCTCTCTTAAGGGCTTCCCAATCAATTTTAATTTATCTGCTAATTTGATGTACCATCTTTTAGCTCTCTCTTTCAATGACAAAGGGAATAATTTCACTCGCAAGTCATTTTTGGGCAAATTGTCATACCTAACAGTAGAGGCTACCTCTAGGAAATCATTGACGTGCAGATATGGGTCCTTTATTATAAGGCCTGAAAATTTTGGATGCATATTAATCATACTTGTCTTGATCTCGAAGTGTTTTGCTCCTTATTCCTCCGGAAATTCAGCATAGGAGTCGTACGCATCGGGCGCGTGATATCCTTTCAGGGATGCCTCTGGTGCCCTTAGCGGGTAGGCTCTTTGGTCACCCATCGCTTCTAATTTTGACTGGTGTTGACGCTCCTCAATAGCTTGACGAATACGATGGAATGCCTTTTCGATCTCAGGATCGTACTCGACTAACGTAGTGCTCTAAATTAATTTAACTATAAACTAAAAATCAAGCTAGAATTAAATGCAAAAATCAAGGTAACACTAAAACTCACAAAAGTTCCAGACGCAACTTTAGAAGCTCCCATTTTCCCATATATGTTCTTCAGAATACCTAATGTGACGTCAGGTGTGTAAAACTATGTGGTTAAAAATAACACCTTAACGACTCTAGGTTTTACCCTACGCAAGCGCACATATTAATTATAGAATAGAAAATGGCTTGAGTAAGGGATATCGATCTCATAGAGACTAAGATTGTTCACTTTAGCAATTCAAAAACATTGAATAATATTTTCTGAGAATAGTTTGTTTAGGTGGTCAAAGACCAAATTATCTATTTTAACTAAAATTATCTAAAAAACAAATTAAATTGGTTGTGATTCTGATGAGAGAGAAAACTAGGGTTTTCATTACTCCACCATTAACCGCATAATATAATTCCTCACAATATCAACTGTAAGAGGACGATCTATAACTGTGAATCAGGTCGTACCGCAAATCGCTAAATACGACCCCAAAAAGGAGTACCATCAACTGGATTGCGACAACCCGTCTCATGACTGACCTAACTAGTGTATGCCAATTATATTACTCTAATTTACTCCTAATGCATGAAAATAAACTAAAGCATATCTATATTAAGTCGACAAGGCACAACCTGTGTCAACCTAGGGTCTCAAGTTTCATTACCATCATTGTGTAGAAAACCATAATTAAGCATCCGAGTTCCTACTCATATTGAATAATCATAGTTGTGCAAAATAATACATTCATTCCATCTAAGACAAGAATTTAGAACAAACATATAATTTTATATTGCACATCAGTCCGGTCTCTTAACAACTACAATCATCATAATATGGTCAACAGTTTCCCCTCATTACAATTGAAAACAATGAAATAAATATGATAGGTGCACAAAAGTATCCAATTTAAGCCCCTATCGTACTTTTGTTATGTCTTTACAATCCATTATTTGGTATTTTTATGTTATTTGCGTGTTAAAGCATGTTTCTGGAGCTTAATGAAGAAATGGAGTTAACTTTGGTGAATTAACTGAGGAGTGTGTTTGTTCTATCCAAGAGGAGAGTCAAAGAGGCATCGAAGACAAAAATTGGCTCCCGGAGGGCAAAAATGGCATTTTTTGAAGCTGTCATCTTCAGCAAAAAGCATTGTGGGTTCGAGACGGACGTTTTGGTGCATTCAAGGAGAAAATGTGGCTAGAAAACACAAAACTACGCTTGAAGCGTAGGACCTTGTACGCTTGAAGTGTAGGTGCATTAACTGTTAATGGTTTTGCGTGGATTTTTCCTATTTCACCCCGGGCTTAATTAGAAGACATGCCTTGCGACTCCAGACCTCTGTATACTTGCATATACATTTATATATATGAGATGTTAGGGTTTACATGAGTTTTAGAGTGAAAAGACTGAAAAGGGCTTCTCTACATCATTGCATGTATATACACGACCATACATCTGAATTAGAAGTAGTTGTTGCTTCATTAAGTCTTCATACGTTCATTTAGACTTGTTGCGGTGGAGAAGAAGAGCCATACTCATACCTTGAAAAATGGAGAAGAAGACCATGGAGTGTATCTCTACATCCATAATGCAGTCACCATCTTCTATGGCCAACTAAACCGGTATCTAGGGTTTTCTAGCAAAACCCTAGCCAAGTAATCTAATCCCTATATTTGTTTTAAATTGTAATAGAGGGGAAACTGTGACTATTCTGTGATGATTGTAGTAGATGAGTGTTCCTTTGGATTTTTATATTTGTTCTAAATTCTTGTGTTAGATGGAATAAATATAATTTTTTTATTCAATCATGATTATTCACTATGGGCTAGAACTCGGATGCTTAATTCATGATATTCTACACAATGTTTCTAAACACTTGAAACCCTAGGTTTACACAGGCCATATCTCGGCGAGATGATATAACATGCTTTTCAATTTCTGTTAGTAGGAGTATTTTAGAATAGATGCATGAACTAGTCATACTATGTTCGGAGATGGATTGTAGTGAATCCGGTTGACGGTATCCTTTTGGGGGTCATATTCGACTATTTACGATATAACCTGATTCACAAAATAAATCTCCCTCTTACAATTATGAAAATTAAGGATTATATTATGCGGTTAGAGGTGAATTGATGAAAATCCTAGTGTTCTCTATCTCTTGATCACAACTATCATTTTTATTATTTTCTTAGTTAATTTTAGTCCAATTTTCAAAAATTAAATCCAAATACTTTTTGAAAACATAATTCAATACTTTTGAATCGCTGAAGTGAATAAACAAGTCTCTGTGGGTTCAACATTCCCGTTCTCAATCCTTTCTTATATTACAATTGATTTGTGCGCTTACGAATAGGTAAAACCTAGGCCGTCATAAAGGGTGCATTCTTAACACATATTTTTAACCACACCCAACAGACATCAAGTTTTTGGTGCCATTGCCAGGACTTGGCATTATTCACAGCTTTAGTAATTTATTTACATTGAATTATTATAGTGTATCTAAAGTTAGAATTCTTGCCTTTTTGATAGATATTCTAAAAAGCATAAAGGGAGAAAGCGGAGCAGCTGAAGTTGCGTAGACGGACCTTTTATGAGTTTTAGTATAGCTAGATTCTGCACTCGATGTTTAAATTTTCTTGCTGTTAATAAGTAGAGTAATTTAAAAGTAGTAATTTGTTTAAAAAAAAAAAAGAGTTTTCATTGTTTAGTGCATGACCGATAGGACTTCTCATTTTGACCCTAATACTGCGATAGTTCCCTTTGACCCCAAAATCAAACATAACTTTCATAGAAATGGTAGAACTAGGGATTTGAACCGTTGTAAACAATTGGTTCAAGAAGAGATAGCCGATCGAGATGCTGATACAAGGAAACCACCAGCCACGTCCCTAAAGGGGTACTTTTCTCCTTTAGCTACTCAAGAGACATTTGTTGAATTTCCAGAAAAGGATCGTATGAAACACTATGAGATCAAATCTAGTGTTCTCAACATGCTTCTAAAGTACTTCGGGCTTAAGAAGGAGGATCCATACCAATATATTAACGATTTCTTAGAAATGGCCTCTACTGTTAGAATTGAGAACCTTAATGCTAATGGATTGTGTGTGCGACTATTCCCTTTTTCATTAAGAGAGAAAGCCAAGCGCTGGTACATGCCCTTACCTAACAATGTGAAAATCCATTGGAAAACCCTGAAAGCAGAATTTCTAGAGAAATATTTCCTGGTAGGAAGAACTCATGAGGCACAAGAAGTTATCACCCATTTCAAACAGTTGCCTGATGAGCAGTTCCATGATGCATGGGATAGATTTATTGAGATTCTAAGAAAGTGTCCCCACCATAAGTTCGTGGACCAAGACTTTGTACGTAACTTCTACCTTGGAATGGGGTCCGAGCATAAGAATCTCATCAATGCAGCTACAGCAGGACAATTTGCGCTCAGACCAACCAAGGAGCTGCTGGAATTGTTCGACAGTGTAAGCGTTAATTCTATTCAATACGAATCTGAGGTGAGTGCAAGAGATAGATATGCGAGAAGATCTGAAAAAGCGTTTGTCATTGATAGGAGCGATAATCATGATGATGTCAGAGAGTTGGTAGCCATGCTAGGAGAAAATTTAGATAAGTTCATCAACTTTACACAGTCAACTCAAAGAGAGGTCTTAGCAATAGGGCCATAGTTTTCACAAAATGAGTGTCAATGTAATGAAGTAGTGAGTGCGGGCACTAATGCAGCATGGTTTAATTCGAATAATTCTCCTTTTTCCAATACTTACAATTCGAATTGGCGAAACCATCCCCATCTTTTATATAGATCCCAACATGTTGAAAATCCATAACCTAATTTTCAACCGAGTCAACAATCATTTAATTCTCAACCATAATTAATGACTCGGACTTTTCAACCAATTCTCAGCCCACTCGATCTTTTAACTACCTACCCCAACCTCAAAGAGTCAAACTCCACCACCACAGCACCCGACCTATGATTTTTCAAATCTGGATAAGACCTTGCAAGCCATTCAGAGTACACAACAGACCATTCAGAACCAGCTCAGTGTTCATTCTCAATCAATATCAAAGTTGGAAGCTCAAATGGGACATGTGGCAAACTCGCAGAATAGGAGAGAAGAAGGAAGATTGCCCAGTCAACCGGTGGTGAACCCAAAGACGAAACCGATAATGGAGCTCGAATCATTTGCACAGACTTCACATGAATCGGTCCAAGATATTACGATTTTGAGAAGCGGGAAAGAGGTGGAAAACATAGTTGAATAAGAGCATGAGTAAAGGATAAGTAAGCGAAAGGAGGCTGAGAATTGCAGAGAGAACAACCTCAAGTGGTTGAAAAAGATATCGATCAGGCAGTGCCGGATGAGCCAGATAAGGCTAGTTATGAGGAAATTGTGTAATTTCCTCAAAGTCTGAGAGAGCTAGCTAAGTTTGGTAAGCATAAACAATTTGACATGTTAGAAAAATTTTGACAAGTAAAATTAATTTTTCTCTCTTAGATATAATCGGCCAAATCCCAGCCTACGCGAAGTTTCTGAAGGACCTCTACACCCAAAAGCGACAAAGCAGAGCAAAGGTCCTGAAGAAGATTATGTGAATTGAGCAAGTGAGTTCGTTGCTAATAAGTGATACACCGCCTATGAGAAAAGATCCCGGTGCTCCCACTATTCCATGTGTCATAGGGGACCAGGAAATTGGTCAGGCTCTTCTTGATCTGGGCATGTAAACTTACTTCCATACTCAGTTTATCAGTAGCTAGTATTGGGTGAGCTCAGTCCCACATCGACAATGCTTCAACTTGTAGATAGATCAATTAAGCAGGCGAGAGGAATCCTGGAAGATGTTATTGTTTAGGTGGATAAGTTTTTCTTTCCAGTGGATTTTATAATTTTCGACACAGAGCCTGTATCCGATTCAAAGAAGCATATCCCTGTCATTCTCGGACGACCGTTCTTGGCCACTGCCAATGCGTGTATTAACAGTCAGACATGAGCGATGGAGATCTCCTTTGGTAATGTGAATGTGTGGATGAACGTGTTTGATACAAATCATTAACTTCATGCAAAAATCTTGGAGAAGGATGAAATTGAATCACTTATCACTAGAGTTAGGTTGGAAGATAAACCTGAGGATTGGGAAGCATAGATGAGTATGAATTATGCAGGCTTTGTCGCATTGGAGACTGCATTGTATGGCAAGCCATGGAAGGCACCAATTGAGTCGCTTCCTACAATTTCGAGCAAACCACCACTCCATCTCTAATATCTCCACTAATCTTGGAATTCAAGGAGTTACCTGACAAGCTAAAATATGTCTTTCTTAGACCGGATAAGACTCTTCATGTGATCATATCGTCAAAGTTAATAGAAAAATAGGAATCGATTCTAATCAAAGAGCAAAGCGAGAACAAGGAGGCTACAGGGTAGAGAGTTGCTGATATGAAAGGTATAGATCCTTCAATTTGCATGCATCGCATACATCTAGAGGAGATTCAAAACCATCTCGGGAAATACAAGGAAGATTAAACCCAAATATGAAGGACGTAGTAATGAAAGAGGTGGTAAAGTTGCAAGATACGGGTATCATCTACCCGATCTCAGATAGCACATGGGTCAGCCCAACACAAGTGGTACCGAAAATGTTCGGTATCACAATTTTACCAAATTCAAAGGGTGAGATAGTTCTTCAACGTACGACCACAGGGTGGCGTGTGTGTATTGACTATAGAAAGCTCAACTCTCATACCATGAAGGATCCTGGAGAGATTAGCCGGGTAAAGTTCTTACTTCTTTTTGGATGGATACTCCAGCTATAATCAAGTGCCGATTAATCCTGTTAATAAGGAAAAAACCACTTTTACCTATCCATGCGGAACATTTGCATATAGACGGATGCTTTTTGGTTTATGTAATGCACCAGAAACATTCCAGAGGTGTATGATGTCTATTTTCTCTAACATGGTGGAAACATTTCTGGAAGTATTTATGGATGATTTTTTGGTCTTCTGAGCGACCTTTTAGGATTGTCTGAAACATCTAACACTAATACTCAAAAGATAGAGAGAGACAAACTTAATTTTGAGTTCGTAGAAGAGCTATTTTATGGTTTAGGAGGGGATTATACTTTGCCATATCATATCAGCACGAGGGATTGAGGTTGACAAGGCAAAAGTCGAACTTATTTCAAAATTACCTTCTCCTACGTTTGTCAAGCAAATAAGATCTTTTCTAGGCCTTGCTTGATTTTACCGGCGGTTTGTCAAGGATTTTAGTAAAATTACAAGGCCACTGTGTAACTTGTTAGCGAAAGATACTACATTTGTCTTCGATGAAGAGTGTTTCCATGCTTTCAAGGAGTTGCAAAATTGACTATCCACAACCCCTATCATTGGTCCTCCAGACTGGTCTCTGTCATTTGAGTTAATGTGCGACGCTTCCGATTATGTTATTGGAGCAGTGTTGGGTCATAGGAAAGACAAATTGCCGTACACTATTTACTATGCCAGCCAAACTCTGAATGATGCACAAATCAACAACACAACAACAGAGAAGGAGATGATTGCGGTAGTGTTTACCTTGGATAAGTTTCGATCATATCTCTTAGGAACCAAGGTAGTGGTATATTCGGATCATGTCGCGTTAAAGCATTTGCGAACCAAGAAGGACTTAAAACCCAGACAGATTCGATGGATTCTGCTGCTACAAGAATTTGATTTGGAGATTAAAGATAAAAAGGGTTCAGAGAATGTAGTTGTTGATCATCTAAGAGGATCATTGTTGACTCTATAAAGGAAAATACTCCTTTTAAGTATTTATTCCCAGTTCATCTGTTGTGGAACAGATACCGTGGTATGCAAATATCGTCAATTATAAAGCCACGGGTCAGATTCCGAATGGATGGTCCAACAATGAGAAGGACCAATTTTTCAGCCAAGTAAAATTCTATATCTAGGATAATCCGCAATTATTCAAGCATTGCTCTGATTAGATTATTAGAAAATGTGTCCCTGAGAATGAGGTACTGAGAATATTAAAGTTTTGCCACACGCTCGAATATGGAGGGCATTTTGGAGCTCAAAAGACAACCCACAAGGTGCTGCAGAGTGGGTTTTACTAGCCTATCATATTTAGAGATGCTTTTGAGTATTGTAAGGAGTGTTTTCAATGCCATAAGTTGGGGTCTATATCTCGACGCGACATGATGCCTCTTACCCCAATTCTGATTGTCGAATTATTTGATGTATGGGGGATCGATTTCATGGGACCCTTTCCAAAAGCTTATCATAAGGAGTATATACTGGTGGGGGTGGACTACGTCTGAAAATGGGTGGAAGCATTAGCCATTTTACATGTTGATCATGAGATAGTAGAGGACTTTGTAAAATCAAATATTTTTGTAAGGTTTGGTGTACCACGTGTGATCATTAATGACGGCGGAAAACATTTCAACAACCAGTTTCTGGATAGGTTATGTGAAAAGTACGGCGTCAATCATAGAATTTATACAACTTATCACCCCTAGACACAAGGGCAAGTGGAAGTTTCAAACAGGGAGATCAAGAATATTTTGGAGAAAATAGTTTGCCCAGATTTGAAGGACTGGCCGAAAAGGTTGGAAGACGCACTGTGGGCATATAGGAATGCATATAAGACACCAATTGGAATGTCACCATATCGTTTGGTATATGGTAAAGCATGTCATCTCCCTATGGAGCTAAAGCACCGAGCGTATTGGGCAGTTCGAAGACTGAATTTCGACATAAAAAAGTCTGGTGCTCAGAGGAAACTTTAACTTTAAGAGCTTGAGGAGTTGAGAAATAATGCTTACGAGAATGCTCAAATTTATAAAGCCCAGACCAAAGCGTTTCATGATAAACATCTCCGAAAAAAGGTCTTTGAGGTTAGCCAAAAGGTGTGGCTATTTAATTCGAGGTTGAAGTTGTTTCCTGGAAAGCTCCAATCTATATGGGACAGGCTATATCAAATCACAAACGTTTCCTCCCATGGAGTAGTAGAGCTTGATGATCCCGATACAGGAAAGCGATTTATAGTTAATGGTCAGAGATTGAAGTGTTATATTGAGGTTCAACCAATTAAATATGTGGCAGAAATAACAAATCTAATTGAACCACCGCCTAAGTTGGACAAACTTGATCTGGATTATTAAGTTACATTCACGTCGAGCCAACGACGTTAAACATTGGTGCTAGGTAAAGAAGGGTAGCTTTTGAGCCTAGTTTATACTTGTAGACAGTAATGTACTTATATCGGTACTTAAGATCGAGTCTGTAAAATCGAGTTGCGAACTCATCATCATGTAAAAAAGGACCCTAAGAACCATTAAATATGCATGGAGTTGAAGACAGGATGAGACGACGTCAAAAGAGAAAAATTAATTTTTGGAGCCAAGGAAGCGTAAGTCAAGCTATGCTTAAAGCGTAGCTGCGAGCCTGTTATAAACAGGCCCCTGACAACGTTTCCCTCCCATTCCATTCAAACACCTTTCTCTCCCTCAATTATCCACCATTCTTTTAGTGGTTTGATTCTATTTATTAGTCATACAATTCCACATCATTCCTTGCTAGCGGATCGTCAAATTAGTTGGTGATTCGTCTGGATTCGCGTGAAAAACTCAAAGTCTCCGAAACTCAATTTTTGAAAAATCATCATTTCTTTAGATTCAGTGAATTTTGTTCCATTATTTTAATTTCATATAACTTATTTAACTATTCTAAACTAATATTGACGAGCGAGTCCGATCAATATCGTGTTTTGATCCATTTTCAAAAAGGTTGAGTTTTTAGACATTGAAATCGGATTAAAGATCAAATTTTTGGGATGATGACTTGTTTAATCATCGTATTAGATATATTTAGATATAGTTTGAGTTTGATTCGGTATCCAGTTCATTATTGCTTAATTTTTGAAAATTCCCTATTGTAGGCATGGCACGGACCAAAGTCTCAGCCACCGTTGCGGTTGATCCACTGGTGCAACAGAGGTCTAGATCATCATCTCCTGCACCGTCACATATTCACCACCATAGCACACGTGCCAAGAGGCCATAGTATGTCGACTTAGCATCCTCATCTTCCTCGTCTTTTGAGGCGAAGGTGCCAGAGGACCATATACAGGGGCGTGACATCCTATTGCCACATGGTCACCTAGTAGTTGAGCCGGTTGTTCCATAGGCACCATCACCGCCACCTATGCTGGAGCCACGGGATGAGGAGATGGAGAAGGATACAGAGAGTGAGCATACTGAGCAAGGGGATGATGCTAATCAGGAGGAAGACGCCGCTCAGGGCGATGATCGAGCATATGAGAGAGTACTGGAGCAACCTATGGAGGGTGACCCCAGGGTTTTGACTACATTGTTACCTGTGCCCCTGACAGCATCGGTATAGGATTTACTATATCGGACGATCCGGAAGGGCTATCAGCAGGAGTGGACATACCTGATGAGGATATTTGAGAGTTTACAGCCAGTGCCAGCTTGGAAGATCAGCCGATTGAGGGCTCGACATCTATTGCCTATTCGAGCCCTGACTACTCCGCATATTTGTGAGGATATGATTCGGGAGCTATGGCCACACATGTGTCATTTCAGCAGAGTGTTAAGACTACAAACAATGGTCTGAGGTACTGAGATTGAGATTAATCCCCAGACTATTGCTGAGGCATGGGGTATTTTGGACGAGTGTCCACCTGAGCTAGCTGCTGAGTTCTCGCCTTTGCCCAAGGTACTCCAATCTATTTCTGAGTTGGTTACACTTCAGAGTGTTGGGCAGTGGGTCGATAAACTTCAAAACTGCACGAAGAAGATGAACTATCATCCTATGCTATGGTTTTGGGATGTGATAGTTCGATCTCAAATTCTACTGCATAGCCATACCACCATGTGTTATGCACAATTTTTGGCCCTGCACTATGCATTTGAGTTCGTTAGGCGGATTTATATCCCACGGATTTTGTGGGAGGGCCTATATACACATTATATTCATCTGTGCAATGATGTCATGCTTGGAGATGAATCTTATGATGGATGACGGGATTGAAATGGATGCGAGTGAGCGAAATAGATATAGAGAGGGTACTCCGTATGCGAAAGGGATGTGGACATGTCTGGACCCGGTTGCATGCAGATGATATTATGTAATGCCGACCAGTGTTCAGTTTATTACCGGCACCAGATTCACGGGCTCAGGAGCAGGCTAATGATGCAAGTATTGATCAGGAGGGTGAGGCAGAGGTTGAGATACCACATATGCCAGCCGTCACTGAGAGGCACCTGCGGGTGATACAATTACTCTGTCCCAAGTACAGTTTAATGCTCTTATAGCACATATAGAGGGGATGGAGCGGACTTTGGCAGAGGAGAGACAAGCCCGACAAAGGGATCAGAGGAGTTTATTTAATAGGATTGCATGTATAAGTCAGAATGTAGGTGTGCAGATTCCACTTACACCACCGACATCTGATGATGAGGCTTAGCTTAGTTTTAGTAGGTTTTGGTTTTTGTTTTCATTTTATTTTTGTTTCATTTTTTTTAGAGATAAATTATCGAGCAGATAGTTTTGTATAGGGCTTGATGTAACCGCTCGAATGATTATCTTCTAAATGTTTTTGATATTTTCATAGTTTATAAAAATACAGTTTTTATGTTCTATCCGATTGTGTTTGCAATATCCCCGGATTTTGATGTGACGGCTTGAATTGTGTTTGAATTATTTCATAAGTTTATTTCGCACTATGCAGTCATTTGTGCGTTTAAGCTTGGGGGTGTATCAGTGTTGGATGAATCGGGGAACTGTTCTATGAAAAAAATAAAAAAATAAAAAAGGAAAAAAAAAAGAAAAAGAGAACTTTGATTCCTTGAAAAAAAATGTGTTGATGTCTAGATATTTATGATGAAATTTCTTTCCCCTTGCTATGATTAGGTATTTGTGTTATGTTGATGATATCTATAGGTGATCCAAATCAAGTTTGGAAGAGGAGATTCATGTTTTGCTTTGGAATCCATAATTGAGCTTCAAGGTAACTGTATTTGTCCTCCTATATTATTTTTGACCATGAGGACATGGTCTAATTTAAGTTTCGGGGTGAGGGTATAAGATTACAAGGAATTAAATTTTTGAAAAAAAAAATTGAAAATTGAAAATTTTGGAGCAGTTCTTTGTTTTCACGCATGAATGTTTTGCATTACGAGTTGATTGAGTTTATGCTTACGATGCATGAGTAGTATGTGATGTGATATTCCTATTCATGAGAGTAATGATTAAATCAAGTTAGTGAAGTTATGTAGTTTTACATTGGTGAGTGAATGACTGAAATTGAATTAAGAAGGACGACTTTAACTTATAAACACAAGCACACATTCATTGTAAGAAATAGGTTGATCTTTGACTTTGTAGTTGAAAAATAATTTTGCCAGAATAAAAGGGGTTATGGGGAGATGTTATGGTGGAAATGGAGAAAACTGAAAAAAAATTGAGAAAATAAAAATGCAAAAATTGTTTCTTCGATCTTAGTAACTGGGCTTTGGTATCATCAATATCACTATTTGTGTAAAAAGAGGAGAAAACTAATGAACATAAATCACATGGAAGAAGCTCGAGCATAGTTGGTCGGGACTAAAAATCCTCCCTGGAAAGTCCGGAGACTTAGAAAGACAAAAGGAGATAAAAATTGAAAGATGGAAAAATGAGTTTTAACGAAAAATGGAAAAATTTGATCAATGAAGTAGGAAAAGAGAGATTGAAATACCATGGTAGAATGTTCACAAAAACATAGAAGGTTGTCCGGATTGAGAGTAGAAAATAGCGAAATCGTTCACTTTAGTGGGAACCATTAAAGTATATATAATTGTTGTTCGGTAGTGAGTGGGAGTATTTGCATCCATGCTATCTTTTGCAGTGTATCATGACTTAATCAAATTTGTGTGTGAACTCATGACTGTGTGATTATAAAGAACTGAGATGTTTGTATGTACCATCACTGGAAACTTTCACAAGACTTCACTCATCCACTAGGGGAAACCTAGGGGTTTAAAAGGCTTGTTACACATGCTAAGTGTAATTGTTGACCCTCACGAAAGCAAGGGATTAGGTTAGATTAGTTAGAGTAAATAGATTAGAAATCATCACAAGAAAGTTCCCTGAGTTTGTTGCTAAGGGACTAGCAATATGTAAGTTTAGGGGTGTGATAGGTGCTCAAAAGTATCCATTTTAAACCCCTATCTTACTGTTGTTATGTCTTTACAATCCTTTATTTGGTATTATTATATTTTTTGCTTGTTAAAGCATGTTTCAAGAGCTTAATGAAGAAATGGAGCTAACTTCGGTGAAGTAACTAAAGAGTCCAAGAGGAGTGTCAAAGAGGCATTCAAGACAAAAATGGCTCTCGGAGGGAAAAAAACATTTTTAGAAGCCATCATCTTCATCAAAAAGCATCGTGGGTTCGAGATGGACGTTTTGGTGCATTCAAGGAGAAAAGTGGTTTTTCATAAATTTCCTACGCTTGTGCCTACGCTTCCAGTTCCAAAAAGTGGTTAGAAAATACAAACAATGCTTGGACCTATGTTTATAAGGTATGATTGGACCTACACTTGAAGCGTAGGCCTGGTACGCTTGAAGCGTAGGTGCGGCAACTGTTGATGGTTTTACGTCGATTTTTCCTGTTTCACCCCCGGCTTAATTGGAAAACGTGTCTTGCAACTCCAGACCTCTGTATACATGCATATACATTTACATATATGAGAAGTTAGGGTTTACATGAGTTTTAGAGTGAAAATACTGAAAAGGGCTTCTCTACATCATTGCCTATATAGACACAACCATACATCAAAATTGGAGGTGGTTGTTGCTTCATTAACTTTTCATACGTTGATTCAGAGTTGTTGTGGTGGAGAAGAAGAGCCATACTCAGACCTAGAGAAACAAAGAAGAAGACCATGGAGTTGTCTCTACATCCACGATGCAGTCACCATCTTCCATAGCCAATTAAACTGGTATCTAGGGTTTCTAACAAAACCCTAGCCAAGATGTGACTATTGTATGATGATTGTAGTAGATGAGTGCTCATTTTGATTTTTATACAGAATTTTATATTTATTCTAAATTCTTGTCTTAGATGGAATAAATATAATTTTTCTATTCAATCATGATTATTCAATTTTTTCTATTCAATCATGATTATTCACTATGGGCTAGAACTCGGATGCTTAATTCATGATTTTCTACACAATGGTTCTTAACACTTAAAACCCTAGGTTTACACAGGTCATGCCTCGGCGAGATGATATAGCATGATTTTTAATTTCTTTTAGTAGGCGTAGTTTCGAGTAGATGCATGAACTAGTCATACTCTGTTTGGAGATGGGTTGTAGCGAATCCGGTTGACGGTATTCTTTTGGGGGTCATATTTGACTATTTGCGATATGATCTTATTCATAGTAATAGATCGTCCTCTTACAATTATGCAAATTAAGAATTATATTATGTGGTTAGTGGTGGAGTGATGAAAACCTTTGTGTTCTCTATCTCTATATCACAACTATTATTTTTATTGTTTTCTATAGTTCGATTCTCAAAAATCAAATCCAAATACTTTTTCAAAACATAATTCAATACTTTTGAATTGCTGATGTGAATAAACAAGTCTCTGTGGGTTTAACATTCCCGTTCTCAAGTCGTTGTTATCTTACAATTGATTCGTGCGCTTGCGAATAGGTAAAACCTAGACCGTCATAAAGGGTGCATTCTTAATACATATTTTTAACCACACCCGACGGACATAAAAATACATTACTTGGCTATGGTTTTGATAAAAAATCCTAGATACCGAATTAGTTGGCCATGGTGGAAGGTGACTGCATCGATGATGTAGAAATGATCTCCATAGTCTTCTTCTCCAGATCTCTAGGTTTTGAATACTCTGAATGTATGAACGTGAACCTCCACAACTGAACAACCCTAATGAACGTCTCCTTCAAAAATAATAATCATCTTCTCACACTGATATATATGATTGTGTATATATAGACAATGGTGCAAAGAGGCCTTTTTCAGTCTTTTCACTCTTAACTTCACGCAAACCCTAATCTTATTATATATATAAGTGTATATACATGTATATAGAGGTCTGGAGTCACAGGCAAGTCTTCACATTGAACCTAGGGTAGAACAGGCAAAACTTTCCAAAAACCATAAATTCTTGCCGCATATACGCTTCAAGTGTAGCTGGCCTACGCATCAAGCGTAGGTCCAAGCATACCTCTAAGCGTAGGTCCAAACCTAGAAATGTAATTTTCAACCACTTTTTGAAACTGAAAGCGTAGGCATTTTATGGAAAACCACTTTTCTCCATTAATGCACCAAAACAACCATCTTAAACCCATGATACTTTTTGCTGAAGATGAAGGCTTGTAGAAATACCATTTTTGCCCTCCCGGAGCCATTTTTTTCTCAGGCTGCCTCCTTGACTCTCCTCTTGGATAGAAAGAACACACTTTTCAGTTATTTCACCAAAGTTAGCTCAATTTCTTCATTAAGGTCCTGAAACATGCTTTAACACACTAACAGCATAAAAATACCAAATAATGGAAGGAAATGACGTAATAATTGTGATTTAAGGGGTCAAAATGACTAATATTTGGCACATATCAGACACAAGTACTAAACATGGGATGAATGTAGAGTATGACAAAGAAGGAAAATTACATGATGATTATTATTTGCTTGATGTCTTGCTCATTACTGAATGTTCACAATGGACACCGTTGAATAATTTACTCCCCACAGTTTGTCCAACATGTGGTGGAAGTGTGGCAGATAGGAAGGGTGTTGAATAGCCCTTTGCGGAGTTGTCATGCCAAAGACATTAAAGACTTAGTCCTAGGATATGAGAGATAGTTTCTAGCATCGGTTTGTAGAATAGGATGTCATTTAATTTCTTCAATTTCAATTCATAGGATTATAGGCCCTTAAGGCCAAATTAATGTTCTGTCATTAAGAATAAAAAAATAAAAATTAAAAAACTCATTCCTTGTTATATATTGGGATTCTCGGAATTTTGACTGAGTTATGTTTCTTTTTCCTTGCTATGATATTGGGTATTTGTGCTTGGTTGCATATTATTGTAGGTACCATGATTCAAGTTTGGGGGAGAAGTCGAGCTCAAAGAGTTGGAATGCTGAAATCGCGCTTCAAGGATAACTATATTCTCTTGTCATGGGTATGATTGAGAACTATACGAACATTGTTTCATTTAAGTTTGGGGGGACAGTATAGTCAGTTATAGGATAACGAAAGGAATGAAAAAAATTAAAAATTTTGAAAACAATTGGAAAAATTGAATTTTTTTGAGAAACTCTTTGTTTTCACGCATAAGTGTTTTGCATTATAGGTTGGTTGAGTATGTGTTTATAATGTATGAGTAGTATGTGATGTAATATTCCTGCTCATGGGAGTAATGATTAGATTGAGTTAGTCAAGTATTATGGTTTTACATAGGTAATTGAATTAGTGAAATCGAAACCGAGAAAGACGATTTTGAGCAATAAGCACATACATATAATCCATACTGCTGAATTAGTTGATATTTGAGTATTGAGTCAAAAACATTTTGAATACTATGAAAATATATATATATATGAAAAGAAAAAAAAAGGAAGTTAAATAGTGGAAAATCCTTGAAAGTCCAGCCTAAATGGTTTGGATTATTAAGTCCGAAAGGTTCATTATCACCTAGTGCCCTAAAGATGTCTAGCTTGGGAGTCATTGGCTCTAACGTCTACTAAAAACCACTAGAAAGTTCGTAAAAGGAAGAGAAAAGAAAAAAGAAGAAGATTAAATGAAAAAAACATAGTAAAAGAAGCAAGCAATGAGGAGATATGAAAACTATATTAATTTACTGTAGGGGGAGTTCACGTAAACACGGAAGGTTGTTTGGATTGGAAGTAGAGATTAACTAAGTTGTTACTCTAGTGGGGACCATTCTCAATATTAACTTTAGATAGTTGTTATTCGGTAGTGAGTGGGAATACCTGTGTCTGTATTATCTTGTATATTGTAGCATGACTTGATTAATGAGTATGTGAAATACATGAATATGTGAGAATGAAGGATGGAGAAGTTGTGGGTAGTATAGCTAACCCTCACGAGACTTCACTCGTCCACTAGGCATTGTCTAATGATTTAAAAGGCTTGCTAAGTGCAATCATCAACCCTCACAAAAGCAAGGGAGTAGTGTAGAAAAGGTAGAGTAAAGAATTTTTGCACATCAAACGGGGTTAAAAATGATGATTAAGAATGGCCCCTTACAACGAAAAAGTTTTACCTATCGCAAACGCACGAATCATATTGTGGTACAAATTAGCTTAAGAAAGGGAATATCGATCCTACTTAGACTTGAATTATTCAACCTAGCAATTTAAAATATTGAATTATGTTTGAAAAATGTTTGTTGGTTTGTTTTGAGATCTATAACTAATAACAGAATTTAAATTGAGATTGTGATCAAGGTAGAGAAAAACTAGGGTTTTCATCGCTCCACCACTAACCGCATAATATAGTCCTCTACTTTCTCAATTGCAAGAGGTCGATCCATCACCGTGAATCAGATCGTACCGCAAATAGTCGAATACATCCCAAAAAGGATATTATCCATTGAATTTGCTACAACCCATCTCAGGACAGAGTGTGACTAGTACATGCCATCTACTTTACTCTAATATACTCCTACAATATAAAATTAAATTAAAGCATGTCTATATCACCTCGCCGAGGAATGGCCTATGTAAACCTAGGATTTCAAGTGTCTAAGCACCCTTGTGTAGAAAATCACGCTATGTTTATGATAACATGATTGGATAAGATAATCTAAGACAATAATTAGAATAAATATAAAATATCGTGTCAAGAATAACTACGATCTCTGTTCTACGCAATCATCACAGTGTAGTCTCATTTTCCCCTCAAAACAATTGAAACAAATAAAGAACTACATTACTTGGCTAGGGTTTTGCTAGAAAACCCTAGATACCGAATTAGTTGTTCATGGCAGTGGGTGACTCAATCATTGATGTAGAAACGACTTCCATGATCTTCTTCTCTGGATCTCTAGGTCTTGAATGGCTCATCCCTTTAAATGATATGGATCTCCAGGGAAAGTGCTCTGGAAATTATGTGCAAAAGAAGCTCTCCAGATCTGTATCGGACCTTGGTATTTATAGACAAAGCTGAGGGAAATCCTAGTTGCATTAGCCTTGTCCTGCTTGGAGTAGGATTCCCCTTTTATGTACCTTTCCTTAAAAGCTGAGCCAAACCCTTCAATCTGATGTATAATATGTCTAAAACACGTACATAGAAGTGTTAGAGTTAAAGTCAAGTTAAAGGAGTTTAAGTCGGACAAGGATTGCAAATTGGCAGTTGTACCTATTATTGGTCCCTACGCTGCTACACTTAATCATAGGTCCCAGCTATGCTTAAGCTCAGCTTAGTCTGGCCCAAAAATCCCAAGGTAGCTTGAGCGTAGTTTTAAGCATTTCCGGCCACTTTTAGCTACTGTAAGCGTAGCTTAAGTGTAGCAAAATCCTTGGAAACTACCTTTTTTTATAATTGTGCCGTTAGAACCCACTCGACTCCTTTGGTATATTTCCCGAAGTTACGGTTCCGAAAAATGACGTTTTTTCCCTCTGGGAAACACTTTTTGCTTGAAAATACCTTTTTTGCTCTCTCTTTGGATAGACATAAGCACTTCCTTGGTCAATTCACCAAAGTTAGGTCGTTTTCTTCATTAAGCTCCTGAAACACGCTTAGACACACAAACTGGATAAAAATACCAATTGATGTCCCGTCGGGGTGGCTAAAAATGTGTTAAAAACAGCCTCTTACGACGGTCTATGTTTTACCTATCCACAAGTGCATGAGTCAATTGTAGTATAAAATGGCTTGTGATAGGGAATGTCGAACCCACAAGGACTTGGTTATTCACTTCAGTAATTTAAAAATATTGAATTATGGTTTGAAAAAGTGTTTTATTTGATTTTGACAATTAAGCTAAATTAACTAAAAATAGTATTTAAATGATAGTTGTGATTCAAGATAGAGAGAAAATTAGGGTTTTCATCGCTCCACCACTAACCACATAATACAACTTTAAATTTGTACAATTGTAAGAAGGGTGATATATTCCCATGAATTAGAATGTACGCAAATTGTCGAATACATTCCCAAAAAGAATACTATCAATTGGGTTCGCTACAACCCATCTCTAGACAGAGTGTATCTAGTGCATGTTGTCTACATTACTTTAATCTACTCCTAAAACATGAAATAAAACTAAAGCATGTCTATAATACCACGTCAAGGAATGGCCTGTATAAACCTAGGATTTCAAGTGTTAAGAACCATTATTGTAGAAAATCACAATTTGTTTGTAATAATCATGATTGTGTAAGCAAGTATACTCATTCAATCTAAGACAAGAATTTCTGAATAAATATACAAACTTGTGTCAAGAATAAAACCGTTCACTCACTACAATAATCATCATGGTATAGTCTAATCTTCCCCTTCATTACAATTGAATACAAATATTAAAAGCTACATTACTTGGCTAGGTTTTTGCTAGAAAAGCTTAGATACCAGTTTAGCCGTTCATGGTTGGAAGAGACTGCACTGTTGATGTAGAATCAGCCACCATGGTTGTCTTCTCTAGATCTCTTAGTCTTCTATGGCTTCTTCTCTTCAAAATAAATATAACTCTAGAGGCTACTCTGAAATTTGAACATATGAAAAAGCTTTCCACAACTGATGTGAAGTTTGATATTTATAAGCAAAGGCCAATGGAAACCCTAATGGTTACCCTTTTTGGTCATTTTACACAAAAACTCATAAAATCCATATACTCTGATATATATATATATGTATTTCCATGTGTATTGAGGTATCAAGTCATAGCCGCCACAAGGAAAACAAGTCGAACACAAAACAGACTTTTCAGCATCTTCAAAATCACTAGAGAAATACGCGTGGCCCGTAGAGACCCTACACGTGGCACGTACACAGGACTACGGGTGGCGTGTAGCCCCTTCTGCAAGGTCCGTAGGTAGTCCGTCAAAACAGCCTTTTCTAGCCACTTTTAGCTCTAAGTCCGTAGGTGGTCCATAGTATTTTTCATGGAAATCACTTTTGTTGGTAGTTGCACCATTTAGACCCCCTCAATTTCATTAGAATGATTCTTGAAATTGCGGCACAAAAAAATACTATTTCTGCCATACGAGAGCCACTTTTCTCTTGAAAACACCTTTTTAGCTCTCATCTTGAATAGAATTGAGCACTTCTCTAGCTAATTCACTAAAGTTAGCTTTTTTCTTCATTAAGCTCCTGAAACACACTTAAACACACAAACAACATAAAAATACCAAATAACAGAATGAAAAGATGTAATAAATGCAAGATAAGGGCTTAAAATGGATAATATTGAGCACATATCACACCCCCAAACTTACATATTGCTAGTCCCTTAGCAAAGAATTCAGGAAAACTCTCTAAACCTACCCCATGATGATTTTTTTCTAACTAACCTATACTAATCTACAATACTCCCTTACTTTCGTGAGGGTCGACGATTACACTTAGCACGTCTAACAGGCAATTTAAACCCCTCGGCAACACCGAGTGCACGAGTGAAGTCTCGTGAGGGTTAGTTATATTACCCACAACTCCTCCATTCTTCGTAATCACGCAATCATGATTTCAGACACCCATTAACCAAGTCTTAATACAATGCATAAAAGAATATAGATACGAATATTCCCACTCACTACCGAATAATAATTATCTCGAACTTCATGTCATCAATGGTTCCCACTTAAGTAAATGACTTCGTTAATCTCTACTCCCAATCCGGACAACCCCCCGTGTTTTTGTGAACATTCTACCATGGTATTTTAATTCTTCTTCTCCTACTTCATTGATCAGACATTGCCATTTTTGTTTTCATAAAAACTCATCTTTCCATCTTTCCACTTTTCATCCCTTTTAGTCTTTCTAAGCTCCGGACTTTCCGGCGAGGATTTTTAGTCCTGACCATCTGGGCCCTAGCTTCTTTATTGGGATTCATGTTCATTAGTCTTCTTCCATTTTTACGCAAACAATGATATTGGTGATACCAAGGCCCGATTACTCAGATCGAAGAAATACTTTTTGCATTTTATTTCTCAAAATAATTTTCAACTTTCTCCATTTCAACCATACATTCCCCTTCTCCCCTTTTATTGTGGCAAAATTATTATTTCAACAACATATTTAAAGATTAATTATTTATCCCATAGTTAATGTGTGTTTGTGCTTATAGGTCAAGGTCGTCCTTTATAAGAACACTTTTGTGTATTGTTTATTTATGGCATGTTCTAGATAATAACCATATTGAGTGTTAGATAGGTTGGTTTGATTTCAATGACATCGATAAGTTTCGTCAAAGGCAGAATCAAGCGTTGAAGTAATGAAGAATACAATTGAAGCACGAAAGTGAGCATATTGAGATAAAATGTCTCCTAGAGGGCGAAAATGACATTTTCCAAAGCCGTCACTTCAAGCAAAAAGTATCATGGGTTCAAGAGGGCCATTTTGGCACAGTTGCGAAGAAAAGTGATTTTAACAAAAATGCCTATGCTTAAGCCTACACTTTCATCTTCAAAAGGTGGCTGGAAAACACATTTTTACGCTTGGACCTACGCTTGGATGTACACTTGGACCTACACTTGAAGCGTAGGCCATCTACGCTTGAAGTGTAGTTACAATAAAGTTTGTTCTAAATTTTGCTACGATGTATGATTTGCCCAAAGGTTGGTTTTATGATATGTCCACGACTTATATACATCAAAGTGGGTGCTATATACATGATATTCACCAAAACATAGGGTTTGGATGTGAAATTATGATAAAGGGCAAACTTAGGGTTTGAATCATCATTGTCTATAAATACCCAAGTCTTCAACAATAGGAGGCACATCTTCAAGAATTCTCTACAAGTTTTCTACAGCTTCATCTTCTTCTACAGAGATATACATATGGTGAGAGAATATTATTGAGTGATTAGAGATACACAAGTTCTTTCTTGTTATTGGACGTCTTCAATCGTGCTTCTACATCGACGATTTCTATGCATGATTGAATGTTATAGTTGCTGAAAAATCCACACACCATCTATAGCAACATGGTTGCATTGATTCGTTGAAGAACGGAGTCATCTGAGTGCGGAGATCGAAGCAGGAGGCTTCGTGGTGATTTTGATCTATTGAGAAGTAGAGCCATCAGAGTACAAAGATCGGAGTGAAAGCTTCATGGAGCATGAGTAAATATAGACTTTCAGACGTCGAGTGAATAACAACAAATTACAATGATTGTAAGTTCTATTTTCATAGAGTCTGTACAAATTCTCTAATTCATAGTGCATCGATACCCGAGTGTATCCATGATTTTTACTTGGAGTCTTTCTAAGGTTTTTCACGTAAAAATCTTTGTGTCTTCTCATGATTTAAATTTCTGCATTTATATTCATATTTGATTGATTTATTTATTTTTGAGAATTGAATTGAAAATTATGGTTGTGACTAATTAAAATTGAATTTCTGCTAAATAATTTTAATTAATCATAAAATCGACAAAAAGCCTATTCACCCCCCTCTAGGTTGTTTTCACTATCGTCTAGGTAATTTCAAATTGGTATCAGAGCGTGGTTGCCCCGATTTCGGTTAACTACCTAGGGTTAGATCGTGGACTTAGACGATGGAAATGCCTCGTGAAGGAGGTTCTATATCTAGATCCCTTTTGTTTGATGGGTCGAATTACACATATTGGAAAGCGAGAATGAGAGCATTTTTTAAATCTTTAGATGAGAGAGCGTGGAATGCTGTAGAAGTAGGATACTCACCTCCCACTGTGAAAGACGATGCGACTAATGAAGTGAAAGAAAAATCGTCAAGCGAATGGACTGCTGCTGAGACGAATAGCGCGAATTGGAACTCAAAAGCTTTGAATGTGTTATACAATGTTGTTACTCCAAATGAGTTCAAGAGGATTACTATGTGCGTAATTGTCATAGAAGCTTGTGACATTCTTCAAGTCACTCATGAAGGAACGTCAAATGTGAAACAATCAAAGCTTCAAATTTTGAATTTTCAATTTGAACAGCTTAAGATGGGGGAGGATGAGGTCTTCACCGACTTTAAGACTAGATTAACTAATATTGTGACAGGCTGTCACAATCTAGGTAAGCCTAATCCTGATACTATGATAGTAAATAAAATCCTTAGGTCTCTTCCTGAACATTTTCGATCTAAGGTCACTGTCATCTCAGAAGTTATGAGTCTTAAAGAAATTAAGGTTGAAGAATCGGCTGAAAATTTAAAATATTATGAGATGGAAATGTTAAAAAATCCCCCTAAGAAGGGTAGTGGCAAAAAATAAAAGAGCATAGCTTTCAAAACCAATAGGGAGGGTCATGTTAAACCTGATGAATAAAGTGACTTAGGTCTAAATGATATTCCCATGTTTGTTAAGAGGTTGAACAAATTTGTTAGGGCTAAACAGAATAGCCAAGGACAAAAATTTGGGGATAAGTTGGGTGAGTCTAGAAGTATAAATAAGACTCAAACTAGGAAGGACAAATATGATCCTAGAAAGACGTAATCTCAATGTTTTGAATGTCAATGATATGGTCATATAGCTGCAGAGTGTGCAAACACTCTGAAGAAATCCAAGGGATTAGCTGTTAGTTAGGATGATGACTCTGATAATGGATCAGCTAGTGATGCGACAGAATCAAAAGTAGGTGATGATTCTGAGAATTTCACTGTGTTTGTTGTACAGAGGAAGGAGGTTAAAGAAGTTGTTTCAAGTTTGGCGATGTTTGAAGAAGAAGATTCTAAGAGTGATGAAGATTGTGATAAAACACTTCAAGATTCTTATGACAAATTACTTGATAAGACTGCATAACTTCATAAAAATCACATGAAACTATTGACTAAGAGTCTTAACATGGACAAAGAATTACATTATTTAAAAGATGAATTAGCCAATAGTTCTCAACCTCAAAATCTTCTACAGACTCAAAAGGCCAAGTTGGTTGAGGAGTTGAAGAAATCTGAACTAGAAAGAACTCAAGTTTTGAAATTAGTAGATGATCTCAATAAGGAAGTGGTTCAGAAATCTACTAAGATTGACAATTTGGAAAAAGAGTTGAAAGATGCTAACTTGACAATTCAGAAGTGGTCTAGTGGAACTCTTAAGCTTAATCATATGTTGAGTGTCGGGAAACCTGCAGGAAATACACAGGGTTTAGGTTTTGTTGGAGTAATGCCAAATTCGAATGTTGTTGCAAAAACCACCTTTGTAAAGGCCTCATATGTAGCATCTAGTTCTTCACAAGGAAATTCAAATTGGAATCCTGGTGGTCAAGCCTATGTCAAAAGACATATTCAAAGCAAGCATTTTCGTACCGCTAGATATCATAGGAGGTTGACTGATAGAGTTCAGAGGTTCGTTCATGTATGTCACCACTGTGGTGTCAGAGATCACATTCGACCTAGGTGTTCTAAGCTGGGAGGGAAGGTGTTGAAGTCAGTGAAGGAACAAAGAATTCAACATGGAGATCATGTTCAAGATCAAATTTGAATGTTGAATGAAAATTTGAAAAAATGAAGACTTTGTCAAGATTGGCGAATAGAGCTCCAAAAATGAAGAATGCATGGATTCGCAAAGGCGAGCTACACTGTTTTGTAGTTCATATTGCACTTAGAACATGAAAGTCTACTTCTTGGTATCTGGATAATGGATGTTCGAGGCATATGACTGGAGATAAGTCATTTTTTGGATTTCTCGAGGAGTGTCATGGTGGGATAGTAACGTTTGTTGATGGAAAGAAGTCAAATGTTAAAGGAAAAGGTACGGTTATGATTCCTACTCTACCTAAACTAAAAGATATCCTTTATGTAGAGGGTCTTAAAGAAAATTTGTTGAGCATAAGTCAGATATGTGATAACAATTATAAGGTCACTTTTTCTCCTAATAAGTGTTCGATCATTGACTCTTCTGGGAATTGCGTGATGGAAGGTATGCGTTCAACTGATAATTGTTATTTCATTGTTCCTAGTTCTGAATTGTTATGCAATAGAGTTAAACTTGATGAAGTTGAAATCTGGCATCAGCGGATGGGACATGTTAATTTTCATGAATTAACAAAAATAACTAAGAGTGAAATTGTTAAGGGAGTCCCTAAGCTTGGTTATACAAAAGGGATTGTGTGTGGATCATGTCAGTAGGTTAAACAAGTCAGATATCAACACAAAAAGACAAATATCATTGGTACTTCTAGACCTTTAGAGTTGTTGCATATTGATTTAATGGGTCCTACTAGGACAATGATCTAATGAGGAAAGAAGTATATTTTTGTCATGGTGGATGATTACATAAGGTTTGCATGGGTTGGATTTCTAAGTGAAATGTCTGAAGCTTCTGAAAGTTGTAAGTGGATTTGTTTAAGAATTCAGACTGAGAAGAATTTTTCCATTTCTAGAGTGAGGAGTGATCATGGAAGGGAGTTTGAAAATTCAGAAATTGAAGTGTTTTGCGATGAGAGGGGAATAAAACATGAATTTTCGGCACCAAAAACTCCACAACAAAATGGAGTTGTATAGAGAAAGAATATGGTTATTCAAGAAATGGCCAATGTTATGCTATAGGGTAGGAATGTTCTTAGATATTTTTGGGTCGAGGCGGTGAACACAGCGTGTTACACCTCAAACAGAGTTTATCTTAGGCCTGGCACTTTAAAAACTCCTTATGAACTGTAGAATGACAAAAAACCCAATGTGAAATATTTTGAGGTTTTATTAGCAAAATGTTATATTCTTAGAGATCGTGAATTTATTGGGAAGTTCAAGTCTAAGAGTGGTGAAGGAATATTTTTGGATTATTCATTGACTAGTCGAGCATATATGGTGTTTAACCTTAGAACTCAAACTAAATTGGAATCTGCCAATATAGTGGTTGATGACTCATGTGTTAATGAGTCTCTGACGTCTATTGAGGAGGAAGATGGTGAGTCATTATTTATATTGTATAATGATTCTTCTGAGGTTAATAACAAGAACAATGTGGTTAATGATGATACTTCAAATCCTGCAGAATCACATGATCAAATTGGTGATGTTCAGCCTACTCCTTCTAAAGAACCATCTGTAAGGGTAAAGTTGTAGTATCCATTGGATAATGTTATAGGATCTGTTGACCAAATGATGGTGACACGGAGAAAAACTAGGAATGAGGTTTCATATGCATGCTATACATCTTCCTCGGAACCTAAAAATGTCAAAGAAGCTCTTCAAGATAGTGAGTGGATAAATGCGATGCAAGAAGAACTTCAGCAATTTATTAAGAATGATGTGTGGTATCTTGTGCCTAAACCGAAAGAGATAAATGTGATTGGTACCAAGTGGATTTTCAAGAATAAAAGGATGAAAATGGTACAGTTGTTAGGAATAAGGCTAGGCTTGTTGCTCAAGGATATACTCAGATGGAGGGTATTGATTTTGATGAGACTTTCGCTCCGGTTTCTAGGCTTGAATCTATTCAGATTTTGTTTGCTATTGTTTGTCATCTTGGATTCAAGTTGTATTAAATGGATATGAAGAGTGAATTTTTTAATGGTGTTCTTCATGAGGAAGTATATGTGGAGCAGCCCAAAGGAATTGAAGATCATTATTATCCGAGTCATGTTTACAGGATGAAAAAAGCTTTGTATGGGCTAAAGCAAGCTTCTAGAGCTTGGCATGAAAGGTTGATTGATTACTTGTTGGGAACAGGTTTTGCTCGAGGGGGAGTGGACAAAACACTATTTATTATTAAAATTGAGAGTGATACAGTTGTTGCTCAAATCTATGTTGATGATATTGTATTTGGTTCCACTTCTGATCAGCTTGCTCATTATTTTGGAGATCAAATGAAACATGAATTTGAGATGAGCATGATTGATGAATTGAACTTCTTTTTAGGGCTTCAGGTTAGGCAATTAAGTGATGAGATTTTCGTTTCTCAAACTCGTTAAGCCTTGGAATTAGTAAAAAAG
Organism: Cornus suecica; assembly: GCA_963922005.1. Taxonomy (NCBI): domain Eukaryota; kingdom Viridiplantae; phylum Streptophyta; class Magnoliopsida; order Cornales; family Cornaceae; genus Cornus; species Cornus suecica. Next base: position 34,214,909 of record OY998243.1, on the reverse strand, counting down.
TTTGGTTTAGAAAAGACTAAGGATGCACACACTCCTATGAGTACAAGTGTTAACCTTAGCATAGATAATAAAGGCAAAGATATCGATCTTACACTCTATAGGAGTATGATTGGGAGTTTGTTGTATTTGACTGTCAGTCGACCTGACATAGCTTTTAGTGTTGGTTTGTGTGCACATTACCAGGCAAGTCCTAAGGAGTCTCACATTACTACTGTGAAAAAGATTATCAAGTATGTTAAAGGGACAATGAATTATGAACTGTGGTATCCATCAGGTACTTATACTGATATCGCATCTTTTTCTAATGTTGATTGGGCCGGTAATATTGATGATAGAAAAAGTATCAGTGGAGGTTGTTTTTATGTTGGAAATTGCTTAGCTGTTTGGCATAGCAAGAAGCAAAATTGTATTTTACCTTTCCACTACTAAGGCTGAGTATATAGCACTTGGTAGTCGTTGTACTCGGGTTTTGTGAATGCGTCAGATGTTGCAGGATTATGGTTTTTCTCAAGGTACAATGACTGTGTTCTGTGATAACACGAGTGCAATAAATATTTCTAAAAATCCTGTTCAACATTCTAGGACAAAGCATATATATATTCGACATCATTTCATTCGTGATCTTGTTAAATATGGTATAGTTTCTGTAGAGTTCATATCCACAGATTCTCAATTGGCTATCTTTACAAAACCATTAGATTTTCAAAAGCATGTTAGTCTTAGAAAATCTATTGGTATGCTTTCTTTAGAATAGATATTTTCTTATCTATCATTGTAGGAACACAATGCATTTTTTTCTTAGAATTGATAGGTAATCATGCATTTGTATTATTTTTATTCATGCATGCATTTTATTTTGAAATAAATGACAATAAAAATTTTGAGACTGTTGAGCTTGGTTAGAGTACAAAAGTTGTCATATTTTACTCTATTTTCACATTTACTTGTCTCATTATGCATATGTTAAGTAGAGGCATCAGTCTGACCTAAGATTTTTGGATGATCACTTGGCATGATTATTTTATGATATAAAATTTTAATCTTAGGTGCTAGTTGTTTCGATGATGATTATAATGCTTGTTGAATCTGTTAATTTTTTTTATCTAACCCAAAGTGGAATGAAGATTCATAAGCTATGCTAGATTGGTATATGCATGAAATATATTTTGCATGTGTATGAATCTTGTGGTGATGTTGATAAAAAAAATAGATGCAAAAAGTAGTTCTTCAATCCAAAAAGGAGAGATAACTGATGAGCATAAATCCCATGGAAGAAGCTCGGTCCTAGTTGGTCGGAACTAAAAATCTTCGCTGGAAAGTCCGGAGCTTAGAAAGACAAAAAGAGATGTGGTGAAAAAGTTGAAAAGATGAAAAAGAGGAAATTGTGTGACAAAGAGAAGTATATTTTATTTTCGCCTTCTAGTTTGGATCTTAGATTGAATTATCATCACGGTTGGTGGGGAGATAATCAGCTTTAGTATGTATTATTTTCATCTTACCTTAGTGCTTGCACATGAGAATTTTCATATATATATATTTGCAAAACTTGACTTGTGCATTCTTGAGTTTACAAGGTATGTGTGCTGATTTTCTTCTATACCATGTGTATAATGGTCGAGTTAAATCTGCGAATATGATGTGTTAATGATTGGCTTAGTGTCTCTACTGCCTTACTCACAGATTTCTAAAACCAAAAATATTTTATTTTATTTTTATTCATGACATTTTGCATTCATGCATAGTAGAGATTTTTGTTACATTGAGAATTTGGATATGATCTGATAAGAGTTTTGTATCTTAGTGTTTTTCCTTGAGTACTTCTTTGCATCTCTCTACATTGTTGCTATGACATATACTCTCTTTGGTTGACATTTCAGTGACAAAAAGGGAGAGAAGTATTAAATAAGGGGGAGAGATTGGTTGGTTAAGATTGTTTGATTAAGAGGGAGAAGTATTTAGCATGGGGGATTTATTCTCAGGGAGGGAATGATGATTATTATGTGTACATTGTTGTTAATATTTTCTAATGATTATTATGTTGGGTTATATTTGTTTTCCACACTTGCGTTTAATGCTTTGTTCAGTGTTTTGGTTACATGATTGGTCGTCATGAAAGCAAGGTGAGAGTTTATATATATGTTTGTTGGTGTGTGTTCATAGGTATAGATGTTATGTTGTCATTTGTGAGGCTATATTGTAAAACATGGTTTTGTCTCAGAAATGCCAAGGGGGAGATTGTAAGAATACTTTTGTGTATTATTTATTTATGGGATGTTCTAGACAATAACCATGTTGAATATTAGATACGTTGGTTTGGTTTTAATCACATTGGTTTGGTTTCAATCACATCGATAAGCTTCGTCAAATGCAGAATCAAGCGTTAAAGTAATGAAGAATATAAGTGAAGCACGAAAGTGAGCATATTGAGGTAAAATGTCTCCTGGAGGGCGAAAATGACATTTTTCGAAGCCGTCACTTCAAGCAAAAAGTATAGTGGGTTCAAGAGGGTCATTTTGGCGCAGTTGCGAAGAAAAGTGGTTTTCACAAAAGTGTCTACGCTTTCAGTTTCAAAAAGTGGCTGGAAAACATATTTTTACACTTGAATGTACGCTTGGACCAACGCTTGAAGTGTAGGCCATCTATGCTTGAAGCATACCTGCGGCAAAGTTTGTTCTAAATTTTGCTATGATGTCTGATTTGCCCAGGGGTTGGTTTTATGATATGTCCACCACTATATACATCAAAGTGGGTGTTATATACATGATATTCACCAAAACATAGGGTTTAGATGTCAAATTACGAGAAAGGGCAAACTTAGAGTTTAGATCATCATTGTCTATAAATACTCAAGTATTTAACAAGAGAAGGCACATCTTTAAGAATTCTCTGCAAGTTTTCTATAGCTTCATCTTCTTCTACAGAGATATATATATATGGTGAGAGAATATTATTGAGTGATTAGAGATACACAAGTCTCTCTTGTTATTGGACATCTTCAATCGTGCTTCTATATCGACAATTTCTATACATGATTGAATTGTATAGTTGCTGAAAAATTCACACATCGTGGTTGCATTGATCCGTTGAAGAACGGACCCATCTGAGTGTGGAGATTGAAGAAGGAGGCTTTGTGGTGATTTTGATCTGTTGAGAAGTAGAGCCATCAGCGTACAGAGATCGGAGCCAAAGCTTCGTGAATCGCGAGTGAATCTAGACTTTTAGACGTCGAGTGAAGAACAGCAAATTACAGCGATTGCAAGTTCTGTTTTTATAGAGTCTGTACAAATTTTTTAATTCATAATGTATCGATACCCGAGTGTATCCGTGGTTTTTACTTGGAGTCTTTCCGAGGTTTTCCACGTAAAAATCTGTGTCTTCTCATTATTTAAATTTATGCATTTATATTCATATTTGATTGATTGATCTATCTTTGAGAATTGAATTGAGAATTAGGGTTTGTGACTAATTAAAATTGAATTTCCGGTAAATAATTTTAATTGATTATAAAATCGATAAAAAGCCTATTCACCCCATCTAGGTTGTTTTCACTGTCTTCTAGGTAATTTCATCCTTCTCAGTTTCAATTTCACTAATTCACTCAACCATGTAAAACCACATCAATTTTACTGAGCTGGATCTAATCATTACTCTCATGAATGGGAATATCACAACATATACTACTCATGCATCATAAATATAAACTTAGTCAACTTTTAATGCAAAACAATCATGAATGAAAACAAAGAATTTCATTCCAAAAATTTTTTAATTTTTCAATTTTTGTTTCAAAATTTTCATTCCTAAACCATACCCTCTCCCCCAAACTTAAAATAAACCATGTCCCCATGGTTCATAAAATAAGAGAAAGAATACAGTTACCCTTGAAGCGCAGTTCCGAATCTTCACAATAAAGCACTCGACCTCCTCCCCCAAACTTGATTTGGATCACCTGTAGATATGCTCAACAAAACACATATACCCAATATCATAGCAAGGGAAAAGAAATTTGATCAAAAATATCCAGAAATCATCAACATATTGCTCAAGGAATGAAGAATTGTTTTTAAAATAAATGACAAAGATTTGGCCTTAAGGGCCTAGAATATCTATGAATTAAAATTGCAAAGACGTGGCCTTAAAGGACTACCGTCTCTAGGAATTGAAATTGCACCCTATTTACTAAAACAAAATAAAATCATACTCCTTCATCCTAGTCCTTTCTCGAGTCCTCCTCCTAATCTCTCTCAGCACGTGGCATCTGTCCTAAAAACCTATGGAGATTGGATGTCTTCTCCAATCGAACAAAATCCTCTTCTGGATATTCCTTTGTGAATTTCCAATGTACTTCACCCATCTCTTCCAATCTCTCACCCAACTACAGCTCAATGATCTTTGATATCAAAAACGGGTATGGGATACAGTACTCCATCAAATCCCTTCCTAGAAATTTCCTACGCACAATCCTTTGAATCGTCAGAATATGAACCAATATCACTGTCAGAATCGACACCCAATATCCTTTAGACATAACATATATCAACTTAATGTACGAGTATCCCCTCCAACTTATCTTATGGTTCTGACGGACTTGAGCAGCAAACACACAATCCAAATAAAAGCAGTTCCTTTTTTAACTAAAAATTCTCAATACTTGTTTCTCCTACTTTAGGAACATGTATGACACATATCTCTGTAATCATCTCCTCATCTGTATGTAGCCATCTTGACGGGATTTCTTTAAACTTGCCCTTCAAGTGAGTCAGACATTCCACATGGATCTCCTATGCCTTGGCAATCAATCTCCTGCTTATCTCTATAGGATCACTCCCGTCAATCACTCGAGCTTTTATTACCTCATCCCCTGGAAGTCCCTCAATCCACATCTTCTCATAAAATTTCTGAACTAACCTAGGATACACCTTCAGTCCAGTCGAGCGCTCTAAATTACTCAATCCTAGTTGACTTAAGATTTCCTTCCTGGGTGCAATCAATAACTCGTTCATTCCTTTTGAATAAAACTTCAACTCAAATTGAATTTTGCGCATTGTAAACGTAGTAGGTGTGAATATTTTCCTATTTCTACTTGTAGGTCCTCTATTTGTACTCACATCCACAATCTCCATATCTCCATCCTCGGGAAATACATCTTCTTCAATGAATTCTTAAGGATCAGATTCGATCTCACAATCACTCTCTAACCGCTCACCCTCAAGATTATACAAGGAAAGAGGATAAGGAATAAAGTAAAAGGAACTAGCCATCTTGCACAAACTCTTATGTGAATTATGAATTGTGTCTTTCAATGGGTCTATTTATAGATCGATGTATCAGATTCATGGAGGAAAATGATTTGAAATCCTTGTTTGAATTGGATAGTGGAAATAACTAACAACCCATATTTAACTTGTATTCCAATACCACTTCCTACTTGGACTAGGTTTACTCTACAAACCCCTAATTAAATCCTAAAACTATCTAAAAATAACCTAAAATAAATACTAATACAGTAGAAGTAGAAAACAAGCCGAAAAACCCCTCAAACGGGTCAAATTTAGAATTACCTGAATTACCCTACGCATGGCCCTACGCGTGGTGCATAGGGGAGCTACGCGCGACGCGTAGCTACAAGCATATGCTTGGCTTGAATTTTCATTTTTTTTTTCTCAAACCGACATACCCGCGCTCCAACATCATTCTCTAATAACAAACCACACTCCCCCAAACTTAAACGCACACATGTACTCATTGTGCAACTCCATTGAGAAAAACTCTAAGAATCACGTAATTCTATGCATACGTCATCATAGTCTTGGGAAATGAACCATAATTTTGCACAAATATGAAAAAAATTAATTTTATAAATATCAAAATACAAAAATTACACTTAGCAATCAATCATTTGAGTGGTAACATGAAGCACCAATCACTAACTATCCACTAAACAATTTAACTCTAGTGTAAAACCCAAAACTACCAAAAAAACTATAACTAAGTTATACTATCGTTTATCATCCTCATCATAATCATCCTCCGACGAAACAGGTGGAGTCTTTGGTAATGGTAACCCCTCATTATCAAAATGTGCCTGAACCAAACTTCGCAACCATTGATGACTACGTCGAAGCCTCTTCTCTACTTTCTGACGCATCTGTCCACTCTCTAATTGGACCTTCAAGTTGGCTCATAACTCCCTCTGCAACTCTACCATAGCCTCTCCCTGCTTCCTAACTGCCTCCTGCAATGCAGCATGTTCTGCCATAATGGCATCAAACTACTCTCTAGTGAGCGTCACTGTCGCTCTGGCAGGCATCTAAGGTGGCTCTGCAGTCTGTCTCCCCTCTTCTGCATGCGGTGGTACAGCATCATCATGCACAGCCTTGGCATGTGGATGCACCTGAGACTTGAAGATCGTGTCTAAGAGCCATAACTTGGGATGATAATCATTCTTTTGTGTGTAATTATTTCGATCATCCGCAAACCTCCCCTTAGTCTGTATCTGGACTATCTCAATCAAGCTAGGCAAGGACTCTAGTAGAGGAGGGTAATCTCCCTCCAACTCAGGGGGGAATCTATCTGGTATACCCCATGTCTCTACAATAATCTGGGGCATAATTTCGAATCTCACCCCCTAACCTCTGTCTCCAATCGCATCCCTCTATTGTAATGCTGCATGTGTAGCCAAAACTCCTCAATCATATCGGCACAAATAAATGTAGAGGGAGGGGTAAGGATCGGTAACAATCGTCGCTCCCGTAAATCACGGATAATCTAAGATGGCATCGGCTGCAGCCTCCCTAAAGTTGTTACAGAATAAATCCGCTCCTACTGGTATCCCCTCTTTAGTACTTTCTTTAATATCTCACCCACATCTGTCGTGGGTGGCACTAGTAACTAAGAAACCAACACCACCGGCTCATCCTGTGGTTTGGGTGCCACTAGTGGTATAATAGGTGGTGAAGCGGCCGAAGAATCAATCAGTTAATCCACTGGTGAATCAACTCTATCAGGCGATGGAGATGGTGATCTGTGGGCTCACACTAAACGTCTCATCCTCCGTGAAGGCGAAGGTGTAGGCGACCTCGGGCGTGAAGAACTCGCTCCTCTCCATGTCCGTGGCTTCATGCCTACATTCGGTTCCGGTTACCAAATCGAACTCAAAATCATCACTAAATATACCCAATATGACGATTAAACAAACCCTCAATTCAAAAACATGCAAAAATTTGAAATCCAATTTGTTCTCTAAGCTGAAACTTTCAACTTTTGAGAAACGAATCGAAACATGTTTTCAACTGGATGTTTTTGGCAATATCAGTTTAGAATGATTAAAAAAGTAATTAGAAACACAAAGATCGAAGAAAAACTCACTGAATTAAAGGATTTGATGATTTCTCCAAAATTTGGTTTCCGAGACTCTTCGAGTTATTCACGAGATTCTGAATGATCAACGCACAGATCTGATGCAAAAATCACTGGGTATTATTTGAAATTCGAGTAGGAAAGGATAGGGAGTGATTTCGGACTTTTTGGTAGAGAAATGAGAGAATGGGAGAAATTTTAAGCTTGGTTCGGGCTTTATAGCCGCGAACACTGTTCTTACAGCTACGGGCAGCACTTAGCTTGAGCTACGCGTGGTGCATAGGTCCCTCTATGGGATTTTTGCTATAAATAAATAAAATAAAATAATAAAACAAAAAACAATTAATGAATGACAGCAAAAACAATTGATAAAATATGAATAAACAAATATCATCCAAGTAAATTAAATAACATCATTTTACAACTTCATTTTCTATTGTCATACCAATTTCTCTACGGATTTTTGATAAACTATCTTCTTAAAGAGGTTTTGTAAAAATCTCAGCCAATTGCTCATTTGTATTAACAAAAACCAACTCAACATCGCCTTTCGAAACATGATCACGTATAAAGTGATGTCTAATTTCTATGTGCTTAATGCGAGAATGTTGAATGGGATTTTTAAAATACAAATAGCACTCATGTTATTGCACCTAATAGGCACATGATTGAAAGTAAGACCGTAATCTTGCAATTCTTGTTTAATATAAAGCGTTTGAGCACAGCTACTACCGGCTACAAGATAGTCATCTTCGGCGGTAGACAATGCAATGGAATTTTGCTTCTTACTTGACTAAGAAACTAGTGAGTGCCCTAGAAAGTGACACGTGCCACTTGTGCTTTTTCGATCTACTTTGCATCTGGTAAATTCGGCATCCGAATAACTAATGAGGTCAAGTGAGGTGTCACGTGGATACCAAAGTCCTAAGTGAAGTGTGTCACAAAGATAATGGAAAATACGTTTAACGGCACATAGATATGATTCCTTAGGACAAGATTGAAAACGACCACATAAGCACACACTAAACATGATATCCGGTATACTTGCGGTAAGATAAAGCAAACTACCAATCATGCCCTTATATTTAGTGATATCAACACATTTACCATTTTCATCTTTGTCTAGCTTGGTAGTGGTACTCATAGGAGTCTTGTCATGTTTGGCATCCTCTATACCAAATTACTTTAGCAAATCTTTAGTGTACTTGGATTGGCAAACCAAAATATCATCCAAGATTTACTTGATTTGCAACCCTAAGAAGAAGTTCAACTCACTCATCATGCTCATTTCAAATTCTTTTTGTATACTATCCACAAAATCCTTGCAAATGATTCATTGGTTGATCCAAATATGATATCATCAACATATATTTGAACAAGCAACAAATTACTTTCAATGATTTTAGTAAAAACTGTATTATCAACTTTACCTCTTAAAAAACCATTTTGAAGCAAAAATCCACTAAGCCTTTCATACCAAGCTCTAGGAGCTTGCTTTAGTCCGTATAACGCCTTAGTTAATTTAAAAAATGGTTAGGAAATTGTTCATTTTCAAAACCGGGTGGTTGCTTGACATAAACTTCCTCCTCTACGACACCATTTAGAAAAGCACTTTTGACGTCCATTTGATAAAGCATGAAGTTTCTAGATGATGCAAATGTAAGAAGCATTCTAATTGCTTCTAATCTAGCTACGGATGCAAAAGTCTCATCATAGTCAATGTTTTCCTCTTGATTATATCCTTAGGCAACAAGTCTTGCTTTATTACGAATAATTACTCCATTTTCATCTTTTTTGTTTCAAAAAACTCATTTGGTACCTATTATAGTTTGATCCTTGGGTTTAGGAACTAAATGTCAAACTCGATTGCGTTTGAATTGATTTAGTTCCTCTTGCATGGCAACGATCCATGAGTCATCGCATTGAGCTTCAAGAATATTCTTGGGCTCAATTTAAGACACAAAAACCATGAAATTACACAAGTCTCTAAGTTGAGAATGCGTGTCAACCCTTTTAGATGGATCGCCTATGACTTTGTCAATTGGATGATTGTTTATAATCCTCCATGATTTTGGAATAGACATAGTAAAATCATAATTGGATTAATCTTTGACATCCGTCTTTTCCGGGGGATCATTTGAAGGGTTAGAGATATTGAGATCATTTAACTCGTTCTCAATCCCAACAACCTCGTCATCATCTAAGTCAATTCTAGAAGTCGATGGTAGTGGTGACTCATAAAAAATAACATGAATTGACTCAACCATGGTTAGAGTCTTCTTATTGTAGACTCTAAAAGCTCTAATTCGAGAGGAATATCCCAAGAAAATTCCCTCATCCGATTTGGACTCAAAGTTTCCTAAGTTATCCTTGTCATTTAGCACAAAGCATTTGCACCCAAAAACTTTAAAATACCCAATGTTGGGCTTTCGACCATTCCATAATTCGTATGATGTCTTATCTAATTTAGATCAAATGATGATTTTATTAATAACATGACAAGCGGTATTGACCCCTTCGGCCCAAAGGCTTCAAGGAATATTATGTTCATTTAGCATAGTCCTAGCCAGTTCTTGAAGTAATCTATTCTTTCTCTCAACAACTCCATTTTGTTGAGGAGTTCTAGGAGCCAAGAGATCATGAGATAAACCAATTTCATCAAATAATTCCTCTAGATCATGGTTGTCAAATTCTCTACCCCTATGACTTCTTATCTTCTTAATTGACAAGTCTTTTTCATTTTGGACTCTTCTACAAAATTTATCAAGAATGGAGTGAGTTTCATTTTATGAGTAAGAAAATGTACCCAAGTAAATGGTGATAAGTCATCAACTATGACAAGAACATAAAGTTCCCACCTATGCTAGCAATCATTTCCAGACCAAAAAGATCTATATGGAGAAGTTCTAAAGGTCTAGAAGTGGTGATATCTTTCTTTCTTTTGAAAGAATATTTGACTTACTTGCCTGCTTGACAAACACTATAAACTTTATCTCTAGAATACTTAGTCTTTGGGTGGCCTTTGACTATGTCATTTCTAGATGAGCGGTGAAGAAGGTCCGTACTAGCATGTCCTAAACGTCTATGCCATAACCAACTACTTTCGCTAGTCGTGATGAAACATTTAACATTTCGTTCATGCAATTCACAAAGCAACATAGTATAAACATTCCCATTTCGTTTGTCATTGAATAATTGCGATCCATCCTTCTCAACTATGCATGCATTTGACCTAAATATAACATCATAGCCTTTATCACATATTTGACTAATGCTAAAAATATTGTGCTTCAACCCATCAACAAGTAAAACATTATCAATAGAGAGAGAAGGGGTTATACCAATAGCACCAATTCCGACGATCTTCCCTTTTGAGTTGTCCCCAAAAGTGACGCTACCCCCTTCACAAGCTTGGAGAGAAGAGAACTTTGATTTCTCCCCCGTCATATGCCTCGACCAACCACTATCAAGAAACCATTTGTCCTTGTTGGTTGACTTCAAGCATACCTACAAAGAGAGGTTTAAGTGACACCTTTTGGTACCCAAGTCATTTTGGGTCCACTAATGTTACTGAGACATGCAATGGTTCCTTTTGGAACCCAAATCATTTTAGTTGTAGCTTTTTTGTATCTTCGATTATATACAATGGTTTCTTTCAGAACCCAAGTTAATTTAGTTGAAGCTTCTTTATAACTACGATTGCATACGTTTTCCTTGTCTCCATTTTACTTGCAATAGTAGCAAGTGACATGCTTGTGAGAGTTCGAAGACAATGAACTAGATTGCTTAGTGAAAATATGTCTTAATAATTTTCTATTTTTCAAAAGAATAGAATATTTGTCAAAGGCATCATATCCTAAGCCACTTTTATCAAATCCTCTTATTTGCCTTCCTAGGATGATACTTAGGTTTCCTTTTCCCTTAGTGAACTTAGCTAGAATATTTATTTGATCATCAATGGTTCTTTTTAAGAATTCATTTTCTTTTTCTAGCTTTTCACTAGTATCATCATGCATGCTAGGTGAGGTGGATATGGAACAAGATCCATTACATGAAGATTTATTTTTCTTGAGAGATGCATGCTTAATTGCTAATTTTTCAAATTCATCATGAAAATCCTCAAAGGCTTCTTGCAATTCAATAAAAGATGCTATCAATTCACTATATGATAATTTAGAGCTATCTATGGAAAACGAATCTAATTGTACCTCATCATCCTATATCATGAGACAAAAGTTAGTCGTTTCCTCGGATTCCTCATCCTCATTCGAAGCGTTTGAGTCATAGTCATCCCATGTAGGATTCATGGATACCTTCTTTTGCTTATTTTCATCATCCTTCTTTAGCTTGAAGCAATCCGACTTATAGTGTCTCAGCTTCCCACAATTGAAGCAAGTTGGAGGCTCTCTCTTGCTTGAATCACCTCTTAGTTCATTTCCCTTGATAAACCTTCCACCATTCAATTTCTTCCGTTGAAGAAACCTTTTGAACTTTTGAGTGATCAAGGCAATGTCCTCATCTTGCTCCTCCTTCTCCGGCTCAATGACATCTTCTTGGATGGATGATTTTAAGGCTAATCCCTTCTTTGGTTTTGCTTCCTCCTCTCAGAAATTCAAGGGGATCTCCCACGTGAGAAGGGACCCAAAAATCTCATCAATATCCATGGCATTAAGATCATGGGCCTCTTTAATTGCCATAACCTTTGCATCCCATTTGGCCAAAAGACTTCTAAGAACTTTTCAAGATACATCGGACTTTGCGATAACCCTACCAAGATGCTTAAGACCGTTCAAAATGTTAGTAAAGTGAGACATTATAGAATTGATATTTTCGTCACTTTTCATGGCAAACAATTCATATTCATGCATAAGAATATCAATCTTAGATTCACGTACTTGAGAAGTACCTTCGTAGGTAACTTCTAACTTGTCCCACATTTATTTGGCCGTAGTGAAGGTGGACACACAATTAAATTCATTTGGGCTTAAGGCATAATTCATATTTACTTTTGCTTTGGCGTTCAAAGAGATGAGTTTCCTATCCTCATGGTCCCATTCACTAGTTATTTTAGTAACACGTTGTCCATCCACAAGCTTGAAGGAAACAAACGGACCATCCATGACGACTTGCCAAATTTGGTAGTCAATGGATTAAAGATAATCTATCATTCTAGTCTTCCAATAACTATAGTTTGATCCATCAAACCAAGGGGGTCTATTGTTTTATTGACCCTTAATGTGAGTGACTACATTAGATGTCATGATTGTTCTCTAAAGCGGTTAAGCCTTAATCACTAGAGATTAGGCTCTGATACCAATTGCTAGTCATTAATTAACACTAGAAAGAGGTGAATAGGGTTATAAAAAATCTTAAACACTTTTTGTATTAAATTTGATTTCAACTATGCAAGTTAACAAGGTGCATACACTAAATACTTAAACAATTAAATGACAATAAATTATCTATCTATGGAAACAATAATCAAGCAACAATATAAATGTTTAAGGTAAATAGAGCATGCAAGTAATCAAATGAAATAGTAAGAGAGAGAGATGACACCGCAATTTTTACGAGGTTCGGTAACTCCTACTCCTCGGCTTAAGGATCCCCCCTTAAGACTTTCCCAATCTCACACTATAGTTTTTCCTTGCAGGTAGAATAGCAAACCTTTACACACGAGCTAATGAGCCCGTCGCACAAACAAAAGGACAAACCCCTCTTGAATATCAATGAGTTTTACTCACTCAAAGATCACAATCATTTTATAAAGAAAGGAATCAATCAATAAACACTCGAAAACCCCTAGGGTTTATGAAAGATACACGAAGTATAAGCTCAAGTGTTTTTAGTGATGTGTTTAGTTTTCTCAAGATCTTGGAATCTCTTTATAATAAATGAGAGTTGTATTCAAGAGAATGAACAAAAGATCTTTTCTATCTAGCTCCTCGCAATGATTAGAATTGAATGAGAGGAGGCTAGCTTTTAATACTCAAGCTTTTTCCTACACAAGATGAAGGATGATTGAGAGTTAAGAGCTTTGAATGCAAGAGTAATGGAGGTTGATATCTTTCTCAAACTCTATAACATCATATATATAGCTAGGTCAAACGCTGAGAGTGGTTGTAGTTGAAATCCATTAATGCTCTGAACTAGCCGTTTTAAAAACTGTCAGACGACTGAAATTATTTCATCAGTCGCCTGATGGCTTACTGTCGATCGACTGAAATTTCTTCATGAGTCAACTGACAAATGGCATGAAAAAGGCTCAAAAGTCTCTGGAGGTTCCAGTCGACTGACACATGAAAGTCAGTCGACTGACAACATGGTTCGGTCGACTGAAAAATGAATTTCGGTTGACTGACAAATAGGTGTATAAACTCTCTGATGGGTTCAATCGACTGACAAATACTCACAAACAATTTTGTCTGGTTCAGTCACCTGACTCTTGAAGGTCAATCGACTTACCAAGCTGTTACTCGACTGGTTTGGCAAATCAGTCGACTGATAGTGCAGTTTTAATTTTCAATTTTAGTTTGAGCTTATAAAATGTGAAAACTTAGCATAAACCCTTTGATACAAGTCACTCACCATCCTATCTACCCCAAGTCTTGATTCTTCAAACTTTGAAGCACTTCACTTGTGAAATGACCTTTTTGTCCTTCCTTTAAGCTTTTTCGCTTTAACTTTCGACATTGCGCCTTGTTGCTCTGTAATACTTAACTGAATAATATCATTAGTACTAAACACATGCTAAACATTTTGTTATCATCAAAACGGATAATTGTTCTTTGATTGACCCTTAAGCCAACAGTAACATCAATCCTTAAACATATCTCCACATATATATATATATGTATATAGATATACCTATACGTAATATCACACTTCATCTACCATTTATAAGATTATATCAAGCATCATCCCAACACATATATTACCATGGATATATATATATATATATATACTTTCAAGCTAGGTCATATTTTGCAATACTCAACTTATACACAAATCACATGCAAATCAAAATCACCAACAATCATATAAGCACATACAAATCTAGGGTTAAAGAAACCCTAGAACAACTCGCACCCCTACATTACCAAAGATAAGGTGGTTAAAAGAGTCCTCTACCTCAAACTCAAAGCAAGCAAAGTCAAGTACAATATCAAGCAAAAGAGGGATAAGAATTTCCAAGAGGGCATTCCAAAAAGGTGAACTCCAAGACCTCTACAAGGTTCCTCTAAACACTAGTAAACAACCTGTAAGAATAAGGTCACAAGAATGTCTCAAACAAGACTCTAGCATACAAGGGTTAAAATCCTAAAATTTAGAAATCAAGTTCCAAAAATAGGAGAGTTAGGATTTTAGAAGGAGAAAACTCAAGCGAGTGAAGACCACTTACCAATCTAGTCTTCAAGATAGAAGCTAGCTCAAAGAGTTGTTCCACTAGAATCTCATGTCTAGGATCACTAGAGAAGATAACCAAAATCTCAAGTTCATACACAAGTTTGCAAGATAATGGAATGCTAGAGTTTTAAGTCTAGAATATCCAAGAAAAGGGACTTTACCATGAGATCTTGGTACCAAATTGAAGAGGAAGCTTCAAGGAACAACTTTGTAGTTCATGAGTTCTCCAAAATCTCAACAAAAAATGGGGTAGAAAATCAAAATGAAGCAAGGAGAAAGAGGATAACCTCTTTGGCCGAAAATCTGTAGAAATAAGGGGGTGAAAGGTCATGTTTGGCTTGAGAGAATGAGTGGAAGATCTCACCATATGACCAAGAATACACATGATGTCATGAACAAGTGACGTCACAACCTGAAATAAATCGAAAAGAATTTCAGAAAAGGGAAAATAACACGAAGTCTTGATTTTCCTTTACATTGTTGGATTACCAGAAAAGATAAAAAGAGAAATTCAGAAAACTAAAGTGGAGCAAAAGCAGCCCCAAAACCATGAAAAGAACAACTAATCAGAGTACATATTAACATGGCTGGAAGACTGAAGAAATTTTGCTTGAATGAGTAGGAAAATAGGGCATCAGGAACACTAATCGCAAATGAAGATGTTGAATGAGTTGGATTATATTTTTCATTTAATACCCTCTCAAACTTGATTTAATACAACATCTTATACAAGTTCAGGATGTAAATTAAAAGAGATGAATCTTGAGGATATACAATCAAATCTCAGATCCTTGAGAAAATTGTATGCTCCTATACAACAGAATGAAGATGGTTTCCAAACTGCAAGCTCTTGTTATGTAAGTTGTCTTACCAATGTTACCATTTTTCCTATATATATATATATATATATTACTTCCATGGTCTACCAAAGTGATTTTGCACCATGAATAATAATTTTGTGTAGGTAATGAGTTTTATCATTATTATATATTGATAAATTGGAAGATTAGGAATGTTCGATAGCAGCATATAAAAATGCATGCTCTCCTCTTGGTTTACATGATGATGAAAGGATTTTTATATATCAACCAATTAAAATAGATTTCTATATGGTTTGAAACAGTTGGATGATAAAGCAAGACTCCTGTTAAAGAATCTACTAGATGGTGCAACAGAAAGGGTTTTCTGAAACTTATTCAGAGGTACATTTAATCATTCTTGGTCCTTATACTGTATTTTTCTACATTTCTATATTAGAATAGATCATGCAGTCTTCATTCTACTCATCTTTCCAAATATGACCCCCATAAGTATATTCACTCCATTGCCACCTTCGGTTAAAATGGTCCCTTTGCATTTTTCACATGTACTATGTCATGCCCCGTTATTCCTGAGACTCCTGTTCAGAGAATCAGCGAATCCCGAGGTATGACGTCACTGAAAATGACAACCAAAATCAACGATAATACTGAAATACATGGAATAGGAATGAAAATGAAGTATTCCATGTCACCTGAGTGATAGAAACTCAGTAAATGAATTCTAACGAAAATCCGGCAAAGTTCCATTTATAAATGGAACCTCCGGACAACCCAAAAACAACACAACACAGGAACCTACCCATAATAACAGAAATAGAAACAGTGGCACGTAGCCCAACATTCCAGAAACCTAGTAGGGCCAAGGTAATGGAAAAGAACACCAATACCTCTCCAAACCCCTCTAAAATCAATGGAGCCCCAAATGCTCAAATGAAAATAGAAAGAAAACCACGTGGCGATGCCGAAAAGGTATAAAGGCACCCGAAAAAAACAAATACCGACTGAGCCACCAAGCTCGAATAAGAATACATAAAACTCAATGGTAGTGCCGAACAGATACAATGGCACCCCAAAAATAATAAATACACAGAATAGAGATACAATACAAGGGAATCTGCCAACAGCCTGGCTCCCAAGAGAATAAAAGAATACATGAATATGATTACGGAAGGAGGAATAAAACTACCGTCCCAAATCACACGTATCGTAACTGCCGAGCATAAACCGTGTTGCGTCCACCTGCAAACCTGCAATCTGTGTGGGGGTGAGCACAACCTCGGGGGTTCACCAAAAATATCAAAACATCACACTCATAGCCGTCTAGAAAACGCTAATCATCCCGTGTGCATGCATCTATCCTAGGTCGGTCAGTTGTCTCATGTGGCACCCACGCCAAACAGAGACCCCAAAATAATATCATCTACAACCTCAAATCTAGTACAGATATCAAAAGAACAACAGATCAACGACAATATAACAACCATGTATATATATATATATATATATATATAACATCCTGTAAATAACTAAGCCTACCACCTAGGCCTATAGACAACAAATCTAAACTCCACTCTTCTCTAGAGATACAACCAGACTAAGTATCTATCATACCGTGCACCTAGCACACTACTCAAGGTTCCTAGGAGGTAAATAGGTCACTCGCTAGGATTGCCGAAAAGGAATAACTAAAATCACGCCCACAACTAAACCACAACACCTATACAGCACTGTTATCCAATCATTCCTAGAGGATCTCACTTTCATAATCATAACCTCAAACCTATCATCTTATCCACAACAACCAGAGAAATAATCCACTCACTTAAAAGATCTTTTCTCCAAGACCTCCTATTGTAAAGAGAATTTAAAAAATCAACTAGTGATCATATGGTAGGTTCACACTGCTACCATCTATTCCTCGAAAGTAACCTAAGTGATCAAACTCTGTCATTAGATCATAATATCACTATACCACAACCAAAGGATCAATATCATCTTCAAACCTTGCCAGTCCGTCTCAAAATTACAATCAAACGTCCACTCGGGAGTATGACAATTCAAACCATAATGGGTACCTCATTTACATTCAATGGATCCTTATGACATAGGACAGTCCAGAGAAAGTGAAGGATACTAACCTATCATACCAGGTTAGACCTCAAATCAACCATTCTTATATAAATCAACTAGAGTAGTATACCGACCACTCCATAACCTCATACACAAACCAATGCTCAAGGGCCTACCTGACCAAACATTACAAACTCAACTAAGTCCCTGTAAAGTGTTAATCAACGCAACTAGACACCCAACTCGGGGGAGGGGCAGTTAATCACCAAAATCTCTTTTTATTTATACCCACACTTAACCCAACGAAGTCTCAGTGCATCACTATCCAACTCAACTAGAGTCCAACTCAAAGGGAACAATTTCACCCCAAAGCCTATTTCCACATATAATCAAGTAATCACCATAGAACACATGCCAATCGTGGCTCCACAAATCTAGGTTTTAATATTTTTACATTATTAGTTTTCCTTTCTTTTAAATTTTAAAAGCTTTAACTTTTATTCACATTGAGTTAATTTCCATCATTTCTAATAAGTTTACAATTACCATCAGTTCAATAATAGCAAATATCAACTATGTAAAAGATCATATAAATAAATGAATGCTCAATGTGAATAATATGCAAGGACAATGCCAACGACACCTTATCTAACATGGGACCACCGGGTATAATGTCGCCAAAGTAACACAACCACGAGGATCATATCGACTCGTTAAACAGAACAAACTGTGTTCGGATCAAATCCTCCCACGCCTCCCTGATTCCCAGATTACTAGTCCACCGGTAGCGAGAGACGCCGCCTGACCAATTGTTGCGACGACCCGGAAGACTCACTTAAACCAATGATACATGAAAGAGACATGAAACCACACCTAATGAAACATCAATGCTCATGGTGTATGAAATATGTATAACATGCCTCAACAGTGAGTTCATAATCAAAATATAACATTTATCAACTGACAAATATATGTCCCACAATCCGTTTTTATAAAATCAATCCACAATATACAATCATTTCCATTTTTAAAAGCATGCTTTATAATTTAATTATAATAGCAAATTACCTCAATTTATCTCAATATCATCCGGGTTCTCAATTTCCCGATAATAATAAATTCTTATAACTCACATGTTTTTAATTTAATTTAAAATAATGGTTTCAAATTAATCCACCTCAATAACAATTTAATTCATAATACAACTTCATTATATTTTACGAGAAAAATAAATTATAAAGGGAACTAAAACCGTGTCTAAGTTCTACGTGAATCCCCTAGCTTATATTTTCAATTTCGATAAACTATAAATAACAGGGGATAATTTATTCGTCGGCTCTACATCCCTCAATATCCACTATGTCCCTACTGTATCTCAATTTCAATCACATATAACCCGGGGAAAATCATAAACTCGAATTTCATACATATTTCTACACAATCCTACTTTAAGCCTAGGGGTACTGGACCGCTTACTCTAATCCAATTTAAGTAGGATTTAATTTATTATAATTTTTCAGAGAATTAATTTATTTAATTTCCGCAAGAATTTCCAATTTCGTCCTCCTTTAATCCATTTATGGGTACTCCGAAAATTCTATAAAATTCCTAGATATCCGTCTATCATTAGGAATTTAATTTCATAATTTTATTTACTCATAAACATACAACGCAATTAATTAGCGTTTTCTACGCACTAGTAGTGACTGTTAAATATGCATATATATATATATATATATATATATATATATATAAATTTTCACCTAATTTAATTGCTTACAAACGGCCGTTTCTGGCCCACCGTGAACAGTGTCGGCACCCGATTATGGAGCCCGCCGACCAAAGTCGTCCGAAACTTATTTCGAATATATCGAAACGTCCGCCTCGACAACCTATACGATATATACGAAGCCCATTAGCAATAGGTTAATTAATTTGGTTAAATCTAAAATAACTCAAACGAAAATTCAAAACTTCAATTTGAATTTCCCGACAAACCGCTCAACGAACAATTATGAAATATTTACACGTCGTACCTAACATCTAGGCGAAGCTACCCTTCAAAATTTAACCCAAACCGAGGTCGGAAAGTCAACCGAAAAAATGGTCGAAGTTTCTAGCCAAAACTGGCCAGAAACGCCCCTGCTGTGCGAACCACCGTGCGCGAACAATAGCTATGCCGCTGCTCGCCCTCTGCGCAGCAGCGCCAGCACCTGGACATGCCGCCATGCCATCGCCGACCCTCGTCGCCTGTTGTTGTCGACGCCTACAGCCCGCAACCGACGACTCCCCTACAAGCCGCACCTCCTCTGCGTGACCACCATCCTCACCAGCACCGATTTCTCTCTCTCTCTCCCTCTCTCTCTCTGTCTCTCTCTCTCTCTCTAACTGAACCATGTAGAAGAAGAGAAGATGATGGTCTGTGATGAAGAATAAGGAACGGGAAGACTGAAGAAGTTTCGGGAAGTGTATCTCTAATAATACATATATTTATATATTACAAATACCCATATATATATATATATTTTTAATTAATAATATATATATATATAATAAATCCCCAAATAATATAACACTTGCCCGAAAAATAAACGGAACGCCCAAATAAATAATCTAGAGTATGAAACTCATATATATCTAATCATAATTAAATTCGCATAAATAAAATAAGTCCCGTAAAATATACCGGGGACACTCAAATAATTCCACGCGAACCCATAAAATTCACGAGTCACCAAATAATAATACGAGCTTAAACAAGTACTCCGGGTACGAAACTCTTCCACCAATTAAATCACCGAAAGCCCCATCGGACTCCGAATAACTAATACAATCCAAAAACCAAATGCATCCTTAATAATTCTTATTTAAATTGCAACGCCGAATAAATAAAATAAATGGAGTATAGAATCTGGGGTATGAAACCCAACCTCCGAAACAGATGGTATGTGTCACGGCGAACACCATGAGCACTAATACCATAAACGAACCAATCGAATCAAAATCATAAATGCCGAACAAACCAAACGTGTCGTCTAGTCGAAATACTAAACGCTACAGGTTTAAACAAAATCTCATTAACACTTATCACGTACGTATAAACATGAAAAACGAGCATACCAATACAAATACACATAAACACGTAAGTCAAGCAACTAAAGCACCTAATGCCACATCAATACACAGGGCATCAACACACAGAGCACGTATATACAAACATAAATAAACTGAGCGAAAGGACTATCAATACTCCTAAGCACGTCAGCTAAACAAGGCACGTACTAACCCCATAACCAGGGGAAACAAAAATGTCGAACCCCTAAAGCACTAACTACCGAACTCAAATCACTGAGTCGAAGCCCTAAACGTCAAGCGTTGAAACAAATCCATTTAGTCGACAACACTAACTGTCAATCGTCATAACTCAATCATGTAGTCGATAACAAGAACACACGTAAACATTCCACCAATTCCGAAACTACTAAACGTTACTGTCAAGTCACATAGTCATCATCGATACTCCACAAAGTCGTTAAGGTGATGATCGTCAAGTTGTGCAATCGAATCCAAGCGTAAACGCGAAAAATTTACTCGTAAAATACACAGAGTAACCATGACGTCATAAACAAGTGACGTCATCACCAAAAATAAATCGGGAATAATTCAGAAAAAAAGGGAAAATGAAACGGGTGTTATATACTACTTTTTGTTTTTTCTCTTATAAATTCTCAGCCACATTCGGGGAAAAAAGAACAAGTCGACCCTGTGAGTCCTATGTTTTCTAATTTTGTCCCCAATGTGTTTGTAGAACAGATCAAAGCAGCTGAATGTGTACACCAAGAGACACTTTTCCGCTAGTGTCTCTTGTATCAGCAGATGAAGTAAGTATCAACTACTTGTCCTAGTATTGCTCAAAACACGCACAATGATCCAAGTTTCCATAAAATTGTTGTGGAAAAAGTTGACCAGGAACCTTCTGAGCTTCCAACTCAACCACGTCTTCGAGAATTGTTGCAAGTGAACCTGAAAAAGAGACAGAAACGTTACGGTGTTTGCCACCGCTTCACTATAAAGAAGCTTAATTCTGCTGAAGATTTACATTCCGAAGAGAAAATTCAGAACTCAAAGAAAGATGTTAGTTTTCAGCACCAATACAACAAACTGCTGAGTGTGTGGTCCCTTCAGAGAAGAAGAATGCTCAACACGCTGGGAAAACTATGGCCAATTCAGTTCCAGGTACAGATTCAGTTACTCCCATAATACAAAAGAGAAAGAGGTTAGTTACCGGGAGTATGCTGACACAGGCTGGTGAGTTTTATCTTAGAAGTAATGATTTGTCAAGTGAGGCTGGTGAATTTGTTGTGGGCACAAATGATTTACTGAGGTAGAGCGTCAGTAGAAGGCGTGTTCGTGAAGCCAAGGGCTCTAGTCTGGTGTTGCAGATGCCAGGTTAAACTGTGAACCAGCTCAAGGCATCTAATTTGCCAAATAAAACAAAGTCAAGTCACTGAGTCGAACAACGAATCAGAATGATCACATGCCAAGTCAGACTCATAAGTTTATTCAAGGGTTTAGGGTTTTTTCACCAACTCAAAATGAGATTGCAAAAGGGGCTCCTCTCTTGCCTTCTAAGATACTGAGTCGGATTGACAAAGAAAATCAAAATGAAAATAGAATTGCCCAATTATCCCGTCGATCTATGCTATATGAATCAGTAGGTTCAACAGATTTTATGCGACTCAGGGAAAAAAATGAAGCAGTTGATGTTGGTCAGACGCTTGGACGTCCGCAGAAGAGGGGTTTGATTCGGAGAAAAAAATATTTTGCCACATAAGACTATAATGTGACCTTCTCTGCTACATCAAAAGCCCAGTCAATTTAGGGTGCCCCACTCATTGTCCGATGATATGATGGACCAAGAACGAAGTGGAGCTAAAAATTTGAACCGTATGGGCTAACGGAAGAAGATCTTTACTCATAAACAAGAATTGGAAGTGTCAGGTGCAAGTTATTCCTCAGCCCGGACAAGTCAGCTAGCTAGCATTAGCAGTGATGAGATTGAAGGATCTCCACTACCAGGCAAATCGAGGAATCGACATTTTATGACAACCACTAGTAGCAATAATGATAGTAGAAGGTCTTCAGTACCAAGAGTAAGGTGTATCGACTGCCAGGCAGGTCTTGGCGCAGTCCAGTGGATTCTACAAGTAGTAGTGAGACTGGAGAGTACTCATTGCCAAGCAAGAACAACAAAGCAAGCAATAGCTCAATCCCTGAGAGACGGAATGGGCCATTGAGGAAACTGAAGATCCTTCATCATGGGGGCAAAGATGAGGCTCGTGCGAAACAGATAGTTGAGAGACTTGGGAAGTCTATGATCCACCGTGCACCTGCTAAGAACCAGCGTGGGCATTTCCATATGCTTGCACAAGGGCTTTTGAGGCATGCTTGTCATCCTATAAGAACTTAAAATCATCAACAGGTGTTGCTGGAAGGTTAGCAAAAAGTCAACATAGCAGTAAGAAGGTATCAAACAAGTTGAACAGCTGGCAAATGTTGCGTTACCACAAGGGAGTGAAGCTGCCAAACAGGCCGCCAGTGAAGCTGGGACATGGGAGCAAGTCTAAGAAACCAAAGTTACGAGCATTACCAAATATTATATAAGTGTTATGTGGTGGGACAAGGTATTCAAGGCTACGTAATTTATCTTATATGTATATTGGTATTCAAGACTGTTAAAAAAATTTATTGAACCAATGCGAAAAAGGGTGCTTAATTAATTTTGATTTCCACGTGTTGAGGTGAAAGAAACTTGTTCTTCTCTTGAACATTAAATAGAATGCAACAAAATAGAAGTTGAATGTATAACAGCAGTACTGCATTGAGTAAAATGTAACTATTACAAGGTTTGTCTGAAAAGGTAATTCCCATTCTACATTCCTTGACTAGAAATGTCCCTGTTGAGAGGTTCAAGGGTTAGGACAGTGAAAGGAGCATGTGCATAAGATGGTGAAAGTTCGAAGGATAAACGTTGTAGAATCATAGCCACTGCCATTTTCGCTTCCATCATGGCGAAGTTATGTCCAATGCATATCCGGGGTCCCCAGCCAAATGGGAAAAATGAGACTTGTCCCTTTGTTACCTTTGACACTCCTTCAGCAAATCTCTCTGATTTGAACTCCTTTGCATCATCACCCCATATTTCTTGGTCATGATGAATCACAAGTATAGGTAATGTAAGTTGCACTCCATCTGGAAACGACACTTCTCCTAATTTAGTCTCCTCATGGATAGTTCGAGTCAATGCAACTGTTGGGGGATATAACTTCAGAACCTCGTACAAAATCATAGTCATCTGAAAGAAATAGAAAATAAAAATGATGTCGAGAGTTGTGGATAAAATGTTAGATTTTATGTGGTTTAGAAGAGCCAATAAAGGGATTATCTTATTGTCTAATACAATAAGCTATTTCAATATACTTGATAGTTACAATATGCTATCCGTTATGCACAAAAAAATTAACCAACTGATATCCCTCATCCAATTTCCAAAGATGACAATTTTTAAATATGTTGGGATGAGGAGATCAATACATGTGTTTCTTGTATATACTAGTTAATAATGATAGTTGCCATTAGGGGTGGTAAATTGGTGATGATGCCTCGTATAATCTCCCTGTATGAAAAAATAGGAGGTACCTGTAAAATCCAACAACTTTGCAAAAGCTTCAAGAACTAACCTACCCTCCGATTAATCTTAATAATTAGCATTTAATTCAAAAGTTAGAAAGCTAATAGGGTTTAAAGATTTTATATGCCAATTGATGAGAAATACTTACAATTCTCAGCTGATTTAATCCATCAAATTCTGGGTTTTGCCGGTCTAAATTCCTACTCAACCAAACCATTGTCCAGACAAGCAAAGTTGAGGTGATCTCTTGCCCAGCCAAGTAGAATAGCTTACACTCTTCAATCACCTCCTTAGTACTCATTCCAACATACTTGTCTCCATGTTGTTTAATTTCTTTGAAAGTTGATTCCAATAATATACTCAATAAGTCACTGCTGTTACTGGCTTCTCCAGCTTTTATTTCAATAATAACCCTCAATGAAGCTTTCACTTCTTTGTCGATTTCCTTCATCCTTTTGTTCCGTTTAGTCGGCAAAAACCTACATGTATATATCAAGACTTAAAATTATAGCAATACGGGAAGGACTGAATATCTACTTCAGTCTTTTGTTTTATTTGGTTCTATTAAATACTGATCCCTTCTCTTCATTTCCTTTTCCAAAAGGTATTTAGGTACCTAATTCAATTTTGTAAAGACATAATTCATAAGAGTAGTAAGTTTGTTAAGAAGAAATGAAAAGAAGGCTGTTAAGTAGTAAAACAAAAAAAATTCCAGCCGTTCCTCTGTCTAATAAAAAATAAATGAAAGGGACTACCCAGTTAGGGAAGCAGTTATATAATTCTACAATTCATTTGTTTCCATTTAGTAGTGATCTTTTTGGTTCTCTTCTATGATAATAATATTTAAGCCGTGTTCTGAACTTGGGGGAAAAGAATTGCCCTTTTTGTTGCTCAATAATATCAACTTTCAAATTTCTATCTGCCCCATTCCATCGGAAAAGAAAATGAGAACATCATATGGGACAAAGCAATATTAAAACGGTAAACTAATTTATTGCTGAACTATGATCAGGACAATATTTTCACATTTCCAAACAGCAATTTTAAAATGGTAAACTAATTTAGTTTTTCACATTTGATAAAAACTAAATGTACGAACAAACATGAAATAATGTTGTTTTACCTCCATCCTAGGATGTAAATTGACTGTGCAAGCTGAATTACAAGCTTAGCTTGTTCCCTTTGAAGTTCAAATATCATTCTTCTTCTTTATAACTACTACCAAATGAAGTACGTGAAGTCGCATCACTAGACAACATTTGAAGATAACGCAACACATCCACCTCACATGAAGTCTCTTCTGAAAGCATCATTTCCCATTTGCTAATTATTCCGCTACAGCTTAACTCAAAGGCCGGTAGCATATGCTACACGAAACAGTGAAAAGTAAAATCTGATGACAGTTAGTATTATCTATATAAAATAGTTCAGATTCTTCAATTAAGTATGTCAGTTTGGACTTTAAGTTCAAGAAACACTTTCAGAATTTCTGAATAGAGAAAAAAAAATCCTTTAAATCCCTCAACGCCATATATATCCCATGACTCAAGAGATGTTGCAAAATAATTTTTAAGAATATTGAACTATTTTGGAGAGAAGAATATTTAATTTCGCCTGATATTATCTATTACTCGAAATGGAAAATAAAGTTATGAATTATATATGTTGGTGTAGGCTCGAATTAAACACAGCCGAGAACCAATTGAAGTTCTAAATAGATTAAAACAAACAAACAAACAAAAATGATTCTTGCAACTTTTCAATGGTATAAAGTATAATAAGACAAGAGATCACCTTGAGCTTCTCTAGATGGAAAGCAGGATTGATAATCTTTCTGTGTTTGGACCATTTCTCACACTCATAGCTTACCAGTCCGGTAGATAGCAACTTGGTCAGCGGATTTGATGGGGGTTTCTGAAACTGATAACTCTTTGACAATATTTCTCTTATAAGTTCAGAATCTCTGATGAGCCCCACAAGTTTTGGTCCAAACCATATAAAGGAATTCTACCTGCACTTAATTGAAGATAATATGTATCTTAGAAGTTCAGGAGTCAGAATCGCTGATGGTGATAGTAAAGCAAGCAAAAAAGAGCATATTAAACAAGCAATCATGTAACTTTAACACAAAACAAGATTAATGACATAAACTTTTGACTTTCCAAATTAAATCATTTCACAAAAATAACCAAATCCTGTTACTTGGAGAAAAACTAGAACAAAAACTAGAAAAAAAAAATATTGAAAAAAAACTCCTTTTTAAGTGGATATTTTCCTTGAAGCTATAATATACAAAACAATACAATAAAATCATGCCTCTGGTATCTGTTTTCCTTTCCCTAGCTCATAAGTAGTGTGAAAGATGGTTCTAAACAGAAACTAAAGCTCTAAATAATAGTACAAGTGAGTGTTGAAATTAATAAGATGATTTGAGAAATACTAGAATAGTACCATAGTTGTTGATACACTTGCGGAGGAAGGCCATGAGAGAAATGGATGGGATTGGACTTGGCTTGTTTGATTATCTCTGACATCTCTTTCAGGTCTCCAAACAATAGCCACTCAGCCTTGCTGTCTCAGCCACTTCTCTAGTTTCCTTGGCCTCAACCATAGGAATAGGAATACTACTATTCCTGGAACAACAAGAATAACAATCCCAATTCCCATTTTTGCATAATACCTTCTCCCTTGGGTCCGGGCACCACCATATATACACATTATTGATCTTGTTTACAGTTTTGTCTTTTTTGGACGACCTCACCACATACATTTAATTGGCCTTATTTAAATATTAACCTCACATTGGACAACATTTTCAAATTCATATACTAGTGGAAAAGTTTAGTACACATGAAATTCGACCTTGTAATTCAATGCTCATATATAGCACAAGATTAATTCATTCAAGTTACGTTAAGTTTTTTTACTTCAAATATATGCATAACACAACTTTAATTCATTTATTCTTTAGAAGTACATTCAATTACTAGAACCTATACTAGCCGGACTGCAAGTAGTTGAGTATATTTTTGTGGAACTCAAAAGTAGCAATTATCTAAGGATCGAGTGGTGCTTGGGCGTGATAATCATATATGTACACATGATGTATATATGTACATGTGAAGGTCTGATCAAAGAGAGATAATAATGATTGCAGCACAAGAATAAGTAACTTCAACTCTTCTATTGTCAATATCAAAAGGCAAACATAAGTTCCTATTGGGAGACTTCTTACATATTTGCAATGACTACAAGAAAGAACCTCCATTCGAAAGCCACAAAGGTTAACTGCACCTTAGCTCCAACAATTGCATAAACAAAACAATTACTCTATACCCCAGATTGAAATATAAATCGCACTTTCCTATGGTCTTTACTAAAAATGAGGCCAGACATTATACTAAAATAAACTTTTAGTATCTGATTGAAAGAAAAGCATCAAAGTGTAAAACTTTGATGTCATAGAATGGACTTGTAAAAAGAAGGGACAGGAAGAAGACATGCAACAAACACAACGACAGTCTTTTACACACTAGCTACTTCTATCACATAAAAACTAATCCTATTCAAAAAAGAGTGTGTAATTTAGGTCAGGATCTCATATGAGGTTGAGCATCAACCTAAACAAACTGTTAGCTGCATGATGTATCCTGTCCAATACACAAATAAAAACAAGTAGTGAAACCATATGAGGTAACAAAGACCATCAACGTCAAAACTAGAGCAATTACTACACTGAGAGAACTAACACCCACTCTTTACTGGTACATGAATCATGATGACTCACCAGTATCGTTAAGCTATAAACTTGTATTTTTTCTTCTTCTTTTTTCTCAACACCAATTGAAGGGAACAAAACTACACAACACGAAGACAATAAAGCTGCTAAAATCAGAACTAACAGAAGGGAAAACATTCCAAGACATACCTGAGGCCCTAGCTAGAACAGCCACCCTGCTAGAAGCAGAATTCAACACTCAAGGCCCATTGCAAAGAGACATCACCAAGCTCACACAACACATTCTTCACACCAAGAGAAATAACTGCTAATGCCTCCTCTGAGAATATGAGGCTTAGAACAGATTTGCAATCCCCTTCAACAACATTATGGACATGTCTTTGCACTAAAGACTGAACATCATCCCTCAAAATAATCGTTCTGTTACAACAGCAGATAGAAACAAGTGAGTGAAAGCTGAGCTATGCATAGGATAGGACATGCAGCATCAAGTTTGATTTCACATCGCTAGTAGGGGAGGAACCTACTACATACCATCAGAAGGGAGACACACCACCAGAGCTCTCAACCAAATTGATCATCTTGAAATCTTCTAAGAGCTCATTCTAGTCTCTCTGAGCATTTTTCCACCACCAAGGATACAGTTATAACACCATTCGAACTACTGACAATGTGGTATTTCTTCTATTATTTTCTTCACCCTTAAGAGTCACTAAGTAACAATGTTCTCTCATGTTCATGTGTGTAGTGTGTGCACACACACAAGAAAAAAGAAAAAAAAAGGATGCAAGGATAGATGCTGCTTGCTTCCATTGTTTTTGAAAGAAAAATCACGAAGAAGATATAGAAACAGGTGTAGGGAATACACTTGGCTGTGATCTTGATTACCAACATTAGGAGGCTAAACATCATTTGCAACCAAATACATTCCTAACTGCTTGAAAAGTAAAGCAATTCAAAGAAAAGCCCCAAAATGTTGGAACAACTACGGAGAACACATCTTTCAAAAAAAAAAAAAAACTATGGAAAACACAGTACAGTACAGGAATATAGCCCAGGAATCAAACCTGAATAAATCTAAGCAAATCCATTAGAAATATCAAAACTATCTCACTTTCCTTTGACATATGACTACTACACAATTCTGTGTTTAGCTTGAAACCAACCACTTGACGGAGAAAAACTCAATTGTTAAACAAAGGTAACCACGAAATATAGCAGACAAAGTTATCCACAGAAGATAGCAGATATGGAAGAGCAATTGGCATTACAAATATGTTAATAAGAAGAAAGAAGTATGAACAAGACAAATCTCCAACTAAAGTTTCAAAGCCATTAGACAAACAAGATAGCTCACGCTTTCCTACTCCAATATCAAGGAAGTCGTGGCAAGCATCACAGCCCAAGTATCTAATATGTAAGACAAGTAAAAGATGTATGATCACTTTAGGGAAAAGAGCTAACTTCAACATATTAATCATACTGCAATAAATAGTGAACATGAAAGTTACACCAGAGTGATATACATGCTATACAGCAGAGTAATTGAACTACGACTCAAATGAGGTATCTTAATTGAGCAAGACTAAGCTCTCTGTGTAATTTCCGACATAAAAGTAATTTGCACGACCACGTATCCCACATGAAGTAGTTCCCTTAGTCAGTAGGTCAACTGAAATCATATCCCATTCTGATGATGACCACCTCCGCCCCTCCTCCTCTGATGCCAAGAGAAGTTCACCATTCCTCCGAAATCCAATTACAGTACTCTCATCCAAATCTATATTAAAAGCCTGGGTCCAAGACTCTTCCATGCCGTACTTTCGCATGACCCATATCGAGACTGGTTCATTAGCCGTTTGAGAATACTTGATTACAGAGAGTGAGTCCCCAATCACAAAAATAGACATGTATGCGATATTTGTAGACTCTAGAGTTGGTGGCAACTTCATTTCGTGGAATTCCTCACGAGTCATATCGAAGAAGCAGATCAAAGCAGGATAACTCCGATAACCGCCACAAATCCAATGAACAGCCCCATTGAGAAAAGCCTGCGTTGAAGATAGACGATAATCGATTCGATAAGGGGGACGAGTAGCATTACGAATGCTTCTCCAAGAACCTTCATTAAGCGAATACAGCTCAATCTCATAACTCCTATAGGAAAAGTTATTTTGAACAGTATTTAACAATTTTTTTTTGAATAGTTTTTGGGCCTGGGAAAAGTTTTTTAAAGAAGTTAGAAGATACCAGTTTCTCAAAACAGCTTTTGCTTCTCTTTTTCTTTTGCGTAAAGTTAAAAGCAGAAACTATATCAAACAGGCCTAACAAACTTTCTCTCATGTGTAATATTATTTTACCATTCAACTTAATTGTATTTGAGTAAATATCTCCTTTAATGAAATTCAAATAGAGTTATAAATTATAACTAAATTTTTTGAAATAATTAACATTAACATTTTACTAAAATTGATTTTCAATTAAGTAATAAAATTTGTTATCCCAAGTTTAAAATTTTTTATGCTAAAATAAAAAAACTTCTTTTCATAAAATTAAACATATTTAAAAATAATTGACCAATAACTTGAATAAAAAATACTTTTTATCATGTTAGATTTATTTATATATATAGCGTTGATTATTTACTTAACTATTTTTAAAAATATATACTTTATTTTATTTAAAAAGCTTAAAAGCATTATTTAATTAATTAAATTTAAAAGTTATGTACAAATTTATGGAACTTTGAATGGGGACTTGCCATTGAATGAATAACAAATTTTGCAAATCTATGTTAATGAAAAAAATACATTAATCATAATTGAATAAGGGCATTGTGGTTATTTATGAAATTTTTTGAAGATAATGAGGCAATTTAAAACAAAAGGTGATAGTTAAGGGGTTAGTTGCACATATTACAGTTCAAGGGGGTTATATGCAAATTAAGCAATAGTTCAGGGGGGTTTGTTGCACTTTACCCTCAAATTTATAATGTGTTTCAATTTTCATGAAATTTTTTATTTGCATTTCTTGCCTTAAAAGTTCAAAACCTTTTTTTTTTTTTTGAAAGTTAAGGATTTACTCACACATCAATGCTCGAAATCCTACTCCCCCATTTGGGGAAGTAAGGGGCAGGTACCACTTGGCCATTAGGCTTTTGGTAATGTTTAAACTTGTTGGTCATCTTTAGGCATCCTAAAATCACCTATGTTTCAGATTTTTAACAAATATTTCCCCAACGTGCCATATTCGGAGGGTGGGAATCAAAACAGGATAACTCCGATAGTCGCCACAAATCCAATGAGCAGCCCCATTGAGAAAAGCCTGCGTTGAAAATGGACGATAATCGATTTGATAAGGGGGATGAGTAGCATTACGAATGCTTTTCCAAGAACCTTCATTAAGCGAATATAGCTCAATCTCATAACTCGAGGAATAAAGCCCTTCTTTTTCACCTTGATCTAGGAAGACAACCCTAACCACCTTATAATCATTAGTGGTACAATCAAAGTCATAACCAAGAGCAAGTCGATGCAGGCCCAAGGTATCAAAGGTAAAGAGGGCTTTGGAAGCTCCACCCATTTTCTAATAGTCAGGTTCCACAGAAAGTTAACATTCCCATAACAAAAAACATCATCACTCAGGCTTACCAAGCCATTATAAGAACCAAGTACCCATAAATGGGATTCAAAAATGGGGTTAGGACTGTGAATATTGATACGATATGGATCGAATGATTGGTTATCAAAATGCAGTGATTAATGTTCTTCTTCTTCTTCTTCTTCGTATCTGCCATGATTTTGAAGTCCAGTATCTAACTATACATAGGTGAGTGTTATTGGTTTTGTTCAATTGGGTTGTTTGATTGAGATGAAATGTGATGAAACTATCACTAGTGATTATGGAATTCCAGGATTTGGAAACGCACCTGAGCTACAAAATGGTCTTCAATAGTAGTCTTGAGAGGATGTCTCTCATCACTTCGATGGGCAAATAATCAGACATTTCTTCTTTAGCAAATTTAGGGATTTCGATACATAAAAGAGAGGAGATGAAACCCTAGAATGTTGAGAGAAAAAGGTATCTTAGCCCTTAATCACATAAACCCTAGGTTTCGTTGAAACAAAACCCTAGAGAGAAAGACATAGAGAGGGAGTTTATGTTGTATTGATGTCCTTTCTATTGTACATCAATTTCAAAAGTAACCCAATTCAATTTTATAATCTATTTGAATTTCATGAAATTTCTTTATTTGTATGGACCCTCTCTCCGTTCCAAAATGAACATAGTTTTTCAGTGGAAAAATATTAAAATGTTATCATTTGGAGTCGAAAAGGAGAATTTATTAAAGATTTACATACTCGATGAGGCAATATGTCACCTTAGGGGGATATTTATTAATAATTTGAAACCAAAATAATTTTTATGTTAATAGTCGAAGAATGTATTACAGTTCGGAATGTTTTAAAATATTAGATTATTCCCACAAACACTCCTTCACAATTATCTTATTCTCACATGGACCCCCTCGAATTTATTCCCATACGGGCCCTGATGCAGACGGCCATTAGACTCACTGAAGTTTTTATGAGAAATTATGGATTTTTCCCTTAATATAATATTTGAAAAAACTTTTATTTTATGACATGTCACGCCCTGAATTTCCTAAGACTCCAAAACACGAGCCTAAGACTTAAGAGAGTGAAACGGAAGTGAAAAGAAACAAATAAAAATAATATATAGTCATCAAACACCCACACAAGGGTAAAAAGGTTATTTAATGCCTGCAAGATACCAAAAAGATTACTCGGGATCGAAAAGAAGGTGAAACGAATCAATCGGCACCTTAAACGAATCATTTGAACAACCCATGTTCACCCAAGAGTAAAACGATTATTTCAGGGGTAAAATAGTACTTTCAAAGTACAAATACAAAGTTTGGACCTAGCACAAGTCGTAGGAACCAACGGAACCTAGATCGAAGCAACGAGGAGAGAGATGAATTTTTAAAAATGGTGTTAGACAACACCGATCCAAAACAGAAAGTTGACGTACCCCTCTTTCATCAAGGGTAAAATAGTCATTTTAGAGTCAAAATGGTCATTTCAAAGTTCAAATACGTATTTTGTACTTAAGAAAAGCCATAAAAAAACGAGACTTAATTCGGAGTTGGGAACTGGGAGAAAAAGATTTTTGAAAATCGGATGTCAGATGCCACTCAAACAACCTTGCACTGAAATTTTTGAAAATCCTGAAAAATTTTCTAAGTGTTGGGAAGCTGAGCTACTGGTTTTTTTCAAGAAGTTTCAAAACATGTAAAATTTCATATTTTGCAATATGGCTCCGTTTTTCGCGTCGTCGATCCCGAAAAATCACAAATATTCGAAAAGTGAGTTTTTCATTTGCGGATCTCAAAAATAGTTACCGAAATCTCGGGAAACACGCAAAACACAAACTTTGAATAAAAGTAATTCTTTAAAATCTAGTAAAATCTTCCGTCTTGCCCCCGGTCTCCATTTTCACTACCGCCAGTTTCTAAAAGTCGAAATCTTTAAGAAAATGAGTTTAAAACCATTTCTGAAACAAGAAAATTTGTCGAGGCTACGGGAGTGGGCGAAAACGGGCTTTTCATCCAAAACGAAAGAGTTTATTTGAAAATTGAGGAAAACGCTATTTTCGGCCAAATTCCTAATAACCACATCAATATCGAAAGTCCACTACACAACACTAAATGGAAGGATTCATAGATTAATATTCAAAATGCCCTAAGGCAAAACATGTAATAGTTTTATATTTCCGGCACCGAAGTGCACCAAAAGAATAAAGTCCCCGCGCATAGCGCTTCAAGGGACATACATCAATGTAAACTACTCGGCTAACATGCTAGCCATCAAAATAAATAAGTTTAGTTGTTTGTAATACTTAACAAAATAAACACACGTATGCAATCATCAAGTATGCTTCACAAAATAAGTACTCCACCTCCATATGCACAGAAAGGGGAGAAATCAACACCGTATATCTACCAAGAGACTACGGACCTTCCGAAAATGGATCACCACCTGAAAATATATAAGTCGTGAGGTGAGCTCACTTGCCTAGTAGATGAAGCATCATCGCCTCAATCTCGGTAGTCCGAGTGGTACAACCCACCCAAGGCACATGTTACTAACTCTAGGTCGGTCTCTTGCCCCACATGACTTTCACGCCAATTCGGGACCCCATCGAACCCAACAAACAATTTCCCCAACGTACTCACGTCATAGATATTCACAATTATGGCGTACTATCAATATAAACATCACAATTACATATATGATCATTTAAATGCAAATGTGACTCAGCCCATTCATGTTACATACTTTGCCCAATACGGTTAACGGATAAACACTTCATCCATTTACAATGAGACAGAGTACCACACCGATTCTTCCCAAGTGATTTTGACACTTCTCACTTTCAACAAGGAAAAGTGGTTGCAAGAGACGACCCGTGATGAAAGATCTATAGATTGAATGCACGAGATGACCCGCGACTTTGAGGATGAGACGACCCATCCTATACCCGATTCTCAGACACACTAGTTCTGTAGGTTGGGAACATCCCCTGGCTAGTTGTTGTGACGATCCGGCACAAACTACTCACACAAGTTTACACGACCCGTATACACTAACACCGATGTTTTTGACACTACATGGTATACCCAAAATGCATCAAGGTTTTCAATACTAATCATGCCCCATAACAAATATATACTTATCTCATTTGGCAATATATTGTACCCAACTTATCATCATGCTTACAATTTCCCACTTATAAGCAATAGTTCATAATATGCTCCATTACAATACATGTTTATCTCATTATGCTATATATTGTACTCAATTTATCACAATGCTTACAATTTCACATTTATAGGCAATAAACCACCACAAACATTTATATCATACAATCATGTTTTCAAGGGCCTAGTTCATCGTCTAAGTTATCAAGACTCAACTCGCATATATATATATATATATATATACGACATATATACATATAGACACACACCCTCGTACAAAAACTAAACCAACTCGTTTTTCCCCTACCTCAATCCAAGCAAGCTACACAAGAATGCCCAAAAGATGTCCAAGTTAATCTACCAACTTAAGTGCTCAATAGGATAACTTCCAACTAGCAAAACATCATTCAATGAACAACAAGTTTACAATGGTGTCACAATAAACTGAAACTATTCAAAAGTGGCTCCAACCACAAGAATCAAATCAAACCCTAATGATAACTAATTTAGGATTTCATGGAGAAATGAAATCTTATGAGTACAAGTTAATGAACTCACCACTAGTTTCTTCACAAAATGAATTCAAGAGTTACTACCAATGGAATTCACTTGGTAGTTGGAAAAAAACTCAACCTTCCATAACATGAATAAAAGAAGGCCAAAATCAATATCAACTCAAGAAATTCATGAACATGAAAGCTAGGTTTCTTGCAACAAAACTCTAGAATGGAATAGAAGACTTAACAAAGTAGTTCAAGAATACCACCAAGAGATATCCATAACAGGCAAGGAGAGAATGAGATAGCAAGAGATTGTGAGAGAATGGAAGTCTTATAAAGTGAGTAAAACCTAAGAGATGTAGAGATTCTCCACTCACATTTGTCACAATCCAATGGTTAGGAATAAAGCAAGGGAGATTGAATAAATGATCCAAGGGTTAAAATGAAGTCTTGCAAAGTGAATGACCAAGAATAATGCATTCTTGCATGTGTGTCATCCAAATAAGGCCCTATGATCCAGGGGTTGGGATTAGAGGTGGGAAAAGAAGATCAATGGTCGGGAATGAGACGACACATAAAAGTGTGAAATTATCAATCCTTCTCAACTTAGAGTTAATTACAAGAGTGTCATCATGAATCTCAATTACTCTTTTACCCCTTGTCATCCTCTCTATTTACCACCATGTCATTCATACACTAATACTTAGCCAAATCTCTACAATTCCCACTAATTCCTCTTAATATAAAAATACCAATTTACCCCTTGGTCATTTATTTTTCGAAATCATTTTCAACAATTTTCATTATTCTCAAAATAAAAATACAACATGTACCTTACAATTTTGATATCACATAAAACGTGTAAGTCTTGCTAAACACATAATCACATAAACATTTAATTATTAATAATTTTTTCTAATTAGGACATAAAAATACCGGACGTTACATGACAATTTACCCCTCAAGCCTTTATACACTAGTCATCTCTCAAACCCTAGATCTAAGTTATACAATTAAAGAGAGAAAAAAGATATCTCTTGTTTACCCTTAAAAAATTGGCCATTAACACATTTATATCTAGTATATATGGCATTTGGACTTGACAATATCTTCGCTGATTCAGGTTCCGCGTAATTGATGTAAACAATGGTGGAATATCTGTATGTAACTTCTACGAAAAAGGCTAAGCTGTAACACCCCATATTATTTTCCCAATTTTCTGGAATTATTTTTCGATTTAATTTCTGTTGTGACGTCACTTGTTCATGACGTCATGGTTATTCTTAATGTTTCACATGTAAATTTTTCGCGTTTATGTCTTGATACGACTGGATGACGCGGCCATTGTCTTATTGACTACTTCGTGGAACTTCTTTGACAATTACGAGAATTGACGGTGAATGTAATGTTTCGAACTGGTGAAACGTTGACGCGTTTTCTGGATTCAACAGCATGACTCTGCAATTGTCTATTCGGTGACTTCGTGGGGTTTCTTTGGTGATTACGCTATTTAACGTGATGTTTTATGTTTCTGACGTGGCTATAGGTTTACGTGGGTTTTAATATCGATTAAGTGAATTTGTTTTGACGTTCGACTGTTAGTGCTTCGAATGGGTGGCGGCACGTCTTGTTGACCGATGTTTAAGGCTCCGATGCTGTTGTTCGAGTTCAGCATTTAGTGCGTTAGGAGTTCGACATTTTGTTTTCCTTTGTAATGGGATTAGTATGTGTTTCATTTGATTGACGTGTCTGGTTTAGCTGGCGTGCTTAGGAGTATTTGTATTCTCCTTTCTTGTTTTCTGTGTTTGTATTTACGCGATATAGTTGTGACGTTATCACTTAGCATCTTGTCAGGCTTAGGATGTGTTAGGTGACGTGAGGAGTTATAGTTTTCTTTTGTATTTGGTTTAGTACGTGTCTTGTCTGACTAACGTACTTAGTGTTTGTATGTACGTGTTTTATTTGTTTGGTGTGCTTATTTCTTAGTGTTTCTAAGTGTTCCTATGTGTTGATGTGGTTGTACTTGATTATTGTTTTGGGTTCTTTTCATGCCCAAGTTATTAGTAGTATTCGATGGGTCTTGTACGTGCTCGGTGTTCCGGTAGTTGGATTCTGTATCTTGAATTATTTATCTTCGTTAGTATTATTTATCGAGCGACCGTAGATTTTCCGGGTATGCGTGTCATCGTTTAGGGATTTTCTTATAATTTTTCCTTTATTATTATTTATTATTAATTGAGGCTAAATGATTTTTTTCGCTTTTTGCACTTGAGGCGGCGGGTTCTGAATTGTCATTAGCAGGGATTTTTTATTATTAATCTAGCAGACCGAGAATTTGGATAGATGGACTGAGACCAATCTTTTGGCGGAGTCGGGTTCGGAATTGTTCTGTGTTCCGACGGTTATGTTTTGTACCCGGAGTGTTTATTTCGACTTATATTATTTATTAGATATTCGTAGAGTTTTCGAGTTCGCGTGATATTAATTGCGGGTCGATTGGTTATTTATTTCAGATTATATATATATGGGTTTCATACCCCAAATTATTTATTTCAATTATATTATTTATTGGGCGACCCATTTATATTTACAGGCTCGTGTGATTTTATTTGGGGGTTCCCGGTACATTTTCGGGATCTATTATACCTATATTATTAATTTGGGGAAATATATATATATGTGTGGGTATTTATATATATATAAAATTAATGGAAAATATATATAGGTATATGTATTATTGGTATATTGGAAATAAAGTTTCCCAAAGCTTCTATTTCTTCTTCATCATCAGGAACCAGCCTTTCCTCTCCTTCACGAAACACACACAAGTAGTTGTTTTCTCTCTCCTTCATCTCTGACCTGCGACGAGCTCCATCTTCATTGGTTTGATGAGAGAAAGAGAGAGGAGGAGGAGGAAGATGTCGAGAGGGAAAGAGGGTCGCGCTGGTGGTAGTACGACCTAGTGACGTAGGTCATCGGCTAGAGAAAGAAGCGACGACGTATGCGGGTGCGGCGGTGGCGCGCCGCGTAGGTGGTAGCGACGTGGTGTTGGGCACGACCACAAGTGGTAGCGTGATTTTGTGAGGGTCGTCTTCGACCTAGGGTTTCGATTATGAGCTGATTTCACTAGAGATGGGGATGACGACGACGCTGGTGACGCGATGGTGGTTATAGCGTGCAGTGGTGGCCATGCTGGTGGTGGTGCAGTTCAACCATGCGTGGTGACGAATAGTGGCGAGTTCGGCCAGACCGAGTTGGGTTGACTCAGTGCCGATTCGTGTTTCGTTTGGCGTGAAAATTTGAGGATAGATTGTTTCCGATGTCGTACATGATATATCCAAATTTGGTGCGAAACCGTTGAGCGGTTCTCCTGGAATTTCAAATTTTCGGTATGATTTTCAGCTTCATTTTTTTGTAGATTTGTTCAAATTTATTTATCGATCGCTAACGGGTTTCAATTATATTGAATAGGACGGTAAGGCGGTCGTTTCGACATGTTCGAAATATTTTTTGGGCGACTTTGGTCGGTGACGGTTGATGAATTGATGATTATTTGTCGTTGCTTCACCAAACTCCGGTCAACAAAATTTATAATACCTATAAATACTTTACTTAAAATAGTATAGCAATAAGTAGGGTCGAACCACTCTCAACTTGGAACTCGTTTTAAGACTAGGATCCAAAACTTTAATTTTCGAGATTAAAAAGAAATTACTTAAAACAATTCTTGAATTTTTGAATAGTAAACTAAAATAACTAGATAATTATCAAATGGTGGAAGAAATCTCAAGGGAAGAGAATCCACCACCCGGGTCTATATAAATAATATTATATATTTCTATTGCAAAATTCTCCTCCAACCTATTAAACATAAACATAGATATTGGTAGGCATTCCCCGTATTTCCATTAATTGGTAATCACGGAAAATTCTCCCTCTAATGTTTTGGTTTAAAAATAAATAAATATAAATAGTGGTAGGCATTCCCCATATTTCCATTGATTGATAATCACGGAGAATCCTTCCTTTATTTTCAACCTCTATTGTAGGTTTTGTCACTTGAAAGAATTAATTCGGGAAGAGAATTAAACAATAAAAAATAAAATAAAATTATGTATATCTTACCCAATGTGGCTTCATCACTCCCTTGAGAAGATGTTTAAGCTAGCATAATGATATAAAAATAAAACATGATGATAGAAGAAATTTTCATTAACTAAGAAAAAAATTACAACAAAATAAAAACTTGATACAAGACTAAATTATCTCTACAATTTCTCACTTTCTACCATCTAACTCCATACAATTTTCAACTACTCTCCTATTTATAGAGAAAATTGGAATAAAATGACATCTTGTAAAGTGAAGTTAGATCTACTTTTCTTTTCTTTTTCTTTGAATATTGATGTTTTCCAAGTCATTTTCTTCTTTCTTCATGTGCATTATATTCTT
This sequence comes from Cornus suecica, assembly GCA_963922005.1. Taxonomy (NCBI): domain Eukaryota; kingdom Viridiplantae; phylum Streptophyta; class Magnoliopsida; order Cornales; family Cornaceae; genus Cornus; species Cornus suecica. Next base: position 34,175,086 of record OY998243.1, on the reverse strand, counting down.
CATCTTCCATCCATGTGCATTCATTTCTCACTTTAATACATTTTCTTCATCTTTTCCAATTCATACCTATAAGAAATAAAAATATATATATAAGAACATTTATACATTAAAATAGTAAATTAAAGATTTACTTTTGACATAAAAAATAGTAATTTTGTGGACTTATCAGTCGGCGGGCTCTATATTCAGGCGCCGACACTATTCACGGCAGACAGTTCAGGACTGGTTGTAAGTAATTAAATTAGGTGGGAATTTACATATATATATATTCTTATATATATGCATATCTGACACTCACTAATAGTACATAGAAAACGTTAATAAATCTCCGTTGTATGTTTATGGGTAAATAAAAACGTTTAATTAAATTCCTAGGGATAGACGGAAATCTAGGAATTTTGTATAATTTATAAAATACCCATAGATGGATTAAAGGATGTCGGAATTGCAAATTCTTGTGGAGAAATTAAATAAATTATTTCTCATATTTAAAATAATTATAAACCTATTTAAATTAAATCGTTATAGGCGGTTTAGTACCCCTTGGGTTCGAAATAGGTTTATAGAAGGTATATGTGGATGTAGATCTGGTTAATTGTTTTTCCCCTATTATTTATATTTTATTCAAATTAAAAATATGTTAGGGGATCCACGAGAATGAGGGACGTCAGAAACTTAGACCTGATTTTAGTTCCCTGGTTGTTGATTTTCTCGTAAATTATAAAGAAATTAGATTGCGAATTTAAATTGTCTAATTATTCCTGGGATGGATTAAATTGAAAATAATTATTGAAAATTAATTTAAAAGCATGCTAACATATAAAAGTTATAAAGAAATGGTAATCGAGAACCCGAATATCTCTGTGATAAATGGAAATTGATTTACTGTATAATTTAAATTGTGAAGCATGTTTTGTATGAGATTGTTTGGCTTCTATGCCATTTTATTGAGTATATTACATTTATGTGGAGGCATTTTGCATTCATACAGCATCGTGATGTATATATTGTTTTAGTATGAGTTGTATGCCTCGGTTATATCATGTACATGTATGGATTGTTTGGAATGTCGCAACAACTGGCCAGTGGGTGACTGACACCTTGGGAGTTAGTATCTCTCGAATCCTCAGACTTTGGGAGTGAGGACATATGTCTCACTTGCTGGTTCCTGACGGACTTGTGGTCTCCGCACTCTATTTGGCGATGCCCACCCTTCTTGTTGTGGGTTTGTTGCCCCAGCAGTGAACGGTTTGGGATTCCTGGATATTTGTTTCACCCTCTTGCGGTTAGGGTTGCATTGACATTCATATTGAGCATTTATTTGACATGTGTTTATCTGTTATTATTATTTATTGATGTTGAGCATGTTATGTCTGAATTTTAATTAGAGATTTGTATTATTCTCTTGGGCGCTAGAGGCACGGTGTTTGTGATTGATATTTTAACCGTGGTTAAATTACAATAAACATTGTGAGCTTCCTAGTGTAAAGGAAACAGTGAAAACTTAAAAATTAAAAGGTAAAAAGTGAAAGGGGGATTATTAAGAAGGCACGGTTGACGATTATCTTTGGTAGTTAGGGAAAAACTAAGTGAAAGTGACCTTAGGGCGTAAGGGTTCCCCGTATGTTAGGCTCTAGTTGAGCTAGGTAGCAATATATTGAGACTTAGTTGAAATTGTGATCTTGGCCACATAGGCCTTTGTGATTGGTGATTAGTATTATCGCAGAATGATTGATAGACCTCTCCGGTAGTGTGGAGTATTGGTTGAGTAAGGGTCGGATATAGCTTATTAGTTTAACCCTATTCCCTTGAGCATTGGTCTGTATAGTGGTTGGTACATTACTCTAGTTGATATATAAGAATGGTTGATTTGAGGTCTAACTGGGTATGATAGGTTATCATTCTTCCTTTTCTCTAGATTAGAGTTGTTTTAACTCTACATATTATTCAGCACCACATCCGTAGTTAAATGTTGGAATATCACGTGTCTTAAGGATACATTGAATGTAACTTGAGGTACCCATAATGGTTTGAGTTGTCATACTCCCGAGTGGACGTTTGATAGTAATTCTGAGATAGACTGACAATGTTTGAGGATGGTATTGATCTTTTGTTTGGGGTATAGTGATATTGAGATCTTAGAGTATTATGGAGATCTTATGGTGATACTGGTGGTATAGAACTTATTACTTTTTTGTGCATACATAAGGCACAGTTTATTTTTATAGTTTCCTTGCCTTAGTCTCGGGTAAGAGACATGATACTGATTTATGCACATGTAATGCGATTCGTAGTACTTTGGGTGGGTTCGGAGGCATTGGAACTAAACAGATTTGACCGGGTCCTAACTTTTTCTTAAAAATCGGTTGAATCCTTCGGGGTTTAACGTTTTTGTTTAAAAACCCGAGGACCTCGGCATCCGTTTGGGACTAAATGACTCCGGTACCCCTTTCTTGTGCCTCAGTAGGCAGTATGAATTGGAGATTGACTTGAGATTGTTGAATCTGATCTAATGAAAGAGTTTGTCCACTTAGGTTACTTTCAAGGAATAGATGGTAGCAGTGTGAACCTACCATATGACCACTGGTTAATTTTATAAATTCTCTTTACAATAGGATGTCTTGGAGAAAAGATCTTTTAAGTGAACGGATTATTTCACTGGTTATTGTGGATAAGATGACAGGCTTGAGGTTAGAATTATGAGAGTGAGAATCTCTAGGAATGATTTGATAACAGTGTTGTGTAGGCGTTGTGGTTTAGTTGTGGGTATGATTTTAGTTATTCCTTTTCGACAGTCCTAGTGAGTGATTTATTTACCTCCTAGGAACCTTGAGTAGCGCGCTAGGTGCACGGTATGGTAGATAGTTAGTCCTTGTTGTACCTCTAGATGAGAGTGGAGTTCAGATTGGTTGTCTATAGGCCTAGGTGGCAGGCTTAGTTATTTACAGGACGTTATATATATATACATGGTTGTTTATATTTTCATTGATCTGTAGTTCTTATGATATCCGTAGTGTACTTGAGGTTAGTGATGAGGTTATTGATGGGGTCTCGGATTGGTGGGGTTCCATGTGAAACGATTGACTGACCTAGGATAGATGCATGCACACGAGATGGTTAGCATTTTCTAGACTGCTATGAGGGTGATGTTTTGATATTATGGTGAGCGCGTAGTTTTGCTCACCCCCACAACAGGTTGCTGGTGGATGCAGCACGGCATGCTCGGCGGCGACGATACGGGTGATTTGGGACGGTAGTTTTGTTCTTCCTTTCGTAGTCATACTTGTGTATTCTTCTATTCTCTTGGGAGCCAGGCTGTTGGCAGATTTCCTTGTGTTGTATCTTCAGCCCATGTATTTATTATTTTAGGGTGCCATTGTATTTATTCGGTACTACCATGAGTTTTATGTATTCTTATTTGAGCTTGGTGGCTCAGTCGGTATTTGTTGTTTTAGGGTGCCTTTATACCTTTTCGGCATCGCCATGTGATTTTCTTTATATTTTCATTTGAGCATTTAGGGCTCTATTGATTTTAGAAGGGTTGTGTAGAGGTATTGGTGTTCTTTTCCACTACCTCGGCCCTAATTTGTTTCTGTAAATGTTGGGTTGCGTGCCATTGATTCTATTTCTATTATTATGGGCATGTTCTTTTGTTGTGTTGCTTTTGGGTTGTCTGGATGTTCCATTTACAAACGGAACTCTGCCAGATTTTCGTTAGAATTTATTACTGAGTTTCTATCACTCAGGTGACATGGGATACCTTGTATTCATTCTTATTCCATGTTTTTTCTTGTTATCGTTGATTCGGTTGGTCATTTTCTGTGACGTCATACATCGGGATTCGCTGATTCTCTTGATTGGAGTCTCAGGAATAACGGGGTGTGACAGAAGCAATGCTCTAGTCCATGAATATGACTGCTCACATGTACAATGATCATGTTTATCTATGTTGAAACTGATAAACAGTTCACTGGTCGGTTAGGAAGAAACATATCTTGTTACCCAATACATAATATAAACTATATAGAGAAACTACATATCACAAAAAAAAAAAGTTAGGTGCAAACTAGGGAATTAATCAAGTCAGTTCAAACATTTCAATCAAGTTATACTGTAACATAATTTTCCATTTTTGTGCTCATTATTATGGTTGAATTATTTATATCTCATGATCTTAATTATCCTTTACTTTGTTGGATTGCATGAATTTTTGTCCTTGAAGACCATAAATCCATCATTTGTAGATGTGCTAAGAGTATTCAACCTCAACTTCACATTCTTCATCTTCCAAAAGGTTTAGAGAGAGAAAAAAGGGAAATTTGAAGAAGATTGAGTAAAGAGAGAAAGGAAGGAACTGAGAGAGAAACAAATTGGGGATCTCAAATTGTTCTCTCATAAAGTATGTGTGTGTGTATCAATATATTAGGCAAATGACATTAAGGTAAATCCACAGCTTTAAGTTAAGGACAAAAAAGTAATGATACTATAATAAATAAGGCTATATAAGTAATTTCATACCATATGAGAGCATTATGGACTTTTTACAAAGTGGTTAGTGGTTGACATCACCAAAGTAACGGCATATCCAAACGTCGTGAATACGGAGGGGGTGAAAATGAGACAAAATTCAAGTGCAAGGGGGTTTGTGTGGGAATATTCATATCTGAGAGGGTCCGTGTTAAAATAAGGCAATTGCGAGAGGTCTTTATGAAAATAACCCTAAATGATATGTGATATATTTTGTAATTTCAGTCTTATAATTTCAGTTTGGTTTTATTAATATTTAATTTTGTGAATAATTTTTTATTTATACTAAAAATATTTGAAAATTATCTTAACGAGGTACGAAAGAAGGTACATCAAGACAAAACCCGCAAATTATCATCCCTAGTCACAAGTCAAAATAAATAGTATTTTTACATGTAGAAAAGTTTGACACTATTATGGTGTCAATCGTATAATTAGTGGTGACCTGATTAGTGAGGGTTGGATTACAAATGATTTTTCTTTAATTTTTTCAGACTCAAATTTTCAATTTGCCTAGTAAAAATAGAAATAGAAAAAAATTAAAGGTTTAATTTCACTAAACCCTCCTAATTTTAAATTGTCCTCTATAGTTTCTAATTTAATCACATTGCCCCCTCTCCTTTATTTTTTTGTCTGATTGGTTAAATTTTGAAAAAAAAGGAAACTTAAAAGGTATAATGATCCATAAAACTGATATAAAAAGAGTATTTCAGATATTATTTACAAATATAATACTTATGTGATCAACATGTGACCATAAAAATAATCAATTTAACTGAAAAAAATAATAGAAATAGAATAATGTGATTAAATCGGAAATTGCTGGGACAATTTGAAATTAGAATGTGTTAATTAATTAAATTCAATATTATATGGGGTTTAGTAAATTTAATCCAAACTCTTAAGAAAAAAAACAAAAAAACGTGCAATACCGAGTCACACAAACCGAGTTTTGAGTTTACGAGTCACAGACTCACCGAGTTTTGAGTTTATTAGTCATTTTCTTGCTCACATGACTGTTTCAGTTAACTCTTGAAAATTCAATATTTTTCTACAGATCTCTCTCTCTCTCTAGATAGATAGATACATAGGATAAGGTAACAAACATCACTGAACCAGTTCACTATATTCACTCTCTCTCTCTCTCTCCTCATCTTCTCCCATGGAAGCCACTCTCTTCACATTCCCCTCTTCCAAACCCCCACCGCCCTCCCAAACCCTAACCCTAAATTCCCATTTCCTAAACCCCCTCCACCTCCCCATCACCACCACTTCCCGCCACTGCAAACCACCGCCCATCTCAATTCGCGCCGCCATCAGCCGCACCAAGAAGGAAGAGACCGTCGAGACCGTCAAGCAGCAGCTCCAAGACTGCCACCTGGTGGCGGGAATCAAATACAAGGGCTTCACCGTCAAGCAATTCCAGGACCTCCGTACCTCACTACCCGAATCCACAACCCTAATCGTCGCCAAGAACACATTGGTCTTCAAAGCCATCGAGGGCACCCAATGGGAGGCCCTCAAGCCCTGTATGAAGGGCATGAATGCCTGGTTGTTCGTCCACAGTGAGGAAATTCCCGCGGCTCTCAAGCCCTACCGGAGTTTCCAGACCGAGAGGAAATTGGGGGACAATGATTTTTCAGGGGCTGTTTTTGAGGGTAAGTATTATGGGCCGGAGGAGTTTAAGGCGTTGGAGACGATGCCAACGAGGGCTGAGGTTTATGCCAAGCTGTTGGGGGCGTTGAAGGGTCCGGCGTCAGCCGTGGTGGCCACACTGAAGGCTCCGGCGAGGGATTTGGTGATGGTGTTGAAGGCTTATGTCAAGAAGTTGGAGGAGGAGAGTGGTGGGCAGTAGTGGAGAATGAATGCTGTAAGTGTCTCTGTTTGTTTCTGTTTTTTTTTTTTTTTGTCCAATTATAAAAATGGAAAGATGTGGAATTTTGTATAATTGATGTGATTTTTGTTAAAGATATTGGTTTATATTCCACATTTATTGAGAAAAAATGGTACTGATGTTTCAATGCAAATTTGATACTTGTAGTGTATGTGTTTTTGTTTCTCTCCGTGCAAAGCGATTTTTCACATGAATAGGTCTGCTACTTTACATATAAACACTATCGTAATTGTCTTGTGTGTTTGTAGCCGAGAGATATGACTAGTTGAATGATTTTGTTTTGACCAAGTATGAATTGTGACATTATAGATCACCTGTGTATACCGAAAGTGAAGTATTCATATGTGCTAGTGTAATCTCCAATTGTTATGATGTCAATTGGTATGATGTATAGATCATCAGTCATTGGAGCAGGCTGTTACAGATGGTAACAGATCTGAAACCCAGTTAAAAATGTGAGGAGGGTGCACAAGTCTGTGCGAGTCACGCCAACGAGGACATTAGTTCCCAAGAAGGAGTGATTGTGACGATCCACATCGCTTGGGTATAGTGAATATGAAGTACTCATATGTGCTAGTCTTGTCTCCAACTGGTATGAGATTTTTCGGGGTGAAGCCGAAGAGCAAAATCTTGCAGGCCGGGTCCAAAGCAGACTATATCATACCATGTTGCGGAATGGACATTACATGTGTAATGAGGATGAGGATGAGGAGAAGGATCCTTTGATCAGATTGATGTTGTTACTATATTTAAAGGAGTTTGTCCTATGATATGGCAAATGAAGTATTTAGTTTTTGTCCAGGCTTTTGGATGGACCAAGTAGATTGTGAAGAAATTTTTATCCAGCTGATCGGTCTGTTGTTATTGTGATTGGCATTAGGAAAAATGTTCCTTTTGTCATAGGTCAGATAGAGTTACTCATACTCAGTTTCTCATGATTATACTACCAGACTTTGTGTATGAAGACCTATAAGTTTGTGTGTTTGATACACACATGATTGTGTCCTGAAGTATTTTGCCATTTAAAGTTTTGCACAATAAAGAATCAAATGCCATAAACCTTCTTCACCCATTTGCTTACAAACTACAAGTCAAATTTCTAAGCCTTGTTTTAGCAATAGCAATTGTATGTTGAACAAGGCTTGACTAAGAACTTCTTTTCTCTGTCTCTCTGTCTTTCTTTTCTTTTTTTATCTTTATTCTGGTTCCCTTTTTTCTTTTAAGAAGGCTTGTGATTGCCTTCTATGTATCAGTGAAGGTTTAGATCTCATCACTAATAGCAGAAAATAGGTCCTGTTTTGACACCACATAAGCACTAGGAAAACTATATGCCAAGTTTACTGTCCTGCTATCATATGCACCATTCCAGTCTTCTAAATGGAGTATAGGATGATTGTAACTTATGAAGAAGGCAGGGGAACATGTTCAAAGATATGGGGAAAATCCAAAATTATTGGGAGAGATGAAAACTATGGGAACTTTGAAAACCCCATCAATAACTCAAAACAGTGCAAATGGCTTTGTTTGTTTTTGTTATCACTATTGTAGTACTAAATTGGATTTTAAGAGATGGGCAATCTTAGGTGTTGTTACATACATTCTTCCACGTGATGGGAAACGAACCATGCAAACCATATTAGCCTGCCTAATTAGTCATGTCCAACTCTAACTCGGATTTGTATAGGTTTGAAAGAAATATAATGCATTATAATCACCTGGAGTTGCAAGTCACTTTAAGCCCTAGTGAGTTTTTGTTAAAACTTAATTTTCGCATGTGGTTTCAGAATTGCTGCTAGCACATTGTGAGGTCACAAGGTCACTCATCTGATATCATAATTATCGTCTTCTTCGTCATCTAATCTACTATATTTTATAAAAGATTTTGGTAATATTTAATGATAATACTGAAGTATTGTTTGATTATGCTGTGCCTTGAAAGATCACAAAGGGATTGCAATCTTATAATTTCTATATATAATTGACCATCTTTCTTAACAGAGGCATCATTGGTTCAATTGTGATACTCATTGTTGAATATATATATACACCCCACCTCCACACACATGTATATATATATATATACTTTCAGATGATGTCTATGGCATCATCAGTGGTGGTAGTCTGATATTAATTGTCGTGTGTGTGTTTTGATGAGTATTTGCCTTCAACTCATTTCTGTTTCTTGTTGCATGCTTCCAAATTACTTCAAGTAGCTCCTTGACCTTTTGTCATGGTATTTTAAACTTGATACACTGTACCTTATTTTTCTAAATATCTTTTACCTATTTGACAAGAAACAGCGTCTTATCTACTTGAATATTTTTGTGTTGTTTCTTGGACACAAGGAGCCAGGCATGAGTAAGTGTTTATCCCAGCTTCAGAAACATTAAGGTGGATATTTAAACGGGAAGGGCTTATTTGAAAAGTGGTCTGGTCTGGTTTGGTCTGGCTGGATTGGTCTGGGCTGATTTTGTTTGGTCTTGTGTGGTCTGGTTTGGTTTTGGTGTTGATTGAAATTCTCTTTGATAAATGCTCTGGTCTTTTTGGTTTGGTCTGAAATTTTGTTTGATATAATTATATATATATATAATTACAAATAATATAAAATACCAAATGATGATATCAACTTTGAAAAATCAAATATAAAATTCTAAAAATGTATAAAATTTGAATTAATTATATAACATTCAAAAATATATATATAGAATGTCAATAAAATATATCAATTTTTTTTAAAATTGTATTCAATAATATATAGAATTCGAAAAGAACCAAATAATTATTCGGCTCAAATATACAAATTACAATAAAATATACCAAAAAGAATATTCAAAATTACAAAATTACAAATATGTATAAATTTTGAAATAATTATATATATTCCAAAAATATGTAAATTCTTTTTAAAAAAGTATACAAACAGTCCAAGCAGACAACTTAAATTTTAGTACTTTTTTTTTTCTTCTTAAAAGAATTATTTTGATACTTTGCATGAATTTATGTATATTATTTGAAAATTGTTAAGTTTGACATTAGATTTTTTCAAAAAAATTATAACAAGCCACATAAATACAAATTTAATAATATGGGGCACACCCCATGGATACAAATTCTTGAAAATCACAGGTCCAACATCTTTAAATATCGCCAACATACTACATGCCTAATTCAAAACAAGTATTGTCTCTAACGAGTTGTGTGCATTTCAAATACGACCCGTGTATCGAAAAATTTCATTAGCAATATCATTACGCACTATGTCCATTGCATTGTGACGTGAACTTGATGCAGTATTGGCATGTCTATGGTCCGCATCGACTTCAACATTATCAGTTTCGACTTGCTGAAATAAATAATCCGACATGGACTGCATCCTAATAAAATTGTGAAGCGCACAACAAGCAGTCACAATTTTTACATGTGTTTCGAACTTATATCCAGGCATCTGCTTCATTATACTGAACCTCATCTTCAGCAATCCGAAACATCGTTCAATGACATTTCTCAATGCAGAATGCTTGTAATTAAACGCTTCCTCTTTGTTACGTGGATTTCTACCGCTCCTACGGAAGTCTTGCAAGTGGTATCGATGACCCCGATATGGTGCCAAAAAACCGGGGCGATTTGCGTAACCAGAATCTACCAGATAATATTTGTCTGCATTGATTAGACAGAAAATAAATTAAAGAAAAATTGGCTTCAAATACATGTATCCTGTATTGTACGCATGCTATACTGTTATTTACAAAATACCTTTTCTGGAACGAAATGTTGTTTGGTGCTGCACAGGGAGGTGTGTATGGACGTGGATGCCATCTATTGCACCCAAACAATTTTTAAATAAGGGCCAAAATTTAGGATTTGCCCAGATCTCAATTGGGATAACACTGAAATTCGGTGGAACAATAATTTCTGCAGCCAGGAGTTGAACACAATATAACACATTATGGAAGTATCGGCTAATCGTAAATGTTGAGTGCTGAAATCTTTCCGCTGTCATCTGATTTATGATATTATGCGATAAAGTTAATAAGAAAATACCTACTTGTTCCGGTATAGTTAAATCTCTCGAAGGTTGAAGCCCTAATAGTTTTAGTTTCTCACATAATTCAATGAAAATAGGGGGAGAAAGCCGAAAATTTTCGTAGCAACGTGTTTCGTTGCTGAGGATCTCAATTATGTAATTGTGACCACTTAAGGCGGAATTTCTACATGGAACCAGGTTCCCATGTGTCTCATCCAGAAACTTGAAGATTTGATGCATGATCGAAATACTAGCTTCCAATGTCTCATCCGCCTGGAGCAAGTGATGCACCGGTAAACGGTTGTCCATGTTTCAATTACTGTGGAAAAAATCTTAAACAATACATAAAAATCATATAATTTGTCTTAATTTTTTTAATTTATATATTTTGTTTTGAATTTCATACATGATTCAAATGTTATATATTTTTGGAATTTTTTATTTTTTTTCTGCTTTTATATATATATTTCAAAATTTATAATTTCTTTTAATTTTATATATTATGTTTTAAATTTTATACATTTTTTTTTAATTTGGGGTAATTATTTTAAATGTTATATGTTTTTTGAATTTTATATTTTTTTCTACTTTTACATATTTTTTTCAAATTTTGCAATTTCTTTTAATTTTATATTTTTTCAACTTTTATATAAATATTTAAATTTTTTAAATTTCATTTAATTTATATATGCATGTACATCAATTTTATACATTTTTCTAATTTGGAGTAATTATTTCAAATGTTATATATATTTTTTTGAATTTTATATTTTTATCTACTTTGATATTTATTTTTTAAATGATTAAAAAAACTAACAAAATTCTTGTGTTGTTATATATAATTTCTAGAAAATGTTAAAAATATCATTATATATATAAATATATATATTAAAAAATTAGTAATCATTTTAAAAGACATAATAATAAATAACTTTCTACAAAAAAATCACATTGCAATAATAGTTACAAATATATACATACCTTAAATAAATGAAGGAATTATGGACGACACACTGCACGCAAATTCTATCCCTTCCGGTATGTGTGAGAAACATATATGCGAACATACTTGAATGATGTTGGTTTTTTTCTATCCCTTCCGGTATGTGTGAGAAACATATATGAGGTTACTTGAATGTTGAATGTTGGTTTTATAGCCAACTCTATACAAATGACAAAGTAAACATGTGAGTCCAATTTATTGAGTCATATCTGATTTTCAAATCTGCCATTATATTTGTTGTATCATTGCAAATATTCTCTGTATAGGTTGTACACAAATGTCATGCTTCCTCTGTGCATATAGGACTCACATGTGTATAGGCACAATGCCATTTGTACATATAGGGAAATGTTTGGACTTCAGTACTTTGGACAAATAATGAGCAACATAACCTATTTTTTTTTTATTTTTTTTTTGACAACCTTTTTCAATATAGGCTGTACAAACATGTGAGTCCAAAATGTGGCACATCACATGCTAGTCCAAATTGTGGCACAGTAATAAACATGTGAGTCCAAAATGTGCATTCTTTGCAAATGTCCCAAAAATGTAAAAACTGTCCACATAATTAAAAATAACATGTCCATATTCCAAATTAAAACATAAGTTGTTGTATAGGAAAACATAGTCCATAATTAAAAAGACAGAAAATAAAACAGTTTGGCATGAACGAACACCCACATAACATAAAATGAATACTACTTCAAATTCCTAATGAACGCCCTCCGATCCTCATCATTCATTGCCAAAAAAAATTCCCTCTACTCCAAATCCGCCTTAAGGGCGGCAAGCACCTTGAAGTAAAAGGGCTCTTCCAACTCCATTTTACGCAAGAGAACATTACATTCAATAAGCATCTGAGCCTTATGGTTCTTTCTGTAACGAGATGGAGAGGATGCCACTTCCTCTTTGGGTGCCGAATATGATGCCTGACCTGTTTCTGATTGCACCTTCATTGCTGCAACGACTTTATCAGTATTTTGGGAGCTAACGGAACTCACCTTTTCAAGTGCACGTTCAATAATTGAAGCAACTTCTGCACTGAATGATCCTTTTTTAGCTTTCTTATGAACAAGTCTGGGAGAAGGGGTGAACTCACCAACATCCTCACTATCGACATCCAAGTCAGTGTAATATGGTGAAGGACGAGAGGATGAATCGGTACGTGATGGAGGTACCCTTACCGAAGACTGAACATGCATCCCTGTGGCAACTCCCCCCCTAAATATGTCATCTAAAGCAGGGTAATAAGGAAAAAATTTCTTCTTGAATTTCTTTAGATCCTACGAAATACAGGTCATTATAATTACAATGAATTTCTTTGTATAATTTTGTTTGCTTCAGGCAAGTAAAGTTCAAACCAACCTAGTTCGGTGCTAAAAAACTGAATCAAATTGAAACTAATATGTCCTTCAATTAGTAAAGAAAGCACACTGAGTTGAAGACCTACAAGGTAATTGAATAAAAAGATCGAGGTACGGATAGAGAGTGACCAGAAGGGATCCTATTAGATTCAAGTCTTTTGTGCGAGGTACCACTCTATTTCGCAATTATGTCAGTCTATTACTACACCAGTCCCAATATTGGTTCCACATCAACTTTCTGTCAGAATTTATTTGGTCTGTTTCTGGTCCTACATCTTGGTATAATAGCATTAATCCATCATGTATCAAATTGTTCTTCTACAGTGTATTTGTGTTCCAATTACAATTGATGATACCAAGGCTGGTGTAATGGCTCTTATTTATCAGTAGAAAGATGTAGAGCTTTAAACATTCTGGAGAAACTGGAATATATTATTGCATTTGCATATATATATCTGTGTGTGTCTGTTTTTATTGGAATGAGGATCAAGAGTGAAATGATAAAATTTAAAAGTTAGAATGAAGGGGGAAAATGTTATTGTATAAAAAGTATAGGAGGAAAACAAAAATCTAACTTGAAATAAAGAGGAGAGAGTAAGCATCTGTTGTGAGCTGATTAGACTAGGAAACAACTTGTATGTGGAAGTGCAAAGTCTCTTTAGCTTGGTACTTTATGATTGATCAGTCTAACAAAGTCTGCGTTCAAGAGTAAATATTAAGAGGTGCATAACTAAAAAGTGAACCAACATAGTGTGCTCTTCACCTTTTTTAGGCTCAGAAATAGAAAAAGTTGTCTTGGAACTGAATTAAACCAATCTAGTAAGGTTAGGCTGGGTTGTTCTCAATTGGATCCATTTTAACTCGTACCCTTTGTATTGTCAGAGACCCAATTTCCATATTTAAAATTTCTTCACATTTTAGAAAAGGATTCAAGCTGGAAAGTAAATAAGGAAGCTGAGAATGAGATGATAAACATTACTATTATCATCTGGTTCTGCCTCAAGAATAGTATCAAATATATGTTTAATTTTTAACAGTTAAATGAAAAAGAATAATTAGGCTCACTGTGTGATCTCCTCTGTTATGATCTACTAAAACATGAACTGAGATGGTTCCTGACCACCAGAGAAACCTCCATAAAGCTGCTTGCATGCACACTAAAATTGCTAGGGTGACCTAAATTATTGACCTTATAAAAAGTATAAAATCTTTGCTGGTAGTGATAAGTATTTTACTTTCACCCTAGAGAAGAGAAATGGTAAATAAATTGTTCTTTTTATTTTTTTGTAGTTTAAATTGCGGTTCCTCTATCATATTTTTTATTTTACTTCAATAAAGGAAAAAATGCACTAATAATTTAATATGCTAATAACTCCATGCTTAAAATAACCTTGTAATATACGTGCAGATTATGGCAATGTAAACCAGAATATTATGATGGTGAACTCGAAGAGAATTGAAATAATTGTACTCACCTTAGGCAAATTCTCCCAAATTTCTTTGTCAAGAATGACCATCCCAGTATTGTGATCGTAGCCAGTTCCGCTATATTTCAATAATCTGTCGAAAAACATCCACTCATCCCTCAAGCGTTTGTGTTTCTGCCTAATTTGATCCCTATCCCATTCAAAGCCCGTGTACTCATTCATTGCACGCCATAAATTTTCCCACGCCTGGGTAGTGAACCTGTTTCCACTACAGTTACTCGCCTTGACCTCTTCCACCATTTTATCGATAAAAAATCTTGTTTGATCCTCAGGCCATTCTTTCTTTTTCCCCTTGCCCTTGCCCTTGTCCAACCCCTTCCCATTGTCATTCCCTTTCCCGTTCGACGAATCTTCCATTCCCTCCATATTCTCCACATCATTGTTGTCCATCTAATAATAAAATGAATAATTATTAGTTGTGAAAAAAATCACATCCATTTAAATATGCTATACAAGAGTACAAAATAACTTGGAAGAGCCTGTACAAGAGCAGTGGACCAAAGGTGCTCGGTGCAACCTGCTAAGATTATGTGTTTCATTTCTTGATAGTTCTCTTTCATTTTATTTGTCAACCCGACCTCTCAGTCAATTAGATGTTTGAATTGTCGAAAACACATGAATCTGGTTCACTTTGCAGAATTTTTCAAAGTGCCAGACAAAGTTCAAATCTTGAAACTTACCACCAACAGGGTAATACAAATGCTGTTTGTGGAAGGCAACCGGTGCCAGCAGCTGTCCCTGATGCTGAAAGCACCTCTGGAAAAGGTTCTGTAACTGAATCCCAGGTATGCCAACTTTGCAAAATGATCTTTTCCATTTGCTTCTCTTGATGTGTCTGCTTGGTAGGGGATTTTCATGTCTAATTTTACTACCGAGTTTTAATGTGCATTTTTTCTACCATCACCAGTTAAGTCCAGCTAATTTTGTTCTTCAATTTATATCTTATAGGCTTCTTATGGAATTCGACTTGTGGTTTTTCTATAGAACATCTAGGGGACCAATAGGTGGTAGAGAAAATTATTGCTTTGTTGATTTCATTTCAAGCACAGGTCATTGTGGTTCCCTATAGCTAAATTCTGCTAGATTATTTAATCAATTAGATCTGTAAAATTATATTCCGAGTGACTGTAAGATTAAATTGCATAAAAAAACCTCCATTTTTCCTACGTTATTTTTCCACTAATGTGGATGCTGGAATGAGTGAATCAGATATATATCTATATCTATCTATAATACTATTAAAAATGCAAAGAGTTTCCAACCTTATTTTTAATTTAAAATTATATCTTTAACTACAAAAATTAAAACCCTAATTATAATAAAAGACAAGCAATCCCTATACTCTATAATCTATTAAAACTAGCTAATGTAGCTTAGAAGAGAAGACTGAAATTTGAAGCACTAGGGCAAAAAAAGACTGATAAAGTGGGAAAGATCAAGAGAGAGAAAGATAAAAGAAAGGAAACAACTACATACATAGAATTACCCAAAAAGAAAACTACATATATAGATCAAGAAGTCAAAATCGTTGTGTAGCTCACTTTTAGTATATAATTAAGTAGTTGAATGTTTTATATACATGTATAATTTTCTTAATTACAGCTTGTTAACAACTAATTGTATTCAAAATTGCTCCAAAAAAAAAAAAACCAAGAATCAAATCCT
The DNA here is from genome assembly GCA_963922005.1 of Cornus suecica. NCBI lineage: Eukaryota > Viridiplantae > Streptophyta > Magnoliopsida > Cornales > Cornaceae > Cornus > Cornus suecica. Next base: position 34,159,122 of record OY998243.1, on the reverse strand, counting down.
AGGTTTTATCAAGTATAAAGAGTCTTACCACTCCAATGATGAGAAAACCTGATCTTTTGAGAGGTGCTACAGGAGGAGAGAGAAGCTCCCAAGCGAGCGATACCAGAAAACCTAAAAGAGGAGGGGGGCGGAATTCAGCCCAAGCAGACGCGTCTGTGTGTGTATGTGTGTGTGTGTATATATATATATATATGTATATATATTTACAAGCCCTAAAATTCCAAGAAGAAGGTCGACACTTATCAGATAATTTCTTTTCTCTTCCAAATCAACTCAAAGGCAAACGTAAATCCTAACCAAATATTTGCAATCGGAGAAAGGGTTTGTGAGAGAGAGGTGAGAGGGTCGGATCTTGTCAAGTAATTGTTTGGTTGAAGCGGGCGAGATGATTGAAGGATTTGCCTGAATATACAAATTGAAGCGTGAAGGGTTTGTGAGAGAGAGGCGAGAGGAGATAACAGGGTAAGGAAAACCAAGTGTCTCTTGGTCTTGATAGCTACGGGTTTGTTTGGACTTGAAAAAAACAAAACATTGAACTGAGTCAGCACTAGCCATCTTAGTTTGAAATATGAACCAAATGTACCCTTCTAGTAGTGTTTTCTCTCATGAATCTTACGTGTTACTGTTCTCAATGTTGTTGATGAGCCTAGATTGTGACCTCCAGCACAACACCAATTTTTTTAAACACAAGTTTCATCACAGATTTCGAGATGGCGGTGAGTGTCAGAAACTCATGGTGGTTTAGGGGAGAGCAAGTGTTTGCAATTTGGAGAGGCAAAAAAGCGTAGTGCTTGCGCTTATTGGAGTTAAATTTTGCTACACCATTTTTGTTCTTTCCGGAATACTTTCTTTTTATAAATGGATGAGAAAGCAGAATTCGAGGGAAAAAACCTGTCACAGATAGGCAGGATGACGAAATATGATTTAGTTCGTGGATTCCAATCCATTAGGGCTCAGTTCGATTCGATAGGCTATATCTTTGTTCCTTTTCCCCTTGCACTCTCTATTTTTATGACTGAATCGTTGGCGCTCTTCTTGCTCTGTATGTTCCTCATCTTTCGCTCATAACCTAAAGAAAACTGGGTGCCAGGTAAGTAAACAAGCATCCTTATGGATTCCCTGATATTCAAGGAATATAATAATGTTTCAAATGTGAGAACATTTTTGCAAATGCCATTTATTATACTCGTTAGAGAGCAATGTGTTTGAGAGAGATGTGGAGTTGAAGTCAAAAGGCGATATAGTTTTTGCTTATAATTCTGAGGAACAACTACACTGAAAAAGGGTGCTAGGTTTCTTGATTGCCTTTGGCATAAATTCATATAGATTCTGTGGCATGAGAAAGTAATGAAAGAAGGAAGCGTCTAGCCATGTGTGTTGACTGTAAAGCATTTGTGGTTCATCAGATGTTAAATATCAATTTTACCATTTGTAATTCATGAAATTCCAAAGGCCTTACTCTCAAATTGGAGGTAAAGGGTTTGAGTTTAGTGGAGGAAGAGTCTGTGTGAGGAAATGCTTAACTTTCAAAAAAATAAAATCAAATTCCAAATTTTATCTCCCATCAGAATGGTCAAAATATGATGAAATTTAGCGGTATGATTCTTATATAATTCAAAAAGAATGTTTTCAAACAACTACACAGATGTTTAAAGCTTCTTTATGCACTCATTTTGCAATTTCCTATCTATATTATTATATTTATTCTTTCAAAAGAGCAAAATTAGTATATTATATATTCATTTCATATCTCATTTTGCATCCAAGTTAGAAAGGCTTTCCTTCTTTTTTATCCATTGCATTTGCATTTGCTAGCTATTCAGCATCTAGAGAAAAACCATTTCTTAGGAATAACATTTCCACTGAAACTATGTGAGAGGCCAATATTATTAACAAAATGACCACCAAGATTAGAACTCAAGATTTAGGTCAAAAGAGCCCTGAGATTACATCAGTATATGGTGCCTGAATTAGTGCATTGAATCTAAGTACATTAACTTCCACCAACATATCACAAGTTAAAAGAGTCAGATAGAGCCCTCAGATTACACCACAATACTGGGGGACTAAATTAGTGAGTTTGCACGAATACATTCTACAGATGTTTCGAAAATATGGACTCAACAACACCTTGAGCTATGGGGTGATAACAGTCACGAGCCTCTGCAAACACCCTTTTCGCAAATATCTTTTCCTCTTCCTTTCCGGCACCTTGTACTAGTGCAGTATAGAGAGGGCGAAGATACTTCATCCTACCAACTTCTTTTAAGGTTTTCTCCACCTCGCCGTAGTAGTCTCTGCAACAAGAAGAAATAGCCAGTTGGAGAAATGCCACCTTCACCTCGTAATCTTTCGATTCAGCCAGCCTATAGCGTGCATCCAAGGCTGAGATCTGCATAACCAACCACTTTAATAATTAGAAACCAGCTTAGCAACCCTGTGGCTACTTCTTTGGAGCAAGTACTCGCCATATAGGTGAAAACATTTCCATGCATGAGCATTTGAAACAAATTTGACTCCAATGCAAGTGAAAATGTAAGGAAACACTATCTTGAAAGCAAAACAATTAGAGAATGCTTTGGAAAAAGAAAAAAAAAAACAGAGATCTAAGCACACACGTCTTTGCAGCCGTGTGTTTTAGTGGCTTCAAAACGTGGGATACTCCAACATCCAATTTTCCGCAATTCAATAGCAGTTAAGTGAAGGATACTTGAAAGTGAGCCAACAAACTACTTGGAATCAGAATAGTTTCCAACTTAAAACCCACATGCCAATGCGGAAGCACAGGCAGAGAGAGTGTGTGTGTGTGAGTATTAGAATCATAACTCACCCTAAAAATAAACACACAAAAGCACTTAATTCAATCTGCCCACACTAACTCAACCGCTTAAAAGAACGCTCACCAAGTAAAGAGTAACAAGATGCATTGAATGAACGAAGTAGGCATCTCTACGAGTGTTTGAACAAAAGACTGGATACACTTCAACATTAGTGGATAATACTAGATGAACACAAAAAACTATTTTCACTAGGATAGACCCCATCCACGAACCAGAAGTTTAGATTACTGCTAATAACAATTTTTTGAGTTCCTTACATAAACCATAAATGAGAAAAACAATGTTCAAGAAAATAAGCAAGTAATACGAAAGTTGTGACTATCCAGCTACTGCTTGCATAAGAATAGCAGTACCACTAGTCTAAAATATATGAGACATTATACCAATAAAGAAATGAGAGCCAAATAATTCCCAGGGTTAAAATATATTTACATCTGTTCAAGCCGTAAATAACACATGAGGAAACACAAAATATCATCAAATAAGCCAAGCAAAAACCATACCAGGTTTCACTAGAGAAGACAAATTACCTGTGAGGCTTCAACAGATTTGGGCAGGTTCTCCAAATATAGCTCCCATTCTTGTCCTTGCCAATCAGCAACTTCATCCTCTCTTGGCATCCTACCAACCTTGAACTCATTTGCCAAGGATGTAATCTTAGAATAGATGTTGGAAACTGGTTCCATGGCATCAGGAGGGATACCAGTACCCTCGGTCCATAATTTTAGATCGATCTCATTTTCTATTCCAGGGATATTCGCTTTCAGAAAATCGAGAAACATATCCGTGTCAATAGATTGGAACTTGAAGGTGGCAATATATTTCTTAATAAATTCATCGAATGCAGGCCTTCCAATCTGAGCATTAAACAAAAAGAATCAAATACTCGCACTCTCTCTGCTAAACAACCTCTAGAATTTAACCGATAAACTGAAAATACCTGTCGTTCAATGCGCCACAAAAACTGAAAACCTTTCTCGTATGGAACTTGAGAATATACATCATCTGGATCCACTCCTTCCTGATTTGTTTTCAGCTTTGTGAACTCCATATTGTCTTTGAATCTCTCCATTTCCTCAACCAAGCCTCTCCAACCGATCCCAATATTTAATGCAGCTCTGTCCTCTCCTTGCACAGCCTCGACGATTCTCCGTTCTGCATAAGTTGTGAATCCCTAGGAATGAAAAGTAAGCAGTGTGAAATTAGTAGCAGAAGCCCTAGCATGGCATACAAGTGCAGACCACCAGTTGACCAACCACAAATACCAAAAGAATAAAAAAATCCTTTAGCCTCATGAAGAGATTAGGTGAATACCAAGAATTAATGTGCCCATACATTTTAGCTTGATTTACCCTCAATGATTTAAAGGCGCGCATTGGTCACCCGAGGCACACTCCTCTTGTATCCCTAGATATGCATTATTCGCGGGCTTGGGTTGCTCCTTGTACTTGTTGTTAGGCGCACCTGACTGTGTTTTCTAGTTTTTTTCTTCTTCTTTTTTAATACTTGTGGTCTCTCTTTAAACAAAGGAAGTTTTAGAGTGTTTTAAAACTTCTATCAAAAGAAAAATTAGAATAAATAATCCCCCAAAAATAACTTACTTGAACAAGAGAAGGACACCAAAGCAAAACTATTTAAAGTTGTGTGACGAAGCCAAGGTAAACTACTTCACCAAAACCTACATCGTGAAGCAATTGCAGATACATCGATCAGGTCAGTTGTTTTTCGCCTTCTCTCTCGTCTCTTCTTTGTATCTTCCTCTCTTTCTACTTCCTTTCTCTTCATCTCCTCTATGCTATGTAATTCTTTTCTCTGTTTTTCTTTTCTTGTTCTTTTTTCCCTCTGTACCCCCATTTTTTTCCCTCTATAACCATTTTATTTTCTGCCACTCAGTTGTAACCTTTATCTTTTTGCAGTCTGTTTTGTTTTTATCTTAGTTAGGAGTGTTTTCCCCTCTCTATCTTCTTCTACTCTACTAATATCTCTCTTTTTTACCCCTTTGTGGTTCAAAATAATATACGAATGTCCTTGAATTCATGAATTTGGTTATGTGGTTCTAGGACATTTTAATAGTATGGTTGATAGATTTTTTTCATTTTTGATATTCAATTATGAATATTGATGTGAGATATTAATTCTTTATAGTAATCTACTTTTCATTGTGCTCCCCATCGTGCGCCATGCGCTTAGGCTCCAAAGGACGTCTAGTGCCTTATTGCTTTACAATGGACCTAGAAATGATTGTTGATTGTTTCCAGTGAAGTGATAACATTCTGAAAATATAGAAGAAACAAGAAACAAATAGAAAGTACTTGATATGAGTATTAATGCTAAGAAGAAAAGAACAACATCAATGCTTTTTTATTTTATTTATTTCAACAGATCAAAAGCACTTATTATCTTAGATTTATTATTAGGCGGAAATAACAAAATTTATGCTCATTTATATGCAGAATGAGGAAACATGTGCACAACTGCAGATTTAAAATATGTGGGTATAATTAGCAAGACTCTAGTAAGTTCTAGCTTTCGAAAGTAAATACTTCAGAAACAAGGCCATCAAAAGAAGAATTCGAGAGAAAACACACTACGTCTGCATGGGATCATTTTCCTATACTCTGCACAGAGCCATGTTTAAAAATCACCATTTATCGTATGACTTCCACATTAATTAAAAACATAAAAAAAAAAAACATTACTCCAACGAGTTGTAGCTTTTGAAAGTAAATACTTCGCAAATAAGGTCATCAGAAAAAGACCTCGAGAGACAACACACTGTGTCTGCGTGGGATCATTTCCTATACTCTGCACAGAGCCAAGTTCAAAACTCACCATATATATACGACTCCCACATTAATTTGGGAGGGAAACCATTGAATTATGTGTTTCCATGGTTAAATGGTGGTAAAATACAACAGATCCATAAAATTCCTAAAGGCAGCCTCGACAAAGACAACAAAATTGTATGATAACGATGTAACTGATAAACCAATCTTCATTCTAATTATACATCATTGCAAATGAATGAATAACAGGTTAATATAAAAAGTCATGCAACCATTATAATGAGTAAATCAATAAAAAATTCACCACATTTAGCAAGCATTATATAACACAAAATTGACAATCTGGAAGAGAAAAACAAACATACAACTAAAAAACCCCCATCAATTCTCATACCTCATTCAACCAAAAGTGATCATTAGTCTTGTTGGTAATCAAATTCCCAGTCCAGCTATGAGCAAGCTCATGAGCCACCACTTGTGCTCCACTAGCATCCCCCTTAATCACAGTAGGAGTCAAAAACACCATCCTTGGATTCTCCATCCCCCCATATGGAAAACTCGGCGGCAACACGAGCAAATCAAACCTCTCCCAATCATACCCTCCAAACAGCCTCTCCCCAACCCTAATCATGTCCTCCGTCCCCGCAAACTCCCTCGCCGCTGCGTCCAACACCTCCAGCACCGCCTCGGCGTACACCCGCGTCCTCGGCCCCACCTCCCGGCTCCCAATCTCCCCCACCGCAAAAGCAAACAGGTACGGCGGCACCGGCTGCTCCATCACAAACTCCTCCACCACCCGCCCTTCGGCACACCACAACCCATCCCCACACCCCGCCGCCTCTCCCGCCACCGGCACCCTCCGCTCGACGTGCCGCGCTGCCATCACCGCCGAGAGCTGGCGCGGGAGATTTAATTTAGCCGAATAGCGAATGCGGGCGGCGGGTGTGTCTTGACAGGGGAAGATTGCGCGCGCGTGGATAGACTGGCATTGGGTGTAGACAAAAGGGTAGGATTTGTTGAAGGTTTGGGGTGGGGAGAGCCATTGGAGGGCGGAGCTGGAGGGGGTGGTGGAGAAGAGGATGAGGAATTGGGAGTGGTTGGAGAGGGAGATGGTGAGGGATTGGCCTTTGATGGGATCTAGGGTTTGGGAGAGGGTGAAGGGGAGAGGGGTGGGGGTGGTGGTGGTGGTGGTGGGGTCGAGGACGGCGGAGATGGAAAGCGCGCGAGTGTCGAGGGAGAGAGGGCCGTGGTGGGGGGTGGGGAGGGAGAGGAGGGCGGAGCCGAGGATGGTGGAGGAGGAGAAATCGAAGTACAGGGAGAGGGAAATGTGGGTGGTCAGTGGGTGGGTGGAGTCCGTGAAGGAGTGAGGGTCTATTGGCGCCATTGGAGGAAAATTAGGGTTAGGGTTTAGAGTTGCAGAGAGAGAGAAGTGTTTGTTTTGTGTGTGTACGTGAGAGAGAGAAAGTCTGAAAGAGACTGGGTTGTGCCAATTAGGCAATTCGTGCAGGTGTGTGGGTTGAGATAGTATTGTGTTGCTCGATCATAACCCAATTTACGGTTATTTGTGTACACCATGTCATTTATTTAACATATTTATTATAATATATTAAATTAAATTTGACATAATTCAATACTAAATAAATTATTTAATTTATTATTAACAAAATTAAATTAAATTTAGCACGATTCAGTAATAGTTTATTGATATATTTCAACACATATAATCGTATCGTGTTCGGGTTACTCGTGTTGTGTTCGGGTACAACTTCAACCTTTTTATAATCAACCATAATCCTTTTAATTCATGTCGTTTTCGTGTCGTGTTACCGTGTCGTATTTTGTCAGCTCTAGTTATGCGTGGATTGAAAAAAGTGGTTATGAAAATATATATAGAAAATTTAGGAATTTATTCTAAAAATAATAGCGTAAGGACTTTGTTTTTCTTTTTGCAATGGATTTTTATTCGACAAATGGATAGATTTTGTTTAATATATACTACATTAATAGTATTATTACCAGTGTAAAATTTTTGGGAGGAGAAAAAAAATGGTTAAACTTCTAAGTATGATCGACTTTTTTGGAATTAACTTCTGCAATTAACCTGTGAACGTATCTAACTCCCTAAACTATCACCTTTTATTGCAAAATGCCCCCATTATCTTTAAATTTTTTCATAAAATGATCAAATTGTCATTTCTTATTCAATTATACTAACCGCATTATTCTCATCAACATAAATTTTGAAATAATTACTACTAGTTTGATGGAATATCTTATTCAAATTTGCATAAATTTACACATAATTTTATAATTAATTGATTAAATAATACTTTTAAGTTGTTAAAATAAAAGTTGAATAATAATTTAAAAAATAATTAAGTAATTACTCGATACTATTTATATATATAACATGATAAAAATAGTGTTTATTATTTAAGTTACTAGTAAAATTATTTCATTTTGAATACGTTTTATGAAATAATTTTTTTATTTAATAGGAAGGTGAGGCTGGATCGCCTCCTTTTCAGGGAGAGTTAATGCTTGTTAGGTTTATTCTGATAGGAAATAAAATATTTAGAATATAAAAAAACTTGAACTTAGAATAACGAGTTTTATTGTTTAAATCAAACAAAATTATTATAATATGTTTATTATTTTAAAAAATAAAGTAATTACAACTTATAATTCTAATTTATTTTTCATTTGAGAAGATATCTCTTATAAAACAATTAAGTCGAATGGTTAATTTATATTATAAATAAAAGAAAAGATTATAAGTATATTTTAAAGAATGACAAATTGTGTAAGAAGGGTAAAATAATCCTTTGGGATGAAATTGCAATTATAGTTTAGGGGGGTTATTTATATCAGGGGAGTTTGTTTAGGTTTTTTTTTTTTTTTTTACACTTCACCCTTTCATGTATGAAGATGCATGTATACATGTATTGTATTTGACACCTCAAGAAGATAAATGTGTTGTATTTGATACTTCAAAACAGAATGAACAGATTCCTTTATTTTAAATTTATTGCTCTCTTTGGCACAGTAAAGACCAATAAATTTAGGCTCATCAAGATGCAGCCCATCAAAAAGTGTTCAAGATCATTAAAGCTTAAGTCCAACTTTTAAAGTCCCATCCATTAAAAAAATCATTCTAAAAATTTTTGGGACTAAGTGCATAATCCCTACAATTTGTGGATTTGATGGAATCAATTGTGGAAGCTTTCATGGGCCAAAATACCCGTGAAACTTTTGTATAAATACGGCCTTAGAACCATAATAAAAATGATTCTTAGTATGAGCGAAAAACCACACTTACATCACATAATTTGTCATTTTCTCAATATGCATTCTTGCATGCACTCTTTATCCTATGGAATGGCTATACAATTCTCAAATAATATTCAAAATTAATAAACTTTTCTAATAAAACTCCAAAATAACCTTCCCAACAAAATCCGACATGTGCAAAAAGTTATCATGAATTATATAATTGTTGTATAATGTCTCTTGTGTTATAAATATAATTTAGAATAAAACAAACTACCTATCAGCAGTGTAAGAAAATAAATAGAGAATAACCTTTAAGAGAGAATAAATAGCAGAGTGACAGAGCTCTTATTATATTTTCCACACAATCTTCTTTAAACTGTTCCTCTATTTATAGCCTCAACATTTGACTTTAGTATGAAGAAGAGTTATTGAAAGTTTCATTTATTCTCACATTAATGGCACCGTTTTAGTTTACCATTAATTTGGTACTTCAACGTAGACACCATATACATAACGATAGTATATATATAACACTCACCTTGGGTCCACGATAATAAGAATATGTCTCACTAAAAACCTTGGTTAGGAAAAATTCAATGGGATAAAAATCTAACGAAGGAAAAATAATATAACATTCTTGTATAGCTGAAAATGGTATTGCATAATTATGACTGCTTCGTTAAAACCTTGCGAGGAAAATCTAGTGGAAAAAAATATAATCAAAAGAAAAAGAGTACAATATGCAAAGTCCTTTTCTAGATTGTTACTCCCCCTCATGAGTAGTACTTAACACGATTGCTCCTTGAGAAGACGCATTCCAATATTGTGTCTTGACTTCTTAAATGTTGTAGGTGGTAATGATTTGGTGGAGAGATCTGCCAAATTATCACTGGAGTGTATCTGCTACACATCAATATCACAACTATGCTCGAGTTCGTGAGTGTAGAAAATTTTTGGTGAGATATGTTTTGTTATATCGCCTTTGATGTAGCTATGACACCCCCTAAATTCCGTGCATAGGTTGGCTAGGCCTATACACAAAAACCAAGGAGCATCCACACATGATAATAAACAAGCATGGAACAAAAGACATAATGAAGAAATAATTGAGTCTCAAATGTTCAATTTTTCATAAATAAAAAGAATGACAATCCAAATCTCCAAACGGTACAACTCGGGAATCCAATAACTATTGATCGGTCCAAATCGTATGTAAATAAAAGTGTTAAGTATGATGGATTATCACGATCTAGTTTTACCTCTTAATTGCAAGTACACGAGTAGTATATAATATAGTTGGGTAAAGAGAGTTATCGAACCACTGAAATCAAAGTTATATTCCAAATTCTCACAATTTAGCAAATTGAATTATATTATAAAGATAGTTTGATTTGTTTTATTTCTATCAACTACTAAACAAGTGAATCAGATTTGTAACGCTACAGGCAGTTGTCTAATCCCCAAAGATATGCAATCGGTCAGATTCGCTACAACTCATCTTCGATTAAAGTATGATTAAACACGCATCTATTCTAAAACTACTCCTACTAACATAAATTAAAAGCATGTTTATATAATATTTTCTTAGTATGAATTGTGTAAATCAAGACTTTATCATGTCCATGAAGAACCATTGTATAGAAACCATTATTTAATCTTCAGAGTTCAAGCTCCTAGTGATAAATCATGGTTGATTAAGATTAATTATTAATTCAATCTAAGACAATAAGAGAATTAACAAATAATCTTATTTAAAGAATTAAATTCGTTCTTTGTCTACATAATCATCACATGAGTGTTCTTTAGCTTCCCTCTTTGCAATAAAAATGATTAAAGTTTTACATTACTCGGCTAGGATTTCCAACGTTACCGATTTAGCTGCTCATGCTAAGAGAAGTCTGCATCGTTGATGTAGAGATCATCTCCATGATTGGTTAATCTATTATTGGGTTCTTGAGAAGAAGACTTGTTCTTAAGAGAATATTCTCTCCAAGAGAGAAAATTCTCAATTTTGAATTGTGATTTCAAGTTTCAAGATTCTCCTTTCTCTTCACGTATCTTCATATATTTATAGACAAAAATTGGTGTAATCATGACATGTACTTGCTTGGGCTCCAAGTTGACTTGGTGTAGAGACCAAGTATCAGCTGAATTGACTAGATCGTTCTCTGTCTTTTCTTGCACAAGGAGGCAAAAATCAAGGTTTGGTTTTGCACAATTTTCAATGCAGAGTCTGCACCATCGATTGGTCTGTCGATCGATCGCCAACCCCTAAAGTTGAATTTTAGGGTTTTGTTTTTGTGCTTTGATTGCTTGTACTTTACTCATAGCTGACTTATACCTTGGTCTGAATTGAGTAATTCCATGCTTCTAAGTATGGTTCTGAATCATAATTTTTGCTAAATTTCCGGAATTAACTCATATTTTTATTAAAGACCCTGAAAAATGTTTAAACACATAATACGGGTAAAAATACCAAGATAATAGAATAAAGAGACTAACAATGGGTTATTTAACGCCCAATCAACAACTATGGAACCCTAAAATCAAAAATGAAATTAATAGTCTGAAAATAATAACTAAGTTGAGTCTCTATACTAAAATGAAGTAGAAAACTGATGAGCTCGAGAATGGATGAGATGAGCCCTCAACCCTGTGGTTGGAATTGTTGAGTACCTGAAATATTAACAACTGCAGGTCAGCCCCATGAGGAAGTAAACTCTACATGATCCCACAAAGCACCATAATCATACCATCTCTTATCACATCCGAACATAAATATACAAGAACAACTCCAACACCATCACTATAAGTATAGTTACTAAATATGTGTAGATATATGATGTGAAATTTAGAGTAACCCAAAAGATAGATTAACCCAAATCAAATTTTACTCGCAAGTATATGAATCATATTAGTAAAGAGTACAAGTATTGCGAGGTCATTCCCACGAGGATTGATTAAGACAAATTAAATCTAAAAACTACTATCTAACTAATTCAACAAATTATTGATGATTGTGAAAAAAAAAAGAATAATTGCAAAAGAGATGAAAGAACAACGATAAAGAAAATACCAAAGCTTCGATTCCACCACCAATCAAGACAATTCCGATTTTCAATTGAAATTCTTAAATATCCAAATAATATTCACACATCCAATAAAACTAAGTAGAATCAAATATATGGATGGCTAATCCGTGTTAAGGCATAGATTCAATCAAATATTTATTATTTTGTTCATGAATAATAAACACCTAATTGAAAGAAAGTGCAAATCCTAACTATCTATCCGTGGTCAGACATAAACAGTTATTCATTACTTTCTTCTTCTTAAATTGCCAAATAATATTACTAGTTCATGGTCAGACACAAGTAACCTATATGCTAGAATTCTAATACATTCGATTAGGGTCTTGATTAAAACACATAAAATCGAAAGTATAGGAAAACATAAAAATACTAGAAGAAGAATTTATTAAATGAAATAGTCAATTATTCAATTAAAAATCATGGAATTGTACATGAAAAGGGCTTCCTCTCAGCCTTGGCTGAGAGAATTAGCTAGACATAAAGGATAAAATAATAAAACAACAACCAAACCGAAATTGAAGATGGAAGAACGTCTTTGCTTTCTCCGTGAATTGTACCAGTCTTCTCTTCTGTTCCTTTGGCTCTTGATGATCCTTTGTGCATCCACATATGCCCTATTTATAGGGGTCCTCAAGGTTTCATCTAGGAAAGTAAATAAGAGAATACAATATTCCCATATTTCTTTTCCTAATTGGTGATATCTTGCAGTCCACTTTTGACCAATTTGGAGAGTAAATTTGGAAGATATTAGTGAGATACTCTTTTCTTGTTAATCAAGTCCTCTTCCCACAACCCTTGATTTCACTCCATTCTGATCATTCCTTCAAAATCTGTGATTATATTACCAAGTTGATGCTGATTTTCGCACAAAATAGTATGTCATATTTAAAATGTCTTTTTCGCCCTCTAAACTTCAGAATTAGGATTTTTATGTGAAATACCAATATTCTTTAAATTGAATCAGCTTTCTAGGAACACTAGGCTCACACAAATCCGAAAAACGGGCTGAAATATATGGCCCAAATACTAAGACGTGGTCTAAACGAATTTTGGGTTTGTTTAGATGGATTTAACTCATTTGTACCAGAAATCACCAATAACCTATAAAAATATAAAAACACAAATATTAATTAAAATAATTTAAAATAAAGACTAAAAAATATATTTTTGGAGGTTAATCGTGTATGAATTATGCACTTATCAAATACCCCCAAACTTATATTTTGCTAGTCCTCGAGCAAAACAAAAAATAAAAACAAAAAAACCTAACTATACCACTTTCGCAGGAACTATCGATTGCATTTAGCATATGCAATAAGCCTTTGAACCCCTAGGTTACCCCTCACGAGTTATAGTCTCGTGAGGGTTTCCAGTGATGATACCCACAAACATCCGAAAAATAAGTTTCAAAGCAATATACAATCACATATGTAACCTTGAATAGTAAATTGTCATCAACTTGAGATTTTCGAATCATTAATTTATTTGAGATGTCAAACCCATATTCTCCGTCTAAATTAAATTTAAGCTAAGTCTAATTCACTTATTAAAATTTAGTTGAAGATCCAAATTGTTCATCCTTGTTGTAAAGTGCAACAACTAAACACTAATTCAGAATTGCTCAAAACCTCATGACATAACTCCAAAATCTCAAAAATTATCGGGTTTCCAGAATAAGAACATTTTTACATTGGTAACTCAAGTGATTTATTTTTTTTTCTTTGATGATGGTAGAATGAATGTATCCAATTTTTTTTTTTTTTTTTTTGACATACTTCCACAAGGAATTGTTTACCCAAGAAGAGCTTAATTTATTTCCAACCTCAAGCCAACCCTTTGGATTTTTTTTTTTCATCACAAGAGTCTTGATTGAATCTCATTCTGGTCTACCGATTTTTTTCTAAGATAATAGAACGATATCACTAAATTTCAGACCTTTTCTAAAAAATGTAAGCTGACAGTGCTCGTGAAATATGTTTCAAGGTTTAACTATGAGGGTCATCAACTAAATAATGATATGGATAAAAGACTAAGGACTATCATTCATTCTGACTAGATTAAGTATTTTAGTCTCAAATATACTAATGATTTTCAAATCTCAACCAAACTGATGACAATTCAATACTCAATAGAAATACTGAACATATTGCATAGGCTTTGAAACCTTTTTATTTTTTTTAATATGAAAATATATACATATATCTATATAAAAATAAAAAAATTCCCTTTAGCCCCAAACTTAGATCAAATATTGTCCTCAATATTTAAAAATGAAAGTCACAAGGGCAAGTTTGAGAATTACCTTGGATGACGTACTATCCAACTTCGAGCAAGAACAAGGAGAAAAAAAATAATAAATAAATTAAAAAAAAAATGGATCAGAAGGAATCACAAGTATGCCACCCCCAAACTTGGATTACAAGCATCCACAAAAATCTTTTTTTTTTTTTGAAACTCAACAATTTTGATAAATGGGGTCCTCTAGACGAATAGACTCCACATCTCTATCTACCCACCCATCTAAGTATGGTTTCAACCTCTGCCCATTCACTTTGAAAATACTACCATCCTTAGGGTTTTGAATCTCGACTACCCCATGAGAAAAAACATTTGTCACAATGAATGGACTAATCCATCTAGAATGCAACTTTCCAAGAAAGAGATGTAATCTAGAGTTGAATAACAAAACTTTTTGGTTGGGCTCGAAGGACTTCCTAAGAATAAATTTGTCATGAAACATTTTAGTCCGCTCTTTATGAATCTTGGCATTCTCATATGCATCCTTACGAATCTCTTCTAACTCATTGAGTTGGAGTTTACGATGTGACCCAGCCTTACCCATATCAAAGTTGAAGGTTTTGATAGCCCAATAAGCACGATATTCTAATTCTACAGGCAAGTGACATGCTTTTCCAAAGACAAGTCGATAAGGGGACATTCCAATCGGGATTTTAAATGCAGTCCGATAAGCCCAAAGAGCGTCATTCAACCGTTGCGACCAGTCCTTACGATTGGGTCGAACCATTTTTTCTAAAATAGTTTTGATCTCCCGATTGGAAATTTCCACTTGTCCACTTGTCTGTGGGTGATAAGAAGTGCCAACTTTATGAGTGATGAGGTACTTTTTCATGACAATTTCAAATGGTTTATTGCAAAAATGTTTACCATCATCACTTATAATTGCACGAGGCGACCCAAAACGAGAAAATATGTTATCTTTTAAGAATTGAATCACGATCCTATGATCATTTTTCCTACAAGGTACAGCCTCCACCCACTTGGACACATAGTCAACAACTACAAGTATGTATAGGTAACCAAATGAGGGAGGAAATGGACTCATGAAATCAATACCCCAAACATAAAAAATTTCTACGATAAGGATGTTAGTGAGGGGCATCATGTTCCTACGAGAAATATACCCATACATTGGCACCAATCACAAGTGGAGCAAAATGCATGTGTATCATGAAAGAGTGTTGGCCAATAGAATCCACATTGTAAAATCTTTGCAGCTGTTTTCTTAGAACCAAAATGACCACCACATGCATGGTCATGACAAAAGGAGATAATACTATGAAACTCATTTTCAGGAACACATCTCCTAATGATTTGATCAGGGTAGTACTTGAACAAATAAGGATCATCCCAGAAAAAATGTTTAACCTCAGCAAGGAACCTAGATCTATCCTGTTTTGTCCAGTGTTCAGGGAGTTGACCAGTAACAAGATAATTGACAATGTCAGCATACCAAGGTAACTGGGAGATAGCTAAAAGTTGTTCATCAGGAAAAGATTCATTCAAAGGTGATAAATCCTTAGTGCATTCTGAGACAATCCTAGACAAGTGATCAGCTACGACATTCTCAGAACCTTTCTTATCACGAACCTCAATATCAAACTCTTGTAATAGTAAGACCCAACGAATCAAACGAGGTTTAGCATCTTTCTTTGAGAAAAGGTATCTTAAAGCAGCATGGTCAGAGAACACAATAACCTTGGACCCTAAGAGGTATGATCTAAACTTATCTACAACAAATACAATGGCCAATATCTCTTTTTCTATGGTGGAGTAATTGAGTTGGGCATCATTCAGAGTCCTACTAGCATAATAGATGACATGGGGCATCTTATCTACTCATTGCCCTAAGACAGCTCCAACAACATAGTCAGATGCATCACACATAAGCTCGAAAGGTACAGACCAATTAGGGGGTTGTCTGATGGTAGCAGAAGTCAATAAGAGTTTGAGCTTTTCAAATGCTTGTGAACATTCATCATTAAAGACAAAAGTGGCTTCCTTAGCAAGTAGGTTGCATAAGGGACGGGAGATTTTGCTAAAGTCTTTAATGAATCTCCTATAAAATCCAGCATGACTAAGGAAAGATCGAATTTCCTTCACTGTCCGTGGTGGAGGAAGGTGTGAAATCAGATCAATTTTAGCCTTATCGACTTCTATTCCCCTATGAGAAATGAGGTGCCCAAGTACAATGCCTTGTTGTACCATAAAATGATACTTCTCCCAATTTAACACGAGATTTGTTTCTTGACATCTTTCCAACACAAGGGATAGGTGGTGTAAACACTCATCGAAAGAAGACCCAAATATTGAGAAATCATCCATGAATACCTCAAGAAAACGCTCAACCATATCAGAAAAGATGCTCAACATACACCGCTGAAAGGTAGCAGGTGTATTGCATAGCCCAAAAGGCATGCGTCTATAAGCATAGGTACCGAAGGGACAGGTAAATGTGGTTTTTTCTTGATCTTCAGGAGCAATAGGAATCTGGTTGTAACCAGAATAACCATCCAAAAAGTAATAATGGCTATGTCCGGCTACTCTTTCAAGCATTTGATCTATGAAAGGGAGAGGAAAATGGTCCTTCCTTGTGACTAGATTCAGTTTACGATAATCAATGCACACACGCCACCCAGTCGTCATTCTTGTAGATATTAACTCGTCATTAGTATTTTTGACAACCGTAATCCCAGACTTTTTAGGCACTACTTGGACATGACTAACCCAAGTACTATCAGAAATAGGATATATGATTCCCGCATCTAACAATTTGAGCACTTCGGCTCGGACAACTTCTCTCATGTTAGGGTTAAGCCTACGTTGCATTTCACGAGTTGCCTTTGAGTTTTCCTCAAGATGAATACGATGCATACACCTAGTGGGGCTTATACCCTTGATATCTGCTATTGTCCACCCTAAAGTTGTTTTATGTTCTCTGAGAACATTAAGCAATTTTTTCTCTTGTGCACTATCAAGATTAGAGGCAATGATGACATGTAACTTATTAGAAGGACCTAAGAATGCATACTTGAGATGCTCGGGCAAAGGTTTAAGATCAAGTTCGGGTGACTCTTCAACAGATGGGACAAGTTTAGACTTGGATGGTAAAAGAGGTTCTACCATGGCTTTCCATTTAGTTGTGTCCATAACAGGGGTAGAATCAAACAATGAATTGACTTCAGCGATAGAGCTATCTATGTCAAAATCTAAGCCAAAATGGGCTAGACAAGTCTCGAGGGGGTCATAAGAAGATAATTGTGGAAATGAGTCATGAACAAGGCTTTCAATCATGTTAATCTCAAAAGTATCCTCTAAATCTGGAGGTTGTTTTTCCACATTAAACACATTGAGTTTAACATTCATGTTGCCAAAAGATAGTTGCATAACCCCATTTCTACAATTTATGACAACATTGGATGTGGCTAAAAATGGGCGACCTAAGATGACCAAAATGTGGTTACTGGGATTTTGGACAGGTTGGGTATCTAAGACGACAAAGTCCACTGGAAAAATAAACTTGTCAACCTTTATTAGAACATCTTCAATAACACCACGAGAAATTTTCATAGATTTATCAGCCAATTGCAATGTTATAGGGATCAATTTTAACTCACCAAGACCTAATTGCACATACACAGAATATGGCAATAGATTCACACTAGACCCTAAGTCGAGTAATGCCTTCTCAATCATATAATCACCAATGACACAAGAAATGGTAGGGCATCCAGGATCTTTAAACTTAGGTGGGGTGTTGTGACGGATGATTGAGCTTACTTGCTCTGTGAGGAAGACTTTCTTGTGCACATTTAACTTTCGTTTCTGAGTGCAAAGATCTTTCAAAAATTTGGCATAAGCGGGAACTTGATCGACAAGAGTGAGTACGGGAATGTTTACTTGGACTCACCTAAACAAGTCCATCATTTCACTATAATTCGTCCCTTTCTTGATTGGGGTCAAATGTTGAGGAAAAGGGGCCTTGGGTATATAAACTTCCATAGGATTGGACTCAGAAGAGGTGGATGATTTTTGACACTCTGGTGAATCATCATTTTCTTTGAATTGCTTATTGTTCCCTTCTTCTACATCACACTCTTTGGACACAACTTTTGGTTCATGCCTAGGTATTCTACCTCGTTATCAATTGGTTTGCCACTTCTAAGGGTAGTGATGGACTTCACTTCCTCGTATTGTTCATGCTTAGAACTAGAGCTCACCTCATGTTGACCATTTGGATTAGTTATGGGTTGACTAGGAAACCTTCCCTTCTCTCTCTCAGTTAAGGTAGAGGCAATTTGACCCATTTGAACTTCCAATTTAGCAATGGATTGAGAATTAGAATGCAAGCTTTGTTGGGTATCTTTTTGGAATTGAAGTGAACTTTGCATGAAAAGATGGAGAGTGTCCTCAATGGATGGCTTCCTAGTTTGTGTAGAATATGGTGAAAACTGTTGAGTTGATGACTGACCGGAAGCTTGAGAATAAGAATGAGTGTTGGAATTCCCATATGGAACTCCTTGATTTGACCCTTTGGACCATGATAAATTTGGATGTTTAGCCCAACCAGAATTATAAGTCTGTGAATAAGGATCATTGTTTGGTATCCTAAAAGCATTCAAGGCATGGGCTTGCTCAGATGCATGTTCAGAAAATGTCATATTAGATGGACAATACATTGTGAGGTGGGTTGGGCTTGAACAGATGGAACACACCTCAGATTTAGGTGTCAATGGGGGCCCACTAGCTAACATCAAAGCATCGACTTTTCGAGCCAATGAATCAAATTTTGCATTAAGGTCTACAGTTTCTCCTATCCCATATATGCTACCCTTCTGTTGAAGATGAGTATTCCTTTCCACCCCTAGTTGAATAATCCCATTGTTGGGAATTTTCACACAAAGTTTCAAAGAAGTCCCAAGCTTCGATGTCACTTTTATCCATAAATGTTCCTCCACTAGTGGCATCAACCATGCGACGGTTTTGGGGTGTTAAACCATCGTAGAAATATTAAACTAGTCGCCACTTCTCATATCCATGGTGGGGACACTTAAGAAGTAAATCTTTCCATCTCTCCCAACATTCATAAAATTGTTCAACCTCTTTTTTTTGTAAAATTTGAAATTTCTCTCCGAAGGGAATCGGTTTTATGAACAGGGAAGAGCTTGTTCAAGAATTTTTTTGACAAAACATCCCAAGTAGAGATAGATCCTGATTCTAAAAAATTCAACCATGCCTTCGCCTTATCTTTTAAAGAAAAGGGAAAGAGACGTAGACAAATGGACTCATCAGAGAAGTTTTGGAACTTGAATGTGGAATAAATGTCTAGAAAGTCCTTGACATGATAATATGGATCCTCACTATTTAGACCATGGAATGTGGGCAGAAGTTGGATGACACTTGGTTTAAGCTCAAAGTGTGTGGCCGTTGTGGCTGGCAACACTATACATGAAGGTGTACTACATTGGACAGGGGCAGAGTATTCCCTAAGTGTTTTAGGCACAACCTCTTCTCCCATCTCAATTAAAGGTTTATCCAATTTATTTTTACCTTTAGATCTTTTCCTAAATGTTCTTTCAATTTCTGAATCAAATGATACTAATTTTGGATTTTGAGATGGACAACCTTGCATATACTAGACACACACTCAAGAAAGTTAACAAGGATATACCTAGCAACCAAACAAGCCAAACAAATATTTTTTTATTTTTAAAATTTTTTTTATTATTATTTTTTTCTAATTTTCTTTGTGATAATTAATTCAAGGGCAATGTTAATGTTTATTTTCTAATCTTGTAGAGAATTATCAGGAATAGCCACAATAATTCTCTCCTAATTAGAGCTCCTACTCTCTTCCAAAGTAAATCAAAGGATGACCAGTTAAGGCCCGCCAACTAAACAACCAGGTGGGTTCCCAGGTAGGTGGAGAGGCACTAGGCCTGCTTAATGACGGTACGTCCACATAACCTTAAGCAACAGAGTCACCGTTTGATAGAATCTTTCTAGACATTGTTAAGATGGAAGGTGCTCACTAGAGTTACCAAAGATTATCTTTTTCCGAGAAGGTCCTATGAGCTATATGAAAATCCTAGGGCCAACGTCTATTTGATTTTAGATTAAAAAATTTAGCCTTGGGTTTGACAAATGCAAGGAGATTTTTAACCTAAAAGATAGATTAACCAAAACCAAATTTTAGAGTAACCCAAACCATATTTTACTCGCAAGTATACGAATCATAGTAGTAAAGAGTACAAGTATTGCGAGATCATTCCCACGAGGATTGATTAAGACAAATTAAATGTAAAAACTACTATCTAACTAATTCAACAAATTATTGATGACTGTGAAAAAAAAAAGAATAATTGCAAAAGAGATGAAAGAACAATGATAAAGAAAATATCAAAGCTTCGATTCCACCACCAATCAAGACAATTCCGATTTTCAATTGAAATTCTAAAATATCCAAATAATATTCACACATCCAATAAAAATAAATAGAATCAAATATATGGATGGCCAATCCATGTTAAGGCATAGATTCAATCAAATATTTATTATTTTGTTCATGAATAATAAACACCTAATTGAAAGAAAGTGCAAATCCTAACTATCTATCCGTGGTCAGGCATAAACAGTTATTCATTACTTTCTTCTTCTTAAATTGCCAAATAAGATTACTAGTTCATGGTCAGACACAAGTAACCTATATGCTAGAATTCTAATACATTCGATTAGGGTCTTGATTAAAACACATAAAATCGAAAGTATAGGAAAACATAAAAATACTAGAAGAAGAATTTATTAAATGAAATAGTCAATTATTCAATTAAAAATCATGGAATTGTACATGAAAAGGGCTTCCTCTCAGCCTTGACTGAGAGAATTAGCTAGACATAAAGGATAAAATAATAAAACAACAACCAAACCGAAATTGAAGATGGAAGAACGTCTTTGCTTTCTCCGTGAATTGTACCAGTCTTCTCTTCTGTTCCTTTGGCTCTTGATGATCCTTTGTGCATCCACATATGCCCTATTTATAGGGGTCCTCAAGGTTTCATCTAGGAAAGTAAATAAGAGAATACAATATTCCCATATTTCTTTTCCTAATTGGTGATATCTTGCAGCCCACTTTTGACCAATTTGGAGAGTAAATTTGGAAGATATTGGTGAGATACTCTTTTCTTGTTAATCAAGTCCTCTTCCCACAACCCTTGATTTCACTCCATTCTGATCATTCCTTCAAAATCTGTGATTATATTACCAAGCTGATGCTGATTTTCGCACAAAATAGTATGCCAGATTTAAAATATCTTTTCCGCCCTCTAAACTTCAGAATTAGGATTTTTATGTGAAATACCAATATTCTTTAAATTGAATCAGCTTTCTAGGAACACTGGGCTCACACAAATCCGAAAAACGGGCTGAAATATATGGCCCAAATACTAAGCCGTGGTCTAAACAAATTTTGGGCTTGTTTAGATGAATTTAACCCATTTGTACCAGAAATCAGCAATAACCTATAAAAATATAAAAACACAAATATTAATTAAAATAATTTAAAATAAATGACTAAAAAATATATTTTTGGATGTTAATCGTGTATGAATTATGTACGTATCAATATATATATATATATATATATATATATATATATATCAATATGTAGGCAAAAACAACCACGATTCACAAGAAACAATAACTAAATATCAATCCATTAGGAAACTCA
This sequence comes from Cornus suecica, assembly GCA_963922005.1. NCBI lineage: Eukaryota > Viridiplantae > Streptophyta > Magnoliopsida > Cornales > Cornaceae > Cornus > Cornus suecica. The sequence goes on along the minus strand of OY998243.1, from coordinate 34,137,107 downwards.
TCCATGCCACCAATAGATAACTCAACCATGCCTAACTATAACCATGTATCCGACAACTCATCAATGTCGTGACAATTCAACCATGTACATGGTACATATGAGACTGCGTTAATAGTCATCCCATCTTGGTTGGTAAATATGAGGCTGCATTAATAGTTAGTCCATTGTGTTTCACTACGGGTCCGTTTGGTTTGTGTTTTTGCTTTCGTGTTGCAGAATTTACAATATAGAAGTATATATTTTTGTTGTAGAGTGTTGTGATTCAAAACTGGAAGCAAGTTTGAAACTGATGTTTTTGCTTTTGTTTTGGTCACTTATTTCCTCCGCTACAATATTTTTTTTGTGAACAGTGCAAAAAACATAAAAAAATATCATTTTGGTACTTCCTAAAAATTACACTATTTGCTTTAAGTTTTTCTATGGCGGTTTGGTTCAGTTCCGGTTCCTAATTTTCAAGAACCTAAAATTTCGGTTCGGTTCCAGTTCTTAACCACCGGAATCGGTTTTTTTTATATTATTTTATTTTTTTAATGGTTGAAGCTTGAAGGTGAACCGGTTGTTAGCTTGACATATGAAATAATCCATCTCTCACAAACCCATTTGAGTTGGCCCTAACTCTTAACATATTAAACAATCTGTTTTTTTAGATTATATATATATATGAATAATGAATATATCATATTTTAATATTTTATACATCAGATAAGAATATGATGAATATATCAGATGCCCTAATTCATAACATCGCCCATCTCTCTCTCAGTTTCTAACAAGTAACAAGTTCACAAGCTCATCTCTGAGTCTTTCTCCCAACACACTCTTTACTTCACTCCCTCTCTTTGATTCATATCGACCTCGCTTCTCAGATCGGGGTTATTTCTCAAATTACAAGGGATGTGTTAGCCATTCCCGTCTCTACTGTTGCTTCAGTACGGGAGGTCGTGTTCTTGATCAATTTTATAGTTCGCTTTCTCCCAAAATTGTTGAATGCTTAATTTGTGATCAAGATTGGTTGCGTTCTTCAACAATTCCAATTTAAGTGGAAACAACTATGGATGAAATTGCAGCCATTGATAGTGGTAATTAACTATTGTTATAATCTTTTAAAAATTGATTTTAAATAATTTTTTTATTTATAATTTTTTGTCTTTTGATCTTTTTATATGCAAGTGAAAAAACTTGACTTCCAAGTTTTTGGAGAATCATTGAATAGTTTGAATAATGCTACTGTTAGTCTTGTTCCAAGGTGACAAATTAAGTTACAATTTGGTACTGCTACTGCTATTGCTAGTCTGATTCCTTCTTTTTTCTACTGCTAGTTTTGTTCCAAGGTTCAACATTTTTTGCTATTGCTAGTCTTATTGAATAATGGTCCTGCTGGTCTTGTTCCTTTATGTTCACTGTCCAATTTTTATTACTTTCAAGTTTTAACACCGTCCAATCTTTTTATTATTTTTTTATTATTATATAATGCAGATTATATGCCAACATGCCATTAGGATTCCATGTAGGATGGGAATCTCTTTTGTTTTGAGATGCAAGTTGAGACTTAGCAGCCGTGCCGAATTCCGATTCAATAATGTTTTTTTTTTTGTAACATTCAAATGCAAATGTTTGTTTTATTATTAAATGATAATTGTAACTTTAGGGATGTAATATTTTGATATAGTTATTTTCTTTCCGCTAATTATACATTTGATTTTGAGTTTGTAATATTTAAAATACTCTAAATTATTGATTATATTATCTCTTAATATTTGGTGTTTTTATTTTTAGAAAAAAATGGATAAAAGGAACCAGAACTGGAACCGGTTTTTCGGTTCGGTTCCTTACACTTTTGGTTCCGGTTCCAATTTTTCAAGAACCGAAAACGGTTCCGGTTCCGGTTAACAACCCTAAGTTTTTCTACTGTAGAAAATAAAATATTGGTGCCAAACATGTTTTCGTTGTAAAAAATGAAAAAACAAATTACAAAACAAAAAACAAAAACATGAACCAAACAAGCCCTACATTCCACATTCACAATAGTCCATTACATTCCATAATCGTAGAGAAATAATAAATACTAATCACATAACATATTAGAGAATTATTAATTCTTTTCGCATTATTTCTAGTTACACGAACTGATTAACACATCACACTTTTTCACCATACGATCGTATATAGAGTAATCGACCATTTGGTCCACTACAATATTTGGAATTCCATTTTGATCATTTCCACCTGACTAACCATTTTCTTTTCCAAATCAAAGTTCAGGTAGTTCATTCATATTTTAAATAAACCTAATGGATAGTATTGTACCGATTTACTAACACGTGTTTGTTTATAAAACTTTAAAAGATTCTTATAAATCCTTTCTTCTAACATATATTTTATGTGTAATATCCCACGTAATGGAAGATCTATTATTATAACTTTTATACCCTTGTGATTCAATCACGGATTTATAGATTGGATAAAAATTTAAAGTGGTATTAAAAGATTTGGGATCTACATTATACTCATACTTTACTGTCAATATAAATATATGAAGGCAATTCATTGTCGGTATTTATCGGCGTTTAAATATAAAACACTAATGAAAATTTCATTTTACAACACTTTGTAACCGCCCGTAATGTCAATTTTAACGGCAATAAGGTATGTATTTCCGGCAGAAATAATCGCGGGTCATCAACATTTTTTAGCCAGTTTCTTAAATTGCCGGCAAAGATATGTTTGTTAAAAAAATCTATAATTTACACATTTGTCGTTCGTTATATAGAGTTCCCCAACATTGCCAAAAGTTGATTGGAAGTAGGGTTCAACCACCGACTGTTCGCAACCGTCGTTCGTCGTCTGGAATTCCCCAACAGAGCTGGAAACTTATAATTTAGGGGAAATCATTATGTTTGAGGATTTTTTCATCAATGAACCATGATTTCACCACAAATCCTCAACTTTTGACCAAATCGTTTGTTAGTTGGTCACTCATTTCCTCGAGGATCGAGAAGAGAATTGGAACAAATAAAGTTTGAAACAAGTTTTTATTGTTGAAGAACCTACCGAGCACCGAGTACTCGATAAGTGCGCAAGTGTGCGAACTTGCGCACAGGGGTGGAAAAGTGGTAGAATATTTTATGCGAACTTGCGCAGCGTTTGCGTATCCACCGAGTACTCAGTGGCCTAAAATCGGGATTTTTATGGAAGGCTTTAAAAGACTCCTATTCTAATTGGGATTTGATTCCTATTGACTTGTCCATCAGATTTACCTCTCCTATATATATACATGGGTTATTCCTATTGTAGGGTGAGGGTGGTATTGATCGTGTGAGACACAAAACAGAAGATCTACCACAGATTGAGAGAGAGATCAGAAGAATTACAGATTGAGATTCTTCTTGAGAGAGTTAGGAATAATATATGCTTATATTATTTTCGGTGATACAAGTGTGAATATACACTCTGTGTGTGCGTGTGTATGATCTGCAGATCATCCCCTTGTAATTCTCTATTTGATTATAGTGAAACGGTGCTCTCCGTGGACGTAAGCTTATTTTGGCTGAACCACGTATCTATCTTTGTGTCGATTATTTGTTGTGTGCATTTTTTGATTTGTAGATTCATGATTTTCAGAAGAGAGTTTGAAACCCTAGTTTTTGTTTTTTGTTCTTCGGCGGGTGTAAAAACCCTAACAAGTGGTATTGGAGCTCTAGGTTGGAGCAATTCCTGAAGCCGATTCGACACCAAACACAAGAACCGAACTATGGGAAAAGAAAAGGCTGCGATGATCGACAAGTTTGACGGGTCAAACTTTGCCTATTGGAAGATGAAAATTGAGGATGTGTTATTCCATAAAAATTAGTACTTACGATTGGATAATCTTAGATCGAAAGGCACTAGTTATGATCAGACTGACGCTGTCAAAGTCCATTGCTTTCAATATCAAGAATGAGAAGACAACAAAGTCTCTCATGGATGCTCTTTCGAGCATGTATGAACAACCGTCTGGAGCAAATATTGTACATCTCATCACTAGATTGGTAAATCTAAAGATGTCCAAGAATGGGAAGGTCAGTGAACATCTCAGTTCTCTTAATGAAATTATTGAGCAGTTGGAACCAGTTGCTATGCCAATCACTGAATAAATGAAAACGAATTTTATTTTAAGCCAATTACCAGAGAGTTGGAGCACCACAAAGGTTGTAATTAGTAACTCTCCAGGAACATAACCGTTATAGTATGATTCCGTAGTGAGTATGGTACTCACAGAAGAGATCAGAAGACAGACATCAGACTCTTCTAACAGTGGCTCGACATTGAATATCGATAATAGAGGCAGAGGTTCGAACATAAAGAAAGACGGAAGTCAGAGGTATGGCCATTTTAAGTTGATACATGGAAGATCACAGTCTCGAGGTCCTAGATATTCCAAAGAGATTGAGTGTTAAAATTGTGGAAAAACTGGTCACTTTAAAAGCTAGTGTAGTGATGCACATCAGGTGTGTACAAAATATGTGGTTAAAAACAACACCTTAAAGACGCCCTAGGTTTTACCCTACGCAAGTGCACGTATCAATTGTAGAATAGTAAACCTTGAGTAAGGGATATCGATCCCACAGAGACTAAGATTGTTCACTTTAATAGTTCAAAAACACTGAATTATATTTCTAAAAATTATTTGTTTTGGTGGTCGAAAGACCAAATTATCTAATCTTAACTAAATTAACTAAAAAGCAAAGTAAATTGGTTGTGATTCAGATGAGAGAGAAAACTAGGGTTTTCATCGCTCCACCACTAACCGCATAATATAGTTCCTCACTGTATCAATTGTAAGAGGGCGATCCATAACTGTGAATCAGGTCGTACCGCAAATAGCTAAATACGACCCCAAAAAAGAGTACCATCAACCGGATTGTGACAACCCATCTCATGACTGACCTAACTAGTGCATGCCAATTATATTACTCTAATCTACTCCTAATGCATGAAAATAAACTAAAACATGTCTATATTAAATCGCCAAGGTATGACCTGAGTCAACCTAGGGTTTCAAGTTTCATTACCACCATTGTGTAAAAACCCATAATTAATCATCCGAGTTCCAGCCCATAGTGAATAATCATAGTTGTGCAAAATAATACATTCATTTTATCCAAGATAAGAATTTAGAACAAACATATAATTTTATATTGCAAATTAGTACGGTCTCTTAACTACTACAATCATCACAGTATGGTCAACAGTTTCCCCTCATTATAATTGAAAACAATGAAAGTACTACATTACGTGGCTAGGGTTTTGCTAGAAAATCCTAGATACCGAGTTAGTTGGCCATGGTGGAAGGTGACTGCATCACTGATGTAAAATTGATTTTCATGGTCTTCTTCTCTTGATCTCTAGGTTTGAATACGGCTCTTAACAACAACAATTTTGAATGAACGAATGTGAACCATTAAAACTCACGACTGAACAACCCCTAATGAACTCCATATGATCGTGTATATATAGGCAATGGTATAGAGAGGTCATTTTCAGTACTTTCACTCCTCACCTCATGCAAACCCTAACTTCTGATATATATAGGTGTATATACATGTATATAGAGGTCTAGAGTCAAAAACACGTATTCAAATTGAACCGGGGGTAGAATAGGCAAAAACCATCGAAAACCCACAAAACTTGCCGCAGATACGCTTCAAGCATAGTTGGCCTATGCTTCAAGCGTAAGTCCAAGCGTACTTCCAAGCGTAAAAATGTGTTTTCCAACCACGTTTTGAAACTGAAAGCGTAGGCACAAGCGTAGGTATTTTATGAAAAACCACTTTTCTCTATTCATGCACTAAAACGACTGCCTTGAACCACGATACTTTTTGCTGAAGCTGACAGCTTCTTGAAATGCCATTTTTGCCCTCTGAGGGCCATTTTTTTCTCAGACTGCCTCTTTGACTCTCCTTTTTAAATAGAAAGAAAACACCCCTCAGTTAATTCACCGAAGTTAACTCCATTTCCTCATTAAGCTCCTGAAACATGCTTTAACACACAAACAACATAAAAACACCAAATAATGGAATGAAAGAACGTAACAATAGTGAGTTAAGGGGTCAAAATGTGTAATATTTGACACCTATCACACCCCCAAACTTACATAATTCTAGTCCCTTAACAATAAACTCAGGGAACTTTCTTGTGATGATTTCTTTTCTATCTATTCTAACTAATCTAACCTAATCCCTGTCTTTCGTAAGGGTCGACGATTACACTTAACACGTGTAACAAGCCTTTTAAACCCCTAGGTTACCCCTAGTGGACGAGTGAAGTCTCGTGAAGGTTTCCAGTGATGGTACCTACAAACATCTCAGTCTTCTGTAATCACGCATTCATGAATTCACACACAAATTAATTAATTCATGATACAATGCAAAAGATAACATGGATGCAAATACTCCTACTCACTACCAAACAATAACTATCTCGAGCTTCGTGTCATGAATTGTTCCCACTAAAGTGAATGATTTCGCTACTTTCTACTCTCAATCCGGACAACCTTCCGTGTTTTTGTGAACATTCTACCATGGTATTTCAATCTCTCTTTTCCTACTTCATTGATCAAATTTTGCCATTTTTCGTAAAAACTCATATTTCCACTTTTATCCCTTTTTGTCTTTTTAAGTCTCCGGGCTTTCTAGCGAGGATTTTTAGTCCTGGCCATCTGGGTCTGAGCTTCTTCCATATGATTTAGGCTTAGTAGTTTTCTACCCTTTAAACGCGAACAGTGATATTGGTGATACCCAATGCCCGGTTACTCAGATCAAAGAACTACTTTTTGCATTCTATTTTCTCAAAATAAATTTTTAACTCTTTTCATTTCAACCATAACAACTCCCCTTTTATTGTGGAAAAATTATTTTTTCAACTACATAGTCAAAGATCAACCTATTTGCCATAGTGGATGTGTGTTTGTGCTTATAGGTCAAAGTCATCTTTCTTAATTTCAATTTCACTTATTCACTCACCTATGTAAAACCACATCACTTTACTAACTCAATCTAATCAATACTCTCATGGATGGGAATATCACAACACATACTTCTCATACATCATAAACATGAACTTAATCAAATTGTAATGCAAATCAATCATGCGTGAAAAAAAAAGAACTACTCCAAATTTTTAAAATTTCAAAATTTTTCATTCCATGTAATTCTATACCCTCACCCCCAAACTTAAATCAGACCATGTTCTCATGGTCAAAATAATATAGGAAATCATATATAGTTACCCTTGATGCTCAATTCCGGATTCTAAAGCAAAGCATGAATCGCCTCCCCTAAACTTGATTTGGATCACCTGTAGGTATAATCAACAAAACACACATACCCAATATCATAGCAAGAGAAGAAGAAATATAATCATCACTTTCCGAAAATTATTGCTCAACCTAGCGAAAGGAATGAAATATTTTTTTTTATAAAATAAATAAACATGATTTGGCCTTAAGGGCCTACAATCCTATGGAATTGAAAAACAATGATTTGGCCTTAAGGGCCTACAATATCTAAGAATTGAAATTGCAGAAATTAAATAACTTACTAGTATACAACCAAGGCTTAGAAACTAACTTTCACAGCCTAGGACCAATGTTTTAACGTCGTTGGCATGACAACTCCTCAAAGGGTTATCCAATACCCTTCCTCTCTGCAACACTTCTCCTACTCATAGGACAAAATGTAAGAAGTAACTCCCTCAGTGGTCTCACCTGTGAATAATTAGTATTATCCATGACATCAAATATAGAACAATAATCACCATACAAAGTACTTCCGCTGTCACGTTCTAACTTTACCCCATGCACGGTCAATGTATCCAACATATCCTCCTTCAATACCTTATATAACATTCCCTTCACCACTTCACCACTTTCCATTAAATTGAAAAATGCCATAAATTCCGGTCCCAAATCAATCTCCTCATAATATCTCAATCTCTGCCCATGTATCCTGAACCTTTTTATCAAATCCTACTTCTCCGCGAGGGTAAACCGATCTAACTCTGTGTGGTCCATCCCATATTTATTGAAATTTACCTAGAAACACTTTCAGCTTTGGATTACATTGCCATTTCCAGCCAAGTTCAAGGAACTGAAGACGAACATTCTTAGCATGATGTACTCTTGTTCGAGCTATGTATCTTCGATTATCCTTATACGCAAAACTCCGTATCCCCTTACACTTATCTTTTAATCGCGGATCTTCCAAGGCATATAGCTTTTCTACCATGTGTATACCTAACACTGGTTCATCTAGAAAGGTGTCCTTAAGAGAGGGGGGGGTCATCTTTAGTAGGTTCTTTAAAAGTTCGTGATAATTGATCATCTCTAACAGCTTCCACATCTTGCTTATTTGTCACTAAACTCTTCTCTCGACCTTCAATGCCGTCATACAACCCAATCTTATAAAGTGAGTTGTTGGGCACCAATGCTGCTGGTGATATAAATGGAGATTCAGGAGAATCTCTTGGCTCCTCCCACGTGTCAAACTTTGCATTCGACCTTTCAATCATAGCATCCAAGTCATTCCTTGCTCGACTCCTCTGAGGTACCACTTCCTCAACCATCTTATCAATATTAAAACACTCGGCTGGTTCCGGTAATTGATGGTTGATATCAAATACATTCATCCTCATCTCTAGATTCCCAAAAAATATATCCATAACCCTTGTTTTGCAATTAACGCATGCATTTTCCGTAGCCAAAAATGGTCTTTCTAAGATAACAGGGATATGTATCCTTGATCTGTGGTCAGGTTCCATGTCTAACACTAAAAAGTTCACAGGATAGTAAAACTTACCCACTTGAACAATGACATCCTCTAGAATTCCTCTCGGTTGTTTAATTGATTTGTCTGCCAATTGAAGCACCACCGATGTAGGATTGAGCTCTCCCAACTCTAGTTGTTGATAGACTTAGTAAGGTAATAGATTAACACTCGCACAGAGGTTAAGAAGAGCTCTACCAATATTTTGGTCACCAATGACACAAGAAATAATGGGAGCACCAAGATCTTTCCTCTTAGGTGGAGTATCACTCAGTAAGATCAAACTTACTTGTTCAGTCAACAAAATATTCTTTGGGACCTTAGTTATGCTTTTACGCTTTTGGGTACATAGGTCATTAAAAAACTTAGCATAGAGTGATATTTGGTCTATAATGTCTAAGAGAGACAGATTAATCTTGACTTGTCGGAAGGTCTCCAACATGTCTGACTCTTTATTCTTACCACCTTTGGTTGGCTCTCTAAGACGTTAAGGAATTGGCGCTTCCTCCTCATATGGTGCCCTTTCTGGCTCTTGATTTGAGATTGACCTTTCTGGACTCTGTCAGCCTCATTTCTTCGCTCTTCTTCAGCTTCCTTTCTTTGCACTCGTTTCGCCTCCTTTCTTTTCTACAACCTCTCTTCATGTTCCTCCTTAACTCTACTCTCCACTTCCCTACACTTCTTAGAGTCGTAATGGCTTGGACTGTTTCATAATTATGCTCAGCAAATGAACCACAATCCACTACTTGTTGACTCTTTGGATTAACCACTGGTTGCCTAAGCAATCTTTCCTCTTCAAGCATATTCACCACATTAGCTAGTTGCCCCATTTAGGTTTCTATCTGAGCAATGGATTATGATTTAGAGTTCATCGATTGAATAACTGCCTGAAAATGATTAGATTGATTTTTTAACTCCTTCAAGGCGCTTATCACCTCTTCTTCAAAGTCAGGTGGTCTTGGTGGTGGATTTTGAGTTGTATTTTGATGTTGGAGATGATTTTGAGGATATAGAAGGTACACTTGATTTGGATTGACTCCTTGGGTTTGGTTTCCTTGAGGCTGAGTTTGATAGTTATATAGTTGGACAACCTGATTATTATTGAATGGATGGAGAGCTTGAGAATTATTGGATGACTGTCTGGGTTGCTAATTTGACTGAGAGTTTTGAGCCATGATTGTTGGTGGGATTTGATATGATTGTAGACTCTGTTGAAACCTTGCTTATGGATTATATGATTGTTGCTCCTGAGGGAACATTAATTCCACATTCGAAGATTGAGATGAAAGAGAGGGATAATTTTGGACATTTGATGTGTATGAATTGGTGAAATGAGCATTGTTTGGGTAGTTCCATGCTACATTAGCATTGGCAACAACGAATTCACCACATTGACACTCATTGTGGGAGTAATCGACTTCTACCTCTGACACTTCTCTTGTAGGGGAATGATTTCTCTGGAGAAGCTTTTCAAATCTTTCCAATTTCTCTCCTATCAATGCCACTGAATCCCCCACATCATCGTGATTCACAACATAAGCTTTCTCAGATCTTTTATCTAGTGCCCCTCTAGTCCTCAACTCAGATTCATATTGAATTATATTCTCACTAATACTGTCAAACAAGTCTAAGAGTTCTTTTGTTGGCCTCAGGATAAATTGCCCTTGTGTTGACGCATCTATCAAATTATTATGTTTATCTCCCAGTCCCATGTAAAAATTCTTAGCTATATCCTATTCAGCGAACCTATGGTGGGGACACTTATACAAGATTTCATTATATCTCTCCCAAGCAACATGGAACTTCTCCCCAGGCAATTCTCTAAAACTTTTGATCACATTTTGTGCCTCTATGGTCTTTCCTATGGGATAATGCTTCTCTATGAATTCAGATTTAAGGGTTTCCCAATCAATTTTAATTGCCTTATCTAATTTGACATACAATCTTTTAGCTTTTTCTCTTAACGACCAACGAAATAGACACACTATCAAATCATTCTTAGATAAATTATCATACCTAACAGTCGAGACAACCTCTGAAAAATCATTAATATGCTGGTATGGGTCCTCTATCCTAAGGCCAGAAAATTTTGGAAGCATATTGATAATGCTCGTTTTGATCTCGAAGTGCTTCGCGCCTTCTTATTCTGGGAAATCAGCATAAGAATCATACACATCCGATGCGTAGTATCCTTTCAAAGATGTGGTTGGTGTCCTTGGTAGATTGGCTATTTGGTCACCCATCACTTTTTCTGACTAACGATGACACTCTTAAATAGCTCGACGTTTTCGATAAAAAGTCCGTTCGATCTCAAGATCAAAAGGTTCTAATTTAACGTTGAGATCAAAACAAGATTTTCGATCGGTCATACATCAAACAAATTTTTTTTTCTATACTTCACAACTATTCTAAATGTTAACAAAAAATAAAACTAAAATTATGCATGAAATTAAGATAAACTAAAACTCACCAGAGGTCTAACGATGCAACTTCTGCTCCGCCAAATCCCTTTATGCCTTTTAGAGTACCTATCAATCACACAAAAATTCAAAATTTCAGTACACTACAATAACACAATGTAAATAAACTACTAAAGCTAATGAACAATGTTTAGTCCCCGGTAGCGGCGCCAAAAACTTTATGCGCGTCAAGTGTGTACAAAATATGTTGTTAAAAACAACACCTTAAAGACGCCCTAGGTTTTACCCTACACAAGCGCACGTATCAATTATAGAATAGTAAAGCTTGAGTAAGGGATATCGATCTCACATAGACTAAGATTGTTTATTTTAATAGTTCAAAAACACTGAATTATATTTCTAAAAATTGTTTGTTTTGGTAGTCGAAAGACCAAATTATCTAATCTTAACTAAATTAACTAAAAAAGCAAAGTAAATTGGTTGTGATTCAGATGAGAGAGAAAACTAGGGTTTTTATCGCTCCACCACTAACCGCATAATATAGTTCCTCACTGTATTAACTGTAAGAGGGTGATCCATAACTGTGAATCAGGTCGTACCGTAAATAGCTAAATACGACCCCAAAAAGGAGTACCATCAACCGGATTGCGACAACCCATCTCATGACTGACCTAACTAGTGCATGCCAATTATATTACTCTAATCTACTCCTAATGCATGAAAATAAACTAAAGCATGTCTATATTAAATCGCCAAGGCATGGCCTGTGTCAACCTAGGATTTCAAGTTTCATTACCACCATTGTGTAGAAAAATTGAACTTCTTCAAAAATTGAAGTGTGATATTAGTGGATTCAAAAAGTAAAATTATTTGAAGTTGAACCAAAGGTATGGAAAATCCTTATAAAGGTATATATAAATTTATAAAACTTTTATATTAGTTATATTTTTAAGAGAAAAGTTCAAGAACCCCCCCCCCCCCTCCGGAACTAATGGGGTATTGCAAAAAAAGCCCTTGAACTTTAAATATATATATATATATATATATATATATATATATATATATTTGATGCATTTTACCCTCTAAACTATTCTTCCAATATCAGAAACCCTAAAAGATATTTTTATCCTTTGATAAAACAACACAGTATGAGAAGGTTATCACTACCAAGTATGACAAGTAAAGTGTAATATTATAGAGCCAATAGTATTGTGACACGTGCATAAAGAGAAGATGGGAAGGTTTAGCTTTAGCTTCTTTCTCCACCACACAAGAGTTCATTTGACACCATATAGCTATGTAATCCAACTACACCCAACTATCATATAGTAACAAGTACATTCTAGCAATTATCAAATAGTAAGAAGTGTTAGAATTTTTACACCCGCCCAAGATTACTGTTAGAAGCTGTGTGTACCTATAAATCAAAAAATGCACACAAACTCACACTAAGCAATGGACACAAAGATTTATAGTGGTTCGACCAAAATAAGTCTACTTTCACTGAGAGCACCGTTTCACTAGCGATCAAAGAGAGGATTACAAGGGGTTGATCAGCAGATCAAACCACGCACACACATCAATCAACTCCCACTTGACGAATTTTTCATCATCAATCAACTCCATCAATGATCAGTGTAGTACGGTGCCCCCATTTCTGTCTTCAAGCTTGAAGACCCACTGAAGTTGCGCACAACTTCAGTTTCTCTATTGTCACCCCTTTGGTCAACATGTCGGCCGGATTCTCGCTTCCTTGAATCTTCTCAAGAGTCAAAACTTCATCCTCTAATAGAGATTTGATGAAGTGATAACGAAGATCTATATGCTTCGTATTTGAATAAAATGCTGAATTCTTCGCCAAATGAATAGCACTCTGACTGTCACTGTGCAAAACACTTTTCTCTTGCTCAAATCCCAACTCTGCCAACAATCCCTATAACCAAATCATTTCTTTACTAGCCTCTGTCACGGCTACATACTCAGCCTATGTATTAGATAACGCTATGATTTTCTATAACTGTGAAATCCAACTGACTGCTATAGAACCTACTATAAAGACATAACCATTAATGCTTCTTCTACGGTTTATCTCACCAGCAAAATCTGAATCCACATAGCCATGTAAATTCACTTCGCCTTTATCAAAACAAAGGCATCTGTCTGTGGTACCTCATAGATATCGCAATATCCACTTCACCGCTTCCTAGTGAGTCTTCCCTGGATTGGACATGAACCTGCTGACTGCTCCCATTGCATATGCTATGTCTGGTCTTGTACAAACCATTGCATAGATCAAACTACCAATGACTAAAGCGTATGGAATACTGGCCATGTTGTTCCTCTCTGCTTCTGACTTGGGAGACTGTTATTTAGATAATCGGAAGTGACTAGCCAAAGGTGTGCTAACCGGCTAAGCATCACTCATGTTGAACCTCTTCAGGACCCGTTCAACGTAGTCAGCTTAAGACAACTATAATGTACCCTTCTGCTTGTCTCTGTTGATTCTCATACCAAGAATCTGTTTCGCTGCGCCTAAGTCCTTCATCTTGAACTCATTGCTAACTGCTTCTTCAACTTACTGATTTCCGTAAAATCAGACCCAACTACTAACATGTCGTCAACATAAAGTAGAAGGATGATGTAACTCGTGTCAAAACTCTTGAAGTAGTAATAATGGTCAGCATTGCACTTGTTGTAACCATGTCTCTGCATAAATCCATCGAACTTCTTATACCATTGTCTTGGAGCTTATTTCAAACCATACAAGCTCTTTTCCAACTTACACACAAGTTTTTCTTTACCTTTTACTGAGAAACCTTCCAGCTGCTGCATATAGATCTCCTCCTTTAGGTCACCATGGATGAAAGCATTTTTAACATCTAACTATTCTAGGTGCAAACCATCTGCTGCAACAATGCTAAGAACTGAACGAATGGTATTCAGTTTCACAACCGGAGAAAATGTGTCGGTGTAGTCGATTCCTGCTTTTTGCTGAAAGCCTTTTACTACGAGTCTTGCCTTGTACCTCTTAGAACCATCATGTTCTTTTTTGACCATGTAGACCCATTTGTTATGGAGAGCTTTCTTTCTCATCGGCAACATGGTTAGCTTCCATATCTTGTTGGAGATAAGAGACTTCATCTCATCTTCCATCGCAAGCTCTCACTGGCTCGCATCTACCGTACTGCATGTTTCATCGTAGTATTCTGGTTCACCTCCATCTGTGAGCAATAAATAATTCATATATCTCCTATTTGGCACATACTGCCGTGAAGTCTTCCTAGGTACAAGAATAGGAGTCGGAGACTGCGGTGTTTCATCCTGTTGAGTAGTGCCATCTTCAATCTATTCTTCTGACTTAGTGCTCTCACTGTCTTGAACATCATCTAACTCAACACGCACAGGATCACTCTGTGCTGAAGGCTATGAGGTAGTTGTGTGCCTATCCTTGTACATCACTTTTTCATTGAACACTACATCTCTGCTTCGGATCACCTTTTGGTTTTAATCATCCCATATGTAATAGCTATACTCATCACTGCCGTAGCCAATGAAAGTACATTTCTGTGACTTGGGATCAAGGTTATCCCTCATATTATCACTAACATGTACATATGCAACACAACCACAAACTTTTAAATGTGAAAGTGTTACCTCTTTACCGCTCCATACTTCTTCTAGTATTTTGTGCTCCAATGGTACTGATGGACCTCGGTTGATAAGATACGCTACTGTACAGACTGCTTCTGCCCAGAACGGTTTCAATAACCCTGCATGAATGCGCATGCTTCTTGCTCTCTCAGTCAATGTCCGGTTCATACGTTCTGCTACGCCATTCTGCTGTGGTGTACATGGAACAATCTTCTCTAATCTGATACCGTTCTCATAGCAAATTTTTTTGAAACCTGTCTCATTGTCGGATCTTAACTTCTTAACCTTCAAACCTGTCTCATTCTCTATCATAGCCTTCCATTTTTTGAAAGTGTCGTACACCTTAGATTTATGTTTCAAAAATAAACCTATACCTTCCTGGAATGGTCGTCAATGAAGGTGACAAAATAGGACTTTCCACCAACATATGAGACATTTGTTGGCCCCCAGACATCAGTGTGAACTAGCTCAAGCTTCTCTTTTTTGAGATCTCTGTCGCTTTTCTGAAAACTAACTCTCTTCTGCTTACCGAATACGCAATCCTCACAGAAGTCGATATCAATTGAATTTAGGCTTGGTAGTTTTCCCTTTACGAGAATAACTTTGAGTCCCTTTTCAGTCATGTGACCTAGCCTCAGGTGCCACAAATTGTGATCCTCCTTGCTTTCTGCAACTGCTATTAATGTTCTAGCTTTGGTGGTAGTGTACAGCTGTAAGAGTGGAAATGTCCAGCCCAACTGAGCCCATCTGTCATCAGGCCCATCAAGTTTTTGGGCCAGCAAGCTTTTTATGAACCCAGTAATGAAGCCCATTTAGAAAATGTATATAAAGAGAATCCAAAAATTAATAAAGGCATTCGAAAAGGTGTTGAACATTTTTATGTGTTTACACATTGGCGCCGTCTGTGGGAAGCAGAGGGGGAGTTCCTGATTTTTCAAATGCCCTTCGGTACCTGTAAAATCGCCTCCTTCTTCCCATCTCAAAAGGCTAAGTCTGTTTGATAGGCAAAAGACCCTCCACCTCCAAAAACCTCCACTCACTACCTCCCCGGACGAGAATGCCAGTCACTCGTTCACAGGCAGGCATTCTGCCCACTGAGGACAATCGTGCAGAGGATTCCCAGACCATGGAGCAAATTCTTCAACGCTTGGCGGCTGCTGAGGAACGTAGCGTGGCCTTGGAGAAACAGAATGCAGAGCTCAGGGAGAGGTTGGCTCCACAAGCAGCTGCCTTACCGGCAGTTACACCTAACCCTCCGGTGGCGGCGATCGACCATTCTCTGAACCAACCTGAAGAGCACGCCGAATCTTCTCAGCGCTCAGGAAGGGCTCCAGCAGCCGACGAGTCTATAACCCCCCAGAAACTTCAAGCAATGATGGACGAGTTCCAAAGGAAAGTTCTCGGGGACTTGAGGTCCCGATCTACGGACGATATGGCCATCCAGGCGTCCACTGAATTGATACAGTCGCCCTTCGTTCAGGAAATAACCCAAGAGCCTTTCCCAAAGAAGTTCGTTATGCCACAATTCACCCCTTATGATGGCACAAGGGATCCCGAAGAACACATATACCAGATTCATAATAAAATGACCATATACGCCGAGAACGAGTCCCTGCTATGTAAAGTGTTCTCCACAAGCCTTGCTGAGGCCGCCCTATTATGGTTTAGGAAGCAGCCACCCCGATCCATTGGCAGCTGGCAACAGTTAACCAGGCTCTTCATCGCCCAGTATTATGGAAACAAGAGACAGAAGAAGACCATATCCTGCCTCTTCACCATGATCCAGGAGAAAGGAGAGTCACTGAAAAGTTTTCTATCCCGATTCAACATCGAGTCCTCTTCTGTGGATAATTGTGACCAACACTCTGCGGTTGAGGCATTCAGGATGACCCTCATTCCTGGAACAAAGTTCCATCAATCTTTGGTGAAACGCCCTCCATCGGGCATTGGGGAACTAAACTCTAGGGCCCAGGGATACTTGAGAATTGAAGAGGAAGAAACTATAAGGCAAAGGAGATCAGCCTTTGTCGGCCTTGAAATTCAGTCCAAGGATCGATTGATCGATCGGAAGCGATTAATTCCACCGGGATCGTCAGCCCCAACGGGATTATCAGTCACAAAGCCATCTAAACGACCCAGGTTAGAAGAAAGGATAACACCCTTGAAGGTTAGCCTTGCAAAACTTTACCAAGAGAACAAAGCCAAAGGAATTTTCCAGCAACCCCCTACCATGCGACAACCACTTGACCAGAGAGACAAGACAAAACACTGCGCTTTCCATGGTGATTTCAGGCACATCACGAATGAATGCCGCAATCTAAGGCAACAGGTGGAGACGTTACTACTTCGCGGAATACTCCGGGATTACGTCCAACGAGACAGGCCAAGAACCGATCAACGCGCCCTCGGCGTCCCTCAAAACCCCTCGGATGCACAGCCGGTTAAAATCATCAACATGATTCATGGTGGCCCCCCACCCAAAGAGACCGAAGGATCGCGCCGAAGCTATCTACGGAAAGCCCACAAAATGAGAAAAGTCAACGAAATTAGTGAAGCCCGATACAAGGCTGAAGAAACTCACATCACTTTCTCGGTGTCGGACCTTTGGGGAGTCCAGACCCCGCATGAAGACCCTCTGGTTGTGACCCTAATGGTGTCCAACTGCCTTGTGAAAAGAGTCGTGATCGATCCTGGGAGCAGTGCCAACATCATCACCAAATGGGCTTTCGAAAAGCTCGAAATCAATCCATCTGAAATTATGACATCCCGATGCCCCATCCCAGGTTTCGACGGCAGGAAAATCGAGCCGATTGGTGAAGTTCAGTTACCTGTGTCTGCCGCTCATAGGACCCTGAACGAGACATTCGTTGTGGTGGACGCCAAACCTTCATACAATCTGCTTATGGGAAGGGGATGGATTCACCGAATGCAAGGTGTGCCTTCGACTCTTCACCAGGTCATGAGATGCTTAAGCCCTGACGGTACAGGCACCATTGATGTCAAGGGCGACTAGGTGCCCGCCAAGGAATGTTATTCGGTCACTCTGAAGAAGATCCGGAAGGTCCAGGCCCCAGGGGTACCTCGATCGAAGGAGCAAAGTTCATGCTCCAAATAGCAATTAAAGAATGGGGAGCCGGGCTCCCCAATTGTGGTTGAACCACTACAATCGATCTGTGTCATGCCCGACAACCCGGAAAAAGTTACTTTTGCAGGTACAACACTCACCGATTCTGAATTTGAGGAACTAACACAATTGCTGCAGGACAACTCTAACGTCTTCGCATGGGAGCATACAGACATGCCGGGGATAGATCCCGACGTTTCACAGCACTCATTGCATGTTGACCCAAACGTCAGACCAGTCAGGCAAAAGCAAAGGCGCATGGGGCACATCGGAACCGAATTATAGCAGATGAGGTATCCAGACTGCTCCAGGCCGGCTTCATCCGGGAAGTCAGGTATCCCAAATAGCTTGCCAACGTCGTGGTTGTCCAAAAGAAAAACGGCAAATGGAGGGTTTACGTTGATTTTACCGACTTGAACAAGGCATGCCCGAAGGACAGTTTTCCACTCCCAAAGATCGACCAGATGGTTGATGCTACCTCGGGCTATGACCGTCTAACTTTCCTGGATGCCTATTCAGGTTACAACCAAATAAAAATGAACCCGAATGATGAAGAAAAGACTTCCTTCATTACTGAAACAGGTACATACTGCTTTAAAGTTATGCCTTTCGGACTGAAAAATGCAGGTGCTACTTTCCAGAGATTGGTCAACAAGATCTTTAAAGGTATGATGGGCACATTAATCGAAGCCTACATTGACGATACTGTAGTCAAGAGTAGAAAGAAGGAGGACCACATCACTTACCTACGCCAAGTGTTCGCTACCCTCAGGTCCCATGGCATGAAGCTTAATCCAGCAAAGTGTTCTTTTTGTGTATCATCTGGACAGTTCCTGGGGCACATCGTGGACCGGACTGGTATCCAAGCCAGCCCGACACAAGTCAAAGCCCTGATAGAAATAAAGGAGCCCCGAACACATAAAGACGTTCAAGTCTTGACGGGGAGAGTGGTAGCACTTAGCAGATTCATCTCACGACTCACTGATCGGTGCCGACCATTCTTTCAAGCAATGAAGGTGAAGAAGGGAAAGATCTGGGGTCATGAACAATCGGAGGCCCTGGCGGGGTTAAAAGAGTACCTGACCATGCCCCCCATCTTGTCTACACCAACCCCCGATGAAGTCTTATACCTTTATTTAGCAGTATCCTCCGCTTCAACCAGCGCCGCTCTCATCAGAGAGGACGGGAACCTTCAAATGCCAATATTCTACACCAGCAAATCCTTAGCTGAGGCAGAAACTAGATACAACAGGCAAGAAAAACTGATTCTGTCACTGGTGAACGCCAAGAGAAGGCTAAGGCATTACTTTGAAGCCTACCCGATCGTTGTCCCAACAGCTACACCCCTACGGGTTATTATGTGGAAGCCTAACCTCTCAGGGGGAATCTCTAAGTGGGCCATCGAGTTGGGCATATATGATTTGACATACATACCCCGGGTTTCCATCAAAGGACAGGCTGTAGCGGACTTTTTGCTACAGAGTGAGACTGAGGAGCCAGACCAGAACAGTGAACTGGATACATGGAAGATCTTTGTGGATGGATCAGCCAGCTCTTCCGGATCAGGAATTGGCCTGGAAATTTTAACACCTGAAGGGACACGCCTTCATATGTCGGTGCAATTGCAGTTTCCAGCCACAAACAATGAGGCAGAGTACGAGGCCGTCGTATCCGGTTTGAGGATAGCCCGAAGCCTCAAGATTCAGTCCTTAGCAGTACATAATGATTCTCAACTTGTTGTCCGTCAGATCAACGGAGAATACGAAACAAAGGACCCGACAATGAAGTTGTATCGAGCGCTAGTTTTGAAGGAGACATAAAGTTTTCACAGAGTCACCTTTACCCAAATCCCCAGGAATGAAAACTCTGAAGCTGACCACCTGGCCAATCAAGCTTCCTCAGCCGGAGAGGATTTAACCCGGGTTGCACTGTTGGATTTTATTCAGAGGCCCAACATTCAAGAGCCCGAACGAGTAATGCTCATCCCATGGGAGCCCAGTTGGATGGATCCCCTGATAGATTACTTACGTAATGGAACTCTTCCCGATGATAAAGTTGAAGCTCACAAGGTCAGGAGGAATTCGGCCCGGTACTCAATCATAAACGAGCAACTCTACCGAAAGTCCTTTTCCGGTCCCTACCTGAGATGTATCACACCGTCAGAATCTAGAGCAGTGATGCACGAGATTCATAGTGGGGCTTGTGGAAACCACTCAAGCAGCAGGTCCCTTGCCCATAAGGTACTGTCTCAAGGGTACTTCTGGCCCTACCTGTCTCGGGATGCCGAGAAATACGTCCGAAGGTGCAAGCCCTGTCAAATGCACGGGGATGCTATCCATCGGCCACCTGAGTTCCTGCATCCCACTATAGTACCGCACCCATTCGCCCGGTGGGGAATGGATATAGTGGGACCATTACCGAATGCAATCCGGTCGAATGCGTATGTCTTTCTGTCAACCGACTATTTCACCAAATGGGTTGAAGCCGAAGCCTATCCCACCGTCAAAGGGAGTCACGTCATCAAATTCGTATGGACCAACATTATATGCAGATTCGGGCTACCAAGAACGATCATGATGGATAACGGAACAAACCTGGACAACAAGGAGGTTAGAGCATTCTTTGCCGAACATGGTATCAACCAGAACACGTCTTCCATCGGCTACCCGCAAGGGAATGGGCAGGCGGAAAGGACAAATCGAACTATATTCAACACTCTGGCCAAAAAACTTGAAGAAGCCAAAGGGGCCTGGTTAGAGAAACTGCCCGAAGTTCTCTGGTCATACAGAACAACCCCCAGACAACCCACTGGAGAGACCCCTTTTGCCATGGCGTACGGTGCTGAAGCTGTGATTCCGACTGAGATCCGGGTTCCAACCCTCCGGAGCGAGGCCTGGGTCGAAGGACCAAGTAACCAGCATTTGGCTCAGAATCTTGATCTTCTGGATGAAAGAAGGGAGGCTGCCGGGATCAGGCTGGCTGTTTACCAATAGCAAGTCCGGAACCACTTCAATCAAAGAGTCAAAAGAAGAGAGTTCCAGATCGGAGACATGGTCCTTAGGCGCAAAATCGGGCTTGTAGGCAAGCTAAGGGAGCCTTGGGAAGGCCCGTACACCATCTCTGAAGTCATCGGTCGCGGAGCATACCGAGTCCGAAGGAATATTGATGGCGGAATGGAACCAAACTCCCAGAACGCCTCTCGCCTCAAGAGATACTACCCATGATGGGCCAAGTCCTGTTTTTACTTGGATCTTTTTGTAAAAAGGCTACAGCAACTGGTCGGTAAAAATCATTATTATGGCCAATTAAATAAATCATAAAATTTGCTGGTGTGCCCGAAGTCGCAAGAAAGATCCTGAAGAGATCGTTGTTCCAAAAATAAACTAAGTGTTGCATTGACTTTCGCATGGCCTGAAGAGCCCGAAGTCACAACACAGATCCTGAAGAGATCATTGTTCCAAAAATAAAATAAGTGTTGCATTGACTTTCGCATGGCCTGAAGAGCCCGAAGTCACAACACAGATCCTGAAGAGATCATTGTTCCAAAAATAAACTAAGTGTTGCATTGACTTTTGCATGGCCTGAAGAGCCCGAAGTCACAACACAGATCCTGAAGAGATCATTGTTCCAAAAATAAACTAAGTGTTGCATTGACTTTCGCATGGCCTGAAGAGCCTAAAGTCACAACACAGATCCTGAAGCGATCATTGTTCCAAAAATAAACTAAGTGTTGCATTGACTTTCTCATGGCCTGAAGAGCCCGAAGTCACAACACAGATCCTGAAGTGATCATTGTTCCGAGAACAAACTAAGTGATGCATTGACTTTCGCATGGCCTGAAGAGCCCGAAGTCACAACACAGATCCTGAAGAGATCACAAAACTTTGTAAAAATAAATAAAATAACCAAGAATCGATATAACTGTAAAAGTCGAAAGTCGAAATGGACAAAACCTATTATATCTCATTCAAAATGGGCCCCTGTGGCCAAGGCTTACAATGCATTTCATAAACAGTAAATACTAAAGGTCAACGCTTGTGCCCGATACATTTGGGTTCACTGAAACGATGGCCCCATCGGGAGCCGGAGGATCAGAAGGGGCGGTGATGCTCATTCCTGGGAGAGGCTTGGTCAGGAACTCGCAGAAACGAACGTCGTCTGGACCACCAACCGGATCGTCGTACGGAGGGGAGATGCCCAGACTCTCATCCAGTTCTTCCACGGAGGCAAAAGTCCTTTCTTCGACGGGTTTCTGCATGTCATTAAAGCATAACCTCCAACCAAACCCGATCCGGTATTGGGAGGTTTCGCAGAAACGCTTATACATTTCGTTCCCACCCCGGTGACACATCTCCACCACCGATCTCTCCGTGGCAAGGAGATTCTCCATCTCAGCCCTCTCCTCCAGGAGTTTCGAATTGGAAGACGTCAAGTTCTCATTATTAGCTTTCAGGCTCCCATTCTCAGCCTTCAAGGCCTCCGTCTCAGCAAAGAGGGCCCGCCGAACTGCTTCCATTTCTTTAATTTTTTCTTGAGCCGCCTGAAGCTGTTGCTCCGCAGCGACTGCCCTTCGGGACTGGACATCCAACTTTTCATTGGATATGGACAGTTGGTTGGCGACCTTCATCCGGGATTCCTCCTTCAGTCTCAGGAGCTCGTTGGACTTCTTGAGCAACTTGGTGTCCTCCTCCATTTTTGCATTGTAGGCCTGTGTCAGGTACAGCATCTGCCAAAAGGTTAAGTGTTAGCCTGATAAGGAAATAAATAAAATATTAAATGCAGTTGAGGAATCTGCAGATTCAAGCACTACCTTCATAGCAACCTCTGGACCCGTCAGTGCCAACTCCTCCCGATCGATGGTTCTCAGTCTCTTTCGGTCTATGGGTGTCCAGATCTGAGATCCCAGAGCCCGGAGGGCAGTGTCATTGTCAATGGTTGCATGCCCTGCAACCAGAAAGTCGCCGCCCGGGAGTCTAATCTTCGGCGCCCAGGGCACGGGTAGCTCCGTTTCAGTTGCGGCCCCATTGTCATCCAGTACGATGGGAGATGATTGTGTCTCCGTTCGGGCCCTTACTGACCGTTCGGGTAGATTCTCCTCCGATCGGGGATGTCGCGCCCCCGTCAGGCTCGTTTCCCCTTCAACCAACCAGAATTCAGGGATGGGAACATCCCCTGAGGATTGAGCAACCTCCTCTGATCTTTGAGGAGGAGTCTGGCCGGTTTGCACATTTCCCATCGGTGGAGATGGAGCTACCGGGCTATTCTCTACAGGAAGCAAGAGAACGGGACCAGCCGGAGGGGTTAGAACACTTTGTGATCCCTGCCCGATCTGGATCTCACCGGGGGCTGAATTTGAGGCTTGAGGTCCAACTGCCCGCTTAGGCTTCTTCTTCAACACCGCCTGCGGGATCCTCAGCATCTCTGTAGATATGGCCTGCAAATTAGAACCTGTCAAGAAACTGGTACACATCCTCAAAGGCTGTCCCCAAATTTTCGATTTAAGCAATTCAAAACGGGTTCTGATATAATTTGAGGTTTTATATTCGTCGGGCGCTCCCAGGAACTCAAACACATGGAGGCCTAACTTATCATTGCACTGATCACAATTGCATGCCCCCCTATGGAATGGCTTGAAAGAAGGGAAAAGGTGTTGGTTAAACTCGTTAGGGACTTTGAATCTGGATGAGCTTGGGAGTCTCCAACTCCCACTCACAAGGACCATCCTTTCTTTCCACCCTTTATTGGATTTTTCAGTACCATCACAAATTTTCCTCCCACTGAGGGGAAAAAGATTGTACCGGCCCCTGCACTCCTTCTGGGCCTGTATTTTGTAACAGAACAGAAGTTCCGCCAGACCAAGGTCAAGTCCTAGATCCCGATTGATCATCAAGATCATGGCCAAGACCCGGAAGAAGTTAGGTCTCACCTGAAGTGGGGCCAAGCCTAAGGTAGCTAAGGCATAAAGGAAGAAGGGCTGGATCGGGAATCTAATGACCTGAAGGTGAAAGGCTGACAACAAAATCTGATGATCCAAAACTCCCTCACCCTTCCTAAAATCATACTTTTTAGGGTAATTTTCAATAATCACCCGATCGGGTACCCCGCATTTAACCCTTAACTTTTTTAATACCGTCTCTACCCTGTTCATAGGGGGAATGGGATCAGCATAAAACTGATCTCCCGAAACCCCTGCAACCGGATTTCCGGCTGCTGCGACGTTCCGGTTAACTTCCGGTGGGCTAGACACAATTGTCCTAACCACCTCCACTGAGGGTGAACTGAGGGATGCGTCCGGGTCTACAGGGGAAGGTAAACGGCCGCTACCCGACCGGGTATCATCACTATCAGACATTTCGAAAAGAAAGACGCTGAGATGGAAAGAAGTAACTTACTCTAAGATGAATCCTGAAGGATTTCTCACGCTTTCCTGAGAGAGGAGGTAGACTCTGGCAATGATAATTCAAGATCTCAAGTGCAGGGAGTTCTCTAGAATTTTTTAAACTATGAAACGGAATGAATCCATAGCACTGCAGTCATTATTTATAGAAATCTCAGAGGCGCCTGAAAAGCCGTGCGCTCGGGAACCGAAACGTCATCTCGCTTCATGTGCGCCTCCACAACCTCCCTTTTCGCCAACCGAGGCCACCCGTACCACGAATTTCAAACGTTGCAATGATTGTACAACCGTCATATTAATTGCGTCAGCCACGTCACCCCGATCAGGGGTGATGTATCTTATCCCCACTCTGTATCCTTTTTAATGGGCCGGGAAGATCGACAACCCATCACAAAGCATAGGGCCTGTGTAAGAATGGAAATGTCCAGCCCAACTGAGCCCATCTGTCATTAGGCCCATCAAGTTTTTGGGCCAGCAAGCTTTTTTATGAACCCAGTAATGAAGCCCATTTAGAAAATGTATAGAAAGAGAATCCAAAAATTAATAAAGGCATTCGAAAAGATGTTGAACATTTTTATGTGTTTACAATAGCGTACCGCTCTTCTTTCCTCATGCTATAGTCATAACCCCTTTGAAAACTTTCCACTCTCTTTCACTGAAAGTGGTCACATAACCTTCACTCGCCAACTGGCCTACTGAGATCAGGTTCTTCCTCAAGTTTGGAATGTGTCTGACATCCTTCAACTTCCATATCGATCCATTGAGTCTGATAAGTACTTCACCCTTGCCAACTACATTGCAGGGCTAATCATCACCTAGATAAACCTTGTAAAGGTTTCCAAGTGTATAGCTCTCGAAGAGCCCTCGACTTGAGGTGACATGGAATTATGCTCCAGAGTCTAACACCCAAAACTCTATTTTGCTCTCCAAAGTGCATATTAATGCATCATCAACTTCTTCTAAGACAATGTTTGCCTCAGTCTTGTTCTCTGCTACCTTCTACGGGGATCTGCACTAGTTCTTGAGGTGACCAGTTTTGCCGCAATTCCAACACTCAATCTCTTTTGAATTTCTGGGACCTCGAGACTGTGATCTTCCATGTGGTCTTCCTTGTCTCGACTTGGAACGGCCACGCCTTTGGTTTTTTCCTTTCTTCATGTTCAAACCTCTGCCTCTGGTGTCGACATTCAATGCCGAGCCACTGTTAGAAGAGTCTGATTGTCTTCTGATCTCTTCTGTGAGTATCATACTCACTTTAGAATCATACTGTAACGGTTCTACTCCTGAACAGTTACTGACTGCAGCTTTTGTGGCGCTCCAACTCTCTGGCAATTGACTTATAAGAAAATCTGCTTTCATTTTTCTAGTGATTGACATCTCAACTGATTCAAACTGCTCAAGAATTTCATTAAGAGTACTGATGTGTTCACTGGCCTTCCCACTTTCAAACATTTTCAGATTTGCAAATCTAGTGATGAGATATACCGCATTCGCTCCAGATAGCTGTTCGTATATGCTCGAAAGAGCATCCATGAGAGACTTTGTTATCTTCTCATTCTTGATGTTGAAAGCAACAGACTTTGACAACGTCAGTTTGATCATACCGACAGTCTTTCGATCAAGGATTGTCCAATCCTCATCTTTTATCGATTCTAGCTTCTTCCTTTGTAATGGTAAGAACAAATGTTTCTGGAATAACACATCCTCAATTTTCATCTTCCAATAGGCAAAGTTTGAACCATCAAACTTGTTGATCATCACAACCTTTTCTTTTCCCAAAGCTCCCACTGAGTTTATTCAAGGTGTTCAGTGTCAAATTATGCAAAAATGATCATACGGTTGCGTCCAGAGCGGTCCAAAATCTTAAGAACGCCTCTGATCGCGTCAAAAACGGGTAAAAATGACTTCAAATGGGTGAAAAAACAAATCTGCACAAAAGAAAGAAAATTGCTGACAACGTCAGTACCTTCTTTAGGCACGTGAAAGAACCTATTGGTCTGCTTTTTACGTCAAAACGTTCTTATTCAAAATATATTTCCGTCGATATATTACACACCTTATTTCGATTAATGATGCTCTGTGAAATAGCCTCAAAACGAAAACTACTGCGCTTCAGAGCCAAAAATCTGGCCAGAAAGCGTGGGGGCGCGTACGGAACTTTATGGCGATGCACTTGACACTTCTAGCTTTGTCTAGTCGATACGAAACTCCTGGTACAGTTGGTTTTTGATTTCGGGCTTATCTGATCTTTGAATCTGAACCAGAATGTACGGGCTTCTTCTTTGCTTCAATCTGAAGCTTTGATACCACTTGTTAGGATTAGAAAATGCTATAATACCACTTGTTAGGGTTTTTACACCCGCCCAATAACACTGTTATAAGTCGTGTGTACCTGCAAATCAGAAAACGCACACAAACTCACACCAAATAATGGACACAAAGATTTATAGTTTTTCGGCCAAAATAAACCTATGTCCACTGAGAGCACCGTTTCACTAACGATCAAAGAGAGGATTACAAGGGGTTGGTCAGCAGATCAAGCACACGCACACACACAGTGTATACTCATGCATGTATCACCGGAATAATATAAGCCTATATTATTCCTAACTCTCACCAAGAAGAATACTAGCTTGTATCTCTTTTATTCTCTCTCTCTCTATTTGTGTACACAATATAATATGAGAGACTATATATTTATAGGGAATGATATAGAAGTGGTTTTGCCTTTTAGTCAATATGGGACAATTTTAATACAAAGTAGTCACCCTTAATATAACAAAAAGTACTTGCCAACACAAATTTCACTTGGCACGAAGGTATATCTCTAACTGACAATATTAATTTCACAACTGTTTGGAGTTTATAAATGGCTAAACTTTTATGATCTAATATGTTGTCAGAGGTTCTATTTTGTATGTATTTATGGTATGCTTTTACTTTAAAAGAATTATACATGGGTGTATATATATTGCTTAATATTGAAAAAGGATATGCCAAAAAACATTTGCTCGTCACTATTATGTTTTGTTACTTGTAGCAATTAAAAATTATCTTATTGACAACTAAAATATGAATGAAGCTGTCTTCAGTCACACATGGGACATGAAGAAAACAAGTGATAGTAGTTTCATTTAATCCCCACAAAACATATCAATGTTTGTTACTGCATATAAGTTTTTGTTGAATGTACTCACATTGAATTTGAATTCACATGGTTTAATATTTATAGAACTATTGTTTTGATTTTTTTATTTTATTTGTACACGTGTCATTTATGTGTTTTCAATGTAATTTGTGTTTAGACTGAGGAAGGGAAGGCTAATTATATTGGTAAGATTGTAGAGATGTTTGAGGCGGTGAATGATTCGTTTTATTTCATAGCTCAATGATTTTATAGGGCTGTAGATACGGTTAGAATTTCAGGCATTTGCCTCACTTATTCTTTTTTTCCCTCATTCCAATTTCTTGATATCTCAGTGGATCGTTTTGCTTTTCTTTTCTAATCTGAATATCAGGTTATCCAAGACCACTCTAGATTGATTGATGATAAACGTGTATTTTTGTCTAAAATGAAGGATGACAACCCCCTGGATTGCCCTTGTGTACATGACGGTTTTCCCGGCCCATACAAAAGTGGATCTCGACTAGACCGACTCCAGATAGCCCGAGACAATCATCATGGATGATGGCCCGGACCCTGTATCGGACCGACATGACCCGACCAAGACGTCAGCCCTGCGGTCCATCCCGAGACTCCATTCTGTAACCCGACCCGAAGAACATGAAGCAACTCGAAGATTCTAGAATAAACTTGTAGCTCAAAGTAGCGTTATAAATGTGGAAAAAGTAGCTGACGTGTAAAGTGTGAAAAAAATCAAAAATAGAAAATGTTGCCCTAATGGGCCAAAAGCCCATAGGGAAAATGTATATAAGCCAATGAAGAATAATGAGAAAGAGGATCTTTTTGTGTTGTGCAAATTTTGTATCTACACAATGGCGCCGTCTGTGGGAAATTAGGTCATTTCCGTCGACCATCTTCCCACCTCAAAAAGCTAAGCTAAACCCATATATAACCACCAAACCTTCAGCAACATCCTCTCATTCCAGATATAGCCATGCCAGTGACCAGATCCCATTCAGAGGCACTGATCCCCGACGACCGACAGCCGAGTGCTCCGCCGACGATTGAGCATCTCTTACGGCAGCTCGAGGAAGCCGAAAAACGTAGCCAAGCCGCCGAGGCAAGGAGCCTGGCGGAGGAAAGAAGAAGCGATGAGTTATTGGCGAGGATGAATCGAGCAGCTATCCCACCGGCAGTTCCGGATCAATCACAGATTCAGGAGCAAGCCGAGCCATGGGAGGAACACGACGAGACCTCTCACCGGGCAGGCAAGGCCCCGACCACCGGTGACGTTCCCGTCACCGATGAGCCTCTGACGTCACAGAAGCTCCAGGAGATGATGGCGGAGTTTCAGAAGAAAGTCATGAGGGATCTGAGGGCCCGATCCACCGACAACCAGGCCCTCCAGGCCTCTGCCGACTCCGTTCAGTCACCGTTCACTCTCGAAATCACCAGGGAACCGTTCCCTAAGAAGTTCGTCATGCCCAGATTCACTCCCTATGATGGAACAAAGGATCCCGAAGAGCATATTTACCAGATCCATCAAAAAATGACCATGTATGCCGACAACGAAGCCCTGCTCTGCAAAGTCTTCCCAACCAGTCTCATAGACGCACCACTCCTCTGGTTCAGGAAGCAGCCACCGAGATCCATTGGCAGTTGGCAGCAATTGTCCGACCTCTTTGTTGCCCAGTATTTCGGGAACAAGAGGCAGAAGAAAACCATCTCGAGCCTCTTCACCATGACACAAGAAAAAGGCGAGTCTCTCAAGAGCTTCCTGTCCAGATTCAATGTCGAGTTGTCCTCCATCGACAACTGCGACCAACACTCAGCCGTGGAGGCCTTCAGAATGGCATTAATCCCGGGAACCAAGTTTCATCAATCACTAGTGAAGCGGCCTCTCTCAGGAATTGGAGAACTCAATTCTAGGGCTCAAGGCCATTTGAGGATCGAAGAAGAAGAAGCAACCCGACAGAAAAGAGCGGCGTTGATCAATGTGGAAGTCAGGTCGAGGGATAAGGTTTCGGATACATCCCGACATCCGAATAGTCGCAAGCGCTCCAATCCCACGATCCCATCTTCACCTCAATTTCCTCCACATCCCGAGAGACGCACCAGATTCGAAGAGAAGATCACCCCGTTGAAAGTGACCCTCGCAAAGCTCTTCCAGGAAAACAAAGCCAGAGGGATCTTCCAGACTCCTCCCCCAATCAGACAACCCCTGGACCAGAGAGATAGATCAAAACACTGCGCCTTACACAGTGATTTTGGCCATACAACAAATGAATGCAGGAACCTGAGACGCCAGGTCGAGATGATGATAGCCCGAGGGGAGCTAAAGGACTATATTCAGCGGGATGTCCCGAGAGTCCATCAACCCGCATAGAACAACCCACGGAATCAGGCTCCAGCTCATCCGGTCAGAATCATCAACATGATCCATGGAGGTCCTGACTCGCGTAGTGCCGAAGGGTCAAGACGATCACACATGAGGAGGGCCCATCACGTCAGCAGGATAGCCGGGGTAAACGAAGTTCATCACCGAACGGGGCAGACTCATATACTTTTCTCCCAGGATGACCTCCGGGACATCCAGGTCCCACACGATGACCCATTAGTTATCTCTCTCATGGTCTCGGGATGCCTTGTCCGGAGGGTCATGATTGATCCTGGGAGCAGTGCAAATATCATGACCAAGTGGGCTTTCGATAAATTGGAGATCGACCCGAGGGAGATCGTGACGGCCAGAAATCCAATTGCCGGGTTCGACAGGAAGCAAGTCGAATCCCTCGGGGAGATCAGCCTGCCCGTGTCAGCAGCACAGAGGACTCTGACAGAGACCTTCGTAGTAGTAAACGTGAAACCCTCTTACAATCTGCTTATGGGTAGATGATGGATTCACAGGATGCAAGGCGTTCCCTCGACCCTCCATCAGATGATGAGGTGCATCGAGCCGAATGGTCTCGACGTAATTGACATCAGAGGAGATCAAGTAGCCGCCAAGCAATGTTATACCATCACTATCAAAGAAATGAAAGTTAATCCCGATCGGAAGAGGTCCCGGGAAGAGGATCAAGACATCGACCCGCAGCCCAAATAGCAATTACAGGACGTGGAGTCGGGTTCCTCAATCATCGTAGAGCCTCTGCAACCGGTTTCTGTGTTGCCGAGCTAACCCGACAAAGTTACCTACGCAGGTACAAAACTCACCACTTGTGAATTAAATGAACTGACAGCTTTCTTACAGGATAATCATGATTTCTTCGCATGGGAGCATACTGATATGCCCGGCATCGACCCCTCGATAGCCCGACATACATTACATGTCGACCCAAATATCCGACCCGTCCGACAGAAACAGAGGCGAATGGGAAGCCAAAGGAACCAGATCATAGCAGACGAAGTGTCGAAATTGCTTGAAGCCGGCTTCATCAGGGAGGTTCAGTATCCCGAGTGGTTAGCTAATGTGGTGGTGGTGCAGAAAAAGAACGGAAAATGGCGAGTCTGCGTCGACTTCACCGACCTAAACAAAGCTTGTCCGAAAGACAGCTTCCCCCTGCCCAAAATAGACCAAATGGTCGACGCTACCGCAGGCTACGATAGGCTGACCTTCCTGGACGCTTACTCGGGATACAACCAAATCCCAATGGACCCGGTAGATGAAGAAAAGACCTCATTCATTACCGAGACAGGTACATATTGTTTTAAGGTTATGCCTTTCGGACTAAAGAATGCAGGAGCTACGTTTCAAAGACTGGTGAACAAGATATTTAAAGGAATGATGGGCACAGTGGTAGAGGCTTACATTGATGATACAGTTGTGAAGAGCAGAGCTAAAACTGACCATTTAAAACATCTCCGGAAAGTATTTGACTCCTTGAGGAAACACGGGATGAAGCTCAATCCAGCCAAGTGCTCATTCGGGGTATCATCAGGGCAATTCTTGAGACACATAGTCGACCGATCAGGAATACAGGCCAGCCCGACACAGGTAAAGGCTCTGCTCGAGACGAGAGAACCAACCACACACAAAGAAGTCCAAATCCTGACAGGAAGGGTTGTAGCCTTAAGCAGATTCATCGCAAGGCTGACCGACCGATGCCGACCCATCTTCCAGGCTATCAGAGCCAGAAAGGGAGAAGTGTGGGGGCCCGAGCAGACTAAAGCCTTATCCCGATTAAAAGAATACATGCTCAAGCCTCCCATTCTTACGACACCCGAACCCGATGATGTACTACTCTTGTATCTGGCGGTATCATCGGTATCAACCAGCGCCGTGCTCATCAAAGAGGACAAGAACCTCCAAATGCCCATCTTCTATACCAGTAAAGCCCTGGCTGATCCCGAGACACGGTATACCAAGCAAGAAAAGTTGGTTTTATCCTTGGTCAATGCCAAACGATGTCTTAGACACTACTTTGAGGCCCACCAGATCATCGTCCCCACTTCTACTCCTATTCGGGTACTTATGGCGAAGCCCGACCTTTCCGGAAGGATCTCCAAGTGGGCCATTGAGCTAGGAATTTATGATATAACTTATGTTCCCAGGATCTCTATCAAAGGTCAGGCCGTGGCTGATTTTCTATTAGAAGGGAAGACCGACGAAGCAGATCAGCCCGCTGAGTTAGAAACATGGAAACTATTCGTGGACGGCTCGGTAAGCGCCAATGGAGCGGGCGTCGGGCTGGAAATCCATACTCCCGATGGGACTAAGCTGCAAGCCTCGATGCAGTTGCAATTCCCGGCCACTAACAACGAGGTGGAGTATGAGGCAATCATATCGGGCCTGAGAATGGCCAAAAGCCTGCAAGTACAATCCCTATCCGTATACAGTGACTCCCAGCTAATAATCAGACAAATAACAGGTGAGTACGAAACCAGAGATCCCAAAATGGAGTGTTACAGAGAACTGGTGCTCGAGGAGTCCGAAGGTTTTCAAAAATTAACATTTAGCCAAATCCCTCGGGAAGAAAATACCTTGGCCGACCATTTGGCTAATCAGGCGTCTGCTGCTGGTGAAGATATGACCAGGGTTGTACTGACCGACTTCATCGTTACCCCAAGTATTCAGAGTCCCGACGATCTGGTATGCCTAGTACCCCAAGAGCCTAGCTGGATGGATCCCATAATTGATTACCTCAAGGCTGGGACGCTCCCAATTGATAAGGCGGAGGCCAGGAAAATTAGAATGAAGTCAGCCCGTTACTCGATCATCCAGGGACAGCTCTACAGAAGATCTTTTTCAGGTCCGTATTTGAGATGCGTCACCATCTCAGAGGCAGAGATTGTGATACAAGAGATACACGCTGGGGCTTGTGGAAATCACTCGGGTGCCCGATCTCTCGCCCATAAAATCCTATCCCAAGGTTACTTTTGGCCTTATCTGTCCAGGGATACAGAGGAATATGTGTGTAAATGCAAAGCATGTCAGATGCACGGTGACGCTATACTCCAACCACCAGAGTTCTTAAACCCGACAATCGTCCCGCATCCTTTTGCCCGATGGGGAATGGATATAGTCGGACCTCTCCCAAAAGCCATTGGCTCGAAGACCCACGTGCTCCTTGCAACTGACTATTTCACCAAATGGGTTGAGGCCGAAGCCTATCCCTCTATAAAGGGCAGCCACGTGGTGAAGTTCATATAGAGTCACATCATCTGCCGGTTCGGGGTACCAAGGACAATCATGATGGACAACGGCACAAATTTAGACTGTGAACCGGTCAGGTCATTTCTGATCAAGCACGGGGTTAACCAGAACACATCCTCGGTGGGGTACCCTCAAGCCAATGGGCAAGCGGAAAGGACCAACCGTTCGATCTTTAGCACCCTTGCAAAGAAACTCGAGAAGGCAAAAGGAGCGTGGTTGGACAAATTACCAGAGGTATTATGGTCATATAGAACGACGCCCCGGCAACCAACCGGTGAAACACCCTTTGACATGGCATATGGGTCAGAAGCCGTAATCCCGACCGAATATGCCGTCCCGACATTGAGGTCGCTGGCCTGGGACGAAAGATCAAACAATCAACGTTTATCTCACGAGCTTGACCTGGTGGAAGAAAGGCGAGATATTGCCGGGATAAGGCTGGCAGCTTATCAACAACGGGTCAGGAATCATTTCAACAAGAGAGTAAAAATAAGGGGATTCCAAGTCGGGGACATGGTCCTCAGGAGGAAGTTAGGACACGTGGGAAAACTCCAAGAACCATGGGAAGGGCCCTACACTGGCACCGAGGTAATAGGTCGGGGGGCCTACAGACTGCTTAGGAACTCGGATAACAGAAGTGAACCAAACACACAGAATGCATCCCGACTAAAGAGGTATTACCCATAGAAATATTTCGTTTTCGACCGTTGTAAGCAAAGGCCACTAGAGCCAAAAGGATTGCAATGAAAGTCCAATTTTTCCCGATAGTCAGAATCATCTCCAATTATCAGTTTTAAAACCTAAGTGTTGAATCCTCTCCACGGGCCCAAAGTACCCGAGAGATCCTCATAGACCCACCAGTGGTCAGGTTTTCCAATTATCAGTTTGAAAACCTAAGTGTTGAATCCTCTCCATGAGCCCAAAGTGCCCGAGAGATCCTCACAGACCCACCAGTGGTCAGGTTTTCCAATTATCAGTTTGAAAACCTAAGTGTTGAATCCTCTCCATGGGCCCAAAGTGCCCGAGAGATCCTCACAGACCCACCAGTGGTCAGGTTTTCCAATTATCAGTTTGAAAACCTAAGTGTTGAATCTTCTCCATGGGCCCAAAGAGCCCGAGAGATCCTCACAGACCCACCAGTGGTCAGGTTTTCCAATTATCAGTTTTAAAAACCCAAGTGTTAAATCCTCTCCATGGGCCCAAAGTGCCCGAGATATCTTCACAGACCCACCAGTGGTCAGGTTTTCCAAAATATCAGTTTTAAAACCTAAACTGTTGGACCTTCTCCATAGGCCCAAAGTGCCCGGGAAATCTTCATAGATCCACCAGAAATCCCAAAGTGCCCGACTGTTATTGTCTGGTGTTATTGTTAGTCTTAACAAGTTACAATTCAATATCCCAATTTTTATCAAATGGAGTGCTCGAGCATGCATATCCCCAAGAAAGTTTGAATAAATAAACTCATTCGTATTGAAAAAGGCCCTAGTGGCCAAGGCTGATAAAATAGAGCTGTGATGAGTTGTTACAAACAAAATAAGAGAAAAACGGAGGGATAGCCCTACTCCACCACAGGAGGATCCCCGTCACCACCTAAGGCATTGGTCCCGAGGGATTGTCCTGTGTTTTCAGGCTCAGGTTCATCCATGCCAGAGCGAGAAGGCGGAGCGGGCAGGTCGTCTTGAAGGAACCCACCGAAGGCCAAATCATCTGGTTCAACCTCAGGATCATCATACGGAGGCCCAACTCCAATGCTGAGGTCAAGTTCTTCAATAGTCGGGATCTGCCTTTCCTCTTCAGGCTTTTGAAGTTCTTCTATGCATTCCCTCCAGCCCTGCTCATAGCGGTACTTGCATGTCAGCATGAAACGGGCGATCATCTGTTTACCACCCTTGTGGCACATCTCTACCCGAGACCTCTCCACGCCTAAGGCATTCTCGACCTTGACCTTCTCCTCAAGCAACTGCAGCCCTGAAGCCTTTAACTTCTCAATTTCTTCGGTCAGGGCCTGCACTTGGAGAGTTAGGTCCTCCCGAGCCACTACTTCCCGATTAGCCATTTGCTCAGCCTCCCGAGCCTTCGCCTCGAGTTCTGAGATCGTCGCCTTGGCGGATGAGAGCCCCTCTTCAGCTGCAACCGCCCTGTATGTCAGGGACTGGATCTTGTCATTGGCCTTCTTCACCTGCTCCAAGGCCTTGACACACCCAGCCTTATGAACTTGAACATCGTGATTCAAAGCGTTGATGACCCGAGCATCATCCTCAAGCTTACAATTGTACGCCTGAGTAGCGTGAAGCATCTGAAGGAAAGAAAATGTTAGCACGGAATAAGGGGCAAAATATAAGCTAAGTGCGAAATATCTCAAAAGTTATTACCCTCATTGCAAGCTCGGGGCCGTTCAAGGCTAGGCTCATCCTGTCGTATCGACCCATGGCCAATCTATCCACCGGGGTCCAAACCCCCAGGGCCATCTCCCGTAGGGCTTCTGAATTCCCGATCGTCTGGTCCCCCACAGAAAGGTATGGATGGCCCTTCCTGGTATCCAGCCTGAACCGGGGGCCATGGGGAATATCTTTTCCACTCTCAACAGCTTTCTTTATCTCCCTATTATCTTGTTTTCTGACATTTGTGGAGATAGCAGTGCGGAGTTTGGTAGGTCGGGATTGACTCTGGTCCTCGTCGTCGGAGCCTAAGTCCCGGGTATCCGACACTGAGACAGGAGCACCCAGTGGTACACTCCGGCTAGAGCTCGGCCTGACTGAAAGGTCGCCTCGAGAATTATTCTGATCCAGACCTGTTAAGCTCGGAACCAGGGCATGATCACCCCCGACCTCGACCGCCTCCGATGCACCCGTTTGCGGGTCTTGAGATGGCGGAGGCGGAGGTGTGACAGGAGGATGCTCTACCGGAGGAAGGGGCGTGGCAGCAAGTACTCCAGCCGGTCCCACCGATTGACTGATTGCAGGGTTCTCAGGGGCTGGAGGGACATCAACCCCGCAAACAAAGGACGTGGAACCCATATCACCCTTTCTGGCCCTCTTTATTGAAAGCTTGGGCATGACAACCGCTTTCCTCTTTTGCTGACCCCCAGACATCTTTCTCTTCAGTTTTTTCACTCCTAATTTAGTCGATGTGGAACCCGAGGCTATCATCGGTGAAGGTTCTCCCGATGCAAGCCCCTGCAATACAGATCCAGTCAGGCAATTCTGGCTATCCCTTAAATCCTGACTCCATATAAGGGCTCGCAACAGTTCAAATCGGGATCTTATATACCCGACCTCCTTTTTTTCCTGAGGAGCCTTCAGGAAACTTATAACTAGCGTACCCAACTTATCATTGCACAATTCGCAGTGGCAAGAGGTTCGGGTGTGAAAACTCTTAAATTCGGGAAGTCAGGTTGGCTGGAAAACATGGTTGACTGGAATGTTCATAGCGTCGGGATGCCTCCACTGACAACTCACTACTATCATCCTTTCTTTCCATCCTTTATTGGATGTCGGGACATTGTCACACAACTTCCTCTTGACATAGGAGGTTAATTTGTACCGACCCCTATTATCCTTCTGCTCTTGAAGTTTGTACAAAAACAGGAGCTCGGCCAAACCTAATTCCAGGTCCAACTCCTTATTGATCAGCAAAATCATTGTCAGGATCCTGTAAAAGTTAGGACCGACTTGAAGGGGGGCCAGACCCAAAGTCGCTAGTGCCAAGAGGAAGAAGGGATGAATGGGAAACTTCAAAATGGAAAGGTGGAATGACGAAAGTAATATCTCTCCGGCCTTTAGCCCCTGACCGACTCTAAAGTCTGCATCCCGAGGGTAATGCCTAACCTTAACTCCTTCGGGAATCCCGAGGCTCTTAAGTTGAGCATCTATCCTGTATTTGGCTGGGAGGGGATCAGTACAGAAATTCTCCTCCTCATCGGCATCCTGATCCTGATTAATCCCGACGCCACCCTCTACGACTCGATCCCCTGCGTACTGGGTGACCTCCGGTGGGCTAGACCTAACTACTTGTGTAATCTCAACGGACGGGGTGCTAGCCGAGATCTCGGGATCAGTAACGGTCCGGTCGGTATCTGCCAGTTGCAGGTCACTAACAGACCTAGTATCATCACTCCCAGACATATTTGACGAAAGGTAGAAGAATGAGAAGAATGACTTACAAAGGTAAGGAAGGTTCAGACAGCTTCTCCTTTGATCTGTTCTCCGGCGAGTAAATTGCAGAATCCGGCAAACTTTACCAACAGGCCGAGAAGGGTGCTTCCAGTCAAAACTCTGCAGCAGGATTTGAATCTCTCCACAAAGGAATAATCCACCACGGTCACAGGAGTTTGCCAAGAACAGTGAAACAAACAGTAAATTGTGTAGACTTAAGATTGGATTTGGGGATTGCACGCAGGGTTGGAGAGTACGACAAGGAGAGGATGCTGAAAGAGAAGAACGATTTGAAAATTTTGAAAATTTTGAAAATATTGCAAGTATGGCGTATGAGAAGGATTTGCAGGTTTTATAGAATTGACGTTTTGTCTACCCGGGTCAGGGTACCGGACCGACATGACCCGGCCCATTTCACGCGCATCGGTGCCATCTCAGCCGCTGGTTCAAAACTGCAATAATTGCGACGGCTGCGGCATTCAATGCACCTCCGCATCATCCGGCACGCGTCCCATAGCCACTCCAAGGGCTTTTGATGGGCCTTAATATTCTTTCACCTAATGGGCCTGATAAAAAGTCCCATGAGCTGAAAGAGGGCTTGTGTACATGACGGTTTTCCCGGCCCATACAAAAGTGGATCTCGACCAGACCGACTCCAGACCGACACGACCCGACCAAGACGTCAGCCCTGCGGTCCATCCCGAGACTCCATTCTGTAACCCGACCCGAAGAACATGAAGCAACTCGAAGATTCTAGAATAAACTTGTAGCTCAAAGTAGCGTTATAAATGTGGAAAAAGTAGCTGACGTGTAAAGTGTGGAAAAAATCCAAAATAGAAAATGTTGCCCTAATGGGCCAAAAGCCCATAGGGAAAATGTATATAAGCCAATGAAGAATAATGAGAAAGAGGATCTTTTTGTGTTGTGCAAATTTTGTATCTACACCTTGTCAAGAAGCTTAAAATCATTAGACTACCCGTGGATGTATGGTTGAAATTACCTAGAAAAATACGTTACCCGTTGCTTTATTTATATTGAAATGAGAAAAGCGGTAACTTTTTAAACCTGTTTTGCAGACAAATTCAACCTACAGGAAATCCACAGTAGCATATTCAAAGTGTGACTATTACTATGACATGTTATATTTACTGCCATTTAACTCTTTTGTGAATTTATCGCCTGGTTAATCCTTGGATTCACGAATAGAAACTAGCTCTTGTTTAATATTTATTCAATTTTGTTAAATTTGTTCTTAAAAATAGAATCAATACCTTTTTATTTAGTTTCAAAATTATTTATTTTATTTTATTATTTATGTACTTTATGTTGTAGTGGATGTTGTAGTTAAAGTGAATCTGATTTAACCATCTCTAGGGATGATGATGCTTTAGGTGTAGAAGGTCGACTGAGATTTGAATGCGAGGAGGTAGGCCATGTTAAAGAGCGCACTACTTCAGATATAACGTTGTTAGTGCAACTTTCTTCATTTAAATAAAT
The DNA here is from genome assembly GCA_963922005.1 of Cornus suecica. NCBI lineage: Eukaryota > Viridiplantae > Streptophyta > Magnoliopsida > Cornales > Cornaceae > Cornus > Cornus suecica. Next base: position 34,098,289 of record OY998243.1, on the reverse strand, counting down.
TGTAACAATTTTGCACTTCATTGAAGTCATGTATTATGAAGTATATTGGACATTGAAAGAAATATTTCATCAGTTCTTATTTTTTTTGTTCTATGTATCACATTTGGTAAATTAAAATTCCTTTGTTAAATATGGAGCTTTACGAAAACAAGGATGATAGTAAGATTATAAAAGCTTCAAACACAAAAAGGATTGGAGTGAGGAAAATGGTATTTTACCAATTTTAAAAACAAAAACTTATTTTTATTGTCAGGGAACTGCCGTACAAAAGTTTGTCGTGAAATTCACCAAGCATGTTGATGTTACAAAGAAAGCGTGCGAGTGATCGACCTAGAAGTTGAAAGATAAATAAAATATATGCAAGAGATCTAGATTCTTCATCAATCCAGAAAAAGACAAGAAACATCATGAGGCCAGTAACTTGTTGAAGGAGATTATGAAAATTAATCACAACAAAATCTTGTAGAAACATCATGAGGCCAGTCACTTTATGTGAGCAAATTTTGTTACTAAAATATTTTTGCTAGAGTTTTGGTGGTCCCTTTATGTAACCAAAATTTGTTTAATATGTCACATTCTTACTTGTGGTCCCAATTTTTTTTTGTCACGCCCCTAATTTCCTAGGATTTCGAAATCCGAGCCTAAAAATTAAGGGAGTGAATGCAGAAGTGAAAATAAATAAAATAAAATCTCACTAAGTCGTCAAATACCCGTTCAAAGGTAAAATTTTCATTTCACATCCCAAAGATTTCAAAGATCACTCGGGATCGAAAAGGAAATGAAATGACTTAAACAACACTATAAACGGATCATTCCAACACCCCATGTTTACCCAAGGGTAAATTGGTCAATTCAGGGGTAAAATGGTAATTTCCAAGTACAAATACAAGGTTTGGACCTAGCACAAGCCTTATGAACAAATGGAACCTAAATTAAAGCCACAAGGCGAGAGATATAAATTTTAGAAAACGGTATCGGACAACCCCGATCAAAACTAAACAAAAACAGATAAAACGCGAGTTCAGGTGCCAAACCCGAGACTCTTGGACCACCAATCAAAAAATAAAGATATATATGATAAATGAGGCTCTAAGAAGTTCATAGAAATAAACGAAAATGAATTCCGGTAAGCGAGCCAAAAAATAAAAATTTCTAAAGAAAGGCTGCGACATGTAAAAGTTTAAAATATACCATCATCTTCAAACAAACATAAATCACTCAAAACTACGTTAACTCGAGTGATTCAACATCCTAAACATAAGTTCAAGATGTCAGCGTTCCAACGCAACAACCATCGCCTCGATTCGAGCTTTGTAGCTCCAGATATGATGTTTTAAAAACGGTTGCGCACTAGCTGCGCCCAACAGTATAGATTCACTGTAGCACCAAAACTCTCTGCCATTTTTTGAGTTTCAAAAAATTACCCTTAACCCCTATAAACTGATTCTATATTACATTAATAAGCTTATAAAAAGTTCATTTCGTGAAAAATTGCAATAAAATGACCGTTTTGCCCCTGGTTTCCGTTTTAACATCCTACAAACTTTTAAGTGGCAAAATCTTTTCAAATGACTCAAAATTATTTCCTAAAGCACAAAATTTTAGTCGGGGTCACGAGGGTAGGCATAAACGATTTTTCATTCAAAACGAGAAGGGTTTGTTTGAAAACTTAGAAAAATGTCGTTTTCGGCCAATTTCCTAATAAGATCATTCTATAGCAAAAATCCACTACACAACTCTAAATAAAAGAATTCAAAAACTACATTCAAGCGCCCAAAGGCGAAACATGTCATAGTTTGATTAAAATAATAGTTTTACATTGTTGGCACCGAAATGCACCAAAAGAAAAGAATCCACGCGCATAGCGCTTTGAGGGACGTACATAAAAATACAAGTTACCCGGCTAACACGCTAGCCAAAAAAAGATAAGTATTTAATAATTTGAATTACAAGTTCACAAAAGAAAGCATGTGAATACATGTATCACTTATACATCACAACATGATAAGTCCATCTTTATAAGTACAAAAGGATGCACAAGACGCCATAATCCATTGAGTGGCTACGAACATCCCGTAATGGGATCCTCACCTGAAAAATATAATATGTCGTGGGGTGAGCTCACTAGCCCAGTAGAGGAAGCGTCATTGCTTCAATATAGGTAGTCCGAGTGGTACAACCCACCCAAGGTTCATGATACTAATCCTAGGTCGGTCTCTTGTTTCACATGACTCTCACACCAATCCGGAATCCCATAGAACCCAACAAATAATTCCCCCAACATGGTCACATCATAATTATTCACAATTATAATATGCTTCAACATCAAAACCACAATCACATATATATAGTAGTTTAGAAGCAATGCAACTCAACACACCTTGAAATTACCTAGACGATGGTGAAAATAGCCTAGAAGGGGGGGTGAATAGGTTTTTTGTAGATTTATTGACAAATTAATATTTAATTGCGGAAAAGTCAATTTTAATCCAATCACAAAACCCTAATTCTTAAACCACATCATTTAAGCAATATCAAATAAACATCAATGTAGTGCAGAAAATAAAGCAAGAGACGACACATAGAATTATACGTGGAAAAACCAAGGAAACATTCCAAGGAAAAAACCACGGGTATACTCAGGTACCGATGCACTATGAATCAACGATTACAGACTCTATGAGAATTTTAGACTTACAATCACTCTTTATATGCCTTTCTCTACTCGAGGTCTGAAACCCTTGAATCATTCGTACTTCACGAAGCACGCTTGCTCCGTTAGAAGCTATGAGAGACTCACAAATCACACCTGATTTGCCTTTCTCTACTCGTGGTCTGAAATCCTCAAATTGCTCCATACTCGGACATCTCCACCTCTTCACTCGGACTGATCAAAACAACCTTGTTGCAATAACCAGTGTGTGAGTTTTTCAGCAACTATACCATTCAATCGTGTATAAAAATCGTCGATGTAGAAACATGATTGAAGATGTCCAACAACCAAGAGATAACTTGTATATCTTTAATCACTCAATGATATTTTCTTTCTATATCTATATCTCTGTAGAAGAATATGAACGATAGAATAATGCAGAGATCTCTCAAAGACGTTGCCTCATCTCTTGTTGAACTTGGTATTTATATACTATACTGAGGAGAAACCCTAACCTTACCCTTTTGTGTAATTTCACACTTACTGAACCAAACTCTTCAATATAATGTATAATATGTGATATACCTGTGTTTCATCTTATGCAGTTTTTTCATATTTGAGCTAGACTGGTCATCCCGAACTCCCGATGCTTTTGGCTGAAGTCATGATGTCTGGAAATGATATTTTTGCCCTCTAGTGAAGTAATGATGTCTGGAAATGACAATTTTTCCCTCCGGTAGCTTACTTTGCTTTGACACACTCCTTGACTTCTTTCTCGAGATAGAAACGAACATACTAATAACTCTATTGCAAATACACAAAACTATCAATATGACAATTCACTCAACATGGTTATTGTCTAGAACATGCCAAACACAAATAATACTATAAATGTTCTTACAATCTCCCCCTTGGCATTTCTAAGATAAAACCATGTTTTACAATATAGCCTCACAAATAATAACATAACATCAATACCTATGAACACACACCGACAAACATAGATATAAACTGTCACATTGCTTTCATGACGGTCTACCAATCCTGTAACCACAACATTGAACAAACCATTAAACGCAAGTGTGGAAAACAGATACAAGCTAATATAATGATCATAAGAAAATTAACGCCAATGCAATCATAATGATCATCATACTCCTTCTCCCCCTGAGAATATACTCCCCCTCAAACAAAATATTTCTCCCCCTAAAACCATTACTCCCCCTTTTTGTCACTGAAATGACAAGGAACAGTACAAATAATCATAGCACATGAGAGAAACAAGGGAAAGCCTCAAGATGAACACACAGGGAAAAGATCACAGAGGATACTCAAGATATTATAAGTCAAGCACTAAATACTAAGATACAGTACTCTGTTAGAATATATTCAGATTCTCAAGTAACATAAATCTCTACAATGCATGAACTTAAGACTAATGTATGAATGTAAAATGAAAAACAACCAAAAATCTTTTTATTCTTAGAACCATGTGAGTAGAGTAGTAGAGACAATGAGTTAGTCATTAACACATCATATATGCATATTTGAATTAGCTATTATACACATGATAGTGAAGAAAATCAGCACACATACCTTGTAGATATAAGCAGTCACAAGGCAATCTTTACATAACATTTGCATATATGAAAAATATTCAGGTGCAAGTAAACCCTAAGATGAAAGCAATACGTACTAATTCTGATAATCTTCTTCACTAATCGTGATGATACTTCAGTTCAAAACCTAAACTAGAAATCAAATAATTTACTTGGACCTTATTGCTTTTTTAAAAAAAAAAAATAATGTCCTATTGTCACACAATTTATTCTTTGCACCTTTTCAATTATTTCACCAAATCATTTTTTGTCTTTCTAAGCTCCGGACTTTCCAGCGAGGATTTTTAGTCCCAACCAACTGGGCCCGAGCTTCTTCCATGGAATTTATACTCATTAGTCTTCTCCCATTTTTACGAGAACACTCAATGCTTACTGAGGCAAGAGGCCCGGTTACTCAGATCGAAGAACTATTTTTTGCATTTCTATATTTTAAACATCTTATTCTTTCCTCTTTTCAACTTCACCACAATATTCATAAGCATGCACATTTTTTTTAAAAGCATAGATCAATCTAGCATAACTCATGAACCTACGTATCACTTCGGATTAGATGAAAAAGACTAAAGTTTCAACAAGTATTACAATCATCTCTAAAGTAAGACAAACACCCAAAGTTGATGAGTTCCAAAAATAATACTTAAACATGTCAAGTGAATAACTCATAACCTCAGGTCAAACTAACAACTCTCATAAGCATAATAAGAAAAGTAAATATGAGAATATAGTGAAATATGACAATCATTTGTACCCTTAGCCAAGCTCAATATGTTAAGATATTTGTTTTTAATTTTTATGGAATTTTTGTCATAAGGATGCATGCATGGATAATCCTAATAGTAGCAAAACATGATGTATACATAAAAAATAAAAATGCATTCAAACAAAATGCATGATGATGTATCAATTCTAGGATAAAAGATAATGAAAGATATTCCTAGAATGATACATATGAAAACATTCATTCTAAAGAGAACATGTCAGTAGATTTTCTAAAATGCACATATTTTTGAAAATCTAATGATTTTGTAGAATGTATGTTGACTGAGAATCAATAGATATAAACTCATGACCTTTCTCAAAACTAGAGTCATGTGCTCTATATGCAGTATGAGCACCCAAACAATATAACTCATCTTTTCTAACCCATGTATGACCATCACAATAATGTAACTCACATTTTCTAACCCGTGCTTGTTTCATCTTAGGTGTTCTACTTGCATGGTTAGACAAATTCTTTACTTCTTTGCTCAAAACCCTAATTTGATCTTCAACATTGGGTCTTTTCTGAGTTCTAGATTTCCTCTAAGATTTCAAAGTCTTTCCTGTTAACTTTGAACACAAAGGTCGAATGTGACCCTTCACTCCATAATGATGGCATATTGGACCAAACTTTTGAAAACCATGATTAGAACTCTTTTGATATCTAGAGGCAAAAGAAGACTTACTCTCAAATGGTTTTCTGACATAAGATTTAACATTGTGATTTTTATCAGAATTACCTTTAGAAGTACAAGATGCTACTTGGGATTCCTTAACAAAGGTAGTTTTGGGAATATCATCAGACTTATGGGTTACTCCTTTGAATCCTAACCCCTTTGTATTTCCCATAGATTTTGCTAAGGAATCATATGATCAAGCTTAAGAGTTTCACTAGACCTTCTATGAATAGTTGAGTTAGTATCTTTCAAATTCTTTTCCAAGTCTCCAATTTTCACAGATTTCTTAATCAAATCAGATCTTACAACTGTTAGTTCCTTATTGAGATCTTCTACACGCTTTAAAAACTCAATCCTTTCTTTTTTCAGACTTTCTCAAACTTTCAATCCATTTAGATTTATCACTCATGCGTTGATTAAAGTCATGGGTAAGGCTGATTAATTCTTCTCTTAAAGATTCTTTTCCTTTGTCAACACTTTTAAATCTACCAATAGATTTTGAGAAAACTTTGCTAAGATGAGTATATTTATCATGCCATTTATTGTACTTAGCTTGAAGCGAATCATCACAATTATCATCACCCTCATTATTTAACCTATTAATAACATGGGGCCTATCAAGGAAACCTTGTTTATGAAGAAATTCCATCGTCTAAGTCAAGATCTAACCCTAGGTAGTTAACCTAAACCGGGGCAACCACGCTCTGATACCAATTGAAATTACCTAGACGATGGTGAAAATAGCTTAGAGGGGGGTGAATAGGCTTTTTGTGGATTTATTGATAAATTAATATTTAATTGCGGAAAAGTCAATTTTAATCCAATCACAAAACCCTAATTCTCAAACCACATCATTCAAGTAATATCAAGCAAACATCAATGTAGTGCAGAAAATAAAGCAAGAGACGACACAGAGAATTATACGTGAAAAAATCAAGGAAATGTTCGAAGAAAAAAACCACGGGTACACTCAGGTACCGATGCACTATGAATGAATGATTACAGACTCTATGAGAGTTTTAGACTTACAATCACTCCTAATATGCCTTCCTCTACTTGTAGTCTGAAACCCTTGAATCACTCATACTTCACGAAGCACTCTTGTTCCACCTGACACTATGAGAGACTCACAAATCACGCATGATTTTCCTTTCTCTACTCGTGGTCTGAAATCCTCGAATCGCTCCATACTCGGACAGCTCCGCCTCTTCACTCGGACGGATCAAAGCAACCTCGCTACAATGAACATTGTGTGAATTTTTCAGCAACTATACCATTCAATCATGCATAGAAATCGTCGATGTAGAAGCACGATTGAAGACGTCTAACAACCAAGAGAGAACTTGTATATCTCTAATCACTCAATGATATTTCCTCTCTATATCTATATCTCTGTAGAAGAATATGAACGATTGAATACTGCAGAGATCTCTCAAAGACGTTGTCTTCTTTCTTGTAGAACTTGGTATTTATAGACCATGCTGAGGAGAAACCTTAACCTTACCCTTTTATGTAATTTCACACTCAACTGAACCAAAATCTTCAATATAATGTATAATATGTGATATAAACATGCTTATAGGTTTTAGGATCGAACTTAAGGTCATCCGGGTCAACACGAATCAATTTGAGTCAAAATAAAATTTTAGCCCGATTCTGAAATTTCCAGCTTTTTCTGCAGGACACATCTCACTTTTTTGATCATATCTGGAGCTACACACATTGGATTGAGACATGTAATATATCGTTGGAAAGCTGACTTCAAGCTCTTGATGATAGACTCAATAATCATCTTATTTGGACCTACGTTTGGGACCTACGCTTGGGTGTAGGTGTAGGGCGTAGGGTCCCCTCCCAGCTCTAAAACCATAGCATAGGTCAGAGCCAGTTTGTCCAGTTTCAACCTCTGACAACGTAGGTGTGTTGCATCTTTTGCACTTTTTTCATATTTAAGCTAGATTAGTCATCTCAAACTCCCGATGCTTTTGGTTGAAGTCATGATGTCTGGAAATGACATTTTTGCCCTCTAGTGAACTAACGATGTCTGGAAATGACAATTTTGCCCTCCAGTAGCTTCCTTTGCTTTGACACACTCCTTGACTTCTTTCTCGAGATATAAATGAACATACTAAACTTTATTGCAAATACACAAAACTCTTAACATAACAATTCACTGAACATGGTTATTGTCTAGAACATGTCAAACATAAATAATACTATAAATGTTCTTACATACCTCATGATACCCACTTTGCCCAACACAAGTTAACGAATACATACTCTATCCAATTACTTTTGAGAATGCAAGCTCATCAAGTAATGTAGAGTACCGCACCGATTATTCCCAAATGAATTTTCTCTCTTCACTTTCAACAAGGAAGGTGGTTGCACAAGAGCCCCACTTGTAACTTCGTGCCCCAAGACTCCAAAGGTCAAGAATACGAGAGAAGCCCACTTGCGACTCCTAATCCAGTATCACGTTTTTGGACTTATTAATTCCATAGGTGTGAAACACCTACTGGCCAGTTGTTGCGACGATTCGACACAAGAATACCCACACATGATTACACGACCCGCATATACTAGCACCATGATTTTGATACTACACGATGTACTCAATATGTATTAAGGTTTTCAATAACAATCATGTTCCATCAAAATATATGTTTTTCTCATTTGTAATATATTATACTCAATATAACCATCATGCTTACAATTTCGTACTTACAAGCAATGGTTCACAACGTGCTCAATCACAATACATGATTTTCTCAATATGCAATATATTGTACTCCATTTATCACAATGCTTAGAATTTCATAATTATAAGCAATAAACCACAACAAGCATCTATATCACACAATCATGTTTTCAAGGGCCTAGTTCATCGTCTAAGTTGTCAAGACTCAACTTGCATATATATATATATATATACATATATATGTATATATATATATGTATATATATATACATATATATGTATACATATATATGTATATATATATATATACGACATATATACACATAGACGCACACACCCTCGTACAAAGATGAAAACAATTCATTTTCCCCCTACCTCAATCCAAACAAGCCTACACAAGAATGCCCAAAAGAGGTTCAACCCAAACTACCACTCCAAGTGTTTAATAGGATAACTTCCAACTAGCAATACACCATTCATAAACCACAAGATTACTATGGTGTCAACAATAAACCGAAAATTTACACACAAGTGGCTCCAACCACAATAATCAATTTAAACCCTAATAATTTCTATTTTAGAGTTTCATAAAAGGGAATACTCAAAAGAAAGGAGATAGTTAAGACACTTACCAAAGCCCCCAATCCAAAAGTGAGCTCAAAATTATAAGATGAACTCCAAGCTTCCAATAACCAAAAATCGGTGACAAGGTTCAACTTATGGTCCTTAACAAGATTCAAGAGAAAAGGAAACCAAAAATCAATAGTTGAACACATAACTTCAATAATATACATTCTTGAAGTTGGAAAACTCAAAAAAGTTAGAGACTTACCCCAATACTTAGAGCAAATGGAAGAGGAGAGCAACCCTAACAATTCCCATATTGAACACTTCTTCAAACTCCAAGTGAAAGGAGATGAAATCAAATGAGGAAGTGATGAAGAGCAAGAGGGAATGAGAAGTGTAGAGAGAAAATAGGTTTGTAGAGAATGAGATAAGTCTTGCAATGAAAGACTTATGAGTTGTAGAGATTTCCCATTATCTCTCACACTCATCCAATGGCCTACAATAAATGTGAAAGAAAAGAGAGAAAATCCAAGGGTCACAAAGTGGTCTTGCAAGAAGACTAAAACTCAAAACCCATAAAGCTAATCAATGCCAAACAAGGCTTTAGCATCTAAGGGTTGAGAATAGAGCAAGGAAAATGAATAGATGATCCACGGGTTAACATGAAGTCTTGCCAACTGAAAGACGAAGAATAATGCATTCTTGCATTTAAGTGTCAACCAAATAAGACCCTATGATCCAAGGATTGAGAACAAAGATGGGAGAATAAGATCAATGGCTAGAATTTAGACAATACCCAAAAGTGTAAAATGATCAGTTTCTTCTCAACTTAGGATTAATTACAAGAGTGTCGTCATGCCTCTTAATTATTCTTCCACCCCTTGTCATCCTCTCTATTTACCACTATGCCACTCATACTCCAACACTTAGCCAAATCTCTACACTTTCTACTAAGTACTCTAAATATGAAAATACCAATTTACCTTTCGGTCATTTATTTTCCGAAATCGTTCCCAACAATTTTTATTATTCTCCAAATGAAAATAGAACATGTAACTTACAATTTTTAATATCACATAAAACATGTAAGTCATGCTAAACACATAAACATATTAAGCACAAAATCACATTAAATACATAATCACGTATGCATTTAATCATTAATAAAAAAAATTTAAATTAGTACTTAAAAATACCAGACACCACAATTTTTGTTATTGTAGATGGATGGTTTGTATACTCTTGAACTTCATCATATGGGTAGTTATGAAAAATCACCCCCTCCAACATATCTCAAAGAAAATGTAACTTATTTTGAAAAAATAGACATCGAACTCATGTCCTTTATAGAGATTCAAAACTTGGCAACTTAGTTGGGGTATGAGGTTATAACTAAAGTAATTTATAAAATACCTTTATGAGTGGTAACAATTTAGAGAATGAAAATGTGACTTGGATGTTTTTAGGGTGTTTTATGATCATTAAGCTAATAGGGAAACTAATGTTGTGAAGTTATACATTGTTGCACCTTTGTTGAATGTGGAAGCAAATGAGGTCAGTTCAGATGAGGACTTAAGGTGTGATTATCCCATGGGTGAAAATGAACTTATTGGAGAATGTCAAGTGACTATGGTGCCAATGATGAGTTGATAAGTTTCAATAGCTCTGATAATGAATAAATTCTAAGTGATTTTGTGCACCAAAATTACATCCCTTCAAGGGATTTGGATGAAAAAGAACTACAAGTAGGAATGAGATTAAAGTCAGCAAAAGATTGCAGATTGGTAGTTAGAGAAAGAGTAAAAAGGAATTTTTTTGATATATTCACAAGGAATGATGACGATAAGATAAGTGCAGTATGCAAGGCTGAATGCGGTTGAAAGATATATGCAAGCAAACCGGAAATGAGAACTTCTTGATAATTAAGACATATGTTCCAGAAAACACATAAATTGCTTTTGGTTTCATACTAATTCACAGGCTTCACCATGCTACTTAGCAAACAAATACTTGAAACCAATTAGATTAAAACCAAAGATGCCTTTAAGTACATTAAGGAACACTATTGTTGCTGATATGAGCATAAATGTCTCTAAGATAAAGTATATAGGGCTAAGACAAAAACATATTCAAGGAAATGAAACTGAAGAATATGAGAAAATGAGGGATTCTCGTAGCTTGATCTTGAGAACTAACCCGAGCAGTGTTGTTAAGTTTTTTATAAACTGAGCCAACTAAGGGTGAGAGTGTTAAATTGTTTCAAAGAGTCTTCACTAGCTATGCTGCAATGAAAATTGGTTTTAAAGAAGGTTGTAGGCCACTTATTTGTGTGGATGGTTGCTTCTTAAGGGATCATATGGAGACCATCTATTATTGAGTGTAATGGAAATGGGAAAATACTCCTTGTAGCAGCTGCGTTGTGGAGTCAGATACGAGAGATTCTTGGGAATGGTTCATGGGTGAGTTAGTGGATGTTATTGGGTCATACCAAGGCATAACCTTTATCTCCGATAAACAAAAGGAAATTATTATTTTTATTTAATTTCAATTTAGTTGTAAACTTTTATCATTTGATTGTAGTGTATATTTTTCAGGTTTTTTCTGTCATGGGTAATTATTTTTTCATCTCATTTTTACAGGGCTTGGTAGAGACCTTTGAGAACATGTTAGAAGGGTCAGACCATAAGTTTTGTGCAAGGCATCTTTATGAAAGTTTTAAACTTAGGTTCAAAGGACAACAATTGAAGAATGAGCTATGGAAACACTACAAGAAATGGAGGTAATTGTAATGCCAAAAAGGCATAAAAAAAAAGTCTAAAATGGTGTCGAAAACACTTATCTTGACCAACAGTCGCAGAAGATCCCACCCTGAGTTCGGGTCAAAAATAATTTTTTTATATTAATACCTCTATGCAAATATCCATCATGTTTACACCAACAGTTACTGATATGCAAAGATCGGCAAATATTGCCCGAGTCAGGATTGTGGCAGAAGTGGTACCTGCAAACAGATAATAGAAATTATGTCATAAAATCTTTCTTAAGGGAGTCTTTATTTCAATAGGCTTTCTTTCATGATAAAACTTCAAATCACTAAAAAACATTAATATGTTTCATTCCTACAACAAAGATCCTTTTTTGCTTGTATATTTAAGAATACTGTTGGGTGAAATATAATTGTTGAAATTTGATTCCTCGGTGAAGTCAATGATTTATCCTTATATTGACACACATCAGGTAACAAAACTATCACAAACAACGAAACAAAAACATAAATTTATGTCTTGGATCAACGTAATGCTACACGATCGTTAAGATGAATTCCTTCTAACTCTCAATTTTATATATTACATCACCTTAATCACATGCAATATGTATTCACAAGTTTGGGGAATAAAATGTCTCATGTTTAGATAACAAGTAGCTGTGCTTTGGAATCTACTTTAACAGATCAAGACTAAATGAAATCTTGTGCGTTTGGATAACCAGTAATTGTGCTTTGGATACTACTTCAAAATATCAAGACTATATAGTAAAAATACATACACCAAGTGAAAACTTTAGCTACTTTCTCCAATTTCTAAAGCAAATAAATATACATATGAGATGTGGTCTAAAAAGTACAGAAATAAAAAAGAAATTACCATCTCCTGCAACAGTTTTCGTAGCATTTGCAACTTGCTTTACCAGATCAGCACCAACATTTTTAGCCTTTTCCTTATATTTGATGCTTTTGGCTACAGTTACACTATCTTTCGTGACCTTAGGATCCCCAGGGCTTTTCTCAATAATCACATTAGGACCCTAAATTAATTAAAGAAAGAAGCAGTGCTAATTAGTTGGGAGCCTCTTTTCTCATAGAATGACCATTATAAATTTATTGGCAGTACTGCAAGGGCAAGACAAGTTACTACAGCTAAAACTCGTTTTAAATTATAAATATTGATTCACATGACAAATATATATTGTGATGTCTCAGATCACCCGAGTATAGAGATGCTGATGTGCTTAAATGTGCATGTGTGTTACCAATTAGTATGAGGCCTTTTGGGGGAAATCCCAGACCACCGTGTGGGCTGAGCCTAAAGCGAACAATATCATACCACGTGTTGAATCGGGGTGTTACAATTGGTATCAGAGCCGGAGCTCGACCGATATTAAGTGTGAGAGCATGCAGAAGCCCATACAGGTTGATGCACGTCAATAGGGGTTAAAAATAGTGTTTAAGAACAGACCTTTATGACGACAAGGTTTTACCTATCGCAAGCGCACGAATCGTATTGTAGTATAGTTCAGCTTGAGAAAGGGACTATTGATCCCACTGAGACTTGGATTTATTCACTCTAGCAATCTAAAAGTACTGAATTATAGTTTTGAAAAATGTTTTGATTTGTTTGATATCTATAACTAATGAAACTAACTAAAAACAGTATTTAAATTGTGTTTGTGATTCATAATAGAGAGAAACTAGGGTTTTCATACTTCACCACTAAACGCATAATATAGCTATCTACTTGCTCAAGTGCAAGAGGGCGATCCATCACCGTGAATCAGACCGTACCGCAAATAGTCGAATACATCCCAAAAAGGATACCATCCACCGAATTCGCTACAACTCATCTCCGGACAGAGTGTGATTAGTGCATGTCATCTATTTTACTCTAATCTACTCCTACAACATGAATTTAAACTAAAGCATGTTTATATCACCTCGCTGGGGCATGACCTGTGTAAATATAGGATTTCAAGTATGAAGCACCATTGTGTAAAAAATCATGATATGTTGGAGAACACAGATAAACATGATTGGTTGAGATAATGCATTCATTCAATCTAAAACAAAAATAGAATAAATATAAAACCCCTTATCATAAATTACTATGGTCATAGATCTACATAATCATCACAGGTGTGGTCTTCAGTTTCCCTCGTTACAATTGAAACAAATAAATAACTACATTATATGGTTAAGGTTTTGTAAGAAAACCCTAGATATCGGTTTAGTTACTCATGGTAAGAGTAGACTGCATCATTGATGAAGAAACACCCTCCATGATCTTCTACTCCGGATCTCTAGGCTCTTAATGGCTCATTTCTTCAAAAATGTGAATCTCCAGAGATAGTGCTTTGAAAATTATGTAATTGGAAACTTCTTAGGTCTGGTCCAGACCTTGATATTTATAAATTGAGAATGGTCATGCTTGTATTGAACTTGTCCCTCTTGGAGTATGATTCATCTTTGATGTATCTCTCCTCAATTATGAGCCAATCCCTTCAATCTAATGTAAAATACACCATATACATGTGCTTAGAGGTGTTGAAGTCGAAGATATGTCAAAGGAAGTCGAATCGGATCAAGAATCAAATTCTGCTAAATTTTAGCTTTCCTATGCATGGCCCCTGCGCAGGAGCGTAGAGGTTGCTATGCTTGAGCGTAGCCCCAAGCGTAGGCCAATTTCCTTAAACGTAGCTCAAGCGTAGTTTTGATGCTTCTAGCCACTTTTAGCTACTGTATGCGTAGCTCAAGCGTAGTAAAATTCATGGAAACCAATTTTTCTAATTATTGCTCCATTAGAACCCCCTCGACTTTGTCGGTATGTTTCTTGAAGTTTCAACTCCGAAAAATATCATTATTGCCCTCCGTGAGACATTTTTTGCTTGAAAACTCCTCTTTTGCTCTCTTCTTGGATAGACATAAGCACATCATTGGTTAATTCACCAAAGTTAACTCATTTTCTTCATTAAGCTTCTAAAACACGCTTTGACATGCAAACCGAATTCATGCATTCACATACTCATCAATTAAGCCATCCTACGATATATGTGGAAAGTTCAGCTATTTAATTTTTATTTAGTCTTATTTTAGCCCAATTTTATTTAGTTGTTATCTAATTATATCCCTGTTTTATAGGGATTAATTAGCTGTTATGTTTTGAATTATCTATTTCCTAGCTTAGATTATTTTGTTTCCTATTTTCATGTAATTGACAAGATCATAAGATCTGATCTTGTGCGTGTATTTTCCCCTTTAAATAGAGGTATTCCGTATTCAATAAATATTATTCAGAGAATATTTTTCTCATCTCTGACTACATGTTATTAGAGCAGCACCATGTATATCATTTTTAATGGCAAAAAATAGCCATGATCGGTTCTACCGGTGTTAATCGTGAAGGTTCAAGAGATGGGTCATCGGAAATATCATTTGAACCCTCTCAAACTTCTGCACCCATTGCTCACACCTTACATGATTCCCATTCTCTTCAAATCACTTAACATAAACTTAATGGTGCCAAATTTCTGGAATGGTCTCAATCGGTTTTATTGTTCGTACGAGGCAAGGGAATAATCGAATACCTAAACGACACTAAAAAGGCTCTGAATGAAGGTAAAGTTGTTTATTCGACTTGGGAGTTCGAAAATTCAATGGTTATGGCGTGGCTCATTAATTCTATGGAACCAAAAATTGGACAAACCTTTTTATTCTACAAAACTGCCAAAGAAATCTGGGATTAGTTTAAGAGATGTACTCGCACATGGAAAATACAGCCCATATTTTTTAGATTCGATCAGCCATGAAGGGTACAAAGCAAGGTAATTATTATGTAACTGAGTACTATAATTCTCTTACTGGTTTATGGCAAGAACTGGATTTATTTTATGATAATAATTGAGAGAGATCGAAGGATGCACTGAAATATAAACAGATTCAAGCAAAAGACAGGGTATTTGATTTCTTGCATGGTTTAAACAAAGACTTAGATGAAGTTCGAGGTAGGGTACTTGCCATTAAACCCTTTCCTAACATAAGAGAGGCCTTTGCTGAGGTTAGAAGAGAAGAAAGCCGAAAAAGAGTGACGATGGGAGGATCTAAAAAACCTACCTCTTAAAATATATCCCAAAATTCAACCCTGGTTTCTAGGAAAAATGACTTTGGTGGATATGGAGATCAGTGTGAAAATTAGAAAAATGACCGAGCATAGTGTGATCATTGTCATCGTCCTTGTTAGTCACTAATTGATCTTAGAGGGGTGAATACGGTGCTAAAAATTTTCTTTAGCTCTTTTCGAATTTAAAATTAAGCTATATCAAATAATTAATTACTTCAATAAACAAATAATTTGTTTCAATTTAAAATTTCAAGTTAATTGATCTAACAAATTATCACAAGATTAATATAACATGCATAATAATGAAATAAATATAGCATGGAAAATATTGAAGTAAAGAGATAGAGAGATTGACACCGCGATTTTTTGAGGTTCGGTAACTCCTACTCCTCGACTCAAGAACCCCTTCTTAAGACTTTTCCCGATCCTTTCACTATGGCTCTTCCTTCACAGGTGGAATAGCAAACCTTTACACATAAGCTCATAAGCTCGTCTCTCAATCAAGAGAACAATCCGCTCTTGAAAATGATGGGCCTCACTTGCCCGAGGTCACAAAAATGTTATGTAATCAATATATCACTCGAGAATAAAAACACTCAAAAGCCCTAAGGTTTTTATGGAAGATGGACCAATATAAGCTCAAGTGTTTTTAGTGATATTTTAAGAAGTCTAGATAAGTATTCTCAAAAGATGAATTCAATGAATGAGTTTGAGAGAATACCAAAAAAGACAAGAGTTTTAAAGCTTCAAGGATTCGTGTTTGAAATTCAAGTTTTTGTTTCTTGCCTTCAATGGTTTTTTGAAAGAGTGCTAAAAATAACTATGAAGATGAAGACTTGAATGTTTTCTCACACTAGAACCACCTCTTTCAATCCCACATCTCATTCTATATATAGTGAACATTAGAGTTTGGAGAGTGAATCTCACCCTAGTTGAGTAGGAGAGTGAGTTTTGAAAAATAGGCAAGAATAAACACAAAGTGATGGGCAAAAACATTTTTCAAAATTACGTTTTCTCAAAAAGCTAAGGCACCTAATCGACTGCCTATAGACACCCAGTCAACTGCCTCCATGCAGTAATTTAAAAATATTTTTCCCAACAGTCATGCTAGTCAACTGCCTCAAGAGAGCCTACGCTTTTAGTTTCAAAGTGGCTGGAAATCACATTTCTACGCTTGGAGGTATGCTTGGGACCTACGTTTGAAGCGTAGGCCTGCTACGCTTTAAGCATAGGTGCGGAATGCTACAATTTTTTCAGTACAAACTTTCAGTCAACTTCCAGAGCTCATATCTTGGTCAGAGATAGTCCAAATGGGGTCATTCTTGAGCCTATCATCAATAGCTTGAAATCATCTTTCCAACAATATATTAGACGTCTCCATAAAATATGTGTAGCTCTAGATATGATCAAAAGAGTGAGAGGTGTCCTGCAGGAAAAGCTGAAAATTTCAGATTCGAGCTGAAATCCTATTTTGACCCAAATTGATTCGTTTTGACCCGGATCACTTTAAGTTTGATACATGTAATATACACATATTATACAACATATATTAGGGTTTTTCTTTATTGGGTGTGAAATTACCAAAAAGGGTAATCCTATTCTCCAAGTTATGGTTTCCCTCACCTTTACCTATAAATACCAAGTTTTGCTACAGATCTAAGGGACTTCTCTACACATATGTTTTTAGAATATTTTCTGGAGATTCATCTATCCTTCCAAGGAGGATCCATTCAAGACCTAGAGATCCGGAGAAGATGACCATGGAGGGCGATTCTACATCAACGATGGAATCTCCTTCTACCATGAGTAATTAATTCTGTATCTAGGGTTTTCTAGCAAAATCCTAGCCAAGTAATGTAGTTCTTTTATTGTTATCAATTGTAAAGAGGGGAAACTATTGACCATAATGTGATGATTGTAGTAGTTAAGAGATCGTACTAATTTGCAATATAAAATTATATGTTTGTTCTAAATTATTGTCTTCGATGGAATGAATATATTATTTTGCACAACTATGATTATTCAATATGAGCATGAACTCAAATACTTAATTATGATTTTCTACGCAATTGTGGTAATGAAACTTGAAATCCTAGGTTAACACAGGTCGTGCCTTGACGATTTAATATAGACCTGCTTTAATTTATTTTCATGCAGTATAAGTATATTAGAGTAATATAATTGGCATGTACTAGTTAAGTCAGTTATGAGACGGGTTGTAGCAATCTAGTTGATGATACTCCTTTTTGGGGTCGTATTTAGCTATTTGCGATAAGACTTGATTCACAATTATGGATCTCCCTCTTATAGTTGATACAGTAAGGATCTATATTATGTGGTTAGTGGTAGAGCGATGAAAACCATAGTTTTCTCTCTCTTTTGAATCACAAACCAATTTACTTTGTTTTCTAGATAATTGTTAGTTAAAATAGATAATTTGGTATCCGACCACCAAAAAAACAACTTTTCAAAAATATAACTCATTTTTTTAAAATTATTAAAGTGAATAATATTAGTCTCTATGGGATCGATATCCCTTACTCAAGTTGTTGTTATTCTATAAGTGATACGTGCGCTTGTGTAGGGTAAAACCTAGGGCGTCTTTAAGGTATTGTTTTTAACCACATATTTTTTACACACCTAACGCGAATCACACACCCCGACCTATCTACCCTGGGTCTTGAGTCTTCAACTTTCGCCTTTCGTTGACCATTTTATCCTTTTCCGTTTTTTGCGTTTGAATTTCTTTGTTGCTTATTGCTTTTGTGTTTACATTCTTTCTAAGACATTTCCCTATTCTTGCTAAAAAAATTAGCTCAAAATTATATTAGTATTAAACACGGTTAAATATTTTGTTAATATCAAAACGGAATTATTGTTTGAAAATAAATTTCAAAGCCAACATTCTCTCCCTTTTTTTATGTTGACAAAATATTTCATGTTTGTGCAGAATTAGGGAAGTATCAAGTGATACTCCCCCTCAATGTATGCCTTTCATTTTCTTTTTATGCTCCCCCTA
Source organism: Cornus suecica (assembly GCA_963922005.1). Classification (NCBI taxonomy): domain Eukaryota; kingdom Viridiplantae; phylum Streptophyta; class Magnoliopsida; order Cornales; family Cornaceae; genus Cornus; species Cornus suecica. Next base: position 34,079,404 of record OY998243.1, on the reverse strand, counting down.
AATTTTGTAATTTGATAGGCATTGAAATATTGCATTGAAAGATAATAGAAACAACATTTTCATTCATAGAATTTTTTCAGTACATGTTGTTTAACTAGTAAAATGGCACAATAAAACACAAAAGACAATAAAACATAGAGCTAAAACATGAGGCAAAACACAAATAACATAAGCTACATATAGTCTACTGTCAAACACCTAATTGCCCAAAATTCTCCCCCTTTGGCGACATAAAAAAGATGGAGGGTTGCGGCGAAGAGCATCCATGGCAGTGGTGGAGAGAGCTTATGCGAGAGGAGAAGTTGGTAGTGATGTTATCAACTTTGTCCTCAAGATGCTTCATGGCCTCGGAATTCTTCTTATATGCCTCCTCATTGCGCTTAACGACTTCAAGAATTTGATTAAGGGTGTCGAGATTTACACTGAACCCAAAGTCGAGAATGTCGAAAGAGCTTCCCAGTGAAGGAAATGAAGAGGTCGGAGCTTCGGGATGAGGAACAGAGGGACCGACTTGGTCTGCTGTAGGAGCTTCTTTAGAGAGACCAACACCCCATCGGCATTTTTTCCAATATGCATATGTTTGAGATGGGTGCAATCAAGAAAAATGGGGTTATGCTCAGAAGGTTCTTCATCAAGTGGAACATTACAACATGCAAGGAGATAAGAAATATGTGCGGGAAAGATGAGATCACCGCTCGACTTCTTTTGGCACTCAAGAATGGCGGAAATAAAAATGAAGGCTAGGTTTACCTTTTTACCGGTCATTATGCAAGAGATAAGGAAGGTTTCCATTATCGAAACGAGACTAAGGCTTCCGAATTTAGGCAAGATGGAGTAGGTGATAATATTGTGCACCAAATGAGCGTTGGGAGTGAGTGAAGAGGATGGAAATTCGGCAATTGTAGTAGTCTCTTTATCGACAGATATGGCCCGAATGGCTTCGAGAGGACCGAAGTCATTTGAAGAGTACCGAATGAAAGGATAGTAGTAGGAGATGCCACATGTTGGGAGCCGAAAAATATCATTGATATCTGATTCAGTGATATTGAATGATTTCCCAGCGAATTTTGAGCGGAGAGTGGAGGTAAGGGCTTGCGGTGGTGACAAAATTTTCAGCTTTGTGTAGAAAGCTTTGATGGCACGGGGGTAATGAAGAACATTTAGGGAAACGAAGAAATCCCAACCCATATTTTGGAAGAGATTGAAAGTATTGGCATTAATCTCTTCGCATAAGCTTTGAGTAACAATACGACACCGAGCGATTTTCCGATGGATAAAATTTATCTTGTAAAGAAGAATGCTATCGTTGTCATTGTCGAGAAGAGCAGAGATGGACATGGGATCAGGGTCTTCATCGGATTCGATTTGTTCGGGGATGACAAGAGTCGCAGAAGGTCGTAGAGGAGGAGATGCAGATGAACTTCCACCCCGATGAGTTTGTTTGTGGGTAGAGGCTCCTTGCGAGGGCTTGGGTGCCATGAGAGAAACGAGAATTAGGAGGAAAGGAAATATGATGAGAGAAGGATTGGAGAGGATAGGTTAAGAGCTGTAGATATTGGTCGTATATATATGTATATATGGGTGTGTATATAGATATATATTGGTGAAATAAAAAGTGGTGAGTGATTAATTTGGAGGGGATGAACGTGATTGAGTGGGGGAATGAATGGGAAGTGAAGTAATGGCGTGAAATAGGGAAGGAGTTGGAGAATCGTGGGGAGAGAAGTGGAGAAGACGAAGAGAAGAGAGGTTATAAAAAAAAATTTGCGCAGAGGTAGTCGACTGGCCAAAAGGAGTAGTCGACTGGCCAAAGTAATTTGAAAATGCCAAAACTCTCTGTCTGAGGCAGTCGGTTGGCCCTTATGAGGCAGTCGACTGGCCAACTAAAATTTTGATTTTTTTTGAAATTATTTAAAATAAAATTTGTAGACGAGGTTTTGAGAAAATCAACTTATTACTTCAACGTCCATGGCCATTCCAATTTCCCTACGAATTTTCAAAAAAGGTTCGTTTGGGAGGGGTTTTGTGAAAATATCCACTAATTGATTTTTAGTGTCAATACAAACCAATTCAACGTCGCATTTAGCTACGTGATCATGTAAGAAATGATGTCTAATCTTGATGTTCTTGGTACGCGAGTGTTAAATGGGATTCTTAGAAATGCAAATAGCACTAGTATTATCACATTTAATAGGCACATGATTGAAGACAAGACCGAAATCAAGTAATTGTTTCTTAATGTAAAGAGTTTGAGCACAACTACTACTGGCCGCAACGTATTCGGCTTTGGCTGTAGACAAGGCAATACAATTTTGCTTTTTACTTGACTAAGATACTAGGGAGTGTCCTAGAAAGTGACATGTGCTAGTTGTGCTTTTTCGATCTACTTTACATCCCGTAAAATGGGCATCCGAATAGCTAATAAGATTGAGTGAAGTCCCACGTGGATACCAAAGTCCTAAGTTAATTGTACCACTTCGGTAGCGAAAAATATGTTTCACGACAAGTAAGTGAGATTCTTTAGGATATGATTCAAAACGAGCACATAAGCACTCACTAAACATTATTTCCGGTCTACTTGCGGTTAAGTAAAACAAACTTCCAATCATACCTCTATATTTAGTGATGTCTACACATTTACCATTTTCGTCTTTGTTTAGCTTAATAGAGGTACTCATAGGAGTTATGGCATGTTTGACTTCCTCCATACCAAATTGCTTTAGCAAAGATTTAGTGTACTTAGATTGGCTAACAATAAGCCATCCGAGCTTTTCTTGATTTGCAAACCTAAAAAAAAGTTCAATGCATCCATCATGCTCATTTTCAAATTATTTTGCATACTTGTTGCAAATTATTTACAAAGAGAATCATTTGTTGAGCCGAATATAATGTCGTCAACATATATTTGGACAATCAATAAATTTTTCTTAATGATTTTTGTAAAATGTGTGTTATCAACTTTTCCTCTTGTAAAACCATTTTGAGTAAAAAAATCACTAACTCTTTCATACCAAGCTCTAGGAACTTGCTTTAAACCATATAAGACCTTAGTCAATTTGAAAACATAATGTGGAAAAAGTTTATTTTCAAAACCGGGTGGTTGCTTTACAAAAACTTCTTCTTTTATGACATCATTTAAGAAAACACTTTTGACATCCATTTGATTAAGAGTAAAATTTCTAGATGATGCAAAAGCAAGAATCATTCTAATTGCTTCTAATCTAGCTACGGGTGCAAAAGTCTCAACGTAGTCAATGTCTTCCTCTTGATTATATCCTTGAGCTATTAATCTTGCTTTATTTCGAATGATCACTCCATTTTCATCATTTTTATTTCAAAAAACCCATTTTGTGCCAATTATAGTTTGATTTTTGGGTTTAGGAACTAAATGTCAAACTTGATTGAGTTCAAATTGATTTAGTTCCTCTTACATGGCAACGATCCAAGAATCATCACATTGAACTTTATGGAAGTTTTTGGGCTCAATTAAGGACACAAATGTCATGTGATTGCAAAAGTCTCTAAGTTGAGATCTTGTGCTAACCCCTTTTGACGGATTACCTATGACTTGGTCAAAAGGATGATTGTGTACAATCCTCCATGATTTAGGATTTGAGTTTGTCAAGTCATCATTGGATTGATGCTCAACTTCACCCTTTTCCTTTTGGCTACTTGATGAGTTGGAGATATTGAGATTATTTAAACTATTCTCAATCCCTATAACTTCATCATCATCTAGGTCAACTCTAGGTAATGGTAGTGGTGGTGATTTATCAAAGACAATGAGAATTGACTCAACCATGGTTAGAGTCCTCTTGTTATAGACTCGAAAAGCTCTACTTCTTGAAGAATATCCTAAGAAAATTACTTCATCCGATTTGAAGTCGAATTTTCATAAGTTATCTTTATCATTTAGCACAAAACATTTACAACCGAACACCTTGAAATACCTAATATTGGGCTTTCGATTTTTTCCATAATTCATAAGGCATTTTTCCCAATTTCATTCAAATGATGACTCTATTTATAACGTGACAAGCGGTGTTTACCGATTTCGCCCAAAGGCTTCAAGGAAGGTTGTGTTCATTTAACATGATTCTAGCCATTTCTTGCAAAGACCAATTCTTTCTTTCAACCACACCACACCATTTTGTTGAGGGGTCCTAAGGGCCGATAGATCATGAGATACACCAAGTTCATCACATGATTTCTCTAAGTCTTGATTGTGAAATTCCCTACCCCTATCACTTCTAATTTTCTTGATTTTCAAATATTTTTCATTTTCAATGACTATAAAAGTGAGTTTCATTTTTATGAGCAAGAAAGTGAACCCAAGTGTATCTAGAGTAGTTGTCGACTATAACAAGTACATAGAGTTTTCCATCTAAACTAGTCGTTCTCTCCGGACCAAAACGATCCATGTGTAGTAGCTCTAAAGGTCTAGGAGTACTAATGTTTTTCTTTCTCTTGAAAGAGGATTTTACTTGATTCCCTACTTGACACGCACTACATACTTTATCTTTTGAAAATTTAGTCTTGGGGAGGCCTTTGACTAAATCATTTTTGGATAAACGATAAATGAGGTCCATACTAGCATGTCATAATCGTCTATGCCATAACCAACTATTTTCGCTTGATGTGACAAAACATTTAACATCTTGTTCATGCAATTCACATAGCAACATGGTATACAAATTTCCATTTCGTTTAGTATTGAATAATTGCACTCCATCATTCTCAACTATGCATGCATTGGACCTAAAAATAATATCATAACCTTTGTCACATAATTGACTAATGATAAATAAGTTACGCTTCAAACCATCAACAAAGAGCAGATTATCTATATATAGAGATGATGATATATCAATGGAGCCAATCCCTATAATTTTGCCTTTTGAGTCATCTCCAAACGTGACGTTTCCTTCTTCATAGGTTTTTAGATAAATGGACTTTGATTTGTCTCCCGTCATATGCCTTGAGCATCCGCTACCAAGAAATCATTTATCCTTTGAAGCGGACTTCAAGCATACCTATAAAATAATTTTAAGTAACGTTCATTGGTACCCAATCTATTTTGGGTCCACTAAGGTTAGAGAGAGATGCAATGGTGCCTTTTGGAACCTAAAACATTTTTGTTATCACATTTTCCTTTTTACGTAAGCATGCAATGGTTTCTTTTGGAACCCAAATCATTTTTGTTACCACTTTCTTCTTTCTAAGTAAGCATGCATTTGCCTTATGCCCATTTTTCTTGCAATAATAACATGTAACATGTTTATGATCATTTGAGGATGTGTGAGACGATCGTCTCAAAAATGTATGCCTTAATGGTTTTCTCTTTTTCAAAATAGGAGCATCCTTGTCAAAAGTATTATACCCTAAACCACTTTTATCAAATGATATTCTTTGTCTTCCTAATATAATACCTAAATTTTATTTTCCTTTTGTAAATTTTGGTAAGATGTTTATCTGATCATCTATAGTTTTTTTTAAGAAAACATTTTCCTTTTCTAACTCAATACTTTTGTCATCCGTTATACTTGAAGAAGTTATGGGAGAGCATGTCGAACTACATGAAGATTTAGCTTTCTTAAGTAATATATGTTTGCTAGCTAGTTTTTCAGATTCATCATGCAAATCTTCAAAAGCATCCTGCAATTCATTAATCCAATGTCCTCATCTACCTCTTTTTCATCCTGCTCATTTGCTTCATTTTTTGTAAAAGTTTGCAATGCCACACCTTTTCTTGGCTTAGTGTCTTCTTCTCGAGATTTTAGGGTAATTTCCCAAGTGAAAAGTGATTCGAATATCTCATCAAGGCTCATGGTATTGAGATCATGAGCTTCTTTGATTGCCGTCACTTTTGCATTCCATTTGGCCGGAAGGCTTCTAAGAACTTTGCGTTATGCATCGAATCTAGAAATAATTCTACCAAGATGTTTTAATCCATTCAAAATATTAGTAAAATGAGACATCATCGAATTTACATTTTCATCATCCTTCATGGAAAATAATTCATATTCATGCATGAGTTAATCAATTTTAGATTCACGTACTTGAGAGGTTCCTTCATAAGTTATTTCTAGCTTATCCCACATTTCCTTAGCCGTAGAGCAAGTAGATACACAGTTGAAGTCATTTGGACTTAGAGCACAATTTAGGTTAACTTTAGCTTTAGCATTGAAAGACATGTGTTTACGCTCATCATTATCCCATTCATTTGGCAATTTAGGAATTGTTTTTCCATCAATAAATTTGGTGATAACAAAAGGTCCTTCAACAATAACTTGCCAAATTTGATAATCAATAGCTTGAAGGAAATCAATCATTTTAGTCTTCCAATAGCTATAGTTTGATCCATCAAACCATGAGAGCCTATTGTTAGATTGTCCTTCAACGTGAGTGACTAAATCTGAGGCTATGATCATTCTCTAAGATGATTAAGTCTAAAATAAATAGAGATTAGGCTCTGATACCAATTGTTAATCACTAATTGACCCTAGGGGGGGTGAATAGGATGCTTAAAAATTTATTTAGCTCTTTTTGAATTTTAAATTAAGTTATATCAAATAATTAATTACTTCAATAAACAAGCAATTTGTTTCAATTTAAAAGTTTAAGTTAAATTATGTAACAAATTATCACAAGATTAATATAGCATGCAAAATATTGAAGTAAAGAGATAGAGATAGAGAGATTGACACCGCAATTTTTTGAGGTTCGGTAACTCTTACTCCTCGGCTCAAGAACCCCTTCTTGAGACTTTTTCCGATCCTTTCACTATGGCTCTTCCTTCACAGGTAGAATAGCAAACCTTAACACATAACCTCACAAACTTGTTTCTCAATCAAGAGAACAATCCTCTCTTGAAAATGATGGGCCTCACTTGTCCGAGATCACAAAAATGTTATGTAATCAATATATCACTCAAGAATAAAAACACTCAAAAACCCTAAGGTTTTTATGGAAGATAAACCAATATAAGCTCAAGTGTTTTTAGTGATATTTTAAGAACTCTAGATAAGTATTCTCAAAAGATGAATTCAATGAATGAGTTTAAAAGAATAGCAAAAGATACTAGAGTTTTAAAGCTTCAAGGATTCGAGTTTGAAATTCAAGCTTTTTGCTTCTTGACTTTAATGGCTTTTTGAAAGAGTGCTAGAGAGAAAGATGAAGATGAAGACTTGAATATTTTCTCACACTAACCACCTCTTTCAATCCCACATCTCATTCTATATATAGTGAACATTAGGGTTTGGAGAGTGAATCTCACCCTAGGAGAGTAAGAGAGTGAGTTTTGAAAAGTAGGCAAGAATAAACATCAAGTGATGGGCAAAAATATTTTTCAAAATTAATTTTTCTCAAAAACTGAGGCACCTAGTCGACTGCCTATAGGCACCCAGTCAACTGCCTCCATGTAGTAATTTAAAAATATTTTTCCCAACGGTCATGCCAGTCAACTGCCTCAAGAGCTAGTCGACTGCCTTGGAAAGGCCACTCGACTGTCTCAGGCAATCAAATATGTTCAAAACTCTCTATTTCATCCAGTCGGCTGGGCCCTTGGCCAGTCGACTGGGTCATAGCCAGTCTGCTGCCATTAGTTGTCAGTCAACTGGGTGACTCAAAGATTTTGATTCTAAGTCCGTTTTTGTTCTATTTTGAGTTCGATTCTTTAATCACTTGAGCTTATAGGACCAATCAACACATAAAATACCTTGTTACAAAATTCACACCTCGACCTATCTACCCCAGGTCTTAAGTCTTCAACTTTCGCCTTTCGTTGACCATTTTATCATTTTCCATTTTTTACGCTTGAATTCCTTTATCGCTTATTGCTTTTGTGTTTACATTATTTTCAAGACATTTCCCAGTTCTTGCTGAAACATTTAGCCCAAAATTATATTAGTATTAAACATGCTTAAATGTTTTGTTAATATCAAAACATGAATTTTTGTCCGAAAATAAATTTCAAGGCCAACAGTCCTTACCATACAAAAGACACTTGCTGGAAGATACATGGGAAACCAGCAAACTGGAAGCCACGGAAACCAGGGGAACCAACAAGAGGTTTTGAAGCAGTTTCAGAAAAAAGCTCCAAGCCCAGCGGATCTGTTCTTAGTAAGGAGCAACTCGAACAAATTCAGGCCATTATTTGCCAATCTCAGTCCACTCAACCTAATGTCACTCCAAGTTATTCCATAGCACAGAAAGGTAACTACCTCTCAGCTTTAAATGCAAAATATGAGTACTGTCATGCCCCAAATTTCCTAGGACTCCAAAACCCGAGCCTAAGAGTCATGGGAGTGAATGCGAAAGTAAAAATAAATGAGAACAAATAACCTATAGTCATAAAACACCCACACAAGGGTAAAAAATTCATTTCACACCTAAAAGATATCAACAAGATCACTTAGGATCAAAATAGAAGTGAAATGACTTAAACGGTACCTTAAAGGGCCATTCAAACACCCCATGTTCACCCGAGGGTAAAACGGTCAAATCAGGGATAAAATAGTAATTTCAAAGTATAAACACAAAGTTTGTACCTAAAAGAAGCTGTAGGAACAAACATAAGCAAATTTGAAGGTGTGAGGTGGAAGCTACGACATTTTGAAAAATCGGCCGTCGCGACGTGTAAAGGTTTAAAACATACCGTCACATTCAAATGACCATTACGCCATCAAAAATGACTTGAATGAATTGATTCAGAATCCTAACATCAAGATTTTTAAGTCCCCGTTCTAAAAAGCTAAAGAACACCTTCATCCAACACCTATAGCTCGAGATATGAGCAAAAGAGTAAAACCGGGTCAGAACGGGACTGAACCACCCAGTCGACTGGCTAGTGACCCAGTTGACTGGGTGAGGCAGAGACTTCAAAATTGTTGCATAAAAATATTTTGTTTCACCCTTTTGATTGCCCAAAAGGGCCCAGTCGAATGCTTCGACTAGAAAACCTCAAAATTGACTTCTAAACATCTTGAAACCCTTAGAAATCATGCAACTAAATTCTCAACTCGTTTAGGAACCTTAAGAATGAGAAATATAAACTAAAATTGGTTTATTTTTATCAAAACACATTCCGTAAAAATAACCGTCTTGCCCCCGGTCTCCGTTCTATCGACCACCGGTTTGTAAAGATCAAAATCTTCTTAAAATGAGTTAAAAATCATTTCTAAAACAAGGAATTTTACCGGGGCCACGGGGGTAGGCAAAAACGGGTTTTTCCATTCAAATCGAAAAGGATTGGTTTGAAAACCTAGAAAAATTTCATTTTCGGCCAAACACCTAATAATAACATTTCATGGAAAATAATTCATTTCAAATTCACAACTCCAAATGAAAGGATTCAATATTGATATTAGAGCGCTCTAAGGCGAAACATGTTATAGTTTGTTTAAAATACACATTTGTACAATCCGGCATCGAAGTGCACCACAAGAATATAATCCTCGCGCATAACGCTCCAAGGGATGTACATAGATAATAATACCTCAACTAACATGTTAGCCGGATCAAAATAAAGTAGTTTTACATGTTTGATTTACATGGACAAAAGGAACATATTGATACATGTTTATCAACCTAATGCCTAACAAAATATAAGTATGGTCCGCTACCCATGCACAAAAGGCGAACATAATGCCACACATCCACGGGGAGACTACGGAACTCTCCCAACGAAATCATCACCTGAAAATTTTATAAGGCGTGGGGTGAGCTCACTAGCCCAGTAGAAGAAGCGTCATTGCCTCAATCTCGGTAGTCCGAGTGGTTCAACCCAACCAAGGTTCATGACACTAACCCTAGGTCGGTCTCTTGTTCCACATGGCTCTCACGCCAATCTAGAACCCCATCGAACCCAACAAATAAGTTCCTCAACATGCTCACAACATAATTATTCACAATTATAGCATGCTTTCATCATCAAAACCACAATCACATATGTATAACAGTTAAGATGCAATGTAACCGACACACGCATAGTATGTTCACAAAAACACACCCTACTCTAAGGGTCAACGGGATCATTCTCTAACACTTCACTTTATTCTCATAAAGGAAGGTAGATTTATCGTACCGTTCTTCCCAAGTGATTTTGACACTTACACTTTTAACAAGAAAGACGTCAAACACGACGCGGTCATGCACATAGGATTTGGACAAGTCATCCCCCTATTGTCTGCATTTCTCGGAAGATTAGTTCCGTAGGAGCAAGAAGCACCCCCTGGCCAGTTGTTACGACGATCCAAACACAAGACAACTCCTACGTAATTTACGCAAACCGTAGAAACTAATACCCATGTTTTGACACTACATGGTACACTCAAAATGCATCAAGGTTCACAATCGCACCCATATGCCATCACAATACATGTTTGTTTCTTTATCCAATATATTGTACTCAATCTATAACAATGCTTACAATTAACATTTATAAGCCATAAAACACATCAAGCATTTATATCACAAGTTCATGCTTTCAAGACCCTAAATCATTGTCTAATTTATCAAGACCAACTCACACATATATATACGGCATATATACACATAAACGCACACACCCTCGTACAAAGACATTAACAATTCGTTTTTCCCTAACTCAATTCCAAGCAAGCTAGTTCAAGAGTGAATAAGAGAGTCCAAGCAAGACCACCAAGAATGAGAAAAGGCTTCCAAGAGTGAAGTCAAATCAACCCAACATCCTCCAAAGCTGCCATGAATAACAAGTAGAGAAATCTAATTTCAATGGTGCTTTTCAACAAGTTCTTTATCAACAAGAGCAATTCCAATAGGTGAAAGCTAGAGTTCTTTCCAAATAAACCCAAAAGAGGAGAAAAGAGCTTACCCAACAATAAGTTCAATTCACCCGGTAACTAAGCTTCAAATAGAGTCTTAAGCAAGAGCTATAGATAAGACAACCCCATAATCAAAATTTGAAGACAAGAATTCAAGAATAGAAGTTAGGGTTTGAAACTAGAACTTCCAAAGGAGAAAAAATCACTTACCAAGTTTTGGCTCAAAAGGAAGCTTAGAGTACCAATATCAACTTTCATGTACAAACCTCCTTCAAATTCCCATCAAAAGGAAGAGAAAATTACACAACTTGAAGAAGAAAGAGTGAAGTGAGGGAGAACTAGAGAGGAAACGTATGAGAGATAGAAAGAGGTTTTTGGTGAGTTAGACAAATATCTTGCATTTAGAAGACAAGAATCAATACATAATTGTGTATATGTATAACCCATAAATGAGTGTTTTAATCCAAATGCCACCAAGTGGTCTTGCAAGTGAAAAACCATGAATAATGGATTATTGCATTTGAGTGACAACCAAACAAGGTCTTATGATCCAAGGGTTGAGAACAAATCAAGGGCTAGAAATGAGATACCACACCAAAAGTGTAAAATGACCAATATTTTCCCAACTTAGGGTTATTCACAAGAGTGTCATCAAGACTCTTAAATACCCTTTTACCCCTTGGCATCCTCTCTAATTACCAACACGCCACTCATGCCCTAACACTTAGCCAAAATCTCTACATTTTCCACTAAATGCTCAAAATGAAAATATAACATGCAACTTACAATTTTTATATCATATACAACATGTAAGTCATGCTAAAACACATAAACACATTAAGCACATAATCACATAAGCACTTAATTATTTAAATAAAATTTTTAATTAACACGTAAAAATACCGGACGTTTCAAGTACAATAATTCCTGGATAATTAATTATGGGGCATCTGATCATATGACAAGATGCCCCAAATAAATTTTTACCTATAATCCGAGTCCTAGAAACCTTAAAATACAAATTGCTGATGGATCTTTATCTTCTGTTGTTGGAAAAGGCTTTATTCAAATTTCTAATATGACACTAAATTTTGTTCTTCATGTTCCAAATTAACATGTAATCTTTTGTCTATTAGTAAATTAACGAAAGATCAAAACTGTGCGGCTAAGTTTTATCCTGCATATTGTGAGTTTCAGGATATACCTTTGGGGAGGACGATTGGCAGTTCTAAGTAGCGTGATGGCTTATACTATTTTGAGGAGAATCTATCCGTTAACAAACAAGCTCCAGCTTTAAGTGGTGAATCTATTTCTGTTTCTAGTGAAATAATGTTATGGCATAATAGACTTGGCCATCCTAGTTTTCCTTATCTAAAAAACTTGTTTCCTTCCTTATTTAAGAATAAAGATGTGAATTCTTTTCGATGTGAAATATGTCAAATTACCAAACACACACGTGCCCCATATCCAAGTAAACCCTACAAGGTGTCTAAACCATTTGCACTCATTCACAGTGATATTTGGGGTCCCTCAAGAGTCACTAATATTACTAATACCAGATGGTTTATTACTTTCATAGATGATCAGTCAAGAGCATGTTGGGTGTATTTTTTAAAAGATAAGTCAGAGGCCGAACCTATTTTTAAACAATTCCTCAAAATGATACAAACCCAATTTCAATCATAAATCCAAATTTTCCACACTGATAATGGCTAGGAATATTTCAGTTCAATTCTTTGAAATTATTTTAAAGAAAATGGAATCTTCCATCAAAGCTCTTGTGTGATAAACCCCCAAGAAAATGGGATTGCAGAAAGAAAAAATAGACATCTTTTAGAAACTGCCCGTGCCATTATGATTACCACCCATGTCCCTAAATATTTTTGGGGTGAAGCGGTCCTCACTGCATCATACCTGATAAACAGACTTCCCACTAGGGTCATTAACTATAAAACACCTTTAAACTCTTTGCTTGAATCTTACCGTCACACTCAACTATTTACTTCCTTACCATTAAAAACCTTTGGCTGCATATCTTTTGTTCACAATCATAGTCCTAATCATGATAAATTAGAACTGAGAGCCATTAAATGCATCTTTATCGAGTATTATCCCAATCAAAAGGGTTAGAAGTGTTATTGTCATATCACAAAGAAATTATTTGTTTCTCTTGGTATAAACTTCTTTGAGGACCAGCCATATTATCCAAAACCCACTCTCCAGGGGGAGACTTTATATAAAGATATATTTTAGGATTTTTCCACTCCTACCCTACCTATTGTTCCAATCCTACCTGAATCACCTCCTAATCCCATGCCAATAACAGGACCTAACATGGAAACAAGGGGAGATTCACATAAGTTTAGTCAACCTCAACAAACAGAGCTGTGTGTTTATTCGCGAAGAAATATAGCTAGAGAATTTGAATCTTTTCCGGGCCAAACGTACTGTCAATACTCCAATCTGCAAGAGAATATCCAATCTGAAGTTAAAATCACCGAGACTCCAACCACCACTGCTCCAAATGATATGGATGTTCCAATAACTCTTAAAAAAGGTGTTCGAACTTGTACACAACATCCTCTAGTCAACCATTTATCCTACAGTAAGCTATCTCCAGCTTTTCGAGCTCTAACAGAGACACTTGACCAAGTAAAAATTCCAAAGAATATTCAAGAAGCCTTGAAGAATCCAGATTGGAAGGCTGCTGCCCTTGAGGAGATTAAAGCACTAAAGAAGAATGAGATTTGGAGTGTGGTAGTATCACCTAAAGGGAAGAGACCAGTGAAATGTAAATGGGTATTTACCATCAAGTACAATTCTGATGGTACAATATAAAGGTATAAAGCTCGCCTAGTTACTAAAGGGTTCACTCAAACGTTTAGAGTAGACTATACTGAAACATTTGCTCCAATGGAAAATGTGAATACTATTAGTTTTGATATCTCTTGCAGCAAATCTCGACTGACCATTACACCATATGGTTGTCAATAATGCTTTTTTTAATGGAGAGCTTGATGAGGAAGTCTATATGGAATTACCTCCTAGTTTTAAAGGAGCTCACGACAATAATAAAGTTTGCAAGTTAAAGAAATCCCTATATAGCTTAAAGCAATCACTAAGAGCTTGGTTTGACCATTTTACTAAGTCAGTTAAATTTTTTTGATATAACTAGGGATAAACATATCACACCTTATTCTTCAAGCACTCACAAAATGGGAAGAAGACTATCTTGATCGTCTATGTTGACAATATTATTTTGATCAGAGATGACTTAGAAGAAATGGAGAGATTAAAGAGTTTATTGGGAAGATAAATTGAGATCAAAGATCTTGGACAACTCAGGTATTTCCTTGGTATGGAAGAGGTAAGAAGTAAAAAAGGTATAGTTATTTATCAGAAGAAATACACTATAGACCTTCTGAAAGAAACCGATATGCTTGGTTGTAAACCTGCCGAAACACCCATTGTTCCCAATTTGAAGTTTGGAGAAAGTAAATAAGGAAATTCAACAAATAGGGGGAGATATCAACGGTTGGTTGGAAGATTGATATATCTATCTCACTCAAGACCAAATATTGTTTTTGTTGTTATTGTAGTAAGACGGTATATGCACTCACCAAGTTCAAAACATCCTGAAGTTGTCTACAGAATCATGAGGTACTTAAAATCAGCACCTCGAAAAGGTCTATTTTTTGAAAAAAAATGAATCAATGAGTGTAGAAGCATACACGAATGCAGATTGGGCAGGCTCGGTGAGGATAAAAGATCAACAACGGGTTACTGTACAAGGCTTTGGGGAAATCTAGTCACTTGGAGGAGCAATAAACGATCAGTGGTGGCTCGTAGTAGTGCAGAAGCTGAGTTTCTGTTAGGAGTCGAATGTTACACATTTTAGGTGATTAATTCGGTATTGTTAGTCTCTATGGTTTATTACCTTGATATTTTTATGAAATTTGTATGTTTAAGCATGTTTTAGGTTCAGTACGTGTAAAGTGAGCTAAATCCGGTGAATTAACTAAAGTACTAGCTCATAACCATTCAAGAACCAAGACTATAAAATGAGGTGCAAAAATATACTAAAGGGGAGTTAAAAAGGCAAAACAAATGAATTGGAGGCTAGCGGAAGCAACCAAGACGTAAGGAGGAATTGCAGATAAGAATAAAGCATTTGTCGTTTTATGGATCGATCCACATTCTTGGGATCGATCCCACCCTTGTACATTGAAAGTTGTTGTTTTAGGATTGATCCACATTCTTGGGATCGATCCCACCTTCACGCACTAGAATTTGCGATGGAATTGGTGAGAGTTACCCTAGGATCGATCCCAGGGACGAATCAACATAATGTTGTGGACCCCGATTGACATATTGCACACTCCGGAATGTGTTGGGATATATTTTAAATATATTATAATTAATATATCAAAGAGTCTAACTTTTACAAGACTCCACATCTATAAATACAAGTTTCATATCAGCTTTTAGGGCTCTATCTAGATGGCCTCTTTTCTATACAATAAAATTAGGGCGCAAAATATATATATGAGGAGAACGACAGATGGGCGAGCAACGAAAGAAGAGAAAATAGAGGGGAACACTGTGAGATCCATGGAGTCAAGTTCACCACTGAGGATGCAATCACAGCTACCCATGGGCAACTAAACGATAACTAGGGTTTTCTAGCAAAACCCTAGTCCAAGTAATGTATTCTATTATTTATTTATTTATAATGTGAAAGGGGAAGCTGAAGAGCACTCCTACAATGGTTATGTAGATAAGAGATTTGTGCTTCATATTTAAATAAGAATTTTCATTTTATCTATCCTAGGCTGATTTTATGTTAATTCTTGCACAACTGCAACTAATTGCTACGAGCTTGAACTCCGAAAGTTAGGTTGTTAGTTATTTACATAATGGTGCTTAAAACAGGAAACTTTAGTTTGGACAGTTCATGCTAAGGGAATATGAAATGGATGCGTTTTTAATTTAATGCACAGTAGGAGTAGTGTAGGGTAATGTCGTATCCAAATCATGTTTAATCCGAAGATGAATTGTGACCGAGCTCGGTTAACTGTAACCTTTGATGGGGTCTAGAGGCTTGCTTACAGCGACACTAATCTGATTTGTAGGAGATGTCCCTCCCTTTCACAATAAAATGAATAACATTTTTACAATACGAAGCTAGTGGTGGCGTTAGATACGCCCTAGAAGTTTTTTCTATTAAATTTTCTCAATTTATCCTTATTTGTTTTATTTAGTTTAGTTGTTTATTTAATTAGTTTAATATCAAAAATCAAAATCAAACTATCTTTACAATTCAAGAATATTATTTTATTAAAATTTAGAGTACGACTTAGTTTCTGTGGGATCGATAAACCCTGTCTCAAGCTATATTATATTACGAACTGACTCGTACGCTTGTGATAGGAAAAACGAGGTCGTATTTAGGGTTTATTTTTAAGCATATTTTTAGCCGACCTACTGAGCCTATCAGTTTCAAGCATTAGCACAGGGAAGTTGTGAGTTAATCTGGATTAAAAGACTTATGGAAGAACTTAAAGTTACAAGTGAATTTCCCATGAAATTATTCTGTGACAACAAGGCAGCTATAAGTATTGCACATAATCCAATTCATCATGACAGAACAAAACATGTTGAGGTGGATAGACATTTTATCAAGGAGAAGATTGCAGAATTAATTATTTGTATGACCTATGATAAATGTCAAATATTATATATTTAAACCCCTTAATTTACATCTTTTAGTTCTATAGTGATATCTTTTATTCAAGTTTTATGATATTTTTGTGTTTATCTTATTTTCTAGGTCTTCATGAAGAATTCAATCAATTCCATGCAAATTGGGTCATCAACTATGCATGAAATATATTCATCCTGACCACCCTTTACTTAAATGCCTATAAATAATTCTGTGTTTTGATTCTGGAAATGGCATTGGTACCATTGGAAATTTGATTCAGAGACCTTCAATTTGAGCACAAGAATGACCTTATTTCGATTTGAAATGAAGGCATTATGGCAGTTCCAAGTCAGCTTCAAAACTGCAGAATTGTGCAGAAATCAATGCGGGTTCGGGTTTACCAAAGGGTGATGTGAATTTTACATTTTCTTGAAGATTTACCACATTCATTGGATTATGATTTTACAAGAGTAAATCTGATCCATGTCAAGAAACAAAGGCACATGGAAGAAACAAAGGCACATGTGAAAAGAAGACAATGGGATGGAAAGTAATGAATATTCAAACAAAAAGAAATCCAATTTCTCTTTTCTAGTTGTCATTTGATTCCATATTTTTCCTATAAATAGAGGTAGTCTTTCATTTGTAAGGGAGGAAGAATAGGAGTGAAGAGAAACATAGTGATTTATATATTTGTAATGGAAGAGTAATTCTCTAGCTAAGGCTAGGGAATGAATTTAAAATGAAGAACCAAGTGTTTGCATATCCAAGTATTTAATGCTTCAAGGTTAGTATTATTGATAATATATGAATCTAATAATTTTTATTCAATGATTCTTTGCCTCTTTATGCCATGTATATTGAGTTCTTTGAATCAATGAATACACTTAGGTAATTATATCTAAGATTCATTATGTCATACAATGATATAAGTAATGTTCAACCCACTTTATGTGGTGTTCTTGATTTCTTATGATCTTACATAGGTATAATGAATTCTTTGAATGTAATTACATCTTTATAGTTCACAATTATTATGATTCATATGTAATTAATAATACTACTTATTTAATGGGATTTACTAGATCATTAGTATGTTTATTATTATTGCTAATATAGGCATGATTTGTAGAGTTGCTTCATTAGCGACCACTTTTTTGCCATAACATTTATAATGAACATATAATGTTTCTATTAGTTAACTTATATAATTCATTTAGTATGTTAATTATTTATTGCTTATAGGCATGATTTGGAGAGTTGCGTTGTTAGTATGGATTATCCTACCAAGCGACCCCTTTCTTACCATGCAAATATAATTAACATATGATGATTGTATTGGTTTAATTTTTATTACTTATTTGGATATGTGGTACACTTGGTTTCGACATTGTAAAGGAATTCCCAATGCCTTAGTATTTAATTTAATTCAAGAAAACAACCAAAATCAATCAATCAAATCAATTCAAAGACAAAAATAAAATTCATTTTTCATACATCTTTCTGACTCTCCCTGAGGTTCGACACTTGGACTCACCAAGACTATATTATAACTTGACTACCTATACTTGGGTATTGTAACGTGGAACACATTTCTAGACACGTCAACCTATGTGCCAACACAACAACAAGTTGCAGATATTCTCACAAAAGGGCTTACCAGATCAAGTTTTGAAGGTTTAGTTGGCAAGCTCGGAATGACAGATATCTATTCTCCAGCTTGAGGGGGAGTGTGGAAAGTTCAGCTATTTAGTTTTTATTTAGTCTTATTTTAGCTCAATTTTATTTAGTTGTTATCTAATTATATCACTTCTTTACAGGGATTAATTAGTTGTTATATTTTGAATTATCTGTTTCCTAGATTAGATTATTTTGTTTCTTATTTTTATGTAATTGACAAAATCATAAGATCTGATATTGTGCGTGTATTTTCCTTTTTAAATATAGGTATTCCCTATTCGGTAAAGATTATTCAGAGAATATTTTTCTCATCTCTGACTACAATATACAAAATAATACGGATACAAATATTCTCACTCACTACCAAATAACAACTATCTTGAGTTAATTTTGAGAATGATCCCCACCAGAGTGAACAACTTTGTTAATATCTACTTCCAATCCGGACAACCTTCCGTGTGTAAGTGAATTCCCCCTACAACAAATTAATCTACTTTTCATATTTTTTCATCGTTTGCTTCTTTTGCTATGTTTTTTTTCACTTCATTTTCTCATTCTTTCTTCATTTTTTTTTCTTCTATTTTCCTCCTTTTTCTCTCTGTTCCTCTCACCTAGTGGATTTAGCAGATGTTGGGTCAATGATCCCAAACTAAACGGCTTTAGGTCACCAGCTAGGCTTGACTTGCAAAGATTTTCAAATACTTCACTTCTTCATTTTTTCTTTTTTTTTTTAGATAGTTTTTTTTTCTTTTTTTTCCATAGCATTCAAAATTTTCAACTCAATACTTAAAAATCAATTAATTTAACAGTAGGGGTCGTGTGCATGTGCTTATAGGTCAAAGTCGTCCTTCTCGGTTTCAACTTCACTAATTCATTCATTTATGTAAAATCACATCACCTCACTAACTCAATCTTAATCATTACTCTCATGAGCGGGAATATCGCATCACATACTATTCATAAATCATAAATATAAACTTAATCAACTTGTGATGCAAAACACTCATGCATAAAAACAAAGAATTTTGCAAAAAAAATCATTTTTTCAAAGAACGATCCCCATTAGAGTGAACAACTTTGTTAATCTCTACTTCCAATCCGGACAACCTTCCGTGTGTAAGTGAATTCCCCCTGCAACAAATTAATCTACTTTTCATATTTCTTCATCGTTTGCTTCTTTTGCTATATTTTTTTTTTCACTTCATTTTCTCCTTCTTTCTTCATTTTTTTTTTCTATTTTCTTCCTTTTTCTCTATGTTCCTCTCACCTAGTGGCTTTAGCAGATGTTGGGCCAATGATCCCAAACCAAATGGCTTTATGTCACTAGGTCATAAATCACCTATCGGGCTCAATAATCCAGACCAACTAGGCTCGATTTGCAAAGATTTTCAAATACTTCACTTCTTCATTTTTTCTTTTTTTTTCAAATATTGTTTTTCTTTTTTTTTTCCATAGCATTCAAAATTTTTGACTCAATACTCAAAAATCAACTAATTTAATAGTATGGGTCATGTGCATGTGCTTATAGATCAAAGTCGTCTTTCTCGGTTTCAACTTCACTAATTCATTCATTTATGTAAAATCACATCACATCATTAACTCAATCTAATCATTACTCTCATGAGCGGGAATATCGCATCACATACTACTCATAAATCATAAACATAAACTTAATCAACTTGTAATGCAAAACACTCATGCATAAAAACAAAGAATTTTTCAAACAATTTCATTTTTTTCAATTTTTTTTTGCATTCATTCCTTTAACTATACCTTCCCCCCAAACTTAAATTAAACCATGTCCGCGTGGTTCATAATCATACTCATGAGAAAAAATATAGTTACCTTCATGCTCGTCCAGTGCAGTTCTGGAATTTCCTCTCTTCATGCTCGTCCTTCCCCCCAAACTTGAATTGCGCTACCTGTAGAAATGTTCAACAAAATACACATACTCAATATCATAACAAGGGAAGAAGAAATACAATCATCGCTTTCCGGAAATTATTACTCACTATAGCACAAGGATTGAGGTTTTTTATTTTTTTAAATAATATATATATATAAAAGAACTTGATTTGGCCTTATGGGCCTATAATCCTATGAATTAAAATTGCAAAAATTAAATGATGTATTATTCTACAAATCGAGGATAGAAACTAAATTTCACATCCTAGGACCATTGTTTAACGTCTTTAACATGACGTAGCCACTTGCTTCTAACCCGTATCATACACCTGATCCACCAAACTGACAGATGCCATAAATCCCGGCCCCGGATCAATCTCCTCATAAATCTTCAGATGCTGACCACGCATTTTGAACATCTCATATTTGAATCCTACCACTCCGCGAGGGTAAACTGATTTAACTTTAAATGGTTCATCCCATCTTAATAGGATTTTTCCTATAAACAATTTCAATTTCGAATTACACCACCGTCCCTTCCGGCCGAGCTCAAAGGACTTAAGACAAAAATACTTAGCATGATGCACTCTTATCCGATCTTTATAGATTTGAACATCCTTATACGCACAATTCCGTATCCCCTCACACTTAGTTCTTAATCGCGGATCTTCCTAGGCATACAACTTATCCACCATGTTTATACTCAACACTCGCTCATTTGGAAAGGGATCCTTAAAAGGGATGCCATCCTTGGTAGGCTCTATGATCGTTCATGGTAAATGATCAGCTCTAGCAGTCTTCACACCTTTTTTATCTTTCAATATGTTATCCTCTTGATCCTCCATTAAACCATACAACACAACCTTAGGAAGCGTATTCTCAAGCACCAATTCCTGGGGAGGAATAAGTGGAGGTCCAGGCGACTCTCTTAATGCTCTCTGTGGCTACGAGTATAAAGCAGCTTCTAACGCAACGATAACTTCCAAATTAGATCATTGTCAATCCTCCCACTTTTTAAAATTTGCCTCCGACCTTTTCATCACAGTCCCCAAATCATCTCTTGCAATACTCTGAGGTACAATTTCTTCAACCATCTCATCAATATTATCTATGTTAAAATACTCGATTGGTTTAAGTAGTTGATTGTTGATATCAAAGACATTCATCCTCATCTTTAGGTTCCCAAAAGATAGATCCATAGCCCCTGATCTGCAATTAATGCAAGCATTTTGCCGTAGCCAAAAATGGTTTTCCTAAGATAACAGGGATATATTTCCTTGGTTTATGGTCAGGTTCCATGTCTAAAACCACAAAGCCTATAGGATAGTAGAACTTGCCCACTTGAATAATGACATCCTCCATAATTCCTCTTGGTTGTTTAGTTTATCTGTATACCAATTGAAGCACCACCGAGGTAGAACTGAGTTCTCCCAACCCTAACTGTTGATATACCGAATATGAAAGTAAGTTAACACTTGCACCTAGATCAAGAAGAACTCTACCAATCTCATGGTCACCAATGACACGAGGAATAGTGGGAGCATCGGTATTTCCTCTTAGGTGGAGTATCACTTAGTAATATTGAGCTCACTTGTTCAGTCAAGAAAATCTTCTTCGGGACCTTAGTTCTACATTTCCTTTTCGGCGTGTAGAGGTCCTTCAAAAATTTAGCATACGAAATGTCTGGGCGATAATGTCTAAGAGAGGAATATTGATCTTGACTTGTCTGAATGTTTCCAACATGTCATTCTCTTTATGTTTGTTATACGAACTCAACTCCACATCCTCATACTTTGCCCTATCTGTCTCTTCTACTAATGTTTGGTCTTCTTCCTACTCCTGTTGGGGTTGATCTTTTTTTGAATTTATTCAGTTGCCTTTCGCTTGCTCGTCCTTTCCTCAAATTGTTTCTCAACTTTATTTTCCACTTCCTTTCCACTTCTCAACGTAGTAATGGCTTGGACTATTTCATAACTAGGTTTAACACATGAACCACGCTCCATTACTTGTGTACTCTTTGAATTAGCCACCGGTTGACTAGATAATCTTCCATATCCAAGCTTATTCACCGCATTAGCTAGTTGCCCCATTTGGGTTTCTACCTTAACAATGGATTGGGAATGAGAGTTAAACAATTGGATGGTTGACTGAAAATGATTATATTGATTTTTAAAATCTCTCAAGCACCTCATCATCATCGTCGTCAAAACGAGGTGTTCTAGATGGTGGATTTTGATTTTGAAGCTAGAGTTGATTTTGGTTGAAGGGTCGGACTGATTGGGTGTTACTAGACTGAAAATTATGAGTAGTGAATGAAGGTTGTTGGCTTCTATTGAAACTTAGTTGAGGATTTTCAGTGTTATGAGGACGATAAGACATATGTGGGTGATTATGCCAATCTAAATTGTATGAATTAGAAAAAGGATTATTGTTCGGGTTGGTCCAGGCTGCATTCGTATCAGCGACAACTATCTCATTGCCCGAATATTCATATTATGAAGGGTCATGTCCTATTGCTAAGACTTCTCTAGGGGCTGACTGACTTAGATTAATGAATTTGTCAAGTTTCTATCCTAATACGGCTACTTGCGACCTCACATCATCACCTCTTTCCACTTCGAAAAGACCTTCATATTTCCTACTGACTTCCTCTCTAGCAATAATTTTAGACTCATGTTGAAGCGAGTTATCGGTCACATTATCAAATAGCCTCAAGACTTTTTCTACTGGCTTCAGTGTAAACTAACCTCCCACTACTACATCTATCGAATTTTTGTGAGTCTCGCCTAGTCCAAGATAGAAGTTACGCATTATATCATGCTCAACAAATTTGTGATGGGGACACTTTCGCAAAATCTCATTGAATCTATCCCATACATCATGAAATTGTTCACCGAGTAACTCTCTAAAGTGGGTAATTGCATGTTGCGCCTCATGGGTTCTACCTATCGAAAAGTATTTTTCTAAAAATTCAGCTTTTAGGTTTTCCCAATTGATTTTTATCACCCTATCCAAGTTAATATACCATCTTTATAGATTTTTCTCTTAAGGAAAAGGGAAATAATCACGCACGCAACGCATGAGTGCCTAGATTCTAAATTTTCACAGTCGAATCCATCTCCATGGATTTGTCAACATACTGATACGGATCCTTATTCTTGAGTCATAGAACTTGGGCAACATGTTTATAACACTAGATTTGATCTCATAGTGTTTAACCCCCTCATCTTCTGGAAATTCGACATACAATTCATGAGCAGAAGGTGCATAGTACCCCTTCAAAGACGTAGCTGAGGCTCATCGCGTATCTGCATTGCGGTTTGCTATCCTCTCAAAATCCAACTTCTTTCGAAGCTCATCTATTCTCTTAGCTCTACGATTCTTACGAAAAGTTATTTTGATCTCATGATCAAAATGTGCTAATTCAGTGTCGGGATCGAAAGGAGATTGCCAATTGCTCATGCATAAGGCAAATTTTTAGTTCTAAAAATAAAATTATCTACTTCTAAACTATTCTAATTATTAACAGAAAATAAAGGTAGAAATATCCGTAAAATGAAGCTATACTAAAACTCACAAGTGGTCCAACGACGCAATCTTCACTGCTCCGCTAATTCCCTTCGTGCTTTTTAGTGTACCTGTCAATCACACAAAAATTCCAACTTTAAGTACACTACAATAACTCAATTCTACTAATCTACTAAAGTTAAGAATATTGCTAAGTCCCCGGCAATGGCGCCAAAAACTTGATGCACGTCAATAGGGGTTAAAAATAATACTTAAGAACAGACCCTGATGATGATAAGGTTTTACCTATCGCAAGCGCACGAATCGTATTGTAGTATAGTTCAGCTTGAGAAAGGGAATATTGATCCCATAGAGACTTGGATTTATTCACTCTAGTAATCTAAAAGTACTTAATTATATTTTTAAAAGGTTTTGATTGGTTTGAGATCTATAACTAATAAGACTAACTAAAAACCGTATTTAAATTGTGTTTGTGATTTAGAGTAGAGAAAAACTAGGGTTTTCACACTCCACCACTAACCACATAATATAGTTATTTACTTGCTCAATTACAAGAGGGCTATTCATCACCGTGAATCAGACTGTACCACAAATAGTCGAATACGTCCCAAAAAGGATACCATTCACCGGATTCCTACAACTTATCTCCGAACATAGTGTGATTAGTATATGTCATCTACTTTACTATAATCTACTCATACAACATAAATTTAAACTACATCATGTTTATATAACCTCGCCGAGGCATTACCTGTGTAAATATAGGGTTTCAGGTGTGAAAATCATTGTGTAAAAAATCATGATATATTGGAGAACACCAGATAAACATGATTTGTTGAGATAATGCATTCATTCAATCTAAGACAAGAATAAAATAAATATAGAACCCCTTATCATAAATTACTACGGTCATTGATCTACACAATCATCACATGTGTGGTCTTCAGTTTTCCCTCGTTACAATTTAAACAAATAAATTACAACATGACTTGGCTAGGGTTTTGCTAGAAAACTCTAGATATCGGTTTATTTGGTCATGGTAGGAGGAGACTGCATCATTGATGTAGAAATGCCCTTCATGATCTTTTGCTCTGGATCTGTAGGTTTTGAATGGCTCATTTCTTCGAAAGATGTGAATCTCTTGAGATAGTGCTCTGGAAATTATGTAATTGGAAGCTCCTTAGGTATGGTCCAGATCTTGGTATTTATAGAAATGATTGAGAAGAATCCTGTTTATATTGAACTTATCCATTTTGGAGTAGGATTCCTCTTTGATGTGTCTCTCCTCAATTTAGAGTCAAACCCTTCAATCTGATGTAAAATACACCTTATACATGTGTTTTAGCGTAGGGGTTACTACGCTTGAGCGTAGCTCCAAGCGTTGACCAATTTCCTTAAACATAGCTTAAGCGTAGTTTTAATGATTCTAGCCACTTTTAGCTACTATATGAGTAACTCAAGCATAGTAAAATTATGGAAACCACTTTTTCTAATTATTGTTCCGTTAGAACCCCCTCGACTCCATTGGTATGTTTCTCAAAGTTTCGGCTCCGAAAAATATCGCTTTTGCCTTTCGGGAGACACTTTTTGTTTGAAAACTCCTTTTTTGCTCTCTTCTTGGATAGACACAAGTACATCCTTGGTTAATTCACCAAATTTAGCTCATTTTGCTTCATTAAGCTCCTGAAACACGTCTAGACATGTAAACCACATAAAAATACCAAATAATGGAATGATAAAATGTAACAATAGCAAGTTAGGGGCCTAGAATGGACAACATTCGACACCTATCACAAGTTACGCCAACAAGGACACTGGGTCCCAAGAGGGGGAGATTGTGATATCCCACATCGCCTGGGTATAGAAATGGTGATGTGCTTATATGTGCTTGTGTGTTTTCAATTAGTATGAGCTCTTTTGGGCAAAGTCCAAGACCAAAACCGTGCGGGCTAGACTCAAAGCGTACAATATCATATCACGTGTTGAAGCGTGGTGTTACATAATTATTCAACATTCTTTCGTTAAAGCAAATAAGGCATAACTTCTATCAAATTAGGAACAACTAACACATTATATGTCTATCAACTTTAATTTAGGCTTCGTTTAGATGGGTAGGAGAGAAAAGAAAAGAAATGACAACATTAGTTATGTAAGAAAAGAAAAGAAAGAAATGATAGCAATATTTTAAATTTATGTTTGGATTGATTATAAAGGAAAAGAAATAAAATGATATCATGTTTGTTCGGTTAAACTAAATGAGAGAAAAGAAAATAAAGGATAATAATCAAATTACTATTATATCCTTTAATTAATAAAGTTGGTCTTTTAATTATAAAGGATAATTTTGTCATTTTAATACTTAAGTTGTTATCCTTTCTTTTCTCTCCAAATCTTCTCATTTTTGGAGGGATAACAACCATGAGTTTTGTAGTTATAACAAATGTACTACTATCATTTCTTTTCTTTCTTTTCCAATTCCTTTCAAATCACTACTACCAAACGAAGCCTTAAAATAAATGAAATCGTTACAATAAATCAAACAATATCCTGAGAGATATAGGTTACGTTTGGGAACACTGTTTTTTTTTTGGGAACCAAAAAACAAGAACATTTTCTTATTCTTGTCTTATTTTTCTCATCCAAAAAACAAGAACAAAAATATGTTTGGGGAAAAATATATATATTTGTTTTTTCTCTCTCTCTCTTCTCTATCTACTTCATATCTCTACAATACACACACATATACAGAGTCTTCTCTTCTCTCTCTACTTCCTCTCTTTACAATACACACAGAGTCTTCTCTCTCTACTTTCTCTCTCTACAATACATATACACACATACAATATACATACTTCTGCAGATCTCCATTTTTTGGGGGTGGTGTCGATTAGGTTTGTGGTGGTGGTCGAAGGTTTGTGGGTGGTGGTTGAAGGGGGTTTGGGGGTGGTGGTCGAAGGGGTTGTGGTGGTATGGTGGTGGTCGAAGGGGTAATGATGGTGGTGGTCGATTAGGTTTGTGAGTAGTGGTCGAAGGGGGTTTGATGGTGGTGGTCAATTAGGTTTATGGTGGTGGTGATGGTGGTGGTCGATTTTTTGCAGATCTCCATTTTTTTAACAAAATTCAAGCTGAGAACAAAAGAACACCATTTTAGTGTTCTCACATTTTCAGCACTGTGCAAAGTAAGTGTTTTCATTTTGATAACAAAATGAATAGTGATTTGGCCTCCCAAACAGGTTTTGTTCTTTAAACAGTGCTAAAATAACAAAAACATGTTATCCAAACAGACCCATAATGTTGATTTACTTGAATTTGTATCAATATTTATGTCAAAATAATTAAAAAATACTATAGTTAAAATAAATTTTTATTAACTTAATATAAAATACTATAGTTAAAAATAATTATTAACATAAAAATATTTATGTTGGTTTATTGTTGTTGCATAATTTGAAAGAAATATTCAA
This sequence comes from Cornus suecica, assembly GCA_963922005.1. Taxonomy (NCBI): domain Eukaryota; kingdom Viridiplantae; phylum Streptophyta; class Magnoliopsida; order Cornales; family Cornaceae; genus Cornus; species Cornus suecica. Next base: position 34,052,321 of record OY998243.1, on the reverse strand, counting down.
TTTATAGTTTTATATAGTGGGGGGTATATTGATAAAAATTATCTTTCCTTTCCCTACAACCAAATAAAACTTGGAAGAGAAACATTTTCTTAATAAGGATTGCATTATCCATTTTCCTCCCCTTTTCTTCCATTTATTTTTCCAATCCTCCAACCAAACGGACCCTAAGGATACCATTACGAAAAATAAAAGAGTTAATCCCACTTTCAAAAATAAAACGGTAAATACCATTCGGGGAAAAAAATACCATAATTTTTTTCATCTATACACAATTTCAGACAAATACATACACTTAAACCTTCTGCTTCGATTCTTTTGATTTGATTTTCTTTTTATATATTTTTTTCCCACTCGCCTTCTTCAACCTTGAATTCTTCAGGAATGAAAAGTATATACAACAGAGACATTATCACTTTCTCTCTATAGAAAATCGAATTCACACCTGTATGTATAGGTGTATATATAGGTTTAGATAGAGAGAATCAAATTCAAATCTATCCAAATATATATATACATGTATTTGTGTGAATTTGTATATTTATGAAAAAAAATAGGATTAGGATTTTGTGAAAGGAATGAATGAGTGTTTTTTAGTTACAAAAATGTGTAGTGTTGTAACTTTACCTTGGTCCCTAAAGAAGAATTAGGGCATGTTTGAAAAGTGGTCTGGTCTGATTTGGTTTGGCTGGATTGGTCTGGGTTAGTTTTGTTTGATCTTGTGTGGTCTGGTTTGGTTTTGGTGTTGATTGAAATTTTGTTTGATAAATGGTCTGGTCTGAAAAAATTAAAACCAAACCATGTTTGGAAAACTGTCTGCTTCCAATAAGTGGTCTATTCTAAAACTGATTGATTAAAATATTTGATATAGTATTTATATTCTAATAAAGACTATTATATATATAAAAACATTCAACTATATATTTTATGAAGTATAAAATTCGATATACTTATATATAAAAGAAAAAATAATATAAAATGATAAATATATATATATATATATATATAATATATAAAATACCAAATGATGATATCAACTTTGAAAAATCAAATATAAAATTCCAAAAATGTATAAAATTCGAATAAATTATATAACATTCAAATATATATATAGAATGTCAATAAAATATATCAAATTTTAAAAAATAAATTGTATTCAATAATATATAGAATTCGAAAAGAACAAAATAATTATTCGGCTCAAATATACAAATTACAATAAAATATACCATAAAGAATATTCAAAATTACAAAATTTCAAATATGTATAAATTTTGAAATAATTATATATATTCCAAAAATATGTAAATTCTTTTTAAAAATGTATACAAACACTCCAAGCAGACAACTTAAATTTTAGTACTTTTTTTTTTCTTCTTAAAAGAATTATTTTGATACTTTGCATGAATTTATGTATATTATTTGAAAATTGTTAAGTTTGACATTACATTTTTTCAAAAAAATTATAACAAGCCACATAAATACAAATTTATTAATATGGGGCATACCCCATGGATACAAATTCTTGAAAATCACAGGTCCACATCTTTAAATATCACCAACATACTACATGCCCAATTCAAAACAAGTATTGCCTCTAACGAGTTGTGTGCATTTCAAATACGACCCGTGTATCGAAAAATCTCATTAGCAATATCATTACGCACTATGTTCATTGCATTGTGACGTGAATTTGATGTAGTATTGGCATGCCTATGTTCCGCATCGATTTCAACATCATCAGTTTCGACTTGCTGAAAAAAATAATCCAACATGGACTGCATCCTAATAAAATTGTGAAGCGCACAACAAGCAGTCACAATTTTTACCTGTGTTTCGAACTTATATCCAGGCATCTGTTTCAGTATACTGAACCTCATCTTCAGCAATCCGAAACATCGTTCAATGGCATTTCTCAATGCAGAATGCTTGTAATTAAACGATTCCTCTTTGTTGCGTGGATTTCTACCGCTCCTACGGAAGTCTTGCAAGTGGTATCGATGACCCCGATTTGGTGCCAAAAAACCGGGGCGATTTGCGTAACCAGAATCTACTCGAAAATATTTGTCTGCATTGATTAGACAAACAATAAATTAAAGAAAAATTGGCTTCAAATACATGAATCATGTATTGTACGCATGCTATACTGTTATTTGCAAAATACCTTTTGGTGGATATGGAAATCCAAGCGTTTGGTCTACCAAACACTCATTCAGAATCCGCGAATCATTTGCAGATCCTTCCCAACCTGCTAGGACAAATGTGAATTTTAGATCGAAAGAACACACTGCCATGATATTTTAGCTCGTATCACCTTTTCTTAAACGAAATGTTGTTTGGTGCTGCACAGGGAGTTGTGCATGGACGTGGGTGCCATTTATTGCACACATACAATTTTTAAAGAAGGGCCAAAATTTAGGATTTTCCCTGATTTCAATTGGGATAACATTGAAATCCGGTGGAACAATAATTTCTGCGGCCAGGAGTTGAACACAATATAGCACATTATGGAAGTATTGGCTAATCGTAAATGTTAAGTGCTGAAATCTTTCCGCTGTCATCCGATTTCTGATATTATGCGATAAAGTTAATAAGAAAATACCTACTTGTTCCGGTACAGTTAAATCTCTCGAAGGTTGAAGCCCTAATAGTTTTAGTTTCTCACATAATTCAATGAAAATAGGGGAGAAAGCCGAAATTTTTTGTACCAACGTGTTTCGTTGTTGAGGATCTCAATTATGTAATTGTGATCACTTAAGGCTGAATTTCTACATGGAACCGGGTTCCCCTATGTCTCATCCAGAAACTTGAAGATTTGATGCATGATCGAAATACTAGCTTCCAATGTCTCATCCGCCTGGAGCAAGTGATGCACCGGTAAACGGTTGTCCATGTTTCAATTACTGTGGAAAAAATCATAAAAAAATACATAAAAATCATATAATTTGTCATAAATTTTTTAATTTATATATTTTGTTTTGAATTTCATACATTTCTCAAATGTTATATATTTTTGGAGTTTTATATTTTTTTCTACTTTTATATATATATTTCAAAATTGATAATTTCTTTTAATTTTATATATTATGTTTTAAATTTTATACATTTTTTTTAATTTGGGGTAATTATTTCAAATGTTATATATTTTTTTAATTTTATATTTTTTTCTACTTTTACATATTTTTTTCAAATTTCACAAAATCTTTTAATTTTATATATTTTTTAAATTTTATACATTTTTTTAATTTGGTGTAATTATTTCAAATTATATATATAAATTAATTTTATATTTTTTTCAACTTTTATATAAATGTTTTAAATTTTTTAATTTCATTTAATTTATATATACATGTACATCAATTTTATACATTTTTCTAATTTGGAGTAATTATTTCAAATGTTATATATATTTTTTTGAATTTTATATTTTATCTACTTTGATATTTATTTTTTAAATGATTAAAAAATCTAACAAAATTCTTGTATTGTTATATATAATTTCTAGAAAATGTCAAAAATATCATTATATATATAAATATATATATTAAAAAATTAGTAATCATTTTAAAAGACATAATAATAAATAACTTTCTACAAAAAAATCACATTACAATAATAGTTACAAATATATACATACCTGAAATAAATGAAGGAATTATGGATGACACACTGCACACAAATTCTATCCCTTCTGGTATGTGTGAGAAACATATATGTGAACACACTTGAATGATGTTGGTTTTTTTCTATCCCTTCCGATATGTGTGAGAAACATATATGAGGTTACTTGAATGTTGAATGTTGGTTTTATAGCCAACTCTATACAAATGGCAAAGCAAACATGTGAGTCCAATTTATTGAGTCATATCTAATTTTCAAATCTGCCATTATATTTGTTGTATCATTGCAAATATTCTCTATATAGGTTGTACACAAATGTCATGTTTCCTCTGTGCATATAGGACGAGCATTTGTATAGGCAATGCCATGCTTCCTCTATGCATATAGGACTCACATATGTACAGGCACAATGCCATCTGTGCATATAGGACGAGTATGGACTTCAGTACTTTGGACAAACAATGAGCAACATAACCTTCTTCTTTTTTTTACAACCTTTTTCAATATAGGCTGTACAAACATGTGAGTCCAAAATGTGGCACATCACATGCTAGTCCAAATTGTGGCACATTAATAAACATGTGAGTCCAAAATGTGTATTCTTTGCAAATGTCCCAAAAATGTAAAAAATGTCCACAAAATTAAAAATAACATGTCCATATTCCAAATTAAAAACATAGTTTGTTGTTTAGGAAAACATACACACGAATTCAAATTAAAACATCGTCCATAATTAAAAAGACATAAAATTAAACAGTCTGACATGAACGAACACTCACATAACATAAAATAAATACTACTTCAAATACCTAATGAATGCCCTCCGATCCTCATCATTCACTGCCAAAACAAATTCCTTCCACTCCAAATCCGCCTTAAGGACGGCAAGCACCTTGAAGTAAAGGGGCTCTTCCAACTCCATTTTACGCAAGAGAACATTACATTCAATAAGCATCTGAGCCTTATGGTTCTTTCTGTAACGGGATGGAGAGGATGCCACTTCCTCTTTGGGTGTCGAATATGATGTTTGAGTTGTTTCTGATTGCACCTTCATTGCTGCAACGACTTTATCAGTATTTTGGGTGCTAACGGAACTCACCTTTTCAAGTGCACGTTCAATAATTAAAGCAACTTCCGCACTGACCGATCCTTTTTTAGCTTTCTTATGAACAAGTCTGGGAGAAGGGGTGAACTCACCAACATCCTCACTATCGACATCCAAGTCAGTGTAATATGGTAAAGGACAAGAGGATGAATCATTACGTGATGGAGGTACCCTTGCCGAAGACTGAACATATATCCCTGTGGCAACTCCCCCCCTAAATATGCCATCTAAAGTAGGGTAATAAGGAAAACTTTTCTTCTTGAATTTCTTTAGATCCTACGAAATACAGGTCATTATAATTACAATAAATGTACATAACAGTTAAATGAAAATTTATACAAACATTTCGAGCACCTTTTTACATGCGCACACACACACATGTATATATATATATAGGTACCTATATAGGTTACTGGCACACCTTGAAATTCCCTCTTATTTTCCTCCTAATATTGTAAGTCACTAAAATACCCTAGAGGGGGGGTGAATAGGGTTTTAAAAATAATTTCTAACTCTTTTTAATTCTTACTAGAACATGCAACAAGGTTCAATAATAATTTATAAGGTAAATATGTAATGAGTAATTTTACTTAATTTCAACAAGCTATTTACCACACTATAAATTAAGCATGCATGAACATAAAGTAAGGAGATAGAGATAGGGAAATTGACACCGTGATTTTTACGAGGTTCGGTAACTCCTACTCCTCGGCTCAAAGAATCCCCTTCCTTGAGACATTCCCGATTCTCACACTATGGCTCTTCCTTCAATAGGTGGAATAGCAAAACCTTTACAAAATAGCTAACTAGCTCTTCACACAATCAAGAGAACAATCCTCCCTTGATACAATGGGTTTCACTCACCCAAGATCACAAATTTATGTATGTAATCAATATATCACTCAAGAAACAAAAACACTCAAAACCCTAAGGTTTTTATGGAAGATAGATCAATATAAGCTCAAGTGTTTTTAGGTGATATTTCAAGAACTCAAGATATATATATTCTCACAATATATTTTCAATAAGAGAATAAGCACAAAGCTTGAGTTTAAATCTTCAAAATGATAGGAATGAAAAATGAGATTTTGATCTTTCTTGCTATCAAAAATTTTCCAAAAAGTGCTTGAGAGAAAATAGTAGATGAATGAATTTTCAGAAAAATTTCTCACACAAGAACCTTGGCAGTTTTAATCCATATCTCTTTCTTTATATAGTGTAACACTAGGGTTTGGAGAGTGTATCTCACCCTAGACAATATGGAGAGTAGGACCTGAAAATCTGCAAGCAAAATCATTTCTTTTTGGGCAAAAATATTGTTTAGAAATACTTTTCCTTAAAATCCTGAAGCACCCAGTCGACTGCCTCCATGCTTAGATTTAAAATATTTTTCCCAACCACTAGGGTCAGTCGACTGCCTCAAGAAGGCCAGTCGACTGCCTCATGAGTCAGTCGACTGCCTTGGATAGGCCAGTCGACTGCCTCAGGCAATCAAAAATGTTCGAAACTCTCTGGTTCAGTCAGTCGGCTGGGTCTTTAACTGCCAGTCGACTGGTCACAGTCAGTCGACTGCCTTGCACAGGCCAGTCGACTGCCTCATGCAATCAAAATGTTTTATAGCTCACTAGTTCATCCAGTCGGCTGGGTCCTTAACGGCCAGTCGACTGGGTCACAGTCAGTCGGCTGCCATTTCATGGCCAGTCAACTGGGTGACTCCAAGAATTGTTTTCAAGGTCCATTTTTGATCCGTTTGAGTTCGTTTGATTTATTACTTGAGCTTATAAGACCAATCAACACATAAGATACCTTGTTACAATATTCTCATCCCGACCTATCTACCCCAGGTCTTGAGTCCAGCTTTTGTTCTTTCTTTGATCTTTTTGTCCTTCTTCGAGTTTGCGCTTGAGTTTCCTTATCGCTTGTTATTTTAGCGATCTTCCCGAATCATTTACCTGTACTTGTTGAAACACTTAGCTCAAAGCCATATTAGTACCAAACACGGTTTTGAATGTTTTGTTAATATCAAAATAAGATTTATTGCTTGAAATAGAATTTCAAAGCCAACAATCTCCCCCTTTTTGATGTTGACAAAACATTTCGTGTTTGCGCATAAATGGTGAAGTATCAAGTGATACTCCCCCTCAATGTGTGCATCATTCATTTTTATTTGCATGCTCCCCCTTAGAAAATAAATTTTGCAATTTGATATTCATTTACGTAATGCATGGAGAGTTAATAGAAACAACATATTTCAATTCATAATTTGCGAGTTCGGTACATGTTGTTTTACTACTACACATTGCAAAATGATAAAGCATAGAAATGAAACGAAGCGTGGACAACAAACATAAAACATAGGTAACGTCCTATTACACAAAATAGACCTATGGCCAACACAAATACCCTAATACATTCTCCCCCTTTGACAACATCAAAAAGGCGGAGGGTCACGACGGAAGGCGTCCATGGCAGTGGCGATGCGGTCAATCTTGTCCTCAAGACGCTTCATATCCTCGGCCGTCTTCCTCTGGACCTCCTCATTGCGCTTTTGGGCCTCTTCATTGCGCTTTACGATTTCCAAGATTTGGGTAAGAGTTTTGGGATTTCCCCCGAACCCAAAATCTGGAATATCGAAATCGCTACCAAGAGATGGAAAAGAAGAAGTCGGAGCATCCGGACGAGGTGCCTCGGGACGCGGAACATCATGACGAGGAACAGATAGACCAGCCTGGTCCGCAGGAGGGGCATCCCTAAGTGAGACCAACACTCCATCCGCATTCTTACCGATATGCATATGCTTGAGATGAGTGCGATCCAGAAAAATTGGATTATGCTCCGTAGGCTCGTCAGCAAGTGGCACACCCTCCCGACAGAGAAGATAGGATAAATGGGTAGGAAAAATAAGAGCGCATTTCTTCTTGTGGCACTCGAGGATTGCCGAAATGAAGAGGAAGGAAAGATTGACCTTCCGACCGGTCATGACACAGTAGACAAAGAAAGCTTCCATAATCGACACAAGACTCCGGCTACCAGACTTGGGCAAAATGGAATACGTGATAATATTGTGCACAAGTCTAGCCTTGGGAGTAAGCGAAGAAGAGGGAAACTCAGCAATGGCAGTGGTGGTTTTATTCACTCAAATTGCCCGAACTGCTTCGAGAGGATCGAAATCACTCGAAGAGTACCAAATAGATGGGCAGTAATAGGTGATACCGAAAAATAGTATTGATTACTGCTTCGGTGAACTCAACAGAGACGCCTCCAACATCGGAGTAAAGTGCGCGGGTGGGAGGACTCGGTTGTGAAGGATTGAGCATATTTGTATAAAATGCTTTAACGGCGCGCGGATAATGTAGAACATCAAGGGAAACAAATAAATCCCAACCCATATTGTGAAAAAGATTGAATGTATGCCAATCTCTTCGCACAAGGGTTGAGTCACAATGCGACTCCGAGCAATCTTTCGATGAATGAATTGAGTTTCAAAGCGACGAACACTGTCTTCATCACCGAGAAGAACAGTCAGAGACATCGGACCAGATTCAGATTCGGAATCAGGGTCCTCATGAACAGGAGACAGAGGTGGATGAGGTGCAGCCGAAGAGCTTCCACCCTTACGGGCGCGTTTCTTGAGGCGCACGACATTAGGAGCCATGAGAGAGATGAGAACCAAGATAATGGAAAACATTTTGAGAAGAGAAACGAAGAGAAATGATGAAATCAGAGAGTGAGAAGTGAAACTGAAAGAAAATATATATGGAGATATATATGGAGATAGATAACTTAAAAAAAAGAGGGGAATGGTGATGATGGAGGAGAGGATCGTGGTGAAGTGGAAAAGTGGTTTAAAGATGAGTAAATGGCGTGAAGGAGAGAAGAAATGGGAGAGATCGTGGAGAGAGTGGAGAGAAAGAAGAAATAAAAACAAGGTTCGCGCAGAGGCAGTCGACTGGCCATATGGAGACAGTCGACTGGCTCATGACCCAGTCGACTGGCCATATGGAGACAGTCGACTGGCTCATGACCCAGTCGACTGGCTAATGGAAGCAGTCGACTGGCTGAAGATCGTTAAAAACACAAAAACTCACTGGTTGATCCAGTCGACTGGCCGTATATGAGGCAGTCGACTGGCCCTCAAAAACATTTTGAAAAATTTTAAAATTTGAAAGCCGAGAATGTGGAAAAGAATTTGTGAAAATTAACTGATGACTTCAAAAACCATGGCCATTCCTAATTCCCTACGAATTTTTGAAAATGATTCGTCCGAGAGGGGTTTAGTAAAAATATCCGCCAATTGATTCTTAGTGTCAATAAAAACCAGTTCAACGTCGCCTCTAGCTACGTGATCCCGTAAAAAATGATGCATAATCTCTATGTGCTTTGTGCGAGAGTGTTGAATAGGATTCTTTGATACAAATAGCACTAGTGTTATCACATTTAATAGGTACACGATTGAAAACAAGTCCAAAATCAAGTAATTGTTGCTTAATGTAAAGAGTTTGAGCACAACTACTACCGGCCGCAACGTATTCGGCTTCAGCCGTAGACAAGGCAACCGAATTTTGTTTTTTACTTGACCATGAAACTAACGAGTGACCTAGAAAATGACATGTACCACTTGTGCTTTTCCTATCTACTTTACAACCCGCAAAATCGGCATCCGAATAACTCGTGAGATCAAGTGAAGTACCACTTGGATACCAAAGCCCTAAGTTAATCGTCCCATTAAGATAGCGAAAAATACGTTTTACGGCTAGCAAGTGAGATTCTTTAGGACAAGATTGAAAGCAAGCACATAAGCATACACTAAACATAATATCCGGTCTACTAGCAGTTAAATAAAGTAAACTTCCTATCATGCCTCTATATTTAGTAATATCAACACATTTTCCATTTTCATCTTTATCGAGTTTAATAGAGGTACTCATAGGAGTAATGGCATGTTTGGCTTCCTCCATACCAAATTGCTTTAGCAAATCTTTAGTATACTTAGATTGGCTAACAAATAAGCCATCCAACCTTTGCTTGATTTGCAACCCTAAGAAGAAGTTCAACTCACCCATCATACTCATTTCAAATTCGTTTTGCATGTTAGATGCAAAATCCTTGCAAAGGGAAGTATTTGTTGATCCGAATATAATGTCGTCAACATATATTTGGATAATCAACAAATCATTCTTGACAGTTTTTGTAAATAGAGTGGTGTCAACTTTGCCTTTAGAGAAACCTTTTTGAAGTAGAAAATCACTAAGCAGTTCATACCAAGCTCTAGGATCTTGCTTTAACCCGTACAAGGCTTTAGATAATTTGTAAACATGATTTGGAAAACGTTCATTTTCAAAGCCGGGTGGTTGCTTCACATACACTTCTTCATCTATAGTTCCATTTAGAAAAGCACTTTTGACATCCATTTGATAGAGAATGAAATTTCTAGATGATGCAAATGCAAGAAGCATTCTAATTGCTTCTAATCTAGCTACGGGTGCAAAGGTTTCATCATAGTCAATGCCTTCCTCTTGATTGTAACCTTGAGCTACCAATCTTGCTTTATTTCAAATAATCATTTCATTTTCATCCTTTTTATTTCGAAAAACCCATTTAGTGCCTATTATAGTTTGATGTGTGGGTTGAGGGACTAAATGCCAAACTTGATTGCATTCAAATTGATTTAGTTCCTCTTGCATAGCCATAATCCAAGAATCATCACATTGAGCTTCGTGGAAGTTCTTGGGTTCAATATTGGACACAAAAGCCATGTGGTTGCATAAGTCTCTAAGTTGAGATCTTGTGCTAACACCTTGTGAAGGGTTTCCTATGACTTGGTCAAGAGGATGGTTGTGCACAATCCTCCAAGATTTAGGAATTGAGCAAGTCAAGTCATCATTTGATTGATTTCCAACTTTACTCTTATCCATTTGCCTACTTGACGAGTTGGAGAAATTGAGATTATTGAAACTATCCTCAATCCCTACAACTTCATCATCATCTAGGTCAACTTTAGGTGAGGGTAGAGGTGGTGATTCATCAAAAACAACATGGATAGACTCTACCATGGTTAAAGTCCTTTTGTTTAAGACTTTAAAGGCTCTACTTGTTGAGGAATAACCTAAGAAAATTGCTTCATCCGATTTTGAGTCAAATTTTCCCAAATTATCTTTATCATTTAAAACAAAACCTTTACAACCAAACACCTTGAAATAACCAATATTGGGTTTCCGACCATTCCACAACTCATACGGAGTTTTACCCAATTTGATTCGAATGATAACTCTATTTATGACATGACAAATGGTATTTATCGCTTCCGCCCAAAGACTTCGGGGAAGGTTGTGTTCATTTAACATAGTTCTAGCCATTTATTGTAAAGATCTATTTTTCCTTTCAACTACCCCATTTTGTTGAGGAGATCTTGGAGCCGAGAGATCATGAGATACACCAAATTCATCACATAATTTCTCTAGATCTTGATTGTCAAATTCTCTACCCCTATCACTTCTAATTTTCTTGATTTTCAAATCTTTTTCATTTTGAATGACTCTATAAAATTTATCTAGAATGGAGTGAGTTTCATTTTTATGAGCAAGAAAGTAAACCCAAGTAAATCTAGAGTAGTCATCTACTATAACAAGTACATAGAGTTTCCCGGCTAAGCTAGCCGTTCTTTCCGGACCAAAGAGGTCCATATGAAGTAACTCTAAGGGTCGAGAAGTGGTGATATCTTTCTTTCTCTTGAAAGAAGATTTCACTTGCTTACCTATTTGACATGCACTACATATTTTATCTTTTGAAAAATTAGTCTTCGGGAGGCCTTTGACTAATTCATTTTTAGACAAACGTTGAATGAGGTCCATACTAGCATGTCCTAAGCGTCTATGCCATAACCAACTATTTTCACTCGATGTGACAAAACACTTAACATCTTGTTCATTTAATTCACATAGCAACATAGTATATAAATTTCCGTTTCTCTTTGCATTGAACAATTGTTTTCCATCTTTCTCAACTATGCATACATTTGACCTAAAGATAACATCATAACCTTTGTCACAAAGTTGGCTAATACTAAACAAGTTATGCTTCAAACCATCAACTAAAAGTACGTTATCTATAGCTAGAGAAGAAGATATACCAATGGATCTAATTCCAACAATTTTGCCTTGTGAGTTGTCTCCAAAAGTAACACTTCCTCCTTCATAAGATTTTAGGAACATGAATTTTGATTTGTCTCCCGTCATGTGCCTTGAACATCCGCTATCAAGGAACCATCTTTCTTTTGAGGCGGACTTCAAGCATACCTACAACACAATGTTACGTGACTTTTATTGGTACCCAATCTATTTTGGGTCCATTATGGTTAGATAGAAATGCAATAGTTCCTTTAGGAACCTAAAATGATTTTGTTACCAAATTTTATTTTGCACGTAGAGATTCAATGGTTCCTTTTGGAACCCAAAACATTTTTGAGATAATTTTCTTCTTCTTTCTTAGAAAACATGCATTTGCTTTGTGACCTCTTTTCTTGCAATAGTAGCATGAAACATGATTGTGATCAATAGAAGTTGAGAATGAAGATTATTTTGAAAAAGTATGCTTCAATGATTTTCTTTTCTTCAATAAAAGTGCATCTTTGTTGAATGCATCATATCCTAAGCCGCATTTGTCAAAAGAGTTTCTTTGTCTTCCTAGCATGATGCTCAAGTTTTCTTTTCCTTTTGTGAATTTTGCTAAGATGTTTATTTGATCATCGATAGTCCTTTTTAATAAACTGTTTTCCTCTTCTATATTCATACTTTTGTCATTTTTAGCATTTACATTAACTATGGTGTGACAAGTAGAATTACATGAAAATTTAGACTTCTTGAGCAAACTATGTTTCTTAGCTAGTTTTTCGAACTCACCATACAAATTTTCAAATGCATCTTGTAATTCATTGTGAGAAAATAAAATCTCATCATATGACAAAATGGAATTATCTAATGCATGTAAATTTAAATGTACCTCATCTTCATTTGCCATTAGGCAAAGATTTGCAATTTCCTCACCATTCTCTTCCTCATCCGAATCACAAAAGTCATAATCATCCCATGTTGCATTCATGGCCATTTTGTTTGGCCTTTTCTCGTTCTCCTTTTTGGGCTTGAAACACTCATTTCTATAGTGCCCCGATTTACCACAATTGAAGCAAGTAATAGACTCCTTCTTGATTGTCTCTCCTCTTGTTTCATTGCTCTTTAAGAAACCTCCGACCTTTAGCCTTCTTTCGTTGAAGAAAACTCTTGAATTGTTGAGTGATCAGGGCAATGTCTTCATCAACCTCTTCTTCGATTCTCTCATTTGCTTCACTTTTAGTTGAAGCTTGCAAGGCTATACCTTTTCTAGGCTTGGCGTCTTCTTCACGAGATTTTAAGGTAATTTCCCAAGTAAGGAGTGACCCGAAAATCTCATCAAGACTCATAGTGCTAAGATCATGTGCTTCTTTAATAGCTGTCACCTTCGCATCCCATTTGACCGGAAGGCTTCTAAGGACTTTGCGTGTCGCATCGGATCTAGGAACAATTCTACCAAGATGTTTTAGTCCATTCAAAATATTAGTAAACCGAGACATCATAGAATTCATATTTTCATCTTCCTTCATGGCAAATAATTCATATTCATGCATAAGTATATCAATTTTAGATTCTCTAACTTGAGTAGTTCCTTCATAAGTAACTTCAAGTTTATCCCACATTTCTTTGGCCGTGGAGCAAGTAGAGACTCGATTAAATTCATTTGGACTTAAGGCACAATTTAGATTAACCTTAGCTTTGGCATTAAATGACATAAGTCTACGCTCATCATTATCCCATTCGTTGGGCAATTTGGGAATAGTTTTTCCATCAACTACTTTGGTAATAGTAAAAGGTCCATCAACAATAACTAGCCAAATTTGATAATCAATAGCTTGAAGAAAGTCAATCATTCTAGTCTTCCAATAACTATAGTTTGAACCATCAAACCATGGGGGCCTATTGTTTGATTGTCCTTCTACATGAGTGACTATGTTTGAGGCCATGATCGTTCTCTAAGACGGTTAAGTCTAAAACAAGTAGAGATTAGGCTCTGATACCAATTTTAAGTCACTAAAATACCCTAGGGGGGGGGGGTGAATAGGGTTTTAAAAATAATTTCTAACTCTTTTTAATTCTTACTAGAACATGCAACAAGGTTCAATAATAATTTACAAGGTAAATATGTAATGAGTAATTTTACTTAATTTCAACAAGCTATTTACCACACTATAAATTAAACATGCATGAACATAAAGTAAAGAGATAGAGATAGAGAAATTGAAACCGTGATTTTTACGAGGTTCGGTAACTCCTACTCCTCGGCTCAAAGAATCCCCTTCCTTGAGACTTTCTCGATCCTCACACTATGGTTCTTCCTTCAATAGGTGGAATAGCAAAACCTTTACAAAAGAGCTAACTATGTCTTCACACAATCAAGAGAACAATCCTCCCTTGATACAATGGGCTTCACTCACCCAAGATCACAAATTTGTGTATGTAATCAATATATCACTCAAGAAACAAAAACACTCAAAACCCTAAGGTTTTTATGGAAGATAGATCAATATAAGCTCAAGTATTTTTAGGTGATATTTCAAGAACTCAAGATATATATATTCTCACAATATATTTTCAATAAGAGAATAAGCACAAAGCTTGAGTTTAAATCTTCAAAATGATGGGAATGAAAAACGAGATTTTGATCTTTCTTGCTATCAAAAATTTTCCAGAAAGAGCTTGAGAGAAAATAGTAGATGAATGAATTTTCAGAAAAATTTCTCACACAAGAACCTTGGCATTTTTAATCCATATCTCTTTCTTTATATAGTGTAACACTAGGGTTTGGAGAGTGTATCTCACCCTAGATAATATGGAGAGTAGGACCTGAAAATCTGCAAGCAAAATCATTTCTTTTTAGGCAAAAATATTGTTTAGAAATACTTTTCCTTAAAAAATCCTGAAGCACCCAGTCGACTGCCTCCATGCTTAGATTTAAAATATTTTTCCCAACCGCTAGGGTCAGTCGACTGCCTCAAGAAGGCCAGTCGACTGCCTCATGAGTCAGTCGATTGTCTTGGATAGGCCAGTCGACTGCCTCAGGCAATCAAAAATGTTCGAAACTCTCTGGTTCAGTCAGTCGGCTGGGTCCTTAACTGCCAGTCGACTGGTCACAGTCAGTCGACTGCCTTGCACAGGCCAGTCGACTGCCTCATGCAGTCAAAATGTTTTATAGCTCACTGATTCATCCAATCGGCTGGGTCCTTAACGGCCAGTCGACTGGGTCACAGTCAGTCGGCTGCCATTTCATGGCCAGTCGACTGGGTGACTCCAATAATTGTTTTCAAGGTCCATTTTTGATCCGTTTGAGTTCGTTTGATTTATTACTTGAGCTTATAAGACCAATCAACACATAAGATACCTTGTTACAATAGTCTCACCCCGACCTATCTACCCCAGGTCTTGAGTCCAGCTTTTGTTCTTTCTTTGATCTTTTTGTCCTTCTTCGAGTTTGCGCTTGAGTTTCCTTATCGCTTGTTGCTTTAGCGATCTTCCCGAATCATTTACCTGTACTTGTTGAAACACTTAGCTCAAAGCCATATTAGTACCAAACACGGTTTTGAATGTTTTGTTAATATCAAAATAAGATTTATTGCTTGAAATAGAATTTCAAAGCCAACAAATATGTCTTATGTTCCAATTTTTCAACCTTGTTATCTTTCTCTTCTTAAATACACTACTCCTTCGATATCTATATTACTTTGCATGCACACTAAAATCGTTAGGGTGACCTAAATTATTAACCTTATAAAAAGTATAAAATCTTTGTCGGTAGTGATAAGTATTTTACTTTCACCTTAGAGAAGAGAAATGGTAAATAAATTTGTTCTTTTTATTTTTTTGTAGTTTAAATTGCGGTTCCTCTATCATAATTTTTATTTTACTTCAATAAAGGAAAAAATGCACTAATAATTTCATATGCTAATAACTCCATGCTTAAAATAACTTTGTAATATATGTGCATATTGTGGCAATGTAAACCAGAATATATATGTTTGGGTCTAAAAAGGAGAAAACAATATTTTTGAAAAGGTACATGTTGTCCAAAATAGCAGACAACTCTTGGGCTTTGAATATTATGATGGTGAACTCGAAGAGAATTGAAATAATTGTACTCACCTTAGGCAAATTCTCCCAAATTTCTTTGTCAATAATGACCATCCCAGTATTGTGATCATAGCCAGTTCTGCTATATTTCAATAATCTATCGAAAAACATCCACTCATCCCTCAAGCGTTTGTGTTTCTGCCTAATTCGATCCCTATCCCATTCAAAGCTCGTGTACTCATTCATTGCACGCCATAAATTTTCCCACGCCTTGGTAGTGAACCTATTTCCACTACAGTTACCCGCCTTGACCTCTTCTACCATTTTATCGACAAAAAATCTTGTTTGATCCTCAGGCCATTATTTCTTTTTCCCTTTGCCCTTGCCCTTATCCTGCCCCTTCCCCTTGTCATTCCCTTTCCCGTTCGACGAATCTTCCATTCCCTCCATATTCTCCACATTATCCACATCATTGTTGTCCATCTAATAATAAAATGAATAATTATTAGTTGTGAAAAAAATCACATCCATTTAAATATGCTATAGGACTTTAGATGTTATACAGTAATCCATCTTTTATCTTATTGATTTTATGCCATTGTAAATATATCTTATGTTTTGGGACATAAGATATATTGAATTCTATGAATGAAGTTATTTATCAAATAAAAACAATATCTATAAATGAAGTTGGCAAGGGCTTTTTCTTTAAGTCAAGAATCAAGATGTTGTGACGGGATGAGAGTGCAACTGATATGGCCTCCATGACACAAATTACCATGTCTAAGTTCGTTCCATATATTTTTCCTGCTCTAATTGTAACTCTAGTTTTGAAATTATTCCTGTACCTATACGAAGGAAATAATTTAGAGGAGATCTAGCTCATTTAAAAGTGCAAAGCAAATTTGAAATTCTTGTCTAATAGAGAAGAGTCTAGCTGTTATAAATAGACCTTGAATTTTTCCTGTTCTCTTTGGAGGAACAAGTTGGTTATCTTGGAAAACTTCTTTGTTTGTGCTGGTGAAGTTGTTTTTTTTTACAGCGCCCCTTTGGTGCAATGGTATAGTCTCATCCCCCAATTGGGGAGGTGAGAGGTTCGAGCCTCCTAGGAAGCATTGTGGGTGTGGTGTGTGAGTTTCTTACCATTCAAAAAAAAAGTTGTTCTTTTTTTTGTTTTTCCCTTTATTTTATACTTCCCCTACAATACTCTATAAATTAGAGATTGGCTCATTTTTTTCTTTTTATTTATTTCTTTTTTCATTGCTTTTTTCCCCCTTTTTAATTGAAGGTACGAATCCTAGGAACCTTATTTCTTTTGTGCTGGACAACACTAATTCATTTTGTTGCTAGATTGAGACATTAATGGAACTAGTATTAAACCTATGTGGGTAAAGTTTAGTGCAAATTCTGTAAAGCTCAAGTAAAAGTAAGGTTATGAATAAAACAATGATTATGTTTATTCGCAATAAACACCCAAAATTGAGAAAACCGTTGTCTCGGACATTCCCAAAACTCACTGGATTCTCAATTAAGCCAAATTCATAATTGAACCTTTTGAACCCATCTATTTAGTCCGAGTGTATATATTAACTTATCTACCACTCCCCAAAAGAAGAAGAAAGAGATTATTACCATATGGATATATGAAGCAGCAGAATCACCAATGGTGTGATAACTAAAATACTATACAGTATCTATATACTCTATAATCTATTAAAACTAGCTAATGTAGCTTAGAAAAGAAGACTGAAATTTGAAGCACCAGGGCAAAAAGAGACTGATAAAGTGGGAAAGATCGAGAGAGAGAAAAAAAAAAGAAAGGAAACAACTACATACATAGAATTACATAAAAAGAAAACTACATATATAGATCAAGAAGTCCAAATCGTTGTGTAGCTCACTTTTAGTATATAATTAAGTAGTTGAAAGTTTTATATACATGTATAATTTCCCTAATTACAGCTTGTTAACAACTAATTGTATTCAAAATTGCTCCAAAAAAAACCAAGAATCAAATCCTAGGTTTTATCAAGTATAAAAAGTCTTACCACTCCAATGATGAGAAAACCTGATCTTTCGAGAGGTGCTACAGGAGGAGAGGGAAGCTCCCAAGCGAGTGATACCAGAAAACCTAAAAGAGGAGAGGGGACGGAATTCAGCCCAACCAGACGCATCTGTGTGTGTATGTGTGTGTGTGTATATATATATATGTATATATACTTACAAGCCCTAAAATTCGAAGAAGAATGTCGACACTTACAAGATAATTTATTTTCTCTTCCAAATCAACTCAAAGAAAAACATAAACCCTAACCAAATATTTGCAATCGGAGAAAGAGTTTGTGAGAGAGAGGTGAGAGAGTCGGATCTTGACAAGTAATTGTTTGGTCGAAGTGTGCGAGACGATTGAAGGATTTGCCTGAATATACAAATCGAAGCGTGAAGGGTGTGAACACTGTGAAGGGTTTGTGAGAGAGAAGCGAAAGAGACTGTTGTCGGCGCATAGAGGAGATAACAAGTTAAAGGAAAACCAAGTGGTCTCTTGGTCTTGACAGCTGCAACTTTGTTTGAACTTGAAAAAAACAAAAACCAAAGCCCATAAAAATAAACTAGTTTTTAAAAAACAGGCAAAGCCTAGACAAGTTGGGGCAAAACTACTTTTCAAACAGGCCCTTAGGACCCGTTTGAGAACTTGGTTTTGGTCTTGGTCTTGATTTTGGTCTTGGTTTTGGTCTTGGGTGGTTTTAGGTAAATCTAAAACCAATATATAATGTTTGGTAAGGAGTTGGTCTTGGTTTTGGTCTTGGTCTTGGTATAATTATATATATATATACTAATATGTATTAAAAATATATAAATATGAAAAATATATATATATATATATATATAAAATTGGAAAAAAGTAATTTTCGGGGAAAAATTATTTTTTCGAAAAATATAAAAAATATTTTTTTGGAAAATAATTAATTTTCGGAAAAAAAAATAATTAATTTTTTCTGAAAAATATATTTTTTGGGAAAAATAATTATTTTCGAAAAAATTAATTTTTTCCGAAAATTAATTTTTTTCCGAAAATATGATTTTTTTCCAAAAATTAATTTTTTCCCGAAAAAATATTATTTCCCGAAAATTAATTTTTTCATGAAAAAATAAATATTTTCTCAAAAATAAATTTTGCCGAAAAAATAAATTTTTAACGAAAATTTTTTTTTTTCCGAAATTTTTTTTTTGAAAAATTACATTAAATTATGATTTTTTTGCAAAAAAAATGTTTTCCCAAAATTAATTTTTCCGAAAAATATAAATTCGAAAAATTATTTTTTCCCGAAAAAATAATTATTTTCCGAAAAATAATTTTTTTCCGAAAATATGATTATTTTCCGAAAATTAATTTTTTTCCGAAAAAATAATTATTTTCCGAAAATATAAATATTTTCTGAAAATTAAATT
This sequence comes from Cornus suecica, assembly GCA_963922005.1. Classification (NCBI taxonomy): domain Eukaryota; kingdom Viridiplantae; phylum Streptophyta; class Magnoliopsida; order Cornales; family Cornaceae; genus Cornus; species Cornus suecica. Next base: position 34,032,995 of record OY998243.1, on the reverse strand, counting down.
TCTCCGAAAAAATAAATTTTTCTGAAAATAATTTTTTCGAAAAATATAAAAAAAAATTCAAAATAATTCATATTTTTGGCCATATATATATATATATAGAGAGAGAGAAAAGTCAAAATTTGTGGGCCAAAACCAAGTTTTAGTGGTTGGTTTTAAGAAGCTCAAAACGAACTCCAAAACCGGCTTGCCAAACATGATTTTTGTCTTAAAATCCAAAACCAAGCCCAAAAACCGGGTTGCCAAACAAGCCCTTAAAGTTTTAGGATATGTCCCAATTTTTCAGCTATTAAGTTTGATTTCCCCTAGTAGAGGGGTATAATGGTAAAATCAATAAGGACCTGTTTTGTAATTGGTTTTGGTACCAATTTTTTTGTTTTGGTGCGAAATAGTGGTACCAACCCATGTTTGGTAAAATTGGTGTTGGTACTACTGTAGTAAACCAATGGTACCAACCCATGTTGCACCAACTCACCCACACCAAACCAAATCCTATTTTTCTAATATTAATATTAATATTTTAAATTTTAATATTAAAAAATATATATATATATTGTAATATTATAATATTAATATTAATATATTATAATATTACAATATATATATATATATATATTGTAATATTATAAGATTAATATATTTTAATATTATAAAATTTAATATTAATATTAATATTTTTAATATTATAATATTAATATATTAAAATTTATAATATTAATATATTAGTATATTAATATATTTTAATATTACAAAATTTTAATATTTATAAATAAATTGTGAAACTATCCTAAATTACCAAAACATACCAAACATGATTTGATTTTTCAGCATCACCTTTTCTCAAACCAAAACCATGTACCACCAAACATGATTTTGAATCAAAATAAAATCCAACAAACCCAAACCAAAACAAAAAACTCACGTCGCACCGTTACCAAACGTGACATAAGGTAATCACCCATGACATTGTCTCTCTCCTCCGCACAAACTCAGACAGACAGAGAATCTGGACCAGTCCTGAAAACTCAGAAGGAAGGGTGAGAGAAAAGTAGCAGAGAAAGAAATGGACGATTACACCAGAGAAATGATGGAGCTCAAAACCCTTGTCACCAGAACCCTAGAAAAGAAGGGTGTTCTCGCCAAGATCCGAGTAATTCCCTCCCTCTCTCTCTCCCCCCATTTCCTCATCACAGATCGTTTCATTCCCATTGCAATCCATATAGCCTATGTATATATGTGTATGTGCTGAAGTATATGGATCGCGTGATGAAATTTGTATGTATTCACACACACTATATGCAATGATGTTTGTATATGCCGTAATTGAATACTAGGTTTCAATGGGAATTGGGTTTTTTCTGTTAATCATGTTGGGACCTATAGCTTTTTTCTTATAGCGACTAAACTGGGGTTTTCACTATAAGGAAGAAAATGTGATTTGATCTTACTTAAGATGTTAGGGCTTTACATTTTGTAGACTAATCTCACATGTTCAGAAACTTGTATTATCACAGTTCCAAAAATGATAAATGAAGAGCTTTTCTGAGAAAAATTACTAAAAATGCTTACTTCAGATGTTAGGGCTTCTACATTTTGGGTACTAATTTCACAAGTTCTAAAATTTGGATTTTCACAGAAAGATCTTTTCCGAGGATAATTACTAATAGTAGAAAATTGTTCAAAATCCACAAACTAAGAAAAAGGAAGATTGGGTTTTCAAAGAGCTGTCTTTTATAGTTCTCCTAAAATTTTGTTTTCCCGAGTTATTGGGTGCTGCTTTATTGTTTTTGGGAAAAAAAATAACTTACTGTTTTCCATTTATTATTGGGAGGAGAGTGTGAATGGTTTTTTGAGACGTTGGGAATTTGAATATTGTTGCAAGTTTGGACCAGACCATATAGTGTGAGGTTAGAAGTGGAGTGCTGGTTATTTTGTATTTCTTTGGTCTAGGAGTGGTTACGAGTAGATTGAAGCTAACTGTTAGTGACGGGTTGGAACACCCTTGGAGGTGGTTGGAGCACTGTAAAGGAATATAGAGGGCAAGTTGTGTTGGATTTAAGAAAAAGTGGTGTACGTTGACTTAGATGCTCATGCATGCAGCGAGTTCAAGTTGGTAGGGTTGATGTGTTGCATTCATAGATGGTAAATTAAAGCCTCAACGACTTATTATACCATTTTTGGGGCACTCTATGTAGCAAGAGGAGTTTTCAATGAAGTTTATGTTTGCATATGTTATTTTTGTTTCTTGAAGTAGAAATTTGATCTTTTTGTTTGATTCATAGGGGTTGATTTTCCATCTAAGTTTCCTTGACGTATTTGATTTTTGCGTTAGGCTGAACTAAGAGCCAGTGTTTTTGAGGCGATAGAAGAGGAGGATCAGGCAGTTGAGAAGGAAGAAGGTTTGCCTCCTGCTTTATTTGGTAGCTGTAATGATCGTGCAAAACAACTCCATTCATCTCCTTCAGGTTCCATTTTGTATCAAACTTTTCTTTCATTTTCTCTGTAACTCGTGAAATTTTGTTTTTATTTTTATGTTTACCTTCTTTTAAAGAAATTCTTTGATTTGTACCACTTCCATGTTCGTGTAATTTGTGGCTATAAACTTTCAAAAATCTTCCTAATTTTTGAACCATTCACTACATCGAATTATTTATAAACACGGTGCACTTTTACATTTGTGTCCTTAAGAGAGATTAAAAAGTTTGTAATGGTGATATCCTAATATACTCTATTTTCCAATGTTTGGCTGCATTTGGACATACTAAATACAGGGAGGTTGCTAACTGCGCTGATATGTGAATACTTGGACTGGGCACAACTGAGCCACACTTTAAAAGTTTATTCGCCAGAATGTAATCTGGTAATGATCTACATTCGTTTTAACCACTGCTAATTTTTTTACTGTACTTCTTTTTCCTCCTACTCTTACTTTGCCTCTTCACCTTGTACTGAATTGCGAATGGTTCTGTATATGTGGTTTTATTTTTTACTTTCAGCAAAAGGACTTGTGGAAATCTGAGCTAAAAGAATTTAGTAGCAAGAATGGATACGAGATTAATAGGAATGGGGAAAGTGGTCCTTTGCTTTTGGATGTACTCGAAGGGTTCTTGAAATACGAGGTCTGATATCAAATCGTATCTGAATATCAATCTTTTTTCTTTTTGGCATTAAACTCAAAGTTGTAAGAGACATTATGTCATGAATGAAAGTGATATATTTATGTTTTAAATACATTTAGTCGTTAAATATGACTAGGCTCATCTAGCAGTTAGTGAATGCAAGGCTGCATAGTGCGTTTATAGTATTTTTTGTTGAAGAATTGATAGATTGAACTAAATTATGTCCGTCACCTCTGCTGCATTTATGTATCCAATAACGTTTAAAATAGACAGAATGTACGTTTCTATCAGGTTTTATTACAGTGTTTGACATGGGGTAGGGTCCTGTATTATCTTATGCCATGCTTTTCTATGGAAAGTCATCACCATTCTTTTAAAGGAGTGAAAGTGCCGGCAGTGTTTAGATTGGAAAGCAACACCTTGGGTTTGCTATTTAGTTGACCAGCATGGCAGAATCATTTGGTTTACCCCAGCTTGTTAACTACTCATCCACTGTAAAACTTTAAGTTGTTAAAGAAGGTGCAACTTTAATATTTAAATTCTTCGACACTCCTTATTCTCACGTGTGACCCTTTTGGTCCAACATGTGTTTTAATTTAATTATCAGGATGACAGTGAGGTTTGAATATGAGACATTTGGCTCTGGTGCAATGTTAACTACTAATCTAAACTAAAATTTTAAGCTGTTAGCGAGGGCGTAACATTGATACTTAAATCTTTCACTATTTGTGGTGAAGAGGGAGGGGATGGATGAGCTTGTTGGTATGGGCTCCTTCAGAGGAGCCTTGGGTGTCTATTCATTCTACCAGAGCCTACCGGGGATCTGGGGGCCTCCCTTTTCTTGGAAGGCTATTTGGATATGGCTTTTTTTGCTTGGTCAGCTATCCTCGGGGAATCCCTCATGCTAACTACTTGAGGAAAATATGCCAGATTGTGGTGACCTGGTGTTGCATGTGCAAAGGACGGAGGAGTTTGCTGATCACCTTCTTCTCCACTGTCCAGTGTGAGGAATGCTTGGTATGCATTTTTGCTTATGTTCAGAATACATTGGGAATCCCTAGGTTCCACAGCAAGAGAAATCGAGGCTGTATAGGGGGTAACCGGGCCAGAAAATCTTGGAGGGTTTCTGTCCTTTGTTTATGGTGGGGCTTGTGGCATGGGAGAGATAGGGGACTCCTATTTGGTCTCTTAATACATTATACTGAGTTCTTGATTCTTTGTGGTTAATGGGTGGAAGCCGCGGAGCTGTAAATCTCTAGGAAATTTTGTCGAGTTTGTGAATAGTTTGAAACTTTAGGTAGCTGTTGTCCGCATTTTGTGTGTTCGTGGTAGCGCTCCCCTATTGAGTGCCTATAATGAAATCTTACTTGTTAAAATAAAAAAAATTATAAAATTTCTTAATATATTATTTATGGATACATGAGACAACAGTTATTATTTCAATGGATTAGATTTATTTCAATCCTCAATTGTCTCTGACTCACTATAACAAAAATTCTCTACCGAATCTATTAGTTGCTTTAGATGTCATATATAAATCCATCTCTGTTTGATGATAAACTGTATTTCTGTCCGTTAGATCTAACTATTGACAAATCAGCTTCATATTCTGTGTTTTCATCTCTGTTTGATGATGTTCTGTGTTTCTTTCCGTTAGATCTAACTATTGACAGATATGCTTGATGTGCTGTAATTCTTTTTGTTAGATCTATGTATTTACAAATATGCTTGTGTAATTGCAGAACTTTTCACAGGCAAGGGGTCCTGGAAGGAGAATGACTACTCCAGACGTGGAGTCTTTGTCCAATTTAGAATCCCGGAACATGCGGAGACCTTCATCATCTGCTATTGCTGGGGGTTTGCCTCCACTAGGAAGGTGCTTTGCATTTCTTAATTCCTTCCACCCTTTCTTCACAATATGTTCCATTCTTGATTAATATGATTTTTGTTTGTGTTTGCTAGGCCATATCCTGTTTCCCAGGCATCTGGTTGGTATCAAACCTATTTAACCTTCGGGCCATTTTTTTTCTTCTGTTTTTTAATTAGTTTTTGTTTCTCTTTTATCTGATTTTTGTTAGTGTTCAGATAGGAGAGCCGGATCGTCTATGTCAGGTTACAGGAAAGATGAATACAATTGGAAATCTGACAGTGATGAACTCTCAGACGATGTAGTTCATGCTTCATCTGCGTTGGAAAACCTACAGTTGGATAGAAAAGCTCGGAATCTGAGCACTTCTTGGCGGTTTGTCTCTAAACCCAGAGCAAAATTTTCTTTTACTTTTTATTTGGTCACCATCTTGTTGGCAGAAGCAAAACTGGTATATGGCAGGAAAATAGTAATGGTATGTTAGAGCTTGAGAATATTGACATATTACTAGAGAAATTCCACGACTTTGAATTAGGTAGGATAGATTCCTCTTTATGCTGCAGGAAGTTTTTTTTATGGCAAAATAAGCTGGCATGGGAAAAGAGTGCTGGTATGTTAGAGCTCTAGAATATAGACATATTGTTCAAGAGATTCAATGACTTCGAAACTCTTTATGCTGCAGGAAGGCTTTTTGCTGCCAAATAAGCTGGCTATGCATGTCCTTTTTTGTTAGATTCTTTACAGTATATTTAATCTATTTATTCTAGCAAGACATCTTTGTGGCTCTTTCATACAATAATATTGTCCATTATTTGTTTCTTCTTCCAATTCTATTCTTTGCTGCAACAATCAGAGTATTCATGTCATGTTCTTCCTTGGGGACCAGGCTCCTGGTCTTTTGCAGTCACTGATGCCTGATTCTTAGAAACACGGAGCCTTTTCCTCTTTGTGCCAGCATTCGGCTTATAAGCTTCCAGTCATGACAGGGCAGACATGTGATAGATTTTCTTGTCAATCATGGCATTTAGGTGAACTCTTTTGATAAGGGAAATAAGACTGGCTACACTGCTACACTCATGGATATTTACTTTCTTGAAAAGTTCTAAAAAAGAAATTTCAGAGTTTATTTTCATGAAGGTTTTTGCTTGTCAATATATGGGGAAGAACCAGAAAAAAATAAAAATCTAAATACTTATGTTGATGGCACTTGGTAACTGTATATATTACGAAGCTCCTTCTGCTTATAAGAGGTGCAGCCATGGCCACACCCCATGAGTCTGTCTGTGCTTGGTGTCAGCTGCAAGGATATTATATCCACAGCCATGACTTATGAGGGATCACCTATGTACTCTAGGTAGATGAATCTCTGAGGATGCTTTGACAATAGTTTCTGGTTCTAGAGATATGCATAGGTTTGTTCATGGATATATCTATTTGATCAAGTGAACATAGTATATCATCAACATTATTAAGAAGTCGATCATGATTTCTCTTAATAACATGATAACCCTTCATTAGATAGTAGCAATATGTACCCCTACGCGCATAGGATCTCTCTCTCATTGTTCAACTAAGGCCAACAGTATAACCAGTTTACTTATGACCGTTTATGATCCTGTTACCGAAGATCGGGAGTAAGTTACTGCCGGAACTTGGGAGCATTAGACAGCCACATCATAACATGGGATGAGATTTCAATGTTTTTCGGTTCTCTAGTGGAACATTTGTAGGATAATTCATTTATTCTGTCACTCTTTTGAGTTATATCCTCACGATCCTAATAGATCAATATGTTGTGAATTGGATTGGTTCCTTCCTCAGCATGGGCATTTTCCTTCATACTTTTCTTGAATCTCAATTTTGATTTAGCCTGGATCATCTCTATATTGCCCTTCTGTTTGTCCAATTGTTCTTTGAAGTTTGCTAACGTGTGACTGTCTTACATTCTGTCTTAAGTCATACAACCATAGTCTTACTGGTCCAAAAAACTATAAATATGCTATCTTTCCTTTTGATTTATTTTCCTATTGAAATAAATCATGAAAAATATACATATTATTATGATACTAGATTATCCACTGAATTTGCATTAATGTAAATTTAGGCTCCGTTTTGTTGTGACGTGAAATGTTTTTTATTGTAAAACATCTCAATGCAAAACTTTTCTCTGTAAAATGATTTCACTTTTCTTTTATATTTCGGGATTCGGTAGAGATTCAAAATGGTTTTTAGAAAAATAACGTCTGGTATTCAGATAATGAAAATTTTTTATAACTGTGAAACAAAACTCGTCTCTCTCTTAAATGATGAAATGAGTTTCTAACATTTGAAATGCAATCAATAGAAACATATATTGGACTATATTTCAACATAATGGCTCAAAATTCAAATTAGTGTTTTAAAATGCTATTGATAAACAACTATTGTAGTTCAGACCAATCACAAAACATTTCATGGCACATTTTTATCCATTTTAACAAAAAAAAATTCCGGAGAATAGAACAAAATTTGTGTTTTACATTGTCCCTAACAAACACATCTCCAACCTATCAAGGTCACTGATCCAATGCCTTATATTCCACCACTACACAACCAAACCACCAAAAGCCATACATATCCACCCCAAACCTAAGCCTTGTACAAACATTATGATACTTAATATAAAAGATTTCAAGGCATAAAAAAAGTTGCATCGAATTTCCAACAATCACTAACTAGTAGAATATCTAAAAGAACATCTGTCGAATTAAGCAGTAAGCCAGCAATCTGACGAAAGACGATGAACTCTGAACATCCTAATCGATGTCCTTCAGATTCGATATGGGAATTGAATTGAGAGGAGGCCAACGATCAGGGGCGAGTGTTTCGAGGTAACTTTAGGGTTTTCGTTGGAGAACATAGAGAGAGTTTATCATGTAGAGAGAGCTATGGTGTTAGGAGAGTGAGGAAGCTTTGGCAGAGTTGAGGTCAGAGAGAGAGACCCGAACTATTGTTCTTTCTATTTGGCAAATGCAGAGAGTGCACCCCACATCTTCTTCAATTGCCATTCTGAGCTCAGGCGTGGAAATACTTTTCAGAGCTTTATGGTGCCTATATTGGAGAATGAGTTTCCAATCAATTGCAGGGTAGATCGTTTCTAAGTGGAGTGCAAAGACAAAATCCAGTTAAGCTAATGTTAATAAGTTGTGCTTAAATAGTTGTATTTATTTTCGTTGAAGGAAAGGAATAGCCGTCACTTTGTAAGCAAACACTCGCCGGTCCCTATCGTGATGAAGAATTTCTATGATTGTGTGCAAAGTTGCCTTTTGCCCTGCAAACTTCTGGATAACAAGGATGTCAAAAGTATTGCTGCCTGTTGGAGCCTCTTGACTTCAGTTTTTGTTTAGCTTCGTTCATCTCTGTCCTCTCTCTCTGTTGTCCAGATACCAACATACATAGTTTCCTGCTTGTTTATATCTTGATGGTAGTAGATTTGTGGTCTGTGTTTGTTAGGTGGTTTTATTGTTGCCTTAGTATCTTGGACTTTTTATATCTTTATTGTTTTGCCTTTGAGCCTTTAGGTGGTTAGTTTAGGCTGCATCCTATTCATTTTGGGTTTGGTTTTTTGGCTTTAGCGAAATGATTTACCGAAGAGAAAACACCTGAAAATAAAAAAAATTACAAGATGTTTTACATCCAACCAAAGTCTTTGTTTTTGAAATCAAGTTTTAGAAACTTTAAAACAAATTTTATTTTTTTTCAATTTCAGGGATATATTACATGAAGAAGGACATTCTTTTAAATGATAGTGTATTAGTTTTTCATTGATACATGGTGTGAAATGAGGTGTCTTCTATGGCAAAAGTTGTTATAATCGAGTATGATAAGTTTTATTATAACTAGTGCTTTAGTAAATAGTTTAATCTTTTTAGAGAACGGTGACTAAAAGTCTAATTATGTATTTATTTTTCCAGTTTTAGGATATATTCAGTGTAATTTATTTATTTATTTATTTTTATTTATCAAGGCTAGGATAAATTGATACCAGGTATGACTAATATGTAGATAGGGGAGATTATAATAATGCTAATTTAATAAGAAAATCAAGTTTAATAAGGAAGAAATAATTGTCTTTTGTAATGAGTTTGTCCTTAATGGAAACAAATCGATAATGGTAGTGATTTGCAAAATAATGATAGTTCATTTTTTCTTGCGCTTACTCAATAGTGTTATTTGTAAGATGCAACATTCGAAAATATAATATATTACCTTGATTAAATAGGTTATTGTACAAGTATTACCTACTGTGAGGAAACCTCTTTTAGGAGCCTTGATGAGTGGCATCAACCACATCATGTTGAGTTTGGACTTTGCTTGCTTGAACATGGGTCTTTGGGTGAGCGGATCAATCTTCAGTTTGAACCCGGTTAGGCTGATCTATAGATGACCATGAATGAGCTCAAGGATCATTAGGTAAGACTTTCCTCATATTTGACTTTAAGATTATTCAGCAAGATTCCTGTCCGTCCTTGAACTGAAACCTGAAATCCAACCCTTTGACAGGTTCATTCAGCCTTTTGAAGGCCCGGGGGCTTTGTTTGATGGATGCAGAATAAATCTCTTTTTTTTTTCTTTCCTTTTCCGGCAGTAGCTAGTCAGTGTGTGTGTAACTAATGGACATTGCCTGCCTTTAGGCTCAACTTTGGAAAGTATATGATGGTGGGTAAGAATTTCATATAACTTGTACTCAGAAACAAGAATTTGATCAAAACAGGAGAGGTTGGATTTTGGTGGCTTCTCCTATGAACTTTGTTGTTCCAATATGTACTGCAGCTAAATCGTATCTTGTTGTTCTAAGTTAGAAGAGGCAGGAATCTCTTTCTGCATAGCCTTTCGATTTGTGTCACTTTCCCTGAAGGGAGGCTTTTGCATTGAGAAAGAACTAGTTAAATCGGTGCATCTACCGCTAAAAGCAATTTTTGCTGGAAAATCTACAATTCCTCTACCTTTTGAATGTGTGTGAACTTGAAATTTCTAGTGACATTATGTAGGGCTGAATTTAATACTAGCAGCATTCAAAGTGATTTGGCATGTGCTTTGGGTGGCGCGGGGGATGTTAATTTGAAGCCCTAGCTTTGCGTCCTGGAAGGGAAAGAAGCGGCATATCTTATAGAAACAGAGTGATGCCGGACAATCATACGAACCAGAAAAAAAGTAAGGGATGAGAATGAGAAGATGGGACGAGACTAGAAGAAAGAGATGAGAAAGACAGATGAAGGGAATGAGAAGATAGATTGAAGGGGATAGGATATAGATACTGCAGGATTGAAAAAAGTAGGAATACGAAGGATATGAAGATGAAGACACAGACTGATAGTTCTCAAACTCAACAATTAGTGTTTAAATGGGAACTAGAAAGAAGGGAAGGGATGAGAATGAGAAGATGCAACGGGACTAGACAAAAGAGGGGAGAAAGACAAACGGGATGAGAAGATAGATTGAAGAGGGTAGCGTGGATAGACTGCTGGATTGAAAAAACAAGAAATTGAGGGAGAAAAGACACAGACGGATAGTTCTCAAATTAAGTAATGTTCGATACTCCAAATCTAAATCGTGTATAGGCAAAACATAAACCCTAAAATACTAAAATTTAATTGTGCAAGCTTTATTCTTGGTCAGTGAAAAAGCATGTGATTATGGGATAGAGAATGGATAAAGGAGGACTTGACACCAAGAAGCTTCAGTAAAGATAAAAAAAAAATTAGGTGTGTTAGAAGCTTAGAATTACATATCTGCATCAGAAAGAATTTGATAGAGTATGTAAGATAAGTGATCTTGTTTGAATGATGACGTGTGGGACATTTACTTGGTTATCGTCTGGTGGTTTGATTTATGACAGTTTAGTCAACCTATTTATGTTGTACTGTTTAACAATCGGGGAGGCCTGAACAAGATGACTTTTTGTTTTAAAAAAATAAAAAATAAAAAAGTTCAAGTATAGTAGGTGGATTGGCATAAAATAGAAACAGTTGGAGAGATAATATTAGCCGACATCATTCATATGGATTAAGGCAAGGATGATGATGATGACGACGGACTGATGTTTCGATACCTAGAAACATAGCAACTTCATATAAACTACAAGTGGCAGGCACTCTAATAGTTCCTGGTTCTTTTTCCTGGTAAAAACTAGGTCCTGCTTTATTTCTTATAACCGTATCATTTCCGTCGATCCAATTGCATTGTATTTTTGGCTTCTGATCTATCTTACGGGTTACTTACGAGTCTCTGAATTTTGGCTGCAGGCACGCCGGGGATGGAATGGTTGATGATGATGGCAGGCTTGACCATATGTAGCTGAATGATATCCTCTAAATCTTTGATGTGTAGTTGGTTATGTGTTTCTAATCTTATCCATCAATTAGTATTATATCAAATCCGATTACAGACATTATGTAACTTTATTTCATACCTTGTGCAATGTGTTTTGTGTATTGTGTGCGCCTGTCTTTTCGATCCTTTGTAAAATTTCAATCAGCTTCACTTTGCCCCAAGAAGTTCAAAGTTCCCAGGGTGGTTGATTGTTGTGATCATTATCTGCTCATTGGGGGAATGTGCTGCTTTGTAGATAAACCATGTGGGATGAGTTCTGGTGGTGTTTTAGAAGATGATGGCAGCATGAAAAACAATGCAAAGATGGTATTGATTGGATTCGTTATGACTATAATTGGAAACATAACATGATCACGCATGAAATTATGTATCTACTTATCGTACTTTTGCCCCTGCTCTGTAGTTTTGTAGCATGTTTTTTTGGACGTTAAATGGATCCGAGTTTATGCTCAGATACTATCCTCTCTTCTTTTTTTTTTCAAATGAAAGATTGAGTGTTCATTCCCATTAGGTCCAGTAGTTTGTGTGAGATTTGGCTACCGAAAAACGTAAGTTTTGGTTAATATGCGAGTATGATATATAGTAGCAAAAGTCTTTGAAACTATAAAATTTGAGTTCCCTTGTGCCTTTTTTCAGATTCTTCATTGAAATGTCATAGTTTCCATATGTTGGTTTCTTTACTAATATTACATTTTCACGTAACTGTATTTGGTAGTAATTTGTTAGATTTGTATGAGCGGTAGAGAAGTATATATTAGTATCAATGCTTTGAAGATATATTCAACTTAGCAGAGGAACCTCTTTGCTGAAATTATCTGTCTATTTGCCTGGGCTTATATGCAAAATGGGGTTTCTCATTGCAGGCTACTTATATAGCTTCGGATATGTATATGTATATATATATACGTCCATGGAAATTATGCAAAATGGGTTTCTGGCTACGAAGAAAAATGCATGTTTTTAGAGAATCCTCTTTTCTTGTTTTCAGAAAACAGAAAATTTCGGAGTTCTCGATAACTATTTCCAAAGATGCATACCAAGCATGTTTTCTTTTTGATTTGGACTTGATACAACTTTTTTTTCTTATTTTTAAAAGTAGCAAAACACTCCGCTTGGAGTGAGGATTATTCCAGTAGCTGTAAGGTTGTGGCTTAGTGCTATTCCTATATCATCAGTATGGAAGATCAGGATTAAGTCTCGTTTGGGGAGTGTTAACGCGTAGAGCTTACCTTATGACTAGTCATTAAGGATTGAGAAACTTATTGTAATGACGAAACACAGTTATTTGTTTTTGGGAGAGAAAATAAATTTGGTCTAAGATGTCATAATTTTGGAAAAATCTACTACGAGAATATCTCCATATCTATCTGCGCTATTAGGCCATTAGATGATTATAAGCCTGCAACAAAACCTTTTCTTCTTTGAATTTGATCATATATATATATATAAGGTAAAGTGCGAGAAAATTTCCTGAATTATGCCCACTTTTTCAAATAATACCTTAAACTATAATTTGTGAATAAATTACTTAAATTATCACATTTTGTTGCCATATGTCCAAATGTTCGGATTGTTTTTCATAAATGAACAAAATGCTTTCTTCTTATTGAATTACACTCTATATTTTTTTTCCATTAATATAAATTATAAAAGAGTGCTACTAATTTGATGACATAATTTCGTTCAAAATTTAAATGAATTTATGCATAATTTTAAACTTAAATGATTAACATAGAATATAAAAGATTACTACTAATCAAAAGTGACGTTTATTTTCGGTGGTGGTTGCTTTTCCTCTATCTTCTTGAACCAACTCAATTTTCTGCGACTTGGGGGCACACTCATTTGTGATTTACTCCCAGTTTTACTCTGTAACTATTTGTCACGGGCCTAGAGTTGTTGCTCAACAACAAGACCCATGCGACACCATGCCCCTCTTATTGTTTAGCGAGGGCACAGTCAGCCTTACACGACCTGCCTCTTTGTGGGTTGCACACTAACTAGTTTCAGCCTACCACGGCCTCGTCAAGGGGATGACTTTTAGCTCGAGCAGTTTGTTGAGGATGACTAACTTTCTTCTTCATAATTAAGTTCAAGACTAGCAACAAACACCCTAAAATGAATCGAGTCAATCAAAGTGATTCTTGAGCCGTTGTGACAAATCAATTAGGAGGTGGAGCAGGTTGAATCGGTTCGAGGTGTTTGTCACTAGTCCTGAACTTTACTATGAAGAAGGGAGCTGATTATCTCGGCACAAACTGGTTGGGACTAGAGCCGTACCCATGATCAGGCCGACACTAGTTAGTGTGCAACCCATAAAGAGGCAAGTTGTGTAAGCTGACCTTGTCCTCGTTGGACAATAAGTGGGAAATAGTGCCGCACGAGTAGTCTAATTGTGTAGAAAACTCTTGGCCCATGAAAATAGGGACTAGTTTTGAGCAAGTTAGAGGGCGAAATGGGCCCCAACCACAATAGATCACACCTTTGGGCGCATCGGGGGCCCATTTGGTTCTCTATTGTGTTTCTCTCTCTTTTACCAAAGGACTTTGAGTGTCTTGAAGACCTTCACACTAGGGGTGTGCACAGATCGGATTGGACTGGATTGAAGATATTTTGGAACCGATCCACTACTACCGGATTCACAATTTATGAAACCAATCCAGTTTGTTCATCCAACGAAACCAAACCAAACCGAATCGCGATGAGTCGGATTGGTTCAGATTAGTTTTGCGGATTCAAACATTAACAATACTAAATTGTGATTATTATTAGTTCTAAATGGTGTAGGTAACAAATTTGGCTTATATTGTAATCTTAAATGATGGATATTCCATAATATGAAGTATTTTTTTAGTAATAATCGTAGTATTTTTTTAATTGAATAGATCAAGGTTTTTGTCATTTATAAGGTATATTTTTTATGATTGCAATATTAATTATAACAAATGTTTTTAATTTGAATAAATACAATGCATTCTTGTTAAACTATTAGAAATATAGATATTTAAGCATGCAATTAAAACATTTTAAATACGTGTGTCCATCCATCTCCCTTTGTAGTTGTTGGATATATTTTAATTATACTTATATTTTTAAAAAAAGATACATGTCTTTAAATAATAATAGTACATTTTAATGATATTTATTTGAATATAATTTAAATTTTAAATTTGGGTATATATCTATCTCTCTTATCTCTCTTTGGAATAGTTGAAAGTACTTTAATTATAATTATTTTTTTGAAGAAGATGCATGTATTGAAATAATAGATTATAATAATGCACTTTAATGATAGTTCTTTTGAATGTGGTTGTTGAATTCTTACATTTTAATTAATTTCAATTTTAGTTTTTAGTAAATGAATGTATAGAGATATAAAATTGCATTCCACTTTTATAATATCATTATAGGTATATATATAAAGATATAGATAGATAATTATTTAGTATAAAATAAGATATTATGATTTAGTTTAAAATAATATATTATTGATGTAAGATATTATGATTTAGTTTAAAATAATATATTATTGATATATTATTATTAATATAAATAAATTAATATTAATATATAAATATAGATATATGAACAGTAACAAATTGGATTGGACCAGATTATTAAAAATCAAAACTAGAACCGATCCATAAAATAATGGATTCGGTATTTTCCGAACCATGTCCAATCCAATCCACTATGAAACAAATCCAATATGTCAAGACCGGATTATTCGGATTGTATTTTCGGATTCGCTGGATTTTTGTACACCCCCTACTTCACACCCAAAAATACACTGTAAAAAATGTTTTAGCGTTGATGTGACGTCAGGTGTGTAAAAACATGTGATTAAAAATGACACCTTAACGATGCTAGGTTTTACCCTACGCAAGTGCACGTATCAATTGTAAAATAGCAATGGCTTGAGTAAGGGATATCGATCCCACAGAGACTGAGATTGTTCACTTTAGCGATTCAAAAATACTGAATTATATTTTCTAAAAATGGTTTATTTGGGTGGTCGAAGACCAAATTATCTATTTTAACTAAAATTATCTAGAAAATAAAGTAAATTGGTTGTGATTCAGATGAGAGAGAAAACTAGGATTTTCATCGCTCCACCACTAACCGCATAATATAGTTCCTCACTATATCAACTGTAAGAGGGCGTTCCATAACTGTGAATCAGGTCGTACTGTAAATAGCTAAATACGATCCCAAAAAGGAGTACCATCAAGCGGATTACGACAACCCATCTCATGACTAACCTAACTAGTGCATGCCAATTATATTACTCTAATCTACTCCTAATGCATGAAAATAAACTAAAGCATGTCTATATTAAATCGCCAAGGCATGACCTGTGTCAACCTAGGGTCTCTAGTTTCGTTATCACCATTGTGTAGAAAATCATAATTAAGCATCCGAGTTCCAACTCATAATGAATAATGATAATTTTGCAAAATAATATATTCATTACATCTAAGACAAGAATTTAGAACAAACATATAGTTTTATATTGCAAATCAGTACGGTTTCATTACTACTACAATTGAAAACAATGAAAGAACTACATTACTTGGCTAAGGTTTTGCTAGAAAATCCTAAATACCGAGTTAGCTGGCTATGGTGTAAGGTGATTGCATCAGCGATGTAGAAACGATCTCTATGATCTTTTTCTCCGGATCTCTTGGTCGAAATATGACTCTCAACAACAGAAAGTTTGAATGAACATGAACTTTCAAAACTCACGACTGAACCACCTCTAATGAAAGTCTTTTTTTCTCTGATATATAATCGTGTATATATAGACAATGGTATAGAGAGACCCTTTTCAGTTTTTTCACTCTTCATGCAAACCCTAACTTCTGATATATATAGGTGTATATACATGTATATAGAGGTCTGGAGTCATAGGCACATCTTTAAATCGAACCGGGGGTAGAACAAGCAAAAACTATCGAAAAACCATAAAACTTGCCCCAGATATGCTTCAAGCATACTTGGCCATGCTTCAAACGTAGCTAGCCTACGCTTCAAGCGTAGGTCCAAGCGTACCTCCAAGCGTAAAAATGTGTTTTCCAACCACGTTTTGAAACTTAAAATGTAGGCACAAGCGTATGTATTTTATAGAAAACCACTTTTCTCCATGCAAGCACCAGAATGACCACCTGAACCCACGATAATTTTTGCTAAAGATGACGGCTTCAGGAAATGCCATTTTTGCCCTCCGGGAGCCATTTTTGTCTCGAACTGCCTCTTTGACTCTCCTCTTTGAATAGAAAAAACACACTCTTCAGTTAATTCACCGAAATTAGCTCCATTTCTTCATTAAGTTCCTGAAACATGCTTTAACACGCAAACAACATAAAAGTACCAAATAATAGAATCAAAGAACGTAACAATAGTGAGTTAAGGGGTCAAAATGTCTAATATTTGACACCTATCACACCCCAAACTTACATATTGGTAGTTCCTTAGCAATAAACTCAGGAAACTTGCTTGTGATGATTTCTTTTCTATCTATTCTAACTAATCTAACCTAATCCCTTGCTTTCGTGAGGGTTGAAGATTACACTTAGCACGTGTAACAAGCCTTTTAAACTCCTAGGTTACCCCTAGTGGACGAGTGAAGTCTCGTGAAGGTTTCCAGTGATGGTACCTACAAACATTTCAGTTCTCCGTAATCACGCATTCATGAATTCACGCACAAGTTAATTAAGCCATGATACAATACACAAGATAATAATGATGTAAATACTCCCACTCATGATGGGTGTCAGGTGTGTGCAAAATATGTGGTTAAAAATGACACCTTAACGACACTTTAGGTTTACCCTTCTGCAAGTGCACAAATCAATTGTATATAGTTTTGCTTGAGTAGAGGAATATCGATCCTATAGAGATGAGGACTGTTCAGTTTAATAGTATAAAAACACTGAATTATATTTTTCCGAAAAGAGTTTGGTTTTGTGAATTATCTAATAATAATGAAAGTAAAACAAAAAACAATAATGAATAATGGTTGTGATTTAGAGAGAGAGAAAACTAGGGTTTCCTCACTCCACCACTAACCGTATAATATAGTCCAAATTTTATATTAATTGCATGAGGGTGATCCATTGACTGTGAATCAGGTCGCACCGCGCCATCAGTTTAACCCTAAAAAGGATTATTCCCAACCGGATCGCGATAACCCATCTCAAGACTAAACTAATTAGTGCATGTCAACTACTAATAGAAACTAAATGCATAAAAGTAAATTAAAGCATGAAAATAACCTAAAGCATGTCTATATCAGTTTGTCAGGGCATGACCTGTGTCAACCTAGGGTTTTGAGTTTTATGACCACCATTGTGTAGAAAATCACAGATTAAGCATCCGAGTTCTAGCTCATAGTGAATAATTATGATTGTGTAAGATAAATATATTTGAAAAGTCTAAAACAAGAATCAATTCAAATATATAAACTTGTATCACGAATAAAAACGGTATCTCATCTAACACAATCATCACAGTATAGTCACAGTTTCCCCTCTCTATAATTAAATATAAAATCGGATCTACATTACTTGGCTAGGGTTTTGCGAGAAAATCCTAGATACCGAATTAGTTGATTATGGCTGAGAGAATCTGCATTGTCGGTGTAGAAACGTTATCCATGGCCTTCTTCTACTGATCTTTAGGTCTTTAATAGTGGTTCTCTTCAATGGAAGTAAGTTTTCAATGAACGTGCGTGAAAATCAGAACCAGAACCAGCCTCCAAAAACAACACTAAAACTAGAACTAAACCTTAAACCTAACCCTCTCATATTTATAGACAAGTGAGGGAAACCCTAATAGTTGCCCTTTTCTGTAATTTCATAATACATGAATAATCTCTATAAAATATCATGTAAATATGTGTATAAGCCTATAGGAAGAGGTCTGGAATCACCGATCACTTAAAATATCGAAGTAGGGTCAAAACTGGAAAATTTTGAAACAACTTCTGCACGTAAAGGGATTGCCTGGCCATAAGGTGGGACCTACGCTCCTTACCTACGCTTGGGCGTAGGTCTAGGGCATAGGGTCCAAACCAAATCGTAGCTTAGGTCCAATTTACCTCTTTTTCTCTCTGACGATGTAGGGTATTATGCATGTTTTATGTAAAAAATCGTCTTTTCATATTCGAGCTAGACTGGTCACCTTTGACTCTCGATGTTTTTTCGGTGAAGTAATAATGTTTGAAAATGATATTTTTTCCCTTTTGGTGAGATAATGATGTCGGGAAATGACTATTTTGCCCTCTGGTATCTCTTATTTGCTCTAGCACACCTCTTGGTTCCTTTCTTGAGATAGAAACGAACACGAACTCAGTTAATTCACCAAGATTAGCTATGTTTCTTCATTAAGCTCCTAAAACATGCTTACACACACAAACGGGATAAAAATACCAAGTAACGGAATGTAAAGACATAACAAACACAAGATAAGGGTGAAAAATGACCAATATTGAGCACCTATCACACCCCCAAACTTACATATTGCTAGTCCCTTAGCAATAAACTCAGAGAAACTATTTGTGATGATTTTTATTCTATCTAACCTATCTACTCTAACCTAATCCCTTGCTTTCGTGAGGGTCAACGATTACACTTACCACCTGTAACAAGCCTTTTAAACCCCTAGGTTACCCCTAGTGGACGAGTAAAGTCTCGTGAAGGTTTCCAGTGATGGTACTTACTAACATCTCAATTCTTTTGTAATTACGCATTCATGAGTTCACACACATAAGTTAAATAAACTATGATACACCACACAAGATAATATGAATGCAAATATTCCCACTCACTACCAAACAAAAATTATATCAAGCTTCGTGTTATGAATGGTCTTCCTAATATCACCAGAATATGTTTATTTGAGTCAGGGACATGTTTTGTATCCAGGACTACGAAATCAATCGGAAAATAAAACTTGCCCACTTGAACAATGACATATTCAAGAATTCCCTCTTGCCATATTGACTGATTTATCAACAAATTGAAGTATGACCTCAGTGGGACTGAGCTCACCAACCCTAGCTGTTGGTAGACTGAATAAGGAAGCAAGTTAATACTTGCACCTAGATTAAGAAGCGCTCTACCAATTTCTTCGTCACCAATGACACAAGGAATAGTGGGAGCACCGGTATCTTTCCTCTTAGGTGGAGTATCGCTTAAAAGTAATGAACTCACTTGCTCAATAAAGAGTATTTTTGTTGGGTTCTTCGCTCTGCTGTTTTGCTTCTGAGTGTAAAGATCTTTGAAAAACTTAGTGTAAGATGGTATTGATCAGAGCCAAATAGAATATAATTAAGGCTCCTAATTTTACATTGTTATGTCTATGATTATCATTATATTAGTGCTTTTATGTAGTTTTTGTTTTTAAGATATTTCAGGCGATGTTATGTAAAACGTGTTTAATCCAGTGAATTAACTGGATCTGTGACTCAAGATTGTTCGAGAGCCAAAATCATAAATAAAAGACCAATAAAAGACCTAAAATAAGTCAAGGATTCAATAAGAATGAAGAAGAATGAAGTTGAGAAGAGAAACGAAGCAAAGAAGTTGAAGAACAAAGAAGCATGGTGAAGAACTATCGAGTACTCGGTAGACCATTCACCGACTACTCGGTCAAGTACGAAAGACCGCGCACTTGCGCGAATGACATAAATTTCACCCGAGGATTTTTGCGCACTTGCGCTAGTTTTCGTGGATTTTGAAGATTACCGAGTACTCGGTAGAGGGTTCACCGAGTACTTGGTAAGCCCAGATACGGTCAGTTATTTCAGCGATTTGTATATAATTCTGTGGGACCCGTTTCGACCCAACTCAACATGGAATGATTTCTAGGCTATTTTGGATGCAATATTGACCATATATGAAGAGATTATATATCATTCTTCAATATATATCATAAGATACGTTCCTGACTTAAGGATGAAACAATTTGATTACCAAATAAAGATGCCTCTTTTTCTATAAAAGAGAGGGGTCTCCCTTACAGCAGAGGGACTTGGAGAGGTCGCAGAGAGGATTAATTGGAGTTTTCGTCTTGGTGTTATATTCGAGATTGGAGCAGAATATTAACCATGGAGGGTTTGTCTACATCAACGATGAAGATGATCACTACCATGAACAACTAAACCGGTATCTAGGATTTTTAACAAAACCCTAGCCAAGTAATGTAGACTCTTTCTTATTTTTATTGTATAAGGGGAAAATGAAGGAGACGTATGTGATGATTGTGTAATTGAGTGATTACGTTTGATTTTATATAAGATTCTATGTTTATTCTATGTCCTGTCTTAGCTTGAATGAATGATTTATTTTGCACAGTCATGATTATTCAATATGAGTTAGAACTCGGATGCTTAACTCATAATTTTATACACAATAGTGGTTATTAACATGTAATCTTGATTTAGACAGACCATGCTTGAAAGGGATAATTAGTGACGTGCTTTTAATTTATGTTAGTAGAGTAGTTTAGAATAGATGCACGTACTTGTTATGCTCACGTAGAGATGGCTTGTTCCTTTTTTGGGATTAGGGTTTGCCAATGTTTACGACCCTATATCTGATTCACATATGATGGACCGCCCTTTACAATTAAATGATTAAGAGAATATATTACAAGGTTAGTGGTGGAGTTAGAAATACCCTAGATCTTTATCTCCATTGATTCACAATTCAAACAAATTATCTCTCATATTTATCTTTTATGTTTATTAGTTATAGAAAACAAAACAAAACAAACTATCATTTATAATTTAGTTAGAAGTAATTACAAGAGAGTTGAAGAATCATTAGTCTTTGTGGATTCGATATACCCTATCTCGTTGATACTATACTATAATTGATTCATGCACTTGCGATAGGGAAAACTAGGTCAACCATAAGGGTTTATCTGCACACACTATTATTATCATTATTATTTATTAACCCTTCATAGTAGTCCTGAATCTATTGAGGTTCAGACACCGATCAAGTTTTTGGCGCCATTATCGGGGACTAAAAGATGTTCTATACTCTTGAATAATTATTATAGCTAAATTATTTTATTTGATTTATTTTTATTTTATTATTTTAAAGGACAAAACTTGTTGATTTTTGACAGGTACAATGAAATTAGCAGAGGGAACCAGAAAAACGGTAACGATTCTTGGCTGGACCGTTTATGAGTTTTATCGTGCTTTGAATTATTGCACAAGTTTTATCTTTGCTTTTATTATTTAATTTCTCTTTTATTTATTTGTTCTTCATTTGTTTTTAGTTAGTTTATTATTCTTAAAAACAATATTTATTTCATCGTTGTATGAGTGGTTTGCATTCCGTATCTAAAGAACATACTCCTTTTGATCCTGAATTTGATAGAACTTATCGTAAAAACTTAAGAACTAACAAACAAAAGATTGAAAAAGATACTTTAAATTTTAACGTTATGGGCGACCCTCAAGTACAAACACTAGGTTCCTTGAAAGATTATTACATACAGTCTAATTTTGAATCACCAGCGGACATAGTTATACCAGGAGAAACAACATCTCATTATGAAATTAAAGCTAGTGTTATAAATATGTTTCCTAAATTCTATGGACATAAACATGAAGATTCTTACGAACATATCACGGAATTCATAGAAATCAGTTCAACAACTAAAATGAATGGATGCCTACTAATGCTTTACGTGTGCGACTATTTCCCTTTTCACTAAAAAAAGAGCTAAAAAATGGTACACTACTTTAGAAGAACGAATGAAGACTGATTGAGAAAAGCTTAAAAAGGAATTCTTATATAAATTCTACCCAATGGGAAAAACACGCGAAGCCCAAGCGGTTATAATGAATTTTATCCAAATTCCTGGAGAACAATTCCATGAAATTTGGGAACGATTTAAAGAGCTCTTAAATAAATGTCCTCATCATAAATTTACAAAATATGACTCGGTGCATAATTTTTATCATAGCCTAGGAGAGATACAACAACACCGTATAGATGTCGCGTGTGGAGGAACGTTTGCATTAGAATCAATTGAAAGTGTTTGGAAAATATTTGAAAGATTGAGTGAAAATTCACAACAAAATGCGTCAGAATCTAGGGCTAGATCAATTTTTAATAACCCTAGAAGGATGAAAACTGCTATAGAAATAGATAGAACTGATGACATGACGGCTCAAGTAGCCGAGATAAGTACAAAATTAGACAAATTGTTAAATAACACTCAAAATAATCCTATGGAAGTCTGTTCGATTTTTTCTGATCCCTCCCACTTCGCTAGTGGATGTCCACTAATGCTTCAAGAAGATAAAACGCCATGTGATGTTAACGCAGCCTTTACCAATAATAATAATCCATACTCAAATTCTTTCAATCAAGGCTGACATAATCATCCTCTATTATCATATCGATCTCAAAACATCGAGAATCCTGTCCAAACTCAAAATTTCAATCAAGGTCCAAGATAGTTCAATAATTCTCAAAATTTCAATCAAATTTCGAGACCATTCAATAACACTCAAAATTTCCAAAATAGACAAGGATTTTGATCATTCCAATCAAATCAACCTCAATTTCAAAATCAATTCCAAAACACTAATCCACCACCAAGATCAACTAGTTTTGAAGATAAAGTCTTAGCAGCCCTTGGAAGTCGTGAAGCTAATACCCAATTGTTACATACACATTCTCAAGCAATTTCAAAATTAGAAACACAAATGGGTCAAATAACTAATACACTTAACAAAAAAGAAGAGGGTAAATTGCCAAGTCAACTAGTGATCAACCCTAAAGAACAACATGTGATTGAGTTAGGAACTTTACAAGAACCAACTCATAAAATAGTACAAGCAATTACAACCTTAAGAAGTGGTAGGACAGTGGATAACAGGGTTGAAGAAAAATTTGAGGAAAAATTAGAACGTGAAAGAGTCTTGGAAAATATTTCTAAAAAAACATCGCATCCAATAATAATAGAAGAAGAACCAGTTAAGGAAACACTTGAGAAAACTACGCAGAAGGAGTATTAACCAAAAACACCATTTCCTCAACGCCTCCATGGACTAAACTATTATGGCAAACAAGGCGATAAAACGAATGAAATCTTAGATGTCTTTAAACAAGTAAAGATCAATCTACCTTTGCTAGATGCCATATCTCAAATACCACCTTATGCTAAATTCTTAAAAGATTTATGTACGGAAAAACATAGAAGTAGAACTAAGGTTTGCCTCCTTGATCTAGGTGCTAGTGTCAACTTATTACCTTATTCAGTATACCAACAATTGGGATTAGGAGAACTAAACCCTATGTCGATTGTACTACAATTAGCTGGTAGATCAATAAAATGACCAAGAGGGATAGTTGAGGATGTGATAGTTCAAGTAGACAAATTCTACTTTCATGTCGATTTCATAATCTTAGACACAGAACCTGTTCATAGTCCAAAGAAACATATACCCGTAATCTTAGGGCGACCATTCCTAGCAACAACTAACGATTGTATTGTAACACCCCGTGTTATTTTCCTTTTTCCTAAAATTATTTCTGATTTAATTTCGGTTATGACGTCACTTGTTGTTGACGCATTATTTATTCTTGGTATTTCGCGTGTAAATTTTTCGCGTTTAGTTTTAAAGTGGATTGGACGACATTACTCTTCGACGAGTTCGAGAATTCTTGTTATCGACTATGCGATATCATTTCGAAATTCAAATGTTTAGTACTTCGACTGGATGGCAACACGTTTTATTTGATCGAGCTTGTAAGGTCTTCCGGTTGTTGGGTTTTTATAACCCGGAGTAATTATTTGGGCTTGTATTGAAATTTGGGAACCCTTGTCACAATTATTTCATTTAGTCACATTATAAGGTCACATGACCCATTGGAATTAGATTGCTCAAAATTCAATTAAAGTGTATATGATGTATAGGTATATATATATGTACGAATCTGTGAGTTGGTGAATCAAGAACACGCAACTACAGAATACCCCTTTTCCTTCTTCTCTGTACGAACGACCTGCTACACGTTTCTTCTCTTCTTATCCTTCTTTCCAGCAGCCATGGCTCTCCTCTCTACCTTCTTCATCATCAACGTCTTATCATCTTACCAAGAGAGAGAGAGAGAGAGGAGCTGCGTAAAGGAGAGGGAGCCGCGCGAGAGTGAGGAGCGGCTAGGTGGTGGTCGCTAGTTGGGGCGACGACGGCGACCCATGTGTTGGCGATGACTTATGGTGGTCGTTGGTGGCTGAGGCATTGCATGGTGGTGCGATGGTGACGGTTCGCGCAGGAAGATGCGCGATTGGCTGAGGAACGAGGTTACGACTTGGTTGGTGTTCATCGGGCAGAGGAGCGGCAGTGATGTAGGAGCTCTCAGTGGTGCTGGGTGGCAATGAAGAGGCTGGTGGTGGTTGCTGGAGCTGCGCGCAGTGGAATGGCAACAGTTCGCGCAACAGGGGTGAGTTTGGCCAGATTTTGGCCGGCAATTTGGTCGCCTTCCCTTTATCGGTTTGGGCTGATTTTTGGAGGGTAGCTTCGTCTCGGTGCTAGGTACATCATACTAAAATTTAGTATTTTTACGTTGAACGGTTTGTCCATAACTTGTATTTATAGGTTAGAATTTTTGTTTGAGTTATTTTAGATTTACCCAAATTGATTAACCTTTTGCTAATGGGCTTCGTATATATCATATAGGTTGTTGAGGCGAACATTTTGGTATATTCAAAATATTATTCGGGTGACTTTGGTCGGTGGGCTCCATATTCTGGTGCCGGTACGGTTCATGGTGGGCCGTTTCGGGTTGTTCTGTAAGCGTAGATTTACGGTGGAAAATTTTATTCTCACTTACGTATCGTTGACGTGGTTTGGGTGTGCAAACCCTTATTTATTTTAATTTAGATATATTAAATTATGAATTTAAATATCTATAATTGGGTTAGAATCGAGGCAGGACTTAGGAATTAATTTGAGAAATTAATTAAATTATTTCCTACGAAACTAAATAAATTCTTATTAGAATTGAATAAGAATAGGTGTCTTAGTAATCCATTGAGAATTAAATGGGTTAGTAGAATTTTGTAAAAGTTAGACATGAACTTAGAACGCTATATTAGTTCCCTTTTTACTGTGCTAGGGGATATGTGAACGTGGGGACGTGAAAACTTAGACATTATGCTAGGTTCCCCTTATGATACGTGAATTATTTGCTTTAATTGTATTAAAAGCATGTTAAGAGAAATTGAAATATTTTTCCTAGAGAATTAAAGGAAATACGTTGTTTTAAACATGAATTGTACATGAACTTGTGTCCATGTGATTTAAATTTCTTTATTGTATCTTAAAAGCATGTTAAAGCGATTATGAGGTTCATGTTAGTATCATGTGGATATTTTCATAAATATGATGCATTACATATTTATGTTGAGGCATGGTTTTTATGGAGGCCTTGTATGCATATTGATTACCCCATATCGTGTGAGTATATGGGTGTTGGTGCATGTAGTGCATGGGTTCACCTTTTGTAGAGAGAATTCAATTGGCGTGATCTACATCCGTTTGTGTATGGTACGTGAGTATACTTGTGTTTGGATAATCATTAACAACTGGCCAGGGGGTGCTTCTTGCTCCTACGGAACTAATTTTCCGAGAAATGCAGACTATGTGCGCGACTGGGTAATGGAGAACGTCTTTCTATTAAAAATGTAAGTGTCAAAAGCACTTGGGAAGAACGGTACGATGAATCTACCCTCCCTAGTGAGCCTGTATCCTCAGGGGAATGGTGGAGAATGATCCGTTCACCCTTGGGAAATGTGTGTTTTTGTGTGCGTATCATGGGTGGTGTTGAGTCACATTGCATTGCATAACATTTATGTGATTCATTTGACATGTATATGTTATATTATTACATGTGATGTTGGAGCAGGTTTATTATGTGCTATTATTACCTGTGGAGTTTTGAGCATGTTAATTATGAATATTGCCAAATAAATTCATATTTTATAAAATGCTCAACTGAAAGTGAATAATGTGAAAACATGAGTTAAATGAGGTAATTGTTAAATTATAATGAAATGTATAATTTTATACTTGTAATTATATACTTTTGTGCCCTTAGGGGAGGTTAAGTATATTGGCATAACGACCTCTTTGGATAGTTGATGTTAGTATTGGGCTATAGAGTCGGTTTTATGTTGAGGCCTTAGAGAAGGTGGTTAATAGTTTTGTGATTGTGGTTAGTTGTGTGACATATTTAGAGATTTGAGGTCAGGGATTGATTTTAGTATCAATTGAGATTTGAGGCCTTAGAGAAGGCGGGTGATGAGATTGTGGACTTAGTGGATGTTGTAGTATAGACCTTTAGGTGCCTTTCACCTTTTGAGGAATGGGTTATCAATTGTATTTGAGATTTTGATTAGGCTAGAAGAGGTTGTGGTTGATGTGATTTTATTTAAGTACTTGGGGTACTGTAATATTATTTCTCATGCTTAGTTCATTCTCCTAATCATTCCTTGTACTATGTTTTGTACACTGGTATGTGATTGTTGACTTATATGTCACTCCTTGAGTCGTCGGTTATAGCGTGGTGCCGAACCTCTTCCATGTGTTGTCATTTGATTTCATGGGGTTGGAAATGGATAGTTGTGTTCCGTGAACCCAATGTAGTACTCTTCCTTCCTTGTCCTCTTGAACATTATAGGAATCCATAGAGTTGTGCTCACTCTTATTTAACTGTCTTTCGGGAATGGTGTTTTCTAAGTCTTGAGATAAACTCTTTGTATTTAAAAGGAAAAACCCGTTTTCGCCTACCCCCGTAGCTAGAATAAGCGAACGACGGAGATCGGGGGCAAGACGATCATTTTTACTGTGTGCTTTCTTAAAGGAAAACTATTTTATTACTTTTCTCGATATTCTGAGATTTCGAGACTTCTTTCTCAATATCACGACCTGTAGAGTTTTGAAAGGTGTTTTTCTTGTTCACATTTGTTTCCGATCATTTTTAAGTCTCGTGTTTGAGGCTGGTTGTTGTTCAGTGTACACATATAGTATTTTCTTTCCATTCTTCTCGGTTATTTGATGTCACCACTTAGGTGATTTGAGTTTTCGTACGTTAGGGGCATGGATGCTGAATGGATTGGTTCGAGTTTTAAAACATTTTTCTTGAAAACTAGTGAATCCCTGAGATTCATCTTTTTTGTAACTTTCACTCTCGGCCATTCACTTTTGGTTTCCTTGTTTGGGTGTTTCCCCTAAAAACTTATGGTGTTCTTAACCTTGACGTTGTTGTTTCGGTTATCCGTTGGTTTAACATTGGGACTTCTTTTCCCTTGTTTAGGTTCCTTTACTCCTATGTAGTTGTCATGAGAGTAATGTTCAGGTACTCTCCAAGATTCGACCATTTTGCGTTCCTTATCCATAGTGAGAGCGTTAGTGATTTGATTAATCCTATTGATGATAGTATTATGAGGTCGGTATGATGATGTGATTATGGTATTGATGAAGAGATATGACTGAGGTGATCTAGTCCTTGAGAGGTAGATTTTCTCTAGGAATGGGATGAGGTTTGTTATATATATAGATGATGATTATGTTAGTACGCAAGGACGTGAGTGCTTTTACTCCTATGTTCTCGGGGAACGAGTTATGAGTATTCCTTGGTACTAGTGGTGGATTTTGATCCCTGTGGATATTAGAGGTGAGTGTGTTTTCCCTCTGTTTGGACTTTCTGGTTAGCGTTGTGAGTGGTTGATGATTTGTTAGATTGGACCTAGGTGTTGTGTACCTAGTGTACGTTGGTGAGAGTAGTGTAGACTATCGGTGTTGGTACTTCGAGTACGAGTCGTAGTTGTACCTTATAGACTCATGTTGTGTACTTATATATATGTATATATATCCCCGATATATACTCGTTTACGGTAGCATATGAGTACGTGCCTTGGGTTTTCGTGGCTGGGTTATGTTATGGGCAATGTATCTTGGTAGATAGTTTAATATTACCTAAACAATCAGAGGATGTTGTAGTTAGGATATCATTTTTCCCACTGAGCTTATTTGCTCACAGGGGTATTTCATTGCCACATGGTATTCCCACGCCAGGTTGTAGGAAATATTATGGCTACAGGCAGCATGCGGTGCAACGACAGTTTTCTTTTGTTTTCCTTGTTACAGGTTTTGGATTTGCGCAAGGTGATGCGGTTACGGTTGCAGCATGGCTGGTTTGGGGACGATAGTTATCTTCTGTTAGCTTATTTACCCATGTTTTGTGGGATTGTCATATATTTTTATTGGGAGCCAGTCTGTTGGCATATCCCCATTGGTGTATCTTTTATTTATTGTATTTATTATTTCAGGATGTCATTGTATTTATTTTGTAGTACCATGTGCATTTCTGTATTCTTATACGAGTATTTGTTGCTTTGTTGATTATAGAGGGTTGCGTAGGGCTTGGTGGTTTCTTTCCACTACCTCGGCCCTAGTAGGATTGATGATTGTTGGGCCTATGAGCCACTGATATTATCGAATTGTTATTGGTAGGTTATTCTGTTGTGGTTATGTGTTCGGATGTTCCAATTACAAATGGAACTCTACCGGATTTTTGTTAGATTCCGCTGCTTTGTTCTACCATTCATTTGGGTATGAAATATACCATTTTATTATTATTCAATACGTTTTCATGGTTAATGATATCTTAGTTGGTCGTTCGTATTAAGGATCACATCCTGAATTCCTTTTATGTCCCGGTTCTGGAGTCTTAGGAATTTAGGGGCGTGTTAGTTGGTATCAGAGGATACCATAAAGTTTCTAGTATTCGATTAGGCATGAAGTATATTTTTCATTGTTATTCAATGTATTTTCTTGTTATTGTTGACTCTAGTGGTCATTTGACTAACGTCATCCCTTAGGAATTCGCTGATTCTCTGGATTAGAGTTTCAGAATTTTAGGGGCGTGACATGTATAAATTGTAGAACGGGGGTTATGGACATATCTTTTAGGAATATGGAACTAAGATTAAACATATTCAACACTAATAGCTAACTTCCAGAGAAGACTGATTATTTTAATCTAGATGAGATAGATGAATTAGTGGAAGAGGCAGGACATGAAATATTATCAAAAGATAACTTGGAAATCATATTAGCTGAAGTAGAGGACAATGACATTAACAAAAATGAACAAATACACTCTAATATAGAGGATATCACAAGCATTGAAACTATACTATATGGTGAATCTTGGAAATAGCCACATGAGTCATTACCTCTCATATTAAGTACTCCACCAATTCCATCACTAACATCTCCACCAAAATTAGAGCTTAAAGAATTACCTAAACAACTCAAATATGTCTTCTTAGGTTCAGACAATACTCTTCCTGTAATAATCTCTTCATTCCTTACTACACAACAAGACGAGCAATTAGTAAAAGTACTTACTGATCATAAAAAAACAATTGGGTGGAGCAAGGATGATCTAAAAGGAATTGATCCCTCAATTTGTATGCATCGTATACATTTAGTGGAAAATGCGAAACCGTTTCGAGAAATACAACGTTGATTAAATCCAAATATGAAAGAGGTGGTAAAAAGTGAAGTGGTTAAATTACTTGATGCAGGAATAATATATCCTATTTCAGATAGCTCATGGGTTAGTCCTACACAGGTGGTACCAAAGAAATCTGGTATCACAGTTGTGCCAAACTTAAAAGGTGAGTTAATTCCACAATGAACCACAACGGGGTGGCGAGTGTGTATTGACTATCGAAAATTAAACTCACATACGCGGAAAGATCACTTTCCCTTACCATTCATTGATTAAATGTTAGAACGTCTAACTGGACAAAGATATTATTGTTTTCTAGATGGATACTCTGGTTATGACCAAGTCGCAATTGATTCAGCTGACCAAGAAAAAATCACATTTACTTGTCCTTACAGTACATTTGCATATAGAAGAATGCCTTTTGGCTTATGTAATGCACCTGCAACATTTCAAAGATGCATGATGTCAATCTTTTCGGATATGGTAGAAAAGTTCCTTGAAGTCTTTATGAATGATTTTTCGGTGTTCAGAACTACATTTGAAGATTGTTTAAAACATCTGGCGCTTGTACTTCAAAGATGTAAGGAAACGAATCTTATTTTAAGTTGGGAAAAGAGTCACTTTATGGTTCAAGAGGGTATAATACTAGGACACATAATTTCTAAGCGAGGGATAGAGGTCGATAAAGCAAAACTAGAATTAATTTCAAATTTACCCCCTCCTACATCTGTTAAACAGATATGTTCATTCCTAGGACACGCCGGGTTTTATAGATGATTCATTAAATATTTTAGTAAAATATCACGGGCATTATGTAACCTCTTAGCTAAAGACACAACTTTTAATTTCATTAAATAATGTCTAGAATCTTTCGAGAAATTGCGTGATTTACTCTCAACTGCCCCAATAATGCAACCACCAGATTGGTTCTTACCATTCGAATTAATGTGTGACACATCAGACTACGCTATAGGAGCAGTTTTAGGACAAAGAAAAGATAAGCTACCATATGCAGTATATTACGCTAGTAAAACACTTACGGATGCATAGATTAATTACACTACTACTGAAAAAGAATTGCTAACTATAGTATTTGCCTTGGATAAATTTAGATCATATTTACTAGGAACCAAGGTAGTTGTTTTCTCTGACCACGCAACTTTAAAATACTTATTAAAAAAAACAGATTCCAAATCCAGACTTATTAGATGAATATTATTGTTACAAGAATTTGATATAGAAATACGTGATAAAAAGGGTATGGAAAATGTAGTGGTAGATCATTTATCGAGAATAGTGGTAAAAAACACGATGGATAACACTCCGTTAATGGATTATTTCCCAGACGAACAATTATTTAGCGTTAATACAATAAAACTTAATGGTCCGAGGAATATAATGAGATATAAACATAAATTAAAATCTCTTGTAGAAATTAATTATGAATTAAGAGAGATGGATTCTATCGAATTGATAGAACCCGCTTATGATAACGATTAATAACAATTACGAATGTTGGACCAACGACGTTAAAAATATGCACTATTCGAGAAAGTTCGTGTTTTGTTGAATGGGTATGTAGAAATAGGATTGTTGTTTATATTTTTATAGTTATTTACTTTAAGAAAAAAGATTAGAGACAGTACCACGAGATGATTCTTAAAAGAATTCAAGAATTCGGTAAAAGAACTACCGAGTACTCGGTAGGATCTCCACCGAGTACTCGGTGAAGCAGTAGAGATAAAAACGGAACATACCTCATTCTGCTTACTTTTTCTATTTTTCTCTCAACCCAAAAGGGCCTCCACTACACCACACTCGAATTTTTAGGTGGGGGAATTGCTAAAAAAAACATGTCGCAATCTTTCTATATCCATCATCAACCTCTTGAATCATCATAACCAAGGGTTAATCCCTATACGATTATATCTTCAATATCTCAAAAACATCTTCTTGCTACTTCTCTTCATTTTCTTTGAATAATCTAAAGAAGAGAAGCAAAACATCTTCTAAGTTAAAGTTCATGGTGAATAATTGGTGGTGGAAGTAGAGGACCGTGTGAGGGTAATGTGTGGATAGTAGCACTCCAATAGAAGCTAAGCAACCATGACCTCTTTCGACACCGTACCTTAAGTGTTTGATAAAACGTGTGAGAGAATTCATGGCTCCGAAAAAGAAACCTTGCGCCGCCACATCATCAAGCAAGAGACAAGCTTCGCCTACTTCATCGCATTCGTCATCCGATAAGGCCAAGAACGACACACCGATTAAAGAACTTGTAAAGAAGGTCATTGACAAAGGGTTTAATGTTGAGCAAATTTTCAAACTCTCCAATTTTGAGAATGACAATATAGATTCGTGGGGGGTAGGATGTATTAGAGCAAGGGGATTAGAATCACTATTATGTCCCGCGTCAACATCTATACATAAATCATTACTATATGAATTTTGGCTTAATATGATGGACATGAATGATAAAAGAGGAAAAATGATGGAAACAAAGGTAAAAAGAAGGAGTATTTCAATCACGCCGGCATCAATTGGGAGAGCATGGTGTATTCCACATGTATATCCCGACCATCTTAAAAATACATTTTCGACGTTGCCCCGACCTTTCCCGGATACTAAGTCTATAGTCGAGGAAGTCACTAATGGGAGGTTTAGGAATAAATATAAGACATGTACGACAAAGAAGCATTATGAGCGAAAGATGTTGATAATCGATACTATTTTGTGTTGGCAAGCGCATCCACATGGCCATAGCAACGAGCGTCGTGCAATTTTTCAAGAAGCTCTATATGACTTTGTGAAAGACCATTGGATTTCAATTCCAATGGTTATTTTGACGAATATCTATGAAACATGGGTCGATATGGGCGGATCTAGTAAAATCGATGCTCTATCATATGCAGTTCCATTCCCACCGTTAGCAATGAAACTAATGAGAGATAGTAATGTGCCGATGGAGAGGGTAAGAAAGAACGAGTATAAACCAAAATATTTTGAGCTCTTAAGTTGGCACAACATGACATCGAAGCTATGCAAGGAGCATACGGACAGAGAGAAAATGCCGATGACTTAAGAACAATATCTGACACTTGTGGCAAATCAAGAAGAAATTATGAAGAAAATGGATGAGTAGTACGACCAACTAGTAGCTCGTCAGGAGCGATGAGGCGCCGACTCTTCATCCACTTCTCATTCACCACCACCACCGTCGTCTTAGACTAGGATCTATAGAGAGTACGATCACAAGCTAGGCATAGATTTTCATTCGATATATTGCCTTAGGCCGAGCTGTGAATCGATATTTTGTATTATGTATTTTGATTTTTTTTCTTTTCTTTTCTTTTCTTTTTTTATTTATTTTTGTTTTAAAACTCCATTTCCCGCTGAATCTGGAAAAATTAATGAAAATTGATATTTTATTAAAAATGAGCAAACTATTTGAGTATCTATTTGTAGTATCGAGAATATGTTTGGGGGAAGGATGTGACTTATAAAAACTATTTTTATAAAAACTTATTATATTTATTTATTTTCTACTAACATTATAAATATTTATGTATAATATTTTTATTATTTTTATTTAAATAATAATAATATATTTTTAAAATACATATATATTTATGTATAATGACTTTTATATATATTTTATGTATAATATCTATTAAAAAATATTTTGAAATAGAAAAATATTTTTGAAAAATGACTTTGGTACAAGAACTACCGAGTACTCGGTACTGTTCTCACCGAGTACTCGGTGACTCCTGGAAAAACTTAATTTTTATAAAAATTCGAAAATCAATTTCTATATTAAGAAATTATGATTTTCCTTTCAAAATAGGATTTTTACTAACCTAGATATTATATGACTTTAATTAAATAAAATAAAGGATTACAAGAGTTTTATGAAAACTTTCCATAAATATGAAATCCTTTTCAATTATGGACAATTTTTCATTAAATCCTCTTTCCTTTTAAAAATTTTCCCATTCTTACAAATCATATTCTAGATTTCTGCCGTAAAACATACCATTCTTCTCTTATAAAGGACTTGGACTTTCATCTATAATTTTAGGGTTCTTCACTTCATTCTTCCACACTTTATTTATTATTCCTAGAAAATCATTAGCAAAGTTAGTATGGCTATTGGAAGTTTGACAGAGGAGGAGATAAATGAGGCTACACCAAAGGGTGACCCTCTTGCTGATTATAAGATCAAATACGAGCGTATATTTTATAAACACATCACGTATGACCCATTGGAGATCATGACGGATCGAGTCTTCGAGGAGCGGCAATTAGAGAAGTTTTACAAGCCAGCGAATCTACGAGTTTTTCCTAATATTGTGCGTGATTTCTATTACAATATAAGGCATGACATCAAAGGAGAAGGAGGTTTGATCGCATGTACAACTATACGCTACAATTCAAGGCCTATTAACATAATTCCTGAGGCTATTGCGAAGGCATGGGAAATTCCTCATGAATTGTCCTTCGATCTTGACAGTAAGTTTCGACTTATTACACATCCTATTCCGTCATTTCATGATATGGTTATGGAGATTTGTAATGGGCTTGAAAACCCACCAACTTAATTTTGGATAAAAAAGACGGGGTTAGATCCAGAGTTTTGGTATATTGATGGGATGTTGGAGAAACAGGCATGTCCAAAGGATAAAGATTGATATTTATATTAAGAGATGGTGTATACGCTTTACTGCTTTAAGAAAGGATTTTGGGTTTCTATCCCATAATTAATTTATGATAAGATGATGGAATGTTGACATACTCTTGAGCAAAATTTATGCGCCTCAATACATACGAATGTGAAGTTGTTCTTTCCTTTCCTCATCACGACACTAATAGAAGATCAGTTGGGTGAATTCTTGGATGCCACTGATGAACCTATGCATACAGGCCCTAAGAAGATTGATCATGATCAATTCTTTGGAAGATCATCCATTTATGAGCTAAGACAGTGGTGGGCAAAGGGGTTCAACATACGGAATGATGACTTTACTGAATGTGGCTAGAATGAAATAGGAAAATTCATAGGAATAAGGGAAGAGATGTAGTAGTTTTATTATTTTGTTATTTCTCACAAAATTCGTTTAGGATTGGTTTTATCTTTTATTTATTTTTATTTTTATTTTCTACAATTTCAATTTATAGGATTGTAGACCCTTAAGGCCAAATGATGTGTGCTTTTATTCAATATAATTCTATTCCCTTGAATATATTGCTTTACATCTCATATTACGACTGATCTATTATTATCTCTCCACTTGATATGATCTTGGGTATTGCAAAGTGTTGTATGTTTAACAGATCATTCAAAACAAGTTTGGGAGAAATACGAGTACAACAATGCAAAAGAACGGAATTACACTTCAAGGGAGGTAACAATTCTTCCTTTATTTATCTAAGAGAATTAGAAAAATAAAAATATTGAAAATTTTGAAAAATCTTATTAAATTCTTCATTCGAAATATGTGATTCATGTTAAGTATGAGATGGTTTGTGTACATGTTATGACTAGAAATGTATTATGTATGAAACCACCCCACTCATGAGTATGTAATAGTTTGATTAAATTAAATTTTTAAGATGTGGTCTACATGAGTGAATAAATGAGTGAAATTGAAACCGAGAAGGATAATTTTGACCTATAAACACATGCACATATTCTCTATGGGATAACTATTGAACTTTGACTATGTATTTGAAAAAATAGATTTGTTTCAATGACAAGGGGAGAAGGGGAATAGTAAAGAATAAAAAGAAGTAATATGGAGAAAAAGTTGAAAATTTATTTTGAAAATAAAATAAAATAAGATGCAAAAAGTAGTTTTCGATTTGATTAACCGGGCCTTGGTATAACCAATATCACTATTCGCATTCAAAGGGGAGAAAATTAATCAACATAAATCCCATGGAAATAGCTTGGGCCCAGTTGATTGGGACTAAAAATCCTCGCTGGAAAGTCCGGAGACTTAGAAAGACAAAAAGGGATAAAGTATAGTGAAGTATGTCATGGGAAAGATTGATCAATGAAGTAGAAGAAGGAAGATTAGTCTACTATAGAGAATATTCAAAAAAATACAGAAAACTATGTGGATCAGCTGTAAAAATTAGCAAGTTTATATCACTAATGCGGGGACCATTCTTTTAAGTTTAATTCATGATAATTGTTACTTATAAGTAAGTGGGGATAACTTGTATGAATTTTACTCTGACGAAATTATAACATTGCATAAATTAATGATTACTTAATCTCATGAGCATACAAGAATGAAGAATGAAACCCTAGCAAAGTAATGTAGACTTTTTCTTGTTTTTATTGTATAAGGGGAAACTAAAGGACACGTATGTGATAATTGTGTAGATGAGTGATTATGTTTGATTTTATATAAGATTCTATGTTTATTCTATGTCATTTCTTAGCTTGAATGAATGTTTTATCTTGCACAATCATGGTTATTCAATATGGGATATAACTCGGATGCTTAATTAATGATTTTCTACACAATAGTGGTTAATAATATGTAATCTTGATTTAGACAGACCATGCTTGAAAGGGATAATTAGTGACATGTTTTTAATTTATGTTAGTAGGAGTAATTTAAAATATATGCATGTACTCGTTATGCTCACATAGAGATGGCTTGTGGCATTGATAGATGAATTGTTCCTTTTTTGGGATTAGGGTTTGTCAATGTTTGCAACCCTATATTTGATTCACGTATGATGGACTTCCCTTTACAATTAAATGATTACGAAAAAATATTACAAGGTTAGTAGTGGAGTTAGAAATACCCTAGATCTTTATCTCCATTGATCCACAATTCAAACCAATTATCTCTCATATTTATCTTTTATGTTTATTAGTTATAGAAAACAAAACAAAACAATCTATCCTTCATAATTTAGTTAGAAGTAATTACAAGAGAGTTAAAGAATCATTAGTCTCTTTAGATTCGATATACTCTATCTCATTGATACTATACTATAATTGATTCATGCACTTGCAATAGGGAAACTAAGTAAACTATAAGGGTTTATCTGCACACAATATTATCATCATTATTATTTACTATTCCTTCCTAGTAGTCCTGAATCTATCTAGGTTCAGACATATATCAGGTGTATGGGCGTTTACATCTAAGAGAGGTAAATTAATCTTGATTTGTCGGAATGTTTCCAACATATCAGATTCTTTGAGCTTCCTGTACTTGACTGGCTCTCTAAGACACTGAGAAAATGGCGTTGCCTCCTCGTAACTTTCCATGTCTGGCTCTTGAAGTAATGTCTGATAGACATTGTCTTTCACTAATGATTGATCCTTCTTGACTCTTTCATCCTCCTTTCTTTGCTCTTCTTCAGCTTTATTCCTTTGTGCTTCTTCGACTTCCTTTATTTTCTCCAACCTCTCTTCATGTTCTTTCTCAACTTTACTCTCCACTTCCTTTACACTTCTCAGAGTTGTGATTACTTGAACCGTCTCATTAGGTTGATTTACAAATGATCCGAGCTCCAGTGCTTGTTATGGCCTTGGATTAGCGACTGACTGACTAGGCAATCTTCCTAGTTCTCTTACATTCATATCATTAATCATTTGGCCCATCTGCATATGCAGTTGCGCCAATGATTGGGTATGAATGCCTAGCTTGTTTTGAATGTCTAGTATAACTTGCTCTAACCTATTAGTCTAGAAATTGGGTGGAGGAGTTTAACTTATTTGAGCCTTGGTTTGGTAGTTATATGGTTGCACAACCTAATTATTATTGAATGGCTGAAGATCTTGGGAATTATTGAATGACTGAAGAGCTTGGGAATTATTGAATGATTGGAGAGCTTGGGAATTATTGGATGTTACGGGTTGGTAATTGGACTGAGAATTTCTAGCAATGATTGTTGGTTCTGAGTCGAATGATTGTTGTATCTGTTGGAACCTTGGCTATTTGTTATTTGATTTTTGTCTTTCAGTGAACCTTGGTTGTGGGTTATATGACTGCTGTCTTCCTATGAACCTTTGCTGTTGATTGGATGATTGTCCCTGTTGGGACCTTGATGGTGGATTCTCCACATTTGTAGATTTATAGGACATGAGTAGATGATTTTATGGCATTTGAGGTGTATGAATTGGTGAAAAGAACATTATTGGAATAGTTCCACGATGCATTGTTATAATGTCAATTATTAGACATTTTGACCCTTTAACTCACTATTGTTATGTTATTTCATTCCATTATTTGGTTTTTTTTGTGGTTTGCATGTTAAAGCATGTTTCAGGAGCTTAAGGAAGAAATTGAGCTAACTTCGGTGAATTAACTGAAGAGTGTGTTCTTTTTATTCAAAGAGGAGAGTCAAAGAGGCCGTCCGAGAAAAAAATGGCTCCCGGAAGGCAAAAATGGCATTTCCAGAAGCCGTCATCTTCATCAAAAAGTATCGTGGGTTCAAGGAGGTCGTTTTGGTGCATATATGGAGAAAAGTGGTTTTCCATAAAATACCGACGCTTGTGCCTATGCTTCAGTTTTAAAAAGTGGATGGAATACACATTTTCATGTTTGGAGGTACGCTTGGATCTACGCTTGGAGGTACGCTTGGACCTACGCTTGTAGCGTAGGCCAGGTACGCATGAAGCGTATCTGTGGCAAGTTTTGTGATTTTTAAATGGTTTCTGCCTCTTCTACTCCCGATTCGATATGAAGAAGTGCCTGTGACTCCAGACCTCTATATACATGTATATACACTTATATATATATATATATATATCAGAACTGAGGGTTTACATGAGAAGAGAGTGAAAATACTGTAAAGGACCTCTCTATACCATTGCCTATATATACACGATCATATATCAGAGAAAAGGGATGTTCATTAATGTTCATTAGAGGTGGTTTAGTTGTGAGTTTTAGAAGTTCATTCATTCAAACTTGCTACTGTTGAGAGTTGTATTCAAACCTAGAGATCCGAAGAAGAAGACCATGGAGATCATTTCTACATCACCGATGCAGTCACCTTCCACCATAGACAACTAACTCGGTATCTAGGGTTTTCTAGCAAAACCCTAGCTAAGTAATGTAGTTCTTTCATTATTTTCAATTATAACGAAGGGAAACTATTGACCATATTGTAATGATTATAGTAGTTAAGAGACCATACTGATTTGCAATATAAAATTATATGTTTGTTATAAATTCTTGTCTCAGATGGAATGAATGTATTATTTTGCACAACTATCATTATTCACTATGGGCTGGAACTCGGATGCATAATTATGGTTTGTACACAATGGTGGTTATGAAACTTGAGACCCTAAGTTGACACAGGCTGTGCCTTGGCAATTTAATATAGATATGCTTAAGTTTATTTTCATGCATTAAC
Organism: Cornus suecica; assembly: GCA_963922005.1. Taxonomy (NCBI): domain Eukaryota; kingdom Viridiplantae; phylum Streptophyta; class Magnoliopsida; order Cornales; family Cornaceae; genus Cornus; species Cornus suecica. The sequence goes on along the minus strand of OY998243.1, from coordinate 33,993,693 downwards.
ATTAGATTAGAGTAATATAATTGACATGCACTAGTTAGGTCAGTCATGAGATGGGTTGTTGCAATCCAGTTGATGATACTCTTTTTTGGGGTCGTATTTAGCTATTTACGGTACAACCTGATTCACAGTTATGGATTGCCCTCTTACAGTTAATGCAGTGATGAACTATATTATGCGGTTAGTGGTGGAGCAATGAAAACCCTAGTTTTCTCTCTCATCTGAATCATAACAAATTTAATTTGCTTTCTAAATAATTTTAGTTGAAATAGATAATTTAGTCTCTGAGCACTCAAACAAACAATTTTCAGAAAATATAATTAAGTATTTTTGAATCACTAAAATGAACAATCTCAGCCTCCGTAGGATCGATATCCATTACTCAAGCCATTGCTATACTATAATCGATACGTGGACTTACGTAGGGTAAAAGCTAGTGTCGTTAATGTGTCATTTTTAACCACATATTTTTTACACACCTAACTGCACATCAAGTTGTTGGTGCCGTTGCCGGGGACAGAGAATTGTTCAAATAGCTTTAGTAATTTATTTGCATTGCATTTGTAGTTGTAGCTAAATTTTGATTTTTGTGTGATTGACATGTACTCTGAAGAACATAAAAGGGAAAAACAGAGCTTCTGAAGTTGCGTCTGAAACTTTTATGAGTTTTAGTGTTGATTTGATTTTTGCATATTCATTCTAGCTTTATTTTTTGTTGATAGTTAAAGTAGCTTAGAACTAGTTAATTTTTATTTCACAAAATTTCAAAATTTCAAAAAATATATATATATATAAAATAGTTGTTTGAGTAGTGTATGACCGATAGATCAACCCATTGTAACTTTAGCACTGCGTTAGTTGAGTACGATCTTGAGATAAAAAAGACTCTATCTTTTACGTCAAGCTATTGAAGAGCAACAACGTAAGTCAGAAGAAGAAGTGATGGCTAACCAAAGAGCCAACCCGCAAAGGGCACTAGAGACATCACTGAAAGGATATTACGCGCCAGATGCGTACGACTCCTATGTTGATTTTCCGGAGGAAAAAGGAGCGAAACACTTCAAGATCAAGACAAACGTGACTAATATGCTTCCATAATTTTCAGGTTTTATAATAGTGGACCCATATCAGCACATCAATGATTTCCTAGAGGTAGCCTCTACAGTTAGGTATGACAATCTGTCCAAAAATGACTTGCGAGTGAGATTATGCCCTTGGTCATTGAAAGAGAGAGCTAAAAGATGGTACATCAAATTAGCAAAAGAAATTAAAATTGATTGGGAAGCCCTTAAGAAAGAATTCATAGAAAAGCCTTATCCCATAGGAAAGACCTCTGAAGCACAAGATGCAATTAAAAGCTTTAGGTAGTTACCTGATGAACATTTTCATGATGCTTGGGAGATATATAATGAAATTTTGTATAAGTGTCCCCACAATAGGTTTTCTGAATAAGATATTGCTAAAAACATTTACATGGGGCTTGGAGAGGCGCATAAGACTTTGATAGATGCGGCAACACAAGGTCAGTTTTTCTTGAATACAGCTAAAGAACTTTTGGAGATATTTGATAATATCAGTGAGAACACAATTCAATACCAATATGAGTTGAGGGCTAGAGGTGGACAATAGGATAGGAGATCTGAGAAATCTTATGTTGTAGAGCATGATGATGTGAGAGATACCATGACATTGTTTGGAGAGAAATTATAGAGAATTGAAAAGTTTATGTAGCGAAGTCATTCCCCTCCGAGAGAGACTTTTGAAGTAGAAGCTGAGTACTCTCACAATGAGTGTTAGGAGATAATGGCTGCTGATGCCAATGCATCATGGAACTATTCTAATAATGCTCATTTCACCAATTCATACACCTTAAATGCCAGAAATCATCCACTCTTATATTATAAATCTATAAATGTGGAGAATCAACCATCAAGGCCCCAACAGGGACAATCATCTAATCAACATCCAAGGTTCACAGAAAGACAACAGTCATATAACCCACAACCAAGGTTCACCGAGAGACAACAATCATATAACCAAGAACTAAGGTTCCAACAGAGTTAGCAATTTGACTCATAACATGCAATCATGGCTGGAAATTCTCAGTCCAATTACCAACCCAGAACATCCAATAATTCTCAATCTCTCCAACCATTCAATAATTCCTAAGATCTTCAATCATTCAATAATAATCAGGCTTTGCAACCATATAACTACCAAACCCAGCCTTAAAGAAGCCAAACTCCTCTACCTGGTTTCCAGGCTAATAGGTTAGAACAAGTTATTCTGGACATTCATAACAAGCTAGGTATTTATACCCAATCATTGGCACAACTGCATATACATATGGGCCAAATGGCTAATGAGAGGAATGTAAGAGAACCAGGAAGATTGCCTAGTCAGCCGGTCGCTAACCCAATGCCATAACAAGCACTAAAGCTCGGATCATTTGTCAATGAATCTAATGAGACGGTTCAAGAAATCATGACTCTGAGAAGTGGTAGGGAAGTAGAGAGTAGAGTTGAGAAGGAACATGAAGAGAGGTTGCAGAAAAGAAAGGAAGCCGTGCGAGCAAAAAATAAGGAAACTGAAGAAGAGTAAAGAAAAGAGGTTGAAAGAGTCCAGAAGGATCAACCATTAGTGGAAGACAATGTCAATCAGACTTCACTTGAATATCTAGACAAGGCATGTTACGAGGAGGCAACACCATTTCCTCAGCATCTTAGAGAGCCGACCAAGTACAGGAAGCTGATAGAATCTGATATGTTGGAAAGATTCCGATAAATCAAAATTAATTTACCTCTCTTAGATGTAATCGCCCAGATACCGCCTTACGCTAAATTTTTCAAAGATCTTTGCACACAAAAGCGAAAGAGAAAACCAAAGAATCCAACAAAAATACTCTTGACTGAGCAAGTGAGTTCATTGCTTTTAAGCGATACTCCACCTAAAAGGAAAGATCCCGGTGCTCCCACTATTCCATGTGTCATTGGTGACCAGGAAATTGGTAGAGCTCTTCTTAATCTAGGTGCGAGTATTAACTTGCTTCCTTATTCAGTCCACCAATAGCTAGGGTTGGGTGAGCTCAGTCCCTCTGAGGTCGTACTTCAATTTGCTGATCGATTAGTCAAGCAGGTAAGAGGAGTTCTTGAAGATGTCATTGTTCAAGTGGGCAATTTTTATTTTTCAGTTGATTTTGTAGTCCTGGATACAGAACCTGTCCCTGACTCAAAAAAACACATTCCGGTGATATTAGGAAGACCATTTTTAGCCACGGTGAATGCATGCATTAACTACAGAACCGGAGCCATGGATTTGACGTTTGGAAATATGAAGGTTAGGATGAATGTGTTCGAAGGAAGCCACTAATTTCCTGAATCAGGGGAATGTTTTCCAGACTAATGAGTATGATGAGCTGGATGATATCATAGCACATTTTGTGACTCAAATCCCGGAGAAGGATGAGCTAGAGTCATTTAAGACTAGAGAATGGCCGGATGAGGAAGTGGCTGATTCGGAGTCACATTGGAAGATTCAAAATGAAGAGTTGGATGAGATGGAGACTGCATTATACACTCAACCATGGCGGGAGCCAGTTGAACCATTTTCGATAGTTTCAAATACTCCACCAATTCCATCCGTAACTATTCCTCTTACCTTGGAATTCAAGGAACTGCTTGAAAAGCTAAAATTTATTTTCTTGGGACCTGATTAGAGTCTTCCAGTAATTATCTCTTCAAAACTGATAGAAAAATAGGAATCGAGTCTGGTTGAATTCTTGAGTGAGAACAAAGAGGCAATAGGGTGGAGTGTTATTGACTTGAAATGATTTGCATGTATTGCATACATATTGAGGAGGATGCAAAGCCATCAACAGAAATGCAACGAAGGATGAATCCAAATATGAAAGAGGTGGTGATGAAAGAAGTGGTGAAATTGCTAGATGTGGGTATCATCTACCCCATTTCTGATAGTATATGGGTAAGTCCAACTCAAGTGGTGCCAAACTCAAAGGGCGAGCTAATTCCATAGCGCATGAGCACGGGGTGGCGTGTGTGTATTGATTACAGGAAACTCAACTTGAACACCAGGAAGGATCATTTCCCGTTGCCATTCATTGATCAGATCCTAAAGAGGTTAGTTAGGCAGAGCTATTATTGCTTTCTGGATGTATATTCCGGCTATAATCAAGTGGCAATTGATCCTGTTGATCAGGAGAAAACCACTTTTACTTGTCAGTATGACACTTTTCCATATAGACGGATGCCTTTCATTTTATGTAATGCGCCAACAACATTCCAAAGGTGTATGATGTCTATCTCCTCTAACATGGAAGAGAAATTTATTGAAGTATTCATGGATGACTTCTCAGTTTTTTAGGAAACCTTTGAAGACTGTTTAAAACATCTGGAACTGGTACTTAAGAGATGCAACGAGATGAATCTAATCCTAAGTTGGGAAAAGATCCATTTTATGGTTCAAAAGGGGATAGTACTAGGCTATATTATATCAAAGCGAGGGGTAGAGGTAGATAAAACAAAATTTGAATTAATTTCAAAATTGCCTCCTCCCACATCTGTTAAGCAGATATGCTCTTTTCAAGGCCATGTGGGGTTTTACCAAAGGTTTATTAAATATTTTAGCAAAATTGCCCGGCCGTTATGCAATTTATTGGCTAAGGATACGACCTTCGTCTTGGATGAAGAGTATCTTCATACCTTTGAGGAGTTGCGTACTCAACTCTCAACATCCCCAATTATTCGCCCGCCAGATTGGTCTCTACCATTTAAGCTCATGTGTGATGCTTCTGACTATGCCATAGGAGCTGTGTTGGGTCAGAGAAAAGATAAGTTGCTGTATGCGATTTACTATGCCAGTAGGACTCTGAATGAAGCTTAGATGGACTATACAACTACCGAGAAGGAGTTACTGGCAGTTGTCTTTGCTTTGGATAAATTCTGATCGTATCTATTGGGCATCAAGGTTGTTGTTTACTCAGATCATGTCGCATTGAGGCATTTGCTAACCAAGAAGGACTCTAAATCCAGGCTGATCCGGTGGATTTTGCTGTTACAATAATTCAACATGGAAATCAAAGACAAGAAGGGTTTGGAGAATTTTGTGGTAGATCATTTGTCAAGGATTATCATCGAATCCATAAAGGAAATTACCCCTCTTAAGGATTCTTTCCCAGATGAACATCTGTTCAATGTGGATGTTGTGGAACAAATACCGTGGTATGCTGATATTGTTAATTATAAAGCCACAGGTCGAATTCCAAAAGGATGGTCCAAGAATGAGAATGACTGATTCTTCAGCCAAGTAAAATTCTATATCTGGGATAATCCGCGACTATACAAGTATTGCTATGATCAAATTATCATAAAATGCATCCCCGAGAGTGAGGTGGAAAACATACTGACGTTTTATCACACGCTGGAGTGTGGAGGGTATTTCAGAGCTCAGAAGACAACCTATAAGGTGCTACAAAGTGGATTTTATTGGCCTTCCATATTCAAGGATGCTTTTGAGTTTTTTAAGGCGTATCTGCGATGTCAAAAGCTTGGATCGATATCTTGACGAGACATGATGTCTTTAACCTCCATTATGATGGTAGAATTATTTGATGTTTGGGGTATTGATTTCATGGGACCATTTCCAAAAGTAAATAAGAAGGAATATATACTGTTGGGGGTTGATTATGTTTTGAAATGGGTAGAAGCTATAGCCACCAAATGTCCTGACCATGATGTTGTGGAATAATTTGTAAAGTCGAACATTTTCTTACGATTTGGTATGCCAAGAGTTTTGATTAGTGATGGTGGAAGCCATTTTGACAATCAGTTTCTTCCTGCTTTGTGTGAGAAGCACGGTGTCACTCATAGAATTGGTACGCCATATGACACACAATCACAAGGGAAAGTGGAGGTTTCAAACAGGGAGATTAAAAATATCTTGGAAAAGACTGTGCGTCTGACTTAAAGGATTGGCCGAGAAGGCTAAATGATGCACTTTGGGCGTACAAGACTACATGTAAAACACCAATTGGTATGACACCGTATAGAATGGTATATGGTAAAGCGTGTCATCTTCCTGTAGAGCTAGAACACCGAGCATACTGGGTTGTTCGAAGATTGAATTTTGATATAAAGAAAGCCGGTGCATAGAGGAAACTCCAACTTCAAGAGCTCGAGGAGTTGAGAAATAATGCATATGAAAACTCTCGGATTTATAAGGCTCGAACAAAAGCGTTTCATGATAAGCATATTAGAAAGAATGTTTTTGAGCCCGACCAAAAGGTTTAGCTGTTTAATTCGAGACTCAAGCTATTTCCTAGTAAGCTCCAATCGAGATGGGATGGGCCATAAAAGATTACAAAGGTTTTCCCCCATGGAGCCATGGAGATTGATAATCCTGACACTAGAAAGAAGTTTTTCGTGAATGGACAAAGATTGAAGCACTACATAGAAGTTCAACCAGCCGAGTGTGTGGTAGAAACGATTAATCTAACCGAACCACAACCCGAGCTAGATAAACTTGATCTGGAGTATTGAGAGGCAAAAACGTCACACCAACAATGTTAAATATTGGTACTAGGTAATGAAGAGTAGCTTTTTATCCTATTTTGTTCGTGTAGACATTAATTTAGTCGTTTCAATATTTAAGATCGAGTCTGTAAAATCGAGTCGCGAAACCATCGTCATTTGAGTAGGAAGGGTATATTAAGCCAATAGGATAGATATGGGTGTGTAGGAAGTGTTGAGAGTGCAAGGGGTTGAAGATGGCATGTGAAGATGAAGAAAACATTTTTGGGCCAAGTGGACCTACACTTCAAGCGTAACGACGGGCCTGTTATAAAATAGACCCGTCAGGCGATTCCATCAATTTCCATTCAAACTCCTCTCTCTCTCTCTCATTTCTCCACCAATCCTCACAAGGTTTATTTCTACCATTTATTCATCTAGTTCCTCATCATTCCTTGACGGTGGATCGTCAGATTAGTTTGTGATTGATCCGAATTCGTGTGAACAACTCGAAAACTCTCCGAATCATCATTTCTCTCATTTTGATAAGTCTTGTTCCATTATTTTGATTTCATATGACTTATTTAACTATTCTAAACTAGTATTGACGAACGAGTCCGATCAAAATCGTATATTTATTAGTTTTTGAAAAGTTGAGTTCTTCGACTTCGAACGCGGATTGAATATCGAAATTTTGGGATGAAGGCTTGTTTAACCATCATATTGGGTATATTTAGATATAATTTGAGTTTGATTCGGTGTCCAGAACAGTATTGCTTACGTTATGAAAATTCCATATTTTAGGTACGGCAAAGGTTAAGGGTACGACGAGGCGAGTGGCCGAGGTGGCCAGACCAGTAGAGCATGATGTTTGGCAGAGGTTGAGATCATCGTCTCCCAACCGAGCACCTATTTGCCGCCGGAGTACATGTGCCTCGACCATAGTATGTCGATTTAGCATCTTCATCTTTTGAGACGGAGGTGCCCTAGTCCACCACACAGGGCCGTGATCTTCACTTGCCAGATGCTCAACTTATTGTTGATCCAGTTACTCCTTGCACACCATCACCACCACCTGTGTCTGAGCCGCAGGCTGAGCATATGGATGAGGATACTGAGAGTGATAATGGTGCACAGGAGGATGATGCTGATTAGGGAAAGGATGTTGGTCATCTGGATGAGAGGGTACCTGAGCCACCAGTAGAGGGTGACCCCGGAGTTTTGAATCATTTTTACCTGTGCCCCGGACGACATTAGTTGAGAATTTGCTAGATCGGATTATCCGAAAGAAGTATCGGCAGGAGCGTACCTATCTAGTGGCCGTGTTTGAGAGGTTACAACCAGTATTTGCTTAAATGATAGGCCGAATGAGGGCTTGTCGTTGACTACCTATTCTTGCCCCTGCCACCCTGCATATTTATGAGGAAATGATCCGGGATTTTTGGTTACACATGTAGCATTTCAGTAGAGGGAGGAGGCTACGGACAGTGGTCCGAGGTACTGAGTTTGAGATTACTCCCCAGACTATTGCTGATGCATGGGGTATTCCGGACGAGTGTCCACCCGAGTTAGTTGCGTAGTTCCCACCTATGCCCAAAATACTCTCATCTCTAACCGATCTTGTTATACTTCAGACTATGGGGCACTAGGCTGATGATCGGAGGAACTACACGAAGAAGTTGGACTATCACCCGAGGCTCTAATTTTGGGACATGATAGTCAATTCACAGATTCTTCCGCATAACCATGTGACTATGTGCTATGCGCCATTTTCGGCCCTCCATTATGATTTCGAGTTCGGGCAGTGGATTTTTATTCCATATATTTTATGGGGGGGCTTGTATGCGCATTACATCCATTTGCGTAAGGAATCAAAAGTTCAGTAGCGTTTATTCAAGGTCCAATTCTCGTGTTTAGTGATGAAGTTGATATTTAATGTCGAGATCTAGATGGATGCGGGTGAGCCGAATCGATTCAGGGATGTATTTTCGTATTCCAGAGGGATGTGGACAGGTGTCTGGACCCGGTTACATGGGGGTACTATTATGGCATAGAGACCGGGGTTTGGTCTATTACCAGGCCTAGGCACAGGCTGATGATGCCGGTCAGGCTGATGCAGGTATAGCTCCGGATACTCATGCCGCTGATGATGATGTTGCTATGCCACAGATACCGGTAGTTGAGGAGGAGGTTTTTATGCCATAGGCGCTTGCGGGTAGTACCATCACCTTGTCTCAGGCTCAGTTTAATGCTCTAATGGCACAGATATAGGGATTAGAGCAGAGATTTGATCAGGAGAGACAGGCCCATAGGCGAGATCATAGGCAGTTATACAATAGGGATGATGGCATGAGGCAGCATTTGGGCGTACATCTTCCACCTACACCACCAACCTCGGATGATGAGGCTCGGTGCAGTCTTAGTTTAGATTTTTGTTTTATTTTATTTTCTTTGGTTTAATTTTTTTTAGAGATGAATTGTGGAGCATATAAACTTTGTGATAGGGTTTTATGTGACCACATTAACGATTATTCTTTAAAATGTTTTTGTTATTTTCATATTTTATAAAATGACAAATCTTTTTTAAATCAATTTTATCGAGTTTGATGTGTCACTTGGTTTTTACGCTTATATTCAGTGTGCTGATATTTTGAATAATTTCAAGTTTTTAATCGCACTATGCGTACATTTGTGGGCTTGAAGCCTAGGGTACTATGAGGGTGATTTTGAAAAATAAAAAAAATTGACCTGTTTAAGAGGTGTTTTGGCCTGGTTTGTATATGTATTTGTATTAGGATTTGTTTAAGGTATTTTTAGGAATTGTTTGTAGAATTTTTGTAGAGGCTTTAGAGTAATCCTAATCCGACAAGGAAGTGGAATAGAAATTCAAGTTGGAGTTGGATCATGAGTTGTTTCCACTTTCCTATTCAACCAAGGGTTTCAAATCCTTTTCCTCTTTGATTCTTCTACATCCATCAATAAATACACCTATAGAGTAGACACAACTCATAATTCACAACAGTTAGGCAATATAGTTAGGGTCCGTTTGGAAACCAGTGTTTTCGTTTTTTGTTCTTGTCCTAAGGGTAACTCGAAAACAGAAACATGTTTGGTTGGGAATTCTGTTTAAAAAAATTTCAAGAACAAAAAACAAAAAAACACGTTTGGCAGACCTGGATTTTCGAGAACAGAAACAGAAAAACATGTTTGGCAGCGTCTGTATTCCCTGGATTTTTAAGAACAAAAACACAAAAACATGTTTGGCAAGTTGAATTATTTTTTAAAATATTTTATTGAAATTTTGCCTATAAGTGTTGGAATTGAGAAAATTCATACAACAATTTCCCCTAAAAATGACTAATAGTAATTTTTTATTTTATATAAAATTAAGTAGCAATAAATATATGAAAGAGAAAAAAAAAATGACACGATTATTTTCATACCCATCATATTTTACATATATACTACTCTATAAATGTCAACAATATTTTACAATATCATCTCATACTTTGAGTGACTAAGATCTCTTCATTTCATTACAATAACAAGAAATACAATTAATATGAGAATGCATATAAGAACCAACAAGGAACTGAGGCAGATACAACCACCATAAATGATATACTTTTGCCGATATTATTCATGTTGAATATCAGTAACAACATTGCCTAAATCATTGTCGTTATTCTCTGCTTCTTCAATTCTTTGCAATTCCGCATTTAGTCTATCCACCTACATAAAACTACGATAGTGATCCTACAATTGCAAATGAAATATAATCAATTATAGACTTCAAAATATATATTTCAGAATATTATATACGGTAACCTTACAGAAAACTACGATAGTGATCCTACAATTGCAAAGGAAATATAATCAATTATGAACTTCAAAATATATACTTCAGAATATTCTATACGGTAACCTTAAATCATACCTCCCAATCTAGACTATTATGATTATTTAGGATTAACAATTTATAGATGTAAATTACTTCTAACAATCTCCTGTGAGGAATCAGAAGTAAAATCTGAGAGATCTAATGTGAGGAATAGAAAAAAAAGTCTGAGAGATCTGGTCTCATTTTGGACTCAAATGAGAGTATAATGTAGAAAAATTGAAGGTCGTGAGCCCAATTTTTGAGACCATTCCATTATAACATTGCAAAAATACACAACCAATTAATCCACAAAAAATTGACAAAATTAAGTGCTAAAACTATAGTTTGTCACAACATCTTCTATATGTCTCTTGCATTTATATGAACTCTTCAATGCCCGGAGGGCATAGCTTCGCGCTGAGCACGAGAAGGGGCATCCATTTGAGCCGTCCAATCATTTGATAAACGCTTTCGTCCATGACAACGAAGAAGTAGTCAGGTATGCTGAATTTCAAGTTTAAGCATAGGACTAGAGCCAAGTCCAGCATTCCTGACAGACCGAATAGGAGTTGAGTCCAGAAGAGAAGGTCTCTGAAAGGATGTTCTTTTAGACTGTATTGATATAGGATTGCGCCTAAAAGTGAGCCGACTGAACCTATTGATAGAATGTAGCTAACAGTCTCCTGCATGTCATAAAGCACTAGAATAAATCAAGTAATTGATCAACTTATTGGCATTGCAGCAGAAGTTGTCTGAATCTTCAAGAGCTCAAATATGCAATTCGTTATTATGCTTGAAATGTTAATGCATAATAAAAAAATTTCCAATCCGAACACAACTCTAATTCAAAGATTTTAGCATTGTTTGGAGAGTTCGGGTTGAAGATGGGATTGGTTGCACTGGGGTTGATGCACCAAAATTTGATGTTTCTAGTTTCCAACTATTCCATTCTATTTTTGTGATTCATTCCAGAATCTATCCACATTCATTTTTATTTACTAATCTGCTGTTGTCCACCTTGCCTTCTTTTGTTGGTAACCAAGATGTAGTCAGATGTGCTACATTTCTATCCTTCTAAAGGTCTGACACATGTAAATCAGTTAAACAGATATCAAATACAAGAAGTTGAATTGATCCAACACACTAATAAATCCTATGAGAAATTTAATAAGTTCTAAGCCTAAAATGCTCACCTAAAGAGACCAAAATGACATGATATCTACATAAGGTGCATCAACATATTTCACAATGTAGTTATAATTTCAACACGTATAGAATTGATACTTATGCAGTAACATAAATATCTATCAAAGAAGTAATGAATCCAAGAAAGAGAGGAAAAGAGAAATATGAGGGAAGCTCGGGAATAAAATTTAGAAGTGCGAAGCATATTGTAATAGAATCCTGATACTTACAAAATAAATGAATAAATAAATATACTAAGAACATAATACTAATGAGTAATATCTAAGGTCCACTGCCTTGACCACAAAGTTATGGAGAATGTACTAGACTTATGCAAACATGCAATGAGATGGAACCATCTCAAAGATCATCTATATTCAAGTTTATGTAAACCAAATGAAGAAGACTACTTGCGAAAATGATAATTTGACATGTCATATCAGTTCAAAAGAGAACCCTTATGCACAAACAAGAACATGCACATGCTAATGCTTTACCATTTGAAAAAGAGTTCATATAAGCATTTTCCCAACCTAGAAATGTTCTAAAGACTCTCCTTGACAAATTTATAGATCAGATAACTTTAGCAGTAAAAAGAAGGCATGTAAAGGAATGAAACAACATGTATCTACGAATTAAAAGATGAAATAAAATTAAATCCTGATTATGTCACCTTCCGACCTTGAAGTCCCACTTGGAAATTTGCTATTTTCCTTTGTACGGTGGTTAGTTCTCTTAAAACCTTTATCAATTCATCACCCTTTTCACCAATACTGGCAACTAAGTTTCGAAAGTCTTCTTGCACGAAAGAAGCAATATCAACTAAAAGTTTCCAATCATGCATATTTTGTTTCACTAAATATTAAATTCACTGGCTCAGACACTTGACTATGTAACATAGTTACCCGATATGTGAAGGAAATATACAATTAAACCATTTATGTTGCGTTTGATGGAATGGAATGGAATGAAGGTGGGAAGGGAATGTAATGATTATTACTTTGGTTAGAGTATCATTAAATAGATGATGAAATATTGTTTTTGGTTTTGTTAGGGAATGGAATGTCCATTCCATAGGTTTACTAATGGAATGAATTATTATTGTCTGGAAAGATATTTCATTCCAAGAGAATGCCCATTCCCATTCTACAATAAATACCAAACTAAAGAATGACTAGAATGGGCATTCCATTCCATTAAATTTGTGCATACCAAACGCAACATTAGAAATGATGTAAAACTAAAGAATATTCACCAACTAGAGCATTGTGATTTAACAAATTCAACCGGGGAAGTCCACTGCTCTTAAGATTAAATTTGCAAAATTTCCTATAACGTTGTTAGGAGTTCACAACATTTTGTATAAATAAATAAATTCAACTAAAAGATTATTTGTTGTGCACAACATACAATTAAGCAGGAAAATTAATATATACGAAAAATAACCATTGATTTCACACCAATTATGATAACATTTCTTCCTTGAGTCTACATAGAATTGGGCGAAATTTAAATCATACAACTGTAAATTCAAAAATTAGGAAATGTTTTCTACACCAACTATAAGCAGCTTCACACAAGTAAATATATACGTATATATATATATGTATATACAGAAAGAGAGGGTACCTGGGAAGGGGGAGGGAGGACTGAGAAGCCGAGATCGACGACGATGGAGATGGCATCGGACATGCCTTCGAGGCGTCTAGGCGGCCTCTTTCCAACCCAAGTCATCTAGCTTCCCGTCGTCGACATTATTGATTTTTTTCTCTCTTAATCCAATTTCAAAACCCTACACTTTCCTTCATTTCAAAACACAGAGAGTTTGAATTTGAACTATATCCATATATGTATATATATGCGTATATACAATGTATATAGAGGCAGATGGTACCTGATCCTACTTATGGTGCACGGAGACGGACATAATTACTAGAACTTCATTAGCCCGAGAGAGTTTTGGGAGATGGATTTGAGAACCTATCACGATTTCATGGCCGATTCGAGAGGGTGTGAAAAGATTTGCCTCCAAACCCTAACCCTTGTCAGCAGAGAAGAGAGAAAGGTGGAGAGAGGCGACGAGTGGAATCGATCTAGGGTTTGTGGAGAGGCGACGAGAGAAGAGAGAAGAAGAGTTTTTGAGATGAGTTTTCTATTTTTGGAAAATGATTCTCAGATACGGTTTTTGCATTGGACCAGCTACAGTGCAAAAAACTCAAAGAACATCATTTTGATGTTCTCATTTTTTACTCAAATAAGAGTGATGGTCTTTTACTGTACATGAAAATGGAAATGGTGTTTTCACTTACTAAACATGTTTTTTTTCTTAATTAGGGAACAAAAAACAAAAACAAGGGCAAAAACCATGTATCCAAACGCACCCTTAGATTTTATCATTCTATTATTTCTTCTTCTTCTTTATATCCCAGGAGTGTGAGGATGGATGGTCACAATGCAATTATTCTGACCCAGAGGAGTTCATAGAGTAGGATGAACCATATGTAGATGTCGAAAGTTCAATTAATGGAGCAACAAGTTGGAAAGGAAGAAGAACCACACCGACATCGTTTCTGAAGTGCAAGCTGTAATTTGAAAAAATATTTTGTTCAATGAGGATGAATGGAGTGTTAACTGCACCCGGGAGGAAAATCATTAAATAATGAGAGTTGCGTAGTTTAGAACAACCGGCGGGAGAAAAGGTGTATCAGGGCTTGGACCTAAAATTCTATGAAAATATGACAATTTTGGGAATGTCAGGATTTGAGGTTATGTCGGCTAAAGTGACTCAGTGGAGTGCTCCTATTGTGATTGGAAAAATAAGTATTGCCGATGCATGGAATATACCAAGTGGTAGTTCGACAACTGATGGAGTATCCTCAGTTATGGCCACATACGGATGAGGAGAAGGGGAGAGAATTGTGTGTTGTGTTAGATTCAGGTGATAAGACATGTGAAAATTGATGGTTGAAATCGGATCTGTTTTATTTGGATTGTGTCGTTTCGACTCAAATTCGGCTAAATAATCGGATGATTGGACGGTCAGAACTAGATTAGTTTGACCTACTAAGAAGGGATGATAAATAATAATGATAATAATAGTGTGTGCAGATAAACCCTTAAGGTTGACCTAATTTTCCCTATCGCAAGTGCATGAATCAATTATAGTTTAGTACCAATGAGATAGGGTATATAGAATCCATAGAGACTAAGGATTCTTCAACTTTTTATAATCACTTCTAACCAAATTATTAAAGATAGTTTGTTTGTTTTGTTTTCTATAACTAATAAACATAAAATAAATATGAGAAATAATTGGCTTGGATTGTGAACAATGGAGATAAAGATCTAGGGTATTTCTAACTCCACCACTAACCATGTAATATATTATCTAAATTATTTAATTGTAAAGGGCGGTCAATCATATGTGAATCAGATATAGGGTTGCAAACATTGGCCAACCCTAATCCAAAAAAAGGAACAATTCATCCATCATTGGCACATGCCATATCTAATTAAGCATAATGAGTACATGCATCTATTCTAAACTACTCCTACTAAAATAAATTAAAAACACGTCACTAATTATCCCTTTCAAGCATGGTTTGTCTAAATCAAGATTACATGTTAATAACTACTATTATGTAAAAAATCATGAGTTAAGCATCCGAGTTCTAGCCCATATTAAATAACCATGATTGTGCAAGATAAAAAATTCATTCAAGCTAAGACAAGACATATAATAAACGTAGAATCTTATATAAAATCAAACGTAATCACTCATGTAAGAACACTTTTGTGTATTTTTTATTTATGGCATGTTCTAGATAATAACCATGTTGTGTGTTAGATAGGTTGCTTTGGTTTCAATGACATCGATAAGCTTCGTCAAAGGAAGAATCAAGCGTTGAAATGATAAAGAATACAAGTGAAGCACGAAAGTGAGCATATTGAGGAAAAATGTATCTGGAGGGCAAAAATAACATTTTCCGAAGCTGTCTCTTCAAGCAAAAAGTATCGTGGGTTCAAGAGGGTCATTTTGGCACAGTTGTGAAGAAAAATGATTTTAACAGAAATACCTACGCTTAAGCCTAAACTTTCAATTTCGAAAAATGGCTGGAAAACACAGTACTACGCTTGGACCTACACTTGAAGCGTAGGCCTCACTATGCTTGAAGCGTAGTTGCGGCAAGTTTCTGCTTATTTTTGCCTGCGATGTCAAAATTGTTCGGGGGTTGGTTTTATGATATGACCACGATTGATATATATCAAAGTGCATTCTATATACAATATATTCACCAAAATATATGGTTTGGATATGAAATTACAAGAAAGGGCAAACTTATGATTTGGATTATCATAGTCTATAAATACCCAAGTCTACAATAAGAGGAGACACGTCTTTAAGAATTCTCTGCAAGTTTTCTACAACTTCATCTTCTTGTACATAGATGCACATATGGTGAGAGAATATTATTGAATGATTAGAGATAAACAAAGTTCTCTATTTTTATTGGACGTTTTCAATCGTGCTTGTACATTAATGATTTGTATGCACGATTGAATGGTATAGTTGCTGAAAAATTTACACACCGTTTATAGCAACAAGGTTGTATTGATTCGTGTGCGAAGATCAAAGTAGAAGGCTTTGTGATGATTTTGATCTATTGAGAAGCAGAGCTGTCGGAGTACGGAGCTCGGAGTGAGAGCTTCGTGGAGCACGAGTGAATCTATATTTTTAGATATCGAGTGAAGAACAACAAATTACATCGATTATAAGTTCTATTTTGATAGAGTGTTTACAAATTCTTTGATTCATAGTGCATCGATACCCGAGCGTATCCGTGGTTTTTACTTGGAGTCTTTCCAAGGTTTTCCACATAAAAATCTATGTGTATTCTCATGATTTAAATTTCTGCACTTATATTCATATTTGATTGATTGATTTGTTTTTGAGAATTGAATTGAGAATTAGGGTTTGTGACTAATTAAAATTGAATTTCCGTTAAATAATTTTAATTGATTATAAAATCGACAAAAAACCTATTCACCCTCCTTT
Source organism: Cornus suecica (assembly GCA_963922005.1). Lineage (NCBI taxonomy): Eukaryota > Viridiplantae > Streptophyta > Magnoliopsida > Cornales > Cornaceae > Cornus > Cornus suecica. The sequence continues at coordinate 33,977,051 of OY998243.1, read as the reverse complement.
AGGCTGTTTTCACTATCGTCAAGGTAATTTCAATTAGTATCAGTGCGTGGTTGCCCCTTTTTAGGTTAATTACCTAGGGTTAGATTCTGTACTTAGACGATAGAGATGCCTCGTGAAGGAGGTTCCATATCTAGGTCCCCCTTGTTTGATGGCTCGAATTACACATATTGGAAAGCGAGAATGAGAGCATTTTTGAAATCTTTAGATGAAAGAGCATGGAATGGTGTAGAAGTAGGATACTCACCTCCCACTATAAAAGATGATGCGACTAGTGAAGTGAAAACAAAATTGTTAAATGAGTGGATTGTTGTCGAGACGAATAACGCAAATTGGAACTCTAAGGCGTTGAATGTGTTATACAATGTTGTTACTCGAAGTGAGATCAAGAGGATTGCTACGTGAATAATTGTCAAAGAAGCTTGGGACATTCTCCAAGTCACTCATAAAGGAACGTCGAAGGTGAAACAATTAAAGCTTCAAATTTTGAATTCTCGATTTGTGCAGCTAAAGATGGAGGAGGATGAAGTCTACGCCGACTTTGAGGTGAGGTTAACTGATATTGTAACGGGTTGTCATAACCTAGGTGAGCCTATTCATGAGACTACCATAGTAAAGAAAATCCTTAGGTCTCTACCTGAACGTCTTTTTATCTAAGGTGACTGTCATCTCAGAGGTCACGAGTCTTAAAGAAAATAAGGTTGAAGAATTGGCAGGAAATTTAAAATCTTATGAGATGGAGATGTTCAAAACCCCCCCCTAAGAAGGCTAGTGGCAAAAAGAGAAGAGCATAGATTTCAAAACCACTAGGGAGGATCATCTTGAACCTGATGAAGAAAGTGAGTGGAGTCTGAATGATAATGCCATGTTTGCTAAGAGGTTGAACAAATTTGTTAGGGCTAAACAGAATGGCCAAGGACAAAATTAGGAAGGACATGTTGGGTGAGTCTAGAAGTAAAAATAAGACTTAAACTAGGAAGGACAAGTCTGATCCTAAAAAGAAGAAACCCCAATGTTTTGAATGTCAAGGATATGGTTATATAACTGTAGAGTGTGCAAACACTTTGAAGAAATCCAAAGGATTAGCTGTCAGTTGGGATGATGACTCTGACAATGGATCAACTAGTGATGCGACATACTCGGATATAGGTGATGATTCTGAGAATTTCATTGTGTTGGTTGCACAAAGGAAAGAGGTCAAAGATGTTGCTACAAGTTGGGCAATGTCTGAAAAAGAAGGTTCTGAGAGTGATGAAGGTTGTGATGATATTCTTCAAGAGTCTTATGACAAATTACTTGATAAGACTGCACAACTTCATAAAAATCACATGAAACTGTTGACTAAGAGTCTTAACATGGATAAAGAATTACATTATTTAAAAGATGAATTAGTCAATAGTTTTAAAACTCAAAATTTACTATAGACTCAAAAGGCCAAGTTGGTTCAGGATTTGAAGAAATCTGAACTAGAAAGAACTCAGGCATTGAATTTGGTAGATGATCTCAATAAGGAAGTTGTTGAGAAATCTACTAAGATTGAGAATTTTGAAAAAGAGCTGAAAGATGCTTGATGAGATGTTGAGTAAGGGAAAATCAGTAGGAGATACAAAGGGTTTGGGTTTTGTTCGTGTAATGCTGAATTCGAATGTTGTTGCAAAAACCACCTTTTTAAAGGCCTCCCATGTAGCGTCGAGTTCTTCACAAGGAAATTCAAATTGGAATCCTGGTGTTCGAGCATATGTTAAAAGACCTATTGAAAGCAAGCCTCTTCTTACTGCTAGATATCATAGGAGGTTGACTAATAGAGTTCGAAGGTTTGTTCTTGTATGTCACCACTGTGGTGTCAGAGGTCATATTCGACCTAGGTGTTAAAAGCTGAGATGGAAGGTGTTGAAGTTAGTGAAGGAACAAAGAGTTCAACATGGAGATCATGTTCAAGATCAAATTCGATTGCTGAATGAAGAAATGAAGAATTTGTCAAGATTATCTAATGGAGCTTTGAAGATGAAGAAGGCATGGATTCGCAAAGGTGAGCTACATTGTCTTGTAGTTCATACAGCTCTTAGAGCATACAAATATACTTCTTCGTATTTGGATAGTGGATAAGTCATTTTTTGGATTTTTTAAGGAGTGTCATAGTGGGATAGTAACATTTGGTGATGGAAAAAAGTCAAATGTTGAAGGAAAAGGTACGGTTATGATTCTTGGTCTACCTAAACTAGAAGATGTGCTTTATGTAGAGGGTCTTAAAGAAAATTTGTTGAGCATAAGTCAGATATGTGATAACAATCATAATGTAGCTTTTTCACCGGATAAGTATTCGATCATTGACTATTCTTGAAATTGCGTGATAGAAGGTATGTGTTCAACTAATAATTGTTATTGCATTGTTCCTAGTTCTGAATTGTTATGCAATAAAGTTAAACTTGATGAAGTTGAAATCTGGCATCAGCGGATGGGACATGTTAATTTTTAAGAATTGACAAAAATTACTAAGAGTGAAATTATTAAGGGAGTCCCTAAGCTTGGTTATGCAAAAGGGGTTGTGTGTGGATCATGTCAGAAGGGTAAACAAGTTAGATGTCAGCACAAAAAGACAAATGTCATTGGTACTTCTAGACCTTTAGAGCTGTTGTATATTGATTTAATGGGTCCCACTAGGACCATGAGCAAAGGAGAAAAAAAGTATATTTTTTCCATGGTGGATGATTAGTCAAGGTTTGCATGGGTTGGATTTCTAAGTTAAAAGTCTGAAGCTCCTGAAATTTTTAAGAGAATTTGTTTAAAAATTCAGACTGAGAAGAATTGTTCCATTTCTAGAGTAAGGAGTGATCATATAAGGGAGTTTGAAAATTCAGAAATTGAAGTGTTTTGTGAAGAGAGGGGAATAAAACATGAATTTTCAGCACCTAAAACTCCTCAACAAAATGGAGTAGTTGAGAGGAAGAATAGGGTGATTCAGAAAATGGCCAATGTTATGCTATAGGGTAAGAATGCTCCTAAGTAGTTTTGGGCCGAGGCGGTGAACACAGCGTGTTACACCTCAAACATAGTTTATCTTAGGCCTGACACCTTAAAAACTCCTTATAAACTGTGGAATGACAAGAAATCCAATGTGAAATATTTCAAGGTTTTTGGAGCAAAATGTTATATTCTTAGAGATCGTGAATCTATTGGGAAGTTTGAGTCTAAGAGTGATGAAGAAATATTTTTGGATTATTCATTGACTAGTCGAGCATATAGGGTGTTTCACCGTAGAACTCTTACTATGATGGAATCTGCGAATGTAGTGGTTGATGACTCATGTGTTGATGAGTCTCCAATGTCTGTTGAGGAGGAAGATAGTGAGTCGTTCTTTATATTGGATAATGATTCTTTTGAGGTTGAGAAAGAGGACAATGTGGTTAATGATGATACTTCAAGTCCTTCATAATAACATGATCAAATTTGTGATGTTCAACCTACTCCTTCTAAAGAACTATCTGTAAGGGTAAAGTTATACCATCCTTTGGATAATGTTATAGGATTTGTTGATCAGATGATGGTGACATGGATAAAGGCTAGGAATGAGGTTTCGTATGCATGTTATACATCTTCCTTGGAACCTAAAAATGTCAAAGAAGCTCTTCAAGATAGTGAATGGATAAATGCTACGCAAGAAGAACTTCAACAGTTTGTTAAGAATGATGTGTGGTATCTTGTGCCTAGATCGAAAGAGATAAACGTGATTGGTACCAAGTGGATTTTCAAGAATAAAAAGGATGAAAATGGTACAGTTGTCAGGAATAAGGCTAGGCTTGTTGCTCAAGGATATACTGAGATGGAGGGTATTGATTTTGATGAGACTTTCACTCCGGTTTCTAGGCTTGAATATATTCGGATTTTGTTTGCTAGCGCTTTTATCTTGGATTTAAGTTGTATAAAATGGATGTAAAGAGTGCATTATTGAATGACATTCTACATGAGGAGGTGTATGTGGAGCAGCCAAAAGGATTTGAAGATCCTCATTGTCCGGGTCATGTTTACAGGCTGAAAAAGGCTTTGTATGGGCTAAAACAAACTCCTAGAGCTTGGCATGAAAGGTTGACAGATTACCTGTTGGGAACAAATTTTAGTCAAGGGGGAGTGGATAAAATAGTGTTTATTCAGAAAATTGAGAGTGATACAATTGTTGCTCAAATCTCTGTTGATGATATTGTATTTGGTTCCACTTTTAATTAGCTTGCTCATTATTTTGGAGATCAAATGAAACATGAATTTGAGATGAGCATGATTGGTGAATTGAAATTCTTTTTACGGCTTCATGTTAGGCAATTAAATGATGGGATTTTTGTTTTTCAAACTTGTTATGCCTTGGAATTAGTAAAGAAGTTTTGTTTGGAAAAGGCTAAAGATGCTCGCACTCCTATGAGTACTAGTGTCAAGCTTAGCATAGATATGAAAGGCAAAGTGTTGACCCTACACTTTATAGGAGTATGATTGGGAGTTTGTTGTACTTGACTGCCAGTCGACTTGATATTGCTTTTAGTGTTGGTTTGTGTGCACGTTACCAAGCAAGTCCTAAGGAGTCTCATATTACTGCTGTTAAAAGGATTATCAAGTATGTTAAAGGGACAATGAATTTCGGTTTGTGGTATCCATCAGGTACTAATACTAATGTCGCATCCTTTTCTTATGCTGATTGGGCCGGTAATGTTGACGATAGAAAAAGTACTAGTGGACGGTGTTATTATGTTGTAAATTGCTTGGGCCCTATTTGGTAGGCTGTCTTATTTGGTATGGTCTGGTCTGGTCTTTGTTTTCAGGGACCAGACCATGCTTGTTTGGACTTGGTCTCAAAATTTGGAACTAGACTAAATGAGACCAAATTGAATCAAAGGGAGTGTTTTTGGAACCAGATTTTTTTATGGTTCAACCTGGTGCGATCTGGTCTTATTAATAAAATATATTTATAAATAATTAAAAATGAATAAATAATAATAATAAATTAATAATAGTAATAATAAATTAAATAAAACATATTTTCAAAATAAAATATAAATAATAAATAATAAACAAAATAAATTAAATAATACCTAATAATAATAATAAAAATGAATATAATAATAAATAAATGAATAAATAATAAAATATATTTATAAATAATTAAAAATGAATAATTAATAATATAAATAATTAATTAAATAAAACATATTTAGAAATAAGTAATAAATAATAAAAAAATATAATTAAATAATACATAATAATAATAAAAAAATGAATACAATAATAATAAATAAATATATTAATAAAAAATGTACTAAATAATAAATTAATAAAATATAATTGTAAATAATTAAAAATGAATAAATAATAATAATAAATTAATAAAATAAATAATAAATTACATAAAACATATTTAAAAATATAATAAAAAATAAAAAATGAAATAAATAATAATAAATAATAAATAAATATAATAATAACAAAAAATGAGTGTAATAATAATAAATAAATATCAAATTGATAAATATATTTTTAAATAATTAAAAATGAATAGATATTTTATAAATAAAATGAATTAAATAATGAAATAATAATAATAAATAGAATATATTTACAGATTAATATATAAATGAATAAATAACAATTTAATAATATAAATAATAAATTAATAAAATTATTATAAAGTGAAAAAATAATAAATAAAATAAATTAATAAATAATACATAAATAAATATTATAATAAATAAAAAATAAATAATAAGACCAGACCGCTTACCAAATAGACTTTTAAGTTCAGGATCTAAACAAGCCAGACCAGACAAGACCATACCAGACCGGACTTGTTTTTGGTCTTTTATAAGTTTTTCATTCATGATTTCGGCTCTCGAACAATCTTGAGTCATAGATCTAGTTAATTCACCGGATTAAACTCATTTTACATAGTATCGCCTGAAATATCTTAAAACACAAAAACCGTATAAAAGCACCAATATAATGATAATCATAAACATAACAATGTACAATTAGGAGCCTTAAATATATGATATTTGGCTCCGATCAAACCCCCAAACTTCAACATTTCTAGTCCCTTAGCAATCACTTCAAAAATCAAAATTGGTGATGATTGTGTTTTTAGTACAATAATTTAAAATCTATCTAATTAAATTACTAATTGACTATCTAAGTAACCATTTCTTTCGTGAAGATGTACGATTACACTTAGCACATGTAATAAGCCTTTTAAACCCCTTGACATAATCAAGTGGACGAGTGAAGTCTCGTGGAGGTTAAATATACTACCCACAAATTCTTTCATTATTCATTTTTGTATGTTCATGAAATCAAGTAATCATTAACTTATGCAATGCTATAATTTCGCCATAGTAAAATGTATACAAGTTATCCCACTCACTTATAAGTAACAATTATCATGAATTAAAATTAAAAGAATGATCCCCACAGTAGTGAAATAAAGTTGCTAATTTCTACAGCCGATCCACATAGTCTTCCGTGTTTTTGTGAACATTCTCTATAGTAGACTAATATACCTTTTTCTACTTCGTTTATCAATCTTTTCCATGACACAACTTCAATGTACTTTTTTTTTTTCATTTCTATCCATTTTTGTCTTTCTAAGTCTCTGCACTTTTCAGTGAGGATTTTTAGTCCCGACCAACTGGACCCGAGCTTCTTCCATGGGATTTATGCTCATTAGTTTTTTCCCCTTTAAACACGGACGGTGATATTGGTGATACCAAGACCAGGTTACTCAGATCGAAAAACTACTTTTTGCATTTTTACTTTTTTTAATTTTATATTTTTCTCCATACAATTCATTTTTTCGTTCTTCACTACTCCCATTCTCCCCTTGTTATTGAAACAAATCTATTTTTTCAAGTACATAGTCAAAGGTCAATAGTTGTCCCATAAAGAATTTGTGCATGTGTTTATAGGTCAAAATTATCCTTCTCGGTTTCAATTTTATTCATCTATTCATTCAGGTGGACCACATCTTAAAATTTTTATTTAATCAAACTATTACATATTCATGAGTAGGGTAGTTACATACATAATACCTTTCTAGTCATAACATGTACACAAATCAACTCATACTTAACATCAATCACATATTTCGAATGAAGAATTTAATAAGATTTTAAAAAGAAATCAATATTTATAATTTTCTAATTCCCTTTAAACTTTGGTAAATAACTAATTTATCTCCCCCAAACTTAAATCGGATCATGTCCTCATGGTCTAAAAATAAACAAATAAAGGAAGAAATTGTTATCGCCCTTGAAGTGTAATTTCGTTCTTTGCTTTGTAATGCTCGTATCTCCCCTAAACTTGTTTTGAATGATCTATTAAAACATACAACTATGCAATACCCAATATCGTATCAAGTAGAGAGATAATAATGAATGAATCAAAATATAAAATATAGAGCAATTTTTCAAGTGACTATAATTTTTTTTAATAAAAGCACACATGATTTGGCCTTAAGGGCCTACAATCCTATAAATCTCAAAATTGCAGAAAAATAAAAAGAAAACAAAAGATAAAACCAACCTAAACGGATTTGGTGGGAAAAACATCAAAACAAAATAAAAATACTAAGAATTCTACATCTATCCCCTTATTCCTACAAATTTTCCCTTTCCTCCTTTAACCACTTTAATCGATTTTAGCATCTTCTCTTTCTATTTCCTCTCGTTCCTTCTCCATCAAGTATTACTGATAACTACACCACCAACTCCTCTCTTCATAAGTAAACAAGTTCATGAACTTCCAATGATCATATGTTTTGGCATACACAATCCTTGAACCCATAGGTGGTGTGAAATCACTTCTCAATTGCTTAGTGATCATGGCTTGAATTAAGAAGGGGTAAGGCAACTTCTAATCCTTTGCCCATGCGCATGGTGAAGGAACTAGCTATCTCCAATGATTCACCATATGTTCATATATAATTGAAGGAATAGATAACCAATGCCTTGTTTGAAATAAATAAAGAGTCTCCACTGCCTCATACTGACATTTATTTTTAAGATTCGAAGGGTAAACTTGCTTTGCCAATAAAATATGAAGAAACCACAATTCAGGGTCAAGCTTAGCCCTAGGTATATTGCGAACATAAGGACTTGGTTCATAATGAGCACAAATTGTGAGAACCATTCGTCGAAAAGAAGGACCTTACGTATGATATTGTCAGAATTGTCCTTCAAGCTCTAAAGGCTCTTCATGTGGAATCCCCCATGCCATAAGGATTGCTTCCGGAGATATCTCAATTCCCCCTTCAACAGTGGTGTAGAGAATTTCAACATTAGTTGTATTTTTAAAGTACATATTTTGATAGAAATCCCGTACAACATCGGGAAACATCAACTTGGACGCCGGAGTGATTAATGGAGTCAACCTTCTTTCCTTTAGCTTCGCCATCGTCTCCTTTATTGCTGGCCCCGAATAACCATCCATATAGAATAAACGCTCACATGCAATCATATAATCACTCAATGTATCTTTACCTTGGGACTGCCATGGATTGAAGAAAACAAGGATTCCTACTACTAGTTCTCTCTCAATAAGGTGATGAATTGTGATAGAGTAGAGATGAGGGATCCTATATTTATATAATTAAATCCAAGTCCATTGTATGAGGGGAGTGACTTGAATTACTGCAGAAATATGGAATATGATTTTGTAAGAATGGGAAATTTTGAAAAGGAAATAAGATTTAGTGAAAAATTATCCATAATTGAAAAGGATTTCATATTTATGGAAAGTTTTCATAAAACTCTTATAAATCTTAATTGTATTTTATTAAACTATAAACTATATTATATAAGTGAGTCAAAATCCTATTTCGAAAGGAAAATCAAAATTTAATAATGAAAGAAATTGATTTTTGATTTTTAGAAAAATTAAGCTTTCCAGAAGTCACCGAGTACTCGGTCTCGGTAGTTCCTATACCAAAATCATTTTTCAAAGATTTACTTTTTTCTTTTAAAATAGTTTTTAATAAAATAATACATAAAATATATATATAAGTCATTATAAATAAATATATATATATTCAAAATATATTTTTATTTATTTTTTAAATAAAAATATTTAAATATTTAATATAAAATTATACATAAATATTTATAAGGTTATTAGAAAAATAGTTCTTCTATAAGTCATGCTCTTCCCCCAAACTTATTCTCTATAATGAAAATAGATAATTCAAATAATTTGCTCGTTTAAACAAAATATTCATTCTCATTAATTTTTGAAAGTCATCGGGAAATGGAATTAAAAACAAAAATAATAAAATTAAAATATAAGAAATCAAAATACATACTACAAAATAACGATTCACAGCTCGGTCTAAGGCAATATATAGAATAAAAATCTATACCAGCTTGTGATTGTACTATCTCAAAATCCTAATCTAAGACGACGATGGTGGTAGTGGATGAGAAGTAGAGCCGGCGCCTAGTCGATCCATGATAGCCTGAAAGCCACGATCTATCTCAACTTTGGTCTCCATATGCTCTTTCTCTAACCGCTCCTGACGACCTGCTATATTGTCCAATCACTCATCCATTTTATTCATCATTCCTTCTTGATTTGCCGTGAGTGTTAAATATTGTTCTTGAGTCATCGACCCTTTCTCTCCTTCCATATCCTCCTTGCGTAGCTTAGATGTCATGTTGTGCCAACTTGAGAGCTCAAAATATTTTGGTTTATACTCGTTCTTTCCTACCCTCTCCATTGGGACATTATTATCCTTCATTAATTTCATAGCTAACGTCGGGAATGGAACCGTATATGATAGAGCATCGTTCGCAAAGGCGTATAAAGCTTCGTTGGGAATGGAACCGTATACGATAGAGCACCGTATATAATTTCGGGAATGGAACCGATTTTTCTAGATTTTCCAATATCATCCCATTGTTCATAGATGTTCGTCCAAATAACCATTGGAATTGAAATCCAATGGTCCTTCGCAAAGGCGTATAAAGCTTCTTGGAAAATCCCACGACACTCACTAATATGGCCTTATAGATGTGCTTGCCAACGCAAAATAGTATCAATTATCCACATCTTTGGCTCATAGTGTTTCTTTTCCATACATGTCTCGTATTTATTCCGAAACCTCCCGTTAGTGACTTCCTCGACTATAGACTTAGTATCCGGGAAAGGTCGTGGCAACGCCAAAAAGGTATTTTTAAGATGGCCAGGGCATGTATGTGGAATACCCCACACTCTACCAATTGACGCCAGCGTGATCGAAATAGTCTTTCCTTTTACTTTTGTTTCCATCATTCTTCCTCTATCATCACCCACATCAATCATATTAAGTCAAAATTCATATAGTAACGATTTATGTATAGATGTTGACGTGGGGGCGCAATAGTGATTCTAACACCCTTGTTATAATACATCCTATCTCCCAAGATGCTACTTCGTCATTCTCAAAATCATAGATTTTGATAATTCGCTCGACATTTTGTCAATGGCCTTCTTCACAAGATCTTTAATAGGTGCGTCATTCTTGGCCTTAGCGGATGATGAATGCGATCAAGTAGGTGAAGTTTTTCTCTTGCTTGATGATACAGTGGCGCGTGGTTTCTTTTTTGGAGCCATGACTTCACTCACACCTTTTATCAAACACTTAGGGTGTGGTGCCGAAAGAGGTCATGTTTACTTAGCTTCTATTGGAGTGATACTATCCACATATTACCCTCACAAGGTTCTCAAATTTCACAATCAATTACCCACTACAAACCTTAACTTGGAAGATGTTTTGCTTATCTTCTTTAGATTATTCAAAGAAAATGAATAGAAATAGCGAAAAGATGTTTTTGAAGTATTGAAGATATAATCGGGTAGGGATTATCCTTTGTTTATGATGATTCTAGAGGCTGATGATGGATAAAGAAAGATTGCGACATGTTTTTAGCAATTTCCCCCATATATAAATTCGAGTGTGGTGCAGGGGGAGCTTTTTGGGTTGAGATAAAAAAATATGAAAAGTGGGAAGAATTAAGTCTGTCCCATTTTTTATCACTACTGCTCCACTAGGTACTCGATAGGGATCCTACCGAGTATTCGGTAGCTCTTCCTTGTCAAATTTTTGAATTCTTTCAAAAACCTTCTCGTGGTACCATCTCTGGTCTTAAATTTAGAGTAGATAACTATAACAACAAACATAATATTTTAAATAATTATCCTAATACTACATACCCATTCAAGAGAACACGAACTCTCCCGAATGGTACCTCTTTTTAACGTCATTGGCCCAACGTTCGTAGTTGTTATTAATCGTTATCATGAGTGGGTTCTATCAAATCGATAGAATCCACATCTCTTAATTCATGTTTAATTTCTATGAAACATTTTAATTCCTGTGTATATCACATTCTTTTCCTCATACCTTTGAGTTTTAATGTATTAATACTAAATAATTGCTCATCCGGTAAATAATACATTAACGGAGTGTTATCCATAGTGTTTTCTACCACTATTCTTGATAAACGACCTGCCACTACATTTTTCGTACCCTTTTTGTCACATATTTCTATATCGAGTTCTTGTAATAATAATATCCATCTAATAAGTCTAGGTTTGGAATTTGTTTTTGTTAATAAACATTTTAAAGCTGCGTGGTTAGAGAAAACAACTACCTTGGTTCCTAATAAGTATGATCTAAATTTATTCAAGGCGAATACTACAGCTAGCAATTCCTTTTCGGTAGTAGTGTAATTAATCTGTGCATCAACAAGTGTTTTACTAGCGTAGTACACTACATGTGGTAGCTTATCTTATCTTTGTCCTAAAACTGCTCCTATGGCGTAGTTTGATGCGTCACACATTAATTCAAATGGTAAGGACCAATCTGGTGGTTGCATTATTGGGGCAGTTGAGAGTAAGTTACATAATTTCTCAAAAGATTCTAGACATTCTTTATTCAAGTCGAAAATTGCGTCTTTAGCCAAGAGGTTATATAATGGCCATCATATTTTACTAAAATATTTAATGAATCATCTATAAAATCCGGTGTGTGCTAGGAATGAATGTATCTACTTGACAGATGTAGGAGGGGGTAAATTCGAAATTAATTATACTTTTGCTTTATCGACCTCTATCCCTCGCTCAGAAATTATATATCCTAATACTATACCCTCTTGAACCATAAAGTGACTCTTCTCCCAACTTAAAAATAAGATTTTTTCCTTACTTCTTTGAAGTGAGAGTGCTAGGTATTTTAGACAATCCTCAAATGTAGTTCCGAACTCCGAAAAATCATCCATAAAGACTTCAAGGAACTTTTCTACCATATCCGAAAAGATTGACATCATGCATCTTTGAAATGTTGTGGGTGCATTACATAAGCCAAAGGGCATTCTTCTATACGCAAATGTAACGTAGGGACAAGTAAATGAGGTTTTTTCTTGGTCAGCTGGATCAATTGCGACTTGATTATAAATAGAGTATCCATCTAGAAAACAATAATAGCTTTGTCCAGCTAAACGTTCTAAGATTTGATCAATGAATGGTAAAGGAAAGTGATTTTTCCATGTATGTGTGTTTAATTTTCTGTAATCAATACACACTCGCCACCTCGTTGTTGTTCATTGTGGGATTAACTCACCTTTTAAGTTTGGCACAACTGTGATACCGGATTTCTTTGGTACCACTTGTGTAGGCTAAACCATGAGCTATTTGAAATCGGATATATTATTCCTGCATCAAGTAATTTAACCACTGCACTTTTTACCACCTCTTTCATATTTGGATTTAATCTACGTTGCATTTCTCGAGATGGTTTTGCATTCTCATCTAAATGTATACGATGTTTACAAATCGAGGGGTTAGTTCCTTTTATATCAGCCACGCTCCACCCAATTGTTTTTTTATGGTCAGTAAGCACTTTTACTAATTGCTCTTCTTATTGTTTAGTAAGGAATGAAGAGATTATTACAGGAAGGGTATTGTCTTGACCTAAGAAGACATATTTGAGTTGTTTAGGTAATTCTTTAAGCTCTAATTTTGGTGGAGATATTAGTGATATAATTAGTTGAGTACTTTATATGAGAGGTAATGACTCATGTGGTTGTTTCCAATATTCACCATAAGTGTAGTTTCAATGGTTGTGATGTCCTCTATATTGGAGTATATCTGCTCATTTTCATTAATGTCACTGTCATTTACTCCAGCTAATATGATTTCCAAGTTATCTTTCGATAATATTTCATGTGCTGCCTCTTCCACTAATTCATCTATCTCATCTAGATTAAAACAATCAGTCTTTTATGGAAGTTGGCCATTAGTGTTAAATACATTTAATCTTAGTTCCATATTCCGAAAAGATATGCCCATAACCACCGTTCTACAATTTATGCAAGCGTTAGCTGTTGCTAAGAATGGTCACCCTAAGAGTACGAGTATATGTTTCTTTGGACTATGGATAGGTTTTGTATACAAGATTATAAAATTGACAAGAAAATAGAATTTGTCTACTTGAACTATCACATCCTCAATTATCCCTCTTGGTCGGTTGATTGATCTATCAGCAAATTGAAGTACAATCGACGTGGGGTTTAATTCCCCTAATCCCAGTTGTTGGTAAACTGAATAAGGTAATAAGTTGACATTGGCACCTAGATCAAGGAGAGCTCGCCTTACTTCTTGGTCTCCAATTATGCATGATATTATTGGTGCTCCTGGATCTTTATATTTAGGTGGTGTATCGTTTATCAATAACGAACTTACTTTTTCAGTCAACACTATTTTCTTAGGCACCTTAGCTCTACTTCTACATTTTTGCGTACATAAATCTTTTAAAAATTTAGCGTAAGGTGGTTTTTGAGATATGACATCTAATAAAGGAAAATTGATCTTTACTTGTTTAAAGACATCTAAGATTTCATTAGTTTTAACCCCTTGTTTGCCATAATAGTTTGCTCCACGGAGACATTGATGAAATGGTGCTTTTGGCTCTTAGTCCTTCTTCGTATTTTTCTCAGGTGTTTCCTTAACTGGTTCTTCTATTGTTGGATGCAATGTTTCTTTATAGATGTTTTCAAAGACTTTTTAACGTTCTAATTTTTCATCTACTTTGTTATCCACTATCCTAGCACTCCCTAAATTTGTAATTGCTTGTACGGTTTGATGATTTGGTTCTTATAAAGTTCCTAACTCAATCATCTGTTTTCCTTTAGGATTAATCATTGGTTGACTTGGTAATTTACCCTCTTCTCTTTTGTTAACCGTATTAGCTATTTGACCCATTTGTGTTTCTAATTCTGAAATAGCTTGAGAATGTGTATGTAACAATTGGGTATTAGCTTCAAGATTTCCAAGGGCTGCTCAAACTAAATCTTCAATACTCGTTGATCTTGGTGGTGGATTAATGTTTTGGACTTGATTTTGAATTTGAGGTTGATTCGATTGGAATGATCGAAATCCTTTTCTATTATTTTGGAAATTTTGAGTATTATTGAATTGTCTTGAAACTTAGTTGAAATTTTGAGTACTGTTGTTGAATTGTCTTGGAACTTGATTGAAATTTTGAGTTTGGATAGGATTTTTGAAGTTTTGAGATCTATATGATAATAAATGATGATTACGCCAGCCTTGATTGAAAGAATTTGAGTTTGGATTATTATTGGTAAAGGTTGCGTTAACATAACATGGCATTATATCTTCTTGAAACATTAGTGGACATCCACTAGATAAGTAAGAGGGATCAGAACAAATCGAACAGACTTCTATAGGAGTATACTGAGTGTTATTAAAAAAATTATCTAATTTTCTACTTATCTCGGCCACTTGTGCCATCACGTCGTCAGTCCTATTTATTTCTTTAGCAATTTGCATCCTTCTAGGGTTATTGATAGGTGCTCAATATTGGTTATTTTTCGTCCCTATCTTGCGTTTGTTATGTCTTTGCATTTCATTACTTGGTATTTTTATCTTGTTTGTGTGTGTAAGCATGTTTCAGGAGCTTAATGAAGAAACAAAGCTAATCTCGGTGAATTAATTGAGTTCGTGTTCGTTTCTATCTCGAGAAAGGAATCAAGAGGTGTGCCAGAGCAAAAAAGAGCTATCGGAGGGCAAAACAGACATTTCACGACATCATTATATCACCAGAAGGGCAAAAATATCATTTTCAAACATTATTACTTCACCAAAAAGCATCGGGAGTCAAAGGCGACCAGTTTAACTCAAATACGAAAAGACGGGGTTTTATATCAAAAGTGTATCATACCTACGTCACTAGAGAGAAAAATGGGCAAATTGGACTCAACCTACGCACCTAAGCTACGCTGTGGTTTTGGACCCTACGCTCTAGACCTACGTCCAAGCATAGGTCAGGAGAGTAGGTCCCACATGATGGTCATGTGATCCCTCGACATGCTAAAGTTGTTTCAGAGTTATTTCAGAATTTTTCCAATTTTGTCCCTACTTCGATATTTCAAGTGATCGGTGATTCCAGACCTATACGTACAAGATTATACACATATTTACATATGATTTTATAAGCTTATTGATGTATTATGAAATTACAGAAAAGGGCAACCATTAGGGTTTCCCTCACTTGTCTATAAATATGAGAGGATTAGGGTTTAGAAATATATGCTTTTAGGGTTATTTTTAGTTCTGTTTTGGAGATATACATTCATAGAGTTCTCTTTCATTGAAGAGAACCACCATTAAAGACCTAGAGATCTAGATAAGAAGTCGATGGAGAGCATTTCTACACAAATAATGTAGACTCCCTCAGCCATGATTAACTAATTTGGTATCTAGGGTTTTCTCGCAAAACCCTAGCCAAGTAATGTAGTTCTGATTTTGTTTTCAATTATAGAGAGGGGAATCTGTGACTATATTGTGATGATTGTGTTAGATGAAAGATCATTTTTATTCGCGATACAAGTTTATATATTTGAATTGATTATTGTCTTAGACTTTTCGAATATATTTATGTTACACAGTCATAATTATTCACTATGCGTTGGAACTCGGATGCTTAATATGTGATTTTCTACACAATGGTGGTCATAAAACTTCAAACCCTAGGCCATGCCCTGACAATCTGTTATGTTTATGCTTTAATTTACTTTTCTGTTAGTAGTCGACATGCATTAATCAGTTTAGTCTTGAGATGGGTTGTCGCGATCTGGTTGAAAGTAATTCTTTTTGGGGTCAAACTACACGCGCAGTGCGACTTGATTCACAGTCAATGGATTGCCCTCACGCAATTGAAATTAGAATTTGAACTATGTTATGTGGTTAGTGGTGGAGTGAGGAAACCCTAGTTTTCTTTCCCTCTAAATCACAAACCAATTTACTTTCTTGTTTAGATTAATTTAAGTAATATTAGATAATTTACAAAAATCAACTCTTTTTGGAAAACAATAATTCATTTTTTTTTTAGATTATGAAAGTGAACAATCCTATTCTAGGTAGGATCGATATTCCCATACTCAAGCAAAACTATACACAATTGATCTGTGCGCTTACAGAGGGTAAAACCTAAAGTGACGTTAAGGTGCTGTTTTTAACCACGTATTTTGCAGACACCTGACGCCCACCAAGTTTTTGGCGTCACTGCCGAGGACTTGACATTGTTCAATAGCTTTAGTAGTTTACTTCCATTGCGTTATTCTAGATGAAAGCTAAAGTTGATATTTTTGTGTGATTTTCAGGTACAATTAAAGAGCGTGAAATGAAAAGACAAAGCTGCTGAAGTTATGTCTGGACCCTTTGTGAGTTTCAATTTTGCTTGGTCTTGGCATTTAATTTTTAGCTTTGCTTTTTGTTCATAGTTTAGATAAGTTTAGTAGTTGTTTAGTTAATTTCCTTTAGTTATTTAAAAAGAAAAATAATTTTTTTTAAAAAAATAAATATATTTTTAGTATATGTCTGATAGATCGACGTGTTCAAATTCAAATTTTGCGTTAGTAGTATATGACCCGGAGATTGAAAGAACTCTAAGGCATTTACGAAAATTTATTGAAGAGCATCATCAGATAGAAGAGGTCGAGATGGGTGACGAGAGAGTCAATCCACGGAGAGGACCAAATACCTCATTGAAAGGATTCTACGCACCGGACGCGTATGAATCGTATGCTGAATTTCCACAAGAGGAAGGTGCAAAGCATTTCGAGATCAAGACGAGTGTGATCATCATGCTCCCAAAGTTCTCTTATCTCAGGATAAAAGATCCGTACCAGCATGTCAGTGAATTCTTAGAGGTTGCATCAACCGTTAGGTATGATGGTTTAACTAAAAATGATCTAATAGTGCGTCTATTTCCATGGTCTTTAAAAGACAAAGCAAAATGATGGTACATTAAAATGACTAAAGCAACTAAACTTGATTGGGAAACACTTAAGCAAAAATTCTTAGAGAAACATTTTCCCCATAGGAAAGACTTCAGAAGCCCAAGATGCGATTAAGCGATTCAGGTAATTTCCAGGAGAGCAATTTCATGATGTGTGGGAGAGGTACAATGAGATCTTGTATAAATGCCCCCACCATAGGTTTTCTAATCAAGATGTTGCTAGAAATTTTTACATGGGTCTAGGTAAAAAGCACAAAAATCTGATAGATGCCTCTACACAAGGTCAATTTACCTTGAAACCTGCAAGAGAGCTTTTAAAGATGTTTGATAACATCAGTGAAAATGCCCTTCAGTATGAATCTGATCTGAGGTCTAAAGGTGAACTGGATAGGCGATCAGAAAAAACATGTGAGGTTAATCATGATATGCTAGTGGCACTAATAGAGGAGAGGTTAGAGCGATTTGAAAAACTTCTTACCCAAAGAAGTCATTCCCCTAAAAGAGACGTTTTTGAGGTTGAACCAGATTATTCTCAAAATGAGTGTGAAGACGTAATAACCATTGATGTCAATGCAACATGAAATTATTTCAACAATGCCATGTTCTCCAACTCATACTCTCCAAATAATAGAAATCATCCATTCCTATCCTATAAGTTCACAAATGTGGAGAATCCTCCAACAATGGTCCAATTCTCAATCAAATTTTCAACCAAAGTAGCAATTTACCTCGCAACCAAGGTTCCAACAGAGTTAGCAATCATTCGAATCTCAGCCAAGAATAATGACTCAAAATTCTCAGTCAAATTACCAAACCAGACAGCCATCTAATAATTCTCTGGCTCTTCATCTATTCAATAACAATCAGGCAATCCAACTATTCCAATATTAGTTCTAGCCTCAGAGAAACCATGGTGGACCTCCAAAATTACATGGGGGTACATACTCAAGCACTGGCCCAAATCACCATGCAGTTAGGAGAAATGGCAAATCAGAGAAATACTAAAGAACCAGGTCAGTTGCCCAGTCAGCCTATCGCTAACCTAAAGATCCAACAAGTGCAAGAGCTTGGATCATTTACTAATGCTAATCACGAGTCTGTTCAAGCAATTACGACTCTGAGAATTGGAAGGGTAGTGGAGAGCAAATAAAGGAAGAACATGAGGAGAAACTGCGTAGAAGAAAATAAGCTGAGCAAGCTCAAAGGAAGGAAGTGGAAGAAACACAGTAGAAAGAGGTTGAGAGCAGAGAGGCTGAAGTTAAGAAAGATAAACTACTAGTAGATAAAAGTGTGGACGAGACATTGCTTGATGAGCTAGATAAGGTGAACTACGAGAAGGCACCGCCATTTTTTCAATGTCTTAGACAACTGGAGAAGTATGGGGAGATGAAAGAATCTGATATGTTGGATACATTCCGACAAGTCAAGATTAATCTGCCGCTCTTAGAGGTAATTGCCCAAATCCCACCTTATGCTAAAATTTTCAAGGATCTCTCTACACAGGAGAGGAAAAACATAACAAAGAATTTGAAGAAAATACTCTTGACTGAGCAAGTGAGTTCACTACTGTTAAGCAATACTCCACCGAAGAGCAAAGATCCTAGTGCTCCCACTATTTCTTGTGTTATTGGTGACCAAGAAATAGGTAGAGCCTGTCTTGATCTAGGTGCAAGTATTAATTTGCTTCCTTATTCAGTCTATAAACACCTAGGGTTGGGAGAGCTCAGTCCCATAGTGGTTGTACTGTAGTTTGTCGATCGATCTGTCAAACAGACGAAAGGTATTTTGGAAGATGTCATAGTTCAAGTGGGCAAGTTTTATTTTCCCGGACTCGAAAAAACACATCCTAGTGATCTTAGGTGTACCATTTCTGGCCACGATAAATGCATGCATAAATTGCCGAATCGGAGCCATGGATTTGACCTTCGGGAACATAAAAGTCAGGATGAATGTGTTTGAGGGAAACCTTCAATTACCAGCTAGATTAGTGAGATAATCTAGATGATATTATACATGGTTTTGGGACTCAAAATCTGTAGAAAGACAACTTAGAGAATTTCTAAGTTAGGATGAATGTGTTTGAGGGAAACCTTCAATGAAGAAATCGAAGATTGGGGTGTATATGTGAAAAGGAAAAATAAGGAGTTGGATAGAATTGAGATTGCATTATACACACAACCTTGGAAACAATAGCCAGTGGAACCACTCCCAATAGTTTCAAGTACTCCCCCAATTCCATCACTTACAGCTCCGCCTATTTTAGAACTTAAGGAGTTGCCAGAAAAGTTGAAGTATGTTTTGTTGGGACCCGATGAAACTATTCCGGTAAATATTTCATCAAAGTTGACAACATAACAAGAATCAAGTCTGATTGAGGTCTTGACCAAGAATAAAGAAGCAATTGGGTGGAGTGTGGCTAATTTGAAAGGGATTGATCCATCAATTTGCATGTATCGGATTTATTTGGAAGATGAGGCGAAAAATTCAACGGAGATGCAGTGAAGATTGAATCCGAACATGATGGAGGTATTAAGAAAGGAAGTAGTGAAGTTGCTGGATGCGGGAATCATTTACCCGATCTCTGATAGTAAGTGGGTAAGCCCAACTCAAGTGGTCTCGAAGAAGTCGGGAATCACAGTGGTGCCCAATGAAAAGGGTGATCTAATTTCTCAACGCACGACCACGGGGTGGTGTGTGAGTATCGAGTACAGAAAGCTCAACTCTAACACCAGGAAGGATAATTTTCCATTACCATTCATCGATCAAATCCTGGAAAGATTAGCCGGACAAAGCTACTACTACTTGTTGCATGGTTATTCCGGCTATAATCAAGTGGCAATTGATCCTGTAGATCAGGAGAAAACCACTTTCACTTGTCCATATGGCACATTCGCGTACAGACGGATGTATTTTGGGTTATGTAATGCGCCAGCAACATTCCAGAGGTGTATGATGTCTATCTTCTCTAATATGGTAGAAATGTTTCTGAAAGTGTTCATGGATGACTTCTCAGTCTTTGGGGCAACCTTTGAAGACTGTTTGAGGCATTTAACACTAGTACTTGAAAGGTGTAAAGAGACAAATTTAATTCTTAGTCGGGAGAAGAGCCATTTTATGGTTCAAGAGGGAATAGTACTTGGCCACATTATATCTAAGAAGGGGATTGAGGTCGATAAAGCAAAAGTTGAGCTGATTCAAAATTACCTCCTCCCACATCTGTGAAGAAGATACGCTCTTTTCTGGGCCATGTTGGGTTTTATAGAAGGTTTATCAAAGATTTTAGCAAAATCGCCCGGCCATTATGCAATTTATTGGTTGAAGATGTAGTCTTTGTCTTTGAAAAAGAATGTCTTCATGCCTTTGAGGAATTGCGTACTAAACTCTCATATGCCCCAATTATGTGTCCACCAGACTGGTCTCTACCGTTCGAGCTGATGTGTGACGCTTCAGATTATGCAATCGGAGCTATGCTAGGGTAGAGAAATGACAAGTTGCCATATGTAATTTACTATGCCAGTAGAACTCTAAACGAAGCTCAGATGAATGACACAACTACTGAGAAGTAGTTGCTGGCATTGGTGTTCGCCTTGGCAAATTCAGGTCGTATTTGTTAGGAACCAAGGTGGTTATATACTCAGATCATGCCGCGCTAAGGCAGTTACTAACCACGAAAGACTCCAAGCCCAGACTTATTCGATAGATTCTGTTGTTACAAGAATTTGATTTGGAGATCAAAGATAAGAAGGGTACGGAGAATGTTATAGTTGATCATTTGTCAAGAATTGTCATTGAGTCCACAAAGGATGACACTCCTCTTAAGGATGAGTTCCATGATGAACATCTATTCAGTATGGCTATTATAAAACAGATACCGTGGTATGCAAATATTGTCAACTATAAAGCCATAGGTAGAATTCCTAATGGATAGTTTAAGCATGAGAAGGATCGTTTCTTTACCCAAATAAAATTTTATATCTGGGACAATCCGCGACTGTACAAATATTGCCCAGATCAGATAATTCGTAAATGTGTTACAGAAAGTGAAGTTCAAGGCATACTGATATTCTGTCATACGCTAGAGTCTGAAGGGCATTTTGGTGATCAGAAAAAAGCTCACAGTCCTTCAGAGCGGTTTTTATTGGCCCACCATATTCAAGGATGCGTTTGAGTTTTGAAAATCTTGTCTAAGATGTCAAAAGTTGGGATCCATATCTCAACGAGACATGATGCCACTAAATCCTATTTTGGTGGTTGAGTTGTTTGACATCTGGGGCATTGACTTCATGGGACTGTTTCCAAAAGTCAGCGATAAGCAGTACATATTAGTGGGATTTGATTACGTTTCTAATTTCTTAAATCCAATATCTTTTCTAGATTTGGTATGCCACGAGTGTTGATCAGTGACGTTGGCAGCCACTTCGACAACCAGTTTTTTCCAGCCTTGTGCAAGAAGTATGGCGTCACTCATAGAATTGGAACACCATATCACCGACAGACGAGTGGTCAAGTGGAGGTTTTGAACAGGGAGATCAAGAATATTATTGAAAAGACAGTGGATCCTGATTTGAAGAATTGGCCGAGAAGGCTAAATGATGCATTGTGGGCATACATGACTGGTTATAAGACATGGATTGGTATGTCACCATACAGATTAGTCTATGATAAGGCGTGTCATCTCCCTGTGGAACTCGAGCACAAAGCATGTTGGTGGATCAGAAGATTGAATTTTGATATCAAAAGATCGGATGCTCAAAGGAAACTCCAACTCACAGAGCTTGAGGAGTCGAGGAACAACGCATATGAGAATTCTAGAATATATAAAGCCTGAACCAAAGCATTCCATGATAGACATATCAGAAGGTAAAGCTTTGAGGTCAGCCAGAAAGTATGGTTGTTCAATTCAAGGCTCAAATTGTTTCCCGGTAAGCTCCAGTCAAGATGGGATGGGCCGTACAAAATTATTAAGGTTTACCCCCATGGAACGGTGGAAGTTGACGACCCTGACAGCAGAAAGTGATTTGTGGTGAATGGTCATCGTTTAAAGCATTATATAGAAGTTTTGCCGACAGAAAGTGTTGTCGAAACAGTTGATTTAGCAGAACCGGTATCAGAGCTAGATGATTTTAATCCTGAATACTGGGAGGCGGCAACGTTGAGCTAACAACGTTAAACATTGGTACTAAGTCATAAAGAGTAGCTTTTGATCTTAGTTTGTAGTTGTAAAATAGTAGTTTAATTAGGTTTTTAAAATTTTTTAAGATCAAGTCTGAAATAGTCATCATCATTTGGAGGTGTATTTTCGTCCACGAAGCGCCGAATTTTGACAAATTGAGGTCACTCATGTTAATAGGTGTGTATAGGGGAGGTTCAAGTGTTCTAGAATCGAGAACGATCAACAAAGTGGGCGAAGCCAAAAATCCATCTTTGGCACCTACGCCCAAGCCTAGGTCACGGGACTGTATAAAACAGTTCTGTGGCATTACATTTTCAAATTTCGCTTTTCTCCCTCTCTTCTCCACCGAATCGACTCACGTTTGTTCCTAACGCCAAATATCGATATTTCCTAGAGATTTCTGTTACCCTGAGAATTTGAATATGATCTGATAAGAGTTCTATATCTTGGTATTTTTCATTGAGTACTTCCTTGCATCTCTCTACATTGTTGCTATAGCGTATACTCTCTTTGCTTGACATTTCAGTGACAAAAAGGGGGAGAAGTATTAACTGAGGGGGAGAGATTGTAGAGATTAGTTGGTTAAGATTGTTTGATTGATTAAGAGGGTGAAGTATTTAGCGGGGGGAGTTTATTCTCAGGTGGAGAATGATGATCATTATGTGTCCATTGTTGTTATGATTTTCTTATGATCATTTTATGTTGGTTTTCCACACTTGCGTATAATGGTTTGTTGAGTGTTGTGGTTACAGGATTGGTAGACCATCATGAAAGCAAGGTGATAATTTATATTTATGTGTCTCGGTGTGTGTTCATAGGTGTAGATGTTATGGTGTTATTTGTGAGGCTATATTGTAAAACATGATTTTGTCTAAGAAATGCGAAGGGGGATTTTGTATGAACATTTATAGTATTATTTATGTTTGGCATGTTCTAGACAATAACCCTGTTGAGTGAATTGTCATGTTGAAATTTTTTTATTTGGAGTCAAGGAGTGTGTCAAAGAAAAGAAGGCTACTAGAAGGCAAAATCGTCATTTGCAGACATCATCACTTTACCGGAGGGCAAAAATGTCATTTCCAGACATTATGACTGCAACCAAAACCATCGGGAGTTCGAGATGACCAGTCTAGCTCAAATATGAAAAAACTACAAAAGATGTAACATATCTACGTTGGCAGAGGCAGAAACATGACAAATTGACTCTGACCTAGGTATTGGTTTTAGAGTTGGGAGGGTACCCTACGCCCTAAATCTACGCCCAAGCATAGGTTCTAATGTTTGGTCACGTGATCACATATTATTCAGGATTTGTTTTGGGGTGCTTTCGAATTTTTCTAGTTTGGTCCCTACATCGAGTTTTTAAGTGATCGACAACTTCAGACCTTTATGTATAGGCATATACACATATTTACATTAGATTTTTTGGATTTATCTAGGTTTTGTGAAATTATGCAGAAGGGCAAGATTAGGGTTTTCTTTGACTTGGTCTATAAAATACCGAGGTTCTACAAGAGAAGAGACTACGATTTTTTACGACAATTTTTAAGAGGCTTTTTTATGAGAGATCTGCAATATTATATCGTTCATATTCTTCTATAGAGTGATACACACAAATAGGTGATTATGGAGTGATCATGCATATTGGTGTTCTCTCTTATGTTGAGGTTCTCCAATCATGTTTCTGCACCGAAGTTCTTTATGCACGATTGGACGAGTGATTGCTGAAAAATCATCACATCATCCATTGCAACGAGGTTGCATTGATCCGTTGAGAAGCGAAACCTTATGAGTAAAGAGCAATTTGAGGATTTCAGACTGCGAGTAGAGAAAGGTGAATCAGGTGTGATTTGTATGTCTCTCACAATCTAGCGAAACAAGCGTGCTTTGTGAAGTACGAGTGATTCAAGGGTTTTAGACCGTGAGTAGAGTAAGGCATATCAGGAGTGATTGTAAGTCTAAAACTCTCATAGAGTTTGTACTTGTTGATTCATAGTGCATCAGTACCTGAGTGTACCCGTGGTTTTTTTCCTTGGAACATTTCCTTGGTTTTTCCACTTATAATTGTTTGTGTCGTCTCTTGCTTTATTTTCTGCACTATATTAATGTTTCCTTGATATTGCTTGAATGATGTGATTTGAGAATTAGGGTTTTGTGATTGGATTAAACTTGACTTTTCCACAATTAAATATTAATTTGTCAATAAATCCACAAAAAACCTATTCACCCCCCCCCCCCCCCTCTAGGCTATTTTCATTATCGTCTCGGTAATTTCAACATATATTCTAATGATAACATACTACTAGATATCCTAACACTCGCATGCTTTTGAAAATTTAATGGTTTTGTATAGATGTCTGTCAACCGAGAATACGTTGATATAAACTCAAGGTCTTTCTCAAAATAAAGTTTAGGAAAAATATAATGACCATTATCAAATGTATGTACAACTTCCATAACACAATTTCCAAAAGAATCAATAGTAATACATTTATCATGTGTGAAATTGACATTATGGTTCTTATTGCATAACTAGTTAATGCTAATGAAATTAGCCTTGAGGCACTTAACATAATAAACATCTTCAAGTCTAGGTAGACTAGAAGCAACAATGGTACATTTTCCTAAAACTTTAGATTTTTTCCCATTACCAAAAGTAGCAGTTCCAATATTACTGCTCTTGAAATAACCAAACAATGACTTATTTCCAGTCATATGCCTAGAGCATCCACTATTAAAACACCATGAACTATAATCACATGCTCTAAAGGCAGTATTGGCAGCAAAATAATGTAGCTCACCTTTCTTAATCAAAACCTGTCTAATTTTGGTGTTCTACTTGCCTGATTAGACAAGTTCTTTACCTTTTCACGTAACACCTAAATTTAATCATCAACATTCGGTCTTCTTTGAGTTCTTTGATTTGTTATTGAATTCAAATTTCTTCTTCTTCATTTGAAGCACATGGGTCAAAAATGACCTTTCACACCACAATGATGACATATAGGAACAAATCTTTGAAAACCATTATCAAAATTTTTATGATACTTAGAGGTAAAAGGAGGTTTACTCTCAACCGGTTTTCTAACATAAGATTGGACATTGGAATTCTTCTTAACATGAGGAATGTTTCTTATATTTGAATTACCTTGAGAGGAACTAGATGCTACTTGAAAAACCCTAACAAAGGTAGTTTTGGGAATAATATTTGAATTATTTATTGTTCCTACGAATCACAATCCTTTAGTGTTTCCCATAGATTTACCTACACTCAACATATGATCAAGCTTAAGGGTTTCACTAGACCATTTATAAATAGTTGAGTTAGCATCTATCAATTAATTTTTTAAAACCTCAAATCTCGTAGATTTCTCAATCATATCAGATCTTAGAGTAGATAATTCCTTATTTAGATCATCTACACTCTTCAAAGACTGCTTCCTTTCTTTTTCAGACTTAATCAATTCTTCAAACCATTGATCCCTTTGTGTCTGAAGCTGATTTACCTCAAGGGTTGTGTTGGTTAATTCTTCTCTTAAGGATTCTTTTCCCTTGTCAACACTTTTAAATTCAATAATAGATTTTGAAAACACTTCACTAAGATGTGTGTACTTGTCATAAAGTTTTCTATACTTAGCTTGAATAGAGTCATCATGATCATCATCAACCTCGTAATTTTCATCCTTAGAAGTTGCACTTATTGTAGCAACCTTTTTAATCTCATCATTATTCTATGCCAACACTAAATTTTTATCAGTTCTTTCACAAGTATCTTGGATAATATCCCAATCTTCTTTGGCAATAGTGCACGAGAAAATTCTTCTAAAATCACTATCGGTCACAACATTTAATATTTCAGCCAAAACATTAGAATTCCAGTTAGCAATGAAAAATTCAACAGAAGACCACTCACTTGAATATATTTCTCTTAAATTTTCAACATCTATTGATTTCAAGAACAATCTCATTCTAGCTTTCCAATACAAGTAATTTTATCCATCAAGTAAAGGGGAACTAGTAATGGAACCTCCTTCTCGAAGTATGTTTATTTTCTAAGTTCAAGATCTAACCCTAGGTCATTAACCTAAATAAGGGAAAACCTTTATCTGATACCAATTGAAATTACCTAGAAGACGGTGAACTAAGCCTAGAGGGGGGGTGAATAGCCTTTTTATGAATTAAGTGACAAATTAAAATTTTAATTATGGAAAAGTTAATTTTAATTCAATTCGTTTAAAGCAATAATCCATTCAATAAATAATATAGGTGCAAAAAATAAAGGAAGAGACGACACCAATATTTTTATGTGAAAAAATCTTAGAAAGACTCCAAGTAAAAAACCACGGATACGCTCGAGTATAGATGCACTATGAATCAAGAAGTACACAGACTCTATGAAGTTAGGACTTACAAAATCGCTTTGACCTGTCGCTATCACTCGACGTCTGAAAGTCTTGAATCACTCTCGCTACCACGAAGCTCTCAAAGAACCACGAAGTCTCCTGCTTTGATCTTCCTACTCAGATGACTCCGCTTCTCAACAGATCAATGTAACCGAGTTGCACAAGGTGGTGTAATGAATTTTCATAAACGAATCATCCAATTGTGTGTAAGGATATCATGTGTAGAATCACAATTAGAGAAACTCAAAACCAAGAAAGAACTCCAATATATCTGATCACTCAATAATTTTCTCTGTATATATATCTCTACAAAAATATATGAATTTGTAGAAGAATTGTAGAGATCTCTCAAAAGCCACAAGCCACACCCTTCTCTTAGGTTTAACTCATATATAAAGAGAAGTGTCTTCAATTAATGGCAAGATTCCTTTTCCAATCAGGATTCGTATTTCCACCATAATAGTCTAATATACCAATAATAGCTTCTAATCATGTCCCAAAGTGGTTAGGAGTTAATTGCATTGCAAGAAAAAGCTTCCAAAACAATTTTGCAATTTCCAATTTTTTGCCCCTTACAGAGTACTCAGTTTTTGTTCTACCGAGTACTCGGTGAACCTGTATGTTTGCACAAGTTCGCATAAGTCTTTGGCCATTTTTCTTCTAATGCGTAAGTTCGCACACTTGCATACTTACTGAGTACTCGGTAACACTCCCACCGAGTACTCGGTGGAACAAAATACAAATTTATCTGAAATCTTTGCTTCTTTGCATTGCCGCTTCCAGCCATTGTTCCACTCGATATCCTTTATGTCATCACGACTTTATACACACATTTAACACTTAAGAACTCGATCTAAACTCACAACTCTTAATATAGTTTTTGATCAGAATCATGCCATTAATAAATAAATGTTCTTACACGCATAGATGCATGAATAAAATGGGTTGAGCACTGTTATTCCATCATTCCAAATTCTAATCACAATTGTAACTACCACACTTTCAATATTTACATACCCTTACCCATGTATATATATATATATATTTATATTATTCATCAACCCAGCATAGAATTGCTCATGTTTCCCAATTGAAACCACTAGTATGATGGGTATACCCACAGTCTAAGTCAAGCACTGTAATTCATTAAACTATATACACAAACTGATACAGATAAATTAATTACAATATATTTACAATATAATATACAAAGACATGAAATCAATAAAAAATATGGGATATGGATGTTACGATTACGGGTCCAAAGGGGAAGAGAAGAGTAAATTACTTGCCTGATCTTAGAATTGCGTACGACAAACTGATCTTTGCTTCCTCTACTCTCTTCTACGCGTGCGTCTCTTTTCTCCCTCTAATATGATATAGTACGTAATAAAAGTCTCCTAGGATTTATTTTATTATATATATTTATAAAAATAAAACCCCCGATCCCTCCAATGGGCCCAAAAATAAATGAAAGCCCAATAGTACTTAAATAGTAGTCCATTGGACTTATAAGCCCAACCAAATAATTTATTACTCTTAATTAAATTAAAATAATAATAATTAGCTAATTAATTAAGTAAAATATATCTAATTTAATAAATATATCTTATTATGATAGTTCTTCTTCACATGATAGTGAGATGGCTCCTTAATACGTTGGGAAAATGGTATTCTAGGTTCATATGTTATCTCAATGAGTTCTTGTGACGGGGGCCAGGATAGGTCGCTCATACCACTTTTGTAACGTTTCCTTGAAATCCTCTTGTTCCTCTTCCTCAATCAAAACATTCTCCTCTACTTGCTTATCAATTTCATTTCTACTCCTAAACGTTACGTGGACCTAAATTATCTCACATTTAGGCCCATTAGTAAATATTAAGTCACTTATGTGTTGGCCTTTCGGATTAACTACAATTTATGTATTGACTTCTAAATTACTAAAGGTCTGTAATACTTTTCCCTCAAGAATTGAAGACCTTGGAGGTGGATTAATATTAGGTTGTATGAATTGAGGTGGACTCGGGGGTTGAGAACTGTAATGACCGGGTTAATTTAAATAATTTATTTTTCTTCGGTTTATATATATATATTTTTATCTTGTGCATTACGTGGCATTGCATGTGTTTACGTGCATTAAGGATTCCATGATTTGAGTTTTTGGGTTCATTCCTATGTTTTGTAAAATTTTCATTTTTGTCGTTGACCGGGTAGTTTTGATATTTTAATTAAATGTGCGGGTTACTTTTGAGTTTGATAAAGATGAGGGTAACTTTTGCAATATATTCATTATATGTAAATGTGTGACCGAATTCCACATGTTTATTTTTATTTTTATCTTCAACTTTCCAAAAGCATATTCCTCCATCATTTAAAGGTGCAATCATACATCTATTATATTGACATCACTTTATGACATTATTGATGAAAGTTTTCAGCCATTATATTGATGTGTTGAGGTTA
This sequence comes from Cornus suecica, assembly GCA_963922005.1. Classification (NCBI taxonomy): domain Eukaryota; kingdom Viridiplantae; phylum Streptophyta; class Magnoliopsida; order Cornales; family Cornaceae; genus Cornus; species Cornus suecica. The sequence continues at coordinate 33,947,692 of OY998243.1, read as the reverse complement.
GCTTTTGCATATTCTCAACAATCAAGCAAAACCATTTTTTTCATCATTTTCTATTTTTCTCCTATCTTCTTCTCTCTACATTTTGGGCATCTTAGAGTGGGGATTCAATTTTGTGCTCAACGAGTAAGTTGTTCTACGTGTTCCGATCTTCGGTTTAATACCAATTACGGTATGTGATCTATATTATTTAATTTGATTTGATTTTTCAAAAATTCCAGATTGCTAGTTTACATGTTTAGTGAAAATCAAGGCTTTAGATCTCTAATTTATAATATATGTACGGATCAAAATTAGTTTATGAAAATTTTACAGATCATATATAGGTATGTGATTATATGTTCCTGAAAATTTCAGAATTTATAGATAAGTAGAGAGTTAATTAAAAATCTAGGAAAAATTCATGTTATTCGGATATTGTTGTTGCTGCAGACCGTTTTTTTTTACTCGGTTTGAGAAATTGATAGACCATGTTTAATTATTTATAAATTTTTGAAACTTTTACAGCATTCTTTTGTATATGTCTATTATCATCTCTCAAAATTTCAGATCATTTAGATAAATATTAAAGTTTCTAAAAATCACGGAAGTACGCTGTCCAGTGATATTTTACTGCTTGCTGATCCGATTTCGGTTTCGGTTTAGCCAATTGTTTCATATGGTTTCGTATTCTTATAAATCTTGAAACTTTTATTATAACATTTTGTATATGTCTATGACATATGTACTGAAGATAAAGAATTTTAAGTTAATTTATACTGGTAATAAAAATTGTTGAGTAGTAACTGTTCAGTTTTAACCGTAGTTTAAAACCGGAACTTGTGTTACCGATTTGAGCTATCTATAATTCTAATTTTGTACTTATAATTTTATCACCTGATCTTGAGTATATAAGATGTAAATATGGAGATTTAGGTAGTCATATAATTCATGGATAGGTTTGTAAAAATCTTGGAGTAAAGGGTGTTCAGTTTTCGGAACTGTTAGGAAAGCTGTCTTTTATAATTATTTTGGACCACTGTCCTTTGATTAAAGCTTATGAAACTTTTACAGTAGATCTACGTAGAAGTTTGAAGTGTATCCTGTTAATTGCATATTTTTATCAAACCTGTATATTTTTCTAAAAATCATAGATTACCTGCTGTCCGTTTTACGGTAGTATTCGAAGCCGAACTTTTCGATTCTTAATTAAGTAGCTAAATTTTGTCTATTAATCCCGATTATTTTTGAGTAGATATTTATATATATCAGAATGTTTATTGGAAAATATTATTATAAAAATAATTATGGTTATGTATATAAAAATTATTTAATATGTGTTAATTGGTTTCGGGCATAACAGGGTACAAATGAAGGCGTGAAGGGAGAATCGTCCGTTTATTCATTCTCTACACAACCATATTGTTTTGATTGTAGGTATTTTACTGGATATTTTATCAAGTTGAGGTAGGGATTTATTGGGGTATCGTGTGAGTTTAAGAATCTTCATTTATGCATTTTAATGTTTATATATAGATTCATCATCTTATTGTGCTATGTTTGACATGAGTTGTGAAATTGCATTAATGTGTTTAAATGCATTGATTCATGCCACTATAGAATTTTATTAGGTGGATCATGGAGTGCGGATATATTTATTACTTATGTGCGCATGTGAATGACATTTATGAATTGTGAATTGTGAATGGTGGATTGGTTGTTGATTTTGGGAAATGGTCATGTGGTGTGAGCAATGGGGGGACGAAGGAGCTCCCGGGGTGCAAGTCCTCGAATTATCGCGCGATTGGTTGACGTCACCGTAGGGTCAGTAGCCCCAAGATGACTGGGCAGATGAACAGGTAGTTCATGTCCTAGGGTTTGTTTCACGACATAATTTTCCCATTTGATGATTTTGAATTTGATGCTATTTCGGTTGTGATAGTTGGATTTGAGTTCATATTGAGAGTATTGGTTTTAATTTCGTGATTATAGAACTTTTAAATTATTTTGATGGTATTATTTAAATTGTTCTACATGAGTTTATATTGTGATTCCTTATGCATTTATATCTTGACATTGGACTAGGGTAGAGACTTGACCCTATACGTATTCATTAATTTACATACTTGCGGAATCTTACGCTTCATGATTTTTCTCTACTGGGCCGTTTGTGCTCACCCCTTAACATTTTTCAGGAAAAGAACCATTGGTGGATGATGCGTGAGCTATTGGAAATTTGTGGAATTTGAACCTATAATAATTACATCTTTATGTAATAATGGAGATTGCGTGCTTATTATGATTTGTACTTGTTTGGCTTTGGACTAGTGTGTTCGTATTGTAATTTGATTTGATTTCGGGATTTGTATATGATTTTATTATTTCTATTTCGCTTCCGCGCTAGTGAATTATAAACAATGTCGGTTGACCAGTTTGACCATTTGATATTTTTATGAATTTTAATTAAATTTAAGTCATTATCCGGATTTTCGGATTCGGGGCGTGACAACGTGGTATCAGAGCTTTAGGTCGTTTTACCTTTGGGACGACGGGATAAGGCCTTGTTATGGGAACGTTGGTTTTCTTTCGGGGAAAGGTTTCTGTCTGTACTCCTGATGGTGATTGTTTTTGTTTCGTGGGGGATCAAATCCATTTTCTCACTTCTTCTCTTCACAGTTTGGGCAGTCGAGGAGGAGATAGTTCTTTCCTAGCTAATCTCCTGGCCTATGAAGAGGAGGAGCATGGTTTTTATGGTGACTTTCCGAGGGTGGTCTGTGAGTTCACGGATGTTTTTCCAGAAGATTTGACCGAGTTGCCCCCAAAACGAGAAGTGGAGTTCGGCATTGACGTCATTTCCGGTACCAATGCAATTTCTATGGCACCGTACCGTATGGCACCGGCCGAGTTGGAAGAGCTGAAAAATCAATTGGAGGATCTAAGGATGAAAGGTTTTATACGTCCTAGTGCATCGCCTTGGGGAGCTCCTGTTCTTTTTGCGAAAAAGAAAGATGGATCTCTCAAGCTTTGTATTGATTATAGGAAGCTGAATCAGGTTACGATCAAGAACAAGTATCCATTGCCGAGGATAGACGACTTGTTTGATCAACTTAAAGGAACCAAATGCTTTTCAAAGATAGACTTGAGATCAGGTTACTACCAGTTGAGGGTCAAGGATGAGGATATCTCGAAAACAACTTTTCGCACTCGCTACGGTCATTTTGAGTTCCTTGTTATGCCATTTGGTTTGACAAATGCACCGACAGCATTCATGGATCTAATGAACCGGGTATTCAGTGCTTACTTGGACAAGTTTGTGGTGGTCTTTGTGGATGACATTTTAGTGTATTCATCGTCCGAGAAGGAGCACGAGGAGCATCTAAGGATTGTTTTACAAATCCTTAGGGATAACCAGTTGTATGCAAAGTATGAGAAGTGCGAGTTTTGGCTACCTAAGGTACAGTTCCTTGGGCATGTTGTCTCTGTGGAAGGAATCTCGGTAGATCCTTCTAAAGTTGAGGCTGTGATGAGTTGGAATCAACCACGTAATGTGTTTGAGATTAGGAGCTTTTTGGGATTGGCTGGCTATTACCGGAGATTCGTGAAGGATTTTTCGAGGTTAGCACAACCGATGACACGTCTCACTCGGAAGGGGGTGAAGTTCGTGTGGAATGAAGATTGTGAGTTTGCCTTTAAAGAATTGAAGCACAGGTTGACATCAGCACCGATCTTAGTGATTCCAGAGAGGGGATTGGGCTATGTGATTTATTGCGATGCTTCTATAGAGGGCTTGGGGTGTGTCTTAATGCAGACAGAGAGGGTAGTTGCCTATGGGTCTCGACAGCTAAAGACTCATGAAAAGAACTATCCCACTCATGACTTAGAGCTAGCAGCAGTGATCTTTGCACTGAAGAGTTGGAGACATTACCTGTACGGGGAGAAGTTTGAAATTTTCTCTGATCATAAAAGTTTAAAGTATCTTTTTTCGCAAAAGGACTTGAACATGAGACAGAGAAGGTGGGTTGAGTACATGGGGGACTATGATTTCGAGTTACAGTACCATCCTGGAAAGGCCAATGTTGTGGCTGATGCTTTGAGTCGGAAGTCACGGGGGTCAATTTCTAGCATTATCATTCGCGAATGGCAGATGATGAAGGATATCGCAGAGTTGGGGTTGATTTTCAGTGATAACAATGAGTCAGCTACCTTATTTAGCCTGACAATCCAACCCACTCTTATTGACGAGGTGATTGAGTCACAGAGAGGGGTAAACGAGATGGATTCCATTCGTACTCGAATTTCAGCTGGTGAGACCGTGGATGATTGGACCTTGCACTCTGATGGGGGTCTAACGTTCAAAGGGAAGATGGTGGTGCCAAAAGCAAGCAAGGAGAAGGTGATGAAGGATTTTCACTATTCGAGGTTTGTAGTACATCCCGGTGGTACTAAGATGTATCACAACTTGAGACGCCAGTTTTGGTGGAGGGGCATGAAGCGTGATGTTGCTCAGTTTGTTGCCAGATGTCTTACTTGTCAGCAAGTAAAGGCTGAACATCAGAAGCCTGCAGGTCTGTTGCAACCATTGCCAATGGCAGAGTGGAAGTGGGAACACATCACTATGGATTTCGTAACAGGATTACCAATGACGCAGAAGGGGCATGATGCAGTATGGGTTATTGTTGACAGGTTGACCAAGACAGCTCATTTTCTGGCCATACGAGAGATAGATGGCGCAGAGGCACTCAGTAGGGTGTATATTGACCAGATTGTCAGATTACACGGTGTTCCAGTTTCTATCGTGTCGGACAGGGATCCGAGGTTTACTTCACGATTTTAGCAGGGTTTCCAGTCAGCTCTTGATTCAGAGTTGAGGTTTAGCACGGCGTTTCATCCTCAGACTGACGGTCAATCTGAAAGGACTATTCAGATATTAGAGGATATGCTACGGGCTTGCATTCTGGATTTTCAGGGTAATTGGGATGGTCATCTACCATTGGTTGAGTTTGCGTATAACAATAGTTACCAGGCCAGTATTGAGATGACACCATTCGAGGCGTTGTATGGCAGACCATGTAGATCTCCTGTTTGTTGGACTGAGGTTGGCGAGAAATCCATTTTGGGTCGTGACTTGAGGCGATCAGAGATTATTCATGAAACAACAAAGAAGATCAAGATGATTCGACAACGATTGATCACAGCTCAGAGCCGACAAAAAAGCTATGCTGACCGGAGGAGGAGACCATTATCCTTTGATGTGGGGGACCATGTGTTTCTAAAGGTTTCTCCGCGAAAGGGATTGATGAGATTTCGGCGAGGTGGCAAGTTATCGCCACGGTTTATCGAACCTTTCGATATTTTGGATCGTGTTGGTGAGGTGGCTTATTGTTTGGATTTACCACCAGAGTTGTCCAGAGTTCACAATGTTTTTCATGTGTCTATGTTGAGGAAATATGAGCCAGATCAGTCACATGTTTTGGATTGGGTCGATGTTGAGGTTGATGAGGATGTCACCTATGAGGAACGACCTGTTCAGATTTTGGACTCTAGAGATCAGGTTCTTCGTGGAAAGGTGATTCATCTAGTCAAAGTTTTGTGGCATCATCATGGCATGGAGGAGGCTACATGGGAGCGTGAGGACGAGGTCCGTGCCAACTATCCTGATCTTTTTGCCACTTAAGGTATGTCACGATTTCGGGGACGAAATCTTTTTAAGGAGGGGAGGTTGTAATGACAGGGTTAATTTAAATAATTTATTTTTCTTCGGTTTATATATATATTTTTTTATCTTGTGCATTACGTGGCATTGCATGTGTTTACGTGCATTAAGGATTCCATGATTTGAGTTTTTGGGTTCATTCCTATGTTTTGTAAAATTTTCATTTTTGTCGTTGACCGGGTAGTTTTGATATTTTAATTAAATGTGGGGGTTACTTTTGAGTTTGATAAAGAAGAGGGTAACTTTTGCAATATATTCATTATATGTAAATGTGTGACCGAATTCCACATGTTTATTTTTATTTTTATCTTCAACTTTCCAAAAGCATATTCCTCCATCATTTAAAGGTGCAATCATACATCTATTATATTGACATCACTTTATGACATTATTGATGAAAGTTTTCAGCCATTATATTGATGTGTTGAGGTTAGCTTTTGCATATTCTCAACAATCAAGCAAAACCAATTTTTTCATCATTCTCTATTTTTCTCCTATCTTCTTCTCTCTACATTTTGGGCATCTTAGAGTGGGGATTCAATTTTGTGCTCAACGAGGAAGTTGTTCTACGTGTTCCGATCTTCAGTTTAATACCAATTACGGTATGTGATCTATATTATTTAATTTGATTTGATTTTTCAAAAATTTCAGATTGCTAGTTTACATGTTTAGTGAAAATCAAGGCTTTAGATCTCTAATTTATAATATATGTACGGATCAAAATTAGTTTATGAAAATTTTACAGATCATATATAGGTATGTGATTATATGTTCCTGAATATTTCAGAATTTATAGATAAGTAGAGAGTTAATTAAAAATCTAGGAAAAAATCATGTTATTCGGATATTGTTGTTGCTGCAGACCGTTTTTTTTTACTCGGTTTGAGAAATTTATAGACCATGTTAAATTATTTATCAATTTTTGAAACTTTTACAGTATGCTGTTTTATATGTCTATTATCATCTCTCAAAATTTCAGATCATTTAGATAAATATTAAAGTTTCTAAAAATCACGGAAGTACGCTGTCCAGTGATATTTTACTGCTTGCTGATCCGATTTCAGTTTCGGTTTAGCCAATTGTTTCATATGGTTTCGTATTCTTATAAATCTTGAAGCTTTTATTATAACGTTTGGTATATGTCTAGGACATATGTACTGAAGATAAAGAATTTTAAGTTAATTTATACTGGTAATAAAAATTGTTGAGTAGTAACTGTTCAGTTTTAACCGTAGTTTAAAACCGGAACTTGTGTTACCGATTTGAGCTATCTATAATTCTAATTTTGTACTTATAATTTTATCACCTGATCTTGAGTATATAAGATGTAAATATGGAGATTTAGGTAGTCATATAATTCATGGATAGGTTTGTAAAAATCTTGGAGTAAAGGGTGTTTAGTTTTCGGAACTGTTAGGAAAGCTGTCTTTTATAATTATTTTGGACCACTGTCCTTTGATTAAAGCTTATGAACATTTTACAGTAGATCTACGTAGATGTGTGAAGTGTATCCTGTAAATTTCATATTTGTATCAAACCTGTAGATTGTTCTAAAAATCATAGATTACCTGCTGTCCGTTTTACGGTAGTATTCGAAGCCGAACTTTTCGATTCTTAATTAAGTAGCTAAATTTTGTCTATTAATCCCGATTATTTTTGAGTAGATATTTATATATATCAGAATGTTTATTGGAAAATATTATTATAAAAATAATTATGGTTATGTATATAAAAATTATTTAATATGTGTTAATTGGTTTCGGGCATAACAGGGTACAAATGAAGGCGTGAAGGGAGAATCGTCCGTTTATTCATTCTCTACACAACCATATTGTTTTGATTGTTGGTATTTTACTGGATATTTTATCAAGTTGAGGTAGGGATTTATTGGGGTATCGTGTGAGTTTAAGAATCTTCATTTATGCATTTTAATGTTTATATATAGATTCATCATCTTATTGTGCTATGTTTGACATGAGTTGTGAAATTGCATTAATGTGTTTAAATGCATTGATTCATGCCACGATAGAATTTTATTAGGTGGATCATGGAGTGCGGATATATTTATTACTTATGTGCGCATGTGAATGACATTTATGAATTGTGAATTGTGAATGGTGGATTGGTTGTTGATTTTGGGAAATGGTCGTGTGGTGTGAGCAATGGGGGGACGAAGGAGCTCCCGGGGTGCAAGTCCTCGAATTATCGCGCGATTGGTTGACGTCACCGTAGGGTCAGTAGCCCCAAGACGACTAGGCAGATGAACAGGTAGTTCATGTCCTAGGGTTTGTTTCACGACATAATTTTCCCATTTGATGATTTTGAATTTGATGCTATTTCGGTTGTGATAATTGGATTTGAGTTCACATTGAGAGTATTGGTTTTAATTTCGTGATTATAGAACTTTTAAATTATTTTGATGGTATTATTTAAATTGTTCTACATGAGTTTATATTGTGATTCCTTATGCATTTATATCTTGACATTGGACTAGGGTAGAGACTTGACCCTATACGTATTCATTAATTTACATACTTGCGGAATCTTACGCTTCATGATTTTTCTCTACTGGGCCGTTTGTGCTCACCCCTTAACATTTTTCAGGAAAAGAACCATTGGTGGATGATGCGTGAGCTAATGGAAATTTGTGGAATTTGAACCTATAATAATTACATCTTTATGTAATAATGGAGATTGCGTGCTTATTATGATTTGTACTTGTTTGGCTTTGGACTAGTGTGTTCGTATTGTAATTTGATTTGATTTCGGGATTTGTATATGATTTTATTATTTCTATTTCGCTTCCGCGCTAGTGAATTATAAATAATGTCGGTTGACCAGTTTGACCATTTGATATTTTTATGAATTTTAATTAAATTTAAGTCATTATCCGGATTTTCGGATTCGGGGCGTGACAAGAACAATATTGGAAAATTTCTTGATCTTCAAAAGTCCATAGATTAGTATGGAATTTCTAATTTCGATTTATACCCTTTTGGTAATATGAAAAATTGGGACAATCATATCAATCTGTACCGTACGTATTAAAACATAAATGATTAACTGGATTAGTAAGGGTGGTATTGAATTCCTCTGGTATTACCTCAGTGTTTTGGTACGCTATTGGAAATTTGTTGGCAATATGGGATGAATCGAAATAAACGGGTCAAATTCCTTTAGGGGAAGCGTTAGAGAAATACATGAATTTATCAGGCCTTTGGCCCAACTCATCAATTTTTATGGACATGTCATCATATATATCCTTGAACCTCCTAGGGTGACGAAGAACTATCATAGGTTCTCTAGTTATTTACGCATTTTGATAGGATTCATCACTTAAATCTTCACACAACTTCCAAAGTTCATCTACTGGTCTTATATAAAATGTTACCCCACATGCCAAATCTACTAATCGTCTACAAGACTCGTTAAGCCATTTATAAAAATTATACACCAAGTCGGGTTTCAGGATATTATGGTGCGGACACTGCCTTAAAGGTTTATTATATCGTTCCCATATTTCATGGAATTGTTCTACCATAATCTGTGAAAAAGTGAGTATAGTATTCCGTATATTAATAGTTGTACCTATTGGAAAGAATTGATGCAAGAATTCTAGTTGAAGTACTTTCCAACTCGTTCTAACCTCGGGCTTTAAAGTCTTAAACCACATCTTTGTCTTATATTCTAAAGGGAAAGGGAAAAGGTGTAAGCACAATCCCTCATTCGTAAATCTATCTAGTTTAGTGGTGGAACAAATTTGTAGAAACAAATCAATATGTTGATACGGGTTTTCACTATTGTATCCATAAAATTGTGCTAACAGGTCAATTATGTCTAGGTGAATCTCATATTGATCATTCGTAATGCCCAGTAATTCAATATCAAATGAGGAAGTGTAACTAGAAGGACTGTAGTAATCTCCTTATATTATTGGTTGTATTTTATGGTTAGTAATGTCTTCTATCGGTAGATTCTCTCCACTCGAATTATTATCTAATTCTTCTTGATAATCATAAAATTGTGGTTTTGAGATCCTAAATGACATGTTTTGGCCTAAATTCGTTTGAGCTCACTGTTATACAGAGAATCTTGTTTATTGCCCATTTTTCACGCAAAAACTTGTCCTTTTTTACTAAAATCGGACTCTCTGATAGTTTACACGAAAATTACAGATTTTTGATTTTTTTTTTAGGAAAGATTATATTTTGATTAAGATGTATATGCAAAATTTGTATATAATGTTTTTTAGGAAATATTATATGTCAAATCTTTATATAATAATAACGTGTATACGCAAATCTATATGTAATTTTTTTTTTCTTTTTAGGAAAGATTATATCAAATCTTTATATAAGAATAAGATGTATATGCAAATCTATATATAATTATTTTTTCAGGAAATATTATATATATATATATTACTAATACTGTTGTAATGTGATTGAACTGTATCTTTTATCTCTCTATTTATTTTTATACGAACAGAAGTGTAAAAACAGTTTTGAGTATTGTTTATTTATGACTTGTTCTAGATAATAACCATGTTGAGTGTTAGATAGGTCGTTTTGGTTTCAACGACATCTACAATATTTGACAAAGGCGAAATTAAGAATTGAAGTAGTGAAGAATACAAGTGAAGTGCATAAGTGACCGTATTGAGTAAAAGTGTCTCCCGGAGGGCAAAAATGGCATTTCTCAAAGCCGTCATTTCATGCAAAAAATCTCGGGGATTCAAGAGGGTCGTTTTGGCATAGTTGCGGAGAAAAGTGATTTTCATGAAAAGTCTAAGTGTAGCGTCCGGTATTTTTACATGCTAATTTAAAATTTTATTTAAACAATTAAGTGTTTATGTGATTAATGTGTTTATGTACTTAGGATGACTTATATGTTTTATGTAATATTAAAAATATTGTAAGTTGCATGTTGTATTTTCATTTTGAGAATAATGAAAATTATTGAAAACGATTTCGGGAAAGAAATGATTGAAGGGTAAATGATTAATTTCATATTGTGAGCACTTAGTGGAAAGTGTAGAGATTTTGGCTAAGTGTTAGGTCATGAGTGGCATGTTCGTAATTGGAGAGGATGACAAGGGGTGGATGGGTAATTAAGAGGCTTGATGACAATCTTTGTAATTAACCCTAAGTTAAGAAGATATTGGTCATTTTCCACTTTTGGGTGTTGTCTCATTTCTAGCCATGGATATTCTTCTCCCATCTTTGTTCTTAACCTTTGATTATGGTGAACGTGAAGGCCCAATCTAAGAAGTTGGCCACCAACCGCTAGCATCCTAGTACTTCATCCACATCCGTCCAAGCCCCAAAAAATGACAAAGGATCGATGATAAGATCACACCACTAAAAGTGTCCTGAGCTAAAATGTACCAAGAAAACGAATCGAAGGGGATCTTCTGAACATCTTTTCCCATCAGACAGACGATGGATTAAAAAGACGAAGCGAAGCACTACGCCTTCCACATCGACTACGAACACCTTACAAACGATTGTCAAACCCTTAAAAGGCAGGTGGAGTTTATGATAGCAAAATGAGAGCTGTCAGAATATGTCTTAAAAGATGGAGCCCGAGCAAATCATTAGCCCCCACCCTTACTTAAAAGTTCTAGAGCTGGACATCAAGTGAGGGTGATCCATATAGTTCACAGAGGGTCGGCCTTACAAGAGGCAAAAGGAATTTGAAAATCCCAACTACACCAGGCCCAGAAGAAGAGAAAGATTTTTGAGGTTAATGAAGTCCGTAATTGCTAGGAGGAGACCCGAATATCACTTTTTGCTTCAGACCTTTAGAGTATCTAGACCTCGCACAACGATCCTTTGGTGGTCACCTTGTTGGTGGCAAATTGCCTCATCAAAATAGTGATGATAGACACCGGAAACAGTGCCAACATCATCGTAAAATGGGTGATCAAGAAGCTAAAAATCAACCCTCAGGAGATCATTTTGTCTAAATGCTTTATAGTAAGGTTTGACGGTAGGCTGGTGGAGCCCGTCTGGGAGGTTTAGTTATCTGTTTTGGCCATTTGAAGAACTCTTAAGGAGACCTTCGTCGTGGCAGAATTCAACCCTTCCTACAACTTACTCATGGGAAGGGGCTGGATCCACTCGATGTATGGGGTCCCGTCAACTCTCCATCAGATTATGAGGTGTGTGGACATGAACAAGGTTGACATATTAGATATAAAGGGAGACCAAGTGACGGTTAAGGAGTGCTACACGATCACAATGAAGAGCCTCAGAAAGATGAAAAAGTTAGAGGAAATATCCCAGAGTGAACCACCATCAAATCCCAAATAGCAATTATAGACATAGCCCATTGAGAAAATGGGGGGCCAAGTTCCCTGATGGTTACAGACCTACTACAGGAAGTTTTCGTCATACCCGTATGCCTCGACAAGTTAACATACATCGCTAAAAATAGGACAGAGGTTGAGAAGCAAGAGCTGACGGACTTCTTCCGGAAAAATGAAGATGTAATTGCATTGAGTCATTTCGATATGACCGAGATTGATCCTTCCATCGCCAAACATAGTCTAAATGTGGATCATAATGCCAAACCAGTTCGTCATAAGCAAAGACAAAGTGAAATCAAATTGTGGCAGAGAAGGTGAGTCATCTGCTGTAGATAGGGTTCAAATGGGAAGTCCATTATCTAGAATGGGTAGCCAACGCTGTAGTGGTGCAGAAGAAGAACATAAAGTGGAGGGTATATGTGGATTTTAATGAGTTAAACAAAACATACCTGAATGATTGTTTTCCCTAGCCGAAGATCGATCAGATGGTAGGTGCGACGGCTGGTTATGAGTTGTTGACCTTCCTCGACGCATATTCTAGGTTACAACCAGATACAGATGAATCCATCTAGTGTTATCAAAAGCGCGCCTAGGCGTGGGGCACATATAGGTGTAAAAATAGTGCCTCGCTTCTCCCAAGGAGCAACAACTGTTGTAATTTGTTGTCTCTATGTAGCTTTACGTCTATAACCTAGAGAATACAAACGGTTTGTTGACTTTTAAAAGGATATAATTTAATTTATGGGCCACATTATAATCTACATCTATAAAATAATGTATAACTTGTATAGGTTAACTTGTATATGTAAATTAGTGAGCCCAAAAAGATTTATTCTCTTTATAATATATCAGATACAATATAAAATAAAAATATTATAACATATCATTATAGGATATGATTGGAAGTTCAAAAGTCAAACAAAAAAAAGAGACGTGACAAATTAAAAAGAAAAGAGAGAGGCCACACAAGATAGAAGACTAAAGACTAAAGAAACATCAGGTAATCTCCTTCTCCTTCTTTGACTGTAATATATACTTTGATGATTTTTTCTATAAAAATAGTTGGGCTTCCCTTTTTCTTCCAATCAAAATAGCAACGTACTTTTTTTTTTCGTTTTCTTTTGTTTTTCGTTTATTATGTGTTTTTGTTTTTCTTTTTCTATTCTTAGCTCTCTCTTTATTTTATTTTTCATAAGAATAGTAGGGTGTTTCTTTTTTTGAATGGAAGGCTTAATTTTAAACAAAATTAATTTTTTTTACATTTTATTTTCACCTAAAGAATAAAATGTATATAGTTATTAATTAATAAAAATATTAAAAATTGAGAAGACACATCAAATAAAATTAAGAAATAATTTACTAAAGAATGGAATTTAAATCAAGGTGAAAGACTTTGATCAAATTATTCACTTTATGTTCCCCCTGCTTTTCCTATATACCACATCATGCATGCTCTATGATGGGGTGATAAAAATAATGGTTAAAAATGGCCCCTTATGACGACAAGGTTTTACCTTTCGCAAGTGCACAAATCCTATTGTAATTCAAATCAGCCTGAGAAAGGGAATATCGATCCCATAAAGACTTGGATTATTCACTCTAGCAATCTAAAAATATTGAATTATGTTTGAAAAAGGTTTGATTTGTTTTTGAGATCTAAAACTAAATTAACTAAAACAGTATTTAAATTGTGATTGTGATCAAGGTAGAGAAAAACTAGGATTTTCATGCTCCACCACTAACCGCATAATATAGTTTATCTACTTGCTCAATTGCAAAAGGGCGATCCATCACCATGAATCAAATCGTACCGGAAATAGTCGGATACGTCCCAAAAAGGATTCTATCCACCGAATTCGCTACAACCCATCTCAGGACAAAATGTAATTAGTACATGCCATCTACTTTACTCTAATCTACTCCTACAACATAAAATTAAATAAAAACATGTTTATTGTACCTTGTCGAGGCATGACCTGTGTAAACCTAGGGTTTCAAGTGTTTTAAGCACCATTGTGTAGAAAATCACGCTATGTTTAATATAACATGATTAGTTGAAACAATATATTCATTCAATCTAAGACAATAATTATAATAAATATAAGATCTCGTGTCAAGAATAATTACGATCACAGATCTACACAATCATCACAGTGTGGTCACAATTTCCCCTCGTTACAATTGAAACAAATAAATAAAACTACATTACTTGGCTAGGGTTTTGCTAGAAAATCCTAGATACCGAATTAGTTGCTCATGGTGGTGGGTGACTGCATCGTTGATGTAGAAATAACCTCCATGATCTTCTTCTTCGGATCTCTAGGTCTTAAATGTCTCCCTCCTTTGGATAATATGAATATCCAAAGAAGGTGCTCTAAAAATTATGGAAATATAAAACTCCCAGATCTATAGAAGACATTGGTATTTATAGAAGAGGTTGAGAAAAGTCTTGCCTATATTCAGGTTCTCCCACTTCAGTAGGATTCCTCTTTGATATATTTATCCTCAAATATGAGCCAAATCCTTCAATCTGATATATAATATGTCATACACACGTGCTTAGAGGTGTTGGAGTTGAACACAAGTGAAAAGAGCTCAAATCGTTTCGAAACTCTACTTAGCCAGCATTCCTACGCTTGCCCCCCTACACTAAAAGCGTAGCTCCTTTTGGGCCAAAAATGTCAAGCATAGCTTAAGCGTAGTTTTAGCACTTTTTAGCCACTTTTAGCTACTGTAAGCGTAGGAAAATACTTGAAAACTAGTTTTCTTGATAATTGCTCCATTAGAACCCCCTCAAATCCTTTGATATGTTTCCCGAAGTTACAGTTACGAAAAATATCATTTTTGCCCTCCGGGAGACACTATTTGCTTTAAAACTCCTCTTTTGCCACCTTTATGAACAGAAACAAGCATTTTTTTGGTTAATTCACCAAAGTTAGCTCATTTCCTCATTCAGCTCCTGAAATACGCTTTTAACACACAAACTGCATAAAAATACCAAATAATGTAATGATAAAACATAACAACAATAAGTTAAGTGCCTAAAATGGATAACATTTAGCACTCATCACACCCCGAAACTTACATAATGCTAGTCTCTTAGTAATGAGCACAGGAGAACTTTAAGAACATCCTATAATTATGATGTCCCACATCGCCCGGGTAGAGGTCTGGGGATGTGCTTATATGTGCAGTGTTGTCTCCAATTGGTATGAGGCCTTTTGGGAGGAGCCGAAGAGCAAAACCGTGCGGGCTCGGCCCAGAGCGGACAATATCATACCAAGTGTTGGAGTGGGGTGTTTCAATTGGTATCAGAGCCAGAGCCCGGCCGGAATTAAGTGTGGGAGCATGCACATCACCCGTAGGTCGCCAGCGAGGACGCTGGGTCCCAAGGGGGGTGATTGTGATGTCCCACATCGCCCGAGTAGAGGTCTGGGGATGTGCTTATATGTGTATTGTTGTCTCCAATTGGTATGAGGCATTTTGGGAGGAGCCCAAGAGCAAAACCGTGCGGGCTAGGCCCAGAGCGGACAATATTATACCAAGTGTTGGAACTGGGTGTTACAGTAATGATTTTCTAATCTAACTACTCTACATTAATCACTTACTTTTGTGAGGGTTGACGATTACACTTAGCATGTGTAACAAGCCTTTTAAACCCCTCAGTAATGCCGAGTGAACGAGTTAAGTCTCGTGAGGGTTAGCTATACTACCCATAACTTCTCCTTTCTTCATTCTCACGCATTCATGCATTCACACATTCATTAACCAAGCCATGCTACTATGTATAAGATAAGATGGATACAAATACTCCCACTCACTACCGAACAATAACTATCTTGGGCTAATGTTCTGAATGGTCCTCACTGAAGTAAATGATCTCGATACTCTCTACTCCTAATCCGAACAACCTTCTATGTTTATGTGAACATTCTACTATGGTATAGTAATCTTTCTTCTTTAACTTCATTGATCAAACTTTGCAATTTTCTATGTAACACTCCTTCTTTCCATCATTTCCATTATCTCTTTTTATGTTTCTTAGCTCTGAACTTTCCAGTGAGAACTTTTAGTCCCAACCAATTGGGCCCGAACTTCTTCCATGGGATTTATGCTCATTAGTTTTTTTTTTCCTATTTTTATGCGAACACTCTACAACTTTGTGGTAGGACGCCCGGTTACTCAGATCGAATAACTAGTTTTTGCATTTTATTTTATTTTATTTATTTTAAATTTTTCAAATTTTTTCAGATTTCCTCCTTACTACTCCCCTTCTACCCTTTTATAAGAAAAACTAATTTTTCAACTACATAGTCAAAAATAAATTAATTGTCCCATAGTGAATATGTTGTTAGGGTTTTTACACCGGCCCATGAACACTTAAGGATTCAAACTCCTTGATTCAAAGCCGTGTACAACTGCAAATCAAAAATCGTACACAAACACAACCAAACAATCGACATAAAGATATATACATGATTTTGCCAAATCATCCTACATCCACGGAGAGCACTGTTTCACTATAATCAATGAGAGGATTACAAAAGGATGATCCGTATATCATACACGTGCATAGATATAGTGTATACTCACGCCTGTGTCACCAGAAATAAGATAAGCATATATTATTCCTAACTCTCACTAAGAAGAATCTCAATTTGTATTTCTTCTTGTTCTCTCTCACAATCTGTATCAAATCTTGTGTTTTTGTGTCTCCCAATATAATAGGAATAACCCATGTATTTATAGGAGAGGTTAATTGGTGAAAAGTCAATTGGTATCCAATGCCAATTAGAAGATGAGTCAATAAATTCTTTCCTTTTAAAATTTCGAAACTGCTCTACCGAGTACTCGGTGACACTCCCACCGAGTACTCAGTCAAGTACGCATAATTGCATACTTACCGAGTACTCGGTGAGAGCTCCACCGAGTACTTGGTGCTTCTTCACTACAACTTTTTATTTTAACCCTTTTTGCTCCAATTCCCTTCTCAATCTTTGAGAAAATGAGTCATCAATGCTAATAATTTCCCACTTGATGACTTTTCACCCAATCAATAACCTCTATTAATGATCAGTGCTTCTAACGGTGCCCTCATTCCTGTCTTCAACCTTGAAGACCCACTAAAGTTGAGCACAACTTCAGTTCTTTTGTTTTTACCACTTTGGTCAACATTACCATGCTGATAGCTCCCACTGCATGAGCAATATCTAGCCTTCTACAGAACCTGCGACCTCTATTTCGTCTAGCCACTCTGTCTTGCAAACTTTATCGTGTCTGTCTTCTTTCTCCCTTTCACTGAGAGACTTTCCGGTTTCTGCATATAAAAATCCTCATCTAGGTCACCTTGGAGGAAAGAAGATTTACCATCTAACAACTCTAGATGCAAAAACTCTGCTTCATCAATTCTTGAATGAATGGTATTTAATTTCACAACCGAAGAATGGAGAGATTTAGTCTCTACCGGCAGCTCGGTTAGCTTCCATGTTCTTGATGGAGATAAGGGACATCATCTCATCTTCCATCGCAAGCTCCCACTGGCTCGGATCTGCTACACTGCATGTTTCATCATCATATTCTAGTTGATCTTCAACTGTGAGCAACAAATATTTCAGGTATCTCTGATTCGGCACATGCGACCGTGAAGTCCTCCTAAACACAGAATTAGGAGTCGGAGTCTGCAGTGTATCATCCCATTGAGAATTGTTGTCTGTAATATGTTCTTCTCACTAACGACTCTCACTGTCTAGAACAACTTCTATCTCAACATACACAAGATCACATTGTGCTTTACCACTCCATACCTCTTCTGGTATTTTTTGCTCCAATGGTACTAATGGACCACGATTCATGAGATAAGTTGTTGTATTGACTGCTTCTGCCGAGCTGTTCTAGCAACCCTGCTTGAATGAATATGCTTCTAGCTATCTTAGTCACTTTCCGGTTCATACATTCTACTACGCCATTATGTTGTAGTGTACTTAGAACAATCTTTTTTTATCTAATACTATTCTCATAGAAAAAGTTCTTGAACCCGGAGTCTTAGTTTTCTTCACTAAAGTCGGATATCAATTTCTTTACCTTTAACCCTATCTCGTTCTCTACCATGGCATTCCATTTCTTGAACACATCATACACCTCAGATTTATGTTTCAAAAACTAAACATATATCCTCCTGGAATGGCCAACTATCAAAGTCACGAAGTAGGAATTTTTGCTAAGAGATGAGACAGTTACTGGCCCGCAGACACCCATGTTAACTAGCTCAACCTTCTCCACTGTGAGACTTATGTTTTTGCTCTGGAAACTAACCATCTTCTGCTTACACTCACAGAAGTCGATGTTAATCGATTTCATTAGTAGTTTTCCCTTCAAGAACATAATTGCGAGCTCCTTTTCACTCATGTGACCTAGCCTCTAGTGCCACAAGTTGTGATCTTTCTTGCCTTCTGCAACTGTAATCACTGTGCTAGAATTGGTGGTTGTGTAGAGCGTACCTTCTTTTTTCCTCGTGCTATTGTCATAGACCCCTTGGAAACATTCCACTTATCTTCACTAAAACTGGTCACATAACCTTCACTCACCAACTGGCCTATTGAGATTAGGTTCTTCCTTAAGTCTGGAATGTGTCTCATATCCCTCAGCTTCCATATCGATCCATTGAGTCTGATATGTACTTCACCCTTGACAACAAAACTGCAGGGCTGATCGTCAACTAGATAAACCTCACCAAGGATACCAGGTGCATAGCTCTCGACATGAGGTGGCATGAAATGATGCTCCAGAGTCCAAGACCCAAAACTCAGTCTTCCTCTCTAAAGAGCATATCAATACATCATCATCTGAGACAAAATTCACTTTAGTCTTGTCATCCGCTACATTCTGCAGGGATCTGCACTATCCTCTGTAATGACCAAGTTTGCAATAATTCCAACACTCAATTGAATTTCGAGGCTTCTATCTCGACTTGGAATGGCCACGTCCATAACTTCTACCTTTCCTTATACTCAAATCTCTGCTTATGCTGTCAATATTCAATGTTGATCCACTATTAGAAGAGTCTGATATCTCTCTTCTGATCTCTTCTATGAGTATCATACTTATTATAGAATCATACTATAACTGTTCTGTCCCTGAAGAGCTACTGATTGAGGCCACTGTGATGGTCCAACTCTCTGGCAATTGGTTTAAAACTAAAGTCGTTTTCATTTTGCTAGTGATTGG
Organism: Cornus suecica; assembly: GCA_963922005.1. NCBI lineage: Eukaryota > Viridiplantae > Streptophyta > Magnoliopsida > Cornales > Cornaceae > Cornus > Cornus suecica. The sequence goes on along the minus strand of OY998243.1, from coordinate 33,928,469 downwards.
CATATCAACTGATTCCAACTGCTCAAGAATTTCATTAAGAATACTGAGATGTTCACTGACCTTTCCATTCTCGGACATCTTCAGATTAACCAATCTAGTGATATGATGTACCATATTTGCTCTAGACGGCTGTTCGTACTTATTCGAAAGAGCATCCATGAAAGACCTTGTTGTCTTCTCATTCCTTATGTTGAATGCAAAGGATTTTGACAACGTTAGTCTGATCATACCAAGAACCTTTCGATCTAGGATTTTCCAATCCTCTTCTTTAATCGATTTTGGTTGTTTTCCTTCCATTAGTAAATACAAATTCTTCTGGTTTAACACATCTTGAATTTGCATCTTCCAAATGGCAAAGTTTGCACCATTAAACCTCTCGATCATACCTATCTTTTCTTTAACCATAGCTCCCACTGAGCCTATTCGAGGTGTTCGGAGTCGAATCATGTAAAACCTATCACACGGTTGCGCCTGGAATGGTCCAAAACCTTGAAAATGCCTCTTGCTGATGATATGGCGCTGACGTCACTGCTGAAGTGGTCAAGTACTCGGTGAAGACATCACTCGTCTTCTCTCGTGAGCGCGTGAGGGCACGTGGGACCTCATTTCCTGGTAATGTTGGTTTCTAATTTTTATATAAGTTGATCCTACGAATCTGGATCAGAACGTATGGGTTTGGGATTTCCTCCAACCTAAAGCTCTGATACCACTTGTTAGGGTTTTTGCACCCGCCTAATAACACTTTAGTATTCCAACTCCTTGATTCGAAGTTGTATGTACCTACAAATCAAAAATCATACACAAACACAACCAAACAATCAACACAAAGATATATACGTGGTTCGGCCAAATTAGCCTACATCAATGGAGGGCACCGTTTCACTATAATCAAATAGAGGATTATAAGGGGATGATCCGCAGATCATACATATGCACACACAGTGTATACTCATGCCTGTATCACCAGAAATAATATAAGCATATATTATTCCTAACTCTCACCAAGAAAAATCTCAATCTGTATTTCTTGTTATTCTCTCACACAATTTGTATCAGATATTGTGTTTCTGTGTCTCCCAATACAATAGGAATGACCCATGTATTTATAGGAGAGGTTAATTTGTGAACAAGTCAATTGGTATCCAATACCAATTAGAATAGGAATAAATAAAGTATTTCCTTTTAAAATCCCGAAATTGGGCTACCGAGTACTCAGTGACACTCCCACCACTTGGTGACTGCGCAATGGCGCGCAAGTTCGCACAACTCTCTGACACTTTTCCTCTCTAATGCGCAAATGCGCACAATTGCATACTTACTGAGTAATCGGTGGTTCTTTACCGCAACTTTTACTTTTGACCATTTTTGCTCCAATTCTCTTCTCAATCCTTAAGGAAAGGGTCATCAATGCTAACATATGAGCTTGTGCTTATATGTCAAAATCATCCTTCTCAGTTTCAATTTCACTAATTCATTCACCTATGTAAAACCACATCACATCACTTCACTAATTAAATCTATTCATTTCTCTCATGAGCGAGAATATCGCATCACATACTACTCATAAATCATAAACACAAACTTAATCAACTTGTAATGCAAAACACTCATGCGTAAAAATAAAGAATTTCTCATAAATTTTCAAAATCATTCCTTATACTAACTATACCTTTCCCCCAAACTTAAATTAAACCACGTGATCATTGTTCGTAATCATAATCATGAGAAAGAATATAGTAACCCTTGAAGCGCAGTCCCGGAATTTCCTCCCTTCATGCACATTCTCCCCTAAAACTTGAGTCGAGGTCTCTGCAAAAAATTTCAACAAAGCACACATACCCAATATCATAGCAAGGAAAAAGAAATTCATCATCGCTTTTTAGAGATTATTACTCAAGATAGTACAAGGAATGATTATTTTATTCAATAAAAACAAACAACGATTTGGCCTTAAGGGCCTACAATCCCTCCAAAATTGATATTGCAATGATTTGGCCTTAAGGGCCTACAATCACTAAGAATTGAAAATTGCAACCTATCTACTTAAAAAAAAAACTAAAACAGAAAAAATTTCTAAACCTACAAACCCTTGTCCCATTCATTCCTTGCTCCTCATAGCCATCACTCACTTCCACTCGGAAAACCTCCCCAAGAAGCATTGATATTTGATGCCATCTTAAGCCATTCAAAACTTGCTTCTAGATAATACTTCATGAACGACAAACATTTCACACTCATCTCTCCCAATCTATAGCCCAATTGCTCCTCAATAATCCTTGAAATAAAAAACGGATATGGGAGATAAAACTCCATAAAATACAAGCCTTCTACCTCTCTTTTCACAATTCGTTACACCATTAGCATATTTCCCATGATCAATTCCGGTATTGTGATCCAATATCCTTTAAGCATGTAATATAAGACTCTAATCATTTTATGTCCTCTCCAACTCATCCTATGATTTTGACATACTTTTCATTTAAGCACACAATCTAGATACAATAAATCTAGGCTCAAAAGATAATTATCCACACTCTCATCCGTACATTTTGGAATATGCCTATCACATTTCTCCATAATCATGTCTGCCTATGAGAGTGGCCATTCCTATGGGATTAGCTTAAACTTCTTAAGTAAGTAATCCGGACACAAAAGCGGTATTTTCCAAATTTTCAAAACAACCTCCTCATTAACCCCTATAGGATCACTTCACTTATAAATCTTCACTTTGATTACTTCTCGTCCCTCCGGTCCTTCCATGGTCACCCTTTCATAAATTCGGGAACACCCTTAAGCTCGCCGGACACTCCAAATTCTCCAACCCTCTTTCTCTTAGCAACTTCATTAACTCGTATTAAAGTTTGCACTTCATGAAATCACGAGGTGTTGTGTGAATTCGTGGTGCTCTTGGAACTTGCCTACTTGTGCCCTCTCCATCTATAAATCTATTCTCCTTTCTAGGATCGACTACCCTCGAAGCGGCATAATCATCTAAGAACTCTTCCGGGTCAGATTCAATCTGATAATCACTCTCTTGCTCATGCCTACTTTCACCGTGAAGAGGAGGAGAAGAAGAAACCATCTTTTTATGCCTCACAAGCTTTGTATATTGAATTATGGGAATTGTGAACCCCAAAGGCTGTATTTATAGATGAATGATTTGTATTGTACTGGGAAAAGGAATTTGATTCATATCTAGAGTTGGAGAGTAGAATCAATCCATCAAACCAACTTTAACAAGTAGTTGGATTCCATCTCCTACTCAAACCAGGATTTTGTCTAAATTCTTATCTAAACCCTAAAAATTTCAAAAACCTACTCCTAATTAAACCCTAATACAGTACAAACATAAAGCTATATGAAAATCCCTTTTTTCGGAAAATTTTTATTTTTTCTGGGCTTTGCTATGAAGCTCCCTACGCTTAAGCATAGGGCCAAGCATAACAAGCTACACTTATGGGCTACGCTCAAGCATAGACTTGGCTTGGTTTCCTTTTGCAAAAAATATTTTTTGGTCTATTTTCATCTACCCAATTGCCATACACATGCTCTAATATCCCCATATAATACGAACTCACACTCCCCCAAACTTAAAGACAGATATGTCCTCATTGTGTAACTTCGAAGCACAACCGAACCTCAAAAATCACATCACACTCAATGCATGCATCATCATAGTCTTAGGAATGTAAAACACGAGCAATACTATCACATGTATACGAAAATATGTAGTTTTATAAAGTTAAAAACTAAAAATACACTTATAAATCGATCATTTAGGCGGTAACATAATATTGTAAAATCACAGAATAACAACCCAACAATTCCATTCAAGTGAGAAAAAAAACTATAAAAACTATACTACTACTAAACTAATCATATTCATCGGACGGAAGTGGCGGTGGTGGTGGATCCAGTCCAATATGAATCATCTATGCCTCTAAGATGCCACGTATCTCTCTTTGACCACACTGAAGCAGTGAAATATCCTCTCGTCTCATTTATAAATCTATCAGGACTACCCTCTATCTAGCCCTTAACTCATCCCTCAGCTAATGTATCTCATCTCTAAGCGTCGCCTGCCTCGCAATCAACTCGTTAAACTGTGCACGAGTGAGCGTCACTAACGCACCAACAGGCGCCTGAGGCATCTCAGCAACCTGTACCCCCTCTCCATGAGGTGGCATGACATCATCATTTCCAGCATCTGGCTCAGCCAACATATTAGAAGGCACTACCCTAACAGGAGCCAACAACGGCCTCCTCTATAATACTAACTCTCCACCCAACCTTGACCACCGGTTCCTCCACAGCCCTACTATATAGACACTAGGAACATATCGGTCCACATCCACCTCCTCATCGACCTCTACACTAGTATCGGTCATCAATCGTATGACCAAAGTTAGGAATCTCATATGAAATCTGCTCTGTCCGACCTTGGTCGTTGCCCGTAAATCAATATAGTACTTGTATAGACCTTTCCATAGAATCTGAGGAATCAAGATCCAGTGGCCGAACTCAAAAGCATAATGTAGAATCATAAATAACTGCCACCTCTGAATCTCGTGCCCCTGGGATGAATCTAGGATCGAAGAACCGTGTCCAGGAACCATAACCTTGGAAGATAATTCGACTTCTTCGTGTAGTTGTTCCTGTCATCTCAATAGTTCCCCTCGAGCTGCAATCGGACTATCTCTGTTATGGATGGGAATGGCTCTAGTAGTGGTATAAAATCACTCACCAACTTTGGTGGGAACTCATCAGGTATACCCCAGGCCTCCGTTATACTCTTCGGCATAATCTTGAACCGTACTCCTCGTACCTCAGTCTCCATCGTGAGCATTCTGTTGTAATGTCGCATGTGCAACCAGAACTCTCGGATTATATCCGGGCAAACTGAAGTAGAGGGAGGTGAAAGAATCAACAATAAACGTTATACTCAGAGACATCTAATAGTCCATGCCGGCACCTCCTCCCTCTCAAAAACCTCCTCGGAGTACGTCCTCCCAATATTGTACCCCCTCAACATCGCCCGATCAATTTGGTCCTCTAGTGTGTCCGTCGGAGGTACCGGTCGAAGGGAATTCCATACCCCATGCTCATCATCAGCCATATGTGGCTCTAGCTGTGGTGGTGGTGGTAAAACTGGCGATGAAGCGACCAGTGAAACGACATCTATATCCACAGGGTCCCTACATGTTGCCTCTGAAGATGATAATGAGGAAGGTGACACAATCAGTCATCTATGTGCCCTGGGTGGCTGAGCCATTGCTCATGGGTCAAGCGACCTCAGTCTCACTCGTGAAGAACCTGCACCCCTAGTCTGGGGCCTCATCCTCAATCCTACAGTCTGCATTTTCAAGGAAAATAAGAAAATTGTTCTGGACACTAAATCAAACTCAAAACCATTTCTAAATGAAACTAATAAGACGTTTACATAAATCCCCAAATCAGAAACACTCGAAAATTTTGAAATCCAACCCGTTCTTCAAGCCGATATTCTTAACTTTTGAAAAACGAATTAAAACATATTTTCGACAAACTTTGTTAATAAATACTAGTCTAGAATGATTAAAAGAGTAATTAGAAACACAAATATCAAAGAAAAACTCACTGAATCAAAAGATTTGAAGAGTTCCCCAAAAATTGGCTTCCGAGACTCTTCGAGTTCTTTACGCGAATCCGAACAATCCTATAATGAATCTGATGCAAGATATGAGTGGGTTTGGTCAAAATCCCATTAGGGTTGACTTGGGAGTGATTTGAGAGAGTTTGGTTGTGGAGAGAATGAGAGGGAAATGTTTTAATCCTCCATATTTAAATATAGAGTCACGTCGTCTAGAGTCTAAAACTCCAGCCTATGCTTAAGCATAGGTAGAGCTACACTTAAGCGTAGCTCCCTAGCCTTAGTTTAATTTTTCAGTTTCAACTCCTCGTCTCTCTGCATGCATTGCTAATTTCAACTACTCTCCGTACATTACATTTAATATTTCAACATGTTGACCCAAGGTTTTCCACCATGGGTAAACATGACATTTTGATGATAACAAACAATTGAATGTGGTGAATTTAATGTCTACTTGAGTTATGCTTAATAGGTTATTGATTCAAGATAAACTCAAGAGAGCTAGTGGATCCATGAGAAGATCAAACAAAGGTACTAAGAGCTCAAAATACATTGGAGACAAGGATGGAGACATCAACCCAAAGCTTAAAGAAATTGAAGATAAAAGAAATGAGTAAAATAGTCTTGGGTGAGTGCTAGATTAAATGTAAAGTTATTTTTGAAATAACTTATTTGAAAGCTCAACTCTTGACCATATAACATATAGGATCATGCATATCATTCATAAGTCCTTGCATCATTAGTATTAGACTATGAACATCATTTAGTCTTTGCTAAAGTTGAGTTAGTTCAAGCTTTCATAAGCTAAGGAAGAACTCAACAAAGTTGTTGTCCTAGAACCATTAATTAAACTCATATCACTTGAAATGGATTCTAGATGCATATTAAAGCTTTGAACAAAATTGTTAAACCCTGAAAAGCTTTTGTCTAATATTGAGAATTTGTTTAAATTGGAAAAACATTTTATGATCTCAATATTGCCTTTAGGCATGTCAAGGACCTGAATAAGTTTCTAATAGATCCTAGGAGTGTGTCTAAGTCATTTCAGAAAAATCCCAAAAGATTTCACGAAAAACCATCAAGTGGGTTAAAAGTTTGAAATGAAGCGTCACATTCAAACGACCATATCTCACTCAAACATGGGTCCAATGGAGTGATTCAAAATCCTAAAATCAAGATATGGAAGTATTATTTCCAAAAAGCTAAAGAACACCTTTATCCGAGTTACGGAACTCTAGTTATGACCAAAAGAGTGAACTGTGTCGAAACTGGGCTGAACAGCCCAGTCGACTGGGTAACCACCCAGTCGACTGCCTGTTGACCCAGTCGACTGGACCAAGAAGGCCAGTCGACTGGCTGAGTCAGAGAGTCACAAATAAATTTCGGAATGAATTTTTAAAGACCCAGCCGACTGCCCCAAAACATCCAGTCGACTGCCTCATCCGGAATTTGTATTCTAACGGCTAGTTTCGGATCCAAAGTGTTCCAAAACTTCCCCAAACACCCCCAAAGGGCTATATTGTGTTCCTATACTATATATATGCCTTATATGAGCCAAAAATGGTTAAGAGAAAAGAGGGAGATAGGAGTATGAAAGATCTATCATTTGTACCTCAATTTTGAAATTATTTTTGGGTAGAAAACTCATACATGAATCACCACATGAGCATCATTCATATTTTCTTCTTGTGATTCATTCTTCATACTTGAGTTGAGCTTTTCAATTGAGTATTTCATTTATGACTCTAAGTATGTGAGGAAGTGAGCTTTGAATTTATATATCCATCTATTAAGAGATATGTTGTATACACTCAAATTCAATTCCTATTCTTTGTGAGTGTAAGACCAAGAAGTTGTCTTGGCATGGGTTGGGCTTGTTGAAGCTATGTAAAGGTTTTTCTCTACCTTGAAAAGAGAGGATTAGGTTGGCTCTCCACCCGCAAGAGTGAGCAAAGGTCGGCTCTTCACCCGGAAGCAAGAGTGTTCGAAGGTTGGCTCTCCACCCGCAAGAGTGAGCAAGGTTGGCTCTTCACCCGGAATAAGGAGCGTGTAAGGGTTTTCTATTCACCCAGAAGAATGAGGCATGTAAGGGTTTGCTTATCCCCGGAAAGAGAAGCACGATAGTGGAATCCTTGAGAGGTTATCTCAAGGCATGGAGTAGACCAAAGATTTGGTTGAACCATGTAAAAATCTCGGTGTCTATGGTGTGCATTTTCTCTAACCCTTATCTCTTTATTTTAAAAGCAATTTTCATTTATAATCTTGAGCTTTATATATATCAGTGCTGTGGAATTGCTTGTGGTTGTGTATTAATGAAGAGGTTAGTAAAAGACATAGTTGAAATGAATTAAATTATGAACATGATTGGATTATAGCTTAGACTACTATCTCATTTAGATATAATCCATGTGCACACCAAGTGTTTGATAAAATTCATATTCAACACACCTTAGCATAAAATGTTCATATGCACCCCAAGTGTTTGACTAAATGCATATTCAATATAAGATTCTAATTGAAAGTTTATGTATGAACTCAATGCTTGATAAATTGTCATAAAATATACAAGACATTCCTCATGACTAATAGCACTTTTCATTATGTCTTTATAAATGAGAAAAGTGCTATAACATGCTTAGTTGAATTGCATACTTGGGTGCATGTATTATTTCCTATTCTATTTGATTCCATTATGCATATAATTGGTAATGCAATTCATTGTTCATAATTCAAAGTATGAATTAAGGTAAACACTTAAGATATCATCTTATTCACTATGTGTTTGACTAGAGCTCTACAAAGATTATTTTTGATAAAAAAAAGTCAAACCGAAAAAGTCTTAAAGTTTGAAATTGACCCTATTCACCCCCCCCCCCCCCCCCCCTCTAGGTTTCAATATGTGGCCAACAATTGGTTTCAGAGCCTCGGCTCTATTTTTGCCTTAACCGGCTTAGAGTTGATCCATGACAAACTTTGAAAGATTTTCCCTACGTAAGGTTATTTGACCTTTTATTCTCCTATGATGTTTACAAGTTAGTTATATACATTTAAAGGCTAAAGGAGAATGTTCTTATAAGGGTAAGTGTTTTTAGATGATCTTTAGTGCCTAATGACCATTGAACATGCACATGTCATAAAAGATGAATTTTGATGATGGAATGCAATGATTGAGATGTCTAGGTGAAATTTGAAAATTTATACATTGTATTGACTTGATACTTGTATTTATATATTCATTGATATATATATGTGCTTTATGAATGTATTCATTGATTGATGAATAATCATTGTTCATGCATCACATTCTTTTAATTATCTTGAAATTGCATGAGAAGAGTGACACCTTGGATTAGAGAGAAATTTGTTTGAAGAGGTGACTCTTATGAAAAACAACATTTCATTAAGCTTTCAAATGCTCTAAGAATTTTGAAATGAAAGGAAATTAATCTTCCCATGTGCTAAAGCTTTATAAATCTTGAAAAATGATATATAATTTATTTTCGCTAATCAAGGGAAATTATATTGGTTTTCATGTCAATTCTTGAAAAATTGAACATGAATGATGCATAAGTTGTTTACTATGATCCATATATGAAATAGAGTTTCATTCATATTATTAATTTCATATTGGTTCATTTACTTGTTAAATAACCATGAGCATATCTTACTATTTGAATTGACAAATGCACTTCATGATAATGTTCTTGAATGATAAACTCTAGTGAAGCATATTTATTGTATAAAAATCACTCATTTTGTGCTAATATGCTTATAGAGATTTATGCCCATGATTGTGCTAACACAAATGGACCCAATGGCAAATGGGTACCAAAGAAAGCTACTTGAGTGTATTGTAGGTTTGGATTGATTCCTTACTCAAGAATTATCAATTCCTCAATAGTAATGCTTCAATTCAAAAGGGGAGATGAAATCAAGGTCTCTCACAAGATGAGTAGATGATGCAAATCATCCACAAGCAACTCCAACTAAAATGGGTAAAGCTAGCACCATGGTACACATTTTCTAACCTCCATTACTAATGTGTTTTTATTAATGAGATTAAACATGACATACATATGTTTATTCAAGTATGTTGAATCGTTATTGATATGTCATGGAATAAATTTAATGATTGGTAATAAGGGTGATTTGCTACTTGGTGCATGCAATTGAATATGCTTTTGATGATTTCTTGATAGTAGCTTGCTTTGAAATGAGAGTTGGATATATGATGTCATAATATTAGTCTTTTCAAATACATTTGATGCAATGTTTTTCAAAGACTAGTCTTATGAATGAAATATTTTGATCATGCATGAAATTTAAGTAATATTGTCATGACCACCTCTAGACCATCAAAGCTATTTTACTTGAATTTTGTTGATATCTTGAATAGCTATTTATTGATATTTGTCTATGTGCTTCCATGATTTTTGTGCTTTATCTAAATCTTCTTGATATCATATATTGCACTTTATATTGAGGTGTTTGAACTTGAAGTGAAATGACGATGGGCTTGAAATAAATGAGTAATCAATTAAGTCCACACTAGTAAACCTCAAGATAGAGTAATTCTTTTTTGGAAGAGCCAATTCATGAAAATGAAAATAAGAATTACCTTTTGGGCTCCTAAGACTTGTAGATTATTGCAGCACCATTATTTTGGAAATTTATTTTGGTTTCTAAAGATGCTTGTATATGATTCTCCTAATGTCTTATCAATATAATGTTTAGCATTTGTGTTTCAAATTGAAATATTAATTGATGCTAAATTTGTCATGCTTGGATCACTATGATGCAAAAGGGACCAAGAGTCCATCATTGAAGGAAGCATGTTGATAAGAGGAAATATTGTGCTTATATGTGGATATCTTGAATGTGTATTGATAAGCATGAATCATGAATCTTATGTGCATATATCATGAAAGACATAGATTCTTATTGTGTTTGTATCTTGTATAATTATTATTTTTATATAAGTTTTTCAATGATATATATATATATAATGTTTTTAATCTCCTATATTTTATAATTTTATATATTTATCATACATGCATATTCTTGTATATTGGATAATAATGTTGCAATCTAAGTCTAATAGTGGTGATCCAAGGTTTTGACTATTATTATTCCATGATCTTAATCAAGAAGGATATAGTTAATTCTTTGCACATGTGAATTGAATTGAAATTCTAAAAATGTCACATGCCTCTTTGCATGAAATGTTTTTATTTAATGCATTCTTATGTAATTCTTCGATGAAAAATTTTCATGTAGAGAATCACAATGCTTTGAAATGTATAAGTTTTAGACAATGGGTTTTAAAACTATCATAAGTCATGCTTAACTTGAAATATGCTCCAAAAGGATGTTTTGAATGGCTTTAAGTGATTTTCTTATGGATGAAGGTTATTTTAGAACCTATATTGATAAAAATTCTTCTTGTTGTTTGTCATTTATAACTTATCAAATTTGGTTATTGCACTTATATAGGAATATCATGTTTACCAATATTTGATGTGTTGTGCAAAGAAGTTTATCACAAACATGCAAATTATTTCAAAATGAGCATGATAGATGAACTTATTTCCTTCATGGGTAAAGGTCATTTAAGTGTCATGAAAATAATTTCAAATACTTTTTAACACTTTGGTTTTGGGAATATATGGTTTGTTTGGTTGACTATTCTTGGACTTAGATGATTATAGTAACATAAATAAAAATATATATTATGTGTTATTTTGTTCATTATCTTGGTTCATCTCTTATTATTTTAGATAAGTATTTTTACCATATATATAAGAGATATATTTTAAGTTAAATATTTTTTTGCACTTGAGAAGAATACATAACATTGTCATTACATTAAAGTTTCAAAGACATCCATTTATGAGAGATATTGAGTTCATTTTCATGATTATAATTTTCTTCGTCAATATTCTCATCATTTTTCTCCAAGAGAACTCATTGTGTAAAATTCATAGAGAAATGGAAATGCCTTTGAATATTAATGTGTTAGAATATGTCTTGTGTATCTTAGCATAAAATGTTCATATGCACCCCAAGTGTTTGACTAAATTCATATTCAATATAAGATTCTAATTGAAAGTTTATGTATGAACTCAATGCTTGATAAATTGTCATAAAATCTACAAGACATTCCTCATGACTAATAGCACTTTGCATTATGTCTTTATAAATGAGAAAAGTGCTATAACATGCTTAGTTGAATTTCATACTTAGGTGCATGTATTATTTCCTATTCTACTTGATTCCATTATGCATATAATTGGTAATGCAATTCATTGTTCATAATTCAAAGCATGAATTAAGGTAGACACTTAAGATATCATCTTATTCACTATGTGTTTGACTAGAGCTCTACAAATATTACTTTTGATAAAACAAAGTCAAACCGAAAAAGTCTCAAAGTTTGTAATTGACCCTATTCACCCCCCTCTATGTGTCAATATGTGGCCAACACAACATACCTACTATGACAACGATGATTATATGACTCAATCTTATAACTAACGAAATAAAATGCAAACTACAAACTAGGTTCAAAAACTAGTTTTCATCCCCTAGTATCAATGTTTAGCATCGTTGGCACAACGTGCAGTGTTGCCGTTTCTCAACATTCGGGATCATGCGCGTGTGTTGAGTCAGTCAAAGCCATTAACTCGACAAGACACTCCACTGGTTGGACATCAAAATAATGCTTTAGCCTCTGACCCTTCACTGTAGATCTCTTTCCATTTTCTGGATCATCGAGTTATACTGCTTTATGGGGGTAAACCTTCGTAATTTCATACGATCCGTCCCATCTTGATTGAAGCTTTCCAGGAAACAACTTAAGTCTCAAATTAAACAGCCACACTCTCTGGATGGGCTCAAAGGACTTCTTCCAAATATGTTTATCGTGAAACACCTTCGTCCGAGCTTTATAAATCCGATAATTCTCATACGCATTATTACATAGTTCCTCAAGCTCTTCCAGTTGAAGTTTTCGTTGAGTGCCAGATCTTTTCAGATCAAAGTTCAACCTTTGAACTGCCCAATAGGCTCGATGCTCTAGCTCAACAGGGAGGTGACACGCTATACCATAAACAAGTCGATACGGTGTCATACCCATCGATGTCTTATAAGCGATTTTATATGCCCACAGTTCATCATTCAACCTCCGAGGTCAGTCCTTTAAATCCACCACACTATTTTCTCCAAAATGTTCCTCACTTACCTACTAGAAATCTCCACTTGTCGACTCGTTTCGGGGTGATATGGTGTACCAAATTTATGAGTGACACCTTACTTTTGACATAGACCACCGACAAAAGGGTTATCAAAATGCTTTCCGCCGTCACTGATTATCACAGGTGGTATACCAAATCTTGACAACATATTTAACTACACAAAATCCACAACTGCCTTATGGTCAGCATGTGAAGTAGCTACAAATTTTACCCATTTTGACACATAGTCAACCCCAACAAGTGTATAATATTTCTCGCCCGCGTTTAGAAATGGTCCCATGAAGTTTATTCCCCATATATCAAATAAATCAATAATCAAAATCAGAGTCAGAGGCATCATATCATGTCGAGATATAGATCCCAACTTCTGACATCGCACACACGCTTAACAATATTCAAATGCATCCTTGAATATGGTCGGCCAATAGAACCCACTTTGCAGCACCTTATGGTCTGTCTTTTTAGCTCCAAAATGCCCCCCACATTCTATTATATGGCAAAATCTTAGGATACTCTCCACTTCACTTTCGGGTACACACTTTATGATAATCTAATCAGAGCAATACTCATACAATCGCGGATTATCCCAGATATAAATTTAACTTGGCTGAAGAATCAGTCTCTATCACTCTTAGACCAACCTTTTACAATTCAACCTGTGGCTTTGTAATTGACAATATCAGCATACCATGGTATCTCTTCCACAATAGTCACACTAAACAGATGCTCATCCGGGACTGTATCCTTAAGAGGAACATTTTCCTTTATAGTTTCCACAACAATTCTTGAGAAATGGTCTACTACTACATTCTCCAAACCCTTTTTATCTTTTATTTTCAAATCAAATTCTTGTAACAATAAAATCAATCGAATAAGCCTGGGTTTGAAGTCCTTCTTCATCATCAAATGTCTCAATGTTGCATGATCTGAATATACTACAACATTGGTTCCTAATAAATATGATCTGAATTTATCCAAGGCAAAAATAGCTGCTAGCAACTATTTCTCTATTATTGTGTAATTTATCTGTGCATCGTTCATAGTCTTAGTAGCATAATACACTGCGTATGGAAACTTCTCCTTTCTCTGTCCCAATACCGCTCCTACAACATAATCTAAAGCGTTACACATCATCTCAAAAGGTAGAGACCAATCCGGTGGTCGCATGATTGGGGCTGTAGAGAGTTGTGTACGAAGCTCCTTAAAAGCACGAACAAATTCTTTATCAAAGACAAAGTTTACATCTTTAGCTAATAAGTTGTATAGTGGTCGTGGGATCTTACTAAAATCTTTAATAAATCGTCTATAAAAACCGACATGGCCCAAAAATGATCTTATTTGTTTAATAGACATGGGAGGAGGCGATTTTGAAATAAGCTCAACTTTAGCCTTGTCTACCTCAATCCCTATTTTCAATACTATATGGCCAAGTACTATACCCTTTTGAACAATAAAATGGCTCTTCTCCCAACTCAAAATCAAGTTGGTCTCTCTACATTTCTTGAGCACGAGTGCCAGATGTTTCAAACAGTCTTTAAAGGTTATCCCAAAGACCGAGAAATCATCCATGAACACTTCTAAGAATTTCTCTATCATATCAGAGAATATTGACATCATACACCTATGGAATGTGACTAGCGCATTACACAAACCAAAGGGCATTCTTTTGTACGCAAACATACTATACGGGCATGTAAAAGTGGTTTTCTTCAGATCAACAAGATTAATTGCCATTTGGATGTAACCGGAATATCCATCCAAAAAGCAATCATAGCTTTGTTCGTCCAACCTTTCCAGGATTTCATCAATAAACGGCAATGGAAAATAATCCTTCCTAGTGTGTGAGTTGAGTATTCTATAATCAATGCAAGCATGCCACCTAGTGGTGGTGCGTTGTGGGATTAACTCACCTTCAGAGTTAGGCACAACTGTGATACCTGATTTCTTTGGTACCACTTATGTAGGGCTTACCCATGTACTGTTAGATATGGGGTATATGATACCCGCATCTAATAACTTCACAACCTCCTTTATCACCACCTCTTTCATGTTTGGGTTTAATCTCTGTTGCATTTCCCTTAATGTTTTTGCAGTCACCTCTAAATGTATGCGATGCATGCAAATTGAGGGATCTATTCCTCTAAGATCAACAACAATCCATCATATCGCCTCTTTATTATCACTTAAGACCTTGACTAGACTCAATTCTTATTCTTTTGTCAGCTTTGATGAAATAATTACAGGAAGAGTCTTATCCAGTCCTGAAAAGACATATTTCAGTTTCTCAAGCAATTCCTTGAGTTCCATGATAGGAGGAGTTATTATAGATGGTATTGGTGGTGTACTCGAGAGTGTGGGAAGCTGCTCAATCGACACTTTCCATGAATAATTGTATAATGTAGTCTCAATTACAGCATTATTTTCCTTATTTTGCCTTATTTGCTCATCCCAGTCACCTGGTTCAGTCTCCAACCTTACTCCAATCATCAACGACTCTAACTCATCTTTATCTAGCATCCTTGGTGTGAACTCCTTTACTATATCATCCATCTTGTCAATATAAAAACATTAAAGTCACTTCAAGAGTTGATGATTGGCATCGAACAAATTCATTTGCACCTTCAGGTTTCCAAAAGATAAATCCATAGCCCCTGTTCTACAATTGAGACACGCATTTGCCATAGCTAAAAATGGTCTTCCTAATATTACAGGGATATGTTTATTTGACTCCTAGACATGATTTGTATCGAGAATTATAAAATCTACCAGAAAGTAGAACTTGTCAACCTGAACGAGGACATCTTCCAGAATCCTTCTCACTTGTTTGATCAATATATCTGTTAATTGAAACACAACCAAGGTAAGATTGAGCTTTCCCAACCCTAGATGATGATAGACTAAATATGAAAGTAAGTTAACAGTCGCACCCAGATCAAGAAGAGCTCTACCAATTTCCTGGTCCCCAATGATACATGGAATACTAGGAGCACTGGGATGTTTTCTCTTGGGTTGCGTGTTACTTATTAGCAATGAACTCACTTGTTCAGTCAACAGAATTTTCTTTGGGACCTTTGATCTACTTTTTCTCTATTGAGTGCAGAGGTCTTTCAAAAACTTAGCATAGGTGGGTATTTGGGCTATGATGTTTAAGAGAGGCAAATTAATCTTGACTTGTCGGAATGTGTCCAACATGTTTGTCTCTTTATGCTTACAATATCTGGTTGACTCTCGAAGACGTTGAGGAAAAGGTGATACCTCCTCAAAACTTGCCTTCTCTGGCTCTACCGGTAATGTTTGAACTACATCTTCCTCCTCCTGAGGTTGATCTTTCTGTAACTCTTCAGCTGCCTTACACTTGCCCATCCTTTCTTTATACTATTTCCCAACCCTATTCTCCACCTCCTTTCCACTTATTAAAGTCGTGATGCTTGGACTATCGCAAGAGTATTTTCAATAAATGATTCAAGTTCCATCACTTGTCTACTCTTTGGATTCTCCATTAGATGACTAGGCAATCTCCCCTCCTCTCATCTATTCAATGTGTTAGTTAGTTTCCCCATTTGGGTTTCTAACATCAAAATGGCTTGGGAGTGAGAGTCCATCATGTTCTACAAGCCTCGCAAGGTCTCTGCCAGCTCACTGTCATAAAAACCAGGTGGTTTAGGTGGTGGGGTTCTACTTCTTTACACTTGATAATTGCTAGGACGAGTTGCTTGAGGATTAGGCTAAAAATTATGATTGTTGAGAATTGAACGACTATTGGATCTAATTGAATGTTGGCTGAGGATTCTTCACATTCTAAGAACGATATAATAAATTTGGTTGCATACGCCAACTCAAATTATATGAATTTGAATATGGATTATCTTGCTAACCATTTTAGGCCCTTATCTTGCTAATGTTACGTCCTTACATTCCATTATTTGACATTTTTATGCCATTTGTGTGTTTAAGCGTGTTTCAGAGCTTAATGAAGAAAAAAAAGTTAACTTTAGTAAATTAACCAAGGACATGTTCATTTCTATTCAAGAGGAGAGCAAAAAAGGTGTTTTCAAGAGAAAAGTGTCTCCCGGAGGGCAGAAATATCATTTTTTTTGAGCTGCAACTTAAAGAATCATTCTAATGGAGTCGAGGGGGTTTAAACGATACTATTCCCAAGAAAAGTGGGTTCCATGAATTTTGTTACCCCAAGCCTACGCGCCTAGTAGCTAAAAATGGCTAGAAAGTGTTATTTCTACGCTCTGCCTACGCCCAGTGATTTTAGGCCTACGCGCCACATGTCGGTAGGGATACACGCCATGCGTAGCTTATGCCTACACATCGCTCGTAGCCCCTATACGCACCACGCATAGTTGTTTTGCATAAATGTGTTGTTCCAAAATGGACCCTCAGTTGTTTTCCTTTGTGCCGGCTACGACTTCTACACGTCAATACACGTGATATACACATAATACATATCCGACTTAAGGGTTTTGCTTGGTTCGGTGTGAAATGACAAAAAATGGCAACTTTAGGGTTTCCCTCAACTGTTATCTATAAATACCGAAGTTTACTACAGATTTTAGAGGGTTTCAACACACATATATTTTTCAGAATAGCCTACGGAGATTCATATATTATTCCAAGGAGAAGCCATACAAAACTTAGAGTTCTGGAAAAAAGAGAATGGTGAGCGAGTCTACATCAATCATGATCAACTAAACCGATATCTAGGATTTTCTAGCAAAACCCTAGCCAAGTAATGTAGTTTTTATATTTGTTTTCAATTTTAACAAAGGGGAAGTTGTGACTATACCGTGATGATTGTTGTAGATGAGTGATCGTTTTTATTCTTGATACAAGATTATATATTTTTTCTTGATTCTTGTCTTAGATTGAATAAATATATTTTTCTTACTCAATCATGATTATTCATGGTGGGATGGAACTCGGATGCTTAATTTATGTTTTTTTACACAATGTTCTTAACACTCGAAACACTAGGTTTACTCACGCCATGCCTCAGCGAGGTATCATAGACATGTTCTAGTTTAATTTCATGCATTAGTAGTAGATTAGAGTAAAGTAAATAGCATGCACTAGTTACACTCTGTCCGGAGATGGGTTGTAGCGAATCCGGTTGACGGTATCCTTTTGGGGAGCGTATTTAATTATTTGCGGTACGTTATGATTCACGAGAATAGATTGCCCTTTTTACTATTGTGCAAATTGAAAGCTATGTTATGTGGTTAGTGGTGGAGCAATGAAATCCCTAGTTTTCTCTCTCTCTCTTGATCAAACTCTCAATTTATTTTCTGTTTTAGTTAATTTAGTCATAATTCTCAAAATCAAATCTAACAACTTTTTCAACCATAATTCAATATTTTCGAACTTCTGAAATGAATATCCAAGTCTCTATGGGTTTGATATTCCCTTCCACAAGCCATTTCTATACTATAATTTGACTCGTGCACTTGCAATAGGAAAACCTATGCCGTCCCAAGAGGTCATTTTTAATCACTATTTTTGAAGCCTTTCGACGAAAAACAAGTTTTTGCGTCATTGCCGGGGACTTGGCATTATTCATTGCTTTAGTAGTTTAGTAGTCTTTTGAGTTTTAGTTTATTTTAATTTCGCATATAAGTTTAACTTTATTTGCTGTTAATAGTTAGATTAATTTATAAGTAGTGGAATTTATTTTTTTAAAAAAAAAGAAAAAAAATTCGCTTGGTGTATGACCGATCGACAGTCACTTTTTGATCCCAACACCGTGCTAGTACCTTTTGATCCTGAAATCGAACGGACTTTTCATCAAAATCATTGATCTAGGGAATTAGAGCGTCGTTAATAGTTGGATCATGAAAGGTTGGCCGACCGTAATGCTGACACACCCACATCCTTGAAGGGATATAATGCGCCTACTGCTTATGAAACATATGCTGAATTTCCAGAAGAAGAAAGAGTGCAACACTATGAAATCAAATCTAGTGTCATCAATATGTTGCCTAAGTTCTTTGGACTTAGGAACGGGGATCCTTATCAGCATATTAATGATTTCTTAGAAATGACCTCGATCATCAGAATAGAGAATCTAAGTCCTAATGCATTACATGTGCGATTATTTTCCTTTTCTTTGAGAGGAAAAGTCAAACGATGGTAAGCCGCTTTAGGGAAAACTGTAAAAATTGACTGGGAAACCTTAAAAGTGGAATTTTTGGAAAAACACTTTCTAGTAGGTAAAACCCATGAAGCGTAAGAAGCAATAACCCACTCCAAAGAATTGCCTACTGAGCAATTCCATGATGCTTGGGACATATTTAATGAAATTATGCAGAAGTTTCCCCATCATAAGTTCATTGAGCAAGATATTGTGAGTAATTTTTATCCTGGATTGGGTGTCATGCACAAGAACCTGATTGATGCAGCAGTGGCAGGTCAGTTTATACTAAGGCCATCAGCAGAACTCTTGGAGCTATTTGACACTGTGTGTGATAACACAATTCAGCATGAATTTAAGATGCGTGCTAGAGATGGACTCGAAAGAAGATGTGACCAAGCGTTTATCATAGATAAAAATAATGATGATGTCAGGGAATCAAGAGCCATATTAGGATAAAAGCTTGATAAATGCATAAATTTGAGTCAAGAGAAGTCTTAGATATAGGACCTGACCTTTCCCAAAATGAGTGTCAAAGTAATGAGGTAATTATTATTGATGCTAATGCAACATGGACCAATTTGAACAATACTCATTTTTCTAATTCATATAATCTGAATTGGCAAAATCATCCATATCTTTCATATCGTTCTCAAAATGTGGAAAATCCTCAACCAAGTTTGTCTCATAACCGACAAAAATTCAATTCTCAATCACAAGTTTTGACTCAAAATTTTAAGCTTAATTCTCAAGGAAATCGACCTTTCAATTACTAACCTCAACCTCAGAGAAGTCAGACCCCACCACCAAGACCACCAGGTTTTGATCTAGATAAACTGTCAAAGACTTTATAAGGCATTTTAAACATGCTAGGCTCTCAAGCTCAAGCGTTAGCAAAGCTAGATACCCAGATCGGCGAAGTAGCTAATGCCCTAAATAGAAGAGAAGAAGTAAGATTATCTAGTCATCTAGTGGCCAACCCAAAGAATAAAAAAGTGATGAAGCTTGGATCCTTTGCCAATAATCCTCATGAATCGGTTCAAGCGATTACAACTTTAAGAAGTGGAAGAGATGTGTAGAACAGGGTTGAGAGGCAACATGAAGAAAGAGTGAGTAAGCGAAAGGCAGCTAAGAAAGTTACGACCGATCAACCTCAGATGGAAGAAGATGTCAATCAGACGTTACCAAAAGAGCCAGGAAGGGCAAGTTTTAAGGAAGCAATGCCATTTCCTCAACGTCTTAGAGAGCCAGCCAGATATGGTAAACACAAGGAGACTGACATGTTGGAGACTTTCCGACAAGTCAAGATTAATTTTCCTCTCTTAGATATAATCACCCAAATTCAACCCTATGTTAAGTTCTTGAAGGACCTCTGGATCCAAAAATGAAAAAGCAGAGTAAAGGACCCAAAGAAAATCTTGCTGACTAGACAAGTGAGTTCATTGCTTTTAAGCAACACACTACCAAACTGAAAAGATCCCGGTGCTCCCATTATTCATTGTATCATTGGCGATAAGGAAATTGGTAAAGCTCTTCTTGATCTAGGTGTGAGTGTTAACTTGCTTACTTATTCATTTTATCAATAGTTAGGGTTGGGAAAGCTCAATTCCACCTCGGTAGTGCTCCAACTTACGGATAGATCCATCAAGCAAGCGAGAGGGATTCTGAAGGATGTCATTGTTTAGGTGGACAAGTTCTAATTTCCAGTGGATTTTATAATTCTCGATACAGAACTTGTCCCAGGCTCAAAGAAGCATATCCCTGTGATTTTAGGATGACCGTTCTTGGCCATATCCAATGCATGTATTAACTGTAGATTTCTTTAAAATTTACAGAGCTAATGAGATTGATGAGATTGTAGAAGATTTTGCACCGCAAATCTTGGAAAAAGAGGTGTTGGATTCTTTTTTGACTTGAGTCAGGTTGGAGGATGAACCTGGTGATTAGGATGAGCAGATGAAAATGGACTATGAGGATATTGTTGTGATAGAGATTGCATTATACACTCAACCATGGAGGACGTCGATTGAGCCACTTCCCACAATCTCGAATAAACCACCAGTTCCGTCTTTGATAACTCCTCCTACCTTGGAACTCAAGGAATTACCTGAGAAGCTTAAATATGTCTTCTTAGGACCAGATAAAACTCTTCCTATGATCATATCATCAAAGATGACAAAACAGCTGGAATCGAGTCTGGTTAAGGTCTTAAGTGATAATAAAAAGGCAATAGAATGGAGCGTTGCTGATCTAAAAGGCATAGATCCCTCGATTTCCATGCATCGCATACATTTAGAGGAGGATGTAAAACCATCAAGGGAGATGCAACGAAGATTAAACCCGAATATGAAGGAAGTGGTGATGAAGGATGTGGTAAAGCTACTACATGCGGGTATTATTTACCCTATGTCCGATAGTAAATGGGTGAGTCCTACTCAGGTGGTGCCGAAGAAATTTGGTATCACAGTTGTACCTAACTTGAAGGGTGAGTTGATTCCACAGCGCACAACCACAGGTTAGCGTGTGTGCATTGATTACAGAAAACTTAACTCTCATATTAAGAAACATCATTTTCCATTGCCATTTATTGATAAAATCCTAGAGAGATTAGCAGGACAGAGCTATTACTGCTTCTTATATGGATATTCCGGTTACAATCAAGTGGCGATTGATCCTGTTGATCAGGAGAAAACCATTTTTACTTGCCTATATGGTACATTTTCATATAGGAGAATGCCTTTTGGATTGTGTAATGCGCTAGCTACATTCCAAATGTGCATGATGTCAATAATCTCTAACATGGTAGAAAAATTCCTAGAATTCTTTATCAATGATTTTTCAGTTTTTGGACCAACCTTTGAAGACTATTTAAAACATCCAGCACTTGCGCTTACGAGATGTAAAGAGAAGAATTTAATTATGAGTTGGGAGAAGAGTTATTTCATGGTTCAAAAGGGGATAGTACTTGGCCACATTGTATCGAAAAGGGGGATTAAGGTAGACAAGGCAAAAGTCGAATTAATTTCAAAATGGCCTCCTCCCACATCTGTTAAATAGATAACATATTTCTTGGGCCATGCCAAGTTCTACAGATGATTTATTAAAGATTTTAGTAAGATCACCCGATCGCTGTGCAACTTATTAGCTAAAGATGCGACATATGTCTTTGATGAAGAGTGTCTTCATGCTTTTTAGGAGCTACATCCTCAACTCTCAATAGCCCCGATCATTCATCCACTAGACTGGTCTTTGCCATTTAAGCTGATGTGTGATGTTTCGAACTATACTATAGGACCGGTGTTAGGTCAGCAAAAGGATAAGCTACCATATGCGGTGTACTATGCTAACAAGACGTTGAACGATGCGCAAATCAACTACACAACCACAGAGAAGGAGTTGTTGGCAGTTGCATTCGCCTTGGACAAATTTTGATCATATTTGTTGGGAAACAAGGTAGTATTTTATTCGAATCATGCGGCATTAACTGATTTACTCATGAAGAAAGATTCCAAACCCAGGCCGATTAGATGAATTTTGTTGCTACAATAATTTCATTTAGAGATGAAGGACAAAAAGGGTTTGGAAAATGTAGTTTCTGACCATTTATCAAGGATCATTGTAGAGACTACAAAGGAAAATACTCCTCTTAAGGATTCATTCCCAGATGAAAATCTATATAGTATGGCTATCGTGGAGCAAATACCGTGGTATACTGATATTGTGAATTATAAGACCACGGGTCAGATTCCAAAAGGTTGGTCTAAGAATGAAAGAGATCGATTATTCAGCCCGGTTAAATTTTATATCTGGGAAAATCCGCGATTATATAAGAATTGCTCTGATCAAATTATCATAAAATGTGTACCTGAAAGTGAGGTGAAAAGTATTTTGAAGTTTTGTCACACGCTCGAATGTTGAGGGCATTTTGGAGCTCAAAAAATAGATCGTAAGGTGTTGTAGAGTGGGTTCTATTACCCAACAATATTCAAAGATGTATTTGAATACTGTAAAGCATCTTTCCGATGTCAGAAGGTGAGATCCATATACCGACGTGATATGATGCCTCTAACCCCGATTTTAATCGTTGAGTTATTTGATGTATGGGGGATAGATTTCATGGGACCATTTCCGCAAGAAGGAAAGAAAAAGTATATACTTGTGGGGGTTGACAACATGTCAAAATGGGTAGAGGCTATAGGTACCACACATGCAGATCATGAGACTATGGTGGAGTTTGTGCAGTCTAATATATTAAACCGTTTTCTCTATGGTCTGTGTCGGAAGTACGACATCAATCATAGGATTGGTACACCATATCACCCCTAGACTACTGGACAAGTGGAAGTTTATAGCAGGGAAGTTGTCACGCCCCGAATCCGAAAATCCGGATAATGACTTAAATTTAATTAAAATTCATAAAAATATCAAATGGTCAAACTGGTCAACCGACATTGTTTATAATTCACTAGCGCGGAAGCGAAATAGAAATAATAAAATCACATACAAATTCCGAAATCAAATCAAATTACAACACGAACACACTAGTCCAAAGCCAAAAATAATACAAATCATAATAAGCACGCAATCTCCATTATTACATAAAGATGTAATTATTATAGGTTCAAATTCCACAAATTTCCAATAGCTCACGCATCATCCACCAATGGTTCTTTTCCTGAAAAATGTTAAGGGGTGAGCACAAACGGCCCAGTAGAGAAAAATCATGAAGCGTAAGATTCCGCAAGTATGTAAATTAATGAATACGTATAGGGTCAAGTCTCTACCCTAGTCCAATGTCAAGATATAAATGCATAAGGAATCACAATATAAACTCATGTAGAATAATTTAAATAATACCATCAAGATAATTTAAAAGTTCTATAATCACAAAATTAAAACCAATACTCTCAATATGAACTCAAATCCAACTATCACAACCGAAATAACATCAAATTCAAAATCATCAAATGGGAAAATTATGTCGTGAAACAAACCCTAGGACATGAACTACCTGTTCATCTGCCTTGTCGTCTTGGGGCTACTGACCCTACGGTGACGTCAACCAATCGCGCGATAATTCGAGGACTTGCACCCCGGGAGCTCCTTCGTCCCCCCATTGCTCACACCACACGACCATTTCCCAAAATCAACAACCAATCCACCATTCACAATTCACAATTCATAAATGTCATTCACATGCGCACATAAGTAATAAATATATCCGCACTCCATGATCCACCTAATAAAATTCTATCGTGGCATGAATCAATGCATTTAAACACATTAATGCAATTTCACAACTCATGTCAAACATAGCACAATAAGATGACGAATCTATATATATACATTAAAATGCATAAATGAAGATTCTTAAACTCACACGATACCCCAATAAATCCCTACCTCAAACTTGATAAAATATCCAGTAAAATACCAACAATCAAAACAATATGGTTGCGTAGAGAATGAAGAAACGAACGGTTCTCCCTTCACGCCTTCATTTGTACCCTGTTATGCCCGAAACCAATTAACACATATTGAATAATTTTTATATACATAACCATATTTATTTTTATAATAAGATTTGCCAATAAACATTCTGATATATATAAATATCTACTAAAAAAATATTCGGAATTAATAGACAAAATTTAGCTACTTAATTAAGAATCGAAAAGTTCGGTTTCGAATACTACCGTAAAACGGACAACAAGTAATCTATGATTTTTAGAAAACTCTACAGGTTTGATAAAAATATGAACTTTACAGGATACACTCCAAACCTCTAAGTAGATCTACTGTAAAATTTTCATAAGCTTTAATCAAAGGACAGTGGTCCAAAATAATTATAAAAGACAGCTTTCCTAACAGTTCCGAAAACTGAACACCCTTTACTCCAAGATTTTTACAAACCTATCCATGAATTATATGACTACCAAAATCTCCAGATTTACATATTATATACTCAAGATCAGGTGATAAAATTATAAGTACAAAATTAGAATTATAGATAGCTCAAATCGGTAACACAAGTTCCGGTTTTAAACTACAGTTAAAACTGAACAGTTACTACTCAACAATTTTTCTTACCAGTATAAATTAACTTACAATTCTTGATCTTCAGTACATATGTCCTAGACATATTCAAAATGTTATAATAAAAGTTTCAAGATTTATAAGAATACGAAACCATATGAAACAATTGGCTAAACCGAAACCGAAATCGGATCAGCAAGCAGTAAAATATCACTGGACAGCCTACTTCCGTGATTTTTAGACAATTAAATATTTATCTACATGATCTGAAATTTTGAGAGATGATAATAGACATATACAAAATCATACTGTAAAAGTTTCAAAAATTTATAAATAATTTAACATGGTCTATAAATTTCTCAAACCGAGTAAAAAAACAAACGGTCTGCAGCAACAACAATATCCGAATAACATGTTTTTCCTAGATTTTTAATTAACTCTCTACTTATCTATAAATTCTGAAATTTTCAGGAACATATAATCACATACCTATATATGATCTGTAAAATTTTCATAAACTAATTTTGATCCATACATATATTATAAATTAGAGATCTAAAGCCTTGATTTTCACTAAACATGTAAACTAGCAATCTGGAATTTTTGAAAAATCAAATCAAATTAAATAATATAGATCACATACCGTAATTGGTATTAAACCGAAGATCGGAACACGTAGAACAACTTCCTAGTTGAGCACAAAATTGAATCCCCACTCTAAGATGCCCAAAATGTAGAGAGAAGAAGATAGGAGAAAAATAGAGAATGATGGAAAAAATGGTTTTTGCTTGATTGTTGAGAATATGCAAAAGCTAACCTCAACACATCAATATAATGGCTGAAAATTTTCATCAATAATGTCATAAAGTGGTGTCAATATAATAGATGTATGATTGAACCTTTAAATGATGGAGGAATATGCTTTTGGAAAGTTGAAGATAATAATAAAATTAAACATGTGGAATTCGGTCACACATTTACACATAATGAATATATTGCAAAAGTTACCCTCATCTTTATCAAACTCAAAAGTAACCCCCACATTTAATTAAAATATCGAAACTACCCGATCAACGACAAAAATGAAAATTTTACAAAACATAGAAATGAACCCAAAAATTCAAATCATACAATCCTTAATGTACAAAAACACATGCAATGCCACATAATGCACAAGATAAAAAAATAATAATTTATAACCGAAGAAAAAGAAATTATTTAAATAAACCCGGTCATTACAACCTCCCCTCCTTAAAAAGATTTCGTCCCCGAAATCGTGACGTACCTTAAGTGGCAAAAAGATCAGGATAGTTGGCACGGACCTCGTCCTCACGCTCCCATGTAGCCTCCTCCATGCCATGATGATGCCACAAAACTTTGACTAGATGAATCACCTTTCCACGAAGAACCTGATCTCTAGAGTCCAAAATCTGAACAGGTCGCTCCTCATAGGTGACATCCTCATCAACCTCCACATCGACCCAATCCAAAACATGTGACTGATCTGGCTCATACTTCCTCAACATAGATACATGAAAAACATTGTGAACTCTGGACAACTCTGGTGGTAAAGCCAAACGATAAGCCACCTCACCAACACGATCCAAAATATCGAAAGGTCCGATAAACCGTGGCGATAACTTGCCACCTCGCCGAAATCTCATCAATCCCTTTCGCGGAGAAACCTTTAGAAACACATGGTCCCCCACATCAAAGGATAATGGTCTCCTCCTTCGGTCAGCATAGCTTTTTTGTCGGCTCTGAGCTGTGATCAATCGTTGTCGAATCATCTTGATCTTCTTTGTTGTTTCATGAATAATCTCTGATCGCCTCAAGTCACGACCCAAAATGGATTTCTCGCCAACCTCAGTCCAACAAACAGGAGATCTACATGGTCGTCCATACAACGCCTCGAATGGTGTCATCTCAATACTGGCCCGGTAACTATTGTTGTACGCAAACTCAACCAATGGTAGATGACCATCCCAATTACCCTGAAAATCCAAAATGCAAGCCCGTAACATATCCTCTAATATCTGAATAGTCCTTTCCGATTGACCGTCAGTCTGAGGATGAAACGCCGTGCTAAACCTCAACTCTGAATCAAGAGCTGACTGGAAACCCTGCCAAAATCGTGAAGTAAACCTCGGATCCCTGTCCGACACGATAGAAACTGGAACACCGTGTAATCTGACAATCTGGTCAATATACACCCTACTGAGTGCCTCTGCGCCATCTATCTCTCGTATGGCCAGAAAATGAGCTGTCTTGGTCAACCTGTCAACAATAACCCATACTACATCATGCCCCTTATGCGTCATTGGTAATCCTGTTACGAAATCCATAGTGATGTGTTCCCACTTCCACTGGCAATGGTTGCAACAGACCTGCAGGCTTCTGATGTTTAGCCTTTACTTGCTGACAAGTAAGACATCTGGCAACAAACTGAGCAACATCACGCTTCATGCCCCTCCACCAAAACTGGCGTCTCAAGTTGTGATACATCTTAGTACCACCGGGATGTACTACAAACCTCGAACAGTGAAAATCCTTCATCACCTTCTCCTTGCATGCTTTTGGCACCACCATCTTCCCTTTGAACCTTAGACCCCATCAGAGTGCAAGGTCCAATCATCCACGGTCTCACCAACTGAAATTCGAGTACGAATGGAATCCATCTCGTTTACCCCTCTCTGTGACTCAATCACCTCGTCAATAAGAGTGGGTTGGATTGTCAGGCTAAATAAGGTAGCTGACTCATTGTCATCACTGAAAATCAACCCCAACTCTGCGATGTCCTTCATCATCTGCCATTCGCGAATGATAATGCTAGAAATTGACCCCCGTGACTTCCGACTCAAAGTATCAGCCACAACATTGGCCTTTCCAGGATGGTACTGTAACTCGAAATCATAGTCCCCCATGTACTCAACCCACCTTCTCTGTCTCATGTTCAAGTCCTTTTGCGAAAAAAGATACTTTAAACTTTTATGATCAGAGAAAATTTCAAACTTCTCCCCGTACAGGTAATGTCTCCAACTCTTCAGTGCAAAGATCACTGCTGCTAGCTCTAAGTCATGAGTGGGATAGTTCTTTTCATGAGTCTTTAGCTGTCGAGACCCATAGGCAACTACCCTCTCTGTCTGCATTAAGACACACCCCAAGCCCTCTATAGAAGCATCGCAATAAATCACATAGCCCAATCCCCTCTCTGGAATCACTAAGATCGGTGCTGATGTCAACCTGTGCTTCAATTCTTTAAAGGCAAACTCACAAGCTTCATTCCACACGAACTTCACCCCCTTCCGAGTGAGACGTATCATCGGTTGTGCTAACCTCGAAAAATCCTTCACGAATCTCCGGTAATAGCCAGCCAATCCCAAAAAGCTCCTAATCTCAAACACATTACGTGGTTGATTCCAACTCATCACAGCCTCAACTTTAGAAGGATCTTCCGAGATTCCTTCCGCAGAGACAACATGCCCAAGGAACTGTACCTTAGGTAGCCAAAACTCGCACTTCTCATACTTTACATACAACTGGTTATCCCTAAGGATTTGTAAAACAATCCTTAGATGCTCCTCGTGCTCCTTCTCGGACGATGAATACACTAAAATGTCATCCACAAAGACCACCACAAACTTGTCCAAGTAAGCACTGAATACCCGGTTCATTAGATCCATGAATGCTGCCGGTCCATTTGTCAAACCAAATGGCATAACAAGGAACTCAAAATGACCGTACCGAGTGCGAAAAGCTGTCTTCGAGATATCCTCATCCTTGACCCTCAATTGGTAGTAACCTGATCTCAAGTCTATCTTTGAAAAGCATTTGGATCCTTTAAGTTGATCAAACAAGTCGTCTATCCTCGGCAACGGATACTTGTTCTTGATCGTAACTTGATTCAGCTTCCTATAATCAATACAAAGCCTGAGAGATCCATCTTTCTTTTTCGCAAAAAGAACAGGAGCTCCCCAAGGCGATGCACTAGGACGTATAAAACCTTTCATCCTTAGATCCTCCAATTGATTTTTCAGCTCTTCCAACTCGGCCGGTGCCATACGGTACGGTGCCATATAAATTGCATTGGTACCGGAAATGACGTCAATGCCGAACTCCACTTCTCGTTTTGGGGGCAACTCGGTCAAATCTTCTGGAAAAACATCCGTGATCTCACAGACCACCCTCGGAAAGTCACCATAAAAACCATGCTCCTCCTCTTCATAGGCCAGGAGATTAGCTAGGAAAGAACTATCTCCTCCTCGACTGCCCAAACTATGAAGAGAAGAAGTGAGAAAATGGATTTGATCCCCCACGAAACAAAAACAATCAGCATCAGGAGTACAGACAGAAACCTTTCCCCGAAAGAAAACCAACGTTCCCATAACTAGGCCTTATCCCGTCGTCCCAAAGGTAAAACGACCTAAAGCTCTGATACCACGTTGTCACGCCCCGAATCCGAAAATCCGGATAATGACTTAAATTTAATTAAAATTCATAAAAATATCAAATTGTCAAACTGGTCAACCGACATTGTTTATAATTCACTAGCGCGGAAGCGAAATAGAAATAATAAAATCACATACAAATTCCGAAATCAAATCAAATTACAACACGAACACACTAGTCCAACGCCAAAAACAATACAAATCATAATAAGCACGCAATCTCCATTATTACATAAAGATGTAATTATTATAGGTTCAAATTCCACAAATTTCCAATAGCTCACGCATCATCCACCAATGGTTCTTTTCCTGAAAAATGTTAAGGGGTGAGCACAAACGGCCCAGTAGAGAAAAATCATGAAGCGTAAGATTCCGCAAGTATGTAAATTAATGAATACGTATAGGGTCAAGTCTCTACCCTAGTCCAATGTCAAGATATAAATGCATAAGGAATCACAATATAAACTCATGTAGAATAATTTAAATAATACCATCAAGATAATTTAAAAGTTCTATAATCACAAAATTAAAACCAATACTCTCAATATGAACTCAAATCCAACTATCACAACCGAAATAACATCAAATTCAAAATCATCAAATGGGAAAATTATGTCGTGAAACAAACCCTAGGACATGAACTACCTGTTCATCTGCCTTGTCGTCTTGGGGCTACTGACCCTAGGGTGACGTCAACCAATCGCGCGATAATTCGAGGACTTGCACCCCGGGAGCTCCTTCGTCCCCCCATTGCTCACACCACACGACCATTTCCCAAAATCAACAACCAATCCACCATTCACAATTCACAATTCATAAATGTCATTCACATGCGCACATAAGTAATAAATATATCCGCACTCCATGATCCACCTAATAAAATTCTATCGTGGCATGAATCAATGCATTTAAACACATTAATGCAATTTCACAACTCATGTCAAACATAGCACAATAAGATGACGAATCTATATATATACATTAAAATGCATAAATGAAGATTCTTAAACTCACACGATACCCCAATAAATCCCTACCTCAAACTTGATAAAATATCCAGTAAAATACCAACAATCAAAACAATATGGTTGTGTAGAGAATGAAGAAACGAACGGTTCTCCCTTCACGCCTTCATTTGTACCCTGTTATGCCCGAAACCGATTAACACATATTGAATAATTTTTATATACATAACCATATTTATTTTTATAATAAGATTTGCCAATAAACATTCTGATATATATAAATATCTACTAAAAAAATATTCGGAATTAATAGACAAAATTTAGCTACTTAATTAAGAATCGAAAAGTTCGGTTTCGAATACTACCGTAAAACGGACAACAAGTAATCTATGATTTTTAGAAAACTCTACAGGTTTGATAAAAATATGAACTTTACAGGATACACTCCAAACCTCTAAGTAGATCTACTGTAAAATTTTCATAAGCTTTAATCAAAGGACAGTGGTCCAAAATAATTATAAAAGACAGCTTTCCTAACAGTTACGAAAACTGAACACCCTTTACTCCAAGATTTTTACAAACCTATCCATGAATTATATGACTACCAAAATCTCCAGATTTACATATTATATACTCAAGATCAGGTGATAAAATTATAAGTACAAAATTAGAATTATAGATAGCTCAAATCGGTAACACAAGTTCCGGTTTTAAACTACAGTTAAAACTGAACAGTTACTACTCAACAATTTTTCTTACCAGTATAAATTAACTTACAATTCTTGATCTTCAGTACATATGTCCTAGACATATTCAAAATGTTATAATAAAAGTTTCAAGATTTATAAGAATACGAAACCATATGAAACAATTGGCTAAACCGAAACCGAAATCGGATCAGCAAGCAGTAAAATATCACTGGACAGCCTACTTCCGTGATTTTTAGACAATTAAATATTTATCTACATGATCTGAAATTTTGAGAGATGATAATAGACATATACAAAATCATACTGTAAAAGTTTCAAAAATTTATAAATAATTTAACATGGTCTATAAATTTCTCAAACCGAGTAAAAAAACAAACGGTCTGCAGCAACAACAATATCCGAATAACATGTTTTTCCTAGATTTTTAATTAACTCTCTACTTATCTATAAATTCTGAAATTTTCAGGAACATATAATCACATACCTATATATGATCTGTAAAATTTTCATAAACTAATTTTGATCCATACATATATTATAAATTAGAGATCTAAAGCCTTGATTTTCACTAAACATGTAAACTAGCAATCTGGAATTTTTGAAAAATAAAATCAAATTAAATAATATAGATCACATACCGTAATTGGTATTAAACCGAAGATCGGAACACGTAGAACAACTTCCTAGTTGAGCACAAAATTGAATCCCCACTCTAAGATGCCCAAAATGTAGAGAGAAGAAGATAGGAGAAAAATAGAGAATGATGGAAAAAATGATTTTTGCTTGATTGTTGAGAATATGCAAAAGCTAACCTCAACACATCAATATAATGGCTGAAAATTTTCATCAATAATGTCATAAAGTGGTGTCAATATAATAGATGTATGATTGAACCTTTAAATGATGGAGGAATATGCTTTTGGAAAGTTGAAGATAAAAATAAAATTAAACATGTGGAATTCGGTCACACATTTACACATAATGAATATATTGCAAAAGTTACTCTCATCTTTATCAAACCCAAAAGTAACCCCCACATTTAATTAAAATATCGAAACTACCCGATCAACGACAAAAATGAAAATTTTACAAAACATAGAAATGAACCCAAAAATTCAAATCATACAATCCTTAATGTACAAAAACACATGCAATGCCACATAATGCACAAGATAAAAAAATAATAATTTATAACCGAAGAAAAAGAAATTATTTAAATAAACCCGGTCATTACAGAAGTAAAGAATATTTTAGACAAAACAGTGCGTGTTGATTTAAAAGATTGGCCTCAAAGGTTAAATGACGCATTGTGGGCTTATAGGACTGCATACAAGACTCTGATAGGTATGACACCGTATCAGATGGTATAAGGTAAGGCATGTCACCTCGTTGTTGAGTTAAAGCATCGTGCATATTCGGCAGTTCGAACGTTAAAATTTGATTTAAAGAAATTTGGTGCTCAGTGGAAACTACAACTCGTAGAGCTTTAGGAGTTAAGAAACAATGCTTATGAGAATTCTCAGATTTACAAAGCTCGGACGAAGGATTTTTATGACAAACACATTCGAAAGAAAGTCTTTAGGTAAGGCTAGAAGGTTTGGCTATTTAATTCAAGATTAAAGTTATTTCCTTGTATTCTTCAGTCAAGATGGGATGGACCGTACGAAGTTACGAAGGTTTCACTCATGGAGTAGTAAAGCTTGATGATCTTGAGACAAGAAAGAAGTTTATAGTGAATGGTCAAAGACTGAGGCATTATATTTATGTTCGGCCAATTGAGTGTGTTGTGGAAACAATGGATTTGATAGATCCAACATACGAGTGTGAGTCCGAACAAGTAGAAATGGCAACGTCGCACCAATGGCATTAAACATTGGTACTAGGGGATACAAATTAGTTTTTGAACCTAGTTTGTAACTTAAAGTTTATAGATTAGTCGTTAGTCATTGTATCGAGTCATAAGATTGAGTCGTAATTTCCTTATCATTATGATCGGTGTGGTGAATCATTCATTGGGATATACGGAAGATGTAGAGAGCGATTGCATTAAACAAAGTACGGAAGAAGATGAAGAAATGGAGCGGGCACAATTTTCAAGACCTATGAGCTACATGCCGTGCGTCGCTATACTTACGTGCCACATGTAGCCTAGAGTTTTAAACTCCAGCCAACGCGAACAGAGCTCATTAATTTTGGGTTTAAAATTTCCCCCGCGCTCTCAATTTTTTGCCAAAAGCTTTAAAATAACTCCCAATCTCTTCCTCATCTAACTTCGAATCATTTCTCACCATTCTTGCATTAGATTTGTGCATTGATTGTCCGGATTCTCCTGAAGAACTCGAAAGTCTCAAAAACCAATTTTTGGGGAAATCATCAAATCTTCCAATTCAGTGAGTTTTTCTTCTATTTTTGTGTTTCTAATTGCTTTTCTAATCATTCTAAACTAATATCGATGAACGAATCCAATTGAAAACATGTTTTGATCCGTTTCTTAAAATTTGTGATTATCAGCTTAGAGAATGGGTTGAATTTCAAATTTTTCGCATGTTTTTTATTTGAAGGTTTTTTTAAACATGATATTATTCTTGAATATCTCAATTGTAGGAATGAAGACACGATTACGAAGGGGTGTTAGTAGCTCACGAGCGGGACAGAGGTCTCCGGACAATGATCCAACAGATAAATCACCACCTCTGGTGCGCAGGCATTACATACCGTCGGTTGAGTCACCATCATCATCCGAGTCCACTCGTGGTGTCCATGTCGCTTCACCACATGTTTGACAACCTGCGTCACCATCAGTAGCACCGCCTGAGCCACTGATAGTCGAGGATGAGTCAGGGGTGTGGAATTCTTATGTGTTAGTACCACCTATTTTCGTGGTGAAAGATTTATTAAAAAAGGTGATAAAGAATGGATTTCAGTAGAAGCGGATTTATTTTGCGACAAATTTTGAAAGGATTGAGTCAGTGCCAACATGGACAATCCGTAATTTACAGAGATGAGGATTGTTGTCAATCCTCACCCATCCATCTGAGTTCATCTATGAGGATGTGATCAGTGATTTCTGGCTGCACATGCAGCACTACAGTCTGGGGATGACGATTAAGACTGAGGTCAGAGGGGTTATATTTCATATTACGCCCCAAACCATTGCTGAGGCATGGGGTATTCCAGATATATGCCTACCAGACTTGGAGGGAGAGTTCCCGCCCCTACCGGAGTAGTTCCCGAGTGTGGCAGAGATAGCCGAATTGGAGACCGAGGGTGAGTTTGGGGATGATAGGAATAATTAAACAAAAATTCAGATTACCATCCCAAGATGTGGCTCTTGGATACAATCTTCAAGTCACAGGTTCACCCGCAGGGTCATAAGAATCAGACATGGCAACTGTTTTTAATACTACATTATGCTTTCGAGTTTGGCTGATGGGTGTCGATTCCCCATATCCTCTGGCGAGGCCATTTTCAGCATTATGAGGAGTTACGGACCGCACGCAAGGTTGGGCAAAGTACATTTCAGACGCGATTCCCGACCTTGATTATGCGACTTATGACAAACGTCGGGGTTCACGTTGATGAGGAGCGGACCGGAACCGCTTTTAGAGGGGTTCTTACACTACAAGTATGTGGACCAAAACCTGGAGGAGACTGGCAGGTGATGTAGTCTTACAGATGAGGCCGATGGTTCTTGCTCCTGCTACCCTTCCGGCTTTGCCTATTGAGCCCGAGGCTGGCTACGATAATAATGTGCCACCTCAGGATAAGGGGGTATAGGTTGAGATGCCTCAAGTTCCTACTGATGCACCAGTCACAGTGACTCGGGAACAATTTGATGCCGTGATGGCAGGACAGGCAACACTGATGGTCGAGCTGCAGTAGAGCAAGGAGGATACCCGACAGTTGAGAGAGGAGGTCCAGTTTTTGTGTAATGAGTTGCAAGCTGACCGAAAGTTTTTGTTATTTTGTAGTTTTTATTTTTCGCTAAAGTCGAATTGTTCGGTGGATAGTTTTTGTTAGGTGCTCATGTGACTACTGAAATGATCGATGTCTAAACGCATTTTGTTCTACTTTTGATGTTTATAAAAACTATAGCTTTTCATATTTATGTGATATATTGTTATTATTATTTTTACTTCTCGAGACGGCAATAATGTATGCATTCAATTGTGTGATTCTTGGAATTCGTTCAAGTTTGGGTTGCACAATGAGGATATGTGTGCATTTAAGTTTAGGGGGGGGTGTGGGTTATATTGGAGAATGATTTTGAAAATGGATATGACAAGTGTTAAAAAACAATTCTTCAAAATTCCCAACCAAGGCTACGTTTTAGTCTACGGGCCAAGCGTATAGGTCATGCATAGTTTGTCCTGAAAATTTCAAATTTTGCCCGTTTGAGGGGTTTTTTGGCTGGTTTTGTACCTGTACTGTATTAGGATTTAATGTAGGTTATTTTTAGGATTTAATTAGGGATTTTTAGAGCATTGCTAGTCCGAGTAGGAAGTGGAATTCAAAGACAAGTTAAATATGGACTCTTAGTTGTTTTCCACTTTCCAATTCAAACAAGGATTCCAAATCCTTTTCCTCAATAAATCTTACTTATTCATCAATAAATACAGCCCTAGAGATCCATAATTCTCATAATTCATAAATAAGAGCTTGTGTAAGAGAGCATAATGTATAGTTCTTCTTCTTATTCTATTTCTTCATCTTTTTTCTTCCATAATCTCGAGGGTGAGCACGAGAGTGAATATGATGTTTAATAAGACCTGGAGGAGTTTATTAATGCGGATGCTTCATCCAAAATTGGAGGTATGAGAGGAGGAAATATGGAGTTGGGAGAAGCAATCACAAATATGGGTGCTACAAGCAAACGAAGCAAGAGAGTCATACCTCATTCATTCAAAGAATGTAGGCTACAATTTGAATT
The DNA here is from genome assembly GCA_963922005.1 of Cornus suecica. Taxonomy (NCBI): domain Eukaryota; kingdom Viridiplantae; phylum Streptophyta; class Magnoliopsida; order Cornales; family Cornaceae; genus Cornus; species Cornus suecica. The sequence continues at coordinate 33,892,362 of OY998243.1, read as the reverse complement.
GAAGTTTTTCCCCAAAAGATTGACAGATCCATTGATGATGCCTAGGGTTAAAATCCTACGTGAGCTAGGATTGCAAAGTTTAGAGCATCCAGCTGGAGGGAATGTATATCCGCGATTAGATTGAAAGTTCTACGAACGAATGGAAATTATAGGATCAGTAGGGCATGAGGTGATAAGAGTCCGGATTGATGAAAAGAGCAATCTTATTATAGTGGATGAAGATGTAATTGCGAGGGTATGGAAATTACCACTTGTGTGTCCGATGCACTTGAGTGCAGAGTTTAAAATAGTTTCGGCAGATTGGGATTTTGGATGAGGAGATGATTAAGGAGATATATGCTAAGTATGTTCCGGAGGAAGGGGCTAAGAGTATGGACAGTTACGTGTTGAAGCCGGACTTACTCTACTTGGATTGTGTGATTGCGTCTCAAGTATGTCAGAATCATCTTAACAATTAGAGGGGAGAGGTAATGATCAAAATACTCTATTGTATGCTTAGAGGGTATTGCGTGCCGTTTTCGATAGTGATATTGGCTAACATGATTTTGAAACATAGGATTGTGCGTAAAAAACTTGAAAGGTGGGATTTTATTGAGTTTTATCTCCGGTATCCATTCTTGATATCAAAGATTCTTGAGGAATAATTGAGATTTCGGCTGGAAGAGATGAATGAGAGGTGTTGGTCATTCACAAAGAAATACCAAGAAACAAGTTTTAAGTGGCATGAGATGGCGTTGAATATGCATGATTGTTTGGGAGTTTTTCCGAGTGATAGTGAGTGACAAACTAAAATAAGAGGAAGGAGGAGGAATCGACTTAGGATTAGGGTTTTTAGATTTAAGAGAAATTTTATGTTTTTAATAGATAGGTTGCACTTTCAATTCTTAGATATTGTACGCCCTCAAGGCAAAATCTATGCAATTTAATTTTCGAAGGGATTGTAGGCCCTTAAGGCCAAATCTTTGTAATTTTATTTTAATAAAAAACTTCATTCCTTGTGCAATATTTTGATGATTTTCATAAAGTTTTGATGAATTTTATTTTCCCTTGCTATGATATTTGGTATGTGTTCTTTGTTAAGTATATTTATAGGTAATCTAAATCAAGTTTGGGGAGGAGATCAAGTGCTTAATTGTGCCATTCCGGAATCACGCTTCAAGGGAAATTGTATTGTCTCCTATGTATGATTGTGAGCCATAAGGACACGGTTTATTTTATATTTGGGGGTGAGGGTTTAGTTAAGGAATTAAAATTTTAAAAAATAAAATGAAATATTGAAATATTTTGAAAGAAATAATTTGTTTTCACGCATGAATGTTTTGCATTACAAGTTTATTGTGTTTGTGTATATGATGCATGATTAGTATGTGATGTGATATTTCTATTCATGAGAGTAATGATTGGATCAAACTAAGTGAAGTTATGTGGTTTACATGGGTAAATAGATTAGTAAAATTGAAACTGAAAAGGACAACCTTGACCTATAAGCACATGTCACATTCACTATAGGAAAAATAATTGATATTTTACTATGTAGTTGAGAAATTAATTTTACCACAATAAAAGAGAAGGGGTGTTGATATAAATGGAATGGAGAAAATTTGAAAATTTATTTTGAGAAATAAAATGCAACAAGTAATTATTCGATTTGAGTAATCGGGCCCCCTACCACAAAGTAATAGTGTTCACGTAAAAAGGAGAGAAAACTCATGAGTATAAATCCCAATAAAGAAGCTCGGGCCCAATTGGTTGGGACAAAAAATCCTCGCTGGGAAGTCCGAAGCTTAGAAAAATAAAAAGGAATAAAAGTGGAGTGATGGAAAGATTAAGTTTTTACAAAATATGGTAAAGTTTGATCAATAAAGTAGGAGAAGAGAAATTGCTATACCATAGGAGAATGTTTACAAAACACGGAGGGTTGTCTGGATTGGTAGTAGAGAGTAACGAAGTCATTTATTTTAGTGGGAACCATTCATGACACGAAGCTCGAGATAATTATTGTTCGGTAGTGAGTGGGAATATTTGCATCGTTATTATCTTATACATTGTATCATGACTTGATTGAGGAGTATGTGAATGCGTGATTACAAAGAATGGAGAAGTTGTGGGTAGTATAGATAACTCTCACAAGACTTCACTCGTCCACTCGGTGTTGCCGAGGGGTTTGAAAGGCTTGTTACATGTGCTAAGTATAATTGTTGACCCTCACAAAACAAGGGAGTAGTATAGGTTAGTGAAGAATGGAACTGAATAATTAGAATAAAAATCATCACAAGGTTGGTTAGGAAATTTTTCCTAAATTCATTTCTAAAGGACTAGCAAAATGTTAGTTTGGGGGTGTGATAGGTGCCAAATGCTAACCATTTCAGGCCCCTATCTTGTTAATGTTACGTCCTTACATTCCATTATTTGGTAGTTTTCTGTCATTTGTGTGTTTAGTGTGTTTTAGGAGCTGAATAAAGGAAAAAGAGCTAACTTTGGTGAATTAACCAAGGACATGTTCATTTCTATTCAAGAGGAGAGCAAAAGAGGTGTTTTCAAGAGAAAATTGTCTCTAGGAAGGCATAAACGACTTTTTTTTAGCCATAACTTCAAGAATCATTCTAATGGTGTCGAGGGGGTTCAAACGACACTATTCCCTCAACTATAATGCTTCTTGCATTTGCATCATCTAGAAATTTTACTCTTTATCAAATGGATGTAAAAAGTGTTTTCTTAAATGGTGTCATAACAGAAGAAGTTTTTGTAAAGCAACCAACCCGGTTTTGAAAATGAACTTTTTCCAAATCATGTTTTCAAATTGACTAAGGCTCTATATGGTTTAAAGCAAGCTCCTAGAGCTTGGTATGAGAGACTTAGTGAATTTTTTTATTCAAAAATGGTTTTACAAGAGGAAAAGTTGATAACACACTTTTTACAAAAACCATTAAGAAAACTTTGTTAATTGTCCAAATATATGTTGATGACATTATATTCAAAATGAATTTGAAATGAGCATGATGGGTGAGTTAAACTTCATTTAGGTTTGCAAATCAAGCGAAGCTCGGATGGCTTATTTGTTAGCCAATTCAGGTACACTAAAGATTTGCTAAAGCGATTCGGTATGGAGGTTACCAAACATGCCATAACTCCTATGAGTACCTCTATTAAGCTTGATAAAGATGAAAATGGTAAATTCATTGACATTACTACATATAGAGGCCATGGATATTGATGTTTTAGCCTAACTTCATTCAAAAAAATTTACTTTCAAAAACTTTCAAAATTCAAAATTTTCAAAATTTTAATTTATTTGTTATTTTTCAAAACAATTCACAAATTTTCAAATATTTTTCCAAACTTTTTCTCTCTTTAGTCGACTAAACCATGGCTCATAGTCAACTACCCATATCATCCCAAACTCACGCATTTTTCTCCTTTCTTTCGACCTGTCTTAGTCGACTAGACACCTAGTCATAGTCGACTAAATGGTTTACATAGTCGACTCCACCATGCCTTAGTCGACTATGCCTCCTAATTTAACATAACCCTCACTTCGTCTTCTCCATTCTTTCGACTTCCTCTCTCACTCCTCCCTTCTCTCAGATTCTCAACCCCTCTATTCCACATTCATTCCCTCTCTATTTTTCATTAATTTCCTTTACCCATCTCTTTTTATCCATCTAATTCCCTTTATATACTTCACCTAAATCTCATTCTCCACCCAATCTCTTTCGCTTATATATACACCATTATATATCTATACATATATATATATATATACGTACTCTCTTATCTCACCATGGCACCCAAAACTCGTGGCTTGACCCGAAAACGTTCACGCACTCATGGTGACCAAAGCTCTACCGTTCCACGTGCTCGTCCCTCTCCACCAGTTGTTACCGAAGAAGATGAATCAGATGTACCCATGCCTCTTGAGGCTCTTCTTGAGGGTGAAGGTGCTCAAAATCGCTACATCACCATCTTTGACAATCGTCCTCTTACCTCGTGCCAAATCATCACTCAAAATATCTGCACCGAAATTGGGGCTAGAACTTTTATTTATTCAGAGCTATTGGTTGGGATTTCTTTATTTCCCTCGACATTCCTTTTTTTCCCCGAGTTGTCAAAGCCTTTTATGCTTCCTTGCAAAATTGCAAGGATTACTTTCTTCCACATCTTTAGGTTCATGTGGCGGATCGCGATGTGACTTTCCAAGACAGGGAAATCAATCGTATTTTATCGCTTCCTACTTACAAAAGTCCGCCATTTCTCAAAGAAGGTTTGGTACACTGCTAATGATTTTGATTGCATTGAGGCAGTTTGGACAATCTGTATTGACAAGAAGACCACGCAGACATCTTGTCTTCTCTCCTCGATGCTTCTACCCGAGGCAAGGTTATTCATAATGTTCCGACCTATTCTATTTTGCCCAAAATTGGAAGTCGTAGTAGTGTGTCGCGTATGGAGGCCTTTCCTGTTTACTGCATTATGATAGGAAAGAGAGTGGATTTAGCTACAATTTTTTGCTCTGTTATTCTTGCATGTCAGCGTAAGTCATTTAGTCCGCTTTTATTTCCTGCCCAAATTACGTATCTTCTTCAGCAGGACGGCTTCTCTTTTCCCAATGAGGTGTTCGAGCATCACCCCATTTTTCTCAACCCCACTCACGTCAAACAAATGCAAATCACATATGGTGCTGAAGGCAATTTAATTGCTGATAATATGCCTCATCCTCGTCCTCGTCCAACCGCAGGCACTTCAGTACCTCATCAATAGGCCCTCAGGCCCTCTATTAGACAGTGTTTATGTTCTACCTGATTTTGGCAACAGTGCTCATACTGATCTTCTTAATCAAATTCTTGGGGTTATTCAGAGCAATGCAGGCATACTTAAGCGATAGGACCAAGTGCTCAGCGCCTTGATGAAGCTGTCACAAAGAATACGAAAGTCGTTCAAAAAGTAAATGAGTGCCTACATAATTTTTATCAAGAAATCTCTATTCGTATTTCTGGTCTCACCTCCTCTATTGATGATCTTCGCCTTGATCTCGAGGCCCCTCATCCCCACGCCCCTCGACGCTGACAAAAAGGGGGAGAAATTATGCTATGGCTGTATCCGTTTTTATAATCCAATTTTAGTAATCCCTCTTTAGTAATTTCTATTTTTGTGTGGTTTGCTCGTATCACTATTGTTATTTTGTTTTTCATTAGTGTCACAGCTTGTACTCAACTCGAACCATCTATGAAACGCTATTTTATTATCTCAAATGTGCCTAAACAGTAGTTGTATCAAAATGCCCATTAATTTACAAATTTTATTCACTAAGGGGGAGAATTTGAACAAAGAATTTTATGCATATGTTGAGGGGGATCATCACTTGATGTCTCACCACTACCAAGCAAGCACAAAATATTTTGTCATCATCAAGGGGGAGATTGTTGGCCTTGAAATTCACTTTCGGCAAACAATATCAAATTTGATGATAACAAACCATTAAAGTGTGTTTGAAACTAATGAAAAATTAAGTTACGTGTTTCAGCAAAAAAACAGGAAAATGACTCGAAACTTTTCTTGGAAAGAAAGCTTACACAAAATCGAAAAGTGAAAAAGAAATTGAAGCACAAAAATGGAAAAAGACCAAATGATCAACGAAAAGGCAAAATTCGAAGACTTAAGACTAAGGGTAGATAGGTCAGGGTGCGACCATTGTAACAAGGTATTCTATGTGTTGATAAATCCTATAAGCTCAAGTGATAAAATAACCGAACTCAAAATGGACGAAAAATGAACTCAAAAAATCAGTTTTCTTTGGAGTCATAGTCAACTAGGACTTATCCCATAGTCGACTAAACCATGACGAAAGTCAAGGTCTCATTTCAAATTGAGCTATAGTCGACTAAACACTTCATGTAGTTGACTAAACATCCTTGCAGTCAACTAAACCCATTATTGTAGTCGACTAAAGCATGACGAAGATAAACTAGAAATTTAAATCATCCTACAGTCGACTAAACCCCTCTAAGTAGTCGACTAAAGCTATCCTTGTAGTCTACTAAGACCTTCTATGTAGTCGACTGAGGCAAGACGGTGATTTAAGATTCCTTTGGAGAAATTGTGTAGTCGACTGAGGCCTTCCATGTAGTCGACTAAGGCACTGTTTTCATAATTAAATGTAATCTTTACAAAAGATTTTTCCCATCACTTTGAGCCAACTTTTTCAACCTTTTCAAACGGCTCTTGTCTCCTCTTTAAAAATGAGATCCAATCTCAAAACCCTAATGCTTCTATATAAATAGAAAGAGATGTGGGTTTGTAAAAGAGTAGTTCTAGTGTGAGAAAATATAAAAATCTTCATCTCCTTCTCTACCACTCTTTGAAAAGTCATTGAAGGCAAGAAGCAAAAAAGCTTGATTTTCAACTCAAATCTTTGAAGCTTTAAACTCTAGTTTATCTTCTTATTCTCTCAAACTTATTCATTGAATTCATCCTTTGAGAATACATATCTAGAGTTGTTAAAATATCACCAAAAGCACTTGAGTTTATATTAATTTTATCTTCCATACAAACCTTAGGGTTTTTGTTCTTGAGTGATACAATTGAGTACATACCATTTTTGTGATATTGGGCAAGTGAAGCCCAACATTTTCAAAAGAGGATTGTTTTCTTGAATGAGAGACGAGCTTGTGAACTCGTATGTAAAGGTTTTCCATTCCACCTGTGAAGAAAGGGCCATATTGAAAGGATCGGGAAAAGTCTCAATAAGGGGTTCTTGAGCCGAGGAGTAGGAGTTACTGAACCTCAAAAAAATCGTGGTATCAATATTTCTATCTCTATCTCTTTATTTCAATTTCTTGCATGCTATTATAATCTTATGATAATTTGCTAGATCAAATTAACTTAAATTTGTCATTGAAATATTTAATTGTTTCTTGAAGTAATTGTCATTTTAATATAGCTTGTTTGAATTTACGAAAAGATTTAAATGATATTTTTGAACACCCTATTCCCCCCCCCCCCCCCTGTAGGGTCAATTAGTGACTAACACCTTTCACAAGTCGTTTCTATACTATAATTTGACTCGTGCGCTTGCAATAGGTAAAACCTAGGCCGTCCCAAGGGATCATTTTTAATCACTATTTTTTACACCCCTGGGTAGACATCATGTTGGTCCATGATGCATTCACATCAGCGACAATTATTTTATTACCCTGATACTCACTTTGGGAATGTTCAGGTCCTATTGCTAGGACTTTTCTTAGTGTTGATTGACTCAAATTAATAAACTTATCGAGTTTATGTCCTATTATAGCTATTTGGTCTCTAACATCATTATCTCTCTCTACAATAAAGAGCTTATCAGATTTCCTTTCAAGTCCATCTCTAGCACGCATTTCCGACCCGTGTTGGAGCGAGTTATTGCTCACATTATCAAATAGCTTTAAGACTTCATCTGTTAGCTTCACTGTGAACTGACCTACCACTGCTGTATCTATCAAATTTTTATGAGTGGCACCCAATCCAAGATAAAAGTTACGCACTATATCTTGATCAACAAATTTGTGGTGGGTGGATTTTCACAAAATCTCATTGAATGTATCCCATGCATCATGGAATTTCTCACCAGGAAATTCTCTGAAATGGGTAATTGCGTGTTGCGCCTTATGGGTTCTACCAATTGGAAAATATTTTTCTAAAAATTCAGGTTGTAAGGTTTCCCAAGTGATTTTTACATCCCTATCCAAAGTGATATACCATCTTTTAGATTTTTTTTTCAAGGAAAAGGGAAAAAATCGCACATGCAATGCATAAGTGCTAAGACTCTCGATTTTTGCGGTCAAAGCCATCTCTATGAATTCGTCAACATGTTGATATGGGTCCTCATTTCTGAGTTCATAAAATTTGGACAACATGTTGATAACACTAGATTTAATCTCATAGTGCTTGACCCCTTCATCCTTTGGAAATTCAATATATGATTCATGAGTTATATGTGCCGAATACCCCTTCAAGGACGTAGCTAGGGCTAATCGCGTTGCTGCATAATCCAATCTCCTTCAAAGCTCTTCTAATCTAGCTCGATGATTCCTTTGAAAAGTTCTCTTGATTTCTGGATCAATAGGTAATAATTCTGCATTGGGATCGAAAAGTGATTGTCGATTGCTCATGTACAAGAGGTCTAACGACCTCTAAACTATTCTAACTATTAACAAAAATAAAGTTAAAACTATGCACAAAATCAAACTAAACTAAAACTCACAAGAGGTCCAACGACATAACTTCACTGCTCTACTAAATCCCTTTTTGCTTTTCAGAGTACCTGTTAATCACACAAAAATTCCAACTTTGAGAATACTACAATAACGCAATATTACTAAAATACTAAAGCTAAAAATAAATCCATGTCCCCGACAACGGTGCCAGAACTTGATGCGCGTCTAGGGGTGATAAAAATAATGGTTAAAAATGGCCCCTTATGACGATAAGGTTTTACCTTTTGTAAGTGTACGAATCGTATTGTAGTACAGATCGGCTTGAGAAAGGGAATATCGATCCCATAAAGACTTGGATTATTTATTCTATCAATCTAAAAATATTGAATTATGCTTGAAAAATATTTGATTTATTTTTGAGATCTATAACTAAATTAACTAAAACAGTATTTAAATTGTGATTGTGATCAAGGTAGAAAAAAACTAAGGTTTTCATGCTCCACCACTAATCGCATAATATAATTTATCCACTTGTTCAATTGCAAGAGAGCGATCCATCACCATGAATCAGATCATATCACAAATAGTCGAATATGTCCCAAAAAGGATATTATCCACCGGATTCACTACAACCCATCTCCGGACATAGTGTAATTAGTACATGCCATCTACTTTACTCTAATCTACTACTATATCATAAAACAAAACTAAAACATTTCTATCTACCTCGTCGAGGCATGGCCTGTGTAAACCTAGGGTTTCAAGTGTTTTAAGCATCATTATGTAAAAGATCACGTTATGTTTAACATAACATGATTGGTAGAAACAATATATTCATTTAATCTAAGACAAGAATTTGAATATATATAACATCTCGTGTCAAGAATAAGTACGATCAAAGATCTACATAATCATTACAGTGTGGTCACAGTTTCCACTCGTTACAATTGAAACAAATAAATAAAACTACATTACTTAATTAGAGTTTTGCCAGAAAACCCTATATACCGAATTAATTGCTCATGGTGGTGGGTGACTCCATCGTTGATGTAGAAATGGCCTCCATTATCTTTTTCTCTGGATCTCTAGGTCTTGAATGGTTGCCACCTTTGAATAATATGAATCTCCAGAGAAAGTGCTATAGAAATTATGTAAATATGATGCTCCCATATCTGTAGAAGACCTTAGTATTTATATACAAGGTTGAAAAGTGTCCTACTTATATTCAGTTTGTCCCACTTGAGTAGGATTCCGCTTTGATGTGTTTTTCCTTAAATTTGAGCCAAACCCTTCAATCTGATATATAATATGTCATATACACGTGTTTAGAGGTGTTGTAGTTGAACACAAGTGAATAGAGTCCAAATCATATTGAAACTCTAATTAACCAACTTTCCTACACTTGGCCCCCTAAGCTTAAGCGTAGTTCCTTCTGGGCAAAAAATGTCAAGCGTAGTTTTAGCACTTTCTAGCCAGGCTTAGCTACTGTAAGCGTAGCAAAATACTTGGAAATCACTTTTTTTATAATTGTTCCATTAGAACCCCCTCGACTTCTTTGGTATGTTTCCCAAAGTTACGGCTCCGAAAAATGTCATTTTTACCCTCCATGAGATACCTTTTTCCTTGAAAACTCCTCTTTTGCTCTCTTTGATGATAGACACAGGCACTTCTTTGGTTAATTCACCAAAGTTAGCTCATTTCTTTATTAAGCTCCTGAAACACGCTTTAACACATAAATTGCATAAAAATACCAAATAATGTAATGATAAAACGTAACAATTGTGAGTTAGGTGCCTAAAATAGACAACAGTTGGCACTCATCACTCTATAAAATTCTTTGTTCTTTATTCTTTTTTTTGTTTTTCTATTCTTATCTCTTTTTTTATTTTATATATATTTTTTCATAAGAACAGTAGGGTAGTTTTTTTTTTTTTTTTTCTTTTTTAGTGAAAACAATAGAGTATTATTTATTCTTTTCTTTTCTTTTTCTTTTATGTTTTATTTTTTCATAAGAACAATAGTATAGTCCTTTTTAAAAAAATGAAAACAGTAGACTATGCTTTGTTCTTTGTTCTTTTTATTTTATTTTATTTTGATTTTGATTTTATGTTGATTAAATCATTGCATTAATTTATATATACATATCTTTTTAGATGCCAAAATATGACTAAAGATCCCACTTAGAGCTATTGTTTCCTATAATATTCGAAGGATAGAAATGTTGTTACGTGTAATTTTGTTTAATCAAAAGTAAAGGGGGATTTATAGAGCTACACAACACCTTGTTGGAGGATCTAGGAACGTACGGGCATGTAAAAAATGGCCAGAACATGTGAAAGATGAAATAAGATAATATACAACCAAGAAAAAAGAAGACAATGAATGAACAAATTTGTTTCCCGACTTTGATGACATTGATGAGAAAGAAGAGGATGAGGATGATGTTCAAATGGTTGATGTTAAAGGTAAAAAAGTTGCAACTGCAAATAATAATCTTAAATTGATTTGTATTCCACCCCTCCTCCGGAAGTGGCTGTGCAAAATAGAAAGAGTAAGCAAACAAGAATTGACACTCCTTGCAAAAAGGAACTTAGAGAACAAGAATGCATACGGTTTGCAGGATGGATGTATGATGCATGAACACGGTTTAATGCTCTTAATTATGATAGCTTCGCACCTACTATTGAAGCTTTTTGTTAGTGTGGTCCAGGAACAAACCCTCATTCTATTTTTTTGAATGGTAAGATAAATTGAATTAAAAAAGAAAAAGCAAAATCCTTACATGGATCTGAGGGGCATACCCCTGATAATATATGAAAGCCATACAACCACTAAATAAAGAAACAAGAAATACATCCAACGTGTCTAAGTATATTCATAAGAAAACAAATTATGTTCCTAGCATGAGTGGAAACACAAGACCAAGCCTTTCTAAGCACCAAGCTCCCATTCGAATCAAAATCATTCACAAGCCAACACCAGCACCTATATAAACCAGTAGAGGATCCAGCAACCCAAATAGGCAAGAGCATCATAGACTAATGCTTAGTAGAATAAGCCATCTCAGAAATAGTAGCACCCATGATGACACCCTGCCAAGAACAAAAACAATACTTGTAACTCATAATAGAGGTTGTGTGGATCCTGTAAACTGAAGGCATGAAGCAAGACCATCTAAAGAGGGACCAAAAGCATCTGAAGCCAAAGAACAATCTACACCATAACTATCTCAAAGTAAAAGGAGAAGCCATAGACAATAACAACTGCCGGAAGAAATTATGAAGCAAATGAATGATCATTATCTCAGCAAAGAAACAAGTAAATCCCATCTCTGAAGTAGTTCCTATTACATGGAGAATTACTGAAATTTGTCAAGGGAAATAGAGTATGTCTGACAGTAGAAACCACCTTGTGAAGAAGTTGTTCCATAGTGCTAAATTCTTCATTGTATAACCTGTTATTCCTCTCAATCCAAACGCAATAAAGAATAACACAAAAAGCTAACTTGTTGAGCAAAATAGTGAGAGATTTTCCTTTCAAATGAGCGCACTTCCATTGAACTATATCCTCCAAAGACCTAGATGGCCACTCAAGAAGACCCTTCTCAATATGCTAGGACCAAAGTCTAGAAGTGAAGCTACATTGGAAGTATAAATGATCTCTATATTCTTGCCTAAAAGCACAAAAGACACAATAAGCTTGTTGGTTCACTCCAATAAATATGAGGAAATGCAAAGAAGGAAGTCTATCAAGCAGCACTATCCATGTAATATGAGGAAGTGCTTAGAAATACATTGAGTGAACCAGATAGCTTCCTTCCAAGGTATTTTAGGAAAAGAAACCCTCAACAATTCCCAAGCAAAGCTTATAGTAAAAGAACCATTGGTTGGGAGCCACACAAGCTTATCACACTTGGTCTGATCAGGAAAAAAAGTAGGAGGAAAATTAGCTTTAAAATCCAACAAAATATGAGAATTAAGAATTGGGAAGTGCCAACCTGAAGCATTGATAAGCTTGCTGACAGTGGCATTATTGTCAGTGCCTGAATTACTAATAGCTGGAGAAGGAAAGAAATAAGTGAGGGCCCTTGAGGATGCCAATTATCATACCATAGAGAAGTGAACCTTCCATTACCAACTAAAGATTTGAATGAAAGCCTAACAAGAGGCCTAAGGTTGAGAAGTTTCTTCTATGTCCATGAGTACTTCTAAAGAATCTCAATCTCCCAAAAGTTTTTATTTCTGATTAAATAGTGATGGACCCAAGTAAACCATATAGAAGAACTAGAATTCAGAAGCTTCCACATGTGTTTAACCATGGCAATACAATTCCATTCTTCCAAATCCTTAACACTGAGGCCTCCCTCATCAAAACGGGCACAAACATTCCTCCAAGCAACTTTACACCCCTCTTTACTCATTTTACTCCCAGTCCAGAGAAACATCCTAAGAAAAGTAGTGAGATCATGAAGAACGGATTTACGAAGAATAAATATTGAGGCCTAATACACTTGAGTAGAGAAGAGAACAACTTTCACAAGTTGAAGCCTTCTTCCAAAAGATAAAAACTTGTTTGACCAACTGGATATTCTTTTAGAAATCTTATCTAGCAATAACTCACAAACAGTTTGGCCAATTTTAGTAGTTATAAGAGGAACACTAAGATACTTCACTAGGAGGGTGCCCAATTAAAACTGAAATCTATTCTGGATTTGATTAAGCACAGTACAAAACACTCCAGCATGAAAGATGGTACTTTTAGAAGCATTAGGAAGCAGCCCAGAAATTTGACCAAAGGCATCAAGAACCTGAGCTAAACATTCAGTAGAAACTAAATCCCCAGCTGAAAACAATAAGAGATCATCAACAAAAAAGAGGTTTGTAAGGTTGAGAGATTGACATTTCCAATTATAAGAAAACCCAGCACAATCATCAACAGCTCTAGCTAGCGTAGCACTAAGCACTTCCATAGGTAACATAAATAAGTAGGGAGAAAGAGGGTCACCCTGTCTAATTCCCCTTGAACTGTTGAAGTAGCCCCTAAAAGAGCCATTTATGTTAATTGAAAACTTTGGAGAAGAAACACAAGTCATGATCAGCTTGCTTAAGTGGGGAGGAAAATTATAAGCCTTTAACATAGCTTTAAGAAACTGCCAAGACACAGCGTCAAAAGTGATAGGTGTCAAATATTAGATTTTTGACCCCTTAACTCACTATTCTTACGTTCTTTCATTCTACTATTTGTTATTTTTATGTTGTTTGCGTGTTAAAGCATGTTTCAGGAGTTTATTAAAGAAATGGAGCTAACTTCGGTGAATTAGCTGAAGAGTGTGTTCTATCTATTCAAAGAGTTGTGTCAAAGAGGCAGTCCGAGATAAAAAAAAATTGTTCCCGGAAGGCTAAAATGGCATTTCCAGAAGCCGTCAGCTTCAGCAAAAAGTAGTGTAGGTTTAAGGCAATCATTTTGGTGCATTCACATAGAAAATTAGTTTTCCATAAAATACCTACGCTTGTGACTACGCTTTCAGTTTCAAAAAGTGGCTGGAAAATACATTTTTACGCTTGGACCTACGCTTGAAGCATAGGCCAGGTACGCTTGAAGCGTATCTGCGACAAGTTTTGTGCTTTTTCGATGGTTTTTATCTGTTCTACCCCCGGTTCGATTTGAAGACATGTCTATGACTCCAGACCTCTATATACATGTATATACACCTATATATATCAGAACTTAGGGCTCGCAAGAGGTGAAGAGTAAAAATACTCAAAAGGACCTCTCTATACCATTGCCTATATATACACGATCATATAGAGTTCATTAGAGATGGTTCAGTCATGAGTTTCGGTGGTTGGTTCGTTCATTCAAAGGTTGGCTAGTTCATGCATAGAGTTTTCTTACGTTTAGGCTTACTATTGTTGAAAGTCGTATTCAAACCTAGAGATCCGCAGAAGAAGACCATGGAGATCTATAAATGCCCAAATTTGCACAACACACAAGAATCCTTTTATTCATCTTTTTATTTTCCTTATATACATTTTCTTAATGGGCTTGAGGCCCATTGAGACAATAATGCCTTGATTACATCATCATTTTCATTTTCTAAAGAAATATACAAATACAATGGGCCTAATCACTGGGCTTGCAGAAATCTAATTGGGCATGTAGCCTAATGGCCTTAAGCTTGGAAGGCTCTGGTGGGCTTAGACAATTTCCACACTTAAATGGGCCCACTTCTTTTTAATGGGCTGTCGGGCGATCAGGCCCATTAGAGAGAAGGAAGGGTGGAAAAAATGAATGCATCGCCCCTGTCGGGGTGACGTGGCTCATCTAATTAATGCGGTGGCTGTATAATCATTGTACTATTCAAAACCTGTGGTTCGGATGGCCTCGATTGGCGAGAAGGGAGGCCGAGGAGGCATGCGTGAAGCGAGGTGACGTTTTGCTTCCCGAGCGCATGTCTTTTCAGGCGCCTCTAGGACTCCTATAAATATAGGCTTTACATGTTGAAGATTCATTCCATTTCACAACTTGCAAATTTCAGAAAACTCTCTGCACCTGAGATCTTTACTTGTCATTGCCAGAGTCTACCTCCTCTCTTCGGAAAGCGTCCGAAACCTTTTCGGGATTCATCTTAGAGTAAGTTCTCTATTTTCACCTTCGTGTCTTTCTTTTCAAAATTTATGATAGTGATGATACCCGGTCTGGTAGCGACCGCTTGCCCTCTTCTGTGGATCCGGACGCCTCCCTTAGTTCGCCCTCAGTAGAGGTGGTTAGGACAATAATGTCTAGTCCACCGGAAGTCAACCAAAATGTCGCAGTAGCTGGGGACCCGGCTGCAGGGGATTCGGGAGACCAATTTTATGTTGATCCCCTCCCTCCTACACATAGGGTAAAGACAGTACTGAAAAGGTTAAGGGTCAAGTGTGGGATACCCGATGGGGTAATTATTAAAAACTACCCTAAAAAGTACGATTTCAGGAAGGGTGAGGGGGTTTTGGACCACCAGATTCTGTTGTCGGCCTTTCACCTTCAGGTCCTTAGATTCCCGATCCAGCCCTTTTTCCTTTATACCATAGCTACCCTAGGTCTGGCCCTGCTTCAGGTGGGGCCTAACTTCTTCAGGGTCTTGGCTATGATGCTGATAATCAATCGGGATCTGGGCCTAGATCTTGGACTGGCGGAACTTCTATTCTGTTACAAAGTACAGGCTCAGAAGGACTACAGAGGCCGGTATAATCTTTTTCCTCTGAGTGGGAGGAAGATTTGTGATGGCACTAAAAAGTCCAACAAAGGGTGGAAGGAAACAATGGTCTTGGTAAGCGGGAATTTGAGACTTCCTAGCTCATCGAAATTCAAAGTCCCTAGCCAGTTTGACCGACCCCTATTCCCTTCCTTCAAGCCATTCCATAGGGGGTCATGCTACTGCAATTAGTGCAATGATAAGTTAGGCCTCCATATGCTTGAGTTTTTGGGAGCACCTGATGAATTTAAGACTTCAAATTATATCAGAACCCGTTTTGAACTGCTTAAATCAAAAAATTTGGGACAGCCCTTGAGGATGTGTAATAGTTTCCTGACGGGTTCTAATTTACAGGCCCTGTCAACATAAATGCTGAGAATCCCGCAGGCAGTGTTAAAGAAGAAGTCCAAGTGGACAATAGGCCCTCAAGTGATAACTCCAGCACCTGGTCAGGATCAAAGCGGGCAGAGGTCACAAAGTGTTCCAACTCCACCATCTGGGCCCATTCTTCTGACACCGGTGGAGAATACCCCGGTAATTCCACCTCCACTGATGGGAAATGTTCAAATCAATCAGACTCCTCCTTCAAGATCAGAGGAGGTTGCTCGACCTTCAGGGGACGTTCCCACTCCTGAATTTCAGCTGGTTGAAGGGGAATCCAGCTTGACGGGGACACGACATCCCCGATCAGAGGAGAATCTACCCGACTGGTCTGTCAGGCCCCGTACGACTACACTGTCGTCTCCCATCGTACTAGATGACAGTAGGGTTGCGACTGAAGTGGAGTGACCCGTTCCATGGGCGCCAAAGATTACACTCCCAGGCGGTGACTTTCTGGTTGTAGGGCATGCAACCATTGACAATGATGTAGCCCTTCGGGCAATGGGCTCACAGATCTGGACACCCGTTGACCGGAAGAGACTGAGGACGATCGATCGGGAGGAATTGGCCTTGACAGGTCCAGAGGTAGCGATGAAGGTACTGCTTCAACCTACTGCTTCCTCAGTCATACTTTAATCATTTATTTATTTCTTTATCAAGCTAACACTTGTCTTTTTAGCCGATGCTTTACTTGACCTAGGCCTACAATGCAAAGATGGAGGAGGACAGCAAGTTGCTTCGGAAATCTAATGAGCTCCTGAGGCTGAAGAAGGATTCTCGGATGAAGGTTGCCAACCAGCAGTCCATATCCAATGAAAAGTTGGATGTTTAGACTCAGAGGGCTATCTCTGCAGAACAGCAGCTTTAGGCTGCTCAAGATAAGATTAAAGAGATGGAGGCAGTCCGGCGGGCCATTTTTGATGAGACGGAGGCCTTAAAAGCTGAGAATGAGAGCCTGAAGGTTAACAATGAAAGCCTGATGACCTCCAATTCGAAGCTCCAAGAGGAGAGGGCAGAGATCGAGAATCTCCTTGCCATGGAGAGGTCAGTGGTGGAGATGTGCCACCGGGGTGGAAACGAAATGTACAAGCATTTCTGCGACACATCTCAGTACCGAATCGGGTTCTATTGGAGGTCATGCTTCAATGACATGTAGAAACCCATTTAGGAAAGAAGTTTCACCTCGGTGGAGGAACTGGACGAGAGTTTGGGCATCGCTTCTCCGTACGACGATTCGGTCGGTGGTTCAGATGACGTTCGTTTCTGCGAGTTCCTGACCAAGCCTCTTCCAGGAATAAGCATTACCGCCCCCTCTGATCCTCCAGTTCCTGATGGGACCATCGTTCCAGTTAATCCAAATGAGTCGGGCACCGGTGTTGGCCCTTAGGATTTTTTGTGTTTATAAAACATATTGTAAGCCTTGGCCACTAGGGCCCATTTTGAATGAAGGATCACAGTTTTTGTCCACTTAGTTTATTTTTACAAATTTTGTGATATTTTCAGGATCAGTGTTGTGTATTCGGGCACTTCAGGCCATACGATAGATAACGCAACACTTGGATTCTTTTTGCAAAATTTTGTGATATCTTCAGAACCTGTGTTGTGTCTTCGGGCACTTCAGGTTGTACGATAGACAATACAACACTTAGTTTGTTTTTGGAACTTTGATCTCTTCAAGATCTGTGTTGTGTCATCGGGCACTTCGGGCCATGCGATAGACAATGCAACACTTGGTTTGTTTTTGGAACTTTGATCTCTTCAGGATCTGTGTTGTGTCTTCGGGCACTTCAGGCCATGCGATAGACAATGCAACACTTGGTTTGTTTTTGGAACTTTGATCTCTTCAGGATCTGTGTTGTGTCTTCGGGCACTTCAGGCCATGCAATAGACAATGCAACACTTGGTTTGTTTTTGCGTTTCAATAGATATTTATGAGTTATTTTGCAATAATAATGATTTTTACTAATCAGGTACTATAGCCTTTTTACAAAAATATCAAAGTAAAAACAAAACTTGGCCCATTAAGGGTAGTATCTCTTCAGACGAGAGGCGTTCTGGGAGTTTGGTTCCATTCCGCCATTAATATTCCTACGGACGCGGTATGCCCCATGACCGATGACCTCGGTAATGGTATACGGGCCCTCCCAAGGCTCCCTGAGCTTGCCTACGACCCGATTTTTTGCCTAAGGACCATGTCTCCGACCTGGAACTCTCTTCTTTTGACTCTTTGATTGAAATGGTTCCGGACTTGCTGTTGGTAGGCGGCCAGCATGATCCCGGCAGCCTCTCTTCTTTCATCCAGAAGATCCAGATTCTGAGCCAGGTGCTGGTTATTTGGTCCTTCAACCCAGGCCTCACTCTAGAGGGTTAGAACCCTGATCTCTGTAGGAATCACAGCTTCAGCGCCGTACGCCATGGCAAAGGCGGTTTCTCCAGTGGGTTGTCTGGGAGTCGTTCTGTATGACTAGAGAACTTCAGGCAGTTTCTCTAGCCAGGCCCTTTGGTTTTTTCAAGTTTTTCGGCCAGGGTGTTGAATATAGTTTGATTTTTCCTTTCCGCCTGCCCGTTCCCTTATGGGTAGCCAACAGAAGACGTGTTCTGGTTGATACCATGCTCGACAAAGAATGCTCTAACCCCCTTGTTGTCCAGATTTGTTCCGTTATCCATCATGATCGTCCTCGGTAGCCCGAATCTGCATATTATGTGGGTCCATATGAATTTGATGACGTGGCTACCTTTGATGGTGGGATAGGCTTCCGCTTCCACCCATTTGGTGAAATAGTTGGTGGCCAGAAGTACATACGCATTTGACCGGATTGCTTTCGGGAGGGGTCCCACTATATTCATTCCTCATTGGGCGAATGGGTGTGGTATTATAGTGGGATGTAAGAACTCAGGTGGCCGATGGATAGCATCCCCGTGCATTTGACATGGCTTTCACCTTCAGACGTATTCCTCGGCATCCTGTGACAGGTATGGCCAGAAGTACCCTTGATATAGTATCTTATGGGCAAGGGATCTGCCGCCGGAGTGGTTTCCACAAGCCCCACTGTGAATTTCCTGCATCACTGCTCTAGATTCTGACGGTGTAATACATCTTAGGTAAGGACCTGAAAAAGACTTTCGGTAGAGTTGTCCGTTTATGATTGAGTATCGGGCTGAATTCCTCCTGATTTTGTAAGCTTCAGCTTTGTTTTCGAGAAGAGTTCCATTTCGCAGGTAATCCATCAGGGGATCCATCCAGCTGGGCTCCCATGGGATAAGCATTACTCGTTTGGGCTCCTAAATACTGGGCCTCTAAATAAAATCCACCAGTGCAACCCGAGTCAGGTCTTCTCCGGCTGAGGATGTCTGATTGGCCAGGTGGTCAGCTTCAGAGTTTTCGCTCCTGGGGATTTGGGCGAAGGTTATTCTTTGAAAACTTTCTGTTTCTTTCAAAACGAGTGCCCGATACGACTCCATTTTCGGATCTTTTGTTTCATACTCCCCGTTGATCTAACGGACAACAAGTTGAGAATCGATGTGTACTGCTAAGGACTGAATCTGGAGGTTTCAGGCTATCCTCAATCAGGATACGACGGCCTCATACTCAGCCTCATTGTTCATGGCTAAGAACTATAGTTGCACTAACATATGAAGGTGTGTCCCATCAGGAGTCAAGATTTCCAAACCAATTCCTGATCCGGAAAAGCTGGTTGATCCATCCACAAAAATCTTCCACGTGTCCGGTTCACTTTTCTGGTCTGGCTCTTCAGTTTCACTTTCAAGCAAAAAGTCCGCTACTGTCTGTCCTTTGATGGAAACCCGGGGTATGTATGTCAAATCGTATATGCCCAATTCGATGGCCCATTTTGAGATTCGCCCTAAGAGGTCAGGCTTTGACATAATAACCCGTAGGGGTGTAGCCGTTGGGACGACGATCTGGTGGGCTTCGAAGTAATGCCTCAGCCTTCTCTTGGCATTCACCAGTGACAGAACCAATCTTTCTTGCCTGCTGTATTTGGTTTCTGCCTCAGCCAATGATTTGCTGATGTAGAATTCTGGCATTTGAAGATTTTCGTCCTCTCTGATGAGGGCGCCGCTGGTTGACGTAGAGGATACTGCTAAATATAGGTATAAGATTTCATTGGGAGTTGGTGTGGATAGGATTGGGGGCATGGTCAAGTACTCTTTTAACCTTGCCAGGGCCTCCGATTGCTCAGGACCCCAGATCTCTCCTTTCTTTGCCTTTATTGCCTGAAAGAATGGTCGGCATCGATCAGTGAGTCATGAAACGAATCTGCTAAGTGCAACCACTCTTCCCGTCAAGACTTGAACGTCTTTATGTGTTCGGGGCTCCTTCATTTCTATCAGGGCCTTGACTTGTGTCGGGCTGGCCTGGATCCCGGTCCGGTCCACAATGTGCCCTAGAAACTGCCCAGATGATACACCAAAAGAGCATTTCGCCGGATTAAGCTTCATGCCATGTGACCTGAGGGTGGCAAACACTTGGCTCAAGTGGGTGAGATGGTCCTCCTTCTTTCTGCTCTTTACCACAGTGTCATCGATGTAGGCCTCGATTACTGTACCCATCATACCTTTAAAGATCCTATTGACCAACCTCTGGAAAGTGGCACCTGCGTTTTTCAATCCGAAAAGCAGAACTTTAAAGTAGTATGTACTTGTTTCGGTAATGAAGGATGTCTTTTCCTCATCCATCGGGTTCATTTTTATTTGCTTGTAACCTGAATAAGCATCCAAAAAGGTTAGACGATCATAGCCAGCGGTAGCATCAACCATCTGGTTGATCTTTGGCAGTGGAAAGCTGTCCTTCGGGCATGCCTTGTTCAGGTCAGTGAAGTCAACGCAAACCCTCCATTTGTCATTCTTCTTCTGCACGACCACTACGTTGGAAACCCATTCGGGATATATGACATCCCTGATGAAACCAGCCTGGAGCAATCTGGATACCTCATCTGCTATAATTTGGTTATGATTTGCCCCCATGCGCCTTTGCTTTTTCCTGATAGGTCTGACATTCGGGTCAACATGCAACGAGTGCTGCGAAACATCGGGATCGATCCCTGGCATATCCGTATGCTCCCATGCGAAGATATCAAAGTTGTCCTGCAGCAATTGTGTTAGTTTCTTAAATTCAGGACCGGTGAGGTTTGTACCTGCAAAAGTAACTTTTTCCGGACAGTTGGGCACAACATAGACTGGCTGTAATGGTTCAACCATAATTGGGGTACCCGGGTCCCCCTCCCTTAATTGTTATTTGAAGCCTAAGCTTTGTTCCTTTGAGCTGGGCGCCACTGGGCTTTCACTTTCCGGATCTCCTTCAGGGTGACCGCATAGCATTCCTTGGTGGCCACCTGGTCACCTTTCACATCAATGGTACATGTACCGTTGGGGCTTAAACATCTCATGACCTGGTAAAGAGTCGAAGGTACACCTTGCATTCGGTAAATCCAACCCCTTCCCATGAGTAGATTATACGAAGGTTTGGCATCCACCACAACGAATGTCTCGTTTAGGGTCCTTTGAGCAGCAGATACTGGTAACTGAACTTTCCCGATCGGCTCGATTTGCCTCCCGTCAAAACCTGCGATGGGGCACCGGGATGCCACAACTTTAGATGGATTGATTTCGAGCTTTTCAAAAGCCCACTTGGTGATGATGTTTGCACTGCTTCCCGGATCGATCATGACTCTTTTCACAAGACAGTTGGCCACCATTAGGGTCACAACCAGAGGATCTTCATGCGGGGTTTGGACACCCTAAGGTCCGACACTGAGAAAGTGATATGCGTTTCCCCTGCTTTGTGGTGGGCCTCACTGATCTCGTTGACTCTTCTCATCTTGTGAGCTCTCCACAGATGGTTCCGGCGTGATCCTTCGGTCACTTCGGATGGGGGGCCACCATGAATCATATTAATGACCCTGACCGGCTGTGCGTCCGAGGGGTTCCAAGGGGCGCTGAGGGCGCGTTGATTGGTCCTTGGTCTGTCTCGTTGGACGTAATCTCAGAGTTCCCCACGAAGCAGTAACGTCTCTACCTGTTGCCTTAGATTGCGGCATTCATTCGTGATGTGCCCGAAATCACCGTGGAAAGCACAGTGTTTTGACCTGCCCCTCTGGTCAAGTGGTTGTCTAATGGTCCGGGGTTGTTGGAAAATTCCTTTGGCTTTGTTCTCCTGGTAAATTTTTGCAAGGCTAACCTTCAGGGGTGTCAACCTTTCTTTGAATCTGGGGCGTTTGAACGGTTTTGGGACTGATGATCCCGGTGGGGCAGACGATCCCGGTGGAGTTGATCGATTTTGATCGGTCAATCGATCCTTGGACTGAATCTCAAGACTGACAAAGGCTGACCTCCTTTGCCTGATAGTTTCCTCTTCTTCAATTCTCAAGTACCCCTGGGCCTGGAGTTTAGCTCCCCAATGCCCAATGGAGGGCGCTTTACCAAATACTGATGGAACTTAGTTCCTGGAATGAGGGTCATCCTCAATGCCTCAACTGCAGAGTGTTGGTCACAGTTATCCACAGAAGAGGATTCGATGTTGAATCGGGATAGAAAACTTTTCAATGACTCTCCTTTCTCTTGGATCATAGTGAAGAGGCAAGATATGGTCTTCTTCTGTCTCTTGTTTCCATAATACTGGGCGAGGAAGAGCCTGGTCAACTGCTGCCAGCTGCCAATGGATCGGGGTGGATGCTTCATAAACCACAATAGAGCGGCATTAGCAAGGCTTGTGGAGAACACTTTGCAAAGCAGGGACTCGTTCTCAGCGTACATGGTCATCTTCTGATGGATCTGGTATATGTGTTCTTCGGGGTCCCTTGTGCCATCGTAAGGGGTGAATTGGGGCATCACAAACTTCTTTAGGAAGGGCTCTTGGGTTATTTCGTGAACGAAGGGTGACTGTATCAATTCAGTGGATGCCTGGATGGCCATGTCATCGGTAGATCGGGAACTCAAGTCCCCAAAAACTTTTCTTTGGAATTCATCCATCATTGCTTGAAGTTTCTGGGGGGTTATGGACTCGTCGGCTACTAGAGTCTTTCTTGAGCGCTGAGAAGACTCGGCATGCTCCTCAGGTCTGTCGCTGCCCTGCTGGTTCAGAGAATGGTCGACCGCCACCATCGGAGGGTCATCTGTAACTACCGGTGGGACAGCAGGTTGTGGAACCAACCTCACCATGAGCTCCGCATTCTGCCTTTCCAGGGCCATGCTGCGTTCCTCAGCAGCTACCAAACGTTGTAGAATATGCTCCATTGAACCCTCTGCACGATTATCTGCAGTGGGTTGAACATCTTCCTGTGAACGAATGATTGGCATCTCTGTCCGGGGGGGTAGTGAGTGGAAGTTTTTGAAAGTGGTAGTTGATTTTTTGTTTGACAAACAGACTCAGCTTTTTGAGATGGGAAGAATGAGGCGATTTTTCAGATCCCGAAGGGTAGATTTGAAAAATCAAGAACTCTTCCTCTTTCTTTCCCACAGACGGCGCCAAGGTGTAAATGCCCAAATTTGCACAACACACAAGAATCCTTTTATTCATCTTTTGATTTTCCTTATATACATTTTCTTAATGGGCTTGAGGCCCATTGAGACAATAATGCCTTGATTACATCATCATTTTCATTTTCTAAAGAAATATACAAATACAATGGGCCTAATCACTAGGCTTGCAAAAATCTAATTGGGCATGTAGCCTAATGGCCTTAAGCTTAGAAGGCTCTGGTGGGCTTAGACAATTTCCACACTTACAAGATCATTTCTGCATCACCGATGCAATCACCTTCCACCATGGCCAACTAACTTGGTATCTAGGGTTTTCTAGCAAAACCCTAGCCAAGTAATGTAGTTATTTCATTACTTTCAATTGTAAGGAGGGGAAATTGTTGACCATACTGTGATGATTGTAGTAGTTAAGAGCCTGTACTAATTTGCAATATAAAATTATATGTTTGTTCTAAATTCTTCTCTTAGATGGAATGAATGTATTATTTTACACAACTACGATTATTCACTATGGGCTGCAACTCGGATGCTTAATTATGATTTTCTACACAATGGTGGTAATGAAACTTAAAACCCTAGGTTGACACAAGTCATGCCTTGGTGATTTAATATAGACATGCTGTTGTTCATTTTCATGTATTAGGAGTAGATTAGAGTAATATAATTGGCATGCACTAGTTAGTTCAGTCATGAGATGGGTTGTCGGAATCCGGTTGATGGTACTCCTTTTTGGGGTCGTATTTAGTTATTTACGGTACGACCTGATTCACAGTTATGGATCTCCTTCTTACATTTGATATAGTGAGGAACTATATTATGTGGTTAGTGGTGGAGCGATAAAAACCCTAGTTTTCTATCTCATCTGAATCATAACCAATTTAATTTGCTTTCTAGATAATTTTAGTTAAAATAGATAATTTTGTTTTTGACCGCCCAAACAAACCATTTTTAAAAAATATAATTCAGTGTTTTTGAATTACTAAAGTGAATAATCTTAGTCTCTTTGGGATCGATATCCCTTACCCGAGTCATTGCTATTTTACAATCGATAGGTGCGCTTGCGTAGGTTAAAACCTAGCGCTTTCATAATAGGCTGTTTTTAACAACTATTTTTAGCACCCCTAACAGTATCAATTTTTTTGCGCCATTGCCGGGGACTGAGCATTTTTCAAATAGCTTTAAAAATTTATTTGGATTGTGTTATTCTAGTTGTAGCTAAAGTTAGATTTTTGTGTGATTAACAGGTACTCTAAAGAACATAGAAGAGCTTCTGAAGTTGCGTCTGGAACTTTTTTGAGTTTTAGTGTTGCCTTGATTTTTGTATATTCATTCTAACTTTATTTTCTGTTGATAGTTAAAGTAGCTTAGAAGTAGTTAATATTAGGTAGATTTTATTTCAAAAAAAAAAAATAGTCGTTTGAGTAGCGTATGATCGATAGATAGACCCATTCTAAATAGCACTATGTTGGTCGAGTATGATCCTGAGATCGAAAAGACTCTCTGTCATTTACGTCAAGCTATTGAAGAGCGACAACGTCAATCAGAAGAATAAGCAATGGCTAACCAAAGAGCCAACCTGCCAAGGGCACCAGAGACATCATTGAAAGGATATTACGCGCCCGATGCGTACTATTCTTATGTTGATTTTCCGGAGGAAGAAGGACCGAAGCATTTCGAGAGCAAGACAAGCGTGATTAATATGCTTCCAAAATTTTCAGGTATTAGAATAGAGGACCCATATTAGCACATCAATGATTTCCTAGAGGTAGCCATTATTGTTAGGTATGGCAATCTATCCAAAAAAGACTTGCGAGTGAGATTATTCCCTCAGTCATTGAAAGAGAGAGCTAAAATATGGTACATCAAATTAGTAAAAGAAATTAAAATTGATTGGGAAGCCATTAAGAAAGAATTCATTGAAAAACATTATCCCATAGGAAAGACCTCTGAAGCAACAGATGCAATCAAAAGCTTTCGGCAGTTACGTGGTGAACATTTTCATGATACTTCGGAGAGATATAATAAAATTTTGTATAAGTGTCCCCACCATAGGTTTTCTGAATAGGATATTTCTAAAATTTCTACATGAGACTTGGAGAGGCGCATAAGACTTTGATAGATACGACAACACAAGGTCAGTTTATCTTGAAGCTAGCTAAAGAACTTTTGGAGATATTTGATAATATCAGTGTAAACACAATTCAATATCAATATGAGTTGAGGTCTAGAGGTGGACAACATGATAGGAGATCTGATAAATCTTATGTTCTAGAACATGATGATGTGATAGATACCATGGTATTTTTTGGAGAGAAATTAGACAGAATTGAAAAGTTTATGCAGCGAAGTCATTCCCCTCTGAGAGAGACGTTTGAAGTAGAAGTTGAGTACTCTCAAAATGAGTGTCATGGGATAATGTCTGCTGATGCCAATCTATCGTCGAATTATTCCAATAATGCTCCTTTAACCAATTCATAGATCTAAAATGCCAGAAATCATCCACTCTTGTCCTATAAATCTACAAATGTGGAGAATTCACCATCAAGGTCCCAACAGGGACAATCATCCAATCAATAGCCAAGGTTCACAGACAGATACCAATCATATAACCCATAACCAAGGTTCACTAAGGCCATGTTTGTTTACCGATTATGGTCTTATATTTCCGGTTTTGTCATGATTTTTTAAGACCAGACCATGTTTGTTTTGCTTTGGTCTCAAAAAATTTAACCAGACCAAGTTGGACCAAATTGAACCAAAATGACCTTTTTTGGGACCACAATTTTTGGTAGTTCTATCTGGTCTGGCAATAAAATCTATCCAAAATCTAACCAAAATGTCTTCCAATAATTGAACCACATCTAACCAATATATAACCAAAACAAAAAAATAAAATAATAAAATAATGAACTAAATAATACATAAAAATTAATAAATAAATAAATAAATATAATAATAATAAATAAATAAATAATACATTAATAAAATATATTTAGAAATTAATAAAAATAAATAAATAAATAAAAATAAAATATATTTATGAATAAAATAATAATATAAATGATAAATTAAATAAAATATATTTAAAAATTAATATAAATAAATGAATAAAAAATAAACAAACTAATGAATAATAAAACATATTTATAATAAATAATAATATAAATGATAAATTAATAAAACATATTTATAAATTAATTAAACAAATAAATTAATAATAATAAATGATAAATTATTAATATAAATAATAAATTAAATAAAACATATTTATAAATAAATTAAAAATAATTAATAATAAACAAAATGAATTAAATAATAAATAAATAAATAATAAGCAAAATCAATTTAAAAAAATAAAAAATAATTATAATAAATGATTAAATATAATAAAAAATAAATTAATAAAATATATTTATAAATTAATTAAAATAAATGAATAAATAATAATATAAATAATGAATTAAATGAATTATATTTATAAAAAAATGAATAATAAACAAAATGAAATAAATAATATATAATAATAATTAATAAATAAAATGAATTAAATAATGAACAAAATAAATAAAATAAAATGAATTAAATAATACATAATAATAATAATAAATAAATATAATAATAAATAATAATATAAATAATAAATTAATAAAAATAATTTTAAAGATAAATAAAAATAAATCAATAAATATTAATAAGTAATAAACAAAATGAATTAAATAATATATAAAAATAAGAAAAAATAAATAAATAATAAGAAAAATGAATTAAATAATACATAAAAGTAATAATAAATAAATAATAAGCAAAATGAATTAAATAATACATAAAAAGAATAAATGGATAAATATAATAATAAATAAATAAATAAATAATAATATAAATAATAAATGAATAAAATATATTTATAAATTAATTAAAATAAACGAATAAATAATAATATAAATAATAAATTAAATGAATTATATTTATAAAAAAATGAATAATAAACAAAATTTAAGACCAGACCAGTTTGCCAAATAGGGTATGGTTCAAAGTAGTTTGGAACTAGATAGTTTGTCAAACAAGATCTGGTTCGAGTTTCCTCAGACTAAGATCATTAGACTAGACCGCTTACCAAACAGAATTTCAGAACATCACCCAGACCAGACCGAAGCAGAGATAACCGGACCAAACCGGTTACCAAACGGGGCCTAAGAGACAACAATCATACAACCAACAACCAAGGTTCCAACAGAGTCAACAATCATTCGACTCACAACCAACAATCATGGCTAGAAATTCTCAGTTCAATTACCAACCCAGAACATCTAATAATTCCCAAGCTCTCCAATCATTCAATAATTCCATAGCTCTTCAGCCATTCAATAATTCCCAAGATCTTCAGCCATTCAATAATAACCAGGTTGTGCAACCATATAACTACCAAACCCATCCTCAAAGAAGCCAAAATCCTCCACCTGATTTCTAGATTAATAGGTTATAACAGGTTATACTGGACATTCATGACAAGCTAGGCATTCATACACAATCAATAGCTCAACTGCATATACAGATGGGCCAAATGGCTAAGGAGAGGAATGTAAGAGAACCAGGAAGATTGCCTAGTCAGTCGGTCGCTAACCCAAGGCCACAACCAGCACTAGAGCTCGGATCATTTGTCAATGAACCTAATGATATGGTTCAAGCAATCACGACTCTAAGAAGTGGAAGGGAAGTGGGAGTAGAATTAAGGAGGAACATGAAGGAAGAAAGTTGAAGAAGAGCAAAGAAAGGAGGCTGAAAGAGTCTAGAAGGATCAACCATCAATGGAAGACAATGTTAATCAGACATTACTTGAAGAGCCATACAGGGCAAGTTATGAGGAGGCAGCGCCATTTCCTCAGCGTCTTATAGATTCGGCTAAGTACGGGAAGCTGAAAGAATCTGATATGTTAGAAACATTCCGATAAATCAAGATTAGTTTACCTCTCTTAGATGTAATCACTCAGATACCGCCTTACACTAAGTTTTTCAAAGATCTTTGCACCCATAAGCAAAAGATCAGAGCGAAGAATCCAAAAAAAATACTCTTGAATGAGCAAGTGAGTTCATTGTTTTTAAGCGATACTCCACCTAAGAGGAAAGATCCCGGTGCTCCCATTATTCCATGTGTCATTGGTGACTAGGAAATTGGTAGAGCTCTTATTGATCTAGGTGCGAGTATTAACTTGCTTCCTTATTCAATCTACAAATAGCTAGGATTGGGTGAGCTCAATCCCACTGAGGTTGTACTTCAATTTGTTGATCGATCAGTCAAGCAGGCAATAGGAGTTCTTGAAGATGCCATTGTTCAAGTAGGCAAGTTTTATTTTCCAGTTGATTTCGTAGTCCTGGATACAGAACTTGTCATTGACTCAAAGAAACACATTCCAGTGATATTAGGAAGACCATTCTTGGCCACAACGAATGCATGCATTAACTACAGAACCAAAGCAATGAATCTGATGTTTGAAAATATGAAGGTTAGGATGAATATGTTCGAATGAAGCCACCAATTGCCTGAATCGGGGGAATGTTTCCAAATTAATGAGTGCGATGTACTGGATCATATCATAGTAGATTTTGTGACTCAAATCCTGGAGAAGGATGAGCTAGAGTCATTTATGACTAGAGAATGACCGGATGAGGAAGTGGCTGATTGGGAGTCATATTGGAAGCTGCAAAATGAAGGGTTGGATGAGATGGAGACTACTTTATACACTCAACCATTGCGGGAGCCGGTTAAACTACTTCTAATAGTTTCAAATACTCCACCAATTTCATCCTACCATGGAACTCAAGGAACTGTATGAAAACCTAAAATATGTTTTCTTGGGACCCAATGAGACTCTTCCTCTGATTATCTCTTCAAAACTGATAGAGAAACATGAATCAAGTCTGGTCAAAGTCTTAAGTGAGAACAAAGAGGCAATAGGATGGAGTGTTGCTGATTTGAAAGGCATAGACCCTCGATTTGCATGCATCACGTACATCTTGAGGAGGATGCAAAGCCATCGAGAGAAATGCAACGAAGGCTGAATCCAAATATTAAAGAGGTGGGGATGAAAGAAGTGGTGAAATTACTAGATGCTGGTATCATCTACCCCATTTCTAATAGCACATGCATAAGTCCAACTCAAGTGGTGCCGAAGAAGTCGGGCATCAGAGTGGTGCCAAACTCAAAAGGTGAGCTAATTCCATAGCGCATGACCACAGGATGGCGTGTGTGTATTGATTATAGGAAGCTTAACCTAAACACTAGGAAGGATCATTTCCCTTTACCATTTATCGATCAGATCCTGAAGAGATTAGACGGGCAAAGTTATTACTACTTTCTGGATGGATATTCCGGCTACAATCAAGTGGCGATTGATCCTGTTGATCTAGAGAAAACCACTTTTACTTATCTGTATCGTACTTTTGCGTATAGACAGATGCATTTCGGTTTATGTAATGCGTCAACAACATTCCAAAGGTGTATGATGTCTATCTTCTCTGAAATGGTAAAGAATTTTCTTGAAGTGTTCATGGATTACTTCTCAATTTTTGGGGAAACCTTTAAAGACTGTTTAAAACATCTAGAACTGGTGCTTAAGAGATGCAAGGAGACGAATTTGATCCTAAGTTGGGAAGAGAACCATTTTGTGGTTCAAGATGGGATAGTACTGGGCCATATTGTATCAAAGCGAGGGATAGAGGTAGATAAAGCAAAAGTTGAATTAATTTCAAAAATTGCCTCCTCCCACATCTGTTAAGCAGATACGCTCTTTTTTGGGCCATGCTAGGTTTTACCAACGGTTTATTAAAGATTTTAGCAAAATCATTCGGCTGTTATGCAACTTATGCGACCTTCGTCTTTGATGAAGAGTGTCTTCATACCTTTGAGGAGCTGCATACTCAACTCTTAACAGCCTGGATTATTCATCCATCAGATTAGTCTCCATCATTTGAGCTCATGTGTGACACTTATGATTATGTCATAGGAGCTGTGTTGGGTCAGAGAGAAGATAAGATGATGTATGTGATTTACTATGCCAGTAGGATTCGGAATGAAGCTCGGATGAACTATACAACTACCGAGATGGAGTTGTTGGCAGTTCTCTTTGCCTTGGATAAATTTCGATCATATCTATTGGGCGTCAATGTTGTTGTTTACTCAGATCATGTCGCGTTGAGGCATTTGCTAACCAAGAAGGACTCTAAATCGAGACTGATTTGGTGGATTCTACTGTTGGAAGAATTCGACCTAGAAATCAAAGACAAAAAGGGTATGAAGAATGTTGTTGCAGATCATTTGTCGAGGATTATATTCAAGTCCATAAAGGAAATTACTCCTCTTAAGGATTCATTCCCGGATGAACATCTGTTCAATGTGGCTGTTGTGGAATAAACACCGTGGTATGCTAACATTGTCAATTATAAAACAACAGGTCAAAATTTTCAGCCAAGTCAAATTCTATATCTGGGATAATCCGCGACTGTAGAAGTATTGTTCTGATAGTATTATCAAAAAATGCATCCCTGAGAGTGAGGTGCAAAGCATACTAATATTTTGTCATACGTTGGAGTGTGGAAGGCATCTTGGAGCTCAAAAGACAGCTCACAAGATGTTGCAGAGTAGATTTTACTGGCCTTCTATATTTAAATATGCTTTTGAATATTGTAAAGCGTTCCTACGATGTCAAAATTTGGGATCCATATCTCGACGATACATGATGCCTCTAACCCCAAGTCTGATTGTAGAATTGTTTGATGTATGGGGTATTGATTTCATGGGACCATTTCCAAAAGCAGATAAGAAGTACATACTTATGGGAGTTGATTATGTGTCGAAGTGGGTAGAAGCTATAGCCACCAAATCTGTTGACCATGATGTGGTGGAAGAGTATGTGAAATCAAACCTTTTCTCAAGATTTGGTATACCACGAGTATTGATTGGTGATGGTGGAAGCCATTTTGACAATCAGTTTCTTCCTGTTTTTTGTGAGAAGTATGGTGTCACTCATAGAATTGGTACGCCTTATCACCCCCAATCACAAGGGCAAGTGGAGGTTTCAAATAGGGAGTTTAAAAATATCTTGGAAAAGACTGTGCGTCTGGACTTAAAGGATTGGCCGAGAAGGCTAAATGATGCACTTTGGGCGTATAGGACTGTGTTTAAGATACCAATTGGTATGACATATGTTAGTCACTAATTGACCCTAGAGGGGGGTGAATAGGGTGTTCAAAAATCTATTTCAATCTTTTTGGATATTAAAGCAAGCTATATCAAATTAACAACTACTTTAAGAAACAAGTAATTGTTTCAATGATAAATTCAATTTAAGAAATCTAGTAAATTATCACAAGGTTAATATAGCATGCACAACATTGAAGTAAAGAGAAAGAGATAGAGAGATTGACACCGTGATTTTTTCGAGGTTCGGTAACTCCAACACCTCGGCTTAAGAACCCCTTCTTGAGACTTTTTCCGATCCTTTCACTTTGACTCTTCCTTCACAGGTGGAATGGCAAACCTTTACAACACAAGCTCACAAGCTTATCTCTCAATCAAGAGAACAATCCTCTCTTGAAAAATATTGGACTTCACTTGCCCGAGATTACAAAAATTGTATGTAATCAATTGTTTCACTCAAGAATAAAAACACTCAAAAACCCTAAGGTTTTTATGGAAGATAAATCAAGATAAGCTCAAGTGTTTTTGGTGATTTCTCAACAGCTCTAGATAGGTATTCTCAAAGGATATAATCAATGAATAATATTTAGAGAATAAGAAGAGATACTAAAGTTTGAATCCTCTGATATTTTGCAGAAAATCAGATGTTTTGCTTCCTTGCCTTCAATGGCTTTTTCAAAGAGTGTATATCAAGATGAAGACTTATATCTTCTTCTTTTTTTCATACAAGCACACATCTCTTTCCTTTTATATGGAGGCTTTAGGGTTTTGAGATTCAATAACACATTTGAAAAGAGACAAGAGTCGTTTCAAAAAGTTTGAGACAATTTGCTCAAATGATGGAAAAATGTTTCTGTAAAGATTCAGAATAATGAAGCTTTAGTCGACTATACAACAATCTTTAGTCAACTATACAGTCTTTTCAAATAATTCATAATTCATTGTCTTGGTTCAGTCGACTACACAGAGGGACTTAGTCGACTACATGGTGTCCTTTAGTCGACTAGCTGAAGACTTAGTCGACTACAAGGTGGTCTTTAGTCGACTACATGAAAACTTAGTCGACTAGATGGTGGTTTTTAGTCGACTACTAAGAGGCCTTAGTCAACTAAGGGATGTGATGAAATTCCAGTTAATCTTCGGCATGATTTAGTAGACTACTTCAAAGGGTTTAGTCGACTACATGGTGGTTTAGTCAACTACATGATGTGTTTAGTCGATTACATGCTCAATTTGAAATAAGACCCTAACTTTCATCATGGTTTAGTCGACTACATGATATGTCTTAGTCGACTAAGACTTCAAAGAAAACTTGTTTTTAAAACATTTTTTGTTAATTTTTTAGCTTGGTTAATTTATTACTTGAGCTTATAAGATTTTACCAACACATAAAATACCTTATTACAATGATCGCACCCCGACCTATCTACCCCGAGTCTTGAGTCTTCGAATTTTGCCTTTTCGTTGAATATTTGATCCTTTTCCATTTTCGTGCTTCAATTTCTTTCTTGCTTTTTCGCTTTTGTGCAAGCTTTATTTCCGAGCAATTTTTCGAGTCATTCTCCTGTCTTTTGCTGAAAAACGTGTAACTTAATTTTTCATTAGTATCAAACACTCTTTAATGGTTTGTTATCATCAATTTTGGTATTGTTTGCCGAAAGTAAATTTCAAGGCCAACAACACCGTATAGACTGGTATATGGTAAAGCGTGTCATCTCCCAGTAGATATGGAACACCAAGCATATTGGGTTGTTCGAAGATTGAATTTTGATATGTAGAAAGCCAGTGCACAGTGGAAACTCCAACTTCAAGAGCTTGAGGAGTTGAGAAATGATACATATGAAACTCTCGGATTTATAAGGCTCAAACAAAAGCGTTTCATGATAAGCATATTAAAAAAAAAAAAATTCAACCCGACCATAAGGTTTGGCTGTTTAATTCGAGACAAAATTTATTTCCTGGTAAACTCCAATCAAGATGGAAGGGCCATACAAGATTACAAAGGTTTTCCCCCATGGAGCCGTAGAGCTCGATGATCCTGACACTGGAAAGAAGTATGTTGTCAATGGGTAAAGATTGAAGCACTACATAGAAGTTTAACCAACTGAGTGTGTGGTAGAAACGATTGATCTAACTGAACCACCACCCGAGCTAGATAAGTTTAATCCAAGGTATTGAGAGGCAGCAACGTCGTACCAACGACGTTAAATATTGGTACTAGGTGATTGAGAGTAGTTTTCGATCCTAGTTTATACTTGTATATGGTAATTTAGTCATTTCTGTATTTACAATCGAGTATGTAAAATCGAGTCGCGAAACCTTCATCATCTGAGTAGGAAGGGTAAAGAGCCAATAGGATAAATAAGGGTGTGTAGGAAGCTTTGAGAGTGCATAAGGGTTGAAGACGGCATTTGAAGACGAAGAAAATATTTTTGGGCCATGTGGACCTACGCTTCAAGCGTAGCGATAACAGACCCGTCAAGCCATTCCCCCCATTTTTATTTTAAACTCCTCTCTCCCTCATTTCTCCACCAATATTCATGAGGTTTGTTTTTACCATTTATTCATCTGACTCCTCATCGTTCATTGACGGCGATTCGCGTGAAGAACTCGAAAAGTCTCCAAATATCATTTTGGGAAAATCATCGTTTCTCTTGATTCGGTGAGTTTTGTTCCATTATTTTGATTTCATATGACTTATTTAACACTATAAGAAATCTGGCTTTTAGTGACAATCCTTTAATGACATTCTAAAGGACTGTCGCTAAAAGTCTTATTTTTAGTCACGGAAATTTCAGACCATGTCTAAAGGAACAAAACCGTCGCTAATACTCCTATTTTTTAGTCACGGTATTTCAAACCGTACCTAAAGACACAAAACCGTCGTTAAAAGTTATATTTTTATTCACGGAAATTTGAAACCGTCCCTAAAGGCTAAAAAATTGCGGGAGTGTTTGGTGCCAACAAAGCTGCGCGAACACTATAAAAAAATATGTTTTTAGCGTCCTTTAGTGCCATTAGTGACAGTGTTAAATTCCATCACTAAAGTCCTATCTTTAGGGCCTGTTTTGTAAACAGGTTTGGTGCCAAAAATATGGTTTTGGTGCCAAAAATTGGTACCAAACCATGTTTGGTAAAATGGTGCCAAAAAATGGTACCGTTACTCTAGCAAACCATGGTGCCAAATTTGTGAAGGATTTTGGAACCATCTTTTTGATGGTTTTGGATGGTGCGGGTACTGTAGCAACCCGAATCACCGTAGCACCGAATATAATATTTATATTTTAATATTATAAATTTTAATATTAATATATATATATATATTAATATTAAAATTTATATTAATATTAATATTAAAATTTATAAATTTTAATATTGAAATATTAATATTAAAATTTATAATATTAAAATATAAATATTATATTAATATAATATTATATATATTAATATTAAAATTTATATTAATATTAATATTAAAATAATATTATTATAAATTTTAATATTAATATTAATATAAATTTTAATATTAATATATTATTATATTAATATTAATATTAATATATTAATATTAAAATATTAATATAATAAAAATATATTAATATATTTTAATATAATAAAAATATAATATATTTTAATATATTAATATATTTTAATATAATAAATTTTAATATTAATATATTTTAATTTTAATATTAATATTAATATATTTTAACCCATACCAACTCTACCAAACATGGTTTGGTTTTTCAGCATCACTTTTTCTCACACCAAAACCATCTGCACCAAACATGGTTTGAAACCAAAATAAAACTACACCAAACCAAATCCAACCCAACCCAAACCAAAACCAAAAACTAATACCGCACCAAACCGTTACCAAACACAACCTTAGGGACGCTCTCCAACAACCGTGCCAAAAGCCACCAAAATTGAGGACATAATTCCTTTAGCGCCAAACATTACCGCCAAACAAAAATATTGAAAATTAAAAAATTAAAAAATAAATGATACTTGGATCACATATTAGGCTTTACACTGATTGTTCATACAAGGTACAAATTATCTCATAAAATCTTAGGGTTCATAAATTAGTTGAGCAATCACAAGGTTTTAGTCTAGTTAATTCAACATGAATGGAGATTTTGGGTTTATTTTATTTTAGGGATAACTTCATTTACACCCCCTGAGGTTTGTCTTATCTTCAATTGGACCCCCTCAGGTTTGCATATCTTCATTTACACCCCCTATTTTTCAATATTCTCATCACTTAAACCCCCTAAACTATGACATCAGCCTGAATTTTTTTTAAAATCCCTAAACTACCCTCAATGTCTTATCCTTATTCTGTTTGGAAACAAGGATAGTGTTTTTATCAATTAGACCACCTCCCATCATTTAATAATTTAATTTGTATTAAAATTTCAAAATATATATAAAATTTAAAAATATATATATTAAAATTTGAAAAATATTATAAATTCAAAAATAAATATAAAATTAAAATATATATATAAATTTTGAAATTATTTTTTTTTCAAAAAAACATATTAAATTTCAAAAATAAATATAAAAATCACAAAAAACATAAAAAATTTGAAACAAATATATAAAATTTTAAAAAAAACATATAAAATTCAAAAAAATATATTAAATTTCAAACAAAATTATAAAATCGAAAATAAATATACAATAAAATATATATATAAATTTTGAATTTGTTTTTAAAAACATATTAAATTCAAGACAAATATATAAAATTAAAAAAAATCATATAAAATTCTAATAATATATATTAAATTTCGAAAATAATTATAAATTTCAAAAAAAATATAAAATTCAAATATATATATATTAAATTTAAAAAAAAAAACTAAATTCGAAAATAAATATAAAATTAAAAAAAAAAAATTCTCTCTCTCTCTCAAACGCACACACCACACACACACACACACACACACACATACACACACACACACACGCACGCACACACATATATATATACACATATATATATAGATCTATATATATATACACACACAGATATATATATATATAAGTCGCCGGCCGACTCCCACCGCCTCCCCGTCGGCGCCGCCCCCTCCCGCCACCGCCTCCCCGTCGGCGCCGCCCCCTTCCACCACCCCCTCCCCCCTCCCCCGATGGGTCTATATATATATATGTATAGATCTATATGTGTGTATATATATATGTGCGTGTGTGTGTGTGTGTGTGTGTGTGCGTGTGTGAGAGTTAGAGAGAGAGAGAGATAGAGAGGAGAGAGAGAGAGAGAATCTGAGAGTTAGAGAGAGAGAGAGATATAGAGGAGAGAGAGAGAAAAAAAATATTGAATAGATATTGGGGTGTTTGGTTTGAGGGTTAGATTGATTCTAAAGGGTGTTTGGTTTAGGGTTTAAATTGATTTAGGGATTAAATTGATTTAAGGGGTGTTTGGTATAAGGGTATTTTAGATATTTCACACCATAAGGGGTGTAAATGAAGATATGCAAACCTGAGGGGTAAAAATGATGATAGGACAAACCTCAGGGGGTGTAAATGAAGTTATCCCTTTATTTTATTTTGCAGAGGGCTTCCAGATTGGGGATTTTTTCATTCGGCTGTTGTTATCTCTATATCAGGTACAATGTTTGTCAACTTATGTGTTTTTGTCTCTACAATATTATCACTTCAATTTGGGTTTATGCAAACCATCTTCTGCCCCAGCCTCGCCCATTTTCCTCCCTCATACATATATTCAATATAGAAATTGCTTATATGCTTGTGTTATATGTATATAATTTATTATATTGGTTTTCTACAGTTTTTGATGTTACTCTTCTTTGAAGCATTTGATTACCATGGTGTTGGGATACACGAGACTTCTTTTTTCATGGTTTGCATGATTGTTTTTATGATTATTGTAACAATATATATATGTCTATGTGTGTTATTCTATGTGAAAGAGAGATACAAAAAAGGAAATTATTGGCTGAAAAGAGTTTTACCAAGTAAAAATGAAGTCGGGCATTGCAATAATGACATGAAATGCACGTCGGGGTGGAAAAATATGGGTACGAATTTTTATGTTGAAGTAGGAATTAGAAGTGCCTTATGTCAATCAATTAGTTAATTATTATCATGCTCTTGTTAATTGAGCCATCATATCAATTTCATTTTAAGAAATGTTTGTAAGGTTAATATGAAAGATTAGGTTTTAAATTTTTGGCCTCAAGGCTTTGAGATTGAGCAGTAAAAGTAAACCCCACAAGATTTATGTAGAATTTTTTTCTTTAATGGCCTGGTTTTATACAGAATAAAATACAATGACCTGCCATGGGATTTGGTTCAACTACTTGTTATGTTTGCAATTTATTACATTATATAATCTTAATTTCCATTACCCCCTCAATTCTTATATTGATTTTGGAGCATTTCTCCGGATCTCTGATTTTGAATTTTTTTTTATATTGTTTCATCGATTAGAACATTAATCTTGGTGGATGTTCCTAATTTTAAATAAAGTAAAATAAAAGTGGGTGATATTGTGGTATCAGAAGCTGTAGTTTTCAGTTTTATTTCGGCTCAACTGTTCTCTTTCAAAGTTTTATCACATGGTTAGCTATTTCAAAAGAAGCAATTGGCTAGAATAGACTTTGTTAATCAAGGGTGTTGGACAGGACAATTGAAGTTTAGACAATGAGTTGACAATTTTAATGTACGTTATGTTGGTTTATTTGACTTTAAGTGTGCCATACTAAATTACTAGTTCATTGTCATTCATTTTCGTAGTTGTAATTTTTTAAAACAATTTAGTTAATGGATACACAACATGGTTGGGGCAAGAGGGCCTCTGAATTAATTACTAGTTCATTGTCATTCATTTTCGCAGTTGTAGGCTTTTTAAACAATTTCGTTAATGGATACACTGTAGGATTGGGGCAATAGGGCCTGTGAATGCCTTCCCCCCTCTAGTAATCGAAGTTATATACATGATTTGTCACTCTGAATATTGTTAATACTTGCACTTTACTTTGATTCCCCCAAATGCTATTCTTTTCATGAACATGTATCTGATATATATATATATGTGTGTGTGTAATCATATGTTTATGTATAATGTTTCCATCATATCCCAACTCAGTATATTTCTGTAATGGATGGCTAATTGAGAGACTTTAAGCTCAAAAGACCATTTCCTGTTTACACTTCTATATTTGGTACTAACCTTTCATCTCCCACTAAAACTAATCAGCTCTGGCAATATTAGTATGGGACTTGAGCCCAACACATGTATTAATAGTATGTGATACTTTCACACAGTGTTTTCCCTTAAGAGTGGAAAATAGTTCAAGCTTGATTAGTGTTTACTAAAAAAATTTACAATGGCTTAGAAGTATCCATTTCTTTACTACCTTTTTTACTTGGCTTTATTCCCTTGAAAGAGTGTCATGTCTTGATATATAACTTGCTGTAAATGTTGTTCTATAGAACTCCAACACTAATTCTACAGTTTCTCTATATATATACATATTATATATATAGATTCCCAATTCGGTTCCGGTTCCGGTTCAGTGTTCAGTTCTTGAGAGCCAAGAACCGGAACCGAACCGAAAATATCGGTTCTCCAAAAATAGGAATCGGAACTGAACCAGAAGCCCTAAGAACCGAACCAGAGGTTCCGGTTCGATTCTGCAGTTCTTCTGTGCAGCCCTAAAACTAAACAAAGTATTTATGTATTATTGTGATGATAGAGAGTAATTTAGTAGGCAGTTGAAAATGTATTATGTCTATTTAGTTCAAGAAGAAGTCTCACATATCTTGTGCCTAGGTACTGACTATTGAGATGATTGTGAATTGAACTAAATGCAATTGATTTACTTTTACAGAATGATTGATAATAAAGTTGTTTATTCATAAATTTTAGTTTTGTCCTAATTCTAAGGCTGAAGTTTTAACTTATTGCAGGATGAAATGATGAAGTCTTCATAGGGTTCTCTAAATTCCTCAATATAAATCTAAATTTTTGGGTTCAGACATGGTTCATCATAATCTTACGAGGAGGGTGCTAGATAAAGGGTGAAGATTGTGGAGGAAAGAAGTAAGATGCTAGAAAGAAGGTGAAAATTGTAGAGGAAAGAAGTCCACAATTGAAGGAAGTGGCAAAAGATATGAGAGCACAGATAATATGGAGGGTATGAGCTGCTGCAGCCACAATGTCTCGGCATCACCAGCATCACCCCACCACCAGTAGGAATTAAACCGAGTATCTTTAAGTTCTGAACTGTAAAACTTATGGATATTGCAGACTTCAATTTTTAATGTAATCTTAACATTTCATGATTAATGATTAGTATGTCCTTGATTTTTAATTCCAATATGTTTTGTCTGTATTTTGAATTATAATATTAATAGTATTTTTATATTGTGTTGAACTTGAGTGAAGAGATTAATTAGCAACTCATAAGAGGGCTATAGAAAAAGAAAGAATTGGGAAAAAAATGGTATTAGTGACACTCTAATGGTCATTAAAGAATAAAACAATATTAATAAATATAAAGTATTAGGCACCGATATTAGAGTATTTGGGACAATTGTGGATTGTTGCTAATACCCTATCTTTTTAGTGATAGTCGAACCGTCACTAATACTATGGTTTTTTAGTGACGCTTATATCGTCGCTAATATCATGGTGTTTTAGCGACGGTTTGCATTTACCATCGCTAATAACCTTTTGTGACGCGAGTTTTTGTGACGATCCATTTAGAGTATTAGGGACGGTTTTAGGACTTTTAGCGACAGTTTAGACTGTCTCTAAAGCCCTGATTTCTTGTAGTGTAACTATTCTAAACTAGTATTGACGAACGAGTCCGATCAAAATCGTGCTTTCATCTGTTTTCCAAAAAGTTGAGTTTTTCGACTTCGAAAGCGGCTTGAATATCAAACTTTTGGGATGAAGGATTGTTTAATCGTCACATTGGGTATATTTAGATATAGTTTGAGTTTGATTCGATGTCCGAAATAGTATCGCTCACTTTTCAAAAATTTCATATTATAGGCATGGCTAGAGTGAAGGGTTCGACGAGGCAAGTGGCCGAGGTGGCCAGACTAGTAGAGCGAGATGTTCGGCAGAGGTCGAGATCATCATCTCTGAACCAAGGACCTATTTATCATCAGAGTACACGCGCCTCGAGACCATAGTATGTCGACTCGGCATCATCATCTTCATCATCTTTTGAGGCAGAGGTGCCCGAGTCCACCACACAGGGTCATGATCTTCACCTGCCATATGGTAGGCTTATAGTAGGACCAGTTACCCCATGCACACCATCACCACCACCTGTGCCTGAGCCGCAGGCTGAGCAGATGGATGAGGATACCGAGAGTGATAGTGGTGCATAGGAGGATGATGTTGATCAGGGAGATGATGTCGATCATCCGGATGGGAGGGTACCTGAGCCACCAATAGAGGGTGACCCGGGTGTTTTGATTACTTTTCTACCAGTCCCCCGGACATGATCGGTTGAGGATTTGCTAGATCGAGCTATCCGGAAGAAGTATCAGCAGGAGCGTACTTATTTGGTGGTCGTGTTTGAGAGGTTATAACCAGTATCTACCTGGACGATAGGCCAACTGAGGGCCCGTCACTTACTACCTATTCTTGCCCCGGTCACCCCGCATATTTGTGAGAACATGATCCGGGAGTTTTGGCTACATATACATCATTACAATAAAGGGATGGGGCTATGGACAGTGATCTGAGGTATTGAGTTTGAGATTACTCCTTAGACTATTGTTGATGCATGGGGTATTCCGAATGAGTGTCCGCCCGAGTTAGCTGCTGAGTTCCCACCTATGCCCGAGATACTCCCGTCTATTACCGATCTTGTTATACTTCAGACTGTAGGGGAGTGGGCTGATGGATGGAGGAACTACACGAAGAAGTCAAACTATCACCCGAGGCTCTAGTTTTAGGACATGATAGTCTATTCACGGATTCTTTTGCACACCCATATGACTATGTGCTATGCACTATTTTCGGCCCTCTACTACACTTTCGAGTTCGGGAAGTGGATTTCAATTCCACATATTTTTTGGGGGGAGGGGGGCCTGTATGCGCATTACATCCACTTACGCAAGGAGTCAAAAGTTCGGCAGCGTTTATTCAAGGTCCGATTCCCGTGCTTAGTGATGAAGTTGATATTTGATGCTGGGATCGAAATGGATACAGTGAGCCGAATTGATTCAGGAATGTGTCCTAGTATTCCAGAGGGATGTGGACAAGTGTCTGGACCCGGTTACATGGGGATGTTGTTATGGCACAGAGACCGGGGTTTGGTCTATTACCAGGCCAGGATGCACAGGCCTAGGCACAGGCTGATGATGTCGGTAATGCTGATGCTGGTATGGCTCAGGATACTCATGTCGTCGATGTCGATGTTGCTATGTCGTAGATGTCTGCAGTTGAGGAGGAGGTTATTATGCCATAGGCACCTACGGGTGGTACCTTCACCTTGTCTCAGGCTCAGTTTAATGCTCTTATGCCATGAATACGGGGATTAGAGCAGAGGCTGGAATAGATATTTGATCAGGAGAGACAGGCCCGTTGGTGAGATCATAGGCAGGTATGCCAAAGGGTTGATGGCATTAGGCAGCATTTGGGCATACATCTTCCACCTACACCACCGACCTCGGATGATGAGGCTTAGTGTAGTTTTAGTTTAGATTTTTTTTTTTGTTTTTGGTGCATTAGGGATAAATCATGGAGCGGATAGACTTTGTAATAGGGCTTTATGTGACCGCTTTAACGATTATTCTCTAAATATTTTTGTTATTTTCTTATTTTATTAAAAGACAATTTTTGAAATCAATTTTATCCAGTTTGATGTGTCCCCAAAATTTTTTATGTTGTCATTTATTTTAAATAAATATATATATATATATATATATATAATTAAGCCAAGCCTACGCTTGGAGCTTAGGGTACTACGAGGGTGATTTTGAAAAATTGCAAATTTGACATGTTTAAGAGGTGTTATGGCCTGGTTTGTATATGTATTTGTATAAGGATTTGTTTAAGGTATTTTTAGGATTTTTGTAGAGGTTTTAAAGTATTCCTAGTCCGATAAGGAAGTCGAATAAAAATACAAGTCGGAGTTAGATCATGAGTTGTTTCCACTTTCCTATTCAACCAAGGGTTTCAAATCCTTTTCCTCTTTGAGTCTACTACATCCATCTATAAATACACCCATAGGGTAGACACAATTCACAATTCTTAACAGTTGGGGAATACTGTTAGATTTTCTCATTATATTCTTTCTCCTTCTTCTTTCTATCCCGGGAGTGTGAGGATGGATGGTGATAATGATAATTATTCTGACCCAGAGGAGTTCATAAGGGATGACGAACTGTATGTAGAAGCCGAAAGTTCCAGTAATGGAGAAACAAACCAGAAAGGAAAAAGAACCACACCGAAATCATTTCTGAAGTGCAGGCTGCAATTTGAAAGAAGTGTTTCATCCGGAGAGGATGAGCCGAGTATTAACTACACCCGGGAGGAAAATCCTTAAGGAATGAGGATTATGAAGTTTAGAGCAACCGGCGGGAAAAAAGGTGTATCCGAGTTTGGTTTGAAAATTTTATGAAAATATGACAATTCCGGAACCGGTAGGATTTGAGGTGATGACGGCTAAAGTGACTCAGTGGAGTGCTCCTATTGTGATTGGAAAAAGAAGTATTGCCGATGCATGGAATATACCAATTGGTAGTCCGACAAACTTAGGAGGAAGACTGATGGAGCATCCCCGGGTATGGCCACATGCGGATGAGGAGATGGTGAGAGAATTGTGTGTTATGTCAGATCTAGGTGATAAGACATGCAAAAATTAGTGGTTGAAGTTGGATCTGCTTTATTTGGATTATGCCATTTCGGCTCAAATTCGGCCAAATAATCGGACTAGTGTAAGGGATCACAAAATGCTTAGAACATTGCATGTCTTAACTCATGGGTATAAAGTGTTTATTCTGACGTTAATCATGGCTGAGATGTCGATTGCTCGAGCAATTATGAGTAGACAGTGGGCATGTGCAGATAAATTTGAACATTATCTTCCATACCTGTTTTTGTTATCGAAAATCATTGCAGAGCAATTGGGTGATAGGTTGAAGGATCTGAATGAGATGCGGTGGACAATTATGAAGATATATCTGAAGGAAGACTTGGATAAATTGAAAGTGACAGCAGACCACTGGGTATAGTTAAAGAGCATTGTGATAAGTGATGAAGAAGAAGATGATGATTCATATTAGGGTTTAGTTTTAGTATTAGAATTTTTGGTTCTATTTTGTTTAATTTTTAGGGACAGTAGACCTTTAAGTTCACGTCTTTATTTTTATTTTATTTTGTAGGATTGTAGGCCCTTAAGGACAAATCATATTTTTTTATTATTATCATTATTTTTGAAAATTAATAAATAAATAAAAGAGATAATTTTAATTCCTTGAAAAATTTATGTGAATTTCTGGATATTTTTGAAATTTCTTTTCCTTTGTTATGATTGAGTATTTATGCTTTTTTGATTATATATACAGGTGATCCAAATCAAGTTTGGGGGAGGGGATTCATGTTGTGCTTTGGAATCCAGAATTGAGCGTCAAGGGTAACTATATCTGTTTTCCTATATTATTTTTTACCATGAAGACATGGTCTCATTTAAGTTTGGAGGTGAGGGTATAGGATTACAACGAAGAAAATTTTTGGAAAAAAATTTAATATTTTAAAATTTTGGATCAGTTCTTTGTTTTCACGAATGAATGTTTTGCATTAAAATTTGATTGAGTTCATGTCTATGATGTATGAGTAGTATGTGTTGTGATATTTCCATGAGAGTAATGGTTAGATCGAGTTAGTGAAGTGATGTGGTTTTACATGGGTGAGTGAATGAGTGAAATTGAAATTAAGAAAGACGACCTTGACCTATAAGCACAAGCACACATTCATTATGGGAAATAGGTTGATCTTTGACTATGTAGTTGAATAAATAATTTTACCACAATAAAAGGGGAGAAGGGGAGATGTTATGGTTGAAATGGAAAAAATTGAAATTTTGAAAAAACAATTATTTTGAGAAAATAAAATACAAAAAACAGTTATTCGATC
This sequence comes from Cornus suecica, assembly GCA_963922005.1. Taxonomy (NCBI): domain Eukaryota; kingdom Viridiplantae; phylum Streptophyta; class Magnoliopsida; order Cornales; family Cornaceae; genus Cornus; species Cornus suecica. The sequence goes on along the minus strand of OY998243.1, from coordinate 33,847,705 downwards.
TGAGTAACCGGGCCTTGGTACCACCAATATCACTATTCACGTTTAAAGTAGAGAAGACTGATGAACATAAATCCCATGCAAGAAGCTCGGGCCCAGTTGGTCAAGACTAAAAATCCTCGCTGGAAAGTCCGGAGACTTAGAAAGACAAAAAGGGATGAAAAGTGAAAACATAGTGTTAGTCACTAATTAACCCTAGAGGGGGGGGGGGGGTGAATAGGGTGTTCAAAAATATTTCTAACTCTTTTCGAAATTGGAACACGCTATAACCAAAAAACAATTTCTCAATGAACAAGTGAATGATTCAATTTCAATTCTCTAACAATTAATCTCAAGACAAATTATAGCATACAAGATATTCAAGTGATTATAGCATGCAAGTTAATCAAGTAAGGAGAAAGAGATAGAGAGATTGACACCGTGATTTTTTCGAGGTTCGGTAACTCCTACTCCTCGGCTCAAGAACCCCTTCTTGAGACTTTTCCCGATCCTTTCACTATGACCCTTCCTTCACAGGTGGAATGGCAAACCTTTACAACACAAGCCTCTCGAGCTTGTCTCTCAATCAAGAGAACAACCCTCTCTTGAGCAATCGGTGGACTTCACTTGTCAGAGATTACAAATTCGTATGTAATCAATAAAATCACTCAAGAACAAAAACACTCAAAACCCAAAGGTTTTTATGGAAGATAAATCAATATAAGCTCAAGTGTTTTTGGTGATTTTTGAATAGCTCTAGAAATATATTCTCAATGGATGTATCAATGAATAATATTTGGAGAATAAGAGGAGAAACTAGAGTTTTTGTTTTTCAAAGATTTTGCAGAAAATCAGATTTTTGCTTCTTGCCTTCAATGGATTTTGCAGAAAAATTTATGTAAAAGATGAAGCCTTCTTTTCTATTTGATTCAACTCTCTTTCCATTCAATGAACTCATCTTATTACATATATAGCATTGTATTAGGGTTAAGACATTGAGCATTGAATAATTAGAGTCAAGAGCCGTTTGAAAACCATTAAGCACGATCCTTAAAACATGGAAAATGTTTTCTGATAAAACTGCAGGTTTTAAGGTGCAACTAGTCGACTACTCTTTCCTTTTAGTCTACTACAATGCATCATCTAGTCGACTAGATTAAGTTCTAGTCGACTAAATTGATTCATTTAGTCGACTAAATTGATTCATTTAGTCGACTAGAATGAGTTCTAGTCGACTAGAGTCTAGTCGACTAAAAGTTCTTTTAGTCGACTACTTTGATGTGGATGAAAAACCTATAGCTATTGATTGTTTTAGTCGACTATATTGAAATACACATGGTGATTCTAATCGACTACAACTTGAAAAATATTTGATAAAAATATTTTTCCTTCCGTTTAAGTTCGGTAAAGCGTTTTTCATTCTATTTGAGTTCGGTTCATTTTATACTTGAACTTATACGATAATATCGACGCATAAAATTACCTTGTTACAATGATCGTTCCCCGACCTATCTACCCCAAGTCTTGAGTCTTCGACTTTCGCCTTTGCCGTTGAATTAAATGATTTTCCATTTTGCGCTTCAATTGCTTTCACAGCTTTTCACTTTAATTCAAGCTTCTTTCCGAGCTTGCTTTTTGAGTCGTTCACCTATCTTTTGCTGAAAATATAAACTTGATAATCCATTAGTATCAAACACTTTTCAATGGTTTGTTATCATCAATTTTGGAATTGTTTGCCGAAAGTAAATTTCGAAGCCAACACATAAAAAGATGTATTTTTATTAAAAATGGCAAAGTTTGATCAATGAAATAGGAGAAGAGAAAGTAAAATATCATAGTCAAGTGTTCACAAGATCATGGAAGGTTGTCAAGATTTAGAGTAGAAAGTAGTGAAATCATTCACTTAAGTGGGAACCAATCATGACACGAAGTTTGATATAATTATTGTTCGGTAGTGAGTGAGAGTATTTGCATCCATGTTGTCTTTTGCATTAAATCATGACTTAATTGAACTTGTTTGAGAACTCATGATTGCGTGATTACAGAAAACTGAGATGTTTGTAGGTACCATCACTGGAAACCTTCACGAGACTTCACTCGTCCACTAAAGGTAACCTAGGGGTTTAAAAAGCTTGTTACACGTGCTAAGTGTAATCGTCAACCCTCACAAAAGTAAGGGATTAGGTTAGATTAGTTAGAATAGATAGAAAAGAAATCATCATAAGAAAGTTCCCTGAGTTTATTGCTAAGGGACTAGCAATATGTATGTTTGGGGGTGTGATAAGTGTCAAATATTAGACATTTTGACCCCTTAATTCACTATTGTTACATTCTTTCATTTGATTATTTGGTATTTTTATGTTGTTTGCATGCTAAAGCATGTTTTAGGAGCTTAATGAAGAAATGGAGCTAACTTCGGTAAATTAACTAAAGTGTGTGTTCCTTCTATTCAAAGAGGAGAGTCAAAGAGGCAGTCTGAGATAAAAATGGCTCACAGAGGGCAAAAATGGCATTTCTAGAAGCCACCAGCTTCAGCAAAAAGTATTGTGGGTTTAACGTGGTCGTTTTGGTACATGCATAGAGAAAAGTGGTTTTCCATAAAATACATACGCTTGTCCCTATGCTTTATGTTTCAAAAAGTAGTTGGAAAATACATTTTTACGCTTAGACCTATACTTGGAGGTACTTTTGGACCTACGCTTTGAGGTACGCTTGGACCTACGCTTAAAACGTATCTTTAGCAAGTTTTATGTGTTTTTTATGGTTTTTGCCAGTTCTACCCCCGGTTCATTTTGAAGATGTGCATGTGACTCCAAACCTCTATATACATGTATATACACCTATATATATCAAAAGTTCGGGTTTGCAGAAGGTGAGGAGTGAAAAGACTGAAAGGGACCTCTCTATACCATTGCCTATATGTACATGATCATATGGACTTCATTAGAGGTGGTTTAGTCGTGAGTTTTGGTGGTTGGTTCGTTAATTCAGAGGTTTGCTGGTTCATGCGTAGAGTTTTCTCACATTCAGACTTGCTGTTGTTGAAAGCTGTATTCAAACCTAGAGATCCGGAGAAAAAGACCATGGAGATGGTTTATACAACACCGATGCAGTCACCTTCCACCATAGCTAATTAACTCGGTTTCTAGGGTTTTGTAGCAAAACTCTAGCTAAGTAATATAGTTCTTTCATTATTTTCAATTATAATGAGGGTAAACTGTTGACTATACTGTGATGATTGTAGTAGTTAAGATACTGTACTGATTTGCAATATAAAATTATATGTTTGTTCCAAATTCTTGTCTTAGATGGAATGAATGTATTATTTTACACAACAATGATTATTCACTATGGGCTGGAACTCGGATGCTTAATTATGATTTTCTACACAATGGTGGTAATGAAACTGAAAATCCTAGGTTGACACATGCCATATCTTGGCGATTTAAGATATACATGTTTTAGTTTTTTTTCATGCATTAGGAGTAGATTAGAGTAATATAATTGGCATGCACTAGTTATGTCACTCATGAGATGGGTTGTCGCAATCCGGTTGATGGTACTCCTTTTTGGGGTTGTATTTAGCTATTTGCGGTATGACCTTATTCACAGTTATGAATCGCCCTCTTACATTTGATATAGTGAGGAACTAAATTATGCGGTTAGTGGTGGAGCGATGAAAACCTTAGTTTTCTCTCTCATCTGAATCACAACTAATTTAATTTGCTTTCTAGATAATTTGGTTTTTGACCACCCAAACAAACCATTTTCAGAAAATATAATTCTGTGTTTTTGAATTGCTAAAGTGAATAATATTAGTCTATGTGGGATCGATATCCCTTACTCAATTCATTGCTATTTTACAATCAATATATGCGTTTGTGTAGAGTAAAACCTTGTGCTGTCATAAGAGGCTATTTTGAACAAGTATTTTTAGCACCCCTTACAGTACATCAAAAAGCCTTGGTCAAGTCCACCTTCAAAGCTAGTCTAGAAGTGCCATCATCCCTATTATACCCTTGAAGCAATTCTTGAGCCAACAAGACATTGTCAGTGATACTCCTTCCAGGAATAAAAGCTCTTTGATTCAATTTCACACAATGCTTCAGACAAAGCTTAAACCTATTAGCAATAATTTTAGTAATGCATTTATAAAGAGTATTGCATAATGAAATAGGTCTAAAATAAAAAACATAGGTAGGGAAATCAACTTTAGGAACTAAAGTGACCACTGTTGAGTTAACTTCCTTCAAAAGGTAACCATTATGGAAGAAAGCTTGGATGGCCTTGGTCACCTCATAACCAATAATACTCCAAGAATGCTTGTAAAAGGCAACATTAAAGCCATCACTCCCAGGAGTTTTCCCACTTTTTAAAGAGAAAATAGTAGCCCTCACCTCCTCAGCTAAAATTGGTTTGGGCAAAATTAGGAATAATAGAGATTGGAAAAGCTTTTACAAACTGAGAAAGATCAAGGATAGGAGAAGAGTGCCTGACAGACAATAAATCTTCATAGAAGGAAACAATCTCATGATTAACCTGTTGAGGATCAGTGAGCCTAACCCAAGACCTTGTGGTTATGGAAAGAACAGAATTAGCCTTCCGTCTGTAGTTTGCAACTTTATGAAAGAATTGTACCCTAGATCTCTGCTTATTCTAAGATTCTTCAACCCTAGATAACTCCAGATAATGAGCAAGACATTGTTGCTCCGGGTATTTAATACCCTCATTACTAAGGTTAATATCAAGTTGAATTTGTAGATCATGAAGCTTATCTATGGCTAGCTGAACTTGAGTAGAAAGATCATTGTAATTGGCTCTATTAAGGCATTTCAATTCCTTCAAGATTCTAAGCTTCTGGGAAACACTAAACATGTAGGAACCTCGAATAGATAACTGCCAAACCTTATGAACTATCTCATGAATTCTGGATGCTGCAAAAGATAATTATTAAATCTAAATGGAGCTCCTCTTCTAGAAGTAGAATCTGGAAATCTGATGAGAAGAATAGAATGATAAAAGACACCACTGGGCTCAAAAAGAGCTTCTGAATTTGGAAAATTTTCATTCCAAGCCTCATTAACAAGAGCCCTATCAAGCTTCCTATAAATAGAACCATTAGACCAAGTGTATTTTATGCCCAAGAATTTAAGATCCAAGAGAGTAGTTGCATCAAGACATTCACTGAACTCTCTCTTCTCTGAGCCCCAAGAAGCCACACCACGAAAGTGATCAGTCGAATATCTTAAGGCATTGAAATCTCCTATAAAAATCAAAGGATGATTAGTGTAAGAGTGAGAGCAAGATACAAAATCCCTCCATAGCCTTCTTCTACCAATGGTATCATTCGAAGCATAAACAAATTTTCCCCAACATTTGAAAGAGCCATCAAGAGATTCAATAGTGTTGGCCACATATTGACACCTAGAGGGGGGTGAATAGGGTCAATTACAAACTTTGAGTCTTTTTCGGTTTGACTTTGTTTTAACAAACGTAATCTTTGTAGAGCTCTAGTCAAACACTTAGTTAGATAGATGATCCTTAAGTGACTACCTCATTTCATACTTTGAATCATGAACAATAAATTGCATTACCAAATATATACATAATGGATTCAAGAATGAGAACTAGTTCAAGCATTCATTACAACTTAATATGTATAAGCACTTTTCTCACATATGTATAGAAATGATGTAAAGTGTTATTTGTCAGAAAGAATACTTTGAAGAGTTTACAAAAAGTAATTAAACATTTTGTGCATATAAACTCTTAAGAAGAATGATATATTCAATATGCATTGTGTCAAACACTTGGGGTGCATATGAACATATTATGCTAAGGTGTCTTGAATATGAATTTTATCAAACACTTGGTGTGCACATGGATTATATCTAAATGAGAAGGTAGTCTAAGCTATAATCTAATCATGTTCACAATTTTAATTCATTTCAACTATGCATTTTCCTAACCTCTTCATGGATACACAAACACAAGCAATTCCATAGCATTGATATATATAAATCTCAAGATTATAAATGGAAATTGCTTTTAAAGTAAAGAGATAAGGGTTAGAGAAAATGCACACCATAGACACCGAGATTTTTACATGGTTCAACCAAATCTTTGGTCTACTCCATGCCTTGAGATAACCTCTCAAGTATTCCACTATCGTACTTCTCTTTCCGGGGATAAGAAAACCCTTACATGCCTCATTCTTCCAGGTGAATAGCAAACCCTTACACACTCCTTCTTCCGGTTGAAGAGCCAACCTTGCTCACTCTTGCGGGTGGAGAGCCAACCTTCGAACATTATTGCTTCCGGGTGAAGAGCCGACCATTGCTCACTCTTGCGGGTGGAGAGCCAACCAAATCCTCTCTTTTTAAGGTTAAGAGAAACCTTTACAAAGCTTCAACAAGCCATTCCCATGCCAAAACAACTTCTTGGACTTTCACTCTCAAATGAATAAGAATTGAATTTGAGTGAAAACAATATCTCTCAATAGATGGATATAGAAATTCAAAGCTCACTTCCTCACATACTTAGAGTCATAAATGAAATACTCAATTGAAAATCTCAACTCAAGTATGAAGAATGAATCACAAGAAGAAAATATGAATGATGCTCATGTGGTGATTCATGTAGGAGTTTTCTACCCAAAAATAATTTCAAAATTGAAGCACAAATGATAGATTTTTCATAGTACTATATCCCTCTTTTCTATTAACCATTTTTGGCTCATATAAGGCATATATATAGTATAGGAACACAATATAGCCGTTTGGGGGTGTTTGGGGAAGTTTTGGAACACTTTGGATCCGAAACTAGCCGTTAGAATTCAAATTCCAGATGAGGCAGTCGACTGGGTGTTTTGGGGCAGTCGGTTGGGTCTTCAAAAATTCATTCCGAAATTTATTTGTAACTCTCTGACTCAGCCAGTCGACTGGGTCAACAAGCAATCGACTGGGTGGTTGTTCAGCCCAGTTTCAACATAGTACACTCTTTTGGTCATAACTAGAGTTCCGTAGCTCGGATAAAGGTTTTATTTAGCGTTTTGGAAAGAATACTTCAAGCTCTTGATTTTAGGCTTTTGAAACACTCCATTTGACCCATGTTTGAGTGCAATATGGTGGTTTGAATGTGACGCTTCATTTCGAACTTCTAACCCACTTGATGGTTTTTCGTGAAATCTTTTGGGATTTTTCCAAAATGACTTAGACACACTCCTAGGATGTCTTAGAAATTTATTCAGGTCCTTGACATGCCTAAATTCAATATTGAGATCATAAAATGATTTTCCAATTTAAACAAATTATCAATATTAGACAAAAGCTTTTCATGGTTTAACAATTTTGTTCAAAGCTTTAATATGCATCTAGAATCCATTTCAAGTGATATGAGTTAAGTTAATGGTTCTAGTACAACATCTTTATTGAGTTCTTCCATAGCTTATGAAAGCTTGAACTAACTCAACTTTAGCAAAGACTAAATGATGTTCATAGTCTAATGCTAATGATGCAAGGACTCATGAATGATATGCATGATCCTATATGCTATATGGTCAAGAGTTGAGCTTTCAAATAAGTTATTTCAAAAATAACTTTACATTTAATCTAGCACTCACCCAAGACTATTTTACCCATTTATTTGATCTTCAATTTCTTTAAGTTTTGGGTTGATGTCTCCATTCTTGTCTCCAATGTCTTTTGAGATCTAAGCACCTTTGCTTGATCTTCTCATGAATCCACTAGCTCTCTTGAGTTTATCTTGAATCAATAACCTATTAAGCATAACTCAAGTAGACATTAAATTCACCACATTCAATGGTTTGTTATCATCAAAATGTCATGTTTACCCATAGTGGTAAACCTTGGGTCAACAAATAGTACATAAAAGCAGTTCATCAGAAGTTGTAATCATCTCCACCTTAATCTTGAAAGGGTCCCAACAAACCCATATTCTACCATTATTTTCATGATCATAGTTAGCTAAAAGATTCCATCCCTTAACCATGTTATTCAAGACTTGAGTACATTTAGCTTGTTGAACTTTAGTCTCCACTAAACACAAAAGAGGAATCTGGAATTTCCTTACCACCAAAGCAACCTCATGCTGCCTAGATGGGGTATTTAAACCCCTAACATTCCATGAGAATAAAAACATAAGATATGTACAGAGAAAGCACACAAAACTGAATCAAAGACCAGTTCCCCCTTTAGGAGCCTAGGATTTGCTCTTGTCCTAGGCTTAGGTGGTTTAGAGCAAGTGACAATACCCATAGCTCTAGAATTAGCTCCAGTTTCAATTGAAGGAATGTCAATTGCATTAGGGACAGTAACCAAAACATTAGCATGAGTTGTGTCACCTTCATGTGATATATCAGCATTCCGATAAGAGGAAATATCACTCAAGGTATCTGTAAGTCACTAAAATACCCTAGAGGGGGGGGGGGGGGGTGAATAGGGTTTTAAAAATAATTTCTAACTTCTTTTTCTTCTTACTAGAACATGCAACAAGGTTCAATATTAATTTACAAGGTAAAATATGCAATGAATACTTTCACTTAAATTCAACAAGCTATTTACCACAATATAAATTAAGCATCCATGAACATAAAGTAAGGAGATAGAGATAGAGATATTGACACCGTGATTTTTATGGACTTCATTAGAGATAGAGATATTGATTTTTATGGAAGATAGATCAATATAAGCTCAAGTGTTTTTCGGTGATATTTCAAGAACTCAAGATATATATATTCTCACAATATATTTTGAATAAGAGAATAAGCTCAAGGCTTGAGTTTAAATCTTCAAAATGATAAGAGTGAAAAATGATATTTTGATCTTTCTTGCTATCAAAATATTTTTCAGATGATGCTTGAGAGAAAATTAGAGATGAATAATATTTGGAAAGTTTCTCACACAAGAACCTTAATATTTCAATCTATATCTCTTTTTTTATATAGTGTAACACTAGGGTTTGGAGAGTGTATCTCACCCTAGACAATGTGGAGAGTATGACCTGAAAATCAGCAAGCAAAATCATTTCTTTTTGGGAAAGAATATTGTTTAGAAATACTTTTCCTTAAAATCCTGAAGCACCCAGTCGACTGCTTGACGGCACCCAGTCGACTGCCTATATGCTTAGATTTAAAATATTTTTCCCAACGGCTAGGGTCAGTCGACTGCCTCAAGAAGGCCAGTCGACTGCCTCATGAGTCAGTCGACTGCCTTGGATAGGCCAGTCGACTGCCTCAGGCAATCAAAAATGTTCATAACTCTCTGGTTCAGTCAGTCGGCTGGGTCCTTAACTGCCAGTCGACAGGGCATAGTCAGTCGACTGCCTCATGCAGTCAAAATGTTTTATAGCTCACTAGTTCATCCAGTCAGCTGGGTCCTTATTGGCCAGTCGACTGGGTCATAGTTAGTCGGTTGTCATTTCATGACCAGTCGACTGGGTGACTAAGAATTGTTTTCAAGGTCCGTTTTTGATCCGTTTGAGTTCGTTTGATTTATTACTTGAGTTTATAAGACCAATCAATGCATAAGATACCTTGTTACAATATTATCACCCCGACCTATCTACCCCAGGTCTTGAGTCCATCTTTTGTTCTTTCTTTGATCTTTTTGTCCTTCTTCGAGTTTGCGCTTGAGTTTCCTTATCGCTTGTTGCTTTAGTAATCTTTCCGAATCATTTACCTGTACTTGCTGAAACACTTAGCTCAAAGTTATATTAGTACCAAACACGGTTTTGAATGTTTTGTTAATATCAAAATAAGATTTATTACTTGAAATAGAATTTCAAAGCCAACAATCTCCCCCTTTTTGATGTTGACAAAATATTTTGTGTTTGCGCATAAATGGTGAAGTATCAAGTGATACTCCCCCACAATGTGTGCATCTTTCATTTTATTTGCATGCTCCCCCTTAGGAAATAAATTTTCCAATTTGATAGTCATTTACGTAATGCATGGAAATATAATAGAAACAACATATTTCAATTCATAATTTGCAAGATCGGTACATGTTGTTTTACTACTACATATTACAAAATGATAAAGCATTGAAATGAAGCGAAACATAAGCAACAAACATAAAACATAAGTAACGTCCTATGCTACACAAAATAGACCTATGGCCAACACAAACACCCTAATACATTTTCCCCCCTTGACGACATCAAAAAGGCGGAGGGTCACGGTGAGAGGCGTCCATAGAAGTGGCGATGCGGTAGATCTTGTCCTCAAGACGCTTCATATCCTCGGCCGTCTTCCTCTGGACCTCCTCATTGCGCTTTTGGGCCTCTTCATTGCGCTTTACGATTTCCAAGATTTGGGCAAGAGTTTCGGGATTTCCCCCTAACCCAAAGTTTGGAATATCGAAATCGCTACCATGAGACGGAAAAGAAGAAGTTGGAGCTTCCGGACGAGGTGCCTCGGGACGAGGTGCCTCGGGACAAGGAACATCATGACGATGAATAGATGGACCAGCCTGGTCCGCAGGAGGAGCAACCCTAAGTGAGACCAACACTCCATCCGCATTCTTACCGATATGCATCTCCTTGAGATGCGTGCGGTCCAGAAAAATTGGATTGCTCTCCGAAGGCTCTTCATCAAGCGGAACGCCACACCGACGAAGAAGAAAAGATAAATGGGTAGGAAAGATGAGTGTGCCTTTCTTCTTATGGCACTCGAGAATAGCCGAAATGAAAAGAAAAGCAAGGTTGATCTTACGACCGGTCATGACACAATAGACAAGAAAAGCTTCCATGATCGACAGAAGACTCCGGTTTCCAGACTTGGGCAAAATGGAATATGTGATAACGTTGTGCACAAGTCGAGCCTCGGGAGTAAGCGAGGAAGAAGGAAACTCAAAAGTGGCAGTGGTGTCTTTATTCACTGAGATGGCCCGAACTGCTTTGAGAGGATCGAAATCACTCGAAGAGTACCAAATGGATGAGCAGAAATACGATATACCGCCAGTAGGTAGCTGAAAAACAATATTAATTTCTGCTTCGGTCAACTCAACTGAAATGCCTGCAATAGTGGAGCAAAGTTTGTGAGCTGGAGGACTTGGTTGAGAAGGATTCTCTAGATTTGTATAAAACGCTTTGACGGTTCGTGGAAAATTCAAAACATCAAGCGAAACGAATAAGTCCCAACCCATATTTTGAAAAAGATTGAACGTATTAGCACAAATCTCTTCCACCCCTACGGGCGCGTTTCTTGAGGAACACGACATTGAGAGCCATAAGAGAGAGAAGAACTAAGATGATTGAAAGCATTTTGAAAAGACAATGAAAAGAAATTGAGAAGAAAATGAGAGAGAAAAGAGAAACTGAAAAAAAATGGTGTATAGATATGTATATATATATATATATGGATATATATGATTATAAATGAAGAAAAGAGTGGAGATAATGGAGGAAAGGATCGTGGTGTAGTGGGGAAGTGGTTGAAAGGTGATTAAATGGCGAGAATGAAGGAAAAAATGGGAGAGATCGTGGAGAGAGTGGAGAGAAGACGAAAAGAAAGAAGAAATAAAAACTGGGTTCGCGCAGAGGCAGTCGACTGGCCATATGGTGACAGTCGACTGGCTCATGACCCAGTCGACTGGCTCATGACCCAGTCGATTGGCCGAAGGAGGCAGTCGACTGGCTGAAGATGAATAAAATCAGAAAAACTCACTGGTTGATCCAGTCGACTGGCCGTATACGAGGCAGTCGACTGGCCCTTAAAAATAAATTTTTGAAAAATATTTTAAATTTTGAAAGCCGAGATCGTGGACGAGATTTTGTGAAAATTTAACTGATTACTTCAAAATCCATGGCCATTCCTAATTCCCTACGAATTTTTGAAAATGGTTCGTCCGAGAGGGGTTTAGTAAAAATATCCGCCAGTTGATTTTTAGTGTCAATAAAAATCAATTCAATGTCACCTTTGGCTACGTGATCCCTTAGAAAATGATGCCTAATCTCTATGTGCTTTGTGCGAGAATGTTGAGTAGGATTCTTTGAGATACAAATAGCACTAGTGTTATCACATTTAATAGGCACGAGATTAAAAACAAGTCCAAAATTAAGTAATTGTTGCTTAATATAAATAGTTTGGGCGCAACAACTACCGGCCGTTACGTATTCGGCTTCAGCCGTAGACAGGGCAACCGAATTTTGCTTTTCAGTTGACCATGAAACAAGAGAGTGACCTAGAAAATGATATGTACCACTTGTACTTTTCCTATCCACTCTACAACCCGCAAAATGGGCATCCGAATAGCTAGTGAGATCAAGTGTGGTGCCACGTGGATACCATAGTCCTAAGTTAATCGTCCCACTAAGATAGCAAAAAATACGTTTTACGGCTAGCAAGTAAGATTCTTTAGGAAAAGATTGAAAACGAGCACATAAGCATACACTAAACATGATATCCGGTCTACTAGCAGTTAAATAAAGTAAACTTCCAATCATGCCTCTATATCGAGTAATATCAACACATTTTTCGTTTTCATCTTTGTCGAGTTTAATAGAGGTACTCATAGGAGTAATGGCATGTTTGGCTCCCTCCATGCCAAATTGCTTTAGCAAATCTTTAGTATACTTAGATTGGCTAACAAATAAGCCATCCAAGCTTTGCTTTCTTTGCAATCCTAAGAAGAAATTCAACTCACCCATCATACTCATTTCAAATTCGTTTTGCATACTAGATGCGAAATCTTTGCAAAGAGAAGTATTTGTGGAACCGAATATAATGTCGTCAACATATATTTGGATAATCAACAAATCATTCTTGACAGTTTTTATAAAGAGAGTGTTGTCAACTTTGCCTTTAGAAAACTCTTTTTGAAGTAAAAAGTCACTAAGCCGTTCATACCAAGTTCTAGGAGCTTGCTTTAATCCGTATAAGGCTTTAGATAATTTGTAAACATGATTTGGAAAAAGTTCATTTTCAAAACCGGGTGGTTGTTTTACAAACACTTCTTCATCTATAGTTCCATTTAGAAAAGCTCTTTTGACATCCATTTGATAAAGAATGAAATTTCTAGATGATGCAAATGCAAGAAGCATTCTAATTGCTTCTAATCTAGCTACGGGTGCAAAGGTTTCATCATAGTCAATGCCCTCCTCTTGATTGTAACCTTGAGCTACCAATCTTGTTTTATTTCGAATAATCACTCCATTTTCATCCTTTTTATTTCGAAAAACCCATTTAGTGCCTATTATAGTTTGATGTGTGGGTTGAGGGACTAAATGCCAAACTTAATTGCGTTCAAATTGATTTAGTTCCTCTTGCATGGCCATGATCCAAGAATCATCACATTGAGCTTCGTGGAAGTTCTTGGGTTCAATATTAGACACAAAAGCAATGTGGTTGCATAAGTCTCTAAGTTGAGATCTTGTGCTAACACCTTGTGAAGGGTTACCTATGACTTGGTCAAGAGGATGGTTGTGTACAATCCTCCAAGATTTAGGAATGGAGCAAGTCAAGTCATCATTAGATTGATTTCCAACTTCGCTCTTATCCATTTGCCTACTTGATGAGTTAGAGATATTGAGATTATTGAAACTATCCTCAATTCCTACAACTTCATCATCATCTAGGTGAACTTTAGGTGAGGGTAGAGGCAGTGATTAATCAAAAACAACATGGATAGACTCTACCATGGTTAAAATCCTTTTGTTAAAGACTTTAAAGGCTCTACTAGTTGAGGAATACCTTAAGAAAATTGCTTCATCCGATTTTGAGTCAAATTTTCCCAAGTTATCTTTATCATTTAAAACGAAACATTTACAACCAAACACTTTGAAATAACCGATATTGGGTTTTCGACCATTCCACAACTCATACGGAGTCTTACCTAATTTCATTCGGATGATAACTCTATTTATGACATGACAAGCGCTGTTTACCGCTTCAGCCCAAAGACTTCGGGGAAGGTAGTATTCATTTAACATAGTCTTAGCCATTTCTTGTAAAGATCTATTTTTCCTTTGAACTACCCCATTTTGTTGAGGAGATCTTGGAGCCGAGAGATCATGAGATACACTAAATTATTCACATAATTTCTCTAGATCTTGATTGTCAAATTCTCTACCCCTATCACTTCTAATTTTCTTGATTTTCAAATTTTTTTCATTTTGAATGACTCTATAAAATTTATCAAGAATGGAGTGAGTTTCATTTTTATGAGCAAGAAAGTGAACCCAAGTAAATCTAGAGTAGTCATCTACTATAACAAGTACATAGAGTTTCCCGGCTAAGCTAGCCGTTCTCTCCGGACCAAAGAGGTCCATATGAAGTAGCTCTAAGGGTCGAGAAGTGATGATATCTTTCTTTCTCTTGAAAGAAGATTTCATTTGCTTACCTATTTGACATGCACTACATATTTTATCTTTTGAAAAATTAGTCTTCTGGAGGCCTTTGACTAATTCATTTTTAGACAAATGTTGAATGAGGTCCATACTAGCATGTCCTAAGCGTCTATGTCATAACCAACTATTTTCACTCGATGTGACAAAGCACTTAACATCTTGTTCATTTAATTCACATAGCAAAATAGTATATAAATTTCCGTTTCTCTTTGCATTGAACAATTGCTTTCCATCTTTCTCAACTATGCAGGCATTTGACCTAAAGATAACATCATAACCTTTTTCACAAAGTTGGCTAATACTAAACAAGTTATGCTTTAAACCATCAACTAAAAGTACGTTATCTATAGCTAGAGAAGGAGATATACCAATGGATCCAATTCCAACAATTTTGCCTTGTGAGTTATCTCCAAAAGTAACACTTCCTCCTTCATAAGATTTTAGGGACAGGAATTTTGATTTGTCCCCTGTCATGTGCCTTGAACATCCGCTATCAAGGAGCCATCTTTCTTTTGAGGCGGACTTCAAGCATACCTACAACACAACGTTACGTGACTTTTATTGGTACCCAATCTATTTTGGGTCCATTATGGTTAGAAGAGATGCAATAGTTCCTTTAGGAACCCAAAATGATTTTGTTACCAAATTTTATTTTGCACGTAGAGATGCAATGGTTCCTTTAGGAACCCAAAACCTTTTTGAGACAATTTTCTTCTTCTTTCTTAGAAAACATGCATTTGCTTTGTGACCTCTTTTCTTGCAATAATAACATGAGATATGGTTGTGATCAATAGAAGATGAGAATGAAGATTGTTTTGAAAAAGTATGCTTTAATGATTTTTTTTTCTTCAATAAAAGTGCATCTTTGTTGAATGCATTATATCCTAAGCTGCATTTGTCAAAAGAGTTTCTTTGTCTTCCTAGCATGATGCTCAAGTTTTCTTTTCCTTTTGTGAATTTTGCTAAGATGTTTATTTGATCATCGATAGTCTTTTTCAATAAACTGTTTTCCTCTTCTATCTTCATACTTTTGTCATTTGTAGCATTTACATTAACTATGGTGTGACAAGTAGAGTTACATGAAGATTTAGATTTCTTGAGCAAACTATGTTTCTTAGCTAGTTTTTCAAACTCATCATACAAATTTTCAAATGCATCTTGTAATTCATTATGAGAAAATAAAAGCTCATCATACAAATTTTCAAATGCATCTTGTAATTCATTATGAGAAAATAAAAGCTCATCATATGACAAAATGGAATTATCTAATGCATGTAAATTTAAATGTACCTCATCTTCATTTTCCATGAGGCAAAGATTTGCAATTTCCTCACCATTTTCTTCCTCATCCGAATCACAAGAGTCATAATCATCCCATGTTGCATTCATGACCATTTTGTTTGGCCTTTTCTCGTTCTCCTTTTTGGGCTTGAAACACTCATTTCTATAGTGTCCCGGTTTACCACAATTGAAGCAAGTAATGGACTCCTTCTTGCTTGTCTCTCCTCTTGGTTCGTTGCTCTTTGAGAACCTCCGACCTTTAGCCTTCTTTCGTTGAAGAAATCTCTTGAATTGTTGAGTGATCAAGGCAATGTCTTCATCAACCTCTTCTTCGATTCTTTCATTTGCTTCACTTTTAGTTGAAGCTTGCAAGGCTATACTTTTTCTAGGCTTGGCGTCTTCTTCACGAGATTTTAAGGTAATTTCCCATGTAAGGAGTGACCCGAAAATCTCATCAAGACTCATAGTGCTAAGATCGTGTGCTTCTTTAATAGCCGTCACCTTTGCATCCCATTTGACCGCAAGGCTTCTAAGGAATTTGCGTGCCGTATCGGATCTAGGAACAATTCTACCAATGTGCTTTAGTCCATTCAAAATATTAGTAAAATGAGACATCATAGAATTGATATTTTCATCTTCCTTCATGGCAAAGAGTTCATATTCATGCATAAGTATATCAATTTTAGATTCTCTAACTTGAGTAGTTCCTTCATAAGTAGATACACGGTTAAATTCGTTTGGACTTAAGGCACAATTTAGATTAACCTTAGCTTTGGCGTTAAATGACATAAGTCTACGCTCATCATTATCCCATTCGTTGGGCAATTTGGGAATAGTTTTTCCATCAACCACTTTGGTAATAGTAAAAGGTTAAATTCGATAATAACTAGCCAAATTTGATAATCAATAGCTTGAAGAAAATCTATCATTCTAGTCTTCCAATAGCTATAGTTTGAACCATCAAACCATGGGGGCCTATTGTTAGATTTTCCTTCTACATGAATGACTATGTTTGAGGCCATGATCGTTCTCTAAGACGGTTAAGTCTAAAACAAGTAGAGATTAGGCTCTGATACCAATTGTAAGTCACTAAAATACCCTAGAGTGGGGGGGGGGGGGGGGGGGGGGGGTGAATAGGGTTTTAAAAATAATTTCTAACTTTTTTTTCTTCTTACTAAAACATGCAACAAGGTTCAATATTAATTTACAAGGTAAAATATGCAATGAATACTTTCACTTAAATTCAACAAGCTATTTACCACAATATAAATTAAGCATGCATGAACATAAAGTAAGGAGATAGAGATAGAGATATTGACACCGTGATTTTTACGAGGTTCGGTAACTCCTACTCCTCAGCTCAAAGAATCCCCTTCCTTGAGACTTTCCCGATCCTCACACTATGGATCTTCTTTCAATAGGTGGAATAGAAAAACCTTTACAAAAGAGCTAACTAGCTCTTCACACAATCAAGAGAACAATCCTCCCTTGATACAATGGGCTTCACTCACCCAAGATCACAAATTTGTGTATGCAATCAATATATCACTCAAAAAATAAAAACACTGAAAACCCTAAGGCTTTTATGGAAGATAGATCAATATAAGCTCAAGTGTTTTTCGGTGATATTTCAAGAACTCAAGATATATATATTCTCACAATATATTTTCAATAAGAGAATAAGCTCAAGGCTTGAGTTTAAATCTTCAAAATGATAAGAGTGAAAAACGAGATTTTTATCGTTCTTGCTATCAAAAGATTTTTCAGAACATGCTTGAGAGAAAATTAGAGATGAATAATATTTGGAAAGTTTCTCACACAAGAACCTTAATATTTCAATCTATATCTCTTTTTTTATATAGTGTAACACTAGGGTTTGGAGAGTGTATCTCACCCTAGACAATGTGGAGAGTATGACCTGAAAATCAGCAAGCAAAATCATTTCTTTTTGGGAAAAAGTATTGTTTAGAAATACTTTTCCTTACAATCCTGACGCACCCAGTCGACTACCTGACGGCACCCAGTCGACTGCCTCCATGCTTAGATTTAAAATATTTTTCCCAATGGCTAGGGTCAATCGACTGCCTCAAGAAGTCCAGTCGACTGCCTCACGAGTCAGTCGACTGCCTTGGACAGGCCAGTTGACTGCCTCATGCAGTCAAAACATTTTATAGCTCACTGGTTTAGTGAGTCGGCTTGGTCCTTAACTGCCAGTTGACTGGGTCACAGTCAGTCGGCTGCCATTTCATGGCCAGTCGACTGGGTGACTCCAAGAATTGTTTTCAAGGTTCGTTTTTGATCCGTTTGAGTTCGTTTGATTTATTACTTGAGGTTATCAGACCAATCAACGCATAAAATACCTTGTTACAATATTCTCACCCCGACCTATCTACCCCAGGTCTTGAGTCCAGCTTTTGTTCTTTCTTTGATCTTTTTATCCTTCTCCGAGTTTGCGCTTGAGTTTCCTTATCGCTTGTTGCTTTAGCGATCTTTCCGAATCATTTACATGTACTTGCTGAAACACTTAGCTCAAAGTCATATTAGTACCAAACACGGTTTTGAATGTTTTGTTAATATCAAAATAAGATTTATTGCTTGAAATAGAATTTCAAAGCCAACAGTATCCACATTCTCAGCTTCAATAGAAGTATCAATGTTTAGGAGAGTAGCAAATTTATTACTAGATTGAGCCTCTTGAGCATCAACACCCTTCGCAGTACAATCTAAGGTTGAAATTTTGTTGACCCTGCAATCCATAACTAAATCCTTCTCAAACACAACTTGTGTTCATGAAGCTTCTTGAGGAACTGCTGGTGATTACAGAGTTTCTCTAGAGCTTGGAGAGCATGCTGGTAAATTGCACCAAGGGAGGTGTTATTCAAAGCCATGTTTTTCATTATTAAAGATATTTTCCTTATAGCGTCCGGTATTTTTTCGTGCTAATTTAAAATTTTAATAATACTTAAGTGCTTAAGTGATTATGTGCTTAAAGTGTTTATTTTGCTTAGCATGACTTACATGTTTAATGTGATATTAAAAATTGTAAGTTGTATGTTGTATTTCCATTTTAAGAATAATAAAAATTCTTGAAAACGATTTCGGGAAAAAAATGATCGAAGGGTAAATGAGTAATTTCATATTATGAGCACTTAGTGGAAAGTGTAGAGATTTGGCTAAGTGTTGGGGCATTAGTGGAATTTCGGTAAATAGAGAGGATGATAAGGGGTGGAAGGGTAATTAAAAGGCATGATGGCACTCTTGTATTTAACCCTAAGTTGAGAAAAAAATAGTCATTTTACATTTTTATGTGTTGTCTAAATTCTAGTCATTGATCTTCTTCTCCCATCTTTGTTCTCAACCCCTGGATCGTAGGGCCTTATTTGGTTGACACTTAAATGGAAGAATGCATTATTCTTGGTCTTTCACTTAGCAAGCCTTCAATTCAACCCTTGGATCTTTTATTCATTTTCCTTGCTTGATTCTCAACCATTGGATGATGAGAATTGTGAGTGGAGAATCTCTACAACTCTTAGGTTTAGCAACTTTGCAAGACTTTCATTATCTCACAAACTCTTACTCTCTCTTTCTCTTCTTTCTTGTTGGGGATAGTTCTTGGTGGTGTTCTTGAACCAATTTGGTAAGTCTTCTAATTTACTCTAGGGTTTTGGTGCAAGAACCCTAGTTTTGATGTTATGAATTCTTGGAGTTGGTATTGATTTTGCCCTCATTCTATTCATGTTTATTGTAGTAGCTTTCATCTACCAAGTGAGTTCCATTGGTAGTAGCTCCTTATTTTTATCTTGTGAAGAGCTAGTAGTGAGTTCCCTATCTTATACTCTTAAGAGTTCATTTCTCCATGAAAGCCTAAAATATAAATCATTAAGGTTTGAAGTGATTCTTGTGGTTGGAGCCACTTTTATATAAATTTATGTTATTGTTGACACCATAGTAATCTTGTGGTTCATGAATGGTGTATTGATACTTGGAAGCTATTCTATTGAACACTTGGAGTGGTAGATTGAGGTGGACCTCTTTTGGGCATTCTTGAGTAGGCTTGCTTGGAATTGAGGTAGGGGAAATGAATTGTGTTCATCTTTGTACGAGGGTGTGTGCCTCTACTTTTATATATGCCGTATATATATATATTCGAGTTTAGTATTGAAAACTTAGACGATGAATTAGACCCTTTAAAGCCTGATTTTGTGATATAAATGCTTGTGGTGGTTTATTGCTTATAAATGTGAAATTGTAAGCATTATGATAAATTGTGTACAATATATTGCATAATGAAATGAGCATGTATTGTGATAGAGAATGTTCACAATTATTGCTTATGAAAGTAAATTGTAAGAAGTGTGTTAAATTGGATACAATATGATACAAATTGAGATAAACATGTGTTGTGGTGGCATATGGTTATGATTGAGAACCTTGATGCATTTTCAATCCACCATGTAGTTTCAAAACATGGGTGTTGGTTTTTACGGGTTACGTAAACTACGTGTAAGTTATCTTGTGTTTTGATCGTCGTAACAATATGTCCGGGGGTGCTTCTCTTTCCGAGAAACTAAGATGGTAGGGGGACGACTTGCTCCAAATCCTATGTCAAGACTGCGTTGTGTTGACGGTCTTCCTTGTTAAGAGTGTGAAGTGTTAAAAGCACTTGGGAAGAATCGATATGATAAATATACCTTCCCTTATGAGTATAAAGTGAAGGGTTAAAGAATGATCTCATTGACCCTTAGAGTAGGGTATGTGTTCGTGTGCGTACCATGGGTGTGTTGGTCGCATTGCATCTAAACTGTTATATATATGTGATTGTGGTTTTGATGTTGAAGCATGCGATAATTGTGAATAATTATAATGTGAGCAAGTTGTGGGAATTATTTGTTGGGTTTGATAGGGTTCCGGATTGGCGAGAGAGTTGTGTGGAACAAGAGACTGACCTAGGGTTAGTGGCATGAACCTTGATTGGGTTGTACCACTCGGACTACCGAGATTGAGGCGATGATGCTTCCTCTACTAGCCTAGTGAGCTCACCCCACGACTTATATATTTTTCAGGTGATGATTCCGTTGGGAGAATTCCGTAGTCTCTCCGTGGATGGGTAGCATTATGTCTGCCCTTTTGTGCATAGGTGGTGGACCATACTTATATTTTGTTGGGCATTAAGTTGATAAACATATATCTATATGTTAGCCAGGAGTTATTATCGATGTGCATCCCTTGAAGCGCTATGCGCGGGGATTATATTCTTTTGGTGCACTTCTGTGCCGGAAATGCAAAGACTATTTCATGTTATAAAATTTATGTCCTATTTTTCCTTGGTACATTTTAACTATTCAGGTTATGAATCCTTTCATGCTGAGTTGTGACGTGAATGATAGTTATCAAATGTGGTCATTAGTTGTTCGGCCGAAAATGACATTTTTTTAGGTTTTCAAACAAATCCTTGTTGATTTTAATGGAAAAACCCGTTTTTGCCTACACCCGTAGCTCCGAAAAAATTCCTTGTTTTAGAAATTATTTTAAACTCATTTTGTAAAGATTTTGACTTTTTGAAACCGGCAGTACTTAAAACGGAGACTGGGAGCAAGACAGTTATTTTTATGAATTTTCAAGAAGGGTCTTTGATAAAAATAAATTTTTTCCTTCTCATTCCCAAGTTAGGGGATATTTTCTCATTTCTAAAGTCTCATGAACAAGTTGGGTTCTTTATTGCAAGTTCCTAAAGGTTTAGAGTTGTATGGGAATAATTGTTTTAGCTTTTTTGGTCGAGGCAGTCGACTGGCCCCTTCAGGGCAGTTGACTCAGTGAAACAGAGGATTTTTCCGCAAAAATTTTGAAGTCCCTGCGTCACCAAGTTGATTGGGTCACTCAGCCAGTCCACTGGGTGGTTCAGCCCCGTTCTGACCATGCTTTACAATTTTGCTCATATCTTGTGCTACGGGTGTCGGATGGAGGTGTTTTTTTAGCTTTTTAGAAATCTAACTTAAATCTCTTGATGTTAGGATTTTGAATCACTTCATTCGAGTAATGTTTGAGAGCATAATGATCGTTTCAATGTGACAATATGTTTTGAACTTTGGCACGTCGCGACGACCAATTTTTAAAATGTTGTAGTTTCTTCCTTGCGTCTTCAAATTTGGTTTCGTTTGTTCCTACAACTTGTTTTATGTCCAAACCTTGTCTTTATACGTTGAAGTTACTATTTTACACCTGAAATGACCATTTTACCCTTGAGTGAACATGGGTATTTAAATGGTCCGTTTAAGGTACCGTTTGGTTCGTTCCACTTCTATTTCACTCCTGAGTGATCTTGTTGGCATATTTTAGGCCTCAAATATCTATTATACCCTTTTAATAGTATTTGATGACTCAGTGATAAATTTTTTGTTTCTTTTCACTTCCGCATTCACCCCCTTGGCTCTTAGGCTAGGGTTTCGGAGTCTTAGGAATTTTGGGGCATGACAGTTTGGTATTAGAGTGTGTTCTTTATTATGGCAAGACAGGCGAGGGTTGTTATCATTTTTCGCTTATTGTATTTTCCTACTTGTTATTGGCTTATGAGTTAGTTCTCGTCTCTTGTACGTCATTGACTTATGCGTGTGTCGGCATGGCTTTGTGGTTTTGTTTGGCGTACTATGATTGTATTGTTGCCTTACATGTTTGGTTTTTGTAATGTAGAGAGCATGCCATCACGTAGATGTCAACCATGTGTCGTTAGAGGGGATGCTTGGGGTCAAGTACCTCTGGTTATAGACGAGAATGTGCCCAAACCTCCCGATGTTGGGGAGCGTGTACCGACTACACCTTTTATGGATGGCGATCAATTTTTACGTGCTTTATCGGTGGCTATGGCACATGTTCCTTAGAGACAGAATGTTGAGAATGAGGGCTCGCGTGTTCAAAAAGCTCTCTGAGATTTCTTAAGGTTGGACATACCTACTTTTGTGGGTGGTCCAGATTCGTTGGTGGCCGACGATTGGTTGGAGAAGATCACCAATGGATTTGATATATTGAAGGTGGTAAAGGATGATGTACGAGTCATAATTGCATCGTTTTAACTTACGGGTGATGCAAAGGGTTGGTGGAAGTCTAGCATCAACATGAGGGACATTCGGACTATCATATGGGTGGACTATTATTGTATTAGTACTTTCCACCACTTGCTAGGATGAGCATGAGGGACCGGTTCAATGAGTTGGTTCAGGGTGATTTGATAGTGACCGAGTATGAGCTTTAGTATACCAGCTTATCTCAATTCGCACCAGAGATTATGGTGGATGATGAGGTTAAAGGTCGGCATTTTGTGAGGGGCTTGAAGGGCAATCTTAAGTCAAAGATTTTGTGCTTACTATGCCAACGTATCGCGAGGCTGTTATAAAGGCATTACTTGGTAAGAAGGATGGAAGAGAGGGTCGACTAGCTCATGAGGATAGGGACAAGAGCTTTAAAGGTTCTTCTCCTTCGGGTATTGGGAATAAGAAGAGACCGCATGAGGGAAATTCAGCTTCGGTTGCACAACAGTAGCCACAATAATAGCGTCAGGGACAGTCTGTACCTTCTTCTAGAGCATTTTCGGGTTCTACTCACCGGGAAGTAGTGTGTTTTCAGTGTGGTCAACCAGGGCATATGAAGCCATTTTGTCAGTCTCATCGCCAGACATGGAGTAGTAGTTCAACACATAATCAAGGTTGTTGTTAGTGCGGACAACAAGGTCATTTTCGCAAGGGTTTCCTCAGTGGAGCAGTGACACTCCTATGAGTGGGATTGGGCATCAGTCTAGGGCTACACAGTTAGCAGGCCAGTCTGGGTATAGAGCACCGCAGCAGAAAACACCAGTAGCTCTGGGTTCTTAGGCCATGACTTCGGCATCTACCATCCATAAGGCGCCACATTCTCAGAGTCGTGCTTATGCAGTCACAACAGCAGACAGTGTAGCAGGACCTTCTATTGTGAGAGGTACATTTCTTATATGTGGTTGTTGGGCTCATGTTCTATTTGATTCTGGAGCTTCGCATTCTTCTATTGCTTCTGATTATGCATCTCCTTTGGGTATACCTATTCCATATCTTCGGGTACCTTTATGGGTAGACACACACCAGTTGGTGGTAGAGTGTATATGTCTAGAGTGTGTCGTGGATGCGAGATTATGATTATTGGGTGATCGTTAAGATTCAACTTTATTCTCCTAGACATGACAAGCTTTAACGTTATCTTAGGCATGGATTGGTTATCTACCTTTCATGCCCAGATTGACTACTTTAGAGGTCATGTGTTAGTGTGCACGCCTAAGGGTGAGAGTTTCCACTTCTTTGGTGATCGCAACAATTCCTTCATTTCTTCCTATTATTTATGGGGTCATGATGTATCCAATTTACTTTTGGCGATTTTATTGTCCAATTATGAGGTTCGTGGCCATGTTGAGGTACCTCATGTAGTGGGCGAGTATTGGGATGTTTTTCCCGATGACTTGACTTATTTGTTTCCAATTCGTGAAGTAAAGTTTGCTATTGATCTTGTACCGAGTATTGATGCTATTTCTTTGGCACCTTATCGAATGACATCGGAAAAATTAGAGGAATTAAATAAGAAAATTTATTATCTCAAGGCGAAGGGTTTTATTCGGCCTAGTGGTTCAGATTGGGGTGCTCCAATTCTTTTCGCTAAGAAAAATGATGGTTCACTATGGTCATACATCGATTATCGTAGGTTGAATTAGCTGACGATCAAGAATAAATATCCATTGCCATAGATTGATGACTTATTTGATCAACTCAAGGGATCTAAGTTCTTCTCCAAGATTGACTTGAGGTCCGGTTATCATCAGTTGCGGGTCAAGGATGTAGATATTCCTAAGACTGTGTTTCATACTCATTATGGGCACTTCGAGTTTCTTGTGATGCCTTTCAGTGTGACTAATGCACCAGCAACATTTATGTGCCTTACGAATCGTATCTTCCACGAGTTCTTGGATAGATTTGTTATAGTGTTCATTGATGACATTTTAGTTTACTCTACTACGGAAAGTGAGCACGAGGTTCATCTTAGGACCGTTCTTCAAATCCTAAGAGAGCATAGATTGTATGCTAAGTACGATAAATGTGAGTTTTGGCTGCAAGAAGTTAGATTTTTGGGGCATGTTGTTTTCGGAGGTAGCATTTCAGTTGATCCTTTGAATATAGAGGCGGTCATGAGTTGGAAGCGGCCAACTAATGTTTTTGAGGTTTGTAGTTTTCTTGGCTTAGCGGGTTACTATCGGTGATTTGTTAAAGATTTTTCCCATTTGGTGGTTCCTATGACTCGCTTCACGCGAAAGGGTATCAAGTTTGTGTGGGATGAAAAATGTGAAGAGGCATTCATTGAGTTGAAGACACGTCTGACTACGGCTTTGATTTTTATTATTCCCGAGCCCGACGTTGGTTATGTGATCTATTATGATGCTTCTTGTGAGCAACTGGGATGTGTACTTATGCAGTTTGAAAGGGTTGTGGCTTATGGGTCTCGACAGTTGAAGACTCACGAGCGAAATTATCCTACGCATGATTTAGAGCTTGTAGCGGTTATTTTTGCACTTAAGGGATGGCGACACTACTTGTATGGTGAGAGATTTGAGGTCTTCTCCAATTACAAAAGTTTGTGGTATATCTTTGCACAGCGAGACTTGAATTTGCGACAACGTCGATGGGTTTAGTATAGGGAGGACAACGACTTTGCACTCTAGTATCACCCAGCGAAAGCTAATGTAGTGGCGGATGCATTGAGTCGCAAGTCACAAGCATCATTATCTAGCATCTTTATTCGCAAGTGGCAGATGATGGATGACATCGCAAAGTTGGGTCTTCAGTTCGGTGATAGTGGGGAGTCACTAGTGACTTTGTTTAGCATGGTGGCACAACCTTCACTTATGAGTCATGTGATTGAGGCTCAGGGATAGGATGACAGCATTGCATCGATACGCACTCGCATTGCTAGTGGCAAGGTCATTGATGATTGGGTTATGCACTCCGATGGAGGTTTTCGTTTTAGGGGTTTACTTTATGTACCGCAGACTAATCGTGAGGAGGTTTTGCGAGAGTTTCATAGTTTCAGGCTAGTAGTTCACCCGGGTGACACGAAGATGTATCATAATCTTCGGCGTCATTATTGGTGGCAAGGGATGAAGAAATCCGTCACAGATTTTGTGAGTTGTTGTCTTACTTGTCAGAAGGTTAAGCACCGAGGACCTACAGGTTTGTTAAATCCATTACCTATTCTTGAGTGGAAGTGGGAGCATATTTGCAAAAAAGAGGAATAAAAAAGATGTAGTGTTGGTGATTGTTGTAAGAACATTTATTGTAATTTTTTATGTATGGCATGTTCTAGACAAAAACGATGTTGAGTGTAGATAGGTCGTGTTATTTCAACGACATCTACAAGCTTCGACAAAGGCAAAATCAAGCATTGAAGTAGTGAATAATACAATTGCAGTGAAAAAATAAGTGTATTGGTAAAAATGTCTCCCGAAGGGCAAAAAAGGCATTTCCCAAAGTCATCAATTCAACCAAAAAGTCTCAGAGAGTCAAAAGAGTTATTTTGGTGCAGTTACGGAGAAAAGTGGTTTTAACAAAAATGCCTACACTTTCAGTTTCAAAATGTGGATGGAGAGTGGATTTGTACACTTGAATATACGCTCCAAGCTACGCTTGGACCAACGCTTCAAGCGTAGGGGGACTACGCTTCAAGTGTAGCTGCGGCAGGATGGGTTAGTGATTTGTTTGCAATGAAAAATTGTTACGACCTATTATAACTTGGATTACACTCCTATATATCTTAGGATATGTTTAAAGGATATATACACAAAATATTGACAAGATTCATTCCCAATTATAAGAGGATTAAACAAGCGAAGAATCCTAGTATAGAAAGGAAATAGTGATTTCAGCAAGATTTTCAGTCAACTTTAGAAGCATATATCTCGGTCAAACAATGTCCAAATGAGGTCATTTTCGATTCTATCATTGAGATCTTGAAGTCATATTTTCAACGATATATTACACACCTTCATCCAATATGTCTAGCTCCACATATGATCAAAAGAGTGATAGGTGTACTGTAGAAAAAGCTGAAAATTTCAGAATCGGGCTAAACTTTTATTTTGACTCAAATTGATTTGTGTTGACTCGGATGACCTTGAGATCAACTCAAACACCTATAAGAACGTGAATATCACATATTATATATTATATTGAAGGGTTTGACTCAGTTGAGTGTGAAATTACACAAAAGGGTAAGGTTAGGGTTTCTCCTCAGCATGGTCTATAAATACCAAGTTCTACAAGAGAGGAGGCTACATCTTTGAGAGATATATGTAGTATTTTATTGTTCATATTATTCTATAGAATATATTGATATAGAGAGATAAAATATCATTGAGTGATTCTTCTAGTTCTCTCTTGTTTTGGAGTTGATTCTATCGTGTTACTACATCGACAATCTTATGCACGATTGAATCATATAGATTCTGAAACATCTACACACCATTATTTGCAACTTGGTTACATTGATCCATTTATGAAACGGAGCCGTCTGAGTGCGGAGATCGGAACAGGAGGCTTCCTGGTTATTTGATATGTTGATAAATACAGTTGTTAGAGTACGGAGTGTAGCGAGAGCTTCATGGAGTGTGAGTGAATCTATACTTTCAAATGTCGAGTGAAGAACAACAGATTACATCAGTTGTATGTATTTTCATAAATTCTGTACAAATTCTCCGATTCATAGTAAAAATATCATGTGTCTCTATTGCATTATATTCTCCACTTAGATTATTATTTACATGATTTATCTTGTTAGAGAATTGGATTAAAATTGAATTTCCCACAATTAATTTTAATTTGTCAATAAATCCACAAAAACCCTATTCACCCCCCTAGGCTGTTTTCATTGTCGTCTAGGTAATTTTCATTGGTATCAGTGTGTGGTTGCCCCGATTTAGGTTAACTACCTAGGGATAGATCTTGAACTTAGAGAATGGACATACCTCGTGAAGTAGGTTCCATATCTAGGTCCCCTTGGTTTGATGGCTCAAATTACACGTATTGGAAAGCGAGAATGAGAGCATTTTTGAAATTTCTAGATGAGAGAGCTTGGTTGGTCGTAGAGGTAGGATATTCACTACCCACTGTGAAATATGTTGTTACTAATGAATCTAGGTTAAAACCATCGAGTGAGTGGACTACTATTGAAACAAATAGTGCTAGTTGCAATTCAAAAGCTTTGAATATGTTGTATAATGCAGTGACTGCGAGTGAGTTTAAGAGAATAGCCACATGTGAGATTTCAAAATAAGCTTGGGACATACTCCAAGTAACTCATGATGGAACTTCAAAAGTTAAACAGTCAAAACTTCAAATTTTAAATTCTAAATTTGAACAACCTAGGATGGAGGAGGATGAAATTTTTGGTGATTTTGAGGCTAGGTTAACTGACATAGTAACTAGTTGTCACAATATAGGAAAGCTTGTTTTCGAGACGACCATTGTGAAAAAAATCCTTAGGTCTTTGCCTGGACGTTTTTGGTCTAAGGTTACCGTCATATCTGAAATGATGAGTTTCAAGGAAATTAAACTTGAAGAGTTAGTCTGGTAATTTGAAATCGTATGAGATGGAGATGTGTGCTCAATCCTCTAAAAAGTGAAGCAGCACAAAAGCGAAAGACATAGCTTTGAAAATCACTAAGGAGAGTCTTAGTGAGTCGGATGAAGAGGGTGAGAGTAAACAAAGTCAGTTTGACATGATCATGAAGCAGTTTCATAAGTTTTTAAAATCTTCTTGTGACCAAGAATTGATTAAAGAACAAAATTTTGGAGATAAATCACATGATTCTTAAAATAGAAAAATTCAAAATAGGAATGATAAGTTTGTTGATAAAAAGAAGAAACCTCAATGTTGTAAGTGTCAAGGGTTTGGTCACATAGTTGTTGGGTGTGCTAATAAGTCGAAAAAGAAAAAAGGTTTAGCTGTTACTTGAAGTGATGGATCGGCTAGTGATTCGACGGATTCAGAGGTAGGAGATGAGATTGAGAATTTCACCATGTTTTCTGCATAAAGTAAGGAGGTCGGTGAAGTTGTTGCAAGTTGGACAATGTCTGAGGATGATAATTTTGAGGATAATGAAGATCGTGGGGATTCATATGAAGATGCATAAAATAAATTGTATGAAAAGTTTGTGCATGTTAGCAAAGTGTACTGAAAATTTTTGGTTCAATTCAACAATGTTGATAAGGATAAACAGTTCTTAAGAGAAGAGTTAACCAAGTCTAAACAAGAAAGGACTCAGGCTTTGAAGAGGGTAGATGGTCTCAATGAGGAATTAAACATTTTAAGATTGGAATTGAGTGAGAAATCTACAAGGATTGAAGGTTTGGAAAAAGATTAGAAGGATACTAACTCAACTATTCATAGATGGTCTAGTGGAACAAGATTAGAAGGATACTAACTATTCATAGATGGTCTAGGATACTAAGGGGTTGGGGTTCAAAGGAATGAATGATCCTGACATTGTTTGACATTGTTTCCAAAAGAACCTTTGTTAAGGCTTCCCAATTAGCATCTAGTTCTTCTCAAGGTAAGTCTGATAGGAATCTTAATGCTTGATCTTATGTTAGAAAACATGTTGAGAGTAAGCCTTCCTTTACCTCTAAAGTTAATAAGGATTTGAATAATGTTTTTCAAAGGTTTATTCCAGCATGTCATCAGTGTAGAGTGAAAGGTCACATTCGACCCATTTGTTCAAATTTAAGAGGAGGAACTTTTAAATTTGAGCGGTAGCATAGAATTTAGAAAAGACCTAATGTTGAAAGACAAATTTGGGTGTTGAGTGAAGAGGTGAAGAGGTTGACTAGGCTAGAAAATATAGCACCAAAATTTTAAAAAATGTGGGTTAGAAAAGATGAATTGTATTGTTTCGTTGCTCATACTGCATGTCTAACACGTGACTCTAATTCTGAGAAAGGTCTCGAGTATATATCCACAGATTCTCAATCAACAGACATCTCTACAAAACCATTAGATTTTCAAAATAATATGCATCTTAGAAAATCTGGTGGCATATTATCATTAGGATATATGTCTTCATATGTATCATTCTATGAATATCTTGCATTATCTTTTATCCTAAAATTGATACATTATCATGCATTTTGTATTATTTCCATGTTTAATTTTTTTTTTTTTATTATGCATCCATCATCTTTTGTTATTGTTAGGGTTATACATGCGTGCATCGTTATGACAAAAATAAAAATAAAAATTAAGTGGAAAAATTCTTAGCATGTTGGGCTTGACTAATGGTACAAATGGTTGTAATATTTCACTCTATTCTCATATTTACTTTTCATATTATGCTTATGAGAATTGAAGTTGTTAGTCTGACCTGAGGTTATGAGTTGTTTACTTGACATGCTTAAGTATTATTTTTAGAACTCATTAAACTTTGGGTGCTTCTTTTACTTCGGAGATGACTATAATATTTGTTGAAACTTTTAGTCTTTTTCATCTAATCCGAAGTGATATGTAGGTTCATAAGTTGTGCTAGATTGATCTATGATTTGAAATACCTTTTAGCATGCTTATGAATATTGTGATGATGTTGAAAAAAGGAAAGAATGAGATGTTTAAAATATAGAAATGTAAAAAGTAGTTCTTTGATCTGAGTAACTGGGCCTCTTGCCTCAGTAAACATTTACTGTTCGCGTAAAAAGGGGAGAAGACTAATGAGCATAAATTGTGTTTTTTTTATTAAGCAATAAGGTCTAAGTTAATGATTTGACTTCTAGCTTAGGTTTTGAACTGAAGTATCATCACGGTTAGTGAGGAGATTATTAGAATTAACACGTATTGCTTTCATCTTAATTGTTTCCTTGCACCTGAATATATATTTTTCCATATATGCAAATGTTATGTAAAGCTTGTCTTGTGAGTACTTATGACTACAAGGTATGTGTACTGATTTTCTTCACAATCATATGTATAGTAGCTAAGTCAAATATGTGAATATGATGTGTTAATGATTAGCTCATTGTCTCTACTGCTCTGCTCACATGTTTCTAAAAACAATTTTTTTTTTTTTTTTCCATTCATGCATTAGTATTAAAATCATGCATTGTAGATATTTTTGTTACTTGAGAATATGGATATAATCTTATAGAGTACTTTATCTTAGTATTTAGTGCTTGCCTTAGATTCTCTAGAGTCTCCTCTGTGATCCTTTCCCTATGTTTTCATCTTGAGGCTTTCCCTTGTTTCTCTCATGTGATTTGTTTATTTTTATTGTTCCTTGTCATTTCAGTGACAAAAAGGGGGATAAATATTGAGTAAGGGGGAGTAATGGTTTAAGGGGGAGAAGTATTGAGTAAAGGAGAGAAAGAGCGTGTGTTTTATGATCATTACGCTTACATGGATATAGTATTTTAGTTCTGATCATTTTTTATCTGTTTTTCACACTTGCGTTTAATGGTTTGTTCAGTTTTGTGCTTACAGGATTGGTAGACCGTCACGAAAGCAAGGTGATAGTTTATATCTATATTTGTCAATGTGTGTTCATAGGTATAGATGTTATGTTTTTATTTGTCAAACTATATTGTAATACATGGTTTTGTCTCATAAATGCCAAGGGGAAGATTGTAAGAACATTTATTGTAATTGTTTATGTATGACATGTTTTAGACAATAACCATGTTGTGTGTTAGATAGGTAGTGTTGTTTCAACAACATCTACAAGCTTTGACAAAGGCGGAATCAAGCATTGAAGTAGTGAAGAATACAAGTGAAGTGTAAAAATGAGTGTATTGATAAAAATGTCTCCCGGAGGGCAAAAATGGCATTTCCCAAAGTTGTCAATTCAAGAAAAAAGTCTCGGGGAGTCAAAAGGGTTATTTTGGCACAATTACGAAGAAAAGTGGTTTTAACAAAAATGCCTACGCTTTCAATTTCAAAATGTGGCTGGAGAGTGGATTTGTACACTTGAAGGTACGCTCCAAGTTACACTTGGACCAACGCTTCAAGCGTAGCTGCGGTAGGATGAGTTAGTGAATTATTTGCAATGAAAAATTGTTACGACCTATTATAACTTGGGTTATATTCCTATATATCCTATGACGTGTATAAAGGATATATACATAAAATATTGACTAGATTCATTTCCAATTATAACAGGATTAAATAAGGGAGGAATCCTAGTACAGAAAGGAAACAATGATTTTAACAAGATTTCTAGTCAACTTCGGGAGCTCATATCTTGGTTAAAAAAGCTCCAAATGAGGTGATTATTGAGTCTATCATCAAGATATTGAAGTCATATTTCCAACGATATATTATACATCTTCATCCAATATGTGTAGCTCCACATATGATCAAAAGAGTGAGAGGTGTCTTACAGAAAAACTGGAAATTTCAGAATGGGGCTGAAATTTTATTTTGACTCAAATTGACTCGTGTTCACCCGGATGACCTTGAGTTTGACCCAAACACCTATAAGAATGTCTATATCATATATTATACATTATATTGAATGGTTTGGCTCAGTTGAGTATGAAATTACATAAAAGGGTAAGGTTAGGGCTTCTCCTTAGCATGGTCTATAAATACCAAGTTCTACATGAGAGGAGGCTACATCTTTGAGTGATCTCTACAGTATTTTATCATTCATATTCTTCTATAAAGATATTTATATAGAGAGATAAAATATCATTGAGTGATTCTTCTAGTTCTCTCTTGTTTTGGAGTTGATTTTATCGTGTTTCTACATCGACGATTTATTGCACGACTGTATGTAACTTGGTTGCATTGATCCATTTGTAAAATGGAGCTGTCTGAGTGCGGAGATCGGAGCAGGAGGCTTCATGGTTATTTGATCTGTTGAGAAACAGAGCTGTCAGAGTACGGAGCGTAGCGAGAGCTTCTTGGAGTGCGAATTAATCTATACTTTTAGACGTCGAGTGAAGAATAGCAGATTACATCGGTTGTACGTACTGTTTTCATAGAGTCTATACAAATTCTCTGATTCATAGTGCATCAATACCCGAGCGTATCCGTGGTTTTTACTTGGACATTTTCCAAGGTTTTCCACATAAAAATATGGTGTCTCTATTACTTTATTTTTTGTACTTAGATTATTATTTGCATGATTTCTATTGATAGATAATTGGATTAAAATTGACTTTTTGTAATTATTATTAATTTGTCAATAAATCCACAAAAAGCCTATTAACTCCCACTCTAGGCTGTTTTCATTGATCGTCTAGTTAATTCTAATCATTGCTCGATTGATAAAGACTGCACATTTTCTACCTATCCGTGAGACGGATAATGTAGATGTTCTTAATAGGCTATACGTGAAGGAGATTGTGAAACTTCACGGGGTTTCGGTTACTATTGTTTCAGATCAGGATCCGCGATTCATGTCACAGTTTTGATAGGCTTTTCATAAAGTCTTGGAGACGCATTTACAGTTCAGTACCACTTTTCATCCTCAGACAGATGGTCAGTCAGAGCGTACCATTCAGATTCTCAAGGACTTGTTTCGTGCTTGCGCTATTGATTTCAGAGGCAGTTGGGAGGATCATCTTCATTTGGCAGAATTTACGTACAACAACAGTTATCAATCCAGTATTCAGATGGCACCTTATGAGGAATTATACGATAGACCGTGTCGTTCACTAACTTGTTGGACCGAGGTTGGTGATGTTGTGCTTTTGGGACCCGATATGGTTCATGAGGTAACCGAGAATATTAGGATTACACGACAGCATTTGTCAAGGGTTCATAATGTTTTTCATGTCTCAATGTTTCGGAAGTATGAGCCCGATCCATCTCATGTCTTGAGTCGGGTGAAAGTCGATGTTGCCGAGGACATGTCTTACGAGGAATGACCTGTGAGGATCTTCGATGCTCAAGAGAAGTTTTTGCCGGGCAAAATCATTCCGTTAGTTAAGGTCTTATGGCACCATCGCGGAGTCGAGGAGGCGACTTGGGAGCGTGAGCATGAGGTTTAGGAAAAATACCCGTACTTGTTTTCTACTATAGGTACGTCTTGATTTCGAGGATGAAATCTCTTAAGGTGTGGAGGTTGAAGCATCCGACATTATTACGTGCTAATTTAAAATTTTATTAACACTAAAGTGTTTATGTGATTATGTGCTTAAAGTGTTTATTTTGCTTAGCATGACTTACATGTTTAGTGTGATATTAAAAATTGTAAGTTGTATGATGTATTTCAATTTTAAGAATAATAAAAATTCTTGAAAACGATTTCGGGAAAAAAATGATCGAAGGGTAAATGAGTAATTTCATATTATGAGCACTTAGTGAAAAGTGTAGAGATTTGGCTAAGTGTTGGGGCATTAGTGGAATTTTGGTAAATAGAGAGGATGATAAGGGGTGGAAGGGTAATTAAAAGGCATGATGACACTCTTGTAATTAACCCTAAGTTGAGAATAAAATAGTCATTTTACACTTTTATGTGTTGTCTAAATTCTAGCCATTGATCTTCTTCTCCCATCTTTGTTCTCAACCTTTGGATCATAGGCCTTATTTGGTTGGCACTTAAATGGAAGAATGCATTATTCTTGGTCTTTCACTTAGCAAGCCTTCATGTCAACCCTTGGATCTCTTATTCATTTTCCTTGCTTGATTCTCAACCATTGGATGATAAGAATTGTGAGTGGAGAATCTCTACAACTCTTAGGTTTAGCAACTTTGTAAGACTTTCATTATCTCACAAACTCTTGCTCTCTCTTCTTCTTCTTTCTTGTTGGGGATAGTTCTTGGTGGTGTTCTTGAACCAATTTGGTAAGTCTTCTAATTTAATCTAGGGTTTTCTTGCAAGAACCCTAGTTTTCATGTTATGAATTCTTGGAGTTGGTATTGATTTTGCCCTCGTTCTATTCATGTTTATGGAAGGTTGATTTTGATTTCATCTACCAAGTGAGTTCCATTGGTAGTAGCTCTTTATTTTTATCTTGTGAAGAGCTAGTAGTGAGTTCCCTATCTTATACTCTTAAGAGTTCATTTCTCCATGAAACCCTAAAATAGAAATCATTAAGGTTTGAAGTGATTCTTGTGGTTGGAGCCACCTTTATATAAATTTCTATTATTGTTGACACAATAGTAATCTTGTGGTTCATGAATGGTGTATTGATATCTGGAAGTTATTCTATTGAACACTTGGAGTGGTAGCTTGACTTGGACCACGTTTGGGCATTCTTGAGTAGGCTTGCTTGGAAATGAGATAAGAGGAAAACGAATTGTGTTCGTCTTTGTACGAGGGTGTGTATGTCTTTGTGTATATATGTCGTATATATATATGTGAGTTGAGTATTAACAACTTAGACGATGAATTAGGCCCTTGAAAGCATGAGTTTGTGATATAAAGGATTGTAGTGGTTTAATGCTTATAAATGTGAAATTGTAAGCATTATGATAATTTTAGTACAATATATGGCAAAATGAAATGAACATGTATTGTGATGGAGAATGTTGAGAATTATTGCTTATGAATGTGATTGTAAGGATTGTGTTAAATTGGATACAATATGATGTGAAATTATCTAGACGATCAATGAAATAAGCCTAGATGGGGGGTTAATAGGCTTTTTGTGGATTTATTGACAAATTAAAATTAATTGTGGAAAAGTCAATTTTATTCCAATTCTCTTAACAAAGTAAATCATGAGACGATTAATCTAAGTATAGAAAATAAAGCAATAGAGACACAATATTTTTACGTGGAAAACCTTGGAAGGACTTCAAGTAAAAACCACGGATACGCTCGAGTATCGATGCATTATGAATCAGAAAATTTGTACCGAATCTATGAAAATAGTACTTACAACTGATGTAATCTGTTGTTCTTCACTCAACGTCTGAACGTCTAGATCCACTCGTGCTCCACGAAGTCTCGCTCCGCTCCGTACTCTGACGGCTCTATTTCTCAACAGATCAAATAACCACAAAACTTCTCGCTCCGATCTCCGCACTCAGAGTCATGTGCTAGACATAGAGAATGAGCAACCAAACAATACAACTCATTTTTTCTAACCCACACTTGTTTAATTCTCGGTGCTTTATTTGCTAGCCTAGACAACTTTTTCACCTCTTCACTCAACACCCAAATTTGACTTTCAACATTGGATCCTTTTTGAGTTCTACGCTTCCATTCTGATTTTAAAGTTTTTCCTCTTAACTTTGAACACACGGGTCGAATGTAACCTTTCACTCCACTGTGATGACGAACAGGGATAAACCTTTGAAAACTATTATTCGAACTCTTATTGACTCTAGAGGTAAAGAGAGGGTTACTCTCAACCGGTTTTCTGACATAAGATTGAGCATTAAGATTCCTATGAAACTTACCTTGAGAAGAACTAGATGCTACTTGAGAAGCCTTAACAAAGGTTGTTTTAGAAACAATGTCAGGATTACTCATTCCTTTGAACCCCAACCCCTTTATATTTCCTATTGACCTTCCTACACTCAACATGTGATCAAGATTATTTGTTCCACTAGACCATTTATGAATAGTTGAGTTAGCATCCTTCAAATCTTTTTCCAAACCTTTAATCCTTGTAGATTTCTCACTTAATTCCAATCTTAAAATGTTTAATTCCTCATTGAGACCATCTACTCTCTTCAAAGCCTGAGTCCTTTCTTGTTCAGACTTGGTCAACTTTTCTCTTGAAAACTTTCTTTCCTTATCAACATTGTTGAATTGAACCAAAACTTTCGAGTACACTTTACTAACATGCACAGACTTTTCATACAATTTATTGTATTCATCATCATATGAATCCCCACGATCTTCATTATCCTCAGACATTGCCCAACTTGCATCAACTTCACCGACCTCCTTACTTTGTGCAGCAAAAATGGTGAAATTCTCAATCTCATCTCCTAGCTCCGAATCTGTCGAATCACTAGCCGATCCATCACTCCAAGTAATAACCAAAACTTTTTTCTTTTTCGACTTATTAGCACACTCAGCAACTGTGTGACCGAACCCTTGACACTCAAAACATTAAGGTTTCTTCTTTTTATGAACAAACTAATCATTCCTATTTTGGATTTTTCTATTTTTAGAATCATGTGATTTATCTCCAAACTTTTGTTATTTAATTAATTCTTGACCACAAAAAGATTTTAAAATCTTATTAAACTACTTCATGATCATGTCAAACTGACTTGGTTTACTCTCACCCTCTTCATCCGACTCACTAGGACCCTCCTTAGTGATTTTCAAAGCTATGTCCTTCGTTTTTGTGCTGCTTGACTTTTTAGAGGATTGAGCACACATCTCCCTGTCATACGATTTCAAATTACCAGTCAACTCTTCAAGTTTAATTTCCTTGAAACTCATGATTTCAGATATGATGGTAAACTTAGACCGAAAACATTCAGGCAAAGACCTAAGGATTTTCTTCACAATGGTCATCTCGGAAATAGGCTCTCCTAGATTGTGACAACTAGTTACTATTTCAGTTAACCTAGCCTCAAAGTCACCAAAAACTTCATCATCCTCCATCCTAAGTTGTTCAAATTTAGAATTTAGAATTTGGAGTTTAGATTGCTTAACTTTTGAAGTTCCCTCATGCGTTACTTGGAGAATGTCCCAAGCTTCTTTTGCAATTTCACATGTGGCTATTCTTTTAAACTCACTTTATGTTACAGCATTATACAACGCATTCAAGGATTTTGAATTCCAACTAGCACTATTAGTTTCAGCAGTAGTCCACTCACTTAACGGTTTTACCTTAGATTTATTAGTAACAGCATCTTCCACAGTGGGTGGTGAATATCCTACCTCTACGGCCATCCAAGCTCTCTCATCTAGCGATTTCAAAAATGCCCTCATTCTCGCTTTCCAATAAGTGTAATTTGAGCCATAAAACCAAGGGGACCTAGATATGCAACCTCTTTCACGAGGTACATCCATTGTCTAAGTTCAAGATCTAACCCTAGGTAGTAAACCTAAAATGGGGCAATCACGCTCTGATACCAATTGAAATTACCTAGACGATCAATGAAATAAGATTATAGGGGGGTGAATAGGTTTTTTATGGATTTATTGACAAATTAAAATTAATTACGGAAAAGTCAATTTTAATTTAATTCTCTTAACAAGATAAATCATGCAATGATTAATCTAAGTGTAGAAAATAAAGCAATAAAGACACAAAATTATTTTACGTGGAAAACCTTGGAAAGACTTCAAGTAAAAACCATGGATACGTTCGGGTATCGATGCACTATGAATCATAGAATTTGTACAGACTCTATGAATACAGTACTTATAACCGATGT
Organism: Cornus suecica; assembly: GCA_963922005.1. Classification (NCBI taxonomy): domain Eukaryota; kingdom Viridiplantae; phylum Streptophyta; class Magnoliopsida; order Cornales; family Cornaceae; genus Cornus; species Cornus suecica. Next base: position 33,809,740 of record OY998243.1, on the reverse strand, counting down.
AATTTGTTGTTCTTCACTCGACGTCTGAACGTCTAGATCCACTCGTGCTCCACGAAGCTCTCGCTCTGCTACGTACTCTAACGACTCTATTTCTCAACAGATCAAATAACTACGAAACTTCTCACTCCGATCTCCGCATTCAGAAGGCTCCATTCTTCAATGGATCAAAGCAACCTCATTCCAATAGACGGTGTGATAATTTTTCCGCAACCACTCATCTAATTGTGCATAATGATCTTCGATGTAGAAGCACAATTGGAGAAACTCAAACCAAGAGAGAACTAAAAGATAGATAATCACTCAATGATTTTCTATCACATAAATCTCTGTAGAAGAATATGATGGACAGAATACTGTAGAGATCTCTCCAAAAAACATTACCTTCCCTATTGTAGACCTTGGTATTTATAGGCAATATAGAGGAAAAACCCTAAGTTCGCCCTCTTTGGTAATTTCATACTCAACTGAGCCAAACCCTTCAATATAATGTATAATATGTGATATACACGTGCCTATAGGTGTTTGGGTCGAACTCAAGGTCATTCGGGTCAACAAGAATCAATCCAAGTTAATATAGACTTTCAGCCCGATTCTGAAATTTCCAGCTTTTTCCTACAAGACACCTCTCACTCTTTTGATAATATCTGAATCTAAACACATTGGATGAAGGCATGTAATATATCGTTGGAAATATGACTTCAAGATCTTGAAGATAGGCTCAAGAATCACCTTATTTAGACCTTTCTTGACCAACATATGAGCTACCGAAGTTAACTAAAATGCTTGTTGAAATCACTATTTCCTTTTCGTACTAGGATTCATCCCTTATTTAATCCTCTTATAATTGGGAATGAATCCAGTCAATATTTTGTGTATATATCATTTATACACGTTCTAGGATATATAGGAGTGTAACCCAAGTCATAATAGGTCGTAACAATTTTTCATTGCAAACAAATCTCTTACCCATCCTGCTACGCTTGAAGCGTAGGCCCCCTACGCTTGAAGTGTAGGTCCAATCATAAAAACACTACTTTTCAGCAACTTTTGAAACTAAAGCGTAGGTAATTTTGTCCACACCACTTTTCTCCGCAACTGTGCCAAAATGATCCTCGTAACTCTCCGAGACTTTTTGTTTGAATTGACGGCTTTGGGAAATGCCGTTTTTAGCCTCCGAGAGACATTTTTACTCAATACTATCACTTTTTCTCTTCACTTGTATCCTTCACTACTTCAATGCTTGATTTCGCCTTTATCAAAGCTTGTAGATGTCATTGAAACCAACACGACCTATCTAACACTCAACATGGTTATTGTCTAGAACATGCCATACATAAACAATTACAATAAATGTTCTTACATGATGCAAATTGAGATAAACATGTATTGTGATGGCATATGGTTGTGATTGCGAACCTTGATACATTTTGAGTACACCATGTATTGTCAAAATATGGGTTTTGGTTTATATGGGTTACATAAACTACGTGTGACTTTTCTTGTGCTTGGATTGTCGTAACAACTGGCCAGAGGGTGCTTCTCGCTCCTATGGAACTAATCTTCGGAGAAACTGAGACAGTAGGGTGATGACTTGTTCTGAATCCTATGTCACGACCGTGTCGTGTTGACGATCTTCCTTGTTAAAAGTGTCAAAAGCACTTGGGAAGAATCGATACGATAAATCTACCTTCCCTTATGAGTATAAAGTGAAGGGTTAGAGAATGATCCCGTTGACCCTTAGAGTAGGGTGTGTGTTCGTGCGCGTACCATGGGTGTGTTGGTGACATTGCATCTAAACTGCTATATATATGTGATTTTGCTTTTGATGTTGAAACACGCTATAATTGTGAATAATTATAATGTGAGCATGTTAGAGGAATTATTTGTTACGTTCGATGGGGTTCCGGATTAGCGTGAGAGCCATGTGGAACAAGAGACTAGCCTAGGGTTAGTGGCATGAACCTTGATTGGGTTATACCACTCGAATTACCGAGATTGAGGCGATGACGCTTCCTCTACTAGGCTAGTGAGCTCAACCCATGACTTATATATATTTCAGGTGATGATTTTGTTGGGAGAGTTCCGTAGTCTCTCCATGGATGGGTAGCATTTTGTACGCCCTTTTGTGCATGGGTGGCGGACCATACTTATATTTTGTTGGGCATTAAATTGATAAACATGTATCTATATGTTCCTTTTGTCCATGTAAATCAAATGTGTTAAACTAATTTATTTTGACCCGGCTAGCATGTTAGCCAAGGAGTTATTATCGATGTGCATCCCTTGGAGCCCTATGCTCGGGGATTATATTCTTTTGTTGCACTTCGGTGTAAGAAATGTAAAAACTATTTCATGTTATGAAAATTATGTCCTATTTTGCCTCAGTACATTTTAACTATTAAGGTTATGAATCCTTTCATGTTGAGTTATGACGTGAATGATAGTTATCAAATGTGATCATTAGATGTTCAGCCGAAAATGGTGTTTTTTTAGGTTTTCAAACAAATCCTTGTCGATTTTAATGGAAAACACTGTTTTCACCTACCCTCGCAGCCCCAGCAAAATTTCTTGTTTTAGAAATGATTTAAAACTCATTTTGTAAAGATTTTGACTTTTTGAAACCAACGGTACTTAAAACGGAGACCGGGAGCAAGACGGTTATTTTTACGGATTTTCAAGAAGTGTCTTTATAAAAATAACAATTTTCTTCTCATTCCTGAGTTAGGGGATATTTTCTCATTTCTAAAGTATCATGAACAAGTTGGGATCTTTATTGCAAGTTCGTAAAGGTTTAGAGCTGTATATGAGTAATTTTTGAGGTTTTCTGGTCGAGGCAGTCGACTCGGTGAAACAAAGTATTTTTTCACAAAAATTTTGAATTCCCTGCTTCACCCAGTCGACTGGGTAACTCAGCCAGTTGACTGGGTGGTTCAGCCCCATTATAATCATGTTTTACTAATTTGCTCATATCTTGAGCTACGGTTGTCATATGGAGGTGTTCTTTAGCTTTTTAGAAACCTGACTTAAAGCTCTTGATGTTAGGATTTTGAATTAATTCACTTGAGTCATTTTTTAGGGCATAATAATCATTTAAATGTGATGGTATGTTTTGAACTTTGACACGTCGCGACGGCCGATTTTAAAAATATCATAGTTTCTTTCTAGCACCTTCAAATTTGGTTTCGTTTGTTCCTACAGCTTATTTTAGGTCCAAAACTTGTCTTTATACGTTGAAATTACTATTTTACCCCTGAAATGACCGTTTTACCCTTGAGTGAACACGATTGTTTAAATTGTCCATTTAAGGTGCCGTTTGGTTTGTTCCACTTCTATTTCGATCTTGAGTGATCTTGTTGGAATATTTTAGGTGTGAAAAGTTTATTGTAACCTTGTACGGGTATTTAATGACTCAGTGATCAAATTTTTGTTTTTTTTTACTTTCGCATTCACCCCCTTAGCTCTTAGGTTCGGCTTTCGGAGTCCTAGGAAATTTGAGGCATAACATTCCTTACCTTTTTTACCAAAAACTCTCCACTTAGTAGCTTGGGGCTTATCCTTATTCTATTGAACCTAACCCTAAACTTGAAGCTTAGGGCATGCTTTGGTTCAATGACCAAAAACCTCACATTGATTGCACCTTGGAGGATTCCACTGATATTCCACATTAACTGTAACTATTTCTCCAGAAGCAATATTCACTTAAAAGTCATGGATAAGTTCCTTTTGTGCTTCCACTTCCACACACACCCTGGCATAACTGAGCCTTTGTTTCTTCTTAGTGGGTAGATCGGTATGCAATGGTTTACCCAAATTTTTTGCAAGCACACCTATGCCACCATCATTCCAACACTCCATTGGCACATTATAAAGCTTAGCCCATAACGATAAAGTGGAAATTGATTCCTTATTTAAAGACAATCCATCATGCCATTTCTTCAAAATAAGAAAAATATTGGCAAAATGCCATGGCCCATTCTCAAGTATAATATCACTTTCACGTTCAGTAGAAAATTTAATGAAGTAGAACCCCTTTTCTAATCCATAGACAACCTCCAACCCAGCATGCCCCCAAAGTTTAGTAGCAATAAAGTTCACCACATTGTATGGGACCTTCTTATCGAGAAAGTATCCAACTAACCAATTTTTCCATTCCTTAACACCCTCTTCAGTAATCGATGTTGGTGGAGAAATAACTACTCTACCATTTATGATAGATGGAGGGGTATAAACAAGCTTAGTTCTTGGGGCATCTACTGGCCTAACCAAAGAAGACATGTAGTACCTGGCATAGCAGATGGTTGTGATAATCTTGCAATCTCCGGTAATAAAGATGGTTGAGCCTGCTGGTTCCTAGTTGGCCCCTTGATGCGACTTCAATGCTTTCTAGATTGAGAAGAAGCCAACGATTTTACCACCCCTTCTAACTCCATTAAGAGTTTCGTGAAGTTAGTGGTAGCCGCCATGAAACCCTAGATGATTAAGAGATTAAAAATGAGAGAGAAACTTACAGAACCCCTAGTGAAGCAACAAGGGTTAGAAATGAAAGAATCAGACAAGAGAAAACAACGCACTCAATGATAACTGTAGCAATAAATGCATAGAGAACCCATAAATAAATGCAACGCAAAAACAACTCACACCCTATATAGAAACCCTAAAAAGTGACATTAAGGAGTGATGCAAACACACTATAGGATCGAAACTCTAAAAGAAGCATGGAACTTTCATCGCCCTATCCCATTCTCTCGTGAGAACAATCTCCGCCACTAGGGTTTTGTTGGATCAATATGGTGGACAGAAATGCAAACCCTACCTATTATACAAAACCTCATTCTTATCATGAAGTAAGAGTTCCCCTTTTAAAAAAAATAATTATAGCATACAAACAATATGATGTCAGATCATAGAGAGGAATGGGTGAAATAAGGGTGGACAATTATGGCGGATGGATGAGAGGATAAGAGGGGAAGGTGTTTGATTATGTTTTTGGTAAATTGCCCAAAAGGTATAATGTTCATCAAATTGATTGATACATCCTTTTATTCAAAGACCGATGAAAAGATGTTTGAACTCCTTAACAAACTTGTGAAAGAAATTGGAGCAAGCAATGTTGTTCAAGTTGTCACCGATAGCGCCTCCAATAATGTTGTGGCAGGTAATAATTTGCCTTTAATTTGAATAATTTAAGCTTTTAATTTAATATTTAATAAGTTTAGCTTATACTCATATCAGAGTTTTTTTAAAAAAAATAGGTAGAAATTTAGAAGAAAGGTACCCACATTTGTATTAGACACCTTGTGCTGCACATTGTCTGGATTTAATGTTGGAAGATATTGCAAAGTTTCCTAATATTATGAGGACCATAAAGATGGTTATTTCTTTAAACGGTTATATTTTTAATCATAAGGGGTTGTTGAATATGATGAGGTGTTAAACTGGACACAAAGATTTACTTAAGTCGGCAAAGACTAGATTTGCTACTTCATTTATCACATTGTTGAGCAACCATGACCAAAAGGATCCATGGAGGAAGATGCTCACTTCAGAAGAATGGACATCTAGTAAATGGGCAAAATAACAACAAGGAAAAAATGTAGCAGAAATTGTGTTGATGCCATCATTTTGTACAACTATTGTCTATTGACTTAACGTAGCAGCCCCCCTTGTTCGTGTACTTAATCTGGTTGATGGTGAGAGAAAGCCTCCAATAGGGTACATATACAAAGCCATGGATAGGGCTAAAGAAGCCATAGCAAATGCTTTTGGTGGGAATGAAGATAGGTACAAGGAGATCTTTAGGATTATTGATACAAAGTGGAATGTACAACTTCATCACCCTTTACATGGTGCCAATTATTTCTTGAGTCCAAAATATTTTTATGACAACCCAAGTATTGAACAATATCAAGAGGTGATGGGTGGTTTATATCAATGCATAGAGCGATTGGTTCGAAACACCAAAATGCAAGATAAAGTATCATTGGAGTTGAGTAAATATATGAAAGCAGAAGGTCTTTTTGGCTCATTAATTGCTAAAAGACAAAGAAAATCAAGGGCACCAGATAAAGAAATTAATTAACTATTCTTGAGCATATTTAAATATAAGTATATTAGTTTCTAAGTTTTACTAATAATTTATTATTAACAGCTGATTGGTGGTCCGCTTATGATTCTTACATTCCTAATTTGCAAAAGTTTGCTATCAACATGCTTAGCCTCACATGTAGTGCATCTGGATGTGAAAGAAATTGGAGTGTGTTTGAGCATGTAAGATTTTACTAGTAGTAATTCAATTATAAAACTTAAAGACAATACAAAATTAAAACTTATTTTTTTATTTGAATTAATGCAACTTCATAGCAAGAAAAGGAATTGACTAAATCAATCTCGCTTGAATGATTTAGTTTTCATCAAGTATAATAGAGCACTTAAATGGCAATATGACATGCATGATTGAATTGATCATATTCTTTTGAATGATATATGATATGTGCCAAATATTGACCATTTTAGGCCCCTATCTTGTTAATGTTACGTCCTTACATTCCATTATTTGGTATTTTCATGTCATTTTGTATGTTTAAGTGTGTTTTAGGAGCTTAATGAAGAAAAAGAGACAACTTTTATGAGTTAACTAGAGAAGTGCACATTTCTATTCAAGAGGAGAGCTAAAGAGGTGTTTTCAAGAGAAAATTGTCCTCGGGAGGGCAGAAACGTCATTTCTTCGAGCCGCAACTTCAAGAAATTCTAATGGAGTCGAGGGGGTTCAAATGGCACTATTCCCAAGAATATTGGTTTCCATGAAAAATGTTACGCCCAGCCTACGCACCCAGTAGCTAAAAGTGGCTAAAAAATATTATTTCTATAACCAACCTACGCCCAATGATTTTTTGCCTACGCGCCATGCTTAGGTAGGCCTACGTGTTGCACGTAGCCTCAGTGTACACACCGCACATAGCTCCTATACGCGCCATGCGTAGTTAACCTGTGTAAATAAGCTATAAAATTGAGTTTTTTGATACGGCTACGACTTCAACACTTCAATACACATGATATACACATATTATATGTAAGAGTATAGGGTTTAGATCAGTTTAGTGTGAAATTATGAAAAAGGGTAACCATTAGGGTTTCCCTAATATTTACCTATAAATATAGAGGTCTGCTACAGATTTAGGAGAGCTTCATTCATATAATTTTCAGAGCAATCTCTGGAGATTCATCCCAAGGAAGAGTCATTCAAGACCTAGAGATCTGGAGAAGAAGACCATGATTGACGATATCCTTTTTGGGGTTGTATTCGACTATTTATTATACAACCAAATTCAAAGTTATGGATCGCTATCATGCAATTGAGCAAGTTGAGAACTATCTTATGCGGTTAGTGGTGGAGCGATGAAAACCCTAGTTTTCTCTCTACTGTTGTTACGTCTTTACTATCCATTATTTGATATTTTTATGGTGTTTGTGTGTTTAAGCATGTTTCAGGAGCTTAATGAAGAAAACGAGTTTAATTCGGTGAATTAACTGGATTTGTGACTCAAGATTGTTTGAAAGCCAAAAACATAGATAAAAGACCTAAAAAATACCAAAAATAAGTTAAGGATGCAAAAGGAGTGAAGAGGAATAAAATCGAGAAGAAAAATATAGCAAAAGAAGACAAAACATTAAATAAAAGGTGAAGAACTACCAACTACTGGGTAGAGACTTCACCTAGTACTCGGTAGTTGCGAAAGCCAGCGCACTTGCGTGGAGTGATGAAAATCCATCAGGACATTTAGTGCACTAGCACCCGTTTACGCATGAAACTGAAGTTACCGAGTACTCGGTGGAAATTTCACCAAGTACTCGGTGAGACAAAATACAGTCAGACAAGTCAGCAATTTGTATATGCACCGGTGGGACCCATTTCGGCCAGAACTAGCATGGAATTATCTTTAGTCTATTTTGGATGCAATATTAACTATAGTTGATGAGATTATATACCATTCTTCATGATATATCACAGTACACATTCCTAACTTAACCATGAAGCAATGAGATTACCAAACAAAGACGCATCTTTTCCTATAAAAGAGAGGGGTCTCCCATATAGTTAGGGGACTTCTCTCCCCATAATTTTGGGACTTCTCTTCACATAATTTCATAGCTTTTATTCATATATCATTCAAAGGGAGGAGTCATTCAAGACCTAGTGTACATGTGAGTTTTCCCGGCCCATATAAAAGCCTCATCCCGACCGGATCGATCCATGAAAGACCCGAGATGATGATCCAGCCACTTTTCCAATGCCACAACCCGACCACTACGTCAGCCTTGTGGTCAGTCCCGAGATTCAATCGCAGGGCCTATCTTGTGGCCCGACTCGAAGAGCATTCTAGAAGAAACTCGAAGATTCTATAATAGACTTGCAGCTCAAGATAATGTTATAGAATAGTGACAAAAATAGCTGACGTGTAAAGTAAGGACAAAATTCCAAAGTTGAAAATGTTGCCCTAAAAGGCCAAAAGCCCATAGGGAAAATGTATATAATCCAATGAAGAGTAATGAGAAGAGATCCTTTTTTGGTGTTGTGCAAATATTGTATCTCCACAATGGCGTCGTCTGTGAGAAATTAGGTCATTTCGCCGACCATCTTCCTATCTCAAAAAGCTGAGCAAAACCAAAACACCACGACCAGACCTTAAAAATCTCCGTCCAAACCCGACCATGCCGATAACGAGATCCCAATCGGAGGTACAGATCCCCGGTGATCGAAAACCCAGTGCCCCACCAACGATTGAGCACCTCCTGCGGCAGCTCGTCGTAGCGGAGAAGCGAAGTCAGGCCGCCGAAGCAAGAAGCCTAGCGGCGGAGAGGAGAAGTGAGGAGCTCTTGATAAGATTGAATCAGGCGACTACACCTCCGGTAGTTCCCGATCAATCACAGATCCAAGAACAAGCCGAACCACAGGAAGAGCATGACGAAACCTATCACCGACTAGGCAGAACTTCGACAGCAGGCGAAGTTCCCGTCACCGACGAGCCTTTGACATCGTAAAAACTTCAGCAGCAGATGGCAGAGTTTTAAAAGAAGGTCATGAAGGATCTGAGGACCCGATCTACCGATGGCCAGGCCCTCCAAGCCTCTGCCGACTTGGTTCAGTCACCATTCACTCTAGAAATCACCCGGGAACCCTTCCCCAGGAAGTTCGTCATGCCCAGATTCACTCCCTACGATGGAACGAAGGATCCCGAGGAGCATATTTACCAGATCCACCCAAAGATGACCATGTATGCCGAGAATGAAGCCTTGTTGTGCAAAGTATTCTCGACCAGTCTCGTCGACGCGCCACTCCTCTAGTTTAGGATGCAACCACCAAGATCCTTTGGCAGTTGGCAGCAACTGTCCGACCTCTTCGTGGCCCAGTATTTCGGGAACAAGAGGTAAAAGAAGACCATCTCGAGCCTCTTTACCATGACTCAGGAAAAAGGCGAGTCCCTCAAGAGTTTCCTGTCCAGATTCAACATCGAGTCATCTTCCATCAGCAACTGCGACCAGCACTCAGCCGTGGAGGCCTTCAGGATGGCACTGATTCCGGGAACCAAGTTCCACCAGTCACTTGTGAAACGACCACCCTCGGGAATCGGAGAACTTAATTCTAGAGCATAGGGTCACCTAAGGATCGAAGAGGAAGAGACAACCCGTCAGAAGAGAGTGGCATTGATCAATGTGGAAGTCAGGTCAAAGGATAAGGCTTTGGATACATCCCGACAGCCTATTAATCGCAAGCGCTCAAATCCCCCGATCCCCGCTTCATCTCAGTTTCCTCCACAACCCAAGAGATGTGCCAGGTTTGAGGAGAAAATCACTCCCTTAAAAGTGACCCTCACCAAGCTCTTCCAGGAAAACAAGGCCAAGGGAATCTTCCAGACTCCTCCCCCAATCAGGCAACCACTCGACCAGAGGGATAAATCAAAGCACTGCGCCCTCCATGGTGATTTCGGCCATACGACAAATGATTGTCGGGACCTGAGGCACCAGGTCGAGTCAATGATAGCCCAAGGAGACCTGAAGGACTATATCCAGAGGGATGGTCCAAGAGCCCATCAACCCGCATAGAACAATCAACGGAATCAAGCCCTTGATCACCCAGTTAGAATCATCAATATGATCCACGGAGGTCCCGACCTACGAGGCGCCGAAGGGTCGGGACAATCACAAATAAGAAGATAAGAAGGGCACATCATGTCAGCAGGATAGCCGGGGCAAACGAAGTCCACCACCGAATGGGACAATTCCAAATACTTTTCTCCCAGGATGACCTCCGAGACATCCAGGTCCCACACGACGATCCATTAGTCATCACTCTGATGGTCTCGGGATATCTTGTTCTGAGGGTCATGGTTGATCCAGGAAGCAGTTCCAATATCATGACCAAGTGGGCTTTCGATAAATTGGAGATTGACCCGAGGGACATTTTGACTTCACGGAATCCAATTACCGGGTTTGACGGAAAGCAAGTTGAACCCCTCGGGGAGATCAGTCTGCCCGTATCAGCAGCCCAGAGAACTCTGTCCGAGACCTTTGTAGTGGTAGACGTGAAGCCCTCTTATAATTTGCATATGGGAAGAGGATGGATTCACAGGATGCACGGCGTACCATCAACTCTCCATCAAATGATAAGATGCGTCGGGCCAAATGGTTATGACATAATTGATATCAAAGGGGATCAAGTAGCGGCCAAGCAATGTTACGCCGTCACTGTTAAAGGAATGAAGGATAAGTCCGATCGAAAGAGGTCCTGAGAAGAGGATCAAGATCTCGACCCATAGCCCAAATAGCAACTACAGGATGGGGATTCGGGTCCCTCGGTCATCATAGAACCTCTGCAGCCGGTATCCGTAAAGCCCAACCAACCCGGCAAGGTCACCTACGCAGGTACAAGCCTCACCACAAGTGAATTAAACAAACTGACAATATTCTTACAGGATAATCATGATGTCTTCGCGTGGGAATATACTGATATGCTCGGCATCGACCCCTCCATAGCCCGACACACATTACATGTCGATCCAAACGTAAGACCTGTCTGACAGAAACAGAGGCGAATGGAAGGCCAAAGGAACCAGATCATAGCTGATGAGGTATCAAAATTACTGGACGCCGGGTTCATCAGGGAAGTTCAATATCCCGAGTGGTTAGCCAACGTGGTGGTTGTGCAGAAAAAGAACGGGAAATGGCGAGTCTGCGTCGACTTCATCGACCTGAGCAAAGCCTGCCCGAAAGACAGCTTCCCCTTGCCCAAAATAGACCAAATGGTCGATGCTACCGCGGGCTACGAGAGACTAACTTTCCTGGATGCTTACTTGGGATATAACCAAATCCCAATGGACCAGACCGATGAGGAAAAGACTTCCTTCATTACCGGGATAGGTACTTATTGTTTTAAAGTTATGCCTTTCGGACTAAAAAATACAGGAGCCACATTTCAGAGACTGGTGAACAGGATCTTTAAAGGAATGATGGGCACAGTGGTCGAGGCCTACATTGATGATACAGTAGTCAAAAGCAGAAAGAGAACTGACCACTTGGAGCATTTCCGAAAAGTGTTCGACACCCTGAGGAAACATGGAATGAAACTCAATCCGACCAAATGCTCCTTCGAGGTGTCTTCAATTCCATTTCTGGTGAACATTGTCAACTGATCAGGCATATAAGCTAGCCTGACCCAAGTGAAGGCTCTGGTCAAACAAAAGAGCCAACCACTCACAAAGAAGTACAAATTCTAACCGGAAGAGTTGTAGCTTTAAGTAGATTCATCGCAAGACTGACCGACAGATGCCGACCCATTTTTCAGGCGATCAAGGCAAAGAATCGAGAGGTATGGGGGGCCGAACAAACCAAAGACCTGTCCCGATTAAAAAAATACATGCTCAAGCCTCCCATCCTTGCGACGCCCGAGCCCGATGACGTCTTACTCTTGTATCTGGCAGTATCATCAATTTCAACGAGTGTTGTACTCATCAGAGAGGGCGGGAACCTCCAGATGCCCATTTTCTATACAAGTAAGGTGTTAGCCGATCCCGAGACCCGGTACAGCAAATAATAAAAATTAGTTATATCCCTCATCAATGCCAAACGATGTCTCAGGCATTACTTCGAGGCTCACCAGATCATTGTCCCCACTATCACTCCTATTCGTGTGCTTATGGCGAAGCCCGATCTCTTCGGAAGGATCTCCAAATGGGCCATTGAGCTGGGCATTTATGATATAACCTACATTCCCAAAATCTCAATCAAGGGGCAGGCCGTGGCCGATTTCCTATTAGAAGGAGAAACCGAGGAAGCCGATCAACCCGTCGAGTTAGAAACTTGGAAATTATTCGTAGATGAATCGGTTAGCGCCAATGGAGCAGGCGTCGGGCTGGAAATCCATACTCTCGACAGAACTAAGTTACAGGCCTCGTTGCAATTATAATTCTCAGCCACTAATAACGAGGCAGAGTACGAAGCAGTAATATCGGGTCTGAGATTGGCCAGGAGCCTGCAAATATAATCCCTATCCGTATACAGTGACTCCCAGCTGATAGTCAGACAAATAACTAGAGAGTACGAAACCAGGGATCCTAAAATGGAATCTTACAGAGTGTTAGTAATCAAAGAGTACGAAGGTTTTCAAAAGTTAACATTCAGCCAAATCCCTCGGGAAGAAAACACCTCTGCCGATCACTTAGCTAATCAGGCATCTGCAGCCGGTGAGGATATGACCCGAGTAGTACTGACCAACTTCATCACTACACCAAGCATTCGAGAGCCCGACAAACTGATATGTCTATTTCACTGAGAGCCGAGCTGGTGGATCCCATAATCGATTACCTCAGTGTCGGGACGTTACCCACTGATAAGGCGGAGGCAAGGAAAATAAGAATGAAGTCAACCCGATACTCGATCATCCAGGGACAACTCTACAGAAGATCTTTCTTGGGTCCATACCTGAGGTGCGTAACTCCTTCCGAGGCAAAGACAGTAATGCAAGAGATACACGCTGGAGCATGTGGAAACCACTCGAGAGCCCGGTCTCTTGCCCACAAAATCCTATCCCAGGGTTACTTTTGGCCCTACATATCCTGGGATGCAGAGGAATATGTGCGTAAATGCGAAACTTGTCAGATGAATGGTGATGCTATACTTCAACCACCGGAATTCCTGAACCCGACAATCGTTCCGCATCCTTTTGTCCGATGGGGGATGGACATAGTCGGACAACTCCCAAATGCCATCAGGTCAAATACCCATGTACTCCTGGCCACCGACTACTTCGCCAAATGGTTTGAAGCCAAGGCTTATCCTTCTATAAAGGGCAGCCACATAGTCAAGTTCATATGGAATCACATCATCTGCAGGTTCGGGGTGCCTCGGACCATCATGATGGACAATGGCACAAATTTAGACTGTGAACCGGTCAGGTCGTTTGTGGCCGAGCATGGAATCAATCAGAATACCTCCTCGGTAAGGTACCCACAAGCCAATAGACAAACGGAAAGGACCAATCGTTCCATCTTCAACACCCTGGCAAAGAAAATTGAGAAGGCCAAAGGGGTATGGTTGGACAAACTACTAGAGGTACTGTGGTCATATAGAACCACTCCCCGACAACCAACCGGTGAGACACCCTTCGCCATGGCATATGGGGCAGAAGTTGTAATCCCGACGGAGTATGTCGTCCCGACATTAAGATCAGTGGCCTGGGACGAGAGAGAAAATAACAGCGCTTGGCTCACGAGCTCGACCTGCTAGAAGAGGGGAGAGAAATTATCGGGAGAAGACTGGCAGCTTAACAAAAGCGGGTCAGAAATCATTTCAATAAAAGGGTGAAAAGAAGAGGATTCCATGTCGAGGACATGGTCCTTAGATGAAAGATCGGACACGTGGGGAAGCTCCAAGAGCAATGGGAAGGACCCTACACCGTCACTGAAGTGGTAGGGCGCGGAGCCTACAGACTACTAAGGAACTCTAATAACAGAAGGGAGCCCAACACACAATGCATCCCGACTTAAAAGGTATTATCCCTAGAAATACTTTGATTTAACCACTGTAAAGAAAGGCCACTAGAGCCCAAAAGATTGCAATAGAAGTTCCATTTCTCATGATAATATCAATTTGAAAACCTAAGTGTTGAATCCTCTCCATGGGCCCAAAGTGCCTGAGAGATCTTCATAGACCCACCAGTGATCGGGTTTTACAAAATATCAGTTTGAAAACCTAAGTTTCGAATCCTTTCCATGGGCCCAAAGTGCCCGAGAGATCTTCACAGACCCACCAGTGGTTGGGTTTTACCAAAAAACATCAGTTTGAAAATCTAAGTGTTGAATCCTCTCCATGGGCCCAAAGTGCCCGAGAGATCTTCATAGACCCACCAGTGGTCGGGTTTTACAAGATATCAGTTTGAAAACGTAAGTGTTGAATCCTCTCCATGGGCCCAAAGTGCCCGAGAGATCTTCACAGAACCACCAGTGGTCCAGTTTTACAAAATATCAATTTTAAAAATTAAGTGGTGAAATCTCTCCATGGACCCAAAAGTGCCCGAGAGGTGAAATAGGCCCAACGACCGTCGTTCTTTATCGGTAGTCCCAATTCAAAATCACGACTGTTATTGTCTTGTGTTATTGTTACTCTTACCAAGTCACAATTCAAAGCCCCGACTTTTATTGTTGTATAAAAAAGAAACAAGTATGGATCACACAAATCCCAAACCAAATGTGAATATATAAATTTATTTATATTAAGGGCCCTAATGGCCAAGGCTAATACAATGAAGCAGCGTTGAGTGTTACAAACACAAGATAAAATAAAGAACAGGGGAAGGGGTAAAAGATAAAGGAAGAGCCCTATTCCACCATGGGAGGTCCTCGGGTTCGGGCTCAGGATCATCATACGGAGGCCCAACTCCTATGTTGCGTTCAAGATCCTCAATACTCGGAATCTCCCTGTCCTCTTTAGGATTTTGAAGCTCTGATATGCATTCCCTCCAACCCTGCTCATAACGGTATTTGCAGGTCAGTACGAAGCGAGATATCATCTAGTTGCCACCCTTGTGGCACATCTCTACCCGAGATCTCTCCACGCCTAAGGTGTTCTCGACCTCGACCTTCTCCTCAAGCAGCTACCGTCCCGAAGTCTTTAACTTCTCTACTTCTTCGGTCAGGGCCTGCACTTGAAGATTTAAAGCTTCCCGAGCCTGAGCCTCCCTATTAGCCAACTACTCCGCCTCCCGAACCTTGCCCTCAAATCCTGAGATCGTTGCCTTGGCAGGTGCGAGCTCTTCCTCAGTTGAAACAACCCTATATTCAGGGATTAAATCTTGTCGTTGGCCTGCTTGACCTGCTCCAGAGCCTTGGCACATCTAACTTTATTGACCTGAGCCTCCCGAGTCAGGGCATTTATGACCCGGGCATCATCTTCAAGCTTGCAATTATACGTCTGAGTAGCGTGAAGCATCTGAAAAAAGAACGATAGCACAAAAATAAAAGCTAAGGCAAAAATATATATATATGTATTAACTTCATTGCAAGCTCGGGCCCATTCAGGGCTAAGTTCATCATGTCATACCGCCCCATCGCCAACCTATCGGTCGGGGTCCATAACCCCAGGCCATCTCTCGCAAGGCTTCCGAGTTCTCGATCGTCTGATCCCCCATGGACAGGTATGGATGGCCCTTCCCAGTATCCAGCCTGAACCGGGGCCCATGGGGAACATCTTTCCCACTTTCAGCAGCTTTCTCTATCTCCATGTTATCTTGTTTCCTGACATAATGCGAGATAGCGGTTCGCAGTTTCGTAGGTCAGGATTGACCCTCTTCGTCAGAGTCTAACTCCCGAGCATCAGACATCAGGGCAGGAACCCCCAGTGTTATACTGAGGCTCGAACCGGGCCTGATTGAGGGATCGGTCTGAGACGGATTCTGACTTTGACCCGAACCTGTAGACCTCGAGACCAAGGCATGATTATTCTCGACCTCGACCGCCCCCGATGCAGCTGTTTGAGGGTTTTGAGAATATGGAGGTGGGGGCATGACCGGAGGATGCTCTACCGGAGGAGGAGGAGGGGGCGTGGCGGCTCGCCTTTCAGTCAGCCCCGCTGATGTAGTAACTGGAAGGTTCTCAGGAACTTGAGGGACATCAATCCCACAAACAAAGGATGTGGAACCGATGTCAGCCCGTTTAGCCTTCTTTATTGAAAGCTTGGGCATGGTAACCGTTTTCCTTTTCTGATGACCTCCCGATATAGTTTTCTTGAGCTTTTTGGTTGCTGATGACTTTAACTTGGACTGGAATCTCTTCGATCCAGACGTAGTCGCGGTGGAACCCGAGGTGATCACTGGCACAGACGCTCCCGATGCAAGCTCCTGCAATACAGATCCAATTAGGCAATTCTGGCTATCCCTCAAATCCTAACTCCATACTCTGGCCTGCAACAGTTCAAATTGGGATCTTATATACCCGATCTCCCTTTTCTCCCGAGGAGCCTGAAGGAAACCCATCACTAGCATACCCAACTTATCATTACACAGATCACAATGGCATGAGGCTCGGGTATGAAAACTCTTAAACTCAGGAAGTCGGGTTGGTTGGAAAACATAGCTAACCGGTATGTTTATGGCATCGGGATGCCTCCACCGACCACTCACTACTATTATCCTTTCTTTCCATCCCTTATTGGAGGTCGGGACGTTGTCACACAATTTCCTCTTTACATACGAGGTTAGGTTGTACCGACCCCTATTATCCTTTTGCTCCTGAAGTTTGTACGAGAATAGAAGCTCAGCCAAATCTAAGTCTAGGTTCATTTCTTTGTTGATCAATAGGATCATGGCCAGGATCCTATAAAAATTAGGACCGACTTGAAGGGGGGCCAAACCCAAAGTCGCCAATGCCAAGAGGAAGAAAGGGTGAATGGGAAACTTTAGTATGGCAAGATGAAATGAGGAGAGCAATATCTCCCCATCCTTGAGCCCCTCACCAATCCTAAAGTCTTTATCCCGAGGATAATGTCTAACCTTCACCCATTCGGGAACCCCGAGGCTCCTAAGTTGAGCGTCCTTCCTGTACTTGGCCGGGAGAGGGTCAGTACAAAAATTATCCTCTTCCTCAACACCCTGGTCCTGATCAATCCCAGCATCACCCTCTACAACTCGACCCCCAGTGTCCTGAGTAACTTCTGGTGGACTAGACTTAATTACTCAGGTAATCTCTACGGATGGGGTGTTAAATGAGGCTTCGGGATCAGTAATGGTCAGATCGGTGTCTGTCAGTTGCAGGTTGCTAACAGACCTAGTGTCATCACTCCCTGACAAATTTGACGAAAGGTAGAAAAGTGAGAAGAATAACTTACAAAAAGGTAAAGAAGATTCTGGCAGTTCCCCCCCCCCCTCCCCTTGTGTTTTTATCCGAGGAATGATTTACAGAAACTGGCAATTGTACCAACACACAAAGATGGGTGCTTCCGGTCAAAAAATTTGCAACAGGGCTCAAATTCCTCCACATAATGAAATACTTAACCACGATCACTGGGATTTGCAGAAATTGGTGAGACAAACCGGGGGTTATGTGGATTTGGGAGTGGATTTGAGGTTGCACGGAATGCTTGAGTATATGGCAGAGACAAAGTATCGAAAGGAAGAACATACTAAAAAATAATGCAAGTATGGCGTATGAGAATGATATGCAGATTATATAGACTTGACGTTTCATCTACCCTGGTCAGGGCACCGGACCGGTATGACCCGGCCCATTTCACGCATACCTATGCCATCTCAGCCACAAATTCAAAATTACAATGATTACGACAACTGCAACATTTAATGTGTCTCTGCGTCGTCCGGAACGCGTCCCGCGCACCAACTTCAAAGGCTTTTGTGATGGGCCTTAAGATTCTTTCATCTAATGGGCCTATAGAAAATAAGGCCCTTGAGCTAAAAGAGGGCCTGTGTACATGTGAGTTTTCCCGGCCCATATAAAAGCCTCATCCCGACCGGATCGATTCATGAAAGACCTGAGATGATGATCCAACCACTTTTCCAATGCCACAACCTGACCACTACGTCAGTCTTGTGGTCAGTCCTGAGATTCGATCGCTGGGCCTATCTTGTTGCTCGACCCGAAGAGCATTCTAGAAGAAACTCGAAGATTCTAGAATAGACTTGTAGCTCAAGATAATGTTATAGAATAGTGACAAAAATAGCTGACGTGTAAAGTAAGGACAAAATTCCAAAGTAGAAAATGTTTCCCTAATGGGCCAAAAGCCCATAGGGAAAATGTATATAATCCAATGAAGAGTAATGAGAAGAGATCCTTTTTTGGTGTTGTGAAAATATTGTAGCTACACCTAGAGATCCAAAGAAGTAGATCATAGAGGGCATTTCTACATCAACGATGCGGTCACCTTCTATCATGAGCAACTAATTCAGTATCTAGGGTTTTCTAGCAAAACCCTAGCCAAGTAATATAGTTCTTTTATTTGTTTTCAATTATAACGAGGGGAAGTTGTTACCATACTTTGATGATTTATTGTAGATATGTGATCATTTTTATTCTTGACACAAAACTCTATATTTGTTCTAAATTCTTGTCTTAGAAGGAATGAATATAGTATTTTACATAATCATGGTTATTCTAAAAAAATTGTGATTTTCTACAACAATGGTGGTAATAAAACTCAAAACCCTAGGTTGACACATGTCATGCCTTGACGAGTTGATATAGACATGCTTTAGTTTATTTTCATGAATTAGGAGTAGATTGAAGTAATTTAATTGGCATGTAATAGTCAGTTCAGTCATGAGATGGGTTATCGTAATTCAGTTGACGGTAATCCTTTTTTGGGTCATATTTTGCTATTTGCGGTACGACCTGATTCACTGTTATTGATCGCCCTCTTGCAATTGAGCGAATTGAGAATTATATTATGTGGTTAGTGGTGGAGCATGGAAACCCTAGATTTTATTTCTATTTTTCTTGTCTTAATCTATCTTTACTTGCTTTATTACTAAATTAGTTAATCAATCTCAAAACCAATAGACCATATTTTCATAGCAATTTAAGAGTATTATTTTACGAGAGATCAGAATACGACTTAGTCTCTGTGGGATCGATTACCTTTCACAAGCCATTTATATACTACAATTGACTTGTGCGCTTGCGATAACTAAAACCTAGGATGTCATAAGGGTGCATTCTTAACACATATTTTTAACACACCCCGACGGACATCAAGTTTTTGGCGTCATTGTCGGGGACTAACGGATATTCTAAATTTTAGTAATTTGACAACGCATTTGTCATAGATAAAAAGGATGATGATGTCAAGAACGAATAGTCGTATTGTCAGAAAAGTTTGATAAATTCATTAATTTGAGTCAGTCAGCCCGAGAGAAGATTTAGCAATATGACCTGACCCTCCACAATATGGATATCAAGTCAATAGAATAGTTATCGTTGATGCAAATGCAGCCTGGACCAACCCGAACAATAATCATTTCTTCAACTCATACAATTCGGGTTGGCAGAATCACCCACATATGTCCCATTATCCTTAGAGCACTAAAACTCTTCAATCAAGTTTCAGTAGAAGCCAACAACCATCATTCAATACTCATAATTTTTAGTCTAATAATACCCAATCAGTCTAACCCTTCAACCAAAGTCAATCTCAGTTTCAAAGTCAAAATCCACTATCTAGACTACCTGGTTACGAGGATGAGATGATGAGCACCTTGAGAGATTTCATAAATCAATCTAATGAGTTTAAAAATCAAACCAATCATATTCAGGCAGCCGTCCAATTGCTGAATTCTCATGTCCAATTGCTGAACTCTCATTCCCAATCAATTGCTAAGATAGAAATCAAAATATGGCAACTAGCTAATGCGGTAAATAGGCTTGAAGAGGGAATATTACTTAGTCAATCGATGGCTAATCCAAAGAGTCAACAAGTAGTGGAGCATGGTAAATTTATTGAACATAGTTATGAGACAGTTCAAGCCATTACGACTCTGAGAAGTGGAAAGAAAGTGGAGAATAGGGTTGAGAAGCAGTTTGAGGAGAGGGCTAACAAGAAAATGGCGACTAAAGAGGTTCAAAGAGATCAACCCTAAGAGGAGGAAGAAGACCAAACATTACCAGAAGAGTTGGATAAGGCAAAATATGAGGAGGTAGCGCCTTACCCTCAATGTCTTCAAGAGTCAACTCCGTATGGTAAGCATAAAGAGAAGGACATGTTGGAAACATTTTCGCAACTCAGGATCAATATACCTCTCTTAGAAATTATCGCACAAATTCCACCATATACTAAATTCTTGAAGGACCTCTATACGTAGAAAAAAAAAAGTAGAACTAAGGTCCCGAAGAAGATTTTGTTGACTGAACAAGTGAGTTCGATCTTAATAAGTGATACTCCACCTAAGAGGAAAGATCCTGGTGCTCCCATTATTCTTTGTGTCATTCGTGACCAAAAGATTGGTAGAGCTCTTCTTGACCTCTGTGTGAGTGTTAATTTATTACCTTACTCAGTCTATCAACAACTAGGGTTGGGAAAGGTCAATCATACCTCGGTGGTGCTTCAATTTGCAAATAGATCAACTAAACAACCGAGAGGAATTCTGGAGGATGTCATTGTTCAAGTGGGTAAGTTCTACTATTCTATAGACTTTGTGGTGTTAGACATGGAACCTAGCCATAGATCAAGGAAACATATCTCTGTTATCTTAGGAAGATGATTTTTGGTTACAGCAAATGCATGCGTTAATTGCATAACAGGGGTTATGGATATATCTTTTGGGAACCTAAAGATGAGGATGAATGTTTTTTATATCAACCATCAACTACCTGAACCAGGTGAGTGTTTTAACATATATGAGATGGTAGAAGAAGTTGTACCTCAGAGAAGTGTGAGAGATGATTTGGAGGCTGTAATGAAAAGGTCAGAGGCAAAGTTTAAAAACTGGGAGGACCAACAACGATCTAATTTGAAAGTTATCGCTGCATTAGAAACAACTTTGTACTCGCAACCATAGAAAGCATCGAGAGAGTCATTTCGACCTCCACTTATTCCTCCACAGGAATTGGTGCCTGAAAGTACGCTTCAAGAGATGGTGTTGTGTGGGTTAATTGAGGAACAAGATGATAGTATGCTGAAAGCGAAAAAGTGTGTGAAGACTGCTAGGGCTGATCATTTACTACGAACAATCATAGAGCCTACCAAGGATGACACCCCTCTTAAGGATCTCTTTCCAGATGAGCGAGTGTTGAGTATAAACATAGTAGATAATTTGTGTTTAAGGTCAAGTATGAGTTAATTTGTGTATATGTTATGACTAGAAAGGTATTATGTATGCAATTACCCCACTCATGAGTACATAATAGTTTGATTAAATTAATTTTTAAGATGTGGTCCACATGAGTGAATATATGAGTGAAATTGAGACCGAGAAAGATAGTTTTAACCTGTAAGCACATGCACACATTCTTTATGGGACAATTAATTGACCTTTGACTATGTAGTTGAAAAAATAGCTTTGTAACCATGACAAGGGGAGAAAGGGAGTGTTATTAAGAAGTAGTATGGAGAAAAGAGAAAAATTATTTCTATGAAAAATATAAAAAAATAATAATAAAAATGCAAAAAGTGGTTCCTCGATCTGAGTAACCGGGCCTCCTACCACAAAGTAGTAGAGTGTTCGCGTCAAAAGGAGAGAAAATTGATGAACATAAATCCCATGGAAGAAGCTCGGGCCTAGTTGGTTGGGACTAAAAATCCTCGCTGGAAAGTCTGGAGCTTAGAAAGACAAAAATGGATAAAAAGAAAAAATATATATAAAACAATATTTTATATATGTTATATCATGGTAAAGTTTGATTAATGAAGTATAAGAAGGGAGATTAGTTCACCATAGAGAATGTTCACAAAGACACGGAAAGCTATGTGGATCGGCTGTAGAAATTAGCAAGTTTATTTCACCATTGTGGGGACCATTCTTTTGAATCTAATTTTGTGAAGACTATTATTTATGAGTGTACGGAGATAATTTGTATGCATTTTATTCTGACGATATGATAGCATTGCATGATTTGATGATTATCTGATTTTATGAATGTCACGCCCCAAATTTCTTAGGACTCCGAAACCCGAGCCTAAGAGCTAAAGGAGTGAATGCGGAATTAAAAAGAAATGAGAACAAATGAACTTCAGTCATAAAACACCCACAAAAGGGTAAAAACTTCATTTCACCCCTATAATATGTCAATAAGATCACTAGGGATCGAAATAGAAGCAAAACGAAACAAACGGTATCTTAACGGACCGTTTAAGCACACGTGCCCACCCAAAGGTAAAACTGTCATCACAGGGATAAAGTAGTGATTTCAAGGTATAAATACAATGTTTGGACCTAAAAGAAGTTATAGGAACAAACGGAACCGAATTTGAAGGTACGAGACGAAAACTACAACCTTTTGAGAAAACGGACATCGTGGGGTGTCGAGGCTCAAAACGTATCATCACTTTCAAACAGCCATTAAGCCCTCAAAAATGACTCAAATGAAGTGATTAAAAATCCTAACATCAAGATCTTTAAGTCAGCTTTCGAAAACGCTAACGATCACCTCAATCCAACATTTGTAGCTCCAGAGTGTCGAAATAGGATCGGACTAGAACACCCTGGGGAAAAATCAGTCGACTGACCAGGCAATCAGTCAACCGATGGGGGCCATCAGTTTACTGACCAATACCCGTCAGTCGACTGACCTAGACAAAACAAAAATTTAGCGATTTGCCAGTTGACCGACAAGGGCCATCAGTCGACTGACCAATACCCGTCAGTCGACTAAACTCACCAAAACGTTTTACGACTATTTGCTAGTCGACTGACGCAATTTCATCAATCGACTCCCGGACCCGTAAACGCTCAATTTGATCCGAAAATCACCGTAACAACTACGTATGCATGCCTATGCTTGAATATACCATTATTTAGGTCCATACTCCAAATTATATTCATCAAACTTAATTTCTTAAACCAAAAATATTTCTATGAGGTTTATTAGAGTTATCCGTCTTGCCCCCAGTCTCCGTTTTAAATATCGTCAGTTTCTAAGACTCCAAATCTTTGTAAAATGAGTTTAAAATCATTTCTAAAACAAGGAAATTTACCAGGCTACGGGGGTGGGCAAAAACGAGTTGTTCCATTCAATTGAAAAGGATTGGTTTGAAAACCTAGAAAAACGCCATTTTCGGCTAAACACCTAATACTCACAATTCATGGCAAATAATTCATTTCACATTCACAACTCTAAATGAAAGGATTTAATAATGACATTTAAAGTTCTCTAAGGCGAAACATGTAGTTTGTTCAAAATACACATTTATACAATCCGGCACCGAAGTGCACCAAAAGAATATAATCCCCGCGCATAGCGCTCCAAGGGATGTACATAGACAATAACACCTCGACTAACATGCTAGCCGGATCAAAATAAAGTAGTTTTACAAGTTTGATTTACATGGGTAAAAAGAACATATTAATACATGTTTATCGACCTAATGCCCAACAAAATATAAGCATGGTCCGCCTCCCATGCACAAATGGGCGGACATACAGCCACAAGTCCACGAAGAAACTACGGAACTCTCCCAATGGGATCATCACCTGAAAAATATATAAGGCGTGGGGTGAGCTCACTAGCCCAGTAGAGGAAGCGTCATTGCCTCCATCTCGGTAGTCCGAGTGGTTCAACCCAACCAAGGTTCATGCCACTAACCCTAGGTAAGTCTCTTATTTCACATGGCTCTCACGCCAATCCGGAACCCCATCGAACCCAACAAATAAGTTTTCCCCAACATGCTCACAACATAATTTTTCGACAATTATAGCATGCTTCCATATTCATATCATAATCACATATATATGATAGTTCAAGTGCAATATGACTCAACACACCCCATATTACACGCTTGCCCAAAATAGGTTAACGAATACGCACCCTACTCATTTATAAT
The DNA here is from genome assembly GCA_963922005.1 of Cornus suecica. Taxonomy (NCBI): domain Eukaryota; kingdom Viridiplantae; phylum Streptophyta; class Magnoliopsida; order Cornales; family Cornaceae; genus Cornus; species Cornus suecica. The sequence continues at coordinate 33,785,707 of OY998243.1, read as the reverse complement.
GAGAAAGAGTACCGCGCCGATTCTTCCCAAGTGATTTTGACAATTTTCACTTTCAACAAGGAAGGCGGTTGCACGAGACGACTCGTGCCTAAAGATTCGTATAACGAATGCACGAGACGACCCGCGACTTCGAGAATGAGATGACTCACCCTATACCCCATTCCCGGCTCATTATTTCCGTAGGTTGGGAACATCCCCTGGCCAGTTGTTGCGATGTTTCGACACAAGACTACTTACAAACACGACTACATAACCCGTATAAACCTACACCCATGTTTTTGACACTACATGGTGTACCCCAAAATGCATGAAGGTTCTCAATCATAACCACATGCCATCCCAATACATGCTTCTATCAAATAACATTATATTGGATTCAATTTATCACAAGGCTTACAATTTAACATTTGTTAATCAATAAACCACAACATGGATTTACATCACAAAATCATGTTCTCAAGGCCTAAATCATAGTGTAAGCTTATCAAGACCAACTCGTATATATATATACGGCATATATATACACATAGATGCACACACCCTCGTACAAAGATGAACACAAATCGTTTTCCCCCTACCTCAATTCCAAGCAAGAGCACCAAGAACAAGTAAAGGCTTCCAAGAGTGAGTCGAACCAACCCAACTTCTCCTAAAGCCAACAATAAGTTCAATTCACCCGGTAGCTAAGCTTCAATAGAGTCTTAAGCAAGAGCTATAGATAAGACAACCCCATAATCAAAATTTGAATACAAGAATTCAAGAATAGAAGTTAGGGTTTGAAACTAGAACTTCCAAAGGAGGAAAAATCACTTACCAAGCTTTGGCTCAAAAAGAAGCTTAGAGTACCACTATCAACTTTCATGCACAAACCTCCTTCAAATTCCTATCAAAAGGAGGATAGAATTTCACAACTTGAAGAAGAAGGAGTGAAGTGAGGGAGAGCTAGAGAGAAAACGTATGAGAGAGATTAGAAAGGTTCTTGGTGAGTGAGGGAAATATCTTGCACTTTAGAAAACAATAACCAATACATAATTGTGTGTATGTATAACTCATAAATGAGTGTTCTAATCCAAGGGTTGTTATTGAAGTTGGGATACAAAGAGGTTGATCTAAGGGTTCATCTCTTGACAACACAATCCCACATACAACATGTAGAGAATGTCCTGCAAATGAGAAAAACACACAAGTGTAGAGATTTCCCACTCACCCTTCTCACCATCCAAGGGTCCAAAATAAAGATGGGGAAAAAGGAAATGAATCCAAGGGCTAGGAATAAGTCTTGTCATTGGAAGACTTATTACACAACTCACAAAACCCATTAATTTGTCAAACATTGCCTAATCATCCAAGGGCCTAAAATAAAGATGGGAATCAATTAACCATCCAATGGTTGATAAAGAGTCTTGCCAAGTGGAAGGCCAACAAGAATGGATTATTCCATTTAAGTGTCAACCAAACAAGGCCTTATGATCTAAGGGTCTAAAACAAAGATGGGAGAATGAGATCAAAGGCTAGGAATAGACACCACATGAATAGTGGAAATGACTAAATTTTTCCCAAGTTAGGGTTATTCACAAGAGTGTCATCAAGACTCTTAAATACCCTTTTATCCCTTGTCATCCTATCTAATTACCAACATGCCACTCATGCACTAATTCTTACCCAAAATCTCTACACTTTCCACTAATTGCTCAAAATGTGAAATTACTCATTTACCCCTCGGTCATTTCTTTCCCGAAATCGTTTTCAATCATTTTCATTATTTTCAAAATGAAAATTTAACATGCAACTTACAATTTTTATATCACGTACAACATGTAAGGTATGCTAAAATACATAAATACATTAAGCACATAATCATATAAGCACTTAATTGTTTAAATAAAAAAATTTAATTAACACGTAAAAATACCGGACGTTACAATAAACATACAAAAATGAAGAATGAAAGAATTTGTAGGTAGTATATTTAACCCTCACGAGACTTCAGTCGTACACTCGGTATTGCCGAAGGGTTTAAAAGGCTTGTTACACGTGCTAAGTGTAATCGTACACCTTCATGAAAGAAAAGGTTAGTTAATTAGATTAGTTTAGTTATTTAGTTTTAACTCCTTGTACTAAAAACCACAATCATCGTGAATTTTTAAATTTTTAAATTTAATTGATTATTATGAGACTAGCAATGTTGAAGTTTAGGGGCTTGATAGGAGCCAAATATCATACATTTAAGGCTCTTAATTATACATTATTATGTTTATGTTTATCATTATATTGTTGTTTTTATACGGTTTTCGTGTTTTAAGACATTTCAGGACTATGTCATGTAATATGAGTTTAATTCGGTGAAATAACTGGATTTGTGACTCAAGATTGCTCGAGAGCCGAAACCATGGATAAAAGACCTATGAAGGACCAAAAATAAGTCAATGATGAAAAATGAGTGAAGTGGAATGGAGCCGAGAAGTGAAACGGAACAAAGAAGATGAAAAGTGAAAAAACAAGGTGAAGAACTACCGAGTACTCGATGACTGCACAAGTGTGTGAACTTGCGCAGATAGGGGAAAAATGGCCAGAATATCTCGCAAACTTTCGCGCAATTGCGCAGCACTTTAAAGCCACCGAGTACTCGGTGGAATCTTCACCAAATACTCAGTAAGACCTGATTCGCCAACTTTAATTCAGCAAACTGTATATGCACTGGTGGGACCCATTTCGGCTAGACTCAACATAGAATGACTTCTAGGCTATTTTGGACACAATATTGACCATATTTAGTAAGATGTAACATCATTCTTCAAGAAATATAACAATATGATCTTGACTTGACCATGAAGCAATTAATTTACTAAATAAATATGCCTCTTTTTCTATAAAAGAGAGGGGTCTCCCCTATAGTTGAGAGGTTCATTTTTACATATTGTCTTAGATATTTAGCAAGAGATTGATAGAAGAACAACCATGGCGAGCATGTCTCCATCAATAATGCATACATCCACGACCATGAACAACTAAACCAGTATCTAGGGTTTTTAACAAAATCCAAGTCAAGTAATATAGACTCTTTCTGAAATTACCTCGACGATGGTGAAAATAGCCTAGAGTGAGGGTGAATAGGTTTTTTGTGGATTTATTGACAAAATCATATTTAATTACGGAAAGGTCAATTTTAATCTAATCACAAAACCCTAATTCTCAAATCACATTATTCAAGCAATATCAAGCAAACATTAATATAGTGTAGAAAATAAAGCAAGATAGAAACGAAATTTTTACGTGAAAAACCTTGGAAAGACTCCAAGTAAAAATCACAAATACACTCGGGTATCGATGCATTATGAATCAGAGAATTTATACAAACTCTATGAAAAAGTACTTACAACCAATGTAATCCATTGTTCTTCACTCAACTTCTGAAAGTCTAGATTCACCCGCGCTCCACGAAGCTCTCGCTCCGCTCCGTACACTGACGGCTCTGTTTCTCAACAGATCAAATAACCACGAAGCTTCTTAGTCCGATCTCCCACTCAGACGGCTCCGTTCTTCACTGGATCAAAGCAACCTCATTGCAATCAGCGGTGTGTAGATTTTTTAGAATCTATATGATTCAATCGTGCAAAAGATCATCAATGTAGAAGCATGACAGAATCAACTCCAAAACAAGAGAGAACTAGAAGAATAACTCAATGATATTTTCTCTCTATATATCAATATCTCTGTAGAAGAATATGAACGATAAAATACTGCAGAGATCTCTCAAAAAACATTCCCTCATCTCTTGTAGAACTTGGTATTTATAGACCATGCTGAGGAGAAACCTAAACCTTACCCTTTTGTGTAATTTCACACTCAACTAAGCCAAATCGTTTAATACTATGTATAATATGTGATATACACGTTCTTATAGGTGTTTGGGTAGAACTCAAGGTCATCCGGGTTAACATGAATCAATTTTAGTCAAAATAAAATTTCAACCCGATTCTGAAAGTTTCAGTTTTTTCTGCAAGACATCTCTCACTCTTTTGATCATATCTGGTGCTACACACATTGGATTGAGACGTGTAATATATCGTTGGAAAGCTGACTTCAAGCTCTTGATTATAGGCTTAAGAATCACCTTATTTGGACCTACACCTGGGACCTACGCTTGGGCGTAGGTCTAGGGCGTAGGGTCCCCTCCTATCTCTAAAACCACAGCGTAGGTCAGAGCCAAATTATCCTGTTTCAGCCTCTGACAATGTAGGTATGTTGCATCTTTTGCAATTTTTTCATATTTTATCTAGATTGGTCATCTCGAACTCCCGATGCTTTTGGTTGAAGTCATGATGTCTTTGCCCTCCGGTGAAGTGCCGATGTCTAGAAAATGAAAATTTTGCCCTCTGGTAGCTTCCTTTGCTTTGACACACTCCTTAACTTATTTCTCGAGATAGAAACGAACATACTAACAACTCAATTGCAAAAACACAAAACTCTCAACATGACAATTCACTCAACATGGTTATTGTCTAAAACATGTCAAACACAAATAATACTATAAATGTTCTTACAATCTTCCCCTTGGCATTTTTTAGACAAAACCATGTTTTACAATATAGCCTCACAAATAACAACATAACATATATACCTATGAACACACACCTACAAACATAGATATAAACTGTTACCTTGATTTCATGACGATCTACCAATCCTGTAACCACAACACTGAACAAACCATTAAACGCTAGTGTGGAAAACAGATACAAACCAATATAATGATCATAAGAAAATCAACATCAATGCAATCATAATGATCATCATACTCCTACTCCCCCTGAGAATATACTACCCCTCAAACAAAATATTTATCCCCCTTACTTAATACTTCTCCCCCTAAAACCATTACTCCCTCTTACTCAATATTTCTCCCCTTTTTTGTCACTGAAATGACAAGGAGCAATACAAATAATAATAGCACATGAGAAAAATAAGGGAAAGCCTCAAGATGAACACACAGGGAAAAGATCACAGAGGATACTCAAGAGAATCTAAGCCAAGCACTACATACTAAGATAAAGTACTCTACTATAATATATCCAGATTCTCAAGTAACATAAATCTCTATAATGCATTAACATAAGACTAATGCATGAATGTAAAATGAAAAATAACCAAAAATGTTTTTGTTTTTAGAACCATGTGAGCCGACAATGAGTTAGTCATTAACACATCATATACACATATTTGACTTAGATATTATACACATGATAGTGAAGAAAATCAGCACACATACCTTGTAGATATAAGCAGTCACAAGACAAGTTTTACATAGCATTTGCATATATGAAAAATATTCAGGTACAAGTAAAGCCTAAGATGAAAGCAATACGTACTAATTCTGATAATCTTCTTCACTAATCGTGATGATACTACAGTCCAAAACCTAAGCTAGAAATCAAATCATTCACTTTGACCTTATTGCTTATTTTTTAAAAAAATAATAAGATCTTGTTATCACACAATTTATTATTTGCACCTTTTCAACTTTTTCACCAAATCCCTTTTTGTTTTTCTAAGCTCCGGACTTTCCAGCGAGGATTTTTAGTCCCAACCAACTGGGCCTGAGCTTCTTCCATGGAATTTATGTTCATTAGTCTTCTCCCTTTTTTACGTAAACACTCAATGCTTACTGGGGCAAAAGGCCCGGTTACTCAGATCGAAGAACTACTTTTTGCATTTTTATATTTTAAGCATCTCATTATTTTCTCTTTTCAACTTCACCACAATATTCATAAGCGTGCAAAAAATATTTCAAACCATGGATCAATCTAGCATAACTCATGAACCTATATATCACTTCGGATTAGATGAAAAAGACTAAAAGTTTCAACAAGTATTACAGTCGTCTCTGAAGTAAACCAAACACCCAAAGTTGATGAGTTTCAAAAATAATACTTAAACATGTCAAGTGAACAACTCATAACCTCAGGTCAGACTAACAACTCCAACTCTCATAAGCATAATAAGAAAAATAAATATGAGAATAGAGTGAAATATGATAATCATTTGTACCCTTAGTCAAGCTCAACATGCTAATAAATTTGTTTTTTATTTTTATGGAATTTTTGTCATAAGGATGCATGCATGAATAATCTTAATAGTAGCAAAACATGATGCATGCATAAAAAATAAAAATGGATTCAAACAAAATGCATGATGATGTATCAATTCTAGGATAAAAGATACTGCAAGATATTCCTAGAATGATACATATGAAAACATTTATTCTAAAGAGAACATGCCATTAGATTTTCTAAAATGCACATGTTTTTGAAAATCTAATGATTTTGTAGAGATGTCTGTTGACTGAGAATCAATAGATATAAACTCATGACCTTTCTCAGAACTAGAGTCATGCGCTCTATATGCAGTATGAGCACCCAAAATATGTAACTCATCTTTTCTAACCCATGTATGAGCATCACAATAATGTAACTCACATTTTCTAACCCATGCTTGTTTAATCTTAGGTGTTCTACTTGCATGGTTAGACAAATTCTTTACTTCTTTGCTCAAAACCCTAATTTGATCTTCAACATTCGGTATTTTCTGAGTTGTAGATTTCCGCTTAGATTTCAAAGTCTTTCCTATTAACTTTGAACACAAAGATCGAATGTGACCCTTCACTCCACAATGATGGCATATTGGAATAAACTTTTGAAAATCATGATTAGAACTTTTATGATATCTAGAGGCAAATGAAGACTTACTCTCAAATGCTTTTCTGACATAAGATTTAACATTGTGATTCTTATCAGAATTACCTATAGAAGAACAAGATGCTACTTGGGATTCCTTAACAAATGTAGTTTTAGGAATATCATCAGACTTATGGGTCACTCCTTTGAATCCTAACCCCTTTGTATTTCCCATAAATTTTCTTACACTCAACATATGATCAAGCTTAAGAGTTCCACTAGACCATCTATGAATAGTTGAGTTAGCATCTTTCAAATTATTTTCCAAGTCTCCAATTTTTACAGATTTCTCAATCAAATCATATCTTACAGTTGTCAGTTCCTTATTAAGATCTTCTACACGTTTTAAAAACTAAATCCTTTTTTTTCAGACTTTCTCAAACTTTTAATCCATTCAGATTTATCACACATGTGTTGATTAAAGTCATGGGTAAGGCTGATTAATTCTTCTCTTAAAGATTCTTTCTCTTTGTCAACACTTTTAAATCTACCAATAGATTTTGAGAAAACTTCGCTAATATTAGTATACTTATCATTCAATTTATTGTACTTATCTTGAAGCGAATCATCACAATTATCATCACCCTTATTATTTAACCTATCAACAACACGGGGCCTATCAAGGAAACCTTGTTCATGAAGAAATTCCATCGTTTAAGTTCAAGATCTAACCCTAGGTAGTTAACTTAAATCGGGACAACCATGCTCTGATACCAATTGAAATTACCTAGACGATGGTAAAAATAGCCTAGAGGGGGTGAATAGGCTTTTTGTGGATTTATTGACAAAATAATAAAATTTAATTACGGAAAATTTAATTTTAATTCAATCACAAAACCCTAATTCTCAAATCACATCATTCAAGAAATATCAAGCAAACATTAATATAGTGCAGAAAATAAAGCAAGATAGATACACGATATTTTTACATGGAGAATCTTGGAAAGACTCCAAGTAAAAACCACGGATACGCTCGGGTCTCGATGCACTATGAATCAGAGAATTTGTACAGACTCTATGAAAATAGTACTTACAACCAATGTAATCTGTTGCTCTTCACTCGACATCTGAAAGCTTAGATTCACTCGCGCTCCACGAAGCTCTCACTCCTCTCCGTACACTAACGGCTCTATTTATCAACAGATTAAATAACCATGAAGCTTCTTACTCCGATCTCCGCACTCAGACGGCTCCGTTCTTCACCGGATCAAAGCAACCTCATTGCAATCAGTGGTGTGTAAATTTTTTAAAATATATATGATTCAATCGAGTATACGATCGTCGATGTAGAAGCACGATAGAATCAACTCCAAAATAAGAGAGAACTAGAAGAATCACTCAATGATATTTTTTCTCTCTCTATCAATATCTCTGTAGAAGAATATGAATGATAAAATACTACAGAGATCTTTCAAAAAATGTCCCCTCCTCTCTATAGAACTTGGTATTTATAGACCATGCTGAGGAAAAATCATAACCTTACCCTTTTGTGTAATTTCACACTCAACTGAATCAAACCCTTTAATGTGTGATATACACGTTCTTATAGGTGTTTGAGTCGAACTCAAGGTCATCCGGGTCAACACGAATCAATTTTAGTCAAAATAAAATTTCAGTCCGATTTTGAAATTTCCAGCTTTTTCTGCAGGACACCTCTCACTCTTTTGATCATATTTGGAGCTACACACATTGGATTGAGAGTGTAATATATCCTTGGAAATATGACTTCAAGATCTTGATGATAGCCTCAAGAATCACCTTATTTGGACCTACGCTTGGGCGTAGGTCTAGGGCGTAGGACCTACGCTTACACTTGGGTGTAGGTCTAGGATGTAGGGTCCCCTCCCAACTCTAAAACCACAACATAGGTCAGAGCCAAATTGTCCTGTTTCAGCCTTTGACAACATAGGTATGTTGTATCTTTTATAGTTTTTTCATATTTGAGCTAGACTGGTCATCTCGAACTCCCGATGCTTTTGGTTGAAGTCATGATGCCTTTAGCCTCCGGTGAGTGACGATGTCTGGAAAATGACAATTTTGCCCTTGTAGCTTTCTTTGCTTTGACACACTCCTTGACTTCTTTCTCGAGATAGAAACGAATATACTAACAACTCGATTGCAAAAACATAAAACTCTCAATATGACAATTCACTCAACATGGTTATTATCTAGAACATGTCAAACACAAATAATACTATAAATGTTCTTACACTTTTTATTTTAATTGTATAAGGGGAAATTGAATGATACGTATGTGATGATTGTGTAGATGAGTGATTACGTTTGATTTTATATAAGATTCTTTGTTTATTCTATGTCTTGTCTTAGCTTGAATGAATGTTTTATCTTACACATCCATGGTTATTCGATATGGGCTAGAACTCGGATGCTTAATTCATGATTTTTTACACAATGATGGTAATTAACATGCAATCTAGGCTTAGACAGGCCATGCTCAGAAGAGATAATATATACATGCTTTTAATTTATGTTAGTAGGAGTAGTTTTAAATTAGATGCATGCACTAGTTATACTTGTTCGAAGATGGTTTGTAGCTCGGTTAAGGTTAATTGTTCCTTTTTTGGGATTAGGGTTTGTCAAGGTTTACGACCCTATATCTGATTCACATATGATGGACCGCCCTTTACAATTAAATGATTAGGATGATATATTATACACTTAGTAGTGAAGTTAGAAACACCCTAGATCTTTATCTCCACTGTTTTCAACCAAAACTAATATCTATTTTTACTTTTATGTTATTTTATTTCTTGTCAAATTAGTTATAAAAAAAACAAAGAAATTATCTTTCATAATTCAGTTACAATAATTATAGCAGAAGTTATGAATTCATTAGTCTCTGTCGATTCGATATACCCTATCATAAGCATACTATACTATGATTTATTTGTGCACTTGCGATAGGAAATATTAGGTCAAATTTAAGGGCTTATTTGCACACACTATTATCATTATCATTATTTATTATCCTAGCCTAGTAGGCTAAACTAATCAAGGTTTAGACACCGATCAATTTTGATGATTTCCGAAAAGTTATGATGGTTTTTTTTTCCTTCGCTATGATATTGAGTATGTGTGCTTTGTTGAGTATATCTACAGGTAATCCAAATCAAGTTTGGGGGAGGAGATCAGGTGTTTTGTTATGTCATTCTTGAATCACGCTTCAAGGGTAACTAAATTCTTTCTCATGAGTATGATTGTGAACCATGGGGAAATGGTTTAATTTAAGTTTTAGGGGAAGGTATAGTTAACTATAGGGAATGGTTCAAAAAACAATTTGAAAAAAGTGAAAAAAAAATGGAAATATTCTTTGTTTTCACGCATAAATGTTTTGCATTACAAGTTAATTAAGTTTGTGTATATGATGCATGAGTAGTATGTGATGTAATATTCTCATTCATGAGAGTAATGATTAGATCAAGCTAAGTGAAGTGATGTGGTTTTACATTGGTGAATAGATTAGTAAAATGGAAACCGAAAAATATAGCTTTGACCTATAAGCACATGTACCCATTCACTGTGGGAAAAACAGTTGATCTTTAACTATGTAGTTGAGAAATTAATTTTGCCTCAATAAAATGGGAGAAGGGGTGTTGATATAGATGGAATGAAGAAATTTTGAAAATTTATTTTGAGAAAGAAAATGCAAAAAGTAGTTCTTCGATCGGAGTAATCAGGCATCCTACCACAAAGTAACAGAGTGTTCGCATTAAAGGGGGAGAAAACTAATGAGCATAAATCCCATGGAAGAAGCTCAGGCCCAGTTGGTTGGGACTATAAATCCTCACTAGAAAGTCTGGAGCTTAGAAATACAAAAAGGGATAAAAGTGGAATGATGGAAAGAATAAGTTTTTAAAGAAAATGGCAAAGTTTGATCAATAAAGTTGGAGAAGAGAAATTGACATACCATAGGAGAATGTTTACAAAAACACGGAGGGTTGTCCGGATTGGGAGTACAGATTAACAAAATCTTTTACTTTAGTGGAAACCATTCATGACATGAAGCTCAAGATAGTTATTGTTCGGTAGTGAGTGGGAATATTTGCATCCTTATTATCTTATACATTGTATCATGACTTGAATGGTGAGTATGTGAATGCATGAATGTGTGATTACAAAGAATGAAGAAGTTGTGGGTAGTATAGCTAACCCTCACAAGACTTCACTCGTCCACTCGGTGTTGTCGATGGGTTTAAAAGGCTTGTTACACATGCTAAGTGTAATCATCGACCCTCACAAAAGTAAGGGATTAGTATATAGTAGTATATATTAGTTAGAATAAAAACAATCATAAAAAATGGGAGGTTTTAAAAGTTTTCCTGAGTTCTTTGCTAAGGGACTAGCAATATGTAAGTTTGGGGGTGTGATAGGTGTCAAATATTGACCATTTTAGGCCCCTATCTTGCTAATGTTACGTCCTTACATTCCATTGTTTGATATTTTTATGTCATTTGTATGTTTAAGTGTGTTTTAGGAGCTTAATGAAGAAAAAGAGCTAACTTTGGTGAATTAACTAGAGAAGTGCTCATTTATATTCAAGATGAGAGCTAAAGAGGTGTTTTCAAGAGAAAAGTGTCTCCCTGATGGCAGAAACGTCATTTTTTCGAGCCGCAACTTCAAGAATTATTCTAATGAAGTCGAGGGGGTTCAAACGGCACTATTCCCAAGAAAAATGGTTTCCATAAAAAATGCTACACCCAGCATACGCGCCCAGTAGCTAAAAGTTGCTAGAAAGTGTTATTTCTACGATCAGTCTACGCCTAGTAATTTTTGGCCTACGTGTGTAGCCCCTATATGCGCCACGCGTAGTTGACCTGCATAAATAAGCTGTGAAATTCAAAAATTAACCCCGACTTGAGTTCTTTGATGCGGCTACGACTTCAACTCTTCAATACATGTGATATACATATATTATATGTTAGAGTATAGGGTTTTGATCAGTTTAGTGTGAAATTATGAAAAAGGGTAACCATTAGGGTTTCCCTTAGCTTTGCCTATAAATATAGAGGTATGCTACAGATTTGGGAGAGCTTCGTTCATATAATTTTCAGACTAATCTCTAGAGATTTATCCCAATGAGGAGCCATTCAAGACCTATAGATCCGGAGAAGAAGACCATAGAGGGCGATTCTACATCAACAATGTAGTATCTGTCAGCCATGATCAACTAACTCGGTATATAGGATTTTCTAGCAAAACCAAAGCCAAGTAATGTAGTTCTTAATTTGTTTTCAATTGTAACAAGGGGAAGCTATGACCATACTATGATGATTGATTGTAGATATGTGACTGTTTTTATTTTTGACACAATATTATATATTTGTTCTTAATTCTTGTCTTAGATTGAATGAATATATCTTCTTACACAATCATGTTATCATAAACATAGTGTGATTTTCTACATCAATGGTGCTTAACACTTGAAACCCTAGGTTTACACAGGTCATGCCTCGGCGAGATAAGATAGACATGCTTTAGTTTAATTTCATGTTGTAGGAGTAGATTAGAGTAAAGTAATTTACATGTACTAGTCATACTCTATCCAGAGATGGGTTGTAGCAAATCTGGTTAATGGTATCCTTTTTGGAGTTGTATTCGACTATTTGCAGTACAACCTGATTCACAGTTATGGATCGCCCTCTTGCAATTGAGAAAGTTGAGAACTATGTTATGCGGTTAGTGGTGGAGCGATGAAAATCCTAGTTTTCTCTCTCCTGAATCACAATCACAATTTACTTTTTGTTTTAGTTATAACACATCAAACAATTCAAAACTCATTTTTCAAACATAATTCAATACTGTTAGATTACTGAAGTGAATAATCCAAGTCTATGTGGGATCGATAAGCTTTCTCAAGTCATTTTTGTGCTATAATACGATTCGTGCGCTTACGATAGGTAAAACCTAAGTCGTCTTAAGGGTGTGTTCTTAACACATATTTTTAACCACCCTAGGCGAACATCAATATAGATGATAGGAATGAGTGGTTGGTTGGCACAATGGATAAGGATGCAGATGCCGGAGATGAGTTGGTGTTTGAGGATGACACTTTGACATGGGGTGCAATCACTAGAGTTGTTGGTGTTGGATAGGCGAGGCATAATATAAGATCCTCCTCATCTTCACTACAAATTATAGTTGAAAAAAAGGTTAACTCTAAGGACACCGAAGAGGAGGAGGATCCCGAGGGTTACAAATCCTATGATGGAGAGGAATATGATGATAATACATTTTTTGGTAAAGAGGATGATTTTTAGACTCTTACAATGATTTGGTTTTAGGAGTGAAAACTAAAAACTAATGATCGGTTCAAGTCGTGTGAAAATAAAAGTGTTTAAAATGAAGAATTAACACGATCTAGTTTTACCTCTCAGTCACAAGTACGCGAGTAGTATATAGTATAGTTGGGTAGAGAGGGTTATCCAACCACATAGATTAAAGTCATATTTCAAATAATTGTAAATTAGTAAATTGAATTATATTTAAAAGTTGTTTTATTGGTTTGTTGTTTATAATCTACTAAAGATAAAATAAATAAATAGATAGTTGTTTTGTTTGAATTCAAGATAAACAAGTCTAGGGTTTTGTTCCAACTCCACCACTAGCATAATAATATAGTCCTTTAATCATAATATTGCACGAGGGAGATACAACTTATATGAATCAGATTAATAACGCTATAAACAGTTGCCTAATCCCCAAAGAGATGCAATCGATCCAATTCACTACAACCCATCTTCGAATAAAATATGATTAGTGCATGCATCTATTCTACAACTACTCCTAAAATATTAAATTAAAAGCATGTCTATATCATCTTATTTTAGCATGGCCTGTGTAAACCTAAGAGTTTATCATGCCAATTAAGAACCATTATGTATAAACCATTATTAAACCTTCAGAGTTCCAGCCCCTAGTGATAAAACATAGTTGTTCAAGATTAATTATTAATTCAATCTAAGATAAGAAGAGAATTAACAAAGAATCTTATTTATGTAATATATTCGTTCTCTCACTACATAATCATCATATAAGTGTTCTTTAGCTTCCCATATTTGTAGTAAAAAATAATTAAAGTTCTACATTACTCGGCTGGAGTTTCGTTGACCGACTTAGCCACTCATGGATGGAGAAGACTGCATCAACGATGTAGAAATCATCCCATAATTGGTTGGTTGGTTCTTGAGTTCTTGAGAGGAATATTCTCTCTCTTAGAGAGAGAATTTGTATAAGACTTGAATATTCTGAATGATCAGACTCCCTTTCTTCATGAAGTCTTCACATATTTATAGACAAAAGTTGATGTAGTTATGGCATGTCTTTGCTTGCACTCCAAGATGACTTGGTGTAGGGACCAAGTAATAGTTGTGAATGGACCAATCTGTCATTCAATATACTTGCACAAAGAGCCAGAATACTGCATAATGTATTTGCACGAAATCCAATGTCGGCGTGGCCGATTGATCGGGAATCTCACTAATCGATCGGCGAATCCCAAATTTTAATATTTTAATATTCTACAAATTTATGCTTTGGCTGCTTGTACTTTGCTTGAGTGACTTGTATTTGCTCTGAATTGAGTATTTTTATCTTCTAAGTATCATTCCGGATAAGACATTTTTGCTAAAATCCCGGAATTAACTCATATTTTTATTAAAGCCCCTATAACATGCTAAAACACACAACTTAGATAAAATATCAAATTAATAAAATAAAATGGCTAACAATGGGTTAATTAACACCTAGAATAACGAATATTTTGGTCTCATCATCTAGTCCCTTTGTTATGGTTTATGCTTTTACTTATTTGGTTGCCTACTACTAGCTATGAATCTCTATTATTTGTTTTCAACTTGGAAGCTTTTTTCAAAGGCACCGAATATGATTATATGCTTAATCAAGCTATGGTTTTGCATTTTTTATTAGTTTTAATGTCTTTTATATTATGTTTTTATTAGAAGTTGTATATTTATTTAAATGTGATACATTTGTATTAAATTTTTAATTGTACGCCTCGTTTCACTCAGGTATACACCTCGCCGTGCGCCTACGCTCCAAAGCACCTTTAGCGTCTCGGTGCACCTAACACCTTTGATAACACTGAATCCTACTGACAAGGAAAAGACATCCTTCATCACTAAGTTAGGGATAGATGGGCACGATCATAGAGGCATACATAGACGGCATAATGGTGAAAAACAGAGTGAAGGAGAGCCACGTCAGGCATCTGTAGCATGTGTTTGATACTATCAGAAGACAGGGAATGAGGCTTTACCCCTCCAAATGCTCCTTTGGTGTTTCATCTAGGTAGTTCCTGAGACACATAGTCAATTAGACGAGTATACAAGCGAGCCCTGCTCAAGTTAAGGCCCTGTTGGAGATGAAGGAACCAAAGATGCACAAAAATGTTCAGATATTGACCGGACAAATAACAACCCTAAGTCGATTCATCACCTACTTAATGGATTGTTGTAGACCACTTTTTCAAGCCATCAAGGTAAGAAAGGGAAAAATCTGGGGACCAGAGCAATCCGAAGCCCTCTGGAAACTGAAAAAGTACATGACAAAACCACCGATACTAGCTACTCCGGAGCCTAATGAACCCCTGTACTTATACTTAGCCGTATCTTTAACATCCACAAGTGCAGCTTTGATGGAGAAAAATAAAAACTAAGTGTTTGTACCTCCATAACCATCTTCGGGGTCTGACCTTTTAAATTTTGGCATACCTACCCGATCGGCATACGTCCAGATACCTATTTCCTTGGCCCTAAGTGCATCTGGGTGGTGGAGCATCTCCTGCTCAGCGAAAAGGGAAGAGCCCCTATGCAGAATAATCTGAGGCTGCCAAGGGGTCCCAGAAATCAGCATTGGGACATTTTGCTCGTGAGAGGCATTAACAGCTGCCTTAGCCCTTTTTGCAGCTTAAACATCCCCAGCAGAAGGCCTAGGGCGAGTTGGAATGCTAGACTTAGTCATCCTGGTTGCCGGAATGGAAGGTGGTGGTGGATGAACGTTTTATGTGGTCTATGGGGCAGAATCTGAAGGTAGGGGGACAACAATGACTAGGGCAGCAGGTAACGGATGATCCAACCCATTCACTGAAGCACCAAAAGTACCTCCCAGAGTCAAAACCTCAATGGGATCTTCATCTTATTGTCATCGGTGTCCAAGTTAGAGATGGCCTACAAATTGACAAAAGTCAGATAATCAGCGCATGGGCAAATAGAATTCCAGATCTTGGTCCTCAGAAGCTCAAAGCGAGCTCTAATAGGTTTTGGGGCCAGATCTGTTTCTAGATAACCAAAAAACCTATACACATATTCCTCTCGGTGCCGATCACAAAATTCACAAAGGCGCGTCTCTTTGGGCAAATAGATAAAAGTAGGAAGACGGATGGAGCCGAACACTCTAGGGATGGGAAAGTTAGAAAAAAAAAAGATATAAATAGTTGCCACTAACAAATACCATCCTTTCTTTCCACCCATTGTCAGACTTCTCGAGTTGGGTATAGATACCCCTGCATTTGAAGGGAAATAAGTTATTCCGAAACTTAAATTCCCTTAGGTCTTGGAATTTGTAGCATAGGAAAAGATCGACCATGCCTAAGTCAGCCCCCTGTTATACAGAAGAAGTATGGAAAAGACCCGAAAGAAGTTAGGGTTGACTAGAAGGGGGCAAGACCCAATAGATTAAGGGCGTAATGAAAATAGGGTGGAGAGGGAACTTAAACACCTTCAGATAAAGGCGGGATAACAAGATACTATCAGACCCGATCCCCTCACTCCTCCTAAAGTCCAAATCTTTAGGGTAGGGGCTTAGGATAACGTCATCAGGAATCTAACATTCAATCTTAAGGTGTTTCACATCCACCTACACCATTGACTTCTCTAGCAGAGTATTTGGATTGAAGGGTTCAGGCTCCACTACTAGTTCGTTGTCCGTACGCTCAGAAGAACTCATACCTATGGGTTAGCCAGATATTTCGGTGGGTTGGTCAAGCCCTTGAGGCATAGGGTCCTCCATCTGGACTGGATGTGGACTTGCAACGCCACCTAGGTCATTGTTACCATATAAGGACACTAAGGGTTGGCTCAAGGACTTGGTGTCGTCACTCTCTGACATGGCCTGAAAGGTAGAAGAACGTAGGGAGAGAGAAAGATAAAGTATGACAGACTTACACGAAATTATGGTCAGAAATCTCCGGCGAAGCACTCAAATTTTTCGGCGATGCATATGTATAACCCGACAAGAATTGTGAGAGATTTAGGAGAAAAATATGAGAATTCAAAAGAGAATTTCAAAGTGTAAAGAAAGGTGGAGTGAAATGATGTTTATATAAAGGATCGGAAGGAGATCAAGAGGCTTGCACGTAATGATAGATCTAGACTTTAAGCTCAGTGGGGGCGGATTTGAAAAAAAAAATTAGCATGGGCAAATGCGTGATATTCTAAATTTTAGTACGGGTATTATCAAAATATTTTTATTCCAGTGGGGGTATAAACATAAATATGATAACTTTTCAAGTAAAAAATGTAAAAAACGCATGAATTGATATGTTTGTTAATGGGTTTTGTCTTGTTTTGGTTTCAATGGGGCTGGATGTTGGTTTGTTTTGTGGAAAAGTTAAGCCACCTTTTCTCCCTTTCTTAATTATCCATGCAGGGCCGGCTCTGAGAGTGCCAAAAACATTTCGGGCCCTAGGCGAGATTGAAAGAGAAATTTTTTTTGGGGCCCTTCATTTTACGTGATGCAAATTTTTCACACAAAATTGTTTTTGGGTCACTTCACTTCATGCGATGCAATTTTTTTTTAAAAATGTAATATTTTATAGATTCAAATTTCTAACGAATGGCAAAAGCACTATATAATTACTTGATGTTTCTTTTGTATAGATTTCACATATTAAAGCATAGAAATATGAAGGGTATGAAATGAATGATTAGTACAAGATACTTTTGAAATAAAAATTGAATTTGAACTTATTTGTAAATGCTTGTCAAAAATAGGACTAATGTGTCATGGTAAAAAAAAATTAGAGAGCAAAAATATTACTCTAAAGGAAATTTCCCTATTATAAGTGTAATATTGGGTTCAGTTATAATTTATATTGGACTATAACTTAAAAAATCATATTTGGGTCTATACTAATACAAAAGGAAAAAAAGTTAGGCTTGTGCTATTTTTTCAGTATTAATAAACTTCCCGAAAAAAAACTTAAAAAGTGATAATTGTGAGAAAAATATTTAAAAAATACAATAAATATACTAATATTTAAAATTTTGAAAATAACATCCATCTTGGTGTTGTCATGAAAAGTTGTTGTTGTACATGTGAGTGCGACAGTCGCGAAAGCTCAATTATAGCCGCGTAAAAAATTATTGTCGTTGAGCAAATGCAACAGTCGCGAGTGTAGTCGTTAAACGTTGTACGGATGCAACAATAATTTTCTAGCCCTAATTAAAATAATGGTTTGATTTAAATTAGACTTTATTTTGGGAGCCCAACCTAGTGAAATTGGTTTTGAATTTATTACAAACTGGGTTGTTAAATAAAATTTTTAAAAATATTGAAATTAAGGCCCTAAATTGTGTAATTATATTAAGCTTTATTTTCAGTTGAACTGAAAAATGAATTAATTTTCTTAAGAGCAATAAAAATATTAAAATTTCTTAAATTAAAAATACCGGATTTTTTTTTTGAGACCCCATTGGACCGGAGGCCTAGACGACCGCCTTGGTCGCCTATAGTCAGGGCCGGCCCTGTACCCATGCATATGTTACATGTTTATTAATATAATTTTTATTTATCTATTAAAAAAAATAATTACATTGGGGTTGTTGGGGCATAAAAGAAATAAATTTATTTCAGTAAGGGCGTAAGACAAATTTCAGTAGGGCTATACATGATAAAATATTTAATTTCTGGGGTATGTAAGGTTAATGGGATCGGACTTGCACGAACCCAGAGGTCGTGCTCCGTCATTCCAGGCCCAGGGGAGAAAATTGAGGAAATATGGGCATTTGAAGTAATGGCTCCGCCTACCACCATAAATGCGTTGCCACATCGCAAGTGGTGCTTCAGTTGACATTCGGTCATGGGCTTCGGCAAAAATAAAAGTCCATAAACCAAAGGGGCCTGTGTACGAGTTGGAACTTCTAGCCCAATCGTGCATGGTTTGTTGGGCTCAAGTGATCAAGGGCCCAAAAGTGAAGACAAAGGAACCAGAGCAATATTCAGAGAATATGAAGGGGTAAGGAAGGCTCTAGCCTCTATCCAATCCCACAATTCAGGGAATTGGATCGGGTAATTCTCACCCATTAAGGGCAATAAAATCCTAGTAAATAAGGGGGTTAATCTCTTCCGCAAATGGGCTCAAAGCCCATTAATGTACCTATAAATATATCCAAAATTAATAAGCAAAGTCATTCTTATGTTATGCAATTTTCTGCATTTACACTTCCTTTATCATAAACATATAGATTTATAAATCAAGTTAAAAATCGTGCCCAAAATGGTTAAATCACACTTTTGAATCTAGCCACCATCACCCAATGGAGATTTATGTGAAATTTTTAAATGAAATATTGACAAAACTATGAGGTTATGAAAGTGACCCTAATATATATATATATATATGTATATATATATATGTATTTATATTGAGAAAGGAAGGAAAAATAAAAAAGGAAGCAATTTTACTAAATCAAGGAAATAGAGAGATGAGAAAAGGTTGCCTAAAATGGTGGTTTGTTGGTGGTCAAAGTCAAAACCCCCCACAGAGGAAACTCCTAATAAAAGTCGAAAACAAAAACTGAAAACCAAACCCTCAACCCAACCCAACCAGGGCTAGGGCTATTCAGAGAGAGGAAATCGTTTCTCTATTACTCCTTCTCTTCTCTTTCCTTCTTCTCTCTTCTCTCCTCTTCACCACAAACAACTCAATCAATCTCTCTCTCTGAAGAATATTCTTTCCAGAAAATACCCATCACCTGATTGATCAAATTATGAGCCTTTTGGGTTACCTCTACAATTGAAAGGTTCTGCATGGATCCCCTTAAATTTATGTATATATATGTTTGTATGTATATTATGTATCTAGTTCGTCTTTGAACTGTGTCTATCATGTTTGATTCGTGTACGATAATTGCTTTGCACATACCCATTAACTTATAAATATGATTTTTGAATTTTTTTTTTATATATTTAGGCACAATGCAATTTTTTCACATACCCATTAATTGTTTAATCTGTCTTGGTGCTTGTGTGCATAATGCAATTTTTCACATACCCGTTAATTGGATTATTGGCTTTTCTAAATTTACAGATTAAAGGTGTCTGCATTTATTGATTTGTACTTAAATTTTAGGAATTTTGATTTGGATTGGGAAACTGAGGACAAATTAGGACTGGGACAGAGTTGGGTATTTGTAATAATATTGATTTGGTGAATATTTGAATTGCTGGGTCACTTGGGTAAATTAGCATGTAAGGGATGGTGACAGCTACATTGAAGAAGATTGTGGCCCCTTGTTTTAAGCCTTGTGTTCATGATGACGGCGGAGACAGTAGTGGAGGAGGTGATTCGAGCGGTCGGGTTGATGGGTTGTGGTGGTATAAAGATTCTGGAAACCATGTTACTGGAGAGTTTTCGATGGCATCTATCCAAGCGAATAATACATTGGAAGATTACGGCCAACTTGAATCAGGTTCGATGAGCTCACTTGATTCGGGTCCTTATGGGACATTTGTTGGGGTTTATGATGGCCATGGAGGTGCAGAAGCTTCGCGGTTTGTACATGACCACCTTTTCAGCAATATCAAGAGTATGCTTCTGTTCCCCTTTCATTAATTGTTCTATTTTCTGCAAGCAATCCTATTTCTATGCAATATGCAGTCGATATTTATACATTTGCATGATGATAATTGTGGTTCTGGTTACTATACATGGTACCAATCTAAAGCCTGTACATACATGAGATGTGTCTATTTGAGACACAGGGAGGGAGGACAGGTTGAGGATAATTTTAACTCCTGCAGCAGACCCTAAAGATTTGCTTGACTTGTTCTGATGAGCGGTATCGTGATTGATGGTATTTTTTTTTTTTTTGTAACATCCGTATTCTTTTTGATATATCCCGTTGCATTCCTCCTCAGAGCGCGCAGGTAGTTTTAGGTAAACTGCTGAGAGGACTCTCAGGAGGGACATTCAATGTTAAAAAACTAGAGCGTGGAAAATTAGGTATTGAGTTTGTTTAGTTTTTGTTGGTTTAATAGTTTGGAGCATATATATAAGTGCAATACCTACAACAATAATATAAAACAGTTTGGGAATTATTCTATGCTGGGAACTCGGATTGAACGATGAGATGGAAAGTTGTGTGAATATACTGAGGTACAGAAATAAATTTTTTGAACTGGGGTAATATCAATTCTTATTAGGTAAAAGAAACCTATCTCTTCATTATCGAGAAATGAAGACACAGAAATTTGAGGAATGTTTAGTACTGTTCCTTCATATGTGAATAATTTAAGTTATTGAAATAACTGCCATACCATGTGTATGAAGAAGTTGGTATACTTGTACTGTATTATGAATCTTATCAACATGATATCATCTAAAGCTTAATGGGCTTGAAATTTGCTAGATCTTGTGTGATATCTTGATTACTAGGATCCTATTAAGGACAAAGAGGGGATACAAGATACAGCCTTACAGATACAACATGGCACATACAATGATATGAAGAAATTCATGGGTACACAAATTTAATTGGTTAGTAGACTCTAGTCAACTGTCAACAGATCATTCTCCCTAGTATACAATTGATGCCACGTCTTCTCCTTCTTCTTTTCCTTTCTCTTTGCGAGAGTCCATCGGTATTGAGTTTCTCTTTTAAGTCTTATTTTTTTTTAATTTTCTTTTGAATTGTGATCTTTAGTATTACCAGCAGACCTTTGTCTTGTTGTGAGTGCTTTTTTTTTTCCTGCCCACTTTCTGTTGTCCAAGCTGCGTTAGCTTTGAACCAGACTTGAAAAATAGGATACTTCACACATTTATTAAGTATGTATCTTGTGTGTATTCGGGTTGGACAAGGGACCGATGTGGTGAGGATGACCCTGGGAAAGTATTTCTGCTTTTCAATTGAGAGGTAAACTTTTAACCTTGTGGTACTACAAAGTCAGAAATTACACACCTAATGTAATTTGTATGCTATATGAATTATTTAAATGGGTGAAGAGTCCATATTTTATACACACACTTGTGTATGTCTGTGGCTATGGAATGTGTCTAAAAAATTTCTTGTGAAGTTGGAGATACAGATAGTAAGGATATTTGGTAGTTCAATGTTATTGTTGAATAATACGTAAAATTTCCAATGTTGGATTGTTGTTTCAAAAGGATTGAAGTGCCCATCTGTATTGCTCTCATAATATATTAAGTACCACTTTATACCAGCGCACCTTTGGTGCAATGGTATAACCTTACCTCTCCAATTGGGAGGTGAGGGGTTCGAGCCTCCTAGGAGACATTGTGGGTGTGTGATGTGTGAGTTTCTCTTACCATTCAAAAAAAAGAAAAGAATGATTAGTTGTGTCCCCGTGCGTTTGGGTATGAAGATTTGACAATTTGATACAGATGCTTGGAGAGGGTGCTCTATGGGTGCTTGCCCATGGATTCGGGAGGCCCGCTCCGCTTTGGCTTTGGTGGTGCCCGTGGAAGCAACACAATAGTCCGTGCTTTGATGGGGTTGAATCTTCCATGGGGGTCTGTTAAAGATTTCTCATTTCTTATCTCTTTGTTGGGTTATGGGTAGGTGTTGTATATCTATGGATGAAAAGCAGATTTTTTTGGGTTCTCTTCGCCCCCAGGGACTCTGATTTCGCTTTGTATGGGACACACTTCTCTCTTGAGCTTTTTTTCTTATATATACTTCTAGCATAATTAAAAAAAAGCATATGGCACACATGTTCGATTTCGTTTTCTATACATATTCTTTAATGGCAGATATGAAGAATTTAATTGCAAGAATGATTAGTTGTGCCCCCGTGTGTTTGGATATGGAGATTTTATGGTTCAATACTTAGAAACACACCAACATCTGGCACACATGTCTGAGTTCATTTAACATAGTCTATACATATTCTTTAATGGATGCAAGTCTCGAAAAGTTATCAGAGTGTTGAACGTGGAGTATGGACCTAATTCTAGTTACACTCTCTCGCACTCCCAACGCCCCCTCATTTATAGCTTATAGTGTTAGAACATGACTGATGCATGTGTTACTGACTTGACAGCTTTCATGATGCAGAGTTCACATCAGAGAATCATGGAATGTCTGATGATGTTATAAACAAAGCATATTTGGCGACGGATGAGGAGTTCATATCTCTTGTAAAGAAACAGTGGCGAAGCATGCCGCAGATCGCTTCTGCTGGGTCATGTTGTTTAGTGGGTATTATATGCAGTGGGCAGCTGTACATTGCAAATGCGGGAGATTCTCGAGCGGTGTTAGGAAAACTTGAAAAGGCTACTAAAGACATCATCGCGGTTCAATTATCAGCTGAGCACAATGCAAATTTTGAATCCGTAAGAGAGGAGTTGCGTTTACTGCATCCTGATGATCCACAGATTGTAGTTTTGAAGCACAAGGTTTGGCGTGTGAAGGGTCTTATTCAGGTGATTTGTCTAGTCTTTATTTTATACTCGCATATATTTTGTTTTGGAACCTGACTACATGCCTCCTTCCTCCCACATTTTCTCTTATTAATTGGATGCAATCTTTGATTGAAGTGTGACTTCTTTTATTAAGTGCACACTTGCTGCTTTTCCTGACACACACAAACACACACGTGCACGCCTGCAAACATGCATGTTTCTCTCCATGAATTATAAACTTTTAAAGTAATTATTGCTCAAATTTTTTGCATGAATCATGTATTTGTAACTAGTATTTCAACAGGCCTAAGGCAGAAAATAACCCATGTTCTCACTGAGGAAAGACCCTTTTTGTGGAATACTATGTGTTAAAACGAAAGGTGGGCAAGCTCAAAATTTTGTTCATATAAACAAATGAGTTTGGAGAGGGAATGCAACAATTTGTTTTGGAGATGATGTTGATGGTAGAAATATTGAATTATATATGCTTATCTTTTATCATAAATGGGACCTTCGGTGAGTACCCAGGAATTATACATGCATGCCACATGACCGGATTATATATAATTGATAGGGATAATTAGTACTTGATTCTTTTAAATAATAATAATGGATTCTGTGTTGCCATTTGATTTATACTGTTCCTATCCAATATTCTTACAGGTTTCAAGATCCCTTGGTGACGCCTATTTGAAGAAGGCTGAGTTCAATAAAGAGCCTCTCTTGGCAAAGTTTAGACTGCCTGAATCCTTTGACAAGCCAATCCTAAAATATGAGCCATCGATACATGTGAAGAAACTATCCCCTGAAGATCAGTTTCTTATATTTGCATCAGACGGCCTTTGGGAGCACCTTAGTAATCAGGAGGCAGTTGACATTGTCCACAACTGTCCACGTCATGTAGGTTTTGCCATTTATATTTTGAGTTTCATTTGTTTCTATCAGTATCAGCCATTGAACCCTGTCCTAGGTACCCACTCTCTATTTTCCCTATATTGGTTAAATACTAACTGCGACTGTATAGTTAGAGGGGCCTGCCAGTCAATGAAACCGTTCATGCAATTTCCAGCATATTTCTCAACCCATCCCGAAAAGCAATCCGTACTAATTAGTAATTATACTCATGATTGCATAGTGCAGAGGTGTATTAACATACTTTTCGTCCAATTACGCACTTCTCTTATAACTTGCCTATGAAACTATATAATATTATCGATTTTGTGCAGGGCATTGCAAGGAAACTTGTCAAAGCTGCACTTCAAGAAGCAGCGAAGAAAAGAGAGATGAGATACTCTGATCTGAAAAAGATTGAGCGAGGGGTGAGAAGACATTTTCACGATGACATTACGGTTATAGTTTTGTTCTTGGACTACCATCTGTTTAGTCGCAGCTCCTGCCGTGGGCCCATTCTTTCGATTAAAGGAGGTGGAGGTATTTCTGCCGATGCCAAAACTTAGTTTATGCGGTTTTGACATCTACTACTCTGAGGCTCATTTTGCCCCATCCTCGTCTAGATTTGTTTTGTTCCTATTTGAAAGAAAGAAAAAAAAAAAAAAAAAAAAAAAACAAACAAACTAAGAGAAGAATTTATGTATAGGAGACCTGTTTCCCAATTTTCACTGGGATCTTACTGTAGCTGGTGGAGTTGATGATTATGCCAGGACCCATATGGACTCCTACTGTCCATTGGTTGGCATATGAAACTCTTAAAACACTGCCACTGGAAACGGACACGGGACTACTTAGTTGCTAAGCTAATAACAATGTTGCTATTGAAAGTGAGACTTGAAAATGTTTGAGATTTTTAATATCAAATAATCAAAGATTTTTTCCTGAATCAGACTTACAATATATGTTGGTATATATATATATGTGTGTGTATTTTGACCCAATGAGTCACTTGCATTGCAGGTCTTTCATTTTGTCAAAAAAATTTAATATCCTATGATCCTTTTGTTTGAAGATACTTGAACTTCGTGGACTCTTGGGCCTTATTTGGCCGTATTTGGATTGACTTTTCAAACGTAGTCTTTGGTTTCCTGATGGAAAAAATTGTTTTGAACGATGTTTGACAAAAATTTTAGAAAAATTTTTGAACATTGAAAAAACGTTTTAAAAAAGCTGGTAGTACCAACTTCTCAAAATAACTTACGCTTCTATTTTTCTTCTGCCAAAAATCTAGGAGGGAAGTTATGCCAAATAGGCCTTAGACTCTCTCTTTGACACAAACACATGCATATGCTACTATTTTCCCCTTCACTTTTGGTTCATCCTTATGAGCTGTACAGCTGAATTTAGACAGTGAAGTAATTTATCATTCAGGACACGATGTTCATTGACCAAGGATAGACAATGCTCATTTAATATTATGAGCTGTGCAACAGACAGTTTGATGAATCTTTATTTTTAGTTTATGCTTTTATTTTGTGTGCAAGCAAATAACTACTTGGAAAGGTGAGAAGATATATTTTTATGCAACTCTGTACTATACGTCAATACATATCCATGGATCCTTTAGTTCAAAAATGATTTGACAAAAATGTCTTTCTAAAGTTTGTTAATATTAGTTAAAAATAAGAAAATAAAATAAAATAAAGGGAGAAGGAGAAGGAGAACTGGTGCGAAATTATATTGTGAATATGTTTGTACTTCTAAATCCAATACTCTCTCTCTTTTCCTAAACAATTATAATATAATAATTATAACATAATAATAAACCAATTAAGTAATCCTACGATGAACTTTGGTTTCTAGAAAGTGAAATTACCACACTTTTTGACAAAGAAATCTCTATACCAACCTAAATTGTGTTATATTTGAACATTATGAAAAGATTTGTAGTGCTTTGGCTCAATCAGTAGTTTGCAAAGTATTTCTAATAAAATGTTGGCTAAAGTGTTTGAACTTTTCTCAAGTGAGAAAAATACTCATTAATTTTAAAGTGACCAAGATACTCCTCATTTTTTAAAGTGAGCACTTTATCCCTTTACTCATTTGTGTATTTTACTCATTTACTACTTTAACATTTTGCACCCTTCACTCGTATATGCATTTATTCATTTATCATCAGCAACAACTAAATAAAGAAATAGAAAAAACTAAACTAATTTTTTTTTGAGAAGTAAAAATAGACTAATTTTTACTTAATTATAATTTAATTATCTATATATATTTTAATTTTCATTCTATATTTTAATTCCAAATTATTTTACTTATTTTGTTTTTTGAAAATTTATTTTTTATATGTTATGTTTTAGATCTTAGGGCTATTATTATCAAATCCCCTATAGTTTTCAAAAAGCATCAAATACCCCCTGCCCTGTCAACAGACCCCCTATACTTTCCAATTTCATCAATCTCGCCCGTCCTCCATGAATTGGATGGTTTTATTCCCTTTCGGCCACTGAACCCATTCTAGAAATTTCAATTTTAACATTAAAATTGCATTAAACCTTTTAAAATTCATATGTTATAAATCGTTTATCCAAATAAATGCAAATAATACATGCACAGAAAGCTTATGAAATGAGGATCTCAGTACTATAATTTTTATGCAACAAAATTCAGTAATGAGATAGATAATTCTGAAATACGAATCTGGTCCAAAAATAATATTTTAATTTTAAAAATTAACATACTTAGAGTTTTACATAAAAAAAATTTCCCTAATATACGAAATTAATGATAATGGTAATTAAAAAGGAAGGTTTGTTTAATTTGATAAATATCAAAGTCTTGATATGAAATAAGGTCATTCTGATGAAGTGAGGGCATGAAACATTATCATTATATTGTAATGATGTCTAACAACAAAGAAATGTAAATGCTAAAAATAATTCATGTTATATATCAAAATATGGATCATATACCAAAAGTAATCTATATAAGTAAAGATATATAGCAATTAGGGTAAGCCTGATGTTTATGTTTTTAAAGCATATGATCCAATTCAAATTTAAAATATCTATATCGATACTACTTAAGTATAAAAGTTGGAGGAATTTTTTATTATTTTCATAATTTCTAAACTTTTTAGCCACTTTCTTAAATGTTGAAAATTTATATATAAAAAATTTAAGTGTTCTATACATAAAAGGTAATGAAATAAAAGTTATTTTTATTAGATTGTGTTATTGTTATTAGTTGTTTTATCTTATTGTTAATAAAATATACTTTTGTTTATTGATATATTTAGATGTTTATCATATTTTACAATTGTACTAACTTTTTTTTATATCAGTCACATATATATATAAGTTACTTGAACAAATAAATCAAGAAATTATTTAAAAGATAAGATATCTGACAGAAGCTCACAACTGTTTGATCTATTTATCTAACAACTCAAAATAACCCTGAGAATTGAGAAGTATCCCAAATTTATTAGGCGTGGACAAAAATCCGGCGAATCCAAAAATCCAATCCGACCAATTCTGTCCAGACATTTTGGATCGGTTTCATCATGGATTGGATTGGATAGGATATGGATCCAAAAATCTAGAATCCGGTATTTTACGAATCGGTTCTGGATTTCATTTTCGATAATTCGGTTAATCCGGTCCAGTCTGGTACTATTCACATATATTTTAATATGTTTATATTAATAATATATCACATAATATATTATTTTAAACGAAATGATAATATTTTATATCACTAATATATTATTTCAAACTAAATCATAATACTATATTTTATACTAAATAATTATCTATTTATATCTATAATATTCTCATTAAAATGTATTATTAACAATATATTATTTAAATATCTATATCTTCTTTAAATATAGGATTGACTATTCACTCAATTTCATTATTTTGAATTGCGATTTACTCAATTGAATTCAGTTAAACTCAATTCAACTACTTTGAATTATGGATTTACTCAATTGAACTTAATTTCACTCAATTACACTACTTAAAATTGAGAATGTTGTCAAATTTCACTCAATTAAACTATTTTGAATTGGGGGATTTACTCAATTTCACTCATTTGAAGTCAATTTAACTACTTTGAGTTGGGGATTTACTCAATTGAACTTAATTTTACTACTTTGAGTTGGGTATTTTATCAATTTCACTCAATTAAACTACTTTAAATTGGGGAATCTACACAATTTCACTAATTTAAATTGGGAATTTTATCAATTTTACTCGATTTAAGTCAATTTAACTACATTGAGTTGGGGATTTACTCAATTGAACTTAATTTCACTCAATTTCACTACTTTAAGTTATGGATTTTCTCAATTTCACTCAATTGAATTCAATTAAACTAATTTGAATCGAGGAATTTACTCAACTTTACTCAATTGAAATCAATTTCACTACTTTGAATTGGGGATTTACTCAATTGATCTTAATTTCACTCAATTTCACTATTTTGAGTTAATGATTTACTCAATTTCATTCAATTAAAGTCAATTTCACTAATTTAAATTAAATATTTTATCAATTTCACTCAATTGAAGTCAATTTAACTACTTTGAGTTGGGAATTTACTCAATTGAACTTAATTTCAATCAATTTCACTACTTTGAGTTAGGGATTTTCTCAATTTTACTCAATTGAATTCAATTAAACAACTTTGAATTGAGGGATTTACTCAATTTAAGTCAATTTCACTACTTTGAATTGGGGGTTTTATCAATTGAACTCAATTTCACTACATTGAATTAGGGGTTTACTCAATTGAACTTAATTTCACTCAACTTCACCAATTTGAATTTAGAATTTACTCAATTTTACTAAATTGAAGTCAATTTCATTACATTGAATTGAGGATTTACAATAATTTATATATTTATATATTTGAAATAAATATTTGTGGACAAAAAAATAATTAACAATTTATTTGATAATTTCATTGATCTATCAACTTACAACTATATTATATATATATATATATTTACACGCAAAAACCAAACTAACTCTAAATTTTTGTAAATTAACACACAAAAACCTTTATATTATATTTATTTACACACAAAAGCCTTTATATTATATTTCTAAATATATATATAAATATATATATATATATATATATATTAACTTAATATTACAATGTCACTAGACTGGTTATGTTTTTTAAGTCCTTATGTTACTATAGTTTCATGATTGTGTTAATATACTGTATTATAGTGTGCTACTGAATTTTTAAGTCCTTAAGTCTTAATATACTGCAGTGTATGAATTTATTATGGTCATATTTTATTTTGGTCATCTCCTATTTTAAACTTATACTTGTGGTTCAAATAATATTGTGCAATGTATGAATTTATTTTCTCATTTTAGCTAATACATGTTTATATTTCAATTAGTGAAACCGATCCGAACCAATCCAGTTCACCGCGCGTCCGGTTTGGATTGGTTTCGTTAGACAAATTAATTAAATTGGTTTTAAAAATTGAAAATCCGGCAATAGTGGATCAGATTCAAAATATTCTCAATTCAGTCCAATCCGATATGTGTCCACCCTTAAAATTTAAAACTCTTAGGCCTCTTTTCCCTTTTTTTTAGTAAATTTGCTACCTATACACAAATGGGTCCTCTACCCTAAATCCAAAATTGAAATCACATTCAATTCGATCAAAACTACCTAATCAGGAGAAGATATTCGCTGCAACGGTTGTATAATCCTACGTGGTATCCTTAATTGTTTTTAGAATCACAAAAGTTTTATCAATTACAAATCTTTTATCATTACATATACTACTTATAAGTTTATGTTAATTACACGTTGGATTTTATGTTAATTACACAAAGTTTAAGTAATTAATTATTTCTACTAGCTAGTTGTCCACCTCAGATTTCCACTACCTAATTTTACAACAACCCCACAAGTTAGATAGAATTGCACAAGTATATATCTATATTTACATAATTATTTTATATTTCAAAAAAATTATATATTTCATACAATATATATGTATATTTCGAAAAAAAAATTATATTTTAGGCAAAAAAGCATAAAACTCCTCTATGTTTTCTAAGGGTTGCAAAATACCCCCTATGTTTTTTTTTACCCCTATTTCACTACCTTCACCTTTCTAAGGGTTCCTATAAGGAAGGTGACTCGCAAAAAGGGTAATCCACGAGGATTGGCTTATTATGGGAAAGTTGGCCCAAGGTTTGGTTTATTTGGAGAAATGGCCCAAGGTTTGGTTTATTTGGGAAACTGGCCCAAATAAAGGATTATTTGGGAAAATGGCCCAAATAAGGTTTTTACGCAAGATCTAAAATTATACAGAGGGAGGTACGAGGGACTGATGTGGTTATAGCTAACATCTGAACTCATAGCCCTATATGCTGCTCACGTAGGGAGTACTATTCGAAAATCTAGGGAAATGCTTGGGATATGTAAATAGTGGGTCGCGGCCCTATTTACACCATTCTAAGCAGAAGTACCTTAGAGAGGCCGATAGTACTCAGGGTAATGAAAAAGGTATGCATGCAAAAAGGTCATTGTTGGCCTTAAGATTTTAATCTAAGGGTAATTCCGTAATTTTGATGATAACAAATCATTAATGATGTATTTGTACTAATGGTTACAATGAGTATTTGTCCAAGCTTGTAAGAACAGGAAAATCATATATGGATCATGCGGACAAAAAGATCATGGCGTTGCATTTAAAGCGAACAAACAAGAATATCAAATGCAAAAAGATTGATGTTCAAAGATGATCAAGAGCAAAGAGATTGAAGCTTAAAGTTAATCATTTCAAAGAGGATCAACCACTACTTGAAGATTGGGTAGATAGGTTGGTGAGTGTTTAGATTTTAACTGTCAAAGTAATTATTTGAATTATTTTGAAGCTCTAGAAATCTAAAATCATTATGCATAAAACTATTTTTTGAAAACAAATAAATACCAAATTAATGAATTTGGATTTGAGAATTAGCATTCAAAGTTTTGCAAACTAAATACAAAATATTTAGAGACTCAGCTCACCCCATTTGCAAACTCAGCTCACCCTATTCTCAATATTTTCAAATGCATAACTCAGCTCACCCCAGTCAGGAACTCAGCTCACCCCAATCCCTGAATTGCTTTTCAACGGCTCTATTGCCTTTTCAAACGGCTCTATATGACTTTTTGTCATATTTTATGCCAAAAATGATGAAAATGTTTGCTATAAAAGGACTTAAAACTCTCTTTACAACCCACCTCTTGAAAACTCAATCATACACTTTCATATACACTTTTGTATCATCATTCACATATTTTCAAGTCTAGAGCTTCAATTTTTTTATTCAAATTCTTACTCTAGTCTTGTGAGCAAGAGAGCTACAATTGTACAAATCAATCTTTGAGAGATATTCTAGTGTACAAGATCATTGTATTCAAAGGGTTGGTGTGACCCAATTTTAGGCTAAGAGAGGGTGTTCTCTTAGCAAGGAGAAGTGGTGTGCTTCTTGTGAAGGTTTTGCTCTCCACCCGTAAGGAGAAGCCATAGTGGATTTGAGAAGTCTCAAGAAGAACCTTGAGCCGAGTACGTAGGAATCAAGGGTATTCTGAACCTCGCTAAAATCGCTTGTCCAAGTATTTATAATTCTCTCTCTACTTTATTTTAATTTATATTGCTTTGTGTTTTTATATTAAATCATCTAGCATTGCAATTAAATTTATCAATTAGAAAATCGAATTAAATTCCATTGTTTAAGCTAAGACTCTATTCACCCCCCTCTAGAGTCATTTATCGGGCAACAATTGGTATCAGAGCAAGGCTCTAATTTAAAGGCTTAATCACCTTAGAGAAAAGATCATGGCAAACAATGGTGTTACACACATAGAGGGTCAATCTAACAATAGACCTCCTTGGTTTGATGGTTCAAACTATAGTTATTGGAAAACTAGAATGATTGATTTTCTTCAAGCTATAGATTACCAAATATGGCAAGTTATTGAAAATGGACCATTTATTCCTATGAAAGAAATCGATGGCAAAAAGGTGCCTAAGGAGGCAAAAGAGTGGGATGCGGATGAACGTAAACTTATCTCAATAAATGCTAAGGCCAAAGTGAATTTAAATTGTGCAATTAGTCCAAATGAATTTAATAGGGTATCAACTTGCACAACCGCCAAAGAAATTTGGGATAAATTAGAAATAACATATGAAGGAACCTCACAAGTTCGTGAGTCAAAAATTGATTTACTTATGCATGAATATGAACTATTTCGCATGAAAGAAAATGAAAGCATTAATGATATGTTTTCTCGATTCACAAATATTTTGAATGGTTTGAAACATCTTGGTAGACCTATGGCTAACTCGGATATTGCAAGAAAAGTTCTTAGAAGTCTTCCGGCCAAATGGGATGCCAAAACTACCGCCATCAAGGAATCTCATGACCTTACTAAACTCAACATTGATGAGCTACATGGTTCACTTCTCACATGGGAGATGACTCTCAAATCTCGTGAAGAAGAATCAAAACCAAGGAAAGGATTAGCTCTTCAAGCCGCCTTCAAAGAAGCGTTGATGGAGACCGATGATCTCGAAAATGATGATGAAGAAATAGCTCTCATCACCCAAAATTTTAAGAAATATCTTCAAAGAAAAAAATTTCAAAGAAGGAATCCTATGAGGAAGGGAGAACCATCCAATGAGGCTAGCAAAAGAGATACACCCACGTATTTTCATTGTGGAAAGGTGGGTCACTTCAAACCCGATTGTCTCAAGCTCAAAAGCGAAAAGGAAAAGAAGAAAAATAAAAAGGCTATGCAAGCTACATGGGAGGATGATGAATCCGACATCTCAAATAGCGACAATGAAGTGGAAGAAATGGCAAATCTTTGTCTCATGGCTTTCGATGACGAGGTATGCTTGAAGTCCTCCTCTTCCAAGGACAAATGGTTTCTTGATAGTGGGTGTTCAAGACACATGACGGGAGATAAATCAAAATTTCTTTCTCTCAAGCCTTATGATGGAGGAAATGTGACATTTGGGGATAACTCTAAAGGAAAAGTAATTGGCATTGGAGCAATTGGTATTTCTTCATCTCTCTCTATTGATAACGTGCTTCTTGTTGATGGATTAAAACATAACTTGTTTAGTATTAGTCAACTTTGTGATAAAGGTTTTAATGTTATCTTTAAATCTAACCAATGCATTGTTGAACATGATAACAAACAAGTATTTGTTGCTAATAGAAATGGAAATTTATATACATTGCTTTTATGTGAATTGCATGACCAAGATGTAAAATGTTTTGTTTCTTCAAATGAAAATAGTTGGTTATGGCATAGAAGACTTGGACATGCTAGTATGGATTTATTATCTAAATTGTCTAGAAAAGACTTAGTCAAAGGCCTCCCAAAGACTAAGTATATTAAAGACAAAATTTGTAGCTCTTGTCAATTAGGGAAACAAGTTAAGACATCATTTAAAAGCAAAAAGAGCATTACTACCACAAGACCTCTTGAATTAATTCATATGGACTTGTTTGGACCGGAAAGGGTTATTAGTATAGGTGGTAAACTTTATGCATTTGTCATTGTTGATGATTTCTCTAGATTCACTTGGGTCTTTTTTTCTTACACATAAAAATGAGGTTCACTCTATCTTTTCTAAATTTTGTAGAAAAGTTCAAAATGAAAAAGAATATAAGATTAAAACCATTAGAAGTGATAGAGGAAGGGAATTTGAAAATCAAGACGTAGAGAGATTTTGTGATGACAATGGTTATGATCATAATCTTTCGGCCCCTAGAACTCCTCAACAAAATGGAGTTGTTGAAAGAAAGAATAGATCTCTCCAAGAAATGGCTAGAACTATGCTAAATGAGCATAGCTTGCCTACATATTTTTGGGCCGAAGCCGTCAACACCGCATGCTATGTTATTAATAGGGTAATTATTAGAAAGACCATTGACAAAACTCCATATGAACTTTGGTATGAAAGAAAACCCAACATTGGGCATTTCAAGGTTTTTGGTTGTAAATGTTTTGTCCTAAATGATAAGGACAATCTTGGTAAATTTGATGCTAAATCCGATGAAGGGATTCTCCTTGGTTATTCATCTAGGAGTAAAGCATATAGAGTGTACAATAGAAAAACTCAAGCGGTAGTTGAATCTATCCATGTAACATTTGATGAATCACCACTACCTTTACCTAGATCAAATCAAAGTGATGATGAGTTTAACGATATTGAACAAGGTGTCAATAAACTCAATGTGAATGAAAATCCAAATGAACCTTCACCAAACTCATCCCAAGATGATAAGTCTTCCAATGAACCCCCTCTTGAAGAATCACGTGATACTCTTCCCAAGAGTTGGAAATATGTAAGAAATCATCCTATTGACCAAATTATTGGAGACCCTTCCAAGGAAGTTAGCACACGTTCTCAAGTTAATAATGTGTGCAATTACTTGGATTTTGTATCTCAATTTGAGCCTAAAAACATACAAGAAGCCGAAAATGATGAATCATGGTTTCTTGCTATGCAAGAAGAATTGAATCAATTTGAAAGAAATCAAGTGTGGGAATTAGTTCCAAGACCGAATGATAAAACCATTATAGGAACTAAATGGGTATTTCGGAATAAAAAGGATGAATCGGGAATCATTGTTAGAAACAAGGCAAGACTTGTTGCCAAGGGATATAATCAAGAAGAGGGAATTGATTATGAGGAAACCTTTGCCCCCGTTGCAAGGTTAGAAGCGATTAGAATGTTACTTGCATTTGCATCTCACATGAATTTTAAATTATTTCAAATGGATGTTAAAAGTGCATTTTTAAATGGTTTCATTGAAGAGGAAGTCTATGTAGAACAACCCCCGGGATTTGAAAATTTCACTTTTCCCAATCATGTCTTTAAGCTATTAAAAGCCTTATATGGCTTAAAGCAAGCTCCAAGAGCTTGGTACGAAAGACTTAGTGGTTTTCTACTTAAAAATGGATTCAAATGTGGTAAAATAGATAATACTCTCTTTACTAAATCCATTAATAGTGAATTGTTAATTGTTCAAATATACGTAGATGATATTATATTTGGATCAACTAATGATACACTATGTGACGAGTTTGCTTATATCATGCAAAACGAGTTTGAAATGAGCATGATGGGAGAACTCAACCTCTTTTTAGGGTTGCAAATCAAACAAACACTTGATGGCATTTTCATTTGCCAATCCAAGTATATCAAAGATTTGCTAAAGAAATTTGGTTTGGAGGGAGCCAAACATGCCAAAACTCCTATGAGTTCTTCCTTGAAACTTGATAAGGATGAAAATGGCATTGATTTTGATGTTAAGAAATATAGAGGACTAATTGGTAGTCTTTTGTATTTAACGGCTAGTAGGCCGGACATTATGTTTAGTGTTTGTTTATGTGCTCGTTTTCAATCATGCCCTAAAGAATCTCATTTTATTGCGGTTAAAAGAATCTTTAAATATTTGAGTGGCACAATTGATCTTGGCTTATGGTATTCACGTCACACATCATTTGAATTAACTAGCTATTCGGATGCAGATTTTGCCGGATGCAAGGTTGATAGGAAAAGTACTAGCGGCACTTGTCATTTCTTAGGACACTCCCTTGTATCGTGGTCATGTAAGAAACAAAATTCCGTGGCTTTATCAACGGCGGAAGCCGAATATGTAGCCGCCGGTAATAGTTGTGCTCAAACGCTATATATTAAGCAACAACTTGAGGATTTTGGGCTTACCTATGATCATATTCCGATTAAGTGTGACAATACGAGTGCAATTTGTATCTCAAAGAACCCTATACAACACTCTCGAACCAAACACATCGAAATTCGGTACCATTTTCTTCGAGATCATGTTTCTAAAGGTGACATCAAACTTGTTTTTGTCAAAACGGAAGATCAACTTGCGGATATTTTTACAAAACCCCTTCAAGAGAGTCAATTTTGTTCAATCCGAAGAGAACTCGGCATGACACGTGAATTTGAGGTAATCTAAATTATTATTTAAAAATATATATACATATATATACATATCTATATAGTTTTATATATATATATATATATATTTTTTTTTGTTTTACACTTATATTTGTTTCTTATATATATAGTATATGTTTAGTTTATTTATAAAAAAAAAAAAAAAAACAAAAAAAAAAAAAAAAAAAAAAAAAAAAATCTGTTAACTGAATTCCATTCAGCTAAACTAAGTTTTTATGTCCAAAACTTGGACAAAGCTAGGAAAGTACTGACTTTTCCTTCTCAACCGTATCTTGGTTCAGCTCAGCCGAATGAAGTATTTTTGAATTAAAAAAACAAAAGGAAAAGAAAAAGGGTGAAAGAAAATCCTAGGGCTATCTCTATCTCTGTCACACTCCCTCATCTCTCTCACACAGACCTTCATAACCAAATCGCCTCCTCTGCGCCACCGCGAGACCAGCCTCCGCCGTAACCTATCACCCACAGCGCCGCTCCAT
This sequence comes from Cornus suecica, assembly GCA_963922005.1. NCBI lineage: Eukaryota > Viridiplantae > Streptophyta > Magnoliopsida > Cornales > Cornaceae > Cornus > Cornus suecica. The sequence goes on along the minus strand of OY998243.1, from coordinate 33,748,879 downwards.
CTCGACCACCACAGTCGCACCACTGTGTAATCCCCAGCGCGCCGCCCGACCACCAGCTCCAACCTACTACCGCTGCTGTGTCTCTGCAACCCCATCTGCGCACCACCATCATCTTCACCTGCTCCACCACCAAGCTCAACCCACCACAACGGTGAACCAGCACCGCCTCCGCCGCGAACCGAACAGAGTCCTCTACCACCGCTTCTCACAGTCGTGACCGACGGCCCTGCTCTCTCCTTTGCGACCGAGCACCAGAGTGTCGCCGACTCACTCGCAAATCACCAGGCCACCCAACTCACCACCGCGAGACCCGCCTCCGCCTGTGTCTCTGGGAACCCGCTGCTCCACCATCACTACATCTCTCTCGCGCGAACTAAGGATTCCCCTGCTGTGAGCATTTACCCATATCATACATATATATATATATATCCTGCGTATATATATAAATATATATCCTGCGTATATATCAATATATATCCATATATATATACCCTGTTTTTCAATTCATACATATATATCCATCGAAAATTGGTGTTGGCAATTCAAAGTTTGGAATTGATTGAAAGCTTGGGATCAAAATTCTGAAACTTACCCTGTTTTTCAAATTTGAGAATTCCGAAATTCTGGAGTTTTGATTCCATTTGTTAAAATTTCGGGAACTTAATTCTAATTGAGAATTTGGATTACATTGGTCTTTTAATTCGTGTGTTCACTTTATTGCAGATTTTTCATTTAAATTTTCATTTATTGCTCAAATTCAGTAGTTTGATGAAAATTGGGGATTTTTGCTGGAATCTGTGTTGATTGGGATCCCTTCGGACAATTGAATTGAAAAGATAATACTTTTTCTGAAACTCGGCATTGCATTTTCACTGTTATTTAAAAGTTTAGGGCTTTTAAAATTTGTTTTTGAAAAACAAATTCTGGACATTATCCTTGAAATTTTGAATTATTTGTGGATTTTCATTTGCGAATTGCAATTCATTCCAAATCACTTGAAAAACATTTAAAGAATTTTGACAACATTCAATTTACAGTCATTTAAAATCATTGAACGTGATTTTTTTTGGCTTTTCGGGATACAGAGGCTACTGGCTTTCCGCCCTTTTTGAGTTGACAAAGGGGGAGAAAAAAAATGTGTGTTGTTTAATGTTTATGGTGCATATTCATACTTATTGATATATTTGTGTGGTATGAGTCTTTTGATCAATATCATGTTATGATTTTGAGTTTAATGCTTGTATCAAACTTATGCATATTGACAGGGGAAGATAATGATATTAATTCATATTGACAGGGGGAGAATTTTTGTCTAAAATTCAAACCTATTTACATTAATATACATTATCTATATGCACACATTAATATTTTGTCATCATCAAAAAGAGGGAGATTGTTGGCCTTAAGATTTTAATCTAAGGGTAATTCCGTAATTTTGATGATAACAAATCATTAATGATGTATTTGTACTAATGGTTACAATGAGTATTTGTCCAAGCTTGTAAGAACAGGAAAATCATATATGGATCATGCGGACAAAAAGATCATGGCGTTGCATTTAAAGCGAACAAACAAGAATATCAAATGCAAAAAGATTGATGTTCAAAGATGATCAAGAGCAAAGAGATTGAAGCTTAAAGTTAATCATTTCAAAGAGGATCAACCACTACTTGAAGATTGGGTAGATAGGTTGGTGAGTGTTTAGATTTTAACTGTCAAAGTAATTATTTGAATTATTTTGAAGCTCTAGAAATCTAAAATCATTATGCATAAAACTATTTTTTGAAAACAAATAAATACCAAATTAATGAATTTGGATTTGAGAATTAGCATTCAAAGTTTTGCAAACTAAATACAAAATATTTAGAGACTCAGCTCACCCCATTTGCAAACTCAGCTCACCCTATTCTCAATATTTTCAAATGCATAACTCAGCTCACCCCAGTCAGGAACTCAGCTCACCCCAATCCCTGAATTGCTTTTCAACGGCTCTATTGCCTTTTCAAACGGCTCTATATGACTTTTTGTCATATTTTATGCCAAAAATGATGAAAATGTTTGCTATAAAAGGACTTAAAACTCTCTTTACAACCCACCTCTTGAAAACTCAATCATACACTTTCATATACACTTTTGTATCATCATTCACATATTTTCAAGTCTAGAGCTTCAATTTTTTATTCAAATTCTTACTCTAGTCTTGTGAGCAAGAGAGCTACAATTGTACAAATCAATCTTTGAGAGATATTCTAGTGTACAAGATCATTGTATTCAAAGGGTTGGTGTGACCCAATTTTAGGCTAAGAGAGGGTGTTCTCTTAGCAAGGAGAAGTGGTGTGCTTCTTGTGAAGGTTTTGCTCTCCACCCGTAAGGAGAAGCCATAGTGGATTTGAGAAGTCTCAAGAAGAACCTTGAGCCGAGGACGTAGGAATCAAGGGTATTCTGAACCTCGCTAAAATCGCTTGTCCAAGTATTTATAATTCTCTCTCTACTTTATTTTAATTTATATTGCTTTGTGTTTTTATATTAAATCATCTAGCATTGCAATTAAATTTATCAATTAGAAAATCGAATTAAATTCCATTGTTTAAGCTAAGACTCTATTCACCCCCCTCTAGAGTCATTTATCGGGCAACAGTCATGACCCAGGAAAGCTATAGCATCATGGTTCCTTGGCTAAGGAAAAATCAGATCCGTGAGGAAACAACGCAGATCCCAGATTAGGAGGTACAATATGATCCGCGCAAGAGATTGCGCGAATCGGTGTCGCGTGACCGAAGTTGCGAGATGATATTGTGCAAGATATTTATGGCGTGGATTGGTATTTTAGAATCCATGTCGCGAGATAATGCTGACGTGGCAAAGGTAATTCGCAAAGATCTACTGGACTCTCACGTCTATAAATATAAAGGCTAGAGCTCACTTGAGGGGGACTTTTCGGAGACTAAGGAAGAGAAATTTCTAGAGAGAGAAAGTATTTCGCAATCATTCGTAACTATTATTTTCTCTTCCATTTTCTCTTTCATTTCTCTGTAAAGCAATCAAAAGCAATAAAAACTCAAGCACCATTATTTTCCTGACAATATTTTGTGGAAACTATCTCTAAATCATTCATTTAAATCGAACCCCTACATTAAAGATGACTCTGTTGGGTAGGATATGTCTTCTGCACAAGTTGAGCCCCGTCAAACCCGTCGGAGAGGTCGTCCACCGACCCGACACACCGAGCTAGTTAAAGAAGAAACAACAGGACAGACGCAAGGAGGTGAACTAGTCCCACTAGCACGGAAATAACGTTGTCGCACGAATGCTGGTGTGGCTCAGGCAGAGACTCCTCTGATGGCGGAGCCAATACAGAATTCACCAGAATTGCCATCAGCTCTGCTGCAAACTCTTCTCAGCATTCAAGAAACGCAAAAGGCCATACTTCACTTCATGGAGGCCTCGCTCGTTTCAGTACCAAATCAGGAATCACCACGGATAAATAATCATACCTTGCCAGAAATATCAGCACAGGAGCTTTTTCGAGAGGCACCGCGAGCGCGAACAGAGCCACTGGAGAAAGAGTCATATATCACCAATGAGCTGCTGCGGGCTATCTTGAACGAGAAATATGAGTTAGAAGAAGTGTAAATTGCCCCACTGTACCATCACAGTATTATGGCTTTACCTTATCCTGAAGACTATGGAACACCAAGCTTCCATCAATTTAATGGCAAAAAGGTAAATGCAAGAGAGCACATATCCAGGTTCGCGGATGCTCTAGGACCCCACAAAAATGTGAGTATTTGAAACATAAAGAATTTTCCAAGTCTCTAACAGGAACTACATACACATGGTATACTGGTCTCGCTCCGGCTTCAGTATCCAGTTGGACGAATATGGTGATAAAGTTCTACACCAAGTTTTTCCAAGCAGACGAAGAGGTCTCAATGATTTCACTTACAAGGCAAAGACAACATTTTGGGGAAGAGGTGGCAATTTATGTCAGGAGATTTCGCCAGGCTGCTTTACAATGCCATGAACCAATTTACGAGCTTCAATTGATCAAAATTTATATAGAAGGAATGCTGCGAGAATATAGAGTACATTTGAACCACCTCCTTTACCTTTCAGTGAAAAGAAAGCAATTGCTTTGCTAAATCAGTGGATTGCAGATCATGTCATATCGCTACCTTCAGTACAAAGGGTGCCGACAAGAGAGGAAAGGATGAAGACCAACTACTGCCCCTATCACAGGTCCGTTCGGCATTCCCTGATTGGATGTTGGGCATTTCGCGGATTGGTACACTGGAAAATAACATCAGGTGACTTAGAAGTTGCAAAAAATGTAGTTCATGAACCCTTCCCTGCATATGTGGCTGTAGTGGTCGCCAGAGACATTACTGAGGATACGACAAATGTCGTCAAGTATGAATGCCCGCCAGCGCGTGAAGCAAAAGAGGATGCTACGATAGACATTTTCTTTAACGAGCTCCCAATACAGGAGCATGTGAAAGAGTTCCTAAAAGAGCAAACAGTTACTGCTCTTAATCATACTATCGTGATTCCACAGCATGAAAAAACCTCGAGCAAGATCACATTTTCTGAAGCAGATAGACAAGTGCCATTCTTCCATAATCGGCCTCTATATGTACCAGCTATTGTGAATGGTCAAGAGATGAAACGAGCTTTCTTAGATAGAGGAGCGTCAGTTAACTTAATCCCACTAGCTACTTTGCGGATGATCAATTTTCTTGAAAGCAAGATTGTAAATCATACCATTATAGTTACTGATTTCAATGGAGATCAGCAGGCCACCATTGGATTTGCGACATTGGATCTTAAAGTTGGGAAGATCAGGGGGCCCACTAAGTTTCATGTCATTAAAGGGGAACCCTCATATCAGTTGTTGCTGGGAAGACTGTGGTTACATGCATATGGTGTAGTACCATCATCTTATCATCAAGTGATGAAGGCCAACTGGAGAGTAGGAATAATGACTGTAAAGGCATCGAAGAGCCTTTTTTGCATATCTGAGGCTCATTTTGTAGATGGAGTCTATTTCTCAGAATACAGTGAGGAGGATGGACCCGGCATTTTTGCTACACCATTACCAAAATGGGAAGAACCAGAAGATGGAGGTTCAACTAAGCGGAAGCTCAAAAAGGTGAGCTGGTCACGAGTCAAAAATGCCTGATGGGTGACTAGTGTACAAGTTATGACAGGATTGGGGGTCTGAAGCTTGCACAGTTGGCACTGACCCCGGGACAGATAAGGCATGTGTACAAAGAAAACTTGTCACTAATCCTGAAACAGTCAAAATGAATCCGTGACCGTATCATGGTTTGTGTGAAGTGGACATAGGCAACGGTACAACTCTGCGACCCACCGTCATAAGCAGTACACTGCCTGATGAAACTAAGAATTCTCTAGTATAATTACTTAAGGAGTTTCGAGATGTCTTTGCATGGGACTATAGTCATTTTTCTAGGGCTTAATATTGGATTAGTAAGACACCACCTCCATGTGCATTCCGCATCAGAGCCAAAGAAGCAAAAACAACAAAAATTTCATCCAAATCTGGAAGTACAGATTAAAGCAGAAGTGGAAAAGTTGCTGAAAGCAAGGTTCATCAAGCCAACCCAACATCTGACATGGCTTGCAAATATTGTGCCTGCGAGAAAGAAGACCGAGCAAATCCGTGTATGTGTAGGCTATCGCTATCTCAATAAAGCCTGCCCAAAGGACAATTTTCCTCTACCCAACATTGACACCATGGTGGATGCAACCTCAGGACATGAAGTTTTTTCACTAATGGATGGATTCGGCGGGTATAACCAGATTAAAATGGTACCAGAGGATGCTGAGAAAACTGCTTTTCGCACCCAATGGGAAATTTCCATTATACAGTTGTGCCGTTTGGACTTAAAAATACCGGGGCTATATATCAACATGCCATGACAGTTATATTTCATGACCTGATGCATAAAACTGTAGAGGACTATGTGGATGATTTGGTGGTAAAGTCTAGAGTCGTGCAGGATCATGTGGGTGATTTGAGAAAAGTACTGCAATGGTGTCGCGAGTATAATTTGAAGATGAATCCCCTGAAATGCATTTTTGGAGTATTAGAAGGAAAGTTCTTGGGGTATGTCGTACATCGGCAGGAAATTGATATGGACCCAACAAAGGCTAAGGCAGTATTGGAAATGGCTTTCCCCACAACTCGTAAAATGTTGAAAACCTTTATGGGGAAAATATCTTATCTGATGAGGTTTATCCCAGCACTGGCAGAGGTAACTCACTCACTCATACCTTTGTTGAAAGAAAAGTCTGTATATAGCTGGGGAGAAGAACAACAAGAGGCCTTTGAGAAAATTAAGAGGATTCTGGCATCACCAAAAACAATGGTAGCGCCAGAGTCAGGGAAACAATTTATAATGTATCTTACTTCCACCAATAAGTCTGTAGGAGCTTTGTTGGTCCAGGAACATGAAAGGGAAGAGAAGCCTGTTTACTATATCAGTCGAGTACTCAAGGGACCAGAGTCGTGATACACATCATTTGGAAAAAAATTGTCTCGCTTTAGTATTCGCGGCTCAGAAATTCAGACATTATTGACTGGCACATCTGTTGGAGCTAATCACCAAAAGTGACCCCATTCGGTATCTACTCACAAAACCCATACTTAGTGGAAGAACTGCTCGATAGTTGTTAGCACTATCTGAATATGAGATCACACGCTCTAGACTGAAAACAGTAAAAAGTCAGGCATTGTCAGATTTGCTAGCTTTATTTCCTGGGGGAGCTGAGCCCAAAGTGAAGGAGGTGGGAATAACGAGTACGACACAAAGCGCGGAATTTACTTTAGAATTCGATGGTTCATCCACAGAAAAGGGAGGTGGGGCCGGCTTCGTATTAAGGAATGAGGAAACAAAAGAGGAATTAGTCATGGCCTATAAGCTTGATTTTCCTTGTACCAACAACATTGCCGAGTATGAAGGGTTGGCACTGGGATTGATGATGGCTCAGCAGCTGAAGGCAAGAATACTTCATGTAAGAGGAGATTCCAAACTGGTCATTAAACAGGTTAAAGGAGAGTATGCTGTCAAAGAACCCTATCTAGTGTCTTACAGAACCTCCATCCATCGGATGATAGAAAGCTTTGAGACTGTGATTTTTTCAGCACGCGCCACGAGAGGGCAACCGACGATCCGATAGATTGGCGACATTTGGTTCGCGACTACATTTCCAAGGAATAGAGTCTTTTGTGCAAGTAGTGCGAAGAATCAACTCTGTGGTTAGTAGCGAGAAAGAATCAGAGGTATATGAAGAGCATGATTGGAGAACACATATAGTACAAGCTCTACTAAAAAATAATAACAATTCCTTGAGACGAGAATACCAGATCATTAAAGGCGTGTTATATTACAGAGTGGCCGGAGGGATTCTAGCCAGATGCGTGGCAATAAATGAGATAGGAAAACTACTACAAAAAACCCACAAGAAAATATGTGGTCAAGTGGATGTCAGTCTATATCGAGTTTTACAGCGATAAGGTTTCTTTTGGCCAAGTATGAAGGATGATGCAGTTAAGTTGCAAAGCAGTTGTCAGGACTGTAATGCATATCCCTCCGCGAACGAAAGTAATGTGGCAGACACGCTAGATCTCGTGTACAAATATGTGCATTATCTGAAAGAAGGGGTTTTACCTGAAAGAGATCAGCCGCGGTTCAGAAAACTGGCCTCGCGATTTGTCCTACAGGAGGGAAAATTGTTCCACAAAAGTTTTGAAGGAAAGCTGATGAGATGTGTAAGCGAACAAGAGGCAGGAGAAGTATTGAAACAAACTCACGAGTTTGGTCACCAAGGCCCTAGAAACGTTTTTCAATAGCTACTATCATTCGGGTATTACTAGCCAATAATGGAAAGGGACTGCAGTGATTTTGTCAGGAAATATCATGTATGTCTGGTGCACGGGGATCTTATTCATGCTCCGTGAACGGAATTACATAGTTTGGCTACCCCCTGGCCTTTCCACACTTGGGCACTAGACATAATTGGACCAATCACGCCACAGGCTCAAGGACATGTGTGGATTTTAGTGGCAACTGAATTGTTCACAAAATGGGTGGAAGTTATCCTACTGCGACGGATGACATCAGACAATGTGGTTCGATTCATAAAGGAAAACCTCATCTATCAATTTGGGATACCAAAGGTGATACTGTCGGACAATGGGACTTCTTTTATCAATAGTAAAGTTGCGGATTTGTTGGGGAGATACTCAGTAATTCATCACAAGTCCACACCTTACTATCCAAAAGGAAATGGACAGGCTGAAGTCTCTAATAAAGCATTAATTCAAATCCTGTCCAGGTTGGTGCATGATAATCAGAAGAAATGGGCGAAAGAGCTTCCAATAGCATTGTGGGCGCATCAAACTGCATACCGGAGTGGAACAAAAATGACCCCTTATACACTGGTCTATGGAGTAGAGGCTGTGCAACCTGCAGAGCTAGAGGTTGTTGCTAAAATCTTGGCATGCAAAAGCAATTTGGAAGACAGACTACTGGAGATAGAAGAATTGGAGGAAACAAGAGTAGAAGCATTTGCAAATCAAAAAGAGTACAATAAGAGACAAGCAAGGAACTACAATAAAAAGGTACAGTACAGATGCTTTGAGGAGGGGGACAGTGTGTTGAAAGTAGTACCAGCAATCATGAGGGGACAAAGGGTAAGGAAATTTGAAGCTAAGTGGGAAGGTCCGTATGTGATTGTAAGTGAGGGCAACAATGGGTATTACAGAATGGAACATGAAGTTACTCGTGAGAGGGCTGGACCTCTTAATGTGAAATGGATCTAATTGTATCAAGCATAAATGCATTATGGATTATGGTGTTATAAAAATGTTCTTCAATAAAGACATATAGCATAAAAAATGTATAAAACATGTCAGAGTTACTATCATAGTACAGGGTTATCCAACAAAAATGTGGTTACAATTGGAAGACAAAGTACATACATCATGATGAAAAAGGGGGGGAGGGGGCTTAAAAACGGTTCTGGTTGATGGGATCTGATAACTTAAAACCCTCATGCTCCTCCAAGTACTGACGGGCCCGCTCAGAATGATCAGCTGCATCTTGAAGTTTCTTTTCATCCTCCTCGAGAAGTGCTAACTACCTACGAGCTTCTGCAATCTCAGCCTGTTTCCTTTGATGAGCATCACGATCCTTCAGCTCAACAAAATAGTGATCGTAAAGCTTCTGGATAATAGCCAGTCGGGTCTCCCACCAACCTTCTTCCAGTCCTTTATGTGAGCATGACATCTCGGAAGGGTGTCAGGGACAAGATCCTGAATGGAAGTCTCAAAAAGAGTCCTGAATACGTCTGCAACGAGCTGGAGATGGAAAGCTTACAGAAGTGGCTCATGAATTTCCAGGTGAGCAAAAGTCTCTGGATGAGCTACTTCTATCTGATCTAGCACTGGGATGTCGTGAGGATAACATAGCCAGTGATGCCAAGGTATCGGCATTGAGGAAACAACATCATAGACATGAGCAATGACAGGGACGCGAGAGGTGGAAGCATGGTCGCGAGAGGCAGGCTCGCGTGAGGGGGAAACATGGTCGCGAGAAGCATGCTTGTGAGAATCCGAAGCAGATACGTGAGCTGGAAATAGAGTTACCTCTGCATCCAGATCGGTAAATGTGGTTGAAGGAAATACCATCTGACATTTAGAAATCCTCTGAGCATCATGGAGTAGCTCGCCGATCATTTCTTGGTCTTCAGAGTTTACACCTAAAGAAGGAAAATACGCTTGTTAAAATCATATTTGGGTACTCAGAATCATTTAAGGATGAAGTGGCAAAAAAAAGTTACCTTCCTCAACCTCTAGGATTGTGCTGCCCAAGTGGGATCTCTCAATAGTGGGATAGTCTTTCAGTGTTGCAGCAATCTTGGATGCAATGTCACCACCAAGAGGTTACAAGTGACTGTCCTCGATGTTCTGGTCTTCTGCTCTACCATCAGTGGTAATGACTTCAGGAGAAACGGGAACTGAAGGCAGCGTCGGAGAAGTCTCACGAGCTATTGTAGTCTCCTCATTGTCGCGACTTGATGATACCTCGCGATCTACTTCAAGAGTAGAGGTCGCGGAAATTACGGTATCACGAAATGAAGAAGAATCACCATCCTTATCCTCTTCGAAAGTCAGCTGTGGAGACTTATTGAGCAAAAAGTTGATGGTAAGGTGGTCCTCATCATCGTCAGAAGATGCTCTAGGAGAGGGGTTAGAATGAATACCACCCCCAGGAGATGCTGGAATGCGCGGAGAAACTGTCTCGCGAGAGCCTAAAAATAGGATAAATGCGAAGTGTTAGGAGCAAAAACTCTAAACACAAAAGTAAAGTCAAGTTAGAAACTCACTCTAGGAAAGAACCGTCCTGGGTAAATCAGAGAGGATGCTGGCAACCTGTCTCTTCAGCATCATCTCCAATCCTCTGGTCCTCTACCACGCGAGCAACGATATCCAGCAAAGTAGAGGTTATATCAGTCTTCCGTTTATTCTTCAGCTTGGCCAAAGCAAGTTTGCACCTTACAACCAAGGGAGCATCTTCTGAGGCAGGGTTTGAGGTACCCAAAGGAGAGATTTCATGGGTGGGATTATGTTTTCGCACCAAAGGGGCTTCCTCTGAACTAGGAGTTTCTCCTGCTACATGGGTCTTTAAGGCTTTGGAGAGGGTTCTTTTCCTCTTCGCGATATGCACATCATCCAATGCTACTGCAATAGAATAAGATAGATAGACAAGGGGACATGGTCCAACAAATCAATAGATACACTGATATACCTATAGACTGGGCACTGGAATGCTGTAGAAGATAAAAGAAGTTAGTATTAGAAAACGACACATAAAAGCACATGACATAGCAAAGGAAAGAGGAGTTAGAATAATTTACCAGACGTCGCGCAATGGGCTCCTCACCGATAGGCTCCTCGCGGATGGGCTCCTCGCGGACAGGTGATCTCGCGAGAGGTACTTCTTCGCGAATAGACCGTTTGCGAGTCGCCTTCTTGGACTTATGAGGTTGAGAAGTTTCGGCATGATGTTTGGGTGTAGGCTTACCCCTCACCTTGCGAAGCTTCAGTGACGGATCTGCAATGTATACTGGAACCGGTATGGAACATGAGGAGTTTCATCCATGAAACTTTGGAACCTCACCAATTGTTCCTTCCAGAACTCACTATAGGCCACGGTCACTCCACCTCTGCGAGTGTCTGGTTGAATGAAAATGACTGTAGAGAATATGCGAAGGCTCTTCTCTATAGACTCGCGAAAAACAATAAGGCACCTATCAAAGTTGTCCTCATGATATAGACGAAGTGGAGGGGGAATGGCCTGATTAAAGCTTAACTGCCTAGCCACGCGTGAAGGGTTGTAGGATGCACCAGTATCGAAAGTGTCATTAAAACTGGGAAGGTGACACTTATGGGTGATGGTAGAGAAGATGAGATGGTTATCTATGGCAATGTCATAAGAGACTATTACTTCCTTCGGGTAAAAGTTGGAAAAATAGAAGCCTTCAAGAGGAGTGGCGTATGTATGCCAAGAAAATTTAGAAAACTTGTTAATAAAATAAGCGAGGGTTTTTGAAGAAGAAAGAGAGGTCCAGCGGATATCCCGTAATTTTAAAAAAAATAGAGGTGTTGGCCTCTGAGGTTTGAGGAGAGAAAGAGGCAGGAATCGGAGCATAGTTGGGAAAACGCTCGAAAAGAAAAAGGGTAAGGAAAGTACCTGAAATGTGAGTACTAATTTCATACCTACCCAAGGAACGGGGGAAGTCATTCGCGAGGTGTCCAGCTGCAAGTACAGGGTGCCAAGAAAAAGGGGGGCCAAGGCAATGCGCACACCTCGTGACAACATGTCGGCTAGTAGAAACACCATGCGGCTAGGACCATCCTCTGGTTTGCCTTGAAAGATGCAAAGATTAAGCCAGTAAGCGAGGAAGCCTGCCAGCTCTAAGGCGCTATTGAATTGAGGGCTAGGAGCAGAGTCGCGGTCCTGACCAGGAGCTGGCTTCCGCGAGGAATACTCGCGAAAGAAATGATGGAACCAAGCTGAGTAAGACAGCTTCGGGCGACTTGATATGGCTTGTTCAGGAAGGAGTACACCCTTTTCAAACCAACTTCCGCGCTTGCAAGCATACTTGCCACAGTCACAAAATTGGTTGAGAATTTTCTTATCCTCTGGATCAACCAGGGGCGCCTTGATGGGATGCGAATCAAGGAAGGGGAGCCAAAATAAGGCCACCACATCTTCTAAGGTGGGTGTGGACTCGCCACAGGAAGCAATGAGTGTATGCGAGAAGGTGCTCCATCGTGATACCAGAGTGTTCAACGCATCCACATCGCAAAGAACATAGAAGTCCGAAAATAGCTTAATGGATTGGAGGATGCCAGCCTCAGCAAGAGTGGCACGATGGCGGTCCTGACTAAGAATATGGCTGGACCACATCTTCCAGTCGGTGATAGGAGCTACATGTCCTTTGTATTCAATGAAGGAAAATGACACATCACCTCTTTCGATAGCGAGGCAAGGAACATAAACAAGAGGGATAAAAATAGGTTCTGCTTCATGGTCTGGGTCAAGGGTAAGGGGAGCACTCATAATGATGTCAGAAGGAAGAGCTCGCGTGGATTCCTAGAAGGTATCTTGAGAATCAAGGAATGGGGCTTTTCTCCACTCTGAGGCATCTGGAACAGAGGGAGTAACCCCTGATGAAGGCGTGAGAAGTTTGGGAGTAGAAGTTTTGGTCATGTTTGGACTACACTTACAAGAAGCTTTTGAAAAGGATGAGTAAAATATGCGAAGAGAATGGGATGCGAGGAAAGAGGTGCAAAATGAGATGGTTGGGAAAAGTAGCTACGGAAAAATATATAAGTTATGAGTGGAAAAATGACATGAGCAAAATATGTAAGGCTTGGGCGCGAAAACCGAAATGGCATATTAAATGCGCGAGGAAGGCGAAAAGTCGCATAGCCAAGCGCATGGAAAAATTCACGGATCCTCAAGTATGGATAGATTGGAAAAAGCAAGAAGGACATGGGCAAGGTAAAAATAAGTACATGCACGTGATAGGCTGAAAAGAAGCAAAAATGGTAAGGAAAGGTCGCGGATTGGATTGAAGGTCACGAGATGAGGTAAGAATACTTCATCCGCGAGGGGAAAAGTAAAAATGACATGGGAAAAACAGCTCACAAATTATGATACAAAGTACGCTGATTCGTGAGGCATGGGTTATTGCACTTTAATACTTGGCCAAGTATCAACGCACAATGGGGAAAAATATAAAGGAGGTGACTCGCGAAAATGGTAATCCGTGAGGATTGGCTTATTTTGGGAAATTGGCCCAATGATTTGTTTATTTGGGAAAATGGCCCAATGTTTGGTTTATTTGGGAAACTGGCCAAAATAAAGGATTATTTGGGAAAATGGCCCAAATACAGTTTGTACGCGAGATCTAACATTATACAGAGGGAGGTATGAGGGACTGATGTGTTTATAGCTAACATCTGAACTCATAGCCCTATATGCTGCTCGCGTAGGGAGTACTATTCCGAAATCTGGGGAAATGCTTGGGATATGCAAATAGTGGGTTGCGACCTTATTTACACCGTTCTAAGCAAAAGTACCTTAGAAAGGCCGATAGTACTGAGGGTCATGAAAAAGGTATGCATGCAAAAGGTCATAACCCAGGAAAGCTATAACATCATGGTTCCTTGGCTAATGGAAAATTAGATCCGCGATGAAACAACGCAGATCACAGGTCACAGAGTACAGTATGATCCGCGCAAGGGATCATGTGAATCAGTATCGCGTAGTCGAGGTCGCGAGATGATAATGTGCAGGGTATTTATAGTGCGGATTGGCATTGTATTGTCCATATCACGAGGTAGTGTTGACGTGGCAAAGACAATCCGCAAGGATCTACTAGACACTTATGTCTATAAATAGAGGAGCTAGAGCTCACTGTGAAGGGACTTTTCGGAGACTATTGGAGAGAAATTTCTAGAGAGAGAAATTATTTCGCAATCATTTGTAACTGTTATTTTCTCTTCCATTTCACTGTAAAGCAATCAAAAGCAATAAAAGCCCAAGCACCATAATTTTCCTGACGATCTTGTGTGGGAACTATCTCTAAATCATTCATTTAAATCGAACCCCTACATTACAGACGACTCTGCTACACCATATGCATGTAACCACGGTCTTCCCAGCAATAAATGATATGAGGGTTCCCCTTTAATGACATGAAACTTGGTGGGCCCCTTGATCTTCCCAACTTTAAGATCCAATGTTGCGAATCCAATGGTGGTCTGCTGGTCTCCATTGAAATCAGTAACTGCAATGGTATGATTTACAATCTTGCTTTCAGGAAAATTGATCATCCGCAAAGTAGCCAGCGGGATTAAGTTGACTGACGCTCCTCCATCTAAGAAAGCTCGTTTCATCTCTCAACCATTCACAGTAGCTGGTACATATAGAGGCCGATTGTGGAAGAATGGCACTTGTTTATCTGCTTCAGAAAATGTGATCTTGCTCGAGGTTTTTTCATGCCGTGGAATCACGATAGTATGATTAAGAGCAACAACTATTTTCTTTTTTAGGAACTCTTTCACATGCTCCTGTATTGGAAGCTCGTTAAAGAAAAGTTTATCTTAGCATCCTCTTTTGCTTCACGTGCTAGCGGGCATTCATACTTGACGACATTTGTCGTATCCTTAGTACTGTCTCTGGCGGCCACTACAGCCACATGTACAGGGAAGGGTTCATGAACTACATTCTTTGCAACTTCTAAGTCACTTAATGCTATTTTCCAGTGTACCAATCCACGAAATGCCCAACATCCAATCAGGGAATGCCGAACGGACCTGTGATAGGGGCAGTAGTTGTTTTTCATCATTTCCTCTATTGTCGGCACCCTTTGCACTGAAGGTAGTGATATGACATGATCTGCAATCCACTGATTTAGCAAAGCAACTGCTTCCTTTTAACTGAAAGGTAAAGGAGGTGGTTCAGATCTTCTAGCACGCTTTTCCCTGGGCCTTTCGTTCTGCGATGCTGCTACCATTGCCACTCACTTAACACTGATATTTGGTCGTGTCGGAGGAGCTAAAACTTCTCCCAATCTTCGTGCATTATCAACAGGTGCAGAAAAGTTCTGAACTCGTGATTGGCCAAATGTACTCTATATTCTCGCAGCATTCCTTTTATACAAATTTTGATCAATTGAAGCTTGGAAATTGGTTTATGGCACTGTAAAGCAGCCTCGCAAAATCTCCTGACATAAATTGCCACCTCTTACCCAAAACGTTGTCTTTGCCTTGTAAGTGAAATCATTGAGACCTCTTCGTCTGCTTGGAAGAACTTGGTGTAGAACTTGATCACCATATCCGTCCAACTGGATACTGAAGCCGGAGCAAGACCAGTATACCATGTGTATTTTGTTCCTATTAGAGACTAGGAGAATTCTCTAAGTTTCAAATACTCATCATTTCTGTAGGGTCCCAGAGCATCTGCGAACCTGGATATGTGTTCTCTTGCATTTCCTTTTTTACCATCAATTTGATGGAAGCTTAGTGTTCCTTAGTCTTCAGCATAAGGTAAAGCCATAATACTGGGATGGTACGGTGGGGCAATTTCCACTTCTTCTATCTTAGATTTCTCGTTTAAGATAGCCCGCAACTGCTCCTTGGTGATATATGACTCTTTCTCCAGTGACTCTATTCGCACTCGCAGTGCCTCCCGAAAAAGCTCTTGTGCTGATATTTCTGGCAAGGTATGATTATTTATCCATGGTGATTCCAGATTTGGTACTGAAATGCGCGAGGCCTCCATGAACTGAAGTATGGCCTTTTGTGTTTCTTGAATGCTGAGAAGAGTTTGCAGCATAGTTGATGGCAATTCTGGTGAATTCTGTACTGGCTCCGTCATCAGAGGAGTCTCTGTCTGAGCCACAACAACGTTCGTACAATGACTTTGTTTTCGTGCTGGTGGGACTAGTTCACCTCCCTGCGTCTGTGTTGCTGTTTCTTCTTTAACTTGATCGGTGTGCCAGGTTTGTGGACGACCTCTCCGATGGGTTTGACGGGGCTCAACTTGTGCAGAAGACATCTCCTCCCCAGCGGAGTCACCTTTAATGTAAGGGTTCGATTTAAATGAATGATTTAGAGATAGTTTTCACACAAGATCGTCAGGAAAATAATGGTGCTTGGGCTTTTATTGCTTTTGATTGCTTTATAGAGAAATGAAAGAGAAAATAACAGTTACAAATGATCGCGAAATACTTTCTCTCTCTATAAATTTCTCTTCCTTAGTTTCCGAAAAGTCCCCCTCAAGTGAGCTCTAGCCTCTCTATTTATAGACGTGAGGGTCCAGTAGATCTTCGCGAATTGCCTTTGCCACGTCAGCACTATCTCGCGACATGGATTCTAAAATACCAATCCGCGCCATAAATATCCTGCACAATATCATCTCGCGACTTCGGTCACGCGACACCGATTCGCGCAATCTCTTGCGCGGATCAAACTGTACCCCCTAATCTGGGATCCGCGTTGTTTCCTCGCTGATTTGATTTTTCCTTAGCCAAGGAACCATGATGCTATAGCTTTCCTGGGTCATGACCTTTTGCACGCATACCTTTTTCATGACCCTGAGTACTATCGGCCTCTCTAAGGTACTTTTGCTTAGAATGGTGTAAATAGGGTCACAACCCACTATTTATATATCCCAAGCATTTCCTTAGACTTCCGAATATTACTCCCTACACGAGCAACACATAAGGCTATGAGTTTAGATGTTAGCTATAACCACATCAGTCTCTCATACCTCCATCTGTATAATGCTAGATTTCGCGTATAAACCTTATTTGGGCCATTTTCCCAAATAATCATTTCTTTGTGTCAGTTTCCCAAATATACCAAACCTTGGGCCATTTTCCCAAATAAACCAAACCTTGGGTCAATTTCCCATAATAAGTCAATCCTCGCGGATTACACTTTTCGCGAGTCACCCCCCTTTGTCATAATTAAATACCAAAAAAATATATAAAATTAAAAAATATGTAAATTAAATTTAAAAACAATATATATAAAATTCAAAAAAACTTATAAAATTTGAAAATAAATATATAAAATTAAAAAAGACATATAAAATTCAAAAAAATTATATATAAAATTTTGATTTTGTTTATAAAATTCAAAAATAAATAAAAAATTCGGAAACAAACATATAAAATTCGTAATATATATAAAAAATTCAAATATATATATATATAAATTGGAAAAATATATATATATATAAAATTAAAAAAAACATATAAAATTTAATTTTTTACAAATAGTTGTGTAAATAGAAATATAAAAAATACAAGTAACGAAAGTACAATACACCAAAACAACATTTAAAGTAACCAAAGTACAATACACCAAAATAAAATTTGGTAGAAACATATGTTTCTTTAATTTTATATATTTTTTTCAAAATATATATTTTTTTGAATTTATATAGTTTTTTCCGAATTTTATATATATTTTATATAAAATTCGAATTTTGGGTTTAGTTGAACGTAACAAAGCATTATTAATCTTCTGGTCACATTGGGTACACATTGACTGACTGTCTTTATCTGGTTATTTGAGCTCCAATGTCAAAAGTGTAAGAGGTGAATTGATTTAACATCATAACACTATTTGATTTTATCAATTAATGAAGTTTTTGGAACAAAAAATAAAACAATTCTATGTTTCTAAAAAATCTAATTTTATATGTTTTCTTTTAATTATATATATATATATATATTTCCGATTTATATATATATATATTCGAATTTTATATGTTTGTTTTGAATTTTATAATTATTTCGAATTTTATATATTTGTTTCAAATTTTATATATATTTTTTGAATTTTATATTTATTTTCGAATTTTATAATTTTTTCAAAATTTAATATATATATTTTTGAATTTTGTATCTTTTTTTATAATTTAATATAGACAAAAGGTGACAATTTGCAACCCTTAGAAAAGTGAGGGTAGTGAAATGGTGGTAAAAAAAGCATAGGGGGGTATTTTGCAACTCTTAGAAAGCATAGGGGGGTTTTATGCTCTTTTGCCTATATTTTATAAAAAAATATATATCATTTGAGAAAATATACATTATCTTTTGAAATATATATATTTTTGAAATATATATATTTTTACGAAATATATATAACCCGAAAATATAATCAAACATTTCATAATTTTGTGACAATCTAATGTACAAATATTTCAATGTATTTTTATTTTCACTTATGGGTTTTTATTACATATATATTTATTCAATGTTTTATCAAAAACAAATTTCTCAAAGCAAAGCATGTCACATTTTCATAATTTCATAGTTTTTATTACATATATATTTATATATATATATTCATATACAACAATTTAAACAATGAAAATCAGACCTCAACATTCCATCACCTAAATAATAGTCTCTCAAAGACAATTTCGCACCAAACAAATATGGACAGTAGGTTATCACTAACGATGCACCAATATACATAGCATACATACTAACTCACAGAGGTTTTATATATACAGGCCTGTATATATAATGGGGTTTTTGTGACAGTCAAAACTGTCACTAAAAGTCCAAAAACTGTCACTAAAGATCAAAACGGACCGTGCTTAATAATAGCGTCACTAATGCTCTTTAGTGACAGTACTTTTTGACCGTCTCAAAAAAAACAGCTTATTGGTGACGGTAGTACCGTAACTATTAACGGCATTATTGTAGAGAGTCTAAGACTGTCACTAATACCTAAGTGTCACTAATACCTACTTTTTCTGACGATATGTGTATCTTTCCTATCTTTTATAATCCCACAATTTTTTTAAAATTCAGAGGAATTAATGAATGAAAAAAATATAAACAAAGGCATTAATAACCGTGAAGTTCACATATATATTGATATAAAAAAATAGGTTACATAGAGGCTTCTAACAAAGTTGTTTAGTAAACAACAATACAAGTAAAAATGAAGTTGGAACATTCATCATTGTACCAACACTTAGATGTTGGATGACTGAATCAAAAAAATAAAATTCTGAAATCAAGCCTAACATAAGCTTCAAAATCATCAACGACTGCAACCAAGAACAAACTTCACCACAACAGTTGGTAGCGCCACGATTGAGGGAAGCATGTAAATCCTTCTCCATCATTCATCCTGCAAATTAATTTTGAGCCTTAGATGTGATGCATCAGAATTTAGACAAGTCTTATAACTAAATTTAGTGGAATAAAATAGCACAACATAGCTAGTTAGAAGAGGTGAAATATGCAATATAGAACACATAAGAATGTAAACCTATAATCTATAGATTGTGTTTCACAAATATTTAGTTGTACAAATCACATGAGAATTTTTTTTTCACAAAACCTAACTCTTAACTAAACCTATAGTGATCTTTAACCACATTGTAAATACCAAAGTTAGGAAACAGAGGTATCCATGGTGAATTAGTGGCATATTAAGTAAATAAATAAGAGAGATGAAGTAACTAGCCTATAAAGCATAGATATTCAAAACCAAAATAAAAAATTGCATGTACATGTACATCGATAGATATTCATGTGCCGATAACATACCATCATTAGTTTTAACCACTTCATAAAATGTAGACATATTCCAGTAGTTAGATCATTAGTTTTAACCACTTTATTAGCATTTCATTATTTCAAAGACAGTGACACTAGAAAAGAAGAGTATATACAAGGAAATCAGAAGCATCCTAATTTGTTCCAAAGAGATTTTCTCTCAATTGTGGCGTTGTAGGAATTAATCTCTGTTGGTCCATCACTAAGTAATAGGTTGTCATATATACTCTTTACTTTTCCTTTAGCAATAAACAAGCAAATATCACCACCAATTGCACTTGGGTACTAAAAGAGAGTTGATCTCTATGCCAGAGGATCATTGGGGTTTTTTACTTTACTATCCCATCTTTCTCTTCTACTCATAAAAAATTAAATCACTAACAATAATGGCCTTGTAAAATTAAACACAGAACACCATCAATCCCGTACTAGAGGAGTCGTCTCATTATTCTATAATACAAATAGACAACTCAAGGAGAACTTACAGTATCTACAACATTCAATTCTCTATATAAATATGTAATGAATATTTTATAATAAAATAGACAAATTAGTTCTCTTCATTTAATAACCTTCTCAAGAACATTAGAAATTTAATCTAACAACCAAATCCCAATTGAAGTAGATACAAATCAATAACCTTATTTCTTAATTGTCTTTAGTTTACCTGAATTTTTCGTAAAAGGGCTTCCACAAATCATACTATAGTCAGTCTTCTCAAGAATCTGAGCAGCAAGTGGCATCAAAGACTAATCAGTTCAAAATAAGCTTGAGCAATTAGTTCAGAATATGCACATACATCAGTTGTTATTTGAGCAAATAACTATCACTATCTAGAAGCTGAGATGAGTTTTATACTTCTATATCTTAGAAAAAGTTTGTATAAGTTCTCCAACAATTATTTCAGAATGCACCAGAAGTCCAAATCAAAATATAAAAAATTCCCAAACTTAATCAAGTATTACAGGAAAAATAGAGAAAAAAATCAACAAAAGAAATATATAAGGAGAAACAAATAGTATTGTATGAAAAAGAAAAAAAAAAAGACATGAGCTTTTGTTCGATTTACCTTAGATTCGTGCTCAGATCGGTCTGTAATTCCTCCAATCGGTGGTTAGGCCTGACATTTTTGAATTCCTGAATCTGGCGAAGTTTTTCCTTATATAGGTAGTGATTCAACCTTTGGTATATGATCTATTTTGTCTGAAACAAAATGGAGAATATTGCATAGAATAGGGATTATACTCAAAACACACACAGATATACAAAAATTAATAATAGTCCAAATCAATAAAAATACCACTAATTGAATTCTTCAAGGCCATATATTGAAATCGAAGAACTTTGCGTTCTTTCATAGCTTCGGGTCTCGAATTGTCGTACATGCTTCACTCTTTGTTGCTCTGCTCCTTTTCTACTTCCACCACTACTACTCGGCTCGCTTTTCGTTACTCTAACCTTGGGATAATTTTCAGAACGTCTCAAGAAACAAATAAAGAAAGCTAATGATTATACCGATTGTAAACCCTAGAGAGAGAAAAAAAATTGAAGAAAGAGAATAGAATTATTAAAAAAATAATCAAATCAATCCAACAAAAATGAAGTATAGAAGGAACCAAATTATTTGAAAGAAAACCCTAAATTTTCTTTTGTCTGAAATCGCTGAATGGATTTGGGTGAAGACGATGTTTCTTGCAAAAATCGAGTTACTGAAATTGAAAGGTCTAGAACTGCTCATTAAAACGGCGTAGTATTTAGCTTTTTTGGGTTTTGTAAATAATAATAATAAAATTTCTATTTCTCCTTTATCCCCCAAACTAGTCCCAATATATAAATATACCATGGTCATCATATGTTTGGGCTCAGCGCATTACGGTTTTAAAAAAAGGGGGCTTTTGGCACGGTATTTGGGTGAGCGTGCCTAAAAGTAGGGTCTTTAAAGACGGTTTTTAAAACGTCATTATTGGACTGTCCCAAAACGTCACATTTCTTGTAAGTAGGTATGGATCTATACATATATACAAACATATATATATATATATATATATATATATATATATATATATATATTAGCTCTTCAAGAATGGTTCGAACAGAAGTATATATACATATACACATATATATTTATATATACACGCATATAAAAAAAATACGAGCATAAAAGAAGTGATTACAGATTCAAATGGGAAGAGAATAACATTCTACTTGCCTGATTTAAGAACCAAAACACACGCAATTGCGGATCGATTGTTACTTCCCTTTTCTTCTACGCATCTCTTTCTTTGCTCTCCCTCTATAGGTGGACTGATAGAAAAATGTAGTATTGTTTTAGGGTTTTCTTTTTATTATATATATATACATATATATTTAATCCTTCTAATATGCCCAAAAATATAATAGTCCATTGGCTAATAAACCCAACTAAATAACTTATATATTAATTAATTAATTAAATTAAATATATCCAATTTAAATAAATAAAATAACGGGATATTACAGTGAATGTGTGTATATGAATGTATTGCCATCAAAACTTTCGAGGCGCTTCTTGATCGGCCTGCTTACATATCCATTAGTTCTCTCTAAGAGAGTTCCTTTTGTCTCCTAGGGTTTGTATAAATATTTTACTAGTTAGCTTCATACAAACTTTTTGTTTATATAGGCATGTATATATAATATATAGGCATATTTGTGTAAGTATTTACATATTTATAAAGATATGTATAGATCGGTCGTTTTACAAGGATGTGTGTAAGTATAACATATAGGAACATCTAGATCTATTGTGTGAAATGGTTTTGTGTATTCTATACATGTAGGAATGTATCGAATCTATCGTTTTGAACAGATTAATCTATTGTATACATAAAACGATGTATTGATCGGTTATTTTGAACGGTTAGTGTATTTATATATGTAGTATAGGTATTATTTATTGATCTCTTGTTTTGAGCGGTTTTGTGTCTTTGTATTGTATTTAGATATACACTGTTGGAGAATTAAAGCAAATTTCCTAGAAGCTTCATGCTTTGGAAAAATAAACTGATTGAAAATTTCATTGCTTGGAAATTATAAGTTGTGAAAATTTAAACCTAGAAGAATGAGAAGTCTTATATGGGAATCAATAGTATATTTATTATCTTGTAATTTGTGATAGTCTAGAACACTCTCTTGATGTATAAATATACGTACTTGGATCATTTTGTAAGCAAGAAGTGAGAAATAAAAAATAAAATTTCAGATTTGAGAGTCATACAAATTGTAAGTTTTTCAATCTCCTTCTTCATATTGAGTGCCTTAATCCTACAAATTGGTATCAGAGCGGATTTTATCATGGCCAACATCAACAATTGGGCCTCTTTTATCCCTCGTTTCAATGGAGAAAATTATGATTATTGGAGCAACAATGTAAAAGTGTTGCTCAAATCAATGGAGTTGTGGAGTGTTGTAGAAGAAGGATTTGTTGAGCCTGAGAATGAAAATACTTTACAAGCTCAAAAGAATACTTTGAATGAGCAAAGGAAGAAAGATATCAAGGCACTTTTCCAAATTTATCAAACCATTGAGATGCCGATTTATGAAAGAATTGCAAAAGCCAAAAGTTCCAAGCAAGCGTGGGAGATCATACAAGCGGCATACATGGGTAAAGAAAAGGTGAAAAAAGTATGCCTCCAAACTTTGAGGGCTGAATTTGAAAAATTAGAAATGAAGGAGAATGAATCTATTTCGGATTATTTTACTAGAGTTAATTCTATATCAAATCAAATGGCTTCAAATGTTGAAATTCTAGGAGATGAAAGAGTGGTTGAAAAAATTCTTCGTAGTTTGCCACAAAAATTTGATTATGTTGTAGTAGCCATTGAAGAATCTAGAGATCTCTCTACTCTTTCTCTAGATGATTTATTAGGTACTTTGAAAGCACATGAAATTCGTGTAAATTAAAGAAATCCTCCTCCTCTTGACCATGCTCTCAAATCTCAACTTTCAATTACAGGAAACCGTGGTAGTACCCGAGGCCGAGGCCGTGGAAGAGGTGAAATTTTTTGAGGAAGAGGTTCTAATTTTCGTGGTCGTGGAAGAGGTTTTTCAAAAGGTGAAAATTATTTTAATGAAGAAGAAAAAAATCGAAATTCAACTTTTTCACATAGAGGAAGAGGTCGTGGCTCTTTCCAAAGAGGAAGAGGCTATGTTGAATGTTTTCATTATCATAAACCGGGTCACAAAATTAGTGAGTGTTGGTACAAGCAAGCTGAAAAGAATTAGACCGGTTTTATGCATGAAAACAAAAATGTGTCTTTTGAAAATGATTCTAATGAAACTTTGTTGATTGCATATCATGGTAATAATTGTGATGATATTTGGTACTTGGATAATGGTGCGAGCAATCACATGACCGGAAATAAAAATCTATTTTCTAAATTGGTCGAAGTAGATCATGGTCAAGTCACAATTGGAGATGCTAGAAGTTACAAAATTCAAGGAGTTAGTAAAGTCTCATTCAAAACAAATTCCGGCATCATTGAAAAAATTTCGGAAGTTTATTTTGTGCCCGGCTTGAAAAGCAATCTTCTTAGCACCGGCCATCCTTTGAGAAAGTGGTATGACATTCACTTTCATGGTAATACATGCATCATGACTAAGAAAAATCATATTGTTGCTAAAATTGGGATGACGGCTAATAATCTTTTTCCTCTCAAGCTACAAGTTACTAATCTTTCTTGTTTTACTAGTGTTGAAAAGGAAAATTCCAAGTAGTGGCATGACAGATTTGGGCACCTAAATTTTGGAAGCTTGAAATTATTGTCTTCTAAAAAATTGGTGGAAGGTCTCCCTCGAATTGAAGGCATAGATGAAATTTGTGAAGATTGCATGTTCAGAAAGCAACATAGGGATCCATTTACCTCACAAAGTTTATGGAGAGCCAAGTACCCATTGGAACTTATTCATACGGATTTGTGTGGGGCATTTCCTATTCCATCCCTTGAAGGTAACAAATACTTTCTTTTATTCATTGATGATTTCACAAGAAAAACTTCGGTGTATTTTCTTAAAGAAAAATCTGAAGTTTTTCAAGTTTTCAAAGATTTCAAAGCCCAAGTTGAAAAATTTTATGGTTTTGAAATAAAAACTTTGAGAAGTGATCAAGGGTGTGAATATTTTTCTAATGAATTTGAGAAGTGGTGTAGAGATCTTGGCATAAGACATGAATTGACGGTTAGGCGCACACCCCAACAAAATGGTGTGAGTGAAAGGAAAAACCGGACAGTTGTGGAGATGGCAAGGTGCATGCTCAAAAGAAAAAAACTGCCTTCCGAATTTTTGGCAGAAGCGGTGTCTTGTGAAGTTTATTTGATCAATAGATCACCCACAAAGATCTTAAAAACTTGCACTCCTCATGAGGCATGGTATGGGAGAAAGCCTAATGTTCATCACTTGAAGATTTTTGGAAGTGTTGCCTATTCCCATATTTCGGATGTGATGAGAAACAAGCTTGGTGACAAAGCTGAAAAATGCATTTTCATTGGGTATAGTGAAAGGTCTAAAGCCTATAAACTATACAATCCAGAATCAAAAAAATTTGTGATTAGTAGAGATGTGAAATTTGATGAAAAATCTTATTTTCAGGATTTAAAAGGAAGTTCTTCGTCAAGTGCAACCATTCTTGATGAACAAAATGACTTTCAAGATGTTGAATTTGGTGTTGTTCCTTCCCCATCAAATGAAAGAACCTCTCAAGGCAGCCCACCTTCTCAAGGAAGGAAGACTCGAAGTTTGCAAGAGATTTATGACTTTACTAACCAAATTGTTCAAGATGATGTTGTGTTCTTTGCTTTCTTCGCAGGTAAAGATTCAATTTCTTATGAAGAAGCATCCAAGGAGGAAAAATGGAGAAAAGCCATGAATGAAGAAATTGAGGCAATTGAAAAGAATGACACATGGGAGTTGGTAGATTTACCACCAAAGAAAAATTCCATTGGAGTAAAATGGGTGTTCAAGACAAAAGAGAATCCGGATGGTTCTATCAACAAATACAAAGCACGACTTGTTGCAAAAGGATACAAGCAAGATTACAATGAGGTATTTGCCCCAGTTTCCCGACTTGATACCATTCGATTAATTATTTCTCTTGCTGCCCAAAATGGTTGGAAATTATTTCAAATGGATGTTAAATCCGCTTTCTTGAATAGTTTTCTTAAAGAAGAAATTTATCTTGACCAACCATTTGGTTTTGTGAAAGATGGAGAAGAGCACAAAGTTTACAAGCTTAAAAAAGCTTTATATAGCTTAAAACAATCCCCACGAGCATGGTATAGTCACATCAATTCCTATTTTGAGAAAAATGGTTTTCGAAAGTGTCCTTATGAACATACTCTCTATATCAAATCTGATTTGAAAGGAGGCTTCATGGTTGTGAGTCTTTATGTTGATGACTTGATTTTCACCAGAAATAATCTAAAGTTGTTGCATGATTTCAAAATCTCAATGATGAAAGAATTTGAAATGACCGATTTGGGTGAGCTACATCATTTTTTGGGCATCGAAGTTCACCAATCAAAGGAGAGAGTTTTTATTTCGCAAGAAAGTTATGCTAGAAAAATTCTTGAAAAGTTCAAGATGGAGCATGCCAATCCCATTTCAACACCATGCATTACCGGAGTTAAATTGAGCAAGAATGGTGAAGGAAAGCTTGTCAATTCTACTATGTTTCGAAGCTTAGTTGGAAACTTGATGTACTTAACTGCTAAAAGACCGGATATAATGTATTCGGTAAGTTTGGTTAGTCGATTCATGTAGAAACCATATTCAAGTCATTGGGAGGCTGCCAAAAGAATTTTGAGGTATGTCAAAGGCACCATTGATTATGGTATTTTTTATCAAACACATGTTCCCATTAATCTTGTTGGCTACATGGATAGTGATTTAGCCAGAAGCATGGATGATAGTAAGAGCACTTCCGGTTATGTTTTTAATCTTGGAAGTGGACCAATTTCATGGAATTCTAAGAAGCAAGCAATTGTCGCTCTTTCAACAATGGAAGTGGAGTTCATTGCCGCTGCACATGCCGAATGCCAAATCAGCTGGTTGTAAGGAATTTTGGAGAATCTCAAGTGTTGGATTTGAAATTCCATTTCAAACAATAAATCTTATTTTGATATTAACAAAACATTCAAAACCGTGTTTGGTACTAATATGACTTTGAGCAAAGTGTTTCAGCAAGTACATGTAAATGATTCAGAAAGATCATAAATACCAAAAAGCGACAAGCGATAAGGAAACTCAAGCGCAAACTCGAAGAAGGATAAAAAGATCAAAGAAATAACAAAAGTTGTACTCAAGACCTGGGGCAGATAGGTCGGGGTGAGAATATTGTAACAAGGTATCTTATGTGTTGATTGGTCTTATAAGCTCAAGTAATTAATCAAACGAACTCAAAACGGATAAAAAATGGACCTTGAAAGTATTTCTTGGAGTCACCCAGTCGACTGGCCATGAAATGGCAGCCGACTGACAGTGACCCAGTCGACTGGCTAATAAGGACCTAGCCGACTGGATGAACTAGTGGGCTATAAACAGTTTTGATTGCATGAGGCAGTCGACTGGCCTATCCAAGGCAGTCGACTGACTGTGCCCAATCGACTAGCAGTTAAGGACCCAGCCGACTGACTGAACCAGAGAGTTATGAACATTTTTTATTACCTGAGGCAGTCGACTGGCCTATCCAAGGCAGTCGACTGACTCCCGAGGCAGTCGACTGGCCTTCTTGAGGCAGTCGAATGACCCTAGCCGTTGGGAAAAATATTTTAAATCTAAGCATGTAGGCAGTCGACTGGGTGCCGGTAGACAGTCGACTGGGTGTTTCAGGATTTTAAGGAAAAATATTTCTAAACAATATTTTTACCCCAAAACAAATGATTTTGCTTGCTGATTTTCAGGTCCTACTCTCCATATTGTCTAGGGTGAGAAACACTCTCCAAACCCTAGTGTTACACTATATAAAGAAAGAGATATGGATTGAAAACTAAAGGTTCTTGTGTGAGAAATTCTCCAAACATTATTCATCTCTTAGTTTCTCTCAAGCACTTTCTGAAAAATGTTTTGATAGCAAGAAAGATCTAAATCTCATTTTCACTCCTATCATTTTGAAGATTTAAACTCAAGCTTTGTGTTTATTCTCTTATTGAAAATATATTGTGAGAATATATATATATATATATATCTTGAGTTCTTGAAATATCACCTAAAAACACTTGAGCTTATATTGATCTATCTTCCATAAAAACCTTAGGGTTTTGAGTGTTTTTGTTTCTTGAGTGATATATTGATTGCATACACAAATTTGTGATCTTGGGTGAGTGAAGCCCATTGTATCAAGGGAGGATTGTTCTCTTGATTGTGTGAAGAGTTAGTTATCTCTTTTGTAAAGGTTTTGCTATTCCACCTATTGAAGGAAGAGCCATAGTATGAGGATTGGGAAAGTCTCAAGGAAGGGGATTCTTTGAGCCGAGGAGTAGGAGTTACCGAACCTCATAAAAATCATGGTGTCAATATCTCTATCTCTATCTCCTTACTTTATGTTCATGCATGCTCAATTTATATTGTGGTAAATAGCTTGTTGAAATTAAGTTTAATTATTCATTGCATATTTACCTTGTAAATTAATATAGAATCTTGTTGCATGTTCTAGTAAGAATTAAAAGGAGTTAGAGAATTATTTTTAAACCCTATTCACCCCCCCTCTAGGGTAAATTAGTGACTAACAATTGGTATCAGAGCCTAATCTCTACTTGTTTTAGACTTAACCGTCTTAGAGAACGATCATGGCCTCAAATATAGTCACTCATGTAGAAGGACAATCAAACAATAGGCCTCCATGGTTTGATGGTTCAAACTATAGTTATTGGAAGACTAGAATGATAGACTTTCTTCAAGCTATTGATTATCGAATTTGGCTAGTTATTATTGATGGACCTTTTACTATTACCAAAGTGGTTGATGGAAAAACTATCCCCAAATTGCCCAACGAATGAGATAATGATGAGCGTAGACTTATGTCTTTTAATACCAAAGCTAAGTGTTGGCCACATATTGACACCTAGAGGGGGGGGGGGGGGGGGGGGTGTGAATAGGGTCAATAACAAACTTTGAGTCTTTTTCGGTTTGATTTTGTTTTAACAAAATTAATTGTTGACCACATATTGACACCTAGAGAGGGGGGGGGGGGGGGGGGGGGGGGGGGGTGAATAGAGTCAATTACAAACTTTGAGTCTTTTTCAGTTTGACTTTGTTTTAACAAAAGTAATCTTTGTAGAGCTCTAGTCAAACACTTAGTTAGATAGATGATCCTTAAGTGACTACCTCATTTCATACTTTGAATCATGAACAATAAATTGCATTACCAAATATATACATAATGGATTCAATAATGAGAACTAAATCAAGCATTCATTACAACTTAATATGTATAAGCACTTTTCTCACACATGTATAGAAATGATGCAAATTGCTATTTGTCATAAAGAATACTTTGAAGAGTTTACAAAAAGTAATTAAACATTTTGTGCATATAAACTCTTAAGAAGAATGATATATTCAATATGTATTGTGTCAAACACTTGGGGTGCATATGAACATATTATGCTAAGGTGTGTTGAATATGAATTTTATCAAACACTTGGTGTGCACATGGATTATATCTAAATGAGAAAGTAGTCTAAGTTATAATCTAATCATGTTCACAATTTTAATTCATTTCAACTATGTTTTTTCCTAACCTCTTCATGGATACACAAACACAAGCAATTCCATAGCATTTATATATATAAATATCAAGATTATAAATGGAAATTTATTTTAAAGTAAAGAGATAAGGGTTAGAGAAAATGCACACCATAGACACCGAGACTTTTACATGGTTCAACCAAATCTTTGGTCTACTCCATGCCTTGAGATAACCTCTCAAGGATTCCACTATCGTGCTTCTCTTTCCGGGGATAAGCAAACCCTTACATGCCTCATTCTTCCGGGTGAATAGCAAACCCTTACACGCTCCTTCTTCCGGGTGAAGAGCCAACCTTGTTCACTCTTGCGGGTGGAGAGCCAACCTTCGAACACTCTTGCTTCCGAGTGAAGAGCCAACCATTGCTCACTCTTGTGGGTGGAGAACCAACCAAATCCTCTCTTTTTAAGGTTGAGAGAAACATTTACAAAGCTTCAACAAGCCATTCACATGCCAAGACAACTTCTTGGACTTTTACTCTCAAATGAATAAGAATTGAATTTGAGTGTACAACAATATCTCTCAATAGATGGATACAGAAATTCAAAGCTCACTTCCTCACATACTTAGAGTCATAAATGAAATACTCAATTGAAAAACTCAACTCAAGTATGAAGAATGAATCACAAGAAGAAAATATGAATGATGCTCATGTGGTGATTCATGTAAGAGTTTTCTACCCAAAAATAATTTCAAAATTGAAGCACAAATGATAGATCTTTCATACTCCTCTCTCCCTCTCTTCTCTTAACCATTTTTGGCTCATATAAGGCATATATATAGTATGGGAACACAATATAGCCGTTTGGGGGTGTTTGGGGAAGTTTTGGAACACTTTGGATCCGAAACTAGCCGTTAGAATTCAAATTCCGGATGAGGCAGTCGACTGGGTGTTTTGGGGCAGTCGGCTGGTTCTTCAAAAATTCATTCTGAAATTTATTTGTAACTCTCTGATTCAGCCAATCGACTGGCCTTCTTGGCCCAGTCGACTGGGCTGTTCAGCCCAGTTTCGACACAGTTCACTATTTTGGTCATAACTAGAGTTCCATAACTCGGATAAAGGATTTCTTTAGCTTTTTGGAAAGAAGACTTCAAGATATTGATTTTAGTATTTTGAATCACTCCATTGGACCCATTTTGGAGTGCGATATGGTCATTTGAATGTGGTGCTTCATTTCGAATTTCTAACCCACTTGATGGTTTTTCGTGAAATCTTTTGGGATTTTTCCGAAATGACTTAGACACACTCTTAGGATGTCTTAGAAACTTATTCAGGCCCTTGAAAGCTTGAACTAACTCAACTTTAGCAAAGACTAAACGATGTTCATAGTCTAATGTTAATGATGCAAGGACTCATGAATGATATGCATGATCCTATATGCTATATGGTCAAGAGTTGAGCTTTCACGTAAGTTATTTCAAAAATAAATTTACATTTAATCTAGCACTCACCCTAGACTATTTTACCCATTTCTTTGATCTTCAATTTCTTTAAGCTTTGGGTTGATGTCTCCATCCTTGTCTCCAATGTCTTTTGAGCTCTAAGCACCTTTGCTTGATCTTCTCATGGATCCACTAGCTCTCTTGAGTTTATCTTGAATCAATAACCTATTAAGCATAACTTAAGTAAACATTAAAATCACCACATTCAATGGTTTGTTATCATCAAAATGTCATGTCTACCCATGATGGAAAACCTTGGGTCAACACTAAGGTTAATCTAAATTGTGCCTTATGTCCAAATGAATTTAATCGCATCTCTACTTGCTCCACGACCAAAGAAATGTGGGATAAACTTGAAGTTACTTATGAAGGAACTACTCAAGTTAGAGAATCTAAAATTGATATACTTATGCATGAATTTGAATTATTTGCCATGAACGAAGATGAAAATATCAATTCTATGATGTCTCGTTTCACTAATATTTTGAATGGACTAAAACATCTTGGGAGAATTGTTCCTAGATCCCATGCGGCACGCAAAGTCCTTAGAAGCCTTTCGGTTAAATGGGATGCGAAAGTGACGGCTATTAAAGAAGCACATGATCTTAGCACTATGAGTCTCGATGAGATTTTTGGGTCACTTCTTGCATAGGAAATTACCTTAAAATCTCGTGAAGAAGAAGTTAAGCCTAGAAAAGGTATAGCCTTGCAAGCTTCCACTAAAAGTTAAACAAATGAGAGAATCAAAGAAGAGGTAGATGAAGACATTGCCTTGATCACTCAACAATTCAAGAGATTTCTTCAACGAAAGAAGGCTAAAGGTCAGAGGTTCTTAAAGAGCAACGAACCAAGAGGAGAGACAAGCAAGAAGGAGTCCATTACTTGCTTCAATTATGGAAAACCGGGGCACTATAGAAATGAGTGTTTCAAGCCCAAAAAGGAGAACGACAAAAGGCCAAACAAAATAGCCATGAATGAAACATGGGATGACTATGAGTCTTGTGATTCGGATGAGGAAGAAAATGGTGAGGAAATTGAAAATCTTTGCCTCATGGCAAATGAAGATGAGGTACATTTAAATTTACATGCATTAGATAATTCCATTTTGTCATATGATGAGCTTTTATTTTCTCATAATGAATTACAAGATGCATTTGAAAATTTGTATGATGAGTTTTAAAAACTAGCTAAGAAACATAGTTTGCTTAAGAAATCTAAATCTTCATGTAATTCTACTTGCCTCATCATAGTTGATTTAAATGCAACAAATGACAAAAGTATGAAGATAGAAGAGGAAAATATTGTGTTGAAAAAGACTATTGATGATCAAATAAACATCTTAGCAAAATTCACAAAAGGAAAAGAAAACTTGAGCATCATGCTAGGAAGACAAATAAACTCTTTTGACAAATGCGGCTTAGGATATGATGCATTCAACAAAGATGCACTCTTATTTTAGAAAATAAAATCATTAAGGCATACTTTTTCAAAACAATCTTCCTTCTCAACTTCAATTGACCACAATCATGTTTCATGCTACTATTGCAAGAAAAGAGGTCACAAAGCAAATGCATGTTTTCTAAGAAAGAAGAAGAAAATTGTCTCAAATATGTTTTGGGTTCCAAAAGGAATCATTGCATCTCTACGTGCAAAAGAAAACTTGGTAACTAAATCATTTTGGGTTTCTAAAGGAACTATTGCATCTCTTTCTAACCATAATGGACCCAAAATAGATTGGGTACCAATAAAAGTCACGTAACGTTGTGTTGTAGGTATGCTTGAAGTCCACCTCAAAAGAAAGATGGTTCCTTGATAGCGGATGTTCAAGGCACATGACGGGGGACAAATCAAAATTCATCTCCCTAAAATCTTATGAATGAGGAAGCGTTACTTTTGGAGACAACTCACAAGGCAAAATTGTTGGAATTGGATCCATTGGTATATTTTCTTCTCTAGCTATAGATAACGTACTTTTAGTTGATGGTTTAAAGCATAACTTGTTTAGTATTAGACAACTTTGTGACAAAAGTTATGATGTTATCTTTAGGTCAAATGCATGCATAGTTGAGAAAAATGGAAATTAATTGTTCAAAGCAAAGAGAAACGGAAATTTATATACTATGTTGCTATGTGAATTAAATGAACAAGATGTTAAGTGCTTTGTCACATCGAGTGAAAATAGTTGGTTATGGCATAGACGCTTAGAACATGCTAGTATGGACCTCATTCAACGTTTGTCGAGAAATGAATTAGTCAAAGGCCTCCCGAAGACTAAGTTTTCAAAAGATAAAATATGTAGTGCATGTCAAATAGGTAAGCAAGTGAAATCTTCTTTCAAGAGAAAGAAAGATATCACCACTTCTAGACCTTTAGAGTTACTTCATATGGACCTCTTTGGTCCGGAGAGAACGGCTAGCTTAGCCAGGAAACTCTATGTACTTGTTATAGTGGATGACTACTCTAGATTTACTTGGGTTCACTTTCTTGCTCATAAAAATGAAACTCACTCCATTCTTGATAAATTTTATAGTCATTCAAAATGAAAAAGATTTGAAAATCAAGAAAATTAGAAGTGATAGGGGTAGATAATTTGACAATCAAGATCTAGAGAAATTATGTGATGAATTTAGTGTATCTCATGATCTTTCGGCTCCAAGATCTCCTCAACAAAATGGGGTAGTTGAAAGGAAGAATAGATCTTTACAAGAAATGGCTAGGACTATGTTAAATGAACACAACCTTCCCCGAAGTCTTTGGGCGGAAGCGGTAAACACCGCTTGTCGTGTCATAAATAGAGTTATCATCCGAATGAAATTGGGTAAGACTCCGCATGAGTTGTGGAATGGTCGAAAACCCAATATTGGGTATTTCAATGTGTTTGGTTGTAAATGTTTCGTTGTAAATGATAAGGATAACTTGGAAAAATTTGACTCCAAATCGGATGAAGAAATTTTCTTAGGTTATTCCTCAACAAGTAGAGCCTTTAAAGTCTTAAACAAAAGGACTTTAACCATGGTAGAGTCTATCCATGTTGTTTTTGATGAATCACTACCTCTACCCTCACCTAAAGTTGACCTAGATGATGATGAAGTTATAGGAATTGAGGATAGTTTCAATAATCTCAATATCTCCAACTCATCAAGTAGGCAAATGGATAAGAGTAAAGTTGGAAATCAATCTAATGATGACCTGCCTTGCTCTATTCCTAAATCTTGGAGGATTGTGCACAACCATCCTCTTGACCAATTCATAGGTAACCCTTCACAAGGTGTTAGCACAAGATCTCAACTTAGAGACTTATGCAACCACATGGCTTTTGTGTCCAATATTGAACCCAAGAACTTCCACAAAGCTTAATGTGATGATTCTTGGATCATGGCTATGCAAGAGGAATTAAATCAATTTGAACGCAATCAAGTTTGGCATTTAGTCCCTTAACCCACACATCAAACTATAATAGACACTAAATGGGTTTTTCGAAATAAAAAGGATGAAAATGGAGTGATTATTCGAAATAAAGCAAGATTGGTAGCTCAAGGTTACAATCAAGAGGAAGGCATTGACTATGATGAAACCTTTGCACCCGTAGCTAGATTAGAAGCAATTAGAATGCTTCTTGGATTTGCATCATCTAGAAATTTCATTCTTTATCAAATGGATGTCAAAAGTGCTTTTCTAAATGGAACTATAGATGAAGAAGTGTTTGTAAAGCAACCACCCGCCTTTGAAAATGAACTTTTTCCAAATCATGTTTACAAATGATCTAAAGCCTTGTACGGGTTAAAGCAAGCTCCTAGAGCTTGGTATG
This sequence comes from Cornus suecica, assembly GCA_963922005.1. Lineage (NCBI taxonomy): Eukaryota > Viridiplantae > Streptophyta > Magnoliopsida > Cornales > Cornaceae > Cornus > Cornus suecica. The sequence continues at coordinate 33,714,158 of OY998243.1, read as the reverse complement.
AACGGCTTAGTGACTTTTTACTTCAAAAAGGGTTTTCTAAAGGCAAAGTTGACAACACTCTCTTTACAAAAACTGTCAAGAATGATTTGTTGATTATCCAAATATATGTTGACGACATTATATTTGGATCCACAAATACTTCTCTTTGCAAAGATTTCGCATCTAGTATGCAAAACGAATTTGAAATGAGTATGATGGGTGAGTTGAATTTCTTCTTAGGGTTGCAAATCAAGCAAAGCTTGGATGGCTTATTTGTTAGCCAATCTAAGTACACTAAAGATTTTCTAAAGCGATTTTGCATGGAGGAAGTCAAACATGCCATTACTCCTATGAGTACCTCTATTAAACTCGACAAAGATGAAAATGGAAAATGTGTTGATATTACTAAATATAGAGGCATGATAGGAAGTTTACTCTATTTAACTGCTAGTAGACCGGATATCATGTTTAGTGTATGCTTATGTGCTCGTTTTTAATCTTGTCCTAAAGAATCTCACTTGCTAGCCGTAAAACGTATTTTCCGCTATCTTAGTGGGACGATTAACTTAGGACTATGGTATCCACGTGGCACTACACTTGATCTCACTAGTTATTTGGATGCCGATTTTGCGGGTTGTAGGGTGTGTTAGTCACTAATTAACCCTAGAGGGGGGGGGGGGGGGGGGTGAATAGGGTGTTCAAAAATTAAGTCTAATTCTTTTCGAGATTGGAACACTCTCAAAAAAAAAAAACTATATCACAATAAGCAAGTGAATGATTTAATTTGAACTTTTCTAACTATTAATTTCAAGACAAGATAGGATACAAGATATTCAAGCAATTATGGCATGCAAAATAATTAAGTAAAGAGAAAGAGATAGAGAGATTTGACACCATGATTTTTTCGAGGTTCGGTAACTCCTACTCCTCGGCTCAAGAACCCCTTCTTGAGACTTTTCCCGATCCTTTCACTATGGCCCTTCCTTCACAGGTGGAATGGCAAACCTTTACAACACAAGCCTCTCGAGCTTGTCCCTCAATCAAGAGAACAACCCTCTCTTGAACAATTGGTGGACTTCACTTGTCCGAGATTACAAATTCGTATGTAATCAATAAAATCACTCAAGAACAAAAACACTCAAAACCCAAAGGTGTTTAAGGAAGATAAATCAATATAAGCTCAAGTGTTTTTGGTGATTTTATAATAGCTCTAGAAATGTATTCTCAAAGGGTATGATCAATGAATGATATTTGGAGAATAAGAAGAGATACTTGAGGTTTTGTTTTTCAAGGAAACTTGGTGAAAAAAAAATAGATTTTCAAAGCTTGGTTTCAATGGCTTTTGTAGAGAAAATTTCTGCAGAATTTTTGATAGCTTTCTTTCTTTTTGTATTTCAATCTCTTGACCTTCAATATACACATCTCATTCTATATATAGCATTGCATTAGGGTTTTGAAGAATGATTATAGTATTTGAAAGATAAGAGCCGTTTGAACACCATTGAACACAATCCACAAAACATGGGAAATGTTTTCTGAAGAATCTGCAGGTTTTAAGGAACTTCTAGTCGACAACTTCTCTGTTGTAGTCGACTACAATGGACCATCTAGTCGACTAGATTGAGTTCTAGTCGACTACTTTGGACCATCTAGTCGACTAGAATGAGTTCTAGTCGACTACATGAAGTAGTCTAGTCGACTCAAGCTCTTTTCAGTCGACTCTTTTGATGTGGATGAAAAACCTATAGCTACTGATTGTTTTAGTCGACTACTAGAAAATACACAGGCTCATTTTAGTCGACTACAACATGAAAAACATTTAATAAAAACATTTTTCTTTCCGTTTAAGTTCGGTAAAGCATTTTTCATTTCATTTGAATTTGGTTCATTTTATACTTGAGCTTATACGATAAAATCGACGCATAAAATTACCTTGTTACAATGATCGCTTCCCAACCTATCTACCCCAAGTCTTGAGTCTTCGACTTTCGCCTTTGCCGTTGATTTTCCATTTGCGCTTCAATTTCTTTTACGGCTTTTCGCTTTAATTCAAGCTTTCTTTCCGAACTTGCTTTCCGAGTCGTTTTCTTTCCGAGTTTGTTTTCCGAGTCGTTCACCTGTCTTTTGCTGAAAACTTAAACTCGAAAATTCATTAGTATCAAACACTCTTCAATGGTTTGTTATCATCGATTTTGGAATTGTTTGCCGAAAGTAAATTTCAAAGCCAACAATCTCCCCCTTGATGATGACAAAACATTTTGTGTTTGCTTGGCATTTGGCGAAACATCAAGTGATGCTCCCCCTTAATATGTGCATAATATTTCGTTTAAATGCTCCCCCTTAGAAAATGAAATTTGCAATTTAATGGGCATTTTGATACAATATATAAATAGGCGCACATTTGAGATAACAAACATAAACAGCATATCATAGATGTTTCAATTTAAAACAAGCCGTTTATACTAATGAAAAACATGGAAATAACAAACAAGTCGCAAATAACCATAACAAGCCACACAAAAACCGAAATTGCTAATGTCGGATAATGAAATACATGATAGTGCAAATAACATAATTTCTCCCCCTTTTTGTCAGCGTCGAGGGGCGCGTGAGTGAGGGTTCCTGTGTCCAAGAGTGAGGTCATCAAGTGACCCGGCCAGATTTGTAATACGGGTAGACATTTCCTCATCATGAAGAACAAGGCGCTCATTGATCGATCGAATGGCTTCCGTATTCTGATTTACGGTCATATCAAGGCGCTGAAGCATTTGTTCCTGCTGCCTAAGTAGCTCCGTCTTGCTTTGAACAACTCCAAGAAGTTGGGTGAGAAGAGCAGCCTGAGAAGCCGAAGCACTGTCCAACTGAGGAACCGAGGAAGTGGCTTCCTGGCGCGATGCAGAACCGCTAGGAGCTGTACGCGAACAAGGAGCATGTGCACTTTCAGAAATGAAATTTCCTTCCGCATCAGAAAAAATATGCATATGCTTGACATGAGTGGCGTTAAGAAAAATAGGGTGATGCTCGGACATTTCATTTGGAAATTTAAAGCCTTTCCGCTGCAGTAGATATGTAATGTGCGCGGGAAAGAAAAGCGGGCCAGATGGCTTGCGTTGACATGTGAGGATGACGGAACGGAAAATATAAGCTAAATCAACGCGGGTTCCTGTCAAAACGCAATAAACCAAAAAAGCCTCCATAAGAGAAACACTACTACGACTACCAGTTTTAGGCAGAATAGAGTAAGTAATAACATTATGAATTAATCTAGCCTCGGGTAGTAGCATAGAAGAGGTAATACCGGCGTTCTGCGAAATTTCCTTGTCGACGCATATGGCCCGAACTGCCTCAATACAATCGAAACCATCAGCCTTATACCAATCCTTGGAGAAGTGGCGGATACCGTCATTCGGAAGCAAGAAAATGCGCTTGATTTCGCTGTCATAAACGGTCTCGTCTTCACCACATAGATTAAAATGAAGATGAGAGAGTAATTTATCCTTGTGATTTGCAAGAGAAGCGTAGAAGGTTTTGACAATTCGCGGAAGTACCGGAATGTCAAGAGAAACGAAAAAATCCCAACCAATTGCTCGGAATAACTCGAAAGTTTGAGCCCGAATTTCAGTGCATAAATCTTGTGTGACAATACGGCAAGGTGTAGGAGCACGGTGATAAAAAACAGTGATGAATTTATTTCTATTATCATCATCAAGAAGAAGTACCTCAAGAAGAAGAGGTTCATTCGACTCCTCTTCGTCAACAGCCGTAGGAATGCGTGGATTGGTGGAGCTTTGGCCTCCATCAATGCGTGAACGTTTCCGAAATAGACCTCGAGTCTTCGGTGGCATTGTAGAAGATGATGCACAAAAATATTGAGATATATAGATATATGATGGTGTATATATATAGATGTGAGAGAGTGAGAATGAAGAAATTTGGGTGAGGGAAATGGGTGGAGGATGATGGAAATGTGAAATTAATGAGAGATATGTGAGGATTTGAAGGTATAGATGGTAGTAGGAGAGGGATTGAGAGGAGAGGGTTTGAAAGTGAGTGAAGGAGGCGGATGGAGAAGATGAAAGGGGGTTTAGGTTTTATAGTGGGTTGAGTCGACTAGGTCTAGGTGAGTCGGTTAGATTGAGGTTTGAGTCGACCATGCTGGGTTTGAGTCGACTGGGAAGGCAAAGTAGTCGACTAGAGTAAGGTTTGAGTCGACTAGAATAACAATGAGTCGACTAGAATAGCAATGAGTCGACTAGAAGGTGAAGAAATTTCAATGGTGAAGCTACTGACCAAAATAGTCGACTAGAATGGTTTGAACTGCACATGATGAGTCGACTAGAAGGTGAAAAATGATAAAAATAGAGAAAAAATCATAAAAAAAAACAAAAATATCAAGAAAATTTGGAAAATAAAGATTATGACAGAGTTTAAGATAAAACATCAAAATCCATGGCCATACCAATTTCTCGACGAATTTTAGAAAAAGATTCGTCCGCAAGTGGTTTTGTAAAAATATCCGCCAATTGATTTTTAGTGTCGATAAAGATCAATTCAACGTCACCCTTAGCAACATGATCAAGTAAAAAATGATGCCTAATCTCTATATGCTTGGTGTGTGAGTGATTAATAGGATTCTTTGAAATACAAATCGCACTCGTATTATCGCATTTAATAGGCACGTGAGAGAAAGTAAGACCGAAATCAAGTAGTTGTTGCTTAATATAAAGAGTTTGAGCGCAACTACTACCGGCTGCCACATATTCAGCTTCGGCCGTAGATAATGCAAAGGAATTTTGCTTTTTACTTGACCAGGATACTAGTGAGTGTCCTAGAAAATGACAAGTGCCGCTTGTGCTTTTTCGATCAATTCTACATCCCGCAAAATCGGCATCCGAATAACTAATAAGATCAATTGAAGTTCCACGTGGATACCAAAGCCCTAAGTTTATTGTATCACTTAGGTAGCGAAAAATGCGTTTGACCGCAAACAAATGAGATTCCTTAGGACATGATTGAAACCGGGCACATAAGCATACACTAAACATTATATCCGGTCTACTAGCGGTTAAATAAAGCAAACTACCGATCATGCCTCTATAATTAGTAATTTCAACACATTTACCATTTTCATCTTTATCAATCTTAATAGAGGAACTCATAGGAGTTATGGCATGTTTGGTAGCCTCCATACCAAATCGCTTTAGCAAATCTTTAGTGTACTTGGATTGGCTAATGAATAAGCCATCCGAGCTTTGCTTGATTTGCAACCCTAAGAAGAAAGTCAACTCACCCATCATGCTCATTTCAAATTCGTTTTGCATACTTGTGGCAAATTCCTTACATAAAGAATTATTTGTTGAGCCGAAAATAATGTCGTCAACATAAATTTGGACAATCAACAAATTATTCTTAATGATTTTTGTAAAAAGTGTGTTATCAATTTTCCCTCTTGTAAAACCATTTTGAGTTAAAAACCCGCTAAGTCTCTCATACCAAGCTCGAGGAGCTTGCTTTAAACCATATAGAGCTTTAGCCAATTTGAAAACATGATTTGGAAAAAGATTATTTTCAAAACCGGGTGGTTGCTTCACAAAAACTTCTTCTTCTATGACACCATTTAAGAAAACACTTTTGACATCCATTTGATAAAGAGTGAAATTTCTATATGATGCAAATGCAAGAAGCATTCTAATTGCTTCTAATCTAGGTACCGGTGCAAAGGTCTCATCGTAGTCAATGCCTTCCTCTTGATTATATCCTTGAGCTACTAATCTTGCTTTATTTCGAATAATTACTCCATTCTCATCCTTTTTGTTTCGAAAAACCCATTTTGTGCCAATTATAATTTGATTTTCGGGTCTAGGAACTAAACGCCAAACTTGATTGCGTTCAAATTGATTTAGTTCCTCTTGCATTGCTACGATCCAAGAATCATCAAATTGAGCTTCGTGGAAGTTCTTGGGTTCGATTTGCGATACAAAGGCCATGTGGTTGCAAAAATCTTTAAGTTGAGATCTGGTACTAACCCCTTTTGAAGGATTACCTATGACTTGATCAAGAGGATGATTGTGAACAATCCTCCATGCTTTAGGCATTGAGTTGGTCAAGTCATCATTGGATTGATGCTCAACTTCCCTCATTTCCTTTTGGCTACACGATGAGTTGGAGATATTGAGAGTATTTGGATTATCCTCAATTCCAACAACCTAGTCTTCTATGAGGTCAATTCTAGGTGATGGTGGTGAGGGTGATTCATCAAAGACAACATGAATAGACTCAACCATGGTTAGAGTCCTTTTGTTATAAACCCGAAATGCTTTACTCCTTGTAGAATATCCTAGGAAAATTGCTTCATCCGATTTGGAGTCTAATTTTCCAAGGTTGTCTTTATCATTTAACACAAAACATTTACACCCGAAAACTTTGAAATATCCAATATTGGGCTTTCGACCATTCCACAACTCATAAGGCGTTTTCCCCAACTTCATCCAAATAATAACACGATTAATTATATGGCAAGCAGTGTTTACCGCTTCCGCCCAAAGGCTTCGGGGAAGGTTGTGCTTATTTAACATGGTTCTAGCCATCTCTTGTAGAGATTGATTCTTTCTTTCAACTACACCATTTTGTTGAGGGGTTCTAGGAGCTGAGAGATCATGAGAAACACCTAGGTCATCACATAATTTCTCTAAGTCTTGATTATCAAACTCCCTACCTCTATCACTTCTAATTTTCTTGATTTTCAAATCTTTTTCATTTTGAATGACTCTATAAAATCTTTCAAGAATGGAGTGAGTTTCATTTTTATGAGCAAGAAAGTGAACCCAAGTAAATCTAGAGTAGTCATCAACTATAACAAGTACATAGAGTTTCCCGGCTAAGCTAGCCGTTCTCTCCGGACCAAAAAGATCCATGTGAAGTAACTCTAGAGGTTTAGAAGTGGAAATATCTTTCTTTCTCTTGAAAGAAGATTTAACTTGCTTGCCTACTTGACATGCGCTACATATTTTATCTTTCGAAAATTTAGTCTTTGGGAGGCCTTTGACTAAATCATTTTTGGATAAACGATGAATGAGGTCCATACTAGCATGTCCTAGACGTCTATGCCATAACCAACTATTTTCGCTAGATGTGACAAAACATTTAACATCTTGATCATGCAATTCACATAGCAACAAAGTATACAAGTTTCCATTTCTTTTGGCATTGAACATTTGCTTCCCATCTTTCTTGATTATGCATGCATTTGTCCTAAATATAACATCATAGCCCTTGTCACATAGTTGACTAATACTAAACAAATTATGATTCAAACCATCAACTAAAAGCACATCATCTATAGAGAGAGAAGAGGAAATACCGATTGAGCCAATTCCTATAATTTTGCCTTTAGAGTTGTCTCCAAACGTTACGTTTCCTCCTTCATATGGTTTTAGTGAAATAAACTTTGATTTATCTCCTGTCATATGCCTTGATCATCCGCTATCAAGAAACCATTTTTCTTTTGATGCGGACTTCAAGCATACCTACAAAACAAGTTCAAGTAACTTTTATTGGTACCCAATCTGTTTTGGGTCCATTTTGGTTAGATAGATATGCAATAGTTCCTTTTGGAACCCAAATTTGTTTCATTACAACATTCTCTTTTCTATGAGAGCATGCAATAGTCCCTTTCGGAACCCAAACCATTTTTGACATAATTTTCTTCTTTCTATGAAAGCATACATTTGCTTTGTGTCATTTTCTATTGCAATAGTAGCAAGTAACATGTTTATAATCATTTGAAGATGCATGAGATGATTTTTTAGTAAATATAGAGCTAAGTGATTTTCTCTTTTTCAATATAAGAGCATCCTTGTCAAAAGCATCATAGCCTAGACCACATTTATCAAATGATCCTTTTTGTCTTCGTAACATGATACTAAGGTTCTCTTTTCCTTTTGTAAATTTAGCTAAAACATTTATTTGATCATCAATAGTATTTTTCAACCGAATATTTTCCTTTTCTAGCTCAATGCTTTTGTCATTGCAAGAAACTTCTAAGTTTGAATTAGTGAGACTACATGAAGACTTAGCTTTCTTAAGAAGGATATATTTTCTAGCTAATTTTTCAAATTCATCATGTAATTCTTCAAACACATCTTGCAATTCATTGTAATCAAGAAGAAGTTCATCATATGATAGTTTATCTAAATCACTTAAATTTAAATGTACCTCTTCTTCATTTTCCATGAGGCAAATGTTTGTCGTTTCCTCGCTACTTTTCTCCTCATCCGAGTCGCATGAGTCATAGTCCTCCCATGTGACGTTCATTGCCATCTTGCTAGGTATTTTGTCGTTTTCCTTTTTGAGCTTGAAGCAATCACTTTTGTAGTGTCCCGGCTTTCCGCAATTGAAACACGTTGGGGGTTCCCTTTTGCTAGTCTCGCCTTTATGTTCGATTCTCTTCATGAATCTTCCACCGTTTGCTTTCTTTCTTTGAAGGTGTCTCTTGAATTTTTGGGTGAACAATGCAATGTCCTCATCCTCTTCTTCTTCACTCGGCTCATTGATTTCATTTTTGGTGAAGGCTTGCAAAGCTATTCCCTTTCTTGGCTTGATGTCGTCTTCACGAGCTTTCAACATTATTTCCCAAGTGAGTAAAGAGCCAAAAATTTCATTGAGACTCATGGTGTTGAGGTCATGAGCTTCTTTGATAGCCGTTACTTTTGCATCCCATTTTGCCGGAAGACTTCTAAGCACATTTCGTGATGCATCGGATCTAGGAACAATTCTACTAAGATGCTTTAGTCCATTTAAAATATTTGTAAAACGAGACATCATAGAATTCACATTTTCATCATCTTTCATAGCAAATAATTCATATTCATGCATGAGTATGTCAATTTTGGATTCTCGTACTTGAGATGTTCCTTCATAGGTTACCTCAAGTTTATCCCACATTTCTTTTGCCGTTGAACAAGTAGATACACGATTAAATTCATTTGGACTTATAGCACAATTTAAATTTACTTTGACTTTAGCATTGTACGACATGAGTTTACGGTCATCATTATCCCACTCATTGGGTAATTTGGGGACGGCTTTTCCATCAACAATTTTAGTTAATACAAATGGTCTTTCAAGAACTACTTGCCAAATTTGGTAATCAATAGCTTGAAGAAAATCTATCATTCTAGTTTTCCAATAGCTATAATTTGATCCATCAAACCATGGGGGCCTATTATTCGATTGACCTTCAACATGAGTGACTAAATTCGATGACATGATCGTTCTCTAAGACGGTTAAGTCTAAAATAAATAGAGATTAGGATCTGATACCAATTGTTAGTCACTAATTAACCCTAGAGGGGGGGGGGGGGGGTAAATAGGGTGTTCAAAAATTAAGTCTAATTATTTTCGAGATTGGAACACTCTCAGAAACAAAAACTATATCACAATAAGCAAGTGAATGATTTAATTTGAACTTTTCTAACTATTAATTTCAAGACAAGATAGGATACAAGATATTCAAGCAATTATGGCATGCAAAATAATTAAGTAAAGAGAAAGAGATAGAGAGATTTGACACCGTGATTTTTTCGAGGTTCGGTAACTCCTACTCCTCGGCTCAAGAACCCCTTCTTGAGACTTTTCCCGATCCTTTCACTATGGCCCTTCCTTCACAGGTGGAATGGCAAACCTTTACAACACAAGCCTCTCGAGCTTGTCCCTCAATCAAGAGAACAACCCTCTCTTGAACAATTGGTGGATTTCACTTGTCCGAGATTACAAATTCGTATGTAATCAATAAAATCACTCAAGAACAAAAACACTCAAAACCCAAAGGTGTTTATGGAAGATAAATCAATATAAGCTCAAGTGTTTTTGGTGATTTTACAATAGCTCTAGAAATGTATTCTCAAAGGGTATGATCAATGAATGATATTTGGAGAATAAGAAGAGACACTAGAGGTTTTGTTTTTCAAGGAAACTTGGTGAAAAAAAAACAGATTTTCAAAGCTTGGTTTCAATGGCTTTTGTATCAAAAATTTCTGCAGAATTTTTGATAGCTTTCTTTCTTTTTGTATTTCAATCTCTTGACCTTCAATATACACATCTCATTCTATATATAGCATTGCATTAGGGTTTTGAAGAATGATTATAGTATTTGAAAGATAAGAGCCGTTTGAACACCATTGAACACAATCCACAAAACATGGGAAATGTTTTCTGAAGAATCTGGAGGTTTTAAGGAACTTCTAGTCGACTACTTCTCTGTTGTAGTCGACTACAATGGACCATCTAGTCGACTAGATTGAGTTCTAGTAGACTACTTTGGACCATCTAGTCGACTAGAATGAGTTCTAGTCGACTACATGAAATAGTCTAGTCGACTCAAGCTCTTTTCAGTCGACTCTTTTGATGTGGATGAAAAACCTATAGCTACTGATTGTTTTAGTCGACTACTAGAAAATACACAGGCTCATTTTAGTCGACTACAACATGAAAAACATTTAATAAAAACATTTTTCTTTCCATTTAAGTTCGGTAAAGCGTTTTTCATTTCATTTGAATTTGGTTCATTTTATACTTGAGCTTATACGATAAAATCGACGCATAAAATTACCTTGTTACAATGATTGCTTCCCGACCTATCTACCCCAAGTCTTGAGTCTTCGACTTTTGCCTTTGCCTTTGATTTTCCATTTGCGCTTCAATTTCTTTTACGGCTTTTCGCTTTAATTCAAGCTTTCTTTCCGAACTTGCTTTCCGAGTCGTTTTCTTTCCGAGTTTGTTTTCCGAGTCGTTCACCTGTCTTTTGCTGAAAACTTAAACTCGAAAATTCATTAGTATCAAACATTCTTCAATGGTTTGTTATCATCAATTTTGGAATTGTTTGCCGAAAGTAAATTTCAAAGCCAACAGGCTGGATAGGAAAAGCACAAGTGGTACATGTCATTTTCTAGGTCACTCTCTTATTTCATGGTCAAGTAAAAAGCAAAATTCGGTTGCCTTGTCTACGGCTGAAGCTGAATACCTAGCAGCCGGTAGTTGTTGCGCCCAAACTATTTATATTAAGCAACAATTACTCGATTTTGGACTTGTTTTCAATCTCGTACCTACTAAATGTGATAACACTAGTGTTATTTGTATCTTAAAGAATCCTATTCAACACTCTCGCACAAAGCACATAGAGATTAGGCATCATTTTCTACGGGATCACGTAGCCAAAGGTGACATTGAATTGATTTTTATTGACACTGAAAATCAACTGGCGGATATTTTTACTAAACCCCTCTCGGATGAACCGTTTTTAAAATTTCGTAGGGAATTAGGAATGGCCATGGATTTTGAAGTAATCAGTTAAAATATTTTCGAAAATATTTTTTTGAGGGCCAGTCGACTGCCTCGTATACAGCTAGTCGACTGGATCAACTAGAGAGTTTTTGTGGTTTTATTCAACTTCAGCCAGTCGACTGCCTCCTTAGGCCAGTCGACTGTCTCCATATGGCCAGTCAACTTTCTCTGCGCAAACCCAGTTTTTATTTCTTCTTTCTCCTCGTCTTCTCTCAACTCTCTCCACAATTTCTCCCATCTCTTCCTTCCTTCACGCCATTTAATCATCTTTAAACCACTTCCCCACTACACCACGATCCTCTCCTCCATCATTATATATATTCATATATATCCATATATACGTATCTATTTTTACAGTTTCCCTTTTATCTCTCAAATTTCACAATTTTTTTTTTCTTTTCAAAATGCTTTCAATCATCTTGGTTCTCATCTCTCTCATGGCTCCCAATGTTATGTGCATCAAGAAATGCGCCCGTAGGCGTGGAAGCTCTTCGGCTGCACCTCCTCCACCTTCGTCCCCTGTTCATGAGGACACTGATTCAGAACCTGAATCTGGTCCGATGTCTATTTCTGCTCTTCTTGGTGATGAAGAGAGTATTCGTCTTTTCGAAACTCAATTCTTTCATCGAAAGTTTGCTCGGAGTCGTATTGTGACTCAACCCTTGTGCGAAGAGATTGGTGTTAATACGTTCAATCTATTTCAAAATATGGGTTGGGATTTCTTTGTTTCGCTTGATGTTTTGAATTTTCCATGAGCCGTCAAAGCATTTTATACAAATCTGCAGAATCCTTCTCAACCAAGTCCTCCCGCTCGCAAACTTTGCTCCAATGTTGCGGGCGTTTCAATTGAGTTGACCGAAGCAGTAATTAATATTGTTTTTCGGCTACCTACTAGTAGTCTATCTTACTTCTGCCCATCTATTTGGTACTCTTCGAGTGACTTCGATCCTCTAGAAGTAGTTCGGGCCATTTCGATGAATAAAACCACCACCGCCACTGCTGAGTTTCCTTCGTCCTCACTTACTCCCAAGGCTCGACTTGTGCACAATGTTATCACATATTCCATTTTGCCCAAGTCCGGAAGCCGGAGTCTTGTGTCGATCATGGAAGCTTTCCTAGTTTATTGTGTCATGACCGGTCGAAAGGTGAATCTTGCTTTCCTTTTCATTTTGGCTGTTCTTGAGTGCCACAAGAAGAAAGGCGCACTTATTTTTCCTACCCATTTGTCTTATCTTCTTGGTCGGTGTGGCATTCCGCTTGATGAAGAGCCTTCGGAGCACAATCCGATTTTTCTGGACCGCACGCATCTCAAGCAAATGCATATCGGTAAGAATGTCGATGGAGTGTTGGTCTCACTTCGGGTTGCTCCTCCCGCGGACCAGGCTGGTCCATCTGTTCCTCATCCTGATGCTCCTCATCCCGAGGCACTTCGTCCGGAAGCTCCAACTTCTTCTTTTTCGTCTCTTGGTAGCGATTTCGATATTCCAGATTTTAGGTTCGTGGGAAATCCCGAAACTCTTACCCAAATCTTGGAAATCATAAAGTGTAATGAGGAGGCCCAAAAGAAGACGGCCGAGGACATGAAGCGTCTTGAGGACAAGATCGACCGCATCACCACTGCCTTGGACGCACTTCGCCGTAACCCTCCGCCTTTTTGATGTCGTCAAAGGGGGAGAATGTTTTGGGTTAGGTTTGGTAGGTTTTAGGCCATAGGTCCATTTTGTGTAGCATAGGACGTTACCTATGTTTGTTGTTTATGCTATCTTTCGTTTTATTTCTATGTTTTATCATTTTGTAATGTGTAGTAGTAAAACAACATGTACCGAACTTGCAATTATTAATTGAACTATGTTGTTTCTATTATCTTTCAATGCATTACATAAATGAGTATCAAGTTGCAAAATTTATTTCCTAAGGGTGAGCATGCAAATAAAAATGAAAGATGCACACATTGAGGGGGAATATCACTTGATACTTCACTAATTATGCGCAAACACGAAATATTTTGTCAACATCAAAAAGGGGGAGATTGTTGGTTTTGAAATTCCATTTCAAACAATAAATCTTATTTTGATATTAACAAAACTTTCAAAACCGTGTTTGGTACTAATATGACTTTGAGCAAAGTGTTTCAGCAAGTACAGGTAAATGATTCGGAAAGATCATAAATACCAAAAAGCGACAAGAGATAAGGAAACTCAAGCGCAAACTCGAAGAAGGACAAAAAGATCAAAGAAAGAACAAAAGCTGGACTCAAGACCTGGGGTAGATAGGTCGGGGTGAGAATATTGTAAGAAGGTATCTTATGCGTTGATTTGTCATATAAGCTCAAGTAATTAATCAAACGAACTCAAAACGGACCTTGAAAATATTTCTTGGAGTCACCCAGTCGACTGGCTAATAAGGACCTAGCCGACTGGATGAACCAGTGAGCTATAAAACAGTTTTGATTGCATGAGGCAGTCGACTGACTGTGCCCAGTCGATTGGCAGTTAAGGACCCAGCCGACTGAGTGAACTAGAGAGTTATGAACATTTTTGATTGCCTGAGGCAGTCGATTAGCCTATCCAAGGTAGTCGACTGACTCACGAGGTAGTCGACTGGCCTTCTTGAGGCAGTCGACTGACCCAAGCCGTTGGGAAAAATATTTTAAATCTAAGCATGAAGGCAGTCGACTAGGTGCTTCAGGATTTTAAGGAAAAGTATTTCTAAACAATATTTTTGCCCAAAAACAAATGATTTTGCTTGCTGATTTTCAGGTCCTACTCTCCATATTGTCTAGGGTGAGAAACACTCTCCAAACCCTAGTGGTACACTATATAAAGAAAGAGATATGGATTGAAAACTTAAGGTTCTTGTGTGAGAAATTTTCCAAACATTATTCATCTCTTATTTTCTCTCAAGCACTTTCTGAAAAATCTTTTGATAGCAAGAAAGATCTAAATCTCATTTTCACTCCTATCATTTTGAAGATTTAAACTCAAGCTTTGTGCTTATTCTCTTATTGAAAATATATTGTGAGAATATATATATATATATCTTGAGTTCTTGAAATATCACCTAAAAACACTTGAGCTTATATTGATCTATCTTCCATAAAAACCTTAGGGTTTTGAGTGTTTTTGTTTCTTGAGTGATATATTGATTGCATACACAAATTTGTGATCTTGGGTGAGTGAAGCCCATTGTATCAAGGGAGGATTGTTCTCTTGATTGTGTGAAGAGTTAGTTATCTCTTTTGTAAATGTTTTGCTATTCCACCTATTGAAGGAAGAGTCATAGTGTGAGGATTGGGAAAGTCTCAAGGAAGGGGATTCTTTGAGCCGAGGAGTAGGAGTTACCGAACCTCATAAAAATCACGGTGTCAATATCTCTATCTCTATCTCCTTACTTTATGTTCATGCATGCTCAATTTATATTGTGGTAAATAGCTTGTTGAAATTAAGTTAAATTATTCATTGCATATTTACCTTGTAAATTAATATAGAATCTTGTTGCATGTTCTAGTAAGAATTAAAAGGAGTTAGAGAATTATTTTTAAACCCTATTCACCCCCCTCTAGGGTAAATTAGTGACTAACATCAAGCACAAGCAAGAAGGTCCAACTACATTATTTTGTGACAATAGTTCAACTATTGCAGTTGCAAAAGATCCCGTCTTACATGGAAGGACAAAGCATATTCGGATCTATTATCATTTTCTAAGGGATCTTGTCAATGACGGAATTATTCAAGTTGAATATTGCAAGACGGATGATCAATTGGCGAATGTGTTTACAAAGCCGTTTGGTGGAAATATTTTCAAAAGAAACATTGCAAGATTGAGAATGAAAAGTAAATTTGGTTTAAGGGAGGCATTGTTGCAGAATTAAACCAAATTTCCTAGAAGCTTCATGCTTTGGAAAAATAAACTGGTTGGAAATCTCATTGCTTGGAAATTATAAGTTGTGAAAATTTAAACTTAGAAGAATGAGAAGTCTTATATGGGAATCAATAGTATATTTATTATCTTGTAATTTGTGATAGTCTAGAACACTCTCTTGATGTATAAATATATGTACTTGGATCATTTTGTAAGCAAGAAGTGAGAAATAAAAAATAAAATTTCAGATTTGAGAATCATACAAATTGTAAGTTTTTCAATCTCCTTCTTCATATTGAGTGCCTTAATTCTACATACACGTTTAATAGACCATATTTTGCACATATAAAATTAGTCTTCCAATTTCAAATATATTGCTCATCTTAATCAGTTTTTTTTTTTCCCTTTCTGACTTTGTTTTGACATGTTTAATGGTTGTAATGGTAAATTTTGCTTGGATTTTTTGGGTGTACTCTCCTTTTCCTAATAATTTTGTTACGAAAATTTTGGAGTAATATATAAAAATTCTATCCTTATTTCTTTACAGGTTTTCATCAAATTTGATATATTTGGGGATCTATCATAACAACTCTGATTGGGGAACAATATGCCGGCCTCAGTCAGCGTAGTTAACTTTTTCTCTATTACTCACCCACCTTCACCTTTCACAATGACATCTTTGTTTATTTTTAATATATTACTATGTTATTTATACTTGTAATTGTAATGATAGATTAAGTCATATAATAAAAATGGTTCACCCACTATTGTCTATGCCTAAAAATACTATTTGTCCTCGTATTTTTCTAGGTTTGCTGGTTAGGAGGGAAAAAACTCCGTGAAATGAGTAGGGTCGGAAAAGAACAGGTATGAATAGTGATTATGTTGTTTGAGTTTGCAACTCTAGCCAGTTTAATACTCTTGTAATGGGTGGTGTGTTAGCACTTTATTAAAAGAATGGTCAAGTTCGACCCAAGCTCAAAAGCCGAGCCTCTCTACTCATCCAATTTCATAACAGCTGGAGCTGTTTTTTTTTTTAGTTTGTATTTATCCTGCCCACTGTTACACAAAAAGATTTTATCTGGTAAGAATAAAAAGCATTCCATGGATTCATTAAATTTGTTATTTCATCCTAACAGGACAATTGGGAAAAAGCTTAAAGTCCGAGCACATTCTTACGGCGAAGCAACTGTTTTACACATACTCCTAATTCAGCAGCCGACTGAGACTGAGTTAATGGAGGAGAATCTGCAATTACTCACAATGCGACATTACGCAGAGCTAGAAGCATTCAAATTGGCTCTGGATAAAGCAATCTTTCTTGGTTATAAAAAAGTTGAGTTTTACATCCATTGCCTTAATATTGTCAATGGTATTCATCGTGTTCCAATGGTGCCCTTTTGGAATCGTGTGTAAACCCCGCAATAGGTAATTCTTTTTAAAAATTTATCCAAATGAATGTCTATATATTATCTTGATTGTTTTAACCTTTATGGCAGTGTATTGATAGCAAAGATGAACAAGAGCTTTTGCTAGAGTTGCAATGAATAGGTTGAGTAGAATTCTGATGATCTTTTGGAAGAAATAGCAGAGAGATAAAGAGGCTGATCGAATTAACGATTACTTTAGATGTGCTTTAAAAAGCAATTGCTGTCAAAAATTTTAGGCTCGTTTATTAAACGAGCCGATCTCAAACATCCATGAGCTCGGCTCGTTTGTTCGTGAACATATTCACGAACTTACTCGCAAACATGCTCGTAATTAAGGCTCGTAATCATGTTCGCGAACAGACTCGTAATTATTAATTTATTAGATAAAAAAATGTTAAAAAATAATAATATTAGCCTTCACATTATTCCAAAAAGTCATAAACTATTTTTCCTTCTTTGAGTATTGGTTTTTGGAATAATGCTCATTTTCCCCCCTTTTGAGATTTTGGCTTTTTTTTTGTGTTCCATCATTAAGTTAAGTTCAAAATCATACATCTAAAATTCCTCTCATACGATCATAATATCTTACTTTACAGTAAATAATTATCAAACTGAATCATATTATTGAAGATTTCATCAATTCCGCTCAATTGAACTCAATTAAACTACTTTGAATTGTGGATTTACTCAATGTCCCTCAATTTAAGTCAATTTTACTAATTTGAATTGGAAATTTTGTCAATAGAACTTAATTTCATTCATTTTTACTATTTTGAATTGAGAATTTTATCAATTTCACTCAATTTAATTCAATTAAACTACTTTAAATTTTGAATTTACTAATTGAAGTCAATTTCATTACTTTGAATTGGAATTTTTGTCAATTGAACTTAATTTCACTCAATTATACTATTTTGAATTGAGAATTTTATCAATTTCACTCAATTTAATTCAATTAAACTACTTTAAATTTTGAATTTACTCAATTGAAGTCAATTTCACTACTTTGAATTGGAAATTTTGTCAATTGAACTTAATTTCACTCAATTATACTATTTTGAATTTAGAATTTTATCAATTTTACTCAATTTAATTCAATTACACTACTTTAAATTTGAGATTTACTCAATTGAACTCAATTTCACTATTTTGAATTGGAAATTTTGTCAATTGAAGTTAATTTCACTCAATTATACTATTTTGAATTGAGAATTTTATCAGTTTCACTCAATTTAATTCAATTAAACTACTTTAAATTTGTGATTTACTCAATTGAACTCAATTTCACTACTTTGAATTGGAACTTTTGTGAATTGAAGTTAATTTCACTCAATTTTACTATTTTGAACTGAGAATTTCATTAGTTTCACTCAATTTAATTCAATTAAACTACTTTAAATTTGGAATTTACTCAATTTAACTCAATTTCATTACTTTGAATTGGAAATTTTGTCAATTGAATTGAATTTCACTCAATTTTACTATTTTGAATTGAGAATTTTATCAATTTCACTCAATTTAATTCAATTAAACTACTTTAAATTTGTGATTTACTCAATTGAACTCAATTTCACTACTTTGAATTGGGGATTTTATCAATTCCACTCAATTAAACTCAATTAAACTACTTTGAATTGTGGATTTACTCAATTTTACTCAATTGAAGTCAATTTCAATACATTGAATTAAGAATTTTGTCAATTGAACTTAGTTTCACTCAATTTCACTACTTTGAATTGAGATTTTTTTATCAATTTCACTCAATTTAATTCAATTAAACTATTTTAAATTTGGGATTTACTCAATTAAACTCAATTAAATTACTTTGAATTGGGGATTTACTCAATTTCACTTATTTGATGTCAATTTTATTACTTTGAATTCAGGATTTTGTCAATTGAACTTAATTTCACTCAATTAAACTACTTTAAATTAGGGATTTACTGAATTTCACTACTTTGAATTGGGGATTTACTCAATTTCACTCAATAGAAACCAATTTCAATACTTTCAATTAAGGATTTATTCAATTGAACTTAATTTAATCAATTAGACAACTTTGAATCGGAGATTTTTATCAAATCCACGCAATTGAACTCATTTGATGCATTCTATTTTGCAAATCAAAATATGATTTTAGTTCAATTAATTATAAAACTATGAATCCTTTGTATTATATTTAAAATAAATTTTTAAACAAAAAAATAATTAACAATTTATTTTATAATTTTATTAAATATTGGTCTATCAACTCATAATTATATCTATTTATATATATGTATTTATTTATACACAAAGTATGTATATAATTAAGAATTTAATTTATATGTATATAATAGTCAATGGGTACAATTTAGTATAATTTTTAAGAATTCAACGTATGATTCATTTAACATTTTATTATTAATTTAAAATAATTTTTCTTCAATAATCAAAGCTTAAACTACTTTATAGGTTGAGGTTATAAAACCATGGGTGTAACACACCGTGTTATTTTCCTTTTTTCTAAAATTAATTCAAATTTTATTTCAGTAATGACGTCACTTGTTCTTGACGCATTGTTTATTATTGGTATTTCG
Source organism: Cornus suecica (assembly GCA_963922005.1). Taxonomy (NCBI): domain Eukaryota; kingdom Viridiplantae; phylum Streptophyta; class Magnoliopsida; order Cornales; family Cornaceae; genus Cornus; species Cornus suecica. Next base: position 33,694,969 of record OY998243.1, on the reverse strand, counting down.
CGTGTAAATTTTTCACGTTTAGTTTTAAAGTCGATTGGATGACTTAACGGTTTCTCTTGGACGACTTCATGGAATTCTTATTACCGACTACGCGGTATCTTTTCGACATTTAACGTTTAGTGCTTCGACTGGACGACGACACATTTTAATTGATCGGGCTTGTTAGGTGTTCTGACGTTTGGGTTCCTACCCCAATGTATTTATTTCGGACTATCTCAGTTAATTGGTGTCATGTGGAATTACCAGTTTGCGTAATCGCACTTGGGGTTTGATCCGTTATAATTTTGGATTTATTATGCCTATATAGATTATTACAATTAATTATATAGAGATGGGGTTAGTTGCGATTAGGGATGTTTTGAGGGTTAGTTGTGTAATATAGCATATATATGTATATCCGTATACGCAATCACAGACCACCCTCTCTCATTTCTCTTTGCACGATGACCTACTCCACTCTTTCTTCCTTCTCTTCAAGCAACAACTACGACTTTCTACTCCACCATCATCAGCATCTTCGACTGAGAGAGAGAGAGAGAGGAGTCGGGCTGAAGGGAGACGCGACCTGGTGGTTGCCACAGCAGGCGGCGGCGATGCGCAGAGGTAGTGGCGTGAGCAACGCGAGCGACAACGGTTGCTGGTAGGGACGGTGGTTGCATCGTGACCTGAAAAAGGCAGCGCAAGGTCGGCGAGGTGGTGGAGTTGGGTTCACACAGAGGTGACGCGAGCAGGGGCAGCTTCCGCCGGAGCTTCGACCATTTATTCCGGCGACTTCCCATCCTCGGTTTTGGCTGATATTCGGAGGGTAGGTTCGTATCAATGCTAGGTACTTCATACTAAAATTTGGTATTTTTACGTTGAGCGGTTTGTCCGGAAATCGCGTTTATAGGTTATGATTTTCGTTTGGGTTATTTTAGATTTACCCAAATTGATTAAACTATTGCGAATGGGCTTCATATATATCGTATAGGTTGTCGAGGCGGACGTTTCAATATATTCAAAATATTTTTCGGACGACTTTGGTCGGCGGGCTCCATATACGGGCGCCGATACTATTCACGATGAGCTGTTTTGTAAGCGTATATTAGGTGGGAAATTTTATCTCTCACTCCGTATCATTGACGTAGTTTGGGGTGTGCAAACCCTTATTTATTTTAATATAGAAATATTAATTGTGAATTTAAAATATCTATATTTGGGTTAGAATCGAAGTAGGACTTAGAAATTAATTTGAGAAAATTAATTAAATTATTTCCTATGAAACTAAATAAATTCCTATTTGAATTGAATAGGAATAGGCGGCTTAGAAATCCCCTTGAGAATTTAATCGGTTAGTGGAATCTTGTAAAGGTTAGACTTGGACTTAGGAATTGATATTAATTCCCGTTTGACTGCATTAGGGGATATGTGAACGTGAGAGACGTGAAAACATAGACGTTATGCTAGGTTTCCCTTATTATACGTGAATTATTGTTTTAAATTATTTAAAGGCATGTTAAATGAAATTGAAATATTTTCTTAAAGAATTAAAGAAAATATTTTGTTTAAATCATGAACTTGTTTTCTCACGATTTAAATGTCTTTATCATATTTTTAAAAGCATGTTAAAAAGATTTTGAGATTCATGTTGATATCATGTGGGTATTTTCATAAATATGATGCATTACATATTTATGTTGAGGCATGATTTTTATTGCGTACATCATGTGTTGTGAGACATGGGTATTGGTGCATGTAGTGCATGGTTTTACCTTTTGCAGAGAAAATTCAATTGGTGTGGTCTATTTCCGTTTGCGTGCGGGTAGACATTTGTGTTTGGATCGTCGTAACAACTGGCCAGGGGGTGCTTCTTGCTCCCATGGAACTAAAACGCTGAGAAACGCAGATGTGATAGGGAGAGGGCTCATCGTCCAAAGCCTATGTGCTCGACTAGGTCGTGGTGACGTCATCCTGATTAAAAGTGTAAAGCACTCGGGAAGGACGGTAAGATAAGTCTACATTCCCTAGTGAGCTTGTATCCTCAGGGAAATTGTGGAGAATGATCTGTTACCCTTGGGAAGGGTGTGTTTTTGTGTGGGTATCACATGCGGTCTGTGAGTACATTGTATTGCATATCATTATTTGATTTCATTGATATGTATAATATGATGTTGGAGTATGTTATTTATGAATATTGAAAATTAAATTCATATTTTTATAAAATGCTCAACTGAAAGTGATTAATGTGAAAACATGAATTAAATGAAGTAATTGTTAAAGTATAAATGAAACATATATCTTTATACTTGTGGTTGTATGTTTTAGTACCCTTGGGGGAGGTTAAGTGTATTTGCATAGTGATCTATGTGGCGAGTTGAGACTAGTGGTGGATCGTAGACTTGATTTTGAGTTGATACCTTAGAGAAGGTAGGTAATAGTTTAGTGATTATGGTTAGTTGTATGACATCTTTGGAGATTTGAGGTTAGGGATTGATTTTAGTATCAATTGAGATCGAGGCCTTAGAGAAAACGGGTTTGAGATTGTGTACTTAGTGGATATTGTTGTATAGACCTTTAGGTGCCTTTCACCTTTTGAGGAATGGGTTATCAACTGTGTCTTGAGATTTTGATTGGGTTAGAAGATGTTATAGTTGAGGTGATCTTATTAAGTACTTGAGGTACTGTAGCTTGACAGTCTTGGTTCTAGTGCTTAGTTCATTTCCCCTAAGCATTTCTTTTACTATACTTTCTATACTAGTACATGTCTTTGACTTATCTCTCACTCATTCATTGAGTCGTCGGTTATGGCGTGGTGCCGAATCTCTTCCTCGTGGTGTCATTTGATGTTGTGGAGTTGGAAACGGATTGTTGTGTTCCGTGAGTCCAACGTATTGTTCTTCCTTCATTGTCCTCTTGGACATTATAGGAATCCGTGGAGTTGTGTTCATTCTTATTTGACTGTTTTTTTAAAACAGTGTTTTCTAATTCTTGAAATAAACTCTTTGTATTTAAAAGGAAAAACCCATTTTCGCATACCCCCGTAGCAACTAAAAGTTTTAGTACTTTATAAAATGATCTTAGGATCATCTTTAAAAATATTTTTAACTTCTAAAAGTCGGTGATGGCGACTCACTAAGACTGGGGGCAAGACGGTCATTTTTACTATGTGGTTTCTTAAAAGGAAAACTATTTTATTACTTTCTCGAGATTCTGAGGTTACGAGACTTCTTTCTCAAAAACCTCTACATGTAGAGTTTTGAAAGGTATCTTCTTGTTCACCTTTATTTCGATCCTTTTTAAGTCTCGGGTTAGAGGTTTGTTGTTGTTTAGTACACACATATAGTGTTGCCGTTCCTTTCCTCTTGGTTATTGATGTCACCACCTAGGTGATTCGAGTTTTTGTACGTTAGGGGCATGGATGCCGAATGGATTGGTTCGAGTTTTAAAACATTTTCTTAAAAACTATTGAATCCCTGGGATTCATCTTTTTTATAACTTTCACTCTCGGCCATTCGCTTTTGGTTTCCTTGTTCACTTATGGTGTTCTTTCTTAAACACTTGGGGTATTCTTAACATTGACGTTGTTGTCTTGGTTATCGCTTGGATAACATTGGGAATTCTTTTCCTTTGCTTTGTTTCGGTGACCTTAAGGTGGTCGTTCATGAGAGTAGTGTTCGTGTGCTCTCTGTGATTTGATCGGTTGGTCTTCCTCGCCTATAGAAAGAACGTTAGTGATTTGATTGACCCTGTTGGTGATTTATTGCCCTGGTTGAAGATAGTATTTTGAGATTTTCATACGGAGATATGATTGAGGTGATCTAGCCCTTGAGAGGTAGATTTTCTCTAGGGATGGGACGAGATTTGTTACATATATTATATATATATATATATATATATATATATATGTATATGGATGACGTTTGTGTTAGTACGCAAGGACTTGAGTGTTTTTCCTCCTGTGTTCTTGGGGAGTGAGTTATGAGTATTCCTTGGTACTAGTGGTGGATTTCGATCCTTGTGGATATTAGAGGTGAATGTGATTCCCTCTGTTTGGAGTTTCTTGTTAGCGTCGTGAACGCTTGATGATTTGTTAGGTTTGACTTGGGTGTCGTGTACCTAGTGTACGTTGGTGAGAGTAGTGTAGACTACCGGTGTTGGTACTTGGAGTACGAGTCTTAGTCGTACCTTATAGTCTTATGTTGTGTACTTATATATATGTATATATATATATATATATATATATTCCCGATATGTATACTCGTTTACGGTAGCTTATGAGCGCGTGCCTTGGGTTTGCGTGGATGAGATTTGTTGGGCTATATATATCTTGCTAGATAGTTTAACATTACCTCAACTGCTAGAGGATGTGGTCGTTATAGTATCTTTTCCCACTGAGTTTATTTGCTCACAGGGGAATTTCATTTGCCCCCTGGTATTCCACGCCAGGTTGCAGGAAACGTTACGGATACGGCAGGATGTAGTGCAACGACAATTTTCTTTTGTTTTCTTGTTACAAGTTTTGGGAGTTGCGCAGGGTGATGCGGTTACGGATGCAACGCGACTGGTTTAGGGACGATAGTTATCTGTTGTCAATTTCTTTACCCATTTTGTATGGGATTGTCATATATTCTTTTGGGAGCCAGTCTGTTGGCATATCCCTATTGATGTATCTTTTATTTTTCCTGTATTTCTTATTTCAGGATGTTATTGTATCTATTTTGCACTAGTAGGTGCTTTTCTGTATTCTTATTCGAGCATTTGTGGCTCTGTTGATTATAGAGGGTTGTGTGGGGGTTGGTGGTTTCTTTCCACTACCTCGGCCTTGTAGGATTGATGAATGTTGGGCCTGTGAGCCATTGTTATTATTGAATTGTTATTGACAGGTTTTTCTGTTGTGGTTGTATGTCTGGATGTTCCATTTACAAACGGAACTCTGCCGGATTTTTGTTATATTCCGCTGCTTTGTTCTATCATTCATTTGGGTATGAAATATACCATTTTTATCATTAATCCATACGTTTTCATGGTTAATGATATCTTAGTTGGTCACTCATATTAAAGATCATATCCTGGATTCCTTGGATGTCATGGTTCAGGAGTTCTATGAATTTAGGGGCTTGTCTGTTGGTATCAGAGGATACTATTGAGTTTCTAGTATTCGGTTTGGCATGGAGTATATTCTTCATTGTTACTCCATGTATTTCCTTGTTATTGTTGACTCTAGTGGTCGCTTGATTAACGTCATCCCTTGGAAATTCGCTGATTCTCTATATTAGAGTTTCGGGGATTTTAGGGGCGTGACCGTATGATATCAGGCATTTTTACCTTTTTGTGGGTGTTTGATGATTGAAGGTAATTGGTTCTCATTTCTTTTTACTTCCGTATTCACTCCCTTACCTCTTAGGCTCGGTTTCGGAGTCCTAGGAAGTTTGGGGCGTGACACTGGGTGTCATACTAGTATAATCACTAATTCTTCTACGTGTGTTGGTGTGGTAGGATGCATAAGAAATTGTCACTGTTGGATGATATCAATGAATCTCAAGAATTAAATCATTATTTTGTAAATATTTATGCAATTATATATATATATATATATAATTTTTTAATAGCACATTAAAAGAACACCTAATTATCCTTTCACCTCTATAGGATCCATGTCCATTAAATAAAGTTAAGCCCATTAAGCCTATTAAGTAATTAAACCCATATGCATTTAAAAAATGAAAACAAAAAAACAAAAAGAAAAGAGTAGCCCTAATTCTCATCCTATTATCTACTGCGCCTCCGTCCATTTATCTCCCAAGCATTCTCCCTGATTACACCACGATCCATATATATGCAAAGAGAAGGATAAAGGTCGCTGAAATAAAGTGGAGATCGTTAAGTCTTATAACTCATCATATTCTACCTCATCTTCCTTTATTTTTAATATTTCTTATTTGTTTTTTAGAAATTATCTTCATCTTCCTCTTCTTTTTTGTTTTTTTGAAAAATAATGTTCAAACGTATTTCCCTAATCAGATCCTCCACCACAGCTATCAAATCTTTTACCATATCAAGTTATCATTTTTCAATTTTTACATATTTGCGTATCTATATATGTGTGTATATATATATATATATATATATATATATATATATATATATATATATATGTGCGTATATGTACCGAGGTGTATATATATATGTTGGCTTTGAAATTTACTTTCGGCAAACAATTCCAAAATTGATGATAACAAACCATTGAAGAGTGTTTGATACTAATGAATTATCGAGTTTATATTTTCAGCAAAAGACAGGTGAACGACTCAGAAATCAAACTCGAAAAGGAAACTACTCGAAAAACAAGCTCGGAAAGAAAGTTTGATTTAAAGCGAAAAGCTGTGAAAGAAATTGAAGCGAAAAAGGAAAATCAATTAATTCAAAGGCAAAAGCGAAAGTCGAAGACTCAAGACTCTGGGTAGATAGGTCGGGGAGCGATCATTGTAACAAGGTAATTTTATGTGTCGATTTTATCGTATAAGCTCAAGTATAAAATGAACCGAACTCAAATGAAATGAAAAACGCTTTACCAAACTTAAACGGAAAGAAAAATATTTTTATTAAATGTTTTTCTTGTTATAGTCGACTAGAATCACCCTGTGTATTTTCTAGTAGTCGACTATTTCAACCAGTAGCTATTGGTTTTTCATCCACATCAAAAGAGTCGACTGAAACAAGCTTGAGTCGACTAGACTACTCATTGTAGTCGACTAGAACTCATTCTAGTCGACTAGATGGTCCAAAGTAGTCGACTAGAACTCAATCTAGTCGACTAGATGGTCCATTGTAGTCGACTACAATAGAGAAGTAGTCGACTAGAAGTTGCTTAAAATCTGCAGATTTTCAGAAAACAATTCCCATGTTTTGTGGATCGTGTTTAATGGTGTTCAAACGGCTCTTGTCTTTCAAATACTATAATCACTCTTCAAAACCCTAATGCAATGTCCATTGTAGTCGACTACAATAGAGAAGTAGTCGACTAGAAGTTGCTTAAAATCTGCAGATTTTCAGAAAACAATTCCCATGTTTTGTGGATCGTGTTTAATGGTGTTCAAACGGCTCTTGTCTTTCAAATACTATAATCACTCTTCAAAACCCTAATGCAATGCTATATATAGAATGAGATGTGTATATTGAAGATTAAGAGATTGAAATACAAAAGAGAAAGAAAGCTATCAAAAATTCTGCAGAAATTTTCTCTTCAAAAGCCATTGAAACCAAGCTTTGAAAATATGATTTTCTCCAAGTTTCTTTGAAAATCAAAACCTCTAGAATCTCTTCTTATTCTCCAAATATCATTCATTGATTATATCCTTTGAGAATACATTTCTAGAGCTATTGTAAAATCACCAAAAACACTTGAGCTTATATTGATTTATCTTCCATAAAAACCTTTGGGTTTTGAGTGTTTTTGTTCTTGAGTAATTTTATTGATTACATACGAATTTGTAATCTCGGACAAGTGAAGTCCACCGATTGTTCAAGAGAGGGTTGTTCTCTTGATTGAGAGACAAGCTCGAGAGGCTTGTGTTGTAAAGGTTTGCCATTCCACCTGTGAAGGAAGGGCCATAGTGAAAGGATCGGGAAAAGTCTCAAGAAGGGGTTCTTGAGCCGAGGAGTAGGAGTTACCGAACCTCGAAAAAATCACGGTGTCAATCTCTCTATCTCTTTATCTTTACTTGAGTATTTTGCATGCTATAATTGCTTGAATATCTTGTATGCTAATTTGTCTTGAAATTAATTATTATAAAAGTTTAAATTGAATCATCCACTTGCTTATTGAGAAATTGATTTTTGATTATAGTGTGTTCCATTTTCGAAAAGAGTTAGACTTATTTTTGAACACCCTATTCACCCCCCCCCCTGTAGGGTTAATTAGTTACTAACAATATATATATATATATGCATATAAAAGCTCATGATGATTGAAACGGCCATCTCATTCAATGGTGATGACCACGATAAAAAGTAGGTGATGATCGGGACTACGATCTTTGTTTAGGGGAAAGAAACGAGCTTCGAGCCGAGCTCAAACATGCTTCAAATAGAGGTGTGGGAGCTCGACTTGAGTTTGAGCAGCTCGTGAACTTGGGCGAGCCGAGTCCGAATAGAGGTGTGGGAGCTCGACTTGAGTTCGAGCCGAGCTCAAACATGCTTCAAATGTTGTCAAGCCGAGCCCGAACAAGCCACTACTCGGCTCGTTTACAGCCCTACACCCACATAACACGGAGAAAAGAAGAATCGGCCTAGTCATTTGGCCGATCATTATTTTTGGATTGAAAATAAATTGGCACGCCCGGTGGGACACCACTTGGTAGCCAAGAAAATTGCGAAAATGCCACCGCAAGACAATGATAAAATGATTGCTGAGCTATTTCAGGAATTTTGGGAGCTTAGTTATTTGTTTTGGAAAAATTATGTGAAGTCTTCATCTAATCTACCACTATGTTCCCCGAGACATGGGGGCAGCGAAAAAACTAAGGTTTCGGCAAGAGTAAAAGTGGCTGCCGAAACCACTGATGTTCACGAACGACTCATTTTGTTTTTAATTAGTAAATTTAAATCTATATTAATAGAGATGAATAACAATTATTATATAATGCTCAATCCTCATAGAAAAAATGAATTTAACATTATTTTGGTGTTTGTAAGATTTCATGTAATCCTTAAAATCATAAATCTAATATATACTTATTGATGTGACGTGAGGGTAACTATGTAAAATGAAATTTATTTAATTCGTAAAAGGGCTTATTAAATTTTGTAACCAAACACATGACATGAATTTTTTTTATTTAAAGGACTTTTAAAGTTGCATTCACCGAACATCCTTTTGGGTTAATTACACTCACACCTCCTAAGATTTGGGAAAATTATATCCAGATGCAATGTATGCATTTTGTGAACACTCATACCCCTTTTAGTAAAGTTGCTTCCAAAAAGATGTGAAATGTCAACAATGCCCTTGAATTAATTAAATTAATAAAAAACTAAAACTATTGGTAGTATTAAATGTTCGTAATACCCTTCTCAACTATATCACTTTACACCACTCTATTAAATTGAATACTATATTATTTTTTCAAATTAAAGATGTATGTTTTAGAATTAATTAAAGAAATTTAACTCGATTAAGATTGGTAGGTTGAGATATTTATTTAGCTACACTTAATACATGAAATTTAGCCATAAATATTATCTTTTGGTTGGGGAATTATATATGTAATTTTATTTATTTATATATATATATAAATGCAAATAAGGTTGTGATATTGAGATTTTTATTTAAGAATAATAAATTTTTTTATCCACCTAGGTTGATATATTGAGATTTTTTTATTTAATTACACTTGATGAAATTTGACATTACCTAATACAATATTTTATTACAATTAGGGTTAAAAAAAAATCATCTAATCAGTGTTGACGAGTTAGGATTTTTTGTTAGATTGAACTAATAAATAAAACTGACCCTATATACTTATTTTACATTGAAATTTTAATTTCATTGCACAACAATTTACAATTCTAATAAATCAGATGGTTTGAGAGTTTTTGTTTAATTAACATAAATTATTATAATTTGGCACAAATATAAATATTATCAGATTGATGCTTTTTGTTACTTGCACGAAATTGATGTATTTTAAGCTTGTGTGTAATTTTTATATTTGGAGTTTTTTTTCTATGTTGGATGATGAAATTTTGAGAGTTTTGTTTAATTAAATTTAAGTGCTAAAAATTTACCCAATAAATGCTTAAAATAAATAATTTAAATTTAAATTAGTTTTTATGGAAGGATTATTTGAAGTCATCGAAGTGAGGGCTAAGGGTACTTTATTTTATTGAAATGAAGAAATCTGAAACTTTAAAGAATTTAACCTTGCCAAGAAAGAAAAAGAAATAATAAGTTGTATGTTATATATCATTGTGGTGTCCACATATATGGGTGAATAATATTAACCCATCACCATAGTATGGGTGACGACGCTAAACACCAAGAAATAAGAGAACTTCCTATCTCATATATATTGTGTGGTTTGTCCATTGGTGTCTCCGTTTGTTTATTCTATGTTATCAGCACGACAGTCTCTAGCCAACTGAGAAGTGAATTCTCGTTCTTTCTCTTCACAGGTTAGTAGACCATGAAATCTCACTAGATCTATTTATGAGATGAATTTATTATGGTGAATAAATCATGCATGTATATGTGTTTAAAAATGCATGAATGTTAAAATCCTTTAAGAAGAAAAGATAAAAAGGTATACAACATACCAGCATAGATACGAAAGATTATAAACTTGCTCTTCAATCTTCTACATCTCAAACATTGTTATCTTGCACTTTACAGTATAGCTTTAAGCTTTTCATAGTTGGAAAGAAACAAGAAATACTTTCATACCTTTCAGAAGAAAAACTCTCATGTAATAGCTATTTCATCATGAGGAAAAATGGTTCTTCGAAGTGAGAAAATGGGTGATTAGTTTTGCAAACTTTCGTCCAAATATTACTTCAAATACTTCAATTGGTGTGCTCAATTTACTACATCTACCATTCTAGCATGCATTAATAACTATGTACAAGTGTATGGACATTCTTAAATGAACTTCACATGCTAGAAACACTTGTACTGCAAGTTTTACCAAATGTATATACACTATATACTTATATGTGTGTGTATTGTGGGATGTGTCCTTATAGTTTTGTGTGCCATAATAAATGAAGGAATATATGTATTATACTATATGTATAAATAAACAAATAGGACAAATTTAAAATGAAGAGAGGTCTATATCTACGTGTCCATAGTTTGCATGATAGTGCCACTGCCACCAATCTATGAGATCATGCATTTAACTTTCTCTTGAATGCATATATAGTATATGAGACCCATAGGTTGGGTTATAATTTCTTTTAAATTTGTGTGCATTAATGGTAATTGTTGTTGGGCTGTTACATGACACATGTGAAACAACATGGATATTATTGTGAATAAGCTTAAAATGATGACCACATCCACATGCATTTGTCAAACTGATGGGTTGCTTGCCATGAGGTTTTGAAGTGCATAATCGGAAAAAAAAAAATAGTTATGTACATGTGAATTTTTCCGGTCCATGAAAAAGATCATTCCGACCGGATCGATCCAGAAAAGACCCAGAAGTATGATCCGATCATTGTACCCAAGTCACAACCCGACCGACACATCAACCCTGTGGTCCGAGGAGTATCTTAGCCCGACCCGAAGAGTATTTTAGAAGGAATCCGAAGGTTCTAGAAGATACTTGCAGCTCAAGGCAATGGCATAGTATAGGGATTATATAGCTGACGTGTAAAGTAAGATATTATGAAAAGTTAAAAATGTTGCCCTAATGGGCCATAGGCCCATGGGGAAAATGTATATAATTCAATGAAGAGTAATGAGAAAGGGATCTTTTGTGTTGTGCAAATTTTGTATCTACACAATGGCGCCGTCTGTGGGAAATTAGGTCATTTTTCACCGACTATCTTCCTACCTCAAAAAGCTGAGCAAAATCCAGATACACCCCCCAAACCTTCAAAACCATCCTCTCTGCCTAGATATAACCATACCGGTGACCAGATCCCACTCGGAAGCACAGATCGCCGGCACCGGACAACCGAGCGCTCCATCGACGATTGAACACTTCCTGCGACAGCTCGTTGAAGCTGAGAAATGCAGCCAGGCCACCGAGGCGAGAAGCCTGGCGACGGAGAGGAGAAGCGAGGAACTTTTGGCCAGATTGAATCAGGCAACTATCCCACCGGTAGTTCCCAATCAATCACAAACCCAAGGAGAAGCCGAACCACAGGAAGAGCACGGTGAAACCTCTCATCGACCAGGCAAGGCCCCGACCACCGATGATGTTCCCGTCACCGACGAACCTCTGACATCACAAAAGCTCCAAGAGATGATGGCAGAGTTTCAGAAAAAGGTCATGAAGGATCTGAGGGCCCGATCTATCGATGACTAGGCCCTCCGAGCCTCTGCCGACTCGATTCAATCACCGTTCACTTTAGAGATCACCCGGGAACCCTTCCCCAGGAAGTTTGTCATGCCCAGATTCATTCCCTACGACGGAACGAAGGATCCCGAGGAGCACATTTACCAGATCCATCAGAAAATGACCATGTATGCCGAGAACGAAGCCTTGCTATGCAAAGTATTCCCGACTTGTCTTATCGACGCACCACTCCTCTGGTTCAGGAAGCAGCCGCCAAGATCCATTGGCAGCTGGCAGCAACTTTCCGATCTCTTTGTGGCTCAATATTTTGGGAACAAGAGGCAAAAAAAGACCATCTCGAGCCTCTTTACCATGACTTAGGAGAAAGGAGAATCCCTCAAGAGCTTCCTATCCAGATTCAACGTCGAGTCGTCCTCCATCGATAACTACGACCAACACTCTGTCGTGGAAGCCTTCAGGATGCCACTAATCCCGGGGACCAAGTTCCACCAGTCACTTGTGAAGCGACCCCCCTCGGGAATTGGAGAACTCAATTCTAGAGCTCAGGGCCACTTGAGGATCGAAGAGGAAGAAGCGACCCCACAGAAGAGAGCAGCAATAATCAGTGTGGAGGTTAAGTCGAAGGATAAAGCGTCAAACACATCCCGACAGGATATTAATCGCAAACGCTCAAATCCCCCGAACCACTCTTCATCTCAGTTTCCTCAACAGCCCGAGAGACGTGCCAAGCTCTAAGAGAAGATCACTCCATTAAAAGTGACGCTTGCCAAGCTCTTCCAGGAAAACAAAGCTCGAGGAATCTTTCAAACTCCTCCCCCAATTAGGCAGCCATTTGACCAGAGGGATAGATCCAAGCATTATGCCCTCCATGGTGATTTCGGCCATACGACAAATGATTGCAGAAAACCTGAGATGCCAAGTAGAGGCAATGATAGCCCGAGGGGAATTGAGGGACTATATCCAGAGGGATGGTCCAAGACCCTATCCACCAGCACAGTATAACCAACGGAATCAAGGCCCTGCTCACCCGGTCAGAATCATCAATATGATCCATGGAGGTCCCAACCCATGAAGTGGCGAAGGATCGAGACACTCGCAGATGAGAAGAGCACATCAGGTCGCCAGGATATCCAGGATAAACGAAGTCCACCACCGAACGGGGCAATCTCAGATAATCTTCTCCCAATAGGACCTCCGGGACATCCAAGTCCCGCACGAGGACCCGCTAGTCATCACTTTGATGGTCTCAGGATGTCTTGTCAAGAGGGTCATGGTCGACCCGGGAAGCAGCGCCAATATCATGACCAAGTGGGCTTTTGATAAATTGGAGATCGACCCGAGGGACATTGTAACTTCCCGAAATCCAATCGCCGGGTTCGATGGAAAACAATTTGAGCCTCTAGGGGAGATCAAGCTACCTGTGACGGCGGCCCAGAGAACTCTATCCGAGATCTTTGTGGTGGTGGACGTGAAGCCGTCATACAATCTTCTTATGGGAAGAGGATGGATACACAGGATGCATGGCGTACCATCAACTCTTCACCAAATGATGAGGTGTGTCGGGCTAAATGGGTATGACATAATTGACATAAAAGGGGATCAAGTGGCGGCCAAGCAATGTTACGCCATCACCATCAAAGGAATGAAGGATAAACCCGATCGAAAGAGATCCCGAGAATAGAATCAGGATCTGGAGTCCAAATAGCAACTACAGGACGGGGAGTCGGATCCCCCGATCGTGACAGAGCCTCTGCTGCTGGTATCAGTAATATCCGACCAACCCGACAAGGTCACCTACGCAGATATAAGCCTCACCACTTGTGAATTGAATGAACTGACAACGTTCTTACAGGACAATCGTGACGTCTTCGCATGGGAGCATACTGATATGCCCGACATCGACCCCTCCATAGCCCGACACACATTACATGTCGATCCAAATATTCGACCTGTCCGACAGAAACATAGGCGAATGGGGGGCCAAATGAACCAAATTATAGCTGACAAGGTGTCAAAGTTGCTGGAAGCCGGGTTCATCAAAGAAGTTCATTATCCCGAGTGCTTGGCCAATGTGGTGGTTGTGCAGAAAAAGAACGGGAAGTGGCAAGTCTGCGTCGACTTCACCGACCTAAACAAAGCCTACCCGAAAGACAGTTTCCCCTTACCCAAAATAGATCAAATGGTCGACGCTACTGCAGGCTACGAGAGGTTGACTTTCCTAGATGCCTACTCGGGCTACAACCAAATCCCGATGGACCCGAGGGATGAGGAAAAAACCTCCTTCATTACCAAAATAATGGTTGAGGCTTACATTGACGACACAGTGGTCAAGAGCAGAAATAAAACTAACCACTTGGGACATCTCCGAAAGGTGTTTGATACCCTGAGGAAACATGGGATGAAGCTCAATCCAGCGAGATGCTCCATCGGGGTGTCATCGGGACAGTTCCTGGGACACATAGTTGACCACTCGGGAATACAAGCCAGTCCGACCCAAGTGAAGGCTCTGCTCGAAACAAAAGAGCCAGTCACACACAAAGAAGTTCAAATCCTGACCGGAAGGGTTGTGGCCTTAAGCAGATTCATTGCAAGGCTGACCGATCGATGCCGACCCATCTTCCATGCGATCAAGGCAAAAAAGGGAGAAGTATGGGGGCCCGAGTAAACTAAAGCCCTGTCCCGATTGAAGGAGTACATGCTCAAGCCTCCCATTCTTGTGACACCCGAGCCCGATGATGTCCTGCTCTTGTATCTGGCAGTATCATCAGTTTCAACTAGCATCGTGCTCATCAAGAGAAGGCAGGAACCTCCAGATGCCCATCTTCTATACCAGTAAGGCACTGGCCGATCCCGAGACCCAATACAACAAACAAGAGAAGTTAGTCTTATCTCTGATTAATGCCAAACAACGTCTCAGACATTACTTTGAAGCTCACCAGATCATTGTCCCCACTGCCACTACCATTCGTGTACTTATGGCAAAGCCCTATCTCTCCGGAAGGATCTCCAAATGGGCCATTGAACTAGGGATCAAGGGTACGAGCCAATCATATCGGGCCTAAGATTGGCCAAGAGCCTGCAAATACAATCCCTATCCATGTATAGTGACTCCCAGCTAATTGTCAGGCAAATAACCGGTGAGTACGAAACCAGAGATCCCAAAATGGAATCTTACAGAGCGATGGTGCTCAAGGAGTCAGAAGGTTTTCAAAAATTAACATTCAGCCAAATCCCTCGGGAAGAAAACACTTCTACTGACCATTTAGCTAATCAGGCGTCTGCAGCTGGTGAGGATATGACCCGAGTAGTATTGACCGACTTAATCACTACACCAAGCATTCGAGAACCCGACGAATTGATATGTCTAGTTCCCCGAGAACCGAGCTGGATGGATCCCATAATCGACTACCTAAATGTCGGGACTCTACCAACTGATAAGGCAGAGGTAAGGAAAATTAAAATGAAGTCAGCCCGATATTCAATCACCCAGGGCCAACTCTACAGAAGATCTTTCTTGGGTCCGTATCTACGGTGCGTGACTCCTTCCGAGGCAGAGACAATAATGCAAGAGATACACGCTGGAGCTTGTGGAAATCACTCAGGTGCCCGGTCTCTTGCCCATAAAATCCTATCCCAGGGTTATTTTTGGCCCTACCTGTCACGAGATTCAGAGGAGTATGTGCGTAAATGCAAAGCCTGTCAGATGCACGGTGATGCTATACTCTAACCACCGGAATTCTTGAACCCGACAATTATCCCACATCCTTTTGCCCGATGGGGGATGGACATAGTCGGACCACTCCTAAAAGCCATCAGGTGAAATACCCATGTGCTCCTGGCCACCGACTACTTCACTAAATGGGTTGAAGTCGAGGCCTATCCTTCTATAAAGCGCAGCCACGTAGTCAAGTTCATATGGAATCACATCATCTGCAGGTTCGGGGTGCCTCGGACCATCATGATGGACAATGGCACAAACCTAGAATATGAACCTGTCAGGTTGTTTCTGGCCGAGCACGGAATCAATCAGAATACCTCCTCGGTAGGGTACCCGCAAGCCAATGGATAGGCGGAAAGGACCAATCGTTCCATTTTCAACACTCTAGCAAAGAAACTCGAGAAGGCCAAAGGAGCATGGTTGAACAAGTTACCGGAGGTATTGTGGTCGAATAGAACTACTCCCCGACAACCAACCGGGGAAACACCTTTCGCTATGGCATATGGTGCGGAAGCCGTAATCCCAACGGAGTATGTCGTCCCGACGTTGAGATCACTAGCCTAGGACGAGAAAACAAATAACCAACACTTGTCTCACGAGCTCGACCTACTAGAAGAGAAAAGAGAAATTGTCGGGATAAGATTGGCGGCTTACCAACAACGGGTCAGGAATCAGTTCAATAAAAGAGTAAAAAGAAGGGGATTCCAAGTCGGGGACATAGTCGTTAGACGAAAAATTGGACACGTGGGCAAACTCCAAGAGCCATGGGAGGGACCCTACACCGTCACTGAAGTAGTAGGGCGCGGAGCCTACAGACTACTCAGGAACCTTGATAACAGAAGGGAGCCCAACACACAGAATGCATCCCGACTCAAGAGGTATTATCCCTAGGGATACTCTGTTTCGATTACTATAAAGAAAGGCCACTAGAGCCCAAAAGATTGCAATAGAAGTTCCACTTCTCCCCGATCATATCCACGAGTGTCAGAATCGTCTCCATGATAATATCATCTTCAAAAACCTAAGTGTTGGATCCTCTCCATGGGTCCAAAGCGCCCGAGAGATCTTCACAGACCCACCAGTGGTCGGGTTTTCCAAAAATCATCTTCAACACATAAGTGTCGGATCCTCTCCATGGGCCCAAAGTGCCCGAGAGATCTTCATAGATCCACTAGTGGTCGAGTTTTATGAATGACAATTCTAAAAACCTAAGTGTTGGATCCTCTCCATTGGCCTAGAGTACTAGAGAGATCTTCGCAGACCCGACAACTGTCATTCTTTATTGTTAATACCGATTCTCAATCCCAACGGTTATTATCTGGTTTAATTGTTATTTTTTACCAAGGCATAATTCAAAATCCCAATTCTTATCATCGTATCAAAAAGAAAAAATTATGGATCAAACAGGTTCTCCAATAAATGTAAATGAATAAATTCGTTTATATTAAAGCCCCAGTGGCCAAGGCTGATACAAAGACAAAAGGAAAAATATCAAAAGGGATAAAAAACTAAGTAAAGAGCCCTATTCCACCGCCTCAGAACCTCCATTCCCGCCAGAGCCTTTGGTCCCGAGGGCCTGTCCTTCTGTTGCTTGAGGCTCATCCAGGCCAGAGTGAGAAGGCGGAGCTGGCAAATGATCCTGAACGAATTCGCCAAATGCCAGGTCCTCAGGTTCAGGCTCGGGATCATCATACGGGGCCCCCACTCATATACTAAGATCGAGATCCTCTATAGTCGGGATATATCTATCCGCTTCAGGCTTTTAAAGCTCTAATATGCATTCCCGCCAACCCTGCTAGCAACGATACTTGCAGGTCAGCTCAAAGCGGGATATCATCTGTTTACCACCTTTGTGGCACATCTCTACCCAAGATCTCTCCACGCCCAATGCATTCTCGACCTCGACCTTCTCCTCAAGGAACTGCAGCCCCGAAGTCTTTAACTTCTCAACTTCTTCGATCAGGGCCTGCACTTGGAGAGTTAGGGCCTCCCGAGCCTGGGTTTCCCGATTAGCCATCTACTCAGCCTCCCGAGCCTTGCCCTCTAGCTCTGAGATCGTTGCCCTGGCGGATTCGAGCCCTTCCTCAGCTGCGACATCCCTGTATGTCAGGGACTGGATCTTATCATTGGCCTTCTTGACCTGTTCCAAGGCCTTGGCACACCCAGCTTTGTGGACTTGAACATCCCGATTCAGGGTGTTTATGACCCGAGCATCATCCTCAAGCTTGCAATTGTACGCCCGAGTAGCGTGAAACATCTGAAAGAAAAAGAATGTTAACACAAAAGATAAGGGGCATAATAGAAGCTAAGTACAAAATGTATAAAGAATGTATTACCCTCATTGCAAGCTCGGGCCCGTTCAAAGCTAGGCTCATCCTGTCGTACCGCCTCATGGCCAACCTATCGGCCGGGGTCCATACCCCTAGGGCCATCTCCCGAAGAGCTTCTGAATTCCCTATCGTCTGGTCTCCCACAGAAAGATATGGATGGCCCTTCCTAGTATCCAACCTGAACCGGGGGCCATGGGGGATATCTCTCCCACTCTCAGCAGCTTTCTCGATCTCCCTATTATCTTGTTTCCTGACATTTGTGGAGATAGTAGTACGGAGCTTTGAAGGTCGGGATTGACCCTGATCCTCGTCATCAGAGCCCAAGTCCCGGGCATCCGACATTGAGGTAGGAGCACCCAATGCCACACTTCGGCTAGAGCTGGGTCTGACTGAAAGGTCGGCCCAAGACGGATTCTGGTCCAAACCTGCTGAGCTCGGGACCAGAGCATGATCACCCCGATCTCGACCTCGACCGCATCCGATGCACCCGTTTGCGGATCATGAGATGGCGGAGGCGGGGGCGTGACCATAGGATGCCCTACCGGAGGAGGAGGATGGGGCATGGCAGCAAGGCCTCCAGTCGGTCCTGCTGATTGACTATTTCCAGGATTCTCAGGGACTGGAGGGACATCAACCCCACAAACAAAGGACGTGGAACCGATATCACCCTTTCTGGCCCTCTTGATTGAAAGCTTGGGCATGATAACCGCTTTCCTTTTCTGTTGGCTCCCTGACATATTCCTCTTGAGTTTTTTGATTCCTGATGACTTGGACTTCAGTTTTTTCGACCCCGATGTAGTCGCTGCAGAACCCGAGGCGATCGTCAGTGCAGATGCTCCCGATGCAAGCTCCTGCAATACAGACCCGGTCAGGCAATTCTAGTTATCCCTTAAATCCTGACTCCATACTCCGGCACGCAACAATTCAAATCGGGATCTTATATACCCAACCTCCCTTTTCTCCTAAGGAGCCTGCAGGAAACCCATCACTAGCATACCCAACTTATCGTTGCACAGTTCGCAATGGCAAGAAGCTCGGGTATGAAAACTCTTAAACTCGGGGAGTCGGGTTGGCTGGAAAACATGGTTGACAAGAATGTCCATATCATCGAGATTCCTCCACTGACCACTCACTATTATCATCCTTTCTTTCCATCCCTTATTGGAGGTCGGGACGTTGTCACACAACTTCCTCTTGACATACGAGGTTAGGTTGTACCAACCCCTATTATCTTTCTGTTCTTGAAGTTTATACGAAAACAGAAGCTCGGCCAAACCTAAGTCTAGGTTTAATTCCTTATTAATCAGTAAGATCATAGCCAGGATCCTATAAAAATTGGGACCAACTTGAAGGGGGGCCAGACCCAAAGTCGCCAATGCCAGGAGGAAGAAAGGATGAATGGGAAACTTTAGTATGGCAAGGTGGAATGAGGAAAGCAATATCTCCCCGTCCTTTATCCCCTCACCGATCCTAAAGTATTTGTCCCGAGGGTAATGCCTAACCTTAACCCCTTTGGGAACCCTGAGGCTCCTAAGTTGAGCGTCTTTCCTGTATTTGGCTGGGAGAGGGTCAGTACAGAAATTATCTTCCTCCTCAGCGTCCTGATCCTGACCCATCCCAGCATCACCCTCTACAACTCGATCCCCTGCGTCCTGAGTAATTTCTGGTGGACTAGACCTAGTGACTCGGGTAATCTCTACGGATGGGGTGCTCACTGAGACTTCGGGATCAGTAATGGTCAGGTTAGTGTCTGTCAGTTGCAAGTCGCTAACCGACCTAGTATCATCACTCCCCGACATATTTGAGGAAAAGTAGAAAATTGAGAAGAACAACTTACAAAAAGGTAGAGAAGATTCCGGCAGTCTCCCCTTGTGTTTTTCTCCGGCTGAATGACTTGAAGATACTGGCAACTGTACCAATAAGCAGAGATGGGCGCTTCCGGACAAACACTCCGCAGCAGGGATCAAAACACTCCACACAGTGCAAAACTCGACCAAGATCACTGAGATTTGCAGAATTTGATAAGGCAATCTGGGGATTTTGTAGGTTTAAGAGTGAGTATATGGCAGAGAATAATGAAAGAGGAACAATCCAAAAGTGGTGTAAGTGTGGCGTATGTGGATTATATAGATGACGTTTCAGCTACCCGGGTCATGGTATTGGATCGACATGACCCGGCCCATCTCACGCAAATCTATACCATCTCAGCAACCAGTTCAAAATCGTAATGATGGCGACAACTGCAGAATTTTCCTGGCCCATGAAAAAGACCATCCCAACTGGATCGATCTAGAAAAGACCCGGGACTATGATCCGACCATTGTACCCAAGTCACAACCCGACCGACACATCAGCCCTGTGGTCCGAGGAGTATCTTAGCCCGACCCGAAGAGCATTTTAGAAGGAATCCGAAGGTTCTAGAAGATACTTGCAGCTCAAGGCAATGGCATAGTATAGGGATTATATAGCTGACGTGTAAAGTAAGATATTATGAAAAGTTAAAAATGTTGCCCTAATGGGCCATAGGCCCATGGGGAAAATGTATATAATCCAATGAAGAGTAATGAGAAAGGGATTTTTTTGTGTTGTGCAAATTTTGTATCTACAAGTTAGCAATACCAAAAGTTCTGATATGAAGTAGAAAATCAGAGAGAAATAAAAGAAGAAGAATATCAATAATAAATCTGTATTATGGAATAAATTGTATTTTTTTTGTGTATTGTAACAGTACATAAAGGGCATATATATATATGCTGAGTATACAAGTATGTTTAATAAGAAATCGATGTGGGACACTAACACATATAATTAGAGCACCTAGAATATTCCAACAATAATCATGTGCTTCAACACTCCCCCTCAAGCTGGATCAAAGATGTTGCTCATTCCCAACTTGCAAATAGAAGACTTGAGAAAAGATGTTGATTCCGAGAACACTAAAGTCTCCAAACAAATCAAAAACAATTGAGAAGCAGTGCTCAAACTGTACTAGTAGCATAAGGGATCAGGGCTCTACCTTTACCGACAAAATCGATAGCATAAGGGATCAGGGCTCCACATGTACCGACAAAATCGGTAGTATAAGGGATTATGGCTCCACCTGTACTAGTAGCATAAGGGGCCCAGAAACAAGGGCTAACAACATTAATGAACCCATAAACAAGGGCAAAACCATGGGAGATTAGGGCTCCCAAACCCTAAAAGGCGGAAAAAACAAGAAACAAGAATTTTGGTGGGGTAAAAGACAAATCCCAGTAATAATATATATCTATATATATATATATATATATATATTAATTGAAGATCGCTGCAGAAGATGGGATATGGAGCACCATCTCGGCAAAGACGAAGATAAGCGGAAAGAACTACCAATAATCGGTATGCTCTGATACCAACTAGAAAATCATAAAGAGATACAAGCAGAGAACAAAAGCTCTGATATGAAGTAGAAAATCAAAGAGAAATAAAAGAAGAAGAATATCAATAATAAAACTGTATTATCGAATGAATTGTATTTTTTGTGTGTATAGTCACGGACGGAGCCACATAGGCTCCAATAGGGGCAGTTGCCCCATTCAATTTTTTTTTTTGGTTTTGTTTAAGGGTAATTTGAGTAATTTGAAGAAAATATAGGCAAAAAATGAGATTTGCCCCCATTTAATTTTGAAAACTTTAGGCTTATTACCCCTAATTATCCCTAATCTTATGGATTGTCCCCAATCCATAAGATTTCTGGCTCCGTCCTTGTGTATAGTAACAGTACATAAATGGTCTATATAATTAGACCATTTATGTTTATATACGCTGAGTATATAAACATGCTTAATAAGAAACCAATGTGGGACGACACTAACACATATAATTAAAACACCTAAAATCTTCCAACAGTAATCATATGCGTCAACAACATCAACTAAAAGTTCAACATTGATCTAATGGAAATTTAAAATCTAAGAATCTAGTGACCGTTTGAGGCCACCCCGTTCTCTTCTTCATTACTATCTCAAAGTGGAACAAGCATGCCCTCATGTAGCTGAAACTATTAGTCATTTTTTAGGTTTTTTTCACTTCATTCCTCGGAACAAATTTATATTAGCTTTGTTTGAGACATAAAACGGAATGCTTTAATGGTTGGAGAATGAAATTATTTTTGTTTTTCCCCCCTTAATATCTTAATTAATAGTGAGTTTTGAATATAATTAAAACAGTGACGTGTTTGATGATTTTGTTTATGGGTTTATGATAATTGTAAATTATCTTTGATATCATGGATGTGGATATTTAGTTGGAGCATTAAATCTAAAATTTCTTTAATAACACTTCGATGTGTAATGTGTATATATTACACTGAAGTACATGTACATGCTTCTTATTTGATTAGTCGAGATGTACGTAAGCTTGTCCTGATATTATGATTATAAAAAAGTAAAATAAAATAAGGTACATGTACATGTGCTTATTACAAGGATACAGTGACTTGTAAGACCAAAATTATATATATACGCTAAGAAAAAAAAAAAATAGGGACGCCACATGTCAGATGGATCAAAAGGATTTTAATTAGTATTGGATTTTGTAATCAAAGTTTCCTTTTACCGTAAGGTTACCACGGATGAGAATCTGAACTTTATAAATATTATAGTGTGACCCATGAACTTTGAAAAATATTATGGCTTGACCCCTATTCTTTACTGAAATTACAGTTTGGCCCCTAAATTGTATGAAATTTATATTTTGACCCTTGCAGTTTACTGGAATTTCAGATTAACCACTAAACTTTGCTGATATTACAGTTTGATCTCTAAACTTTAATAAAATTACTATTTATGCCCCAGAATTTTTTTTTTGAAGACAACAGGATTCGAACCGTAGCCTATGGGAAATCCGACCATATTACTATGGAAAATCTGAACTACCTTTCACTAAACCACTTGCTTCATTGTTGTTATTATTTACGTACACACATATATATATGTGTAGTTGGTTAAGCCTAGTGACTCCCACACTTGATTCTATGATTAATTAATATGGTTGAGCCTAGGGTCTCCCATCCATTTGAATAATATGAATCTCGGAGAAATAATAAAAGACGGAAATTGTCCCCAGCTAAATGGATCTTCCTATAATTTCAGGATTTTAAAAACAGCGAGTGAGAATAATTTATCTTTATCAACTTAAAATTGGTGGTATGTGGAGAAAATCTCACTGATAGTGATTTATCGAAAAATTATACTCCATTTTCCATACCTCAAATGTGCTGCTGCAAATGCAGTATAGAGTGAGGTTTTAAAAGATACTCCGAGGTAATTTCTTGCTTGTTGGTGGTTGAGCAAAATAATGAGCTCTTGATGAGAAACAACCAATCTCATCCAACCGGATCTACGCCATTTTTTAGGCAAACATATCATTAATTTACGGTTATAAAATTGGACGTAGACATGGATGTGATTGTGTGTATAATCACAAAAATTATTATAGTCGTGGTAATCATAGTTCCTCACTGATCCCTGAAAGTGACTCCATATTGGTCCACAACAAGTGGAATCAAAATGCAAGCAGGCAAGAGGGGAGGCTGTGAAAAACATGTCTTTTAAGAAATATCATGAGAAGCATTGCTATAAGTGTGAGGTATGGATCTATCTAATGCATTAACCAAGCCCACAAAAAATGGTGAAGATATATGCATGGTAGATAGTGCAACAACTCACAGTATACTTCGAGATCAAAAATATTTCTCCAAGATAACACTAGCCGAGGCTAGTGTTAATACAATCTTAGGGCCTACATACCTGATTAAAGGCTTTGGAAGAACTAATATTATTTTGCCACATGGAACAAAAATAGACATTGATTATGCTCTATATTCCACCAGATCTAAAATAAATCTTTTAAGCTTTAAAGATATACGTCTCAACGGTTATCATATTGAGACGATAAATGAAGAGAGTATAGAATACCTCTGCATTACATCTGATATTATATGCAAGAAGCGCGTATTGGAAAAGCTCACTGCTTTCTCTTCTGGCCTATATTATATGAATATAAGAGCAATTGAATCACATGCGGTGATGCATTAATAGTGCTATGATCCAGATCCTTTTATATTATGGCATGATCGTCTTGGCTATTATGGGTCAACAATGATGCACCGAATAGTTGAAATTTCACATGGCCATCCATTATAGAATCATAAAATCCTATTGGCAAATGATTTTTCATGTTCCGCATGCTCACAAGACAAATTAGTGGTAAGGCCATCGCCTTCAAAAGTTGGTGTTGAATGCCCAACATTCTTACAACGAATTCAAGGGGACATGTGTGGACCAATTCATCCACCATGCAGGCCATTTCGGTACTTTATGGTACTAATAGATGGTTCAACAAGATGGTCACATGTAAGTCTATTGTCTACTCGCAATGTATCATTCGCTAGACTTCTTGCTCAAATAATTCGATTAAGAGCACAATTATCAAATTATCAAATCAAAACTATTCGTTTGGATAATGCTGGAGAATTCATATCACAAGTATTTAATAATTATTGCATGTCAATTGGTATTGATGTTGAACATCCTGTGGCACACACTCAAACGCAAAATGGCTTAGCAGAATCTTTCATTAAATGTCTTCAGTTAATTGCTGGACCATTACTTATGAGAACTAAACTGCCTATATTTGCATGGGAACATGCAATATTACATGTTGCATCTTTAATCTGCATCAGACCACCTGTTTATAATGTTTTTTCTCCTTTACAACTCGCATTTGGTCAGCAAACGAATATTTCTCACCTAAGAGTTTTTGGTTGTGATGTATATGTTCCGATTAGACCACCATAACGGACTAAATGGGCCCTCAAAGACGACTCGGTATCTATGTTGGTTTTGATTCTCCATCTATTATTAGATACCTTGAACCTGCAACATGTAATGTTTTTAAGCCACGGTTTTCTGATTGTCATTTTGATGAAATTGCCTTCCCGTTATTAGGGGGAGAAAAAAAATAGCCAAATGAATGGCGGGATATTGATTGAAATGTACCAACTTTATCTCATTATGATCCTCGCACAAATCAATATGAACAAGAAGTTCAAAGGATCATTCATTTGCAAAGTGTTGCAAATCAGTTACTAGATGCATTCACTGACATGAGTAAAGTGATAAAATCCCATATACTGGCTACAAATGTTTCAGCGAAAATTAATGTCCCTATTGGACAATCTGTCAGTGTTACGGCAAATGCATCTAAACCATAACTAAAACGTGGTATACCAGTCGGTGTAAAAGATAATGTTCCTCGAAAAAGTAAAGTACAAATAAATAATGTTGGTGCTCAAAAGGAGACCACAAATAAAAATAGAGCAAAAGAAATGACCGATCAAACTATACTCCATGAATCTATAACCTTTGATGAGGCAGGTACCCAAGTATCTAATGTTAATGAGACAATGGTATTTGATGAGACACATGCCCTTGAAGAGGCATTGATACCGGAAAATTATGAGATCTCATTAGATCATGGAAAGAGTTGGAATAGACATGAAATTCTCATAGATGATTTTTTCGCATATGCAGTTGCTCTTGAAATAAATGATGAGGATCCTGAACCTTAAACCATTAAACAATGTCGACGTAGAAATGATTGGCCAAAATGGAAAGACACAATACAGGCAGAGCTAAGTGCTTTAGCAAAACGTGATGTTTGTGGACCTGTTATCCAGACACCTGAAAGTGTCAAGCCTGTAGGGTACAAATGGGTATTTGTACGAAAGCGTAATGAGAAAAATGAAATTATAAGATACAAAGCCCGACTGGTAGCTTAAGGTTTCTCACAGATTCCAGGTATTGATTTTGAGGAGACATATTCTCCTGTGATGGATGCAACCACATTCAGATTCTTAATAAGTTTGGCAGTTGCAGAAAAGCTGAACATGCATCTAATGGACATGGTTCCGACATACTTATATGGATCACTCGATAGTGATATTTATATGAAAATCTCAGAAGGATTTAATGTCACGCCCCAAATTTCCGAAGACTCCTAAACCGGGACATCCGAGGAATTCGGGGTCGTGATCCATGAAATGAGCGACAAACTAAGAATATCAATACCATAAATCGAATGGAATATTATTAATCACAATAATTGCATACAAAACCAAGCGGAAGCTAAACCAAATGATATACAAGGAATATTAAGGTGCCGAAAGAATTCATCTATACAACGATGCACCGATACCGAATACAAGGAAGAGATATGCCAACAGACTGGCTCCCGTGAAAACACAACAACAGTCCCAATACAGGGGACAAATAAAGAAAAACAAAAGGAATAACTCTACGTACAACGTCCCAAATCCCATAACAACATCCGTGCCACGAGCCATCCTGTAACGAGGAAACAAAAGAAAGTGTATTTACACCCCATGTTGTCCGTAGCCGAAACCTTTCCTGCAAGCTGACATTTGGGATGCTAGGCAAAAGAACGTCGGGGTGAGCTCATTGAAGCCCCGTAGGAGAAATAAATTATAACTGTCATATCCTACGACCGTTCAAGTCGAGTGAAAACCAACCCGTGTACATGCATCTACCCTAGGTCAGTCACATGTCCCCCATGGCACTCACACCAATACGAGACCCCGGAAACACATTCCCTTAGTCCCCTACCATGCATCAACAAATAGGGCAACTAGCCCGTAATGAAGCCATAGCATAACAACATATAATAACGCGCACACACACACACACACATATATATATATATATATATATATATATATATATATATATATATATAGAAAATATACAACCAATACAAGCCCTGTAGTACAGACCACATCATAGATCACTACGACTCGTACTCGCTCGTCCCACACTGACAATCCGCACAACAAGTATCACCAAAACACATAAGCAACACTCCTATTCATAACACTCCAGGAAGAATAACACTCATACTTGCTAGATCACGAGCATACCGAGCTCCCAAAACCTCAAATCAATATCAACCCATACTACCAATCACCTCACATGTCACTACTCGACATCCTTAAACCCAACATAGGGGTAAAACAGTCACTTCAACCTAAGAAAAGTCACAAAAGTTGCCGAACACCAAAGAGAAGTGAAAGGGATTGAAAAACCTATCACATCGACTACTCAAAGGCCACATGTTCGCCCAAGGGTAAAATGGTCATTTCAAGGAAAAAATTATACTTTCAAAGGTTACCCCACCTATTTGGACATAGGTTAAATCATAGAAACAAACGAAACCGAATTTAAGACCCTGACGCGAAAGATATGAATATTTGGAAACGGTGTCGGATAATGTCGACCCAAAACAAAAAATTAAGATAAAACACAAGTTCGGGTGCCAAAACCGAGGCATTTTGTCCTCAAACCAAAAACGGAACATAGATGTGATAAATGAGACTCTAAGAAGCCCATATCAAGAAACGTAATTTAATTTGAGTAAATGAGCCAAAAAATATATATTTATAAAGAAAGACAACGACATGTAAAAGTTTAAAATATACTGTCATTTTCAAATGAACATAAATCACTCAATAATATGTTAACTTGAGTGATTCAAAAGCCTAAGCATAATTTCAAGATGTTATATTTCCAAAAAAAATAACCGTTTTGCCTCCGGTCTTCGTTTTAGCATCCTACCAACTTTTTAAGTGCCAAAATATTTTCAAATGACTCAAAATTATTTTCTAAATCCCGAAGTTTTAGTCGGGTCACGAGGTGGAGAAAACGGGTTTTTCACTTAAAAGCCGAAACACCAACGGAAATACCAAAGTAAATTTATAGACGCTCAAATGGAGCAAATGAATGAAGAACCGAGGTAAAAAGACAACTCAAAGAGAAGACAAATTACAATATGCAATAGTACTATTTCTAACCCAACCACTCCTGGTTCGACATCCAAATCTCTAAGCTCCACAATGGCTTATTCAAGAATGTCCACAACTTCAATAACATTCTTATCTTTAAGCTCGCTAAACGAAACCTAGTGGTCGTTGCCACGGAACCAAATAATTTCAAATCAAGAATCTCTTCCGATTCTTTCAAACCTCAATTTCACATTCGAAACCACATCACTTGGGTTTCTAACAAAATCAATTGACCATCAATACACAATCGACTCAGTTTACTTATGACATCGTCTATCATAACCGAACATCAAAATCACCATTGATGCCATGTTGATACACCAACACTAATTTAGACCTCAAAACCATCACCCGCCTTCTCAAGGCTTCAACTCATCTCAACTCAATAGTCCACAACCGACTTTACTTATGACAAGAAAGTCTTTAAACCAACTCATATCACCCCCCTAAGGTATATAAGCACATATCAACAAGTATAAGTATTTATCTCACATTATAATTTAAACAAGGCATGCAAATCATATTTTCACATCCTTCAATTTCACTTAAGTATTTTAACAACATGTGAATTATATATTTCAAAATTCACATTAAATATCCTCCTCAATAACATAGGATAATATCATGATATACATGTCAAATGGAATCACATAAATGCTACGCAAATGCAATGTGACTCAACACCACCCGTGGTACACACACGACCACACACCCTACTCCAAGGGTCAAGGGATAATTCTCTAACACTTCATTTTTATTTCTCATGAATGAAGGTAGATTTATCGTACCATTCTTCCCAAGTGATTTTTCTCTCATTTCAGTTTTAACAAGGAAGATGTCAAACACGATGCGATCGTGCACATAGGATCACGCATAATTACACAAACGGACGTAGACCAACACCAATTGAATTCTCAATACAAAAGGTGAACCCATGCACTATGTCCTCAATGACCCATACATCAACATAAATATGTATCACATCATATTTATAGCAAACATTCGCACAATGTCAACATGAATGCATTTCACCGTTCAACATGCTTTTAAATTTCATTTAAAGCAATAATCAACAAGAATGCTTTCTCGTGCACCATCAATGATCCCAAATCATCAAGTTATCCTTTAATACACAAAGATAACATTTTCATTCATTTAACATGCTTATATCTCAATTAAAGCATTTAAATCCCAATGACACATTCTAATGCATAAAAAATGTTCTAATTCTTCTAGTTATCCTTTAATTCTCAAGGAAAAAAATTCCATTCTTTTAAACATGCTCTTAGTTCAATTCAAGCAAGTTTGTCACAATTCACATCTCAAACATGACATGAATTCCCCACATACCTCAAAGGTACTAACTAAATGAGCTAGCCTAATCTCACTTCAAGGCTACATTCCTACCACCCACATACATATATGTATAATTACACTTACACATATACATAACTATACCCACATACATATACATATATATATAGGCATACAAGCATACTTCAATATGGGAATTCTCAAGAATATCCACCAAACTAGCATACATTATAGTCCTAGCAATTTTATTACTAAGTACTACATAAACAAGGTTAATCCACATAAACATGCTCAAACCCTAACTTCACATTTCAAGGATACACTTAGCAAATTCATCTAAGTTTAGGAATCCTATAATTAAATTCTCATACTCACACAATCATAAGATGAGTTAGTTAAGAAATTTTCCCCTACCTCAAGTGAAGAATAAAGCAACACCACAAAGTGAGCTTCATGAAATCCTAGCTTCCACCCAACACCAAATTCAAAGAATCCAATTAGTGGAAAGCTTCACCATGGTCTCCTAACAATGAGTATAAACTCATAACAAGATGAAACCAATAATCAAATGTGGTTCATCAAGAAAACCAAAACTAGGGTTTGAAGTATAAACTCACAAAGAGGGTAGAACATTTACTAATCTTTGGCTTAAATCGAAGAGAAGAACACCATGAATAACTTTCATGTTGAAAACAATATCAAATTCTAAGCTTATGGTGATGAAATCCAACCAAAAGTGGAGAAGAACCAAGAGGAAAAGGAGGAGATAAAATAGAGAGAAATAATATGTGAAATGAAGATTAAGTCTTCATGTGGAAGACTTATGGAATTCTCCACTCACACATCAACTAATCCAATGGTCCAAAACAAATATGGGTGAAAAGAAAAATGTATCCAAGGGCTAGAAACAAGTCTTGCAATTGGAAGACTTAAACCACACACAAAACCCATTAATTTGCCAAACAAAGCCTTAACATCCAATAGTTAAGATTAAAGATGGGAGATGATATCTAATGGCCATAAATGAGACACCACATAAAAGAGGAAATGACCAATTTCATCTCAACTTAGGATTAATCACAAGAGTGTCATCATGCATCTTAATTACCCTCCTACCCCTTGTCATCCTCTCTATTTACCACTATGCCATTCATACCCCAACACTTAGCCAAATCTCCACACTTTCCACTAAGTGCTCAAAATATGAAAATATTAATTTACCCTTTTGTCATTTCTTTCCCGAAATCGTTTCAAATAATTTTCATTATTCTCGAAATGAAAATATAACAAACAATTCATATAATTACACCTATCGAAACGCACCCGTTAAATATGTTGAGCAAACAAACATGTAATCACATAAGTGCTACACCGGAACGTCTACAATAAACTAGGGTAATACGTTCGGCAATGCAACATAATTGCCATAGCTCCAACAAGAAAATGTTGCACGAACCCATATAGTTGCCAACGAACAATAATTCAAGAAGTCGGAAATGAAAGTTTACAAGGTCGTCCCGATAAGTCCGAAACTCAAACGCGAAAAATTTACACGTACTAAGAATACACAAAACGTTATGAATAAGTGACGTCACAAAAGTTAACACTTGGAAAAGAATTCCAGAAAAGTGAAAGGAAAACGTGGGGCATTACATTTAAAATGCCAGAAGCAAAGAGTTCAAAACCACATAGTATGTACTCGATAAAACTACAACAATCCTTATATGGATTAAGACAATCTGGGCTTATGTGGTACAATCGCCTCAGCGAGTACTTACTAAAAGAAGGGTATGTAAATAACCCAATTTGTCCATGCATTTTTATTAACAAAATAGACTATGGATTTGTTATTATTATAGTGTATGTGGATGATCTGAATATTGTAGGCACCCCTGAAGAAATACCAAATACTGCAACGTACCTGAAGAAAGAATTCGAGATGAAAGATCTCGAAAAGACAAAATTATGCCTTAGCCTACAAATTGAACATTTATTAGGCGGAGTTTTTGTCCACCAGTCAGCATATACTGAAAAAGTTTTAAAGCGTTTTTATTTGGATAAACCTCATCCCCTGAGCTCTCCAATGGTGGTTCAATCTCTTGATGTCAAGAAAGATCATTTTCGCCCTCAAGAAGACGATGAATAACTTCTTGGTCCCAAGGTTTCATATCTCTGTGCAATTGGTGCTCTTATGTACCTTGCGAATTGCACCTGACATTCTCTGTCAACTTACTTTCAAGATTCAGTTCTACAACAACCCGAAGACATTGGAATGGAGTTAAGCATATTTTGCATTACCTTCATGGTATAACTGACATGGGACTGTTTTATGCAAAAGAATCAAAGTCTCAATTAATTAGGTATTGAATATCTTTCTAACCCACATAAAGCTCGATCACAGACATGGTACCTATTTACTTATGGCGACACTGCTATATCATGGCGTTCTATAAAGCAGACATTAACGACAACTTCCTCAAACAACTCTGAGATAATTGCAATTTTTGAAAGAAGCAAAGAATGTGTTTGGTGAGGTCTATGATACTACATATTCAAGAAACATGTGGGCTCTCCTCATTAAAAGACAAGCCAACTATGTTATACGAAGATAATGCTGCATGTATTATCCAAATAAGATGAGGCTATATCAAAGGTGAGAGAACTAAACATATTTCGCTGAAGTTCTTCCACACATATGACCTCCAGAAAAGTGGGGAGATTGATGTTCAATAGATTCGTTCAAGTGATAATTTAGCAGATTTATTCACTAAGGCATTGCCAACTACTACATTCAAAAAGTTGGTGCACGACATTGGGATGTGGCGGCTCAAAGATGTTTCATGACACTTGTGCTAATGAGGGAGAACAATTATTTGAAAGGGTATCGACATATTGTACTCTTTTTCCTTCGCTAAGGTTTTTTTCCTCTGGATTTTCCTTGGCAAGGTTTTAATGAAGCAGTCCTATCATATGCAATACCATTTTCAATAATACTAGAATAATGTACTCTTTTTCCTTCGCTGGGTTTTTATCCCAATGGATTTTTCCTAACAAGGTTTTAACGAGACATATTCTCAGTATAATATAGCAGACCCCAAGGGGGAGTGTTATATATCATTGTGGTGTCCACAAATATGGGTCAATAATATCAACCCATCACCATAGTATGGGTGACAACCCTAAACCCATTCTTTTCTTTATGAAGGTAGTTGTAGAAGCTATTATACAAGGATGTATCTAACTCTAAACAAAACACCAAGAAATAAGAGAACTCCCTGTCTCTATTACTTCTACTATATCTATTATTTCTGCTCATATATATTGTGTGGTTTGCCCGTTGGTGCCTCCGTTGGTTTATTCTATTGTATCAATGATAGGATGTATTTCTTTGTGTTTGTATGAGAACCAGGCAGGTTCCATTAGTTGATCTAAACCATAGTTTGTCTGTGTTTGTTATTTGGGCTTTGCTAGGATGCACAATGGGTTGGGCCTTTTGGGCTTGTATATGCCCATTACGAGTTCTTAATAATTTTTCTTTCTATGTTTTTATTTGTGTTCAACCCTTTATTTAAAAATAGGATAAAAGAGTTGTGAATATTAATGTACTAAATAATGTTAAAATACAATTGAAAAAGAAGTCCGACCATCTAGGTAAGTTTTGGTATACTTATTAAATAATGTTGAAAAATATGAATAGTGAAACACTAAAATTAAGTATAATTTTTTTTTGTCTTATAATATCCGATTAGAAGATAAAGAATATGAAAATCAAAACATAATTTAACTCTTAGTCTTCTATTACTATTAGGTTTGTAAAATATAAAGCAATGACATAGGCGGTTTGTGGTGATTATAGTTTAAAGGAGTGTCCTAATTCTAAATGAAGACGCTTTCATCCAAGTAAAAGAAGGACTCAAACCATTACTATATATATATAGATAGATAGATACATTCATAGAGATATAAATGTGTAATAAATAAAGGGTTTGAATTTAAAATAAAATTTACAAATAATAAGATAATATACAAAATATAAAATATAAAGCAATGAAATACGCGGGAAAGGTACAAACATTGTGGTGATTAATGATTATAGTTTAAAGGAAAGACGTGTAAGGAGTGTGAGTGTCCTAATTCTAAACTGTGAACAACATACCAAGGCCAAAGTACAAGAGGATTAGGAAACTATCATCTTGTCCAAATAAAAGAGGGACTCAACGATTACTATATACATAGATACATAGATAGAGATATAAATGTTTAATAAATAAAGGGTGTTGGTCTAAGCAGATAAAAAAAAAGTGTTTTTTTTTGTGGTGATAGGTATGAGTGTGAGGGGAGACTATGAAGTTCGTATGACGAGAGAATACGAAGATCGGCAAGCTTGTTGGTTTGGTACGCAGGTGCTTTTGCTTGGAGTGATATACGTGGTGTGTATGTTGTCATTCTATATTTATGGCAAAGTGAAGGCAACCACTGTAATGACCGGGTTAATTTAAATAATTTATTTTTCTTCGGTTAATACATATATATTTTTATCTTGTACATTACGTGGCATTGCATGTGTTTACGTGCATTAAGGATTTCATGATTTGAGTTTTTGGGTTCATTCCTATATTTTGTAAAATTTTCATTTTTGTCGTTGACCGGGTAGTTTCGATATTTTAGTTAAATGTGGGGGTTACTTTTGAGTTTGATAAAGATAAGGGTAACTTTTGCAATATATTCATTATATGTAAATGTGTGACCGAATTTCACATGTTTATTTTTATTTTTATCTTCAACTTTCCAAAAGCATATTCCTCCATCATTAAAAGGTTCAATGATACATCTATTATATTGACACCACTTTATGACATTATTGATGAAAATTTTCAGCCATTATATTGATGTGTTGAGGTTAGCTTTTGCATATTCTCAACAATCAAGCAAAACTATTTTTTCCATCATTATCTATTTTTCTCCTATCTTCATCTCTCTACATTTTGGGCATCTTAGAGTGGGGATTCAATTTTGTGCTCAACTAAGAAGTTGTTCTACGTGTTCCGATCTTCGGTTTAATACCAATTACGGTATGTGATCTATATTATTTAATTTGATTTCATTTTTCAAAAATTCCAGATTGCTAGTTTACATGTTTAGTGAAAATCAAGGCTTTAGATCTCTAATTTATAATATATGTACCAATCAAAATTAGTTTATGAAAATTTTACAGATCATATATAGGTATGTGATTATATGTTCGTGAAAATTTCAGAATTTATAGATAAGTAGAGAGTTAATTAAAAATCTAGGAATAGCATGTTATTCGGATATTGTTGTTGCTGCAGACCGTTTGTTTTTACTCGGTTTGAGGAATTTATAGACCATGTTAAAGTATTTATAAATTTTTGAACATTTTACAGTATGCTTTTGTATATGTCTATTATCATCTCTCAAAATTTCAGATCATTTAGATAAATATGTAATTTTCTAAAAATCATGGAAGTAGGTTGTCCAGTAATATTTTACTGCTTGCTGATCCGATTTCGGTTTCGGTTTAGCAAATTGTTTCATATGGTTTCGTATTCTTATAAATCTTGAAACTTTTATTATAACATTTTGTATATGTCTAGGATATATTTATTAAAGATCAATAATTTTAAGTTAATTTATACTGGTAATAAAAATTGTTGAGTAGTAACTGTTCAGTTTCAATCATAGTTTAAAACCGGAACTTGTATTACCAATTTGAGCTATCTATAATTCTAATTTTGTACTTATAATTTTATCACCTGATCTTGAGTATATAAGATGTAAATATGGATATTTTGGTAGTCATGTAATTCATGGATATGTTTGTAAAAATCTTGGAGTAAAGGGTGTTCAGTTTTCGGAATTGTTAGGAAAGCTGTCTTTTATAATTATTTTGGACCACTGTCCTTTGATTAAAGCTTATGAAAATTTTACAGTAGACTTACGTAGAGGTTTGGAGTGTATCTTGTAAATTTCATATTTTTATCAAACCTGTATATTGTTCTAAAAATCATAGATTACCTGCTGTCCGTTTTACGGTAGTATTCGAAACCGAACTTTTCGATTCTTAATTAAGTAGCTAAATTTTGTCTATTAATCCCGAATATTTTTGAGTATATATTTATATATATTATAATGTTTATTGGAAAATATTATTATAAAAATAAATATGGTTATATATAAAAAAATTTATTCAATATGTGTTAATTGGTTTCGGGCATAACAGGGTACAAATGAAGGCGTGAAGGGAGAACCGTTCGTTTCTTCATTCTCTACACAACCATATTGTTTTGATTGTTGGTATTTTACTGGATATTTTATCAAGTTTGAGGTAGGGATTTATTGGGGTATCGTGTGAGTTTAAGAATCTTCATTTATGTATTTTAATGTTTATATATAGATTCATTATCATATTGTGTTATTTTTACATGAGTTGTGAAATTGCATTAATGTGTTTAAATACATTGATTCATGCCACTATAGAATTTTTATTAGGTGGATCATGGAGTGCGGATATATTTATTACTTATGTGCGCATGTGAATGACATTTATGAATTGTGAATTGTGAATGGTGGATTGGTTGTTGATTTTGGGAAATGGTCGTGTGGTGTGAGCAATGGGGGGACGAAGGAGCTCCCAGGGTGCAAGTCCTCGAATTATCGCGCGATTAGTTGATGTCACCGTAGGGTTAGTAGCCCCAAGACGGCTAGGCAGATGAACAAGTAGTTCATGTCCAAGGGTTTGTTTCACGACATAATTTTCCCATTTGATGATTTTGAATTTGATGTTATCTCTGTTGTGATAGTTGGATTTGAATTCGTATTGAGAGTATTGGTTTTAATTTCGTGACTATAGAACTTTTAAATTATCTTGATGATATTATTTAAATTGTTTTACATGAGTTTATATTGTGATTCCTTATGCATTTATATCATGACATTGGACTAGGGTAGAGACTTGAACCTATACGTATTCATTAATTTACATACTTGCGGAATCTTACGCTTCATGATTTTTCTCTACTGGGCCGTTTGTGCTCACCCCTTAACATTTTTCAGGAAAAGAACCGTTGGTGGATGATGCATGAGCTATTGGAAATTTGTGGAATTTGAACTTATAAAGATTGCGTGCTTATTATGATTTGTACTTGTTTGGCTTTGGACTAGTGTGTTCGTGTTGTAATTTGATTTGATTTCAGGATTTGTGTGTGATTTTATTATTTCTATTTCGCTTCCGCGCTAATGAATTATAAACAATATCGGTTGGCCAGTTTGACCATTTGATATTTTTATGAATTTTAATTAAATTTAAGTCATTATCCGGGTTTTCGGATTCGGGGCGTGACAACGACAGTGGAGGATATACCAATTGTAATTGTGTTGGGTATCGTGTGGACTATATTCTTTAGATGTTCTAGGTATGTATTGACTTGTTTATTTAAAACATAACATTTATTATATAAAGGGTTAATAGCAAAAAAAACCCCTCAACTATACCCTCTCTCTAACTAAACCCCCTGGTGTGCACTAAGTCCCCCTGAACTATACTTTTCGTGCTGAAAACCCTCCAAATTATAGTTTTTCCTGTACAGTTATAACACCGTTAAGTGAAATTGCACTGGGATCCCCTGAAGTTCTTGTTAATTTCGCTCACCCCATGAGATTTCATTTTCCTTGCAATGACACCCCCTTGAAAGGGTGAAATGACCGGAATGCCCTTGTTTTTTCTTCCCTATTTCATGAAATAAATATCTAGGTGGTGAAATTACCTTCATGCCCGAAGATTAGAACTTTATAATATTTGGGGATATTTCCAAATATTTTTTTCAAAATAAAAGTTAAAGAAAAGAGGTTGGAAATATTTCAAAACTTTTAAATAATAATAATAACTAATTAATATGCATTACTTGAAGTGTAACTCTAGTGAATATTTCAAAAGATATAGTGTCAGGAGTTATAAATATTTTCATATATTTTTTAAAAAATAATTAATTAATATATATTAATTAAAATGTAACTCTAATGGATATTTCATAAAATATGGAGTAAAGATATAAGACAAATATATTTCGGCAAACAACAAGTGTTAACCCTTTAAAATAAGATTGTCAAGAACTTGTAACCCCTGGATTCATTTAAAATTGAATGGTCTAGTTTTTGGAATATTTATCAAGATGGAAATTGCAGTTGATCATTTATTTCTTAGTTTTCATTCAAATTTTTATTTTTGAATGGGTTTTTTTTCTTGTAAGTATTATTATTATTAGTTACGTAGTTGTCTTTCATCAAGCAACAAGCCAGAATCATTATAGAGAATCTCATATGGCCAAATTTTGTTCAAAATATTTTCCTTAAATGAAGTTGGAGCCTTACTAGAAGCAGTGTGTGACATAGAAATTCAAGTGAGTGGCAAAATTGTTACCTTAAAGTTTCAATGTATATATGCGGTCGTAAAAAATTAGTTCTTAGAAAGTGAGTAATTATTAGGTTGAAGATTTGGAATAGGAAGTCACTTAATTTGTTCTTAACGATTAACACTTGTTGCTTGCCGAAATATATTTGTCTTATATCTTTACTCCATATTTTATGAAATATCCATTAGAGTTACATTTTAATTAATGTATATTAATTAATTAATATTTTTTTAAAAATTTAAAAATATTTATAACCCTTTACTCTATATCTTTTGAAATATTCATTAGAGTTACACTTCAAGTAATGCATATTAATTAGTTATTATTATTATTTAAAAGTTTTGAAATATTTCCAACCTCTTTTCTTTAACTTTTATTTTGAAAAAAATATTTGGAAATATCCCCAAATATTATAGGGTTCTAATCTTGGGGCATGGAGGTAATTTCACCACATAGATATTTATCTCATGAAATAGGGGAGACAAAACAAGGGCATTCCGGTCATTTCACCCCTTCAAGGGGGTATCATTGTAAGGAAAATAAAATTTTAGGGCGCGAGCGAAATTAACAGGAACTTCAGGGGATCCCAGTGCAATTTCACTTAACAGTGTTATAACTGTGCAGGAAAAACTATAGTTTAGGGGGGGGGGGGTTTCAGCACAAAAAATAGTTCAGGGGGGTTTAGTAAGAGAGAGGGTATAGTTCAGGGGGGTGTTTTGCTATTAACCCTTATATAAATATATATATATATATTCACGTGCATGTAACTAACTCGATGGGAGTGAGAAAGACAATGTATATACATTGTGGATCAAAAGATGATGATCTATGGATTCACACTCTGGATGACGGCCAAAAGATTTATGTTGAAACTCCACATAATTTCTTGGCCGTCATACAGAGTGTGAACCCTGTTGGCTTTTGTTTCAACCAACTAAAATTTATTGCATATGGAAGATGGAACAAATAATTTCAACAACATAGAAGAAGTAAACAGAGGACTTTTGTATTGAAAAACTGCAGATTTTTTTCTAAGGCATGAAACACTCAAATTTTCTCTCAGGCATGAAACAAAGGAGTAGTGTTCTGCTTCTCTGGAATAGCAATACTACATATTACAACTTACACTTATGAATTCAATACACTCAAATCTCAGCCCATCACACACATATACTCCCACTTGCATTATAACATTATCCTTAGCTTTTCTTTTGTCTATTGGAAGACATAAAAGACTCACACACTCAATAAATCACTCTCAAACAAATCATAGTGGTACACCCACTCAATCACAATAATGCAAACCACTAAAAATTTTACAAAATGAAATTAATTTTAATACTCCTAAGAAATTGTAGCTTGTCTCTTGGTAGAGATTTGGTGAAAATGTCCGTAACTTGGTCTTCGGTTTTGCAATACTTGAGTTTAATCTCCTCATCTTCAACCTTCTCTCGGATAAAGTGATGCTTGATGGCAATGTGCTTTGTCTTGTTATGGTAGACGGGATTCTTTATCATAGCAATTTCCGATTTGTTATCACACAATATTGAAGTTGCTTCTTCTTGCTTCTCGCCAACATCTTCTAAAATTCTCCTTAGCCAAATTGCTTGTGAAGTTGCCAATGATACTGAAACGTATTCGGCCTCGGCAGTAGATAGCGTCACACTTTGTTGCTTCTTGGATGCCCATGAAAATACACTCGAACCAAATGAGAATGCATACCCGAAAGTGCGTCTCATATCATCAACACATCCAGCCCAATCACTATCACAAAATCCAATCAATTTTGTGTCAACATTTTTCTCAAACAAGATACCTAAATCAAGTGTACCTCAAATATATCGCAACGCTCTCTTGGCAGCCCCATAATGTATTTGACTTGATTTTTTCATAAATTGGGACAACAAACTTGTAGCATACATGATATCCAATCTTGTAGTCGTCAAATACAATAGGCTTCTAACCAAACTTCTATAGTGAGATGAATTTGCCTCTTTACTTCCATCTTCTTTCATCAATTTCTCATTCACCACTAAAGGAGTCTGAACGGAATTGCAATTCAACATTCCAAATTTTTCAAGAAGAGTTTTTGCATACTTCTTTTGGAAAATAAAAACTCCTCATTCCTTTTGATAAATTTCAATACCCAAGAAGTAATGTAACAAACCCAAATCACTCATTTCATATTTGTTCATCATATCCTTCTTAAAATCATTTATCATTTTTTCACCACTACCGGTAAAAACTAAATCATCAACATAAAGAGAGACGATAAGAATACCGGATTTACCTTGTGTCTTGAAATACATGGTTGACTTAATTTTGCTTCTTTGAAATCCATTTTCATTGAAGTAGGCATCAATTACACTATACCATGCCCGAGGTGCTTGTTTTAAGCCATACAAAGCCTTCTTCAATTTATAGACCTTCTTTTCTTTTCCTTTGGTAACAAACGCTTGAGGTTGCTCCATATAAACTTCCTCTTTCAAAACACCATTCAAAAATGTTGATTTTACATCAAGTTGATGAAGAACCAACCCATTTTGAGTCGTCAATGCCACAAGAGCTCTAATTGTGTCAAGTTGAGCCACAGGTGCAAAACTTTCTTGGAAATCAATTTCGGGCTATTGAGATTACCCTTTTGCCACGAGCCTTGAAATTTTTTTTTTGAATAGAACCATCGGGATTGAATTTGGTTTTGAAGATCCACTTCATACCAATCACTTCTTTGTCTTTCAGCTTCTCTACCAATGTCCAAGTCTTATTCTTTTCAATCACATGAATTTCTTCTTCCATGCCTCTTCTTTAATTGTTTCTTTAAAGTTTTGTGGTTCAAGAACACAAAAATTGCAATTAGCATACACATCATTAAGAGGAGTTGAACTTGGACATGATGAACTTGAGCTTGTTGGAGAAGTTGGATTTGATTGTGAGCTCGTTGTTGGAGGCATTTCTTGTTGTACTTCAAGACCACCTTCATTTTGTTGATTTTCTGATTATTCATTGAGAGGAATGAATTGATGTTGAATTTTCTTCTCTTTCCAATCCCAAGACGCCTTCTCATTAAAGAGAACATCTCTACAAATGATCAATTTATTCTTTTTCAAATTGAAGAGTCTATAGCATTTTGATTTTGAGCTATAACCCACAAAGATACATTTTTCACTACCTTCACCAAACTTGCGCCTTACTTCTTTTAGAACATGAGCAAAACAAATACGACCGAAAACTTTCAAGTGATTAACGGATGACTTCCTTCCGCTCCAAGCTTCAATTGGAGTTTTGCCCTCCACGACTTTTGTTGGACTTCTATTTATCAAGTAAACGACGGTATTCATGGCTTCACCCCAAAAAGATTTGGGCAGCCCCTTCTCATGAAACATTGATTTTCCCATCTCAACAATGGTTCGAGTTTTCCTTTCCGCTACTCCATTTTGTTGTGGAGTATGTCCAACGGTTAATTGCCTCTCCAAGCCAATATCTTCCCAAAACTTGTCAAACTCATTTGAATTGTATTCTCCACCTCTATCAATTCTTAACACTTTCATACAATAGCCATTTTATCCTTCAATAACTTCTTGAAACTTTTTAAAGATAGAAAAAACATCTGATTTTTGTCTCATGAAATAAATCCATGTCATTCTTGAAAAATCATCGACAAAAATAATAAAGTACATGTTACCTCCATGAGTTGGTGTTTGCATCAGTCCATATACATCGGTATGAATAAGC
Source organism: Cornus suecica (assembly GCA_963922005.1). Lineage (NCBI taxonomy): Eukaryota > Viridiplantae > Streptophyta > Magnoliopsida > Cornales > Cornaceae > Cornus > Cornus suecica. The sequence continues at coordinate 33,653,543 of OY998243.1, read as the reverse complement.
TCCAATGGTACTTTTGCTCTCCATGCCTTTTCTTTTGGAAATGGCTCTCGGTGATGCTTGCCAAGAACACATCCTTCATAAACTTCTTTCACTTCTTGGATAGAACTTGGTAACCCATGTATCATGTTCTTTTGTTCTAGACCTTTCAAGCTTTGAAAATTCAAGTGCCCCAATCTTCTATTTCAAAGCCACGACTCATCAACAATATCAATCTTCAAGGCCACATCTTTTGAATATGAGAAAGTGAGAGGAAAGCTTCTATTTTTCTTCATCTTAATTTTTGAAACAATATGATTTTTTATTTCCTTTGTTGTAAATTTTTTTGGATGAATCCTCATCAAAGTGAATGGAGTATCCATGCTCTACAAGTTGCCCAACACTCAACAAATTTTGCTCCAAATCTGGAGCTAGTAACACATCTCGGATACTTCTTCTTCCATTCTTTGTTTCTATGCCAATGGTACATTTTCCCTATGTTTGAATCAAAGCACCATTTCTCATTTTTACATGAGAATTCATCGAAGTATCAATCTCCAAAAATATTCTCTCATCTCCGGTCATGTGATTGTTACACCCGCTATCAAGAAATCAGAAATCATTCTTTTGTTCCGATGATGCGTGACAAGCATAGAACATATTTGTTTCACCTTCTTGCTCTTCGGAGAAATTTGCTTGTTGATTTGTTTTCAACCGACAATCTTTTTAAACATGCCCAAATTTCTTGCAATTGTAACATTGAGGTTTTTCCCGAAACCAACAATCTTTATCAATATGGCCACTTCTTTTATAAATACCACAACTTTATTTATTGTAGTCTCCATTTCCGCCTTTATAAAAATTATTCCTTCCTTTTCCTCTTGCAATTCTTCCAAATCTTCCTCCTCTAGATGAGTCACCTTTGGGTCGATCAAAACTAGATGGGTCATTTTGATTAATTGTAGAGGTAACATTGAGCTTAGATTGAAAGACACTTTCAATAGATTTTTCAGAACGCCTACTTAATCTTTGCTCAAATGTTTTGATAGAGCCCATTAGTTCTTCAACACTCAAGGTTTCAACTTCCTTGGTTTCTTCAACAACGGCAACAATGGGATCATATTTTTCTGGCAAACTAATCAAGATTTTTTCAACAATTATTTGATGGGAAATAATTTCCCCATGCATGCTCATTTGATTTACAACTTTCATAAATCTAGAGAAAAAATCTTTCAACAACTCTATATCTTTCATTTTCATATTTTCAAAATCTCGTTTTTTAGTTCTTACCTTCATTGTGCCTCTATATTCGTTTCGGAGAACATCATAAGCCTCCTTTGTTTTTGTTGAATTGATGATTCTCAGAAATATAGTATCAACAACTCCTTTTTGAATCAAGGCAAGAGCTTTTGCACCCTTCTTCCAATGCTCCTCAATTGTTGTCTTTGAGCATTCGTCAAAGTTGCCGCATCCTCCGGTTCCTCATAACCATCTTCTACATACTCCCAAAGATCATAAGAAAGGAATATGGTATTCATCTTCACACACCAAAAATTATAGTTTTCCCCCATCAAATGATGGAATTGAATTTTGGTGTCCTCCAACATTTTGGTTACTTGAAGTTGCCATAGCTACCGATCTTCTTCCGAATTTGTTTTGTCAACAATCTTCACGCCCAAATTTCCCTTGATCGAAATCAATCTCTGATACCAATTATGTTGGCTTTTGTTTCAACCAACTAATACTTATTGCATATGGAAGATGGAACAAATAATTTCAGCAACATAGAAGAAGTAAACATAGGACTTTTTGTATTGAAAAACTGCAGATTTTTTTCTAGGGCATGAAACACTCAAATTTTCTCTAAGGCACGAAACAGAGGATTAGCATTCTGCCTATCTGGAATAGTAATACTACATATTACAACTTACACTTATGACTTCAATACACACTCAAATCTCATCCCATCACACACATACACTCCCACTTGCATTATAACATTATCCTTAGCTTTTCTTTTATCTATTGGAAGACATACAAGACCCACACACTTAATAAATCACTCTCAAACAAACCATAGTGGTACACTCATTCAATCACAATAATGTAAACAATAATGCAAACCACTAAACATTTTACAAAATGATATTAATTTTAATAAACCCCTAGATCATCATCTATTGATCCATAATGTGTATTCATTGTCTTTCTCACTCCTATCGAGTTAGTAAAATGCACATGAATTTTTACAAGCGCACATGTAACCATAATGATAAGGAAGAGACATAAACTACTCATTTTGAGAATTGGTATATGCAAATTTAGAGCAAATATGCGTTCTTATAAGTGCATAATGTAAAGAAACACATTCTTTTACATTTCAAAGTATTCTAGGTAAGGTTTGGTGTTATGTCCAACCACCCGCCTTTTTTTCATTGGACAATACATGGGTCCTCCCCTTTTACTTGGCCCAATAAATTTAAGCCATGTGACACAGATTAATTAAAATGTAGAAATGAGTATATTTTTTTTTCTCTTTTTCTTTTTTCCACTCTAATCTCTTCAATGTGATTGCTAGGATAAAATTCAAGAGCTCTTTTGTTTGTTTCTCTCCTTTTCTTTCTAGGGTTTTCAATCTCAATTGTTTTCATTTTATATTTGTGGGTCGTCTAGATCTCCTTCTTCATATTTGTGGGTTTTTCAATATACAATATATATATACATATATATATACACATATGTATGTATTTACATATATATATATATATGTAAATACATACATATGTGTATATATATATGTATATATATATATGTATATACATATATATAAATATATATATATACATATTTACATATATACATATGTGTATATATATATGTATATACATATATATAAATATATATATATACATATTTACATATATACATATGTGTATATATATATGTATATATATATATATATATACATATATGTATATATCAATGGTGTCACCAAATTAGTATCCCTCCTAGAAGATGACTTAATAGTTTATGTTGGCCACATATTGACACCTAGAGGGGGGGGGGGGGGGGGGTGAATAGGGTAAATTACAAACTTTAAGTCTTTTTCGGTTTGACTTTGTTTTAACAAAAGTAATCTTTGTAGAGCTCTAGTCAAACACTTAGTTAGATAGATGATCCTTAAGTGACTACTTCATTTCATACTTTGAATCATGAACAATAAATTGCATTACCAAATATATACATAATGGATTCAAGAAGGAGAACTAGTTCAAGCATTTATTACAACTTAATATGTATAAGCACTTTTCTCACATATGTATAGAATGATGCAAAGTGTTATTTGTCATAAAGAATACTTTGAAGAGTTTATAAAAAGTAATTAAATATTTTGTGCATATAAACTCTTAAGAAGAATGATATATTCAATATGCATTGTGTCAAACACTTGGGGTGCATATGAACATATTATGCTAAGGTGTGTTGAATATGAATTTTATCAAACACTTGGTGTGCACATGGATTATATCTAAATGAGAAGGTAGTCTAAGCTATAATCTAATCATGTTCACCATTTTAATTCATTTCAACTATGCATTTTCCTAACCTCTTCATGGATACACAAACACAAGCAATTCCATAGCATTGATATATATAAATCTCAAGATTATAAATGGCAATTGCTTTTAAATTAAAGAGATAAGGGTTAGAGAAAATGCACACCATAGACACCGAGATTTTTACATGGTTCAACCAAATATTTGGTCTACTCCATGCCTTGAGATAACCTCATAAGAATTCCACTATCGTGTTTCTCTTTCCGGGGATAAGCAAACCCTTACATGCCTCATTCTTCCGGGTGAATAGCAAACCCTTACACGCTCCTTCTTCCGGGTGAAGAGCCAACCTTGCTCACTCTTGCGGGTGGAGAACCAACCTTCGAACACTCTTGCTTCCGGGTGAAGAGCCGACCATTACTCACTTTTGCGGGTGGAGAGCCAACAAAATCCTCTCTTTTTAAGGTTGAGATAAACCTTTACAAAGCTTCAAAAAACCATTCCCATGCCAATACAACTTCTTGGACTTTTACTCTCAAATGAATAAGAATTGAATTTGAGTGTACAACAATATCTCTCAATAGATGGATATAGAAATTCAAAGCTCAATTCCTCACATACTTAGATTCATAAATGAAATACTCAATTAAAAAGCTCAACTCAAGTATGAAGAATGAATCACAAGAAGAAAATATGAATGATACTCATGTGGTGATTCATGTAGCCCAAAAATAATTTCAAAATTGAAGCACAAATGATAGATCTTTCATACTCCTATCTCCCTCTCTCCTCTTAACCATTTTTGGTTTATATAAGGCATATATATAGTATAGGAACACAATATAGCCGTTTAGGGGTGTTTGGGGAAGTTTTGGAACACTTTGGATCCGAAACTAGCCGTTAGAATTCAAATTCCGGATGAGGCAGTCGACAAGGGTGTTTTGGGGCAGTCGGTTGGGTTTTCAAAAATTCATTCCGAACTTTATTTGTAACTCTCTGACTCAGCCAGTCGACTGGCCTTCTTAGCCCAGTCGACTGGGTCAACAGGCAGTCGACTGGGTGGTTACCCAGTCGATTGGGTTGTTCAGCCCAGTTTCGACACAGTTCACTCTTTTGGTCATAACTAGAGTTTCGTAACTCGGATAAATACTTTATTTATATTTTTGGAAAGAAGACTTCAAGATCTTGATTTTAGGCTTTTGAAGAACTCTATTTGACCCATATTTGAGTGCGATATGGTCGTTTGAATGTGACGCTTCATTTCGAACTTCTAACCCACTTGATGGTTTTTCGTGAAATCTTTTGGGATTTTTATGAAATGACTTAGACACACTCCTAGGATGTCTTAGAAACTTAGTCAGGTCCTTGACATGCCTAAAGTCAATATTGAGATCATAAAATGTTTTTCCAATTTAAACAAATTCTTAATATTAGACAAAAGCTTTTTATGGTTTAACAATTTTGTTCAAAGCTTTAATATGCATCTAGAATCCATGTCAAGTGATATGAGTTAAGTTAATGGTTTTAGAACAACATATTTGTTGAGTTCTTCCATAGCTTATGAAAGGTTGAACTAACTCAACTTTAGCTAAGACTAAATGATGTTGATAGTCTAATGTTAATGATGCAATGACTTATGAATGATATTCATGATCCTATATGCTATATGGTCAAGAGTTGAGCTTTCAAATAAGTTATTTAAAAAATAACGTTACATTTAATCTAACACTCACCCAAGACTATTTTACCTATTTCTTTGATCTTCAATTTCTTTAAGCTTTGGGTTGATGTCTCCATCCTTGTCTCCAATGTCTTTTGAGCTCTAAGCACCTTTGCTTGATCTTCTCATGGATCCACTAGCTCTCTTCAGTTTATCTTGAATCAATAACCTATTAAGCATAACTCAAGTAGAAATTAAATTCACCACATTCAATGGCTTGTTATCATCAAAATGTCATGTTTACCCATGGTGGAAAACCTTGGGTCAATAGTTTAAACTCTATGTTTACCTATGTCATGGCTATAGCGAATAAAAGAGATCAATCAGCAAATGAAGCACCACCAAAAACCTTAATAGATTGTTTGAAGAATTTGATACAACTCACAAAAAAAGATCAATTAATAGCTTTATACCAATTAAAGAGCCAACCATCATACACTTAGATTATGGTGGCTTGATGAGGAAGACAACCCTCTTCAAATGGAAGTGAACCTGAATTCGATTTTGTTGAGTTGGCTGTTGATATATATACAAATACATATAGTATATTGAAAAACCCAATAACTTAAATCAAATAGCAAGAATTGAGATTGAAATATGAAGAAGGAAATTTAGACTGCTCATAAATGATTGAGATTGAAAAGCCCAAAAAGAGAGAGAAACAAAAAAAACACATTTTTAATTTTATCCTCACAATAACAGTGAAGAGATTAGATTGGAAAAAAAAAAAAGAGTAAAAAAAGAAGATTCGGGTTAAAACCCATAAAAAATGGGTAAGATCCATTTATGTGTTTTAATTAATCTATGCCACGTCTTCTATTTATTAGGCCAAATAAGAGGGGAGACCCAACTTGATCCTCTTGGTGAGGACCCAAGTATTGTCCTTTTTCATTATTAAACAACCAAGTAACATTATGACATTGACAAATTTTGTGCCCCTAAAAATTTGTATTGATTCATTTTAAAAATTTTGAGACATAATTAAATGTAGGTATTAATTAATGCATCCATATATATTTACTAACCAGAACAAGTATGGATCTAATGCCTTACCTAACTCGATCATCCAAAAAACACTTATATTGATCCGAGTGTTTTGGTGTATGGAATGTTTGTAGTTAGTTATTTTATATTTTTCATCAATTTAGCAAAATCAACCATGTGATTGCAAGTTTGGAACATCCATTCATGAGGAGAACAACATAATGTATGGTCATGAGGAGGATGACATTAATGTCAAAGTGGTAGAGAGTTGGCCAGTAAATTAAATCCATTCAGAACAGTATTTAGATTATTATATACCTAAAAAGTATATATATATAAAAATCAAATTAAATGCATTAAAAAATTTCCAAAATGCAAATAGTATCTAAAAGGCAGAGGCCCAGGCCTCGTAACATATGGGGGATCTAGTTCCTCTCTCACTGGGTATATCCCAGTTCTGATGTGTTGCCAAGTTAGCAGTTGCGTGGGGCCCATCGATCGTATAATTAATTGGCAAGTAGAAATGAATAGTAACGTACACATCCACAATAAGCTGAGAATCTCCAGGCAATGGAAAGGTCAATGGTGGAGATGTGTCATCGGGGTGGCAATCAGATGTATAAGCGCCTCTGCGACACCGCCCAGTATAGGATCGGGTTTGGCTGGAGCTCATGCTTCAAGGACATCCAGAAACCTGTTGAGGAGAGGGACTTCGCCTCAGTGGGGGAACTGGATGAGTCTTTGGGCATTGCTCCGCCGTATGATGATCCGGTTATAGGTCCCGATGACATTCGCTTCAGTGAATTCCACACCAAGCCTCTTCCGGGGCCCAAATCCGATTCTGATCCTTCCGTTCCCAATGGGACTATTGTTCTTGTGAGCTCAAATGTAGGGGGCACTGATAATGGTACTTAGGATTCTTTATTTGTAAAGCATTTTGTAAGCCTTGGCCATCGGGGCCCATTTTTTAATGAAAAATCATGATTCATGTCCAGTTGACTTTTTTCAATACTTAGATTATTTTATTCAAAAGTACTGTGCCTTTCGGGCACTTCAGGCCATAGGAGAGGCATCACCATAGTTGGGTTTATTTTCTTGTGAAATTTTGCTCTTTCCAGGATTTTCTTGTGAAACTTTGCTCTTTTCAAGATCAATGTTGTGTCTTTCGGGCACTTCAGGCCATGCGAGAGACAAATCAACACGTGATTTATTTTTTACAAAAATATTGATCCCTTCAGGATCGGTGTTGTGTCTTTTAGGCACTTCAGGCCATGCGAGAGACAAAACAACACTTGATTTATTTTTTACAAAAATATGGATCCCTTCAGGATCGGTGATCCCTTCAGGATCGGTGTTCCCTTCAGGTTCGGTGATCCCTTCAGGATCGGTGTTCCCTTCAGGATCGGTGATCCCTTCCGGATCAGTGTTCCCTTCAGGATCGGTGATCCCTTCGGGATCGGTGTTCCCTTCCGGATCGGTGATCCCTTCCGGATCAGTGTTCCCTTCAGGATCGGTGTTGTGTCTTTCGGGCACTTCAAGCCATGCGAGAGACAAAACAACACTTGATTTATTTTTTACAAAAATATTGATCCCTTCAGGATCGGTGTTGTGTCTTTCGGGCACTTCAGGCCATGCGAGAGACAAAACAACACTTAGTTTAGAACTTTGATCTCTTCAGGATCAGTGTTGTGTCTTTCGGGCACTTCAGGCCATGCGAGAGACAAAACAACACTTAGTTTAGAACTTTGATCTCTTCAGGATCAGTGTTGTGTCTTTTGGGCACTTCAGGCCATGCGAGAGACAATGCAACACTTAGTTTGTTTTTGGAACTTTGATCTCTTCAGGATCAATGTTGTGTCTTTCGGGCGCTTCAGGCCATGCGAGAGACAATGCAACACTTAGTTTGTTTTTGGAACTTTGATCTCTTCAGAATCAGTGTTGTGTCTTTCGGGCACTTCAGGCCATGCGAGAGACAATGCAACACTTAGTTTGTTTTTGGAACTTTGATCTCTTCAGGATCAGTGTTGTGTCTTTCGGGCACTTCAGGCCATGCGAGAGACAATGCAACACTTGATTTATTTTTTACAAAAATATTGATCCCTTCAGGATCGGTGTTATGTCTTTCGGGCACTTCAGGCCATGCGAGAGACAAAACAACACTTGATTTATTTTTTACAAAAATATTGATCCCTTCAGGATCGGTGTTATGTCTTTCGGGCACTTCAGGCCATGCGAAAGACAAAACAACACTAGATTTATTTTTTACAAAAATATTGATCCCTTCAGGATCGGTGTTGTAGCTTTTTTACAAAAGGATGAAAGTATGAGTAAAACTTGGCCCTTTACGGGTAGTACCTCTTCAGGAGAGAGGTGATGATCCCGAAGGAGCTGACGACCCTGATGGAGTCAGACGCCTGGTCCTTTGATTGGGCTTCAATGCTCTCCAAGATTGTCCTCTTTCGCCTGACGGTTTCCTCTTCTTCGATCCTCAGGTATTCTTGGGCTCTAGAGTTTAACTCCCCAATGCCCGATGGCGGGCGCTTCATCAAGGACTGATGGAACTTCGTCCCTGGAATAAGGGCCATCCGGACGGCCTCAACAGCAGAGTGTTGGTCACAGTTACCGACAGAAGAAGACTCAATGTTGAAACGGGATAGAAACTCTTCAGCGACTCTCCTTTCTCCTGGATCATGGTGAAGAGGCAGGATATGGTTTTCTTTTGTCTCTTGTTCCCATAGTATTGGGCAACGAAGAGCCTGGTCAACTGTTGCCAACTACCGATAGATCGAGGCGGCTGCTTCCTGAACCATAATAGAGCTGCATCGGCGAGACTCGTGGAAAACACTTTGCATAGCAAGGACTCGTTCTCAGCGTACATGATCATCTTCTGATGGACCTGGTAAATGTGTTCCTCGGGGTCATTGGTACCATCGTAGGGGGTGAATTGAGGCATGACGAACTTCCTTGGGAAAGGTTCCCGGGTTATCTCGGGGACAAAGGGTGATTGTACCAGCTCAGTAGACGCCTGGGCGGCCAGGTCGTCGATGGATTGTGCTCTTAGATCCCCGAGGATTCTCCTCTGGAATTCATCCATCATTGCTTGAATCTTCTATGGGGTAATGGATTCATCGGCTGCGGGGGCTTTTCCTGAACGCTGGGAAGATTCGGCGTGCTCTTCCGGTTCGTCGCTACCTCGCTGGTTCAGAGAACGGTCAAGCACCGCTGCTGGAGGGTCGGGCGCTACTACCGAAGGAGCAGCTGGTGGTGGAGCCATCCTCGCCATGAGCTCTGCATTTTGTTTCTCCAGAGCCAGGTTGCGTTCCTCAGCTGCCATCAAGCGTCGAAGGATTTGCTCCATAGATTGGGGAACTCCCGCACGACTGTCCGCAGTGGTTGGAACGTCTGCTTGCCAACGAGTAACTGGCATCTTTGCCCAAGAAGTAGTGAGTGGAGATTTCAAGAGGCGGTGAAGAATAATAGGAGGTTGAACAATAAAGCTCAGTTTTAAGAGATGGGAAGAAGGAGACGCTTCCCACAGACGGCGCCAATGTGTAGATGTCAAAAAATGCATAACACACGAATCTCTTTTTTATTTAGGTTTTGTCTCTTTTATACAGATACCCTTAATGGGCTTTGAGCCCATTAGGGCAATCTTATTATCATTACATCATTATTACATCATCATCTTTATTTACAAAGAATGATAAGCTGAAATGGGCCTGACGCCTGATAGCTTTGTTGGGTTGTTAGTTCGATGGGCCTGATGCCTGATGGGCCTCTGTGGGCTTGGAAATTCACACACTTACACTCAATTTGTGACCACCAACATAAACAATATTCATGGAAAATCATTGTTTCTAATTTAAACCAATGGGACAATTTTCACTATCATTGCGTGGGTACACTAATTAGTTGTCTATCATCGTTTTTCATGGTTTAGGATATGTTATATTCCTAACTCATGATAAGTGACCCATCAATGTTTCACCACCAATATTTCTATTCATATCTCCATGAAAATACTTTCTGATGGTTGAGTTTGACCAATTTCATTACCTTTGTGCGGGTACTTTAACCGTTTTGTTATGTATGAAATTGTGTTTATCATCAATGTATTCAAAGACAATTGTTAATCTATGTACTAAAATTTTGGTGTTTATGTTTTTAGCCTTACAATATTCATATTACAATTAAGTGATGAAATTATCAAAAAGCATCACTCCAAGTTTATTTGGATATTTTTTCTTCTGATAATTTGGTATCCATGTTGTTGCATTCGAAATCCTTTTATTCAAGTATACACAGAAAGTTGTTGACCTAAGTTATACTGTCACATGTTATTTACTAACGTAAACATAAGGACACTATACATTGTGCTTTAATGATTTTAGCACTTTTCATTTCACTGTAAATGGCATATGATTATATAAAATTTGGATAAGGAAATCATAAATTGTTCTTCACGCAAGCGCATCGCCAAAATATTTGAAATGTTAACATGATATCTAGGGCATAATAATATGAGAATAAACAAAATACTATGTCATCGACAAAATTCACATCACAATGTTGAACAGTTATTTTCAAATTAAAGAGAGACGGTATTTATGGCTATCAATCCGATGAAATGCTCATATCCGAGCTCCTTGAATTGCTCCCACTAGAGAAGTTGTTATCTCTAATATTGGACTCACTTTCATGATCATTGAAATCTGAATTACCTGTGTTGGATTCCATATCACCCTTTTCATAGCCTGCATTGGTTTCACTTTTCGTTGACACCTCTGTGCTATGCGATACCTCCCCCTGCGGTTTCAACACTTTTCCTTGGACCTTTTTAATTTCTAATTCTACCGCGTCTATCTTTTTGTGTGCCAATTTCATATCCCATTTGACTTCCTGTAACCTTCTGCCCACTTCCGCCTTATATATTTGTTGTTCCTCTTCATGTCCATCCAATGCTGCTCGCAGACTGGATTGGTCGTCCTCCAATTCTTTCAGCTTTCTTTCGAGTTCTCCATTTATTTTCTTTTGCCATTTTGGTGGTGGTCCATCAACAAGTGTGGTTGATTGTAAAGATGGTTTAGAAGGGGATTGGGATGAGGAGGACGATATCTTCGTAAATTATATCTGATGGAAAGCAAAGTTGCGACCCCTTTTTTTGGAAAAATGCTATATATATTTATAAATAATATTTGTATGGATATATATAGAGAGACGTTATATGGTTTATCTTTTCTTCGCATCAAGCGTGACCTTTTGCTTTGGTTAACCGTTTAGGGTCCCAACTCAAATTAATTTCACGTGCATCGTTTATGAAGCAGTGTCATGATGAAGGAGTTTTTCCGAGTAATTTCTGCACACGGAGACATATTAATTCTGCATCTCTGAATTACTATAATTGCACCTACATATATTTATACCTTTATAGTGTTTTGACTATGATTAATGTAAAACCCTAAGACATACGTAATATAAGTTTACAGAATATTAATATTTTGATATGTATATATATTTACATATATATATATATATAGATAAGTAATACAATGACCTAAACATTATCATAATTTTTTTATTACAAATTCACTATTTTAAGAATATTGTACCTAGTAATAGTTTTTTTTCCCAATTTCACTAGAATTTGTACACACTAAAATTCAGCTATATTGAATCATCCGTTATATTTATTAACAAGGTTCTCCCTTCAATAATAATATCTGCCTTTGAATATACTTATTTTCTGGCACACCCATTTATGTTGTAAGAGAAATATGATTGATGATCATATACGCACTATTTTAATTATTCGTTATTTCTTACTAATAAATTCGTGCTCCTTCCAGAAGCTATAAGTAAGCATCATATCGACTCCAATTATATTCATTCCTATACATAAATGTATAAATAATCACGACACAACTTTCACCCGTTTACTCATAACTTTCAAAGTTTCGTTACCAACCACCACTGGTGCAGAGCCATGTACACCCGAGTGCCACCCAAGTGGGGGCCATGTCCCTTGTCAATTTTGTTAAACTAGTAATGAGCATGTGTGATGCACATGAAAATTGAAGTCATTATATAAATAAATAAAATTTAAATATTATAGATAGATGTTTGAGGTAGAAATTCTAATTGTATGTCTATTGGTGATATATAAAATATTTGAATTATATAGTATAGATATAGATATAGATATAGATATGTATGTATATTATATAGACAAAGAGATACCAATTATTTGTCTTTGTCAAATTTGTGAGTGAAGAGACTATGTGGATATTACAGTAAGAGATTTGGATAGGGAGTCCCACCACCATTATAAATGCTATATCTATATTTATATAGTCAACTGCTACGGTAATAAGGAAATGACTTATCTCTCGCAAAAACCATTATATTTATATACTCAAGTGCTACGGTAATAAGGAAATGACGTGTCTCTCGCAAAAGGCATTCAGAGACAAAAAGTTACAACTCAATTAAATACATGTAAATCGAAAAGGCACCTATGTTTATAAACAATTGAATTAACATAAATCGAAAAGCCACATATGTGATCTGTATATATATGGATAGAGAGGGAGAGATATATGATCCGTATATATGGATATATATATATATATATATATATATATATATATGATCTGAAACGTCACTTTTCATCCACGCATATTTAGTTAACACATTCACTTTTCATTTTATTTTTTATTTAAAATACATATACCACTTTTTTATTAAAGAGGGCTCATACATTTATAAGTACTATAGATAGATGATTTCAAACGTTACTTTTCATTCACACCTATTTACTTAACACACACACCACTTTTCATTAAAACCTATTCACTTTCCATTTTATTTTTTATTTAAAATACAGAAAAAAAATGTTTAGAAATATTAAAGAGGGCTCATACATTTATAAGTAGTATAAATAAATATAAATGATATGAAATGTTTCTTTTTATTTACAGCTATTTAGTTAACACATACACCACTTTTCATTAATACCTATTGACTTTTCATTTTATTTTTTATTTCAAATAGAGGAAAAATATGTTTGGAAATATTCCAGAGGGCTCATACATTTATAAGTAGTATAGATATCGATTGTTTTTAATACCCTACAATTTTATGGATTTGATTTATAATATCATAAAATATTGCATATGCCTCTTGCTAAGAGTTCAATATGTCCATAAAAACATATATTTGGCAAATAAATTCATACAAAATTGCAGATGCCCATAAAAAAAATTTCACAAATCCCTTCAAAACACACAAAAATATATGTTATGAATGTATTTATACAAAGTTGCTTCTGACTCCTCCAAGAATTTTCAAATATTCCTTCAATAGTTCATTCAAAATATATATTTTCAAAATAAATTCATACAAAATTAAATATGCCGTGGCTGAACCACCATACCGAGAAACATTTAACCCTTCGTCAACATACATCACTGCCCTCTCTGCTCTAAAATTGTTGCTCCAGGACCGGTCGATATCACAACCGTCTGACCTAGGTGATAATGATCCTGACCTATTTTCTGAATTCCGTGGTGTTGGCAGAACTCTTTCATTCAGGTATCTGATGTCCTCCTTTGCAATTTCGAGGTGTTTCTGTAAACGACGATACTCTTCCTCCACTTTCTTCACCCTTTCAATAACATATACCTCAAAATCCCTGTCGTCTTCCCGCACCTGCTCCAACTTCTTTCAACGTTGATCAGTTTCCGCCACTATTACAATCAGTGTTTCTCTTAATTGTCCCTCACGTCCCATATCGATACTACATCCCAAGCCCGATGAAGATGATGCAACATGTTGTCCAAAGGATGTAGACATGCTTCTGATAATCGTGGTTGTTGATGAGAAAAGTATAATATGGGGGTTTCTGCCTGCTCCCTACGTATCTCATCAAATCCTGCATTCCTTATATCAAACTTAAAGGGTCACTGGTATTTAATTACCCACTAACTCCCATCCATTGAACCGTTTCCGTCACCCCAAACATAATTATCTAATCGTAATGCTCTAGGGTTGTACATATTCGCTCATTATTAGTATGATATGTTGCACATTAATGAACATAAATTTTCCACCTCCTCATAACTCCATAACAAAAACATTATCTACGGGACTCTATGCATAGAAGGTCACCATAAATTTTTTATCTATCTATCTAGCTATATCTATATTTATCTATCTATGGTACTTATAAATGTACAAGCCCCCTCTTTGATTTCTAAATGTTTTTATTCACATTTTAAAATGATTTAAAATATTTTTAATAGGCATGTCTCCTGACTTACATTAAATAGGTGTGTCGCTTGACTTAAATTAAATAGGCGTGTCTCTTCTGTAACACCCCGTGTTATTTTCCTTTTTACTGAAATTAATTCTAATTTAATTTCGGTAATGACGTCACTTGTTATTGACGTATTGTTTATTCTTGGTATTTGATACCTGTAAATTTTTCGCGTTTAGTTTTAAAGTCGGCTAGACGACACTACGCGAATTCCTATTCTCGACTACACGATATCGTTTCGATTATTTCGGTTACGGTATTAGTACTTTTACGGAACCGGTGTGAAGCGTATTAAATTACCTTCTTGGTGTTCCGGTTGTTGGATTCCTAAACCGGTATAATTCTTTCGGACTAATTTGGTAAATTGGTGTGCCGTGTAATTACCAGTTACGTAAATTACACTTGGGGGTTGGTCCATACTAAATTGGGATTTATTATATATATATATATTTAATTATATATATATATTGAAGTGGGGTTCATTTGGCGATTATAGAGAAGTTGGGGGTTAGTTGTGCAATTAGTACATATATATGTATATGCGTACACGCTACAACAGACCAACTACTCTCATTCTCTTCTTTACATGCCATCAGACGATCTGCTCCTCTCCTTCTCCACAGGCGAACGACTGAACCACCTTCCTCCACCTCCATGGTCGCCGGTCAGGCGAGAGAGAGAGAGCGAGAGTCGCCGGTCATGGCGAGAGAGGAATAGCAGAGTCGGCTGAGGGATGACCGGCGGTTGCAGCTGGTTGGGAGCAGCGACGGCGAGGGGCTGCTGGGCTGTGGACGGCGGCGGCGCTGGTGGCGAGAGGCGGCGGCACGGGCGGCGTGAGTCGCCGGAACGGGAGGCGCACTGGTTCGTGTAGCAGCGCGTGGACAGGGGCGTGTTCGGCTGGGCTTCGGCCAATTTTTCGGCGACCTTCCGGTGATCGGTTTGAGCCGATTTTCGGTGAGTAGTTTCGTACCTACGTAGTATTCGTTATATATTAAATTCGTGAATTTAGGATGAATGATTTGCCCGAAAATCGCATTTATAGGTTATAGATTTCGTTTGGGGTATTTTAGATTTAACCCAATTAATTAACCGATTATTAATGGGCTTCATATATATCGTATAGGTTGTCGAGACGGACATTTTGATATATTCGAAATAGTTTTTGGACGATTTTGGTCGGCGGGCTTCATATTCGGGCGCCGGTACTGTGCTGTTCGGACTGTTCGGTAACGTATAAATTAGGTGGGAAATTATATTTCTCACTTCGCATTATTGAAGTGGTTTAGGGGTGCAAAACCCTTATTTAATTTATTATAGATATATTAAATTGCTAGTTTAAATATCTATAAATTGTTTAGGATCAGAATGAGACTTAGGAATTAATTTAAGAAAATTTATTAAATTATTCCTATGTGATTAAATAATATTCTTATTTAAATTAAATAAGAATAGATGGCTTAGAAAATCCTTACGAATTTAAATGGGTCATTAGAGATTCGAAAAGCTTAGACGATGTGCTAGGATCCTTTTGGTATACGTGAAATAATTGTTAAATTATTTTAAAAAGGCATATTAATTGAAAATGAGATATTTTCTAGAGAATTAAAGAAAATATATTTTTTTGAGAATATGAATGGTATATGAAATTATTTTCATATGATTTAAATGCTTTAATATATTTTTAAAAGCACGTACAGAGATTTTGAGAATTTTATTGATATTACCATGTGGGTATTTTCATAAATATAGTGCATGATATATTTATGTTGGACATGATTTATTTGTGTACACCATGTATTGTGAGACATGGGTGTTGGTGCATGTATTGCATGATTTCACCATTTACAGAGAGATTTATTTGGTGTGGTCTACTTCCTTTGTGCACGTGGTGCACGAGTAGACGTTTGTGTTTGGATCGTCGAAACAACTGGCCAGGAGGTCTCACGCCTTCAGAACTAAAAAGCTGAGAAACGTGTTTAGGAGTCCTGAGGGAGCTCGTGATACTTATGATGGGGGGAGGACATATCGTCCAAGGCCCTGTGTGCTCGACTATGTCGTGGTGACGTATTCCCGGATAAAGTGCAGTAAAGCACTTGGGAATGACGGTTCGATGAGTCCACATTCCCTAGTGAGCCTGCAGACTTAGGGGAATGGTGGAGAATGATCCAGGACCCTTTGGTAGGGTGTGTTTTTGTGTGTGTGTACCACAGGCGGTCTGTGAGTACGGTGCGTTGCATATCAGCATGTGATTTATTGATATGTATATATATATATATATGTTGGAGCATGATTATTTATGAATATGCAAAATGAATTCATTTTATTGAGGTTGAGTTGAGGCCTTAGAGATTGTGGTTCGTAGCCTCAGAGATGTGGTTAGTAGTCTTGTGGTTGTGATTAGTTGAAGTTAGAGATGGATTGTAGAATTGAGGTTGAGTTGAGGCTTTAGAGAGGACTGTTAATTGTTTTGTGGTTGTAGTTAGTTGTGTGATATCCTTAGAGAATTGAGATCAGTAATTGATTTAGTATCAATTGTAATTGAGGCCTTAGATAAGGTGGTTGATGTGATTGTGGTCTTAGTGGATGGGGTAGTATAGACCCTTAAGTGTTTTTCATTCTTTTGAGGAATGGGTAGAGGTTATGATTGAAGTGATTTCATTAAGTACTTGGAGTACTGTAGGGTGGTTCCTCATGCTTAGTTCATTTCCCTAAGCATTCCTTGTACTGTGTTTTATACACTAGTACGTGGTCGTTGACTTGTATGTCATTCCTAGATTCCTTGGTTACGGCGTGGTGCCGAACCTCTTCCTCGTGGTATCATTTGATTTGGTGGAGTTGGAAACGGATGGTGGTCTTCCGTGAGTCCAACGTGTTGTTCTTCCTTTATTGTTCTTTTGGGCATTATAGGAATCCGTGGAGTTGTTCATTCTTATGTGGCTGTCATTTTGAAAACGGTGCTTTCTAAGTTTTGAATGTAAACTTTTGTATTTAAAAGGAAAAATCCGTTTTCGCCTACCCCCGAATAAACGAACAGTTTTAATACTTATAAAATGATCTTGAGATCTTCTTTGAAATGATTTTCAACTTTTAAAAGCCTGTGATGGCGACTGACGGAGACCTGGGGCAAGACGGTCATTTTTACTGTGTGATTTCTAAAAAGAAAACTATTTTATCACTTGTCTAGAGATTCTGAGATTTTGAGACTTCTTTCTCAAAATCTCGACTTGTAGTATTTTGAAAGGTGGTTTCTTGTTTCACCTTTTCTTCGGATCGTTCTAAGTCTCGGTTAGGAGGCTTGGTGTTGTTCAGTGCACACTTATAGTGTTGCCTTTCCTTTTCTTTGGATTGTTGATGTCACCATCTAGGTGATTGGGGTTTTTCACTTGTTAGGGGCATGGATGCCGAATGAAATGGTTTGAGTTTTAAAAACCTTTTTCTTAAAAACTATGGAAATCCTTGGGATTCCTCTTTTATTTACTTTCATACTCGGCCATTCGCTTTTGGTTCCCTTGTCCACTTGTGGTGTTCCTTTCTGGTTCATTCGTGGTGTTCTTTCCTTGTTTGGGTATTCTTAACCTTGACATTGTGTCTCGGTTATCTGTTGGTGTAGCATTGGGACTTCTTTTCCCTTGCTTGGGTTCTTGGCTCTTACGTGATTTTTCTTATCCTTAGTGAGTGTGTTGGTGAATTATTAATATTGTTGGAGATAGCAATTGAGGTTTGTTATATATATATTGTATATATATATATATATATATATATATTGATGATAGTGTTATGAGGTAAATGTGATGATGTGATTTAAGGCATTGAGTAAGAGATATGATTGAGGTGATCTAGCCTTTGAGAGGTAGATTTTCCCTAGGACTGGGATGAGGTTTGTCGTATATATATATATATATATTGTACATATATATATATATATTGAGGATGGTTGTGTTAGTACGCAAGGACGTGGGTGTTTTCCTTCCTGTGTTATCGGGGTGTAGGATTTGAGCCTTCCTTGGTACTATTGGTGGATTTTGTTTCCTTGTGGATATTAGAGGTGAGTGTGATCTCCTCGGTTGGATCTTCTGAATTGTGTTGTGAGTAATTTGGTGATTTGTTAGACTGGACCTTAGTATCGTATACCTAGTGTACGTTGGTGAGAGTAGTGTAGACTACTGGTGTTGGGTACTTGGAGTACGAGTTTTAGAGACTCATGTTGTGTATTTATATATATATATATATTCCCTATATACTTATGTATACTCGTTTACGATAATATATGAGCGTGTGACTTGGGTTTGCGTGGATGGGACTAGTTGGGCTATATTTATATCTTATTAGACGGTTTAGCTTTACCTAAACTATCAGAGGATGTGGTAGTTAGGATATCTTTTCCCACTGAGCTTATTTGCTCACGGAGGGAATTTCATTTGCCCCCCTGGTATTCCACGCCAGGTTGCAGGAATTATACGGCTATGGGCAGGATGCAGTGCAACGGCAGCTTCTTTTGTTTCCTTGTTACAGGTTTTGGAGTTGCGTTGGGTGATGCGGTTACGGTTGCAGCGCGACTGGGTTTGGGGACGGTAGTATTCTTCTTTCAGCTTCTTTACCCATTGTTATGGGATTATCATGTATTTCTTTTGGGAGCCAGTCTGTTGGCATATCCCTGTTGATGTATCTTTTACTTCCTGTATTTATTCTTTCAGGAGATTATTGTATTTATTCCGCACAGTTAGGTGCTCTTCTGTATTTTTATTCGAGCATTTGTGGCTCTGTTGATGTTAGAGGGTTTGGAGGGGTTTTGGTTCCTTTCCACTACCTCGGCCCTATTAGGATTGATGAATGTGGGGCTTGGAAGCCATTGTGATTATTGAATTGCTATTGGCAGGTTCTTGTGTTGTGGTTGTTGTCCGGATGTTCCATTTACAAACGGAACTCTACCGGATTTTCGTTAGATTCCGCTGCTTTGTTTATTATCCATTTGGGTATTAAATATACCATTTCTACCATTAACCCATATGTTTTCTTGGTTAATGATGTCTTAGTTGGTCATTTGTATTAAGGATCACATCCTGGATTCCTCGGATGTCCCTGTTCGGGAGTCTTAGGAATTTAGGAGCGTGTCAGTTGGTATTGGAGGATGCTAGTGAGTTTCTAGCATTCTACTTGACATGGAGTATATTTTTATTGTTATTCCATGTGTCTCTTTGTTGTTGTTGACTCTAGTAGTCGTTTGACTAGCGTCATCCCTTGGAGATTCGTTGATTCTCTAGATTTGAGTTTCGGGAATCTTAGGGGCGTGACAGCATGGTATCAGATCATTTTACCCTTTCGTGGGTATTTGATGATTGAATTTCGTTGGTTCTCATTTCTTTTTACTTCCGCAATCACTCCCTTAGCTCTTAGGCTCGGGTTTCGGAGTCCTAGGAATTCGGGGC
This sequence comes from Cornus suecica, assembly GCA_963922005.1. Lineage (NCBI taxonomy): Eukaryota > Viridiplantae > Streptophyta > Magnoliopsida > Cornales > Cornaceae > Cornus > Cornus suecica. Next base: position 33,633,566 of record OY998243.1, on the reverse strand, counting down.
GTGAGATCTTCAGTTAAATTAAATAGGGTTAGGATATAGTTTACATCTTTTCCTAAAAGTGATTAATGAAAACTAATATCCCTTTCATCCTATTAAACACACTCTTTCATCATTTCTCTCACCCATTTCACTCTCTATATTTTCCCTACTATCTATAAAAGGGTTAAGACCTAGTAATATTTGTGTATTTTAATTTTCAATATAAAAAGACTTTTATTTCATTTAATACTATCATTAATAATGATTTATGTAGAAAGTCCTAGAAAAGTGTTATGACCTTTGATATTTGTATTTGTACATCTATTGTAAAAGGGTGAAGCCCTATGAATATATCTGAACATTTCTGTATGGTATATTTTATTTATTAATATTGTTATTCCATTAAATATATTTAATTTAATAGAAACACTTTAATATATTTAACCCTCTACAATTTATGCCGATCACCTACTTCTTTGACTCCATCTCCATTAGTCAATACCTTGGTTTGGCAGGTTATTAAATTGCAATGAATATGATATTCATCTACCACCATTATCTGTGTAACTATAAATTGGTCTTACATAAAAGTTTATAATTTATATTTTCAATACCCTGAACCCACACATGTCATGCTCAGTTGGGTCCAATTCAACCACTGGCAATGGTGGGAATCGGAGTGACGGAACTAGTGATCCCCTCCCACTGTGGCCAAACCATGGCATGCATGCATTTTCATACTACCCACCCCCATAACCTGTCATGACTCCTCCTCCACCGTCTCTCCCTTCATTTGAGGAACTCATGCGTCAGTTGCGTTTCTTGGACAACGAGATTTCCCGTGCCGACCGGGAGATGCGCCAAAAAATTGAAGGAATGAGGGTCGAAATCACGGTTCTCGGCTTGGACGTTACGGTAATCGATACACGCTTCAAAGACCATGCTTTGTGCTCAGTTCCATAATTTTGGCAACTCGAAGTCTGATGGGCTGGATGGCCTCCCACTCTCCTTCTGCATGCTTGGACTGCATTCGTCTTCACTCTGACTCTGATAACAACAGTCGCTTAGATGGGAGTGAAGATGCCATCCCCTCCGATCATGTGTACTTCTAACTAATGTATTAAGGGTAGGGGTCATTTTTAAAACTTCTATCAGTCATGTATGCCCGCCTGTCCTTGTCTTAACTCTCTCTTCTATCATCCTCCGTTAATTATGTGACGGAAGCAATTAAGTTAAGAAATATCTCCATTTGCTTCTAACGCTGATCAATAACTATAACTTTGCTTGCTATTGCCATTGACGAACATGTTTCGTGATAAAATTCATTTTCAGTCTCTCGGCAGATTTCAAAATACCAATCATGGCCAAAATAACCAACTTCATAATCTCCTCGTTTACCACCCTAGTGAGGGGCCCACGCAGGAAATTGACTTAGTTGGGGCCAAAGCAATTATTTTTAACGTTATTGCTAAATGTTACAAATTTTCAACTCTAACAAAAGCAAGATAATTTTTATTTGGGTAAATTCCTCTGACCTCCTCTGAGATTTTGCATAATTACTCTCAAATTAAAGTTTGTGTAAATTTACTCTAACCTCTCCTATAAAATTAATAATACCCTAGCATTTTTTTGTATTTACTAAAGTGCCCTTAACTTAAGTGCTTTAATTTTAATTAATTTACTCTCGCATAAATTTATATTAAGATTTTGTTAACTTTGGTATGTATAATCTTACTATCAAATGAAGTTAGCTTTATTAAATCATTTGTGTATTGACGTAGTTGCGAAATGTATATTTCCCTTGTTTGCCTAAAGAATATTTAAAAAATATCTCTTAGTATCCATATGCAATATTTTATAAACATAGGCATAATATATCAAAAAATTGGTCCGTGGTCCACAATAATTTTTTAAATATATACAAATTTGGGGATGGGCTGTCTCCCCATCCCAATGCACTTGACGGCTCCACCTAGGGATGATTATGGATTGGTTTGGACTGGATTGAAGGTATTTTTTATCCAATTCATTAATACCGGATTCACAATAGCGGATTCACCATTTATGGATTCAATCCAATCCGTTTGCCAAACAAATCTAATTCAAACCGGATCGCGATGAGTCAGATTGGTTCGGATCAGATTCATGGATTTAAATATTAAAAATTAAATATACCAAAGACAATTATTAGAAACTTTCACCAATAAAAGTGAGTGTCACAGTAGGTTATACGTAACAAATAACAATACTAAACATACTTGATCCAAATATATATATATAATAACTTGAGTAAATTGTACATAAACATAGATACTAAACAATACTGGTCACTTGTATACATACTGTCACATGTAAATATATATTTACACCAAATTTGGGTATCCATTCATTTTATTTTCTAATTGTTCTGTATACTTTATTTAAAGAAAATACATGCATTGAAATAATAATGATATTTTTTTTTAGTTATTAAAGTCTTTATTAAATTAAATTTTAATTATAATTTTTTAAATGGAATAAATTGAATAAATGTATAAATCTATTTTAGAGGCGTTACTTTTTTATAATAGTAAGTAAATAATAGAAAATCTTCCATGTCTAATCCAATCCATAGAAAATTTAATCCAATATATTTGGATCGGATTGGACAAATTGAATTTACTCATTTGCGGAATTTTATAACACCCGTAGCTCCACCTATGCCATCCATAGTTTCCCACTTATGTCTTCCATATTTCTCTTAGGTCGATATTGACTACGGCAACATAATTATATTCAAGTACTTAGTTAATCATAATTTAATTGTGCATTATTGGAAACCAATTGTTCTTTTCAATTTCTTGTCCTGACGGACATTTACGTAATTTGATTATTACCACCAAGTAGATTTGTCCACGGTCCAACCTTGGGCCTCTATAAATATTAGCATATTTGGTTGGTCCAAATCCCTCATCTAAAAACATGTCAAAGACTAGTGGTCGAAACATGTCAATTTCCACAGGCTGGTCCAATACGAGTAATCGAGCCGGAGGGATCCGTCGAAGTAATAATGGTCGTGGCCTCCGACTAACGGAAAATCGTAGCCTAAGTGGATTATCTTTCACCTCACCACCACATCAGCCACCGCTTCCTCATCCGCCGCTACCTTCGTACGAGCACTTATTTCAGCAAGTGTTTCAGCTATCAAACGAAATGGCACGGTTGCAGCAAATATTTGAGAACAAAATGTCTGGCATCTGGAGAATATACATGGCTGACAGTTTGGACTCGGCAGTAGTACAAAAATGCCTTGATGACCATGTTCACCCAAGCAGAACCGCCCCGAGTAGCAGCCACTCTGCTGACTCGGGTTTTATTGCCCATTATCACTCCCGTCGCCCCTCTGGATCTGCTCCTGGCGGGTGTGTCCCACGTTAACAATGACAGTAACATCTCTGGTAGAGGATGATGTTCCATGTGTTCTACATACTTAATTGTTTTACTTTCATATCCCCATTTTTCGTATTTTATCATTTTGTATTGTATGTTTAGTTTGCCCCTCTTTGGCCCCAGACTTTACAGTGGAGTAACTGTCATGTGGTGACTATTGTGATATATGTTGGGCAAAGATGCATGTTCACCATTACCGTCCATGTGGTGACTATTTTGGTGTATGTTGTTTGTGAGTTGAAAGAAAATCATGGTCTATTTCCTTGTATGTCACTTGTTAATATCATTCCGATCATCCGACTATGTGTTTTTTCCCTTTTAACATCAATGGAAATGATGGTGTTTTCCCGTATAGCAACACACCAATTGCTTCCCCACTGACAAATTTTGTCCGTAGTATGTAGGGGTGGATAAAAAACCGGCCAATCCGAATATTCAATCCCATCAATCCGGTCCGAACATTTTGAATCAGTTTCATTATGGATTGGATTGGACATGGATCAAAAAATACAGAATCCGTCGTTTTACGGATCGATCCTGGATTTCATTTTGATAATTCGGTTAATCCAGTCCACTCCGGTATTGTTCACATATATTTTGATATATTTATATTAATAATATATCACTTAATATATTATTTTCCAGGAGTTGATAAGAGAAGAAAACTATTTCAAACTAAATCATAATATCATATTTTACGCCAAATAATTATCTATTTATATCTATAATATTATAAAAGTGTAAGGTTATTATTTTCATACATGTATCTACTAAACAATAAAATAATATTTAATTAAATACTAAATTTCAACAACTACATTCAAATAGGTATTATTAAAGTGCAATATTTCAATCTATTATTTCAATACATGCGTCTTCTTCAAGAACATAATTATAATTAAACTATTTTCAACCATTACAAAAAGAGATAAATGATATAGATTTAAGCCCAAATTCAATTTTTTTTTAAATTTAAATATCTATTATATTCATTAAATATGTGATTTACTATTAACTCAATTGAATACAATTTAAGTACATTGAATTGGGGATTTAGTCAATTGAACTTTTCCCTCAATTATACTACTTTATATTTGGAATGTTATCAATTTCACTTAGTTAAGCTCAATTAAACTATTTTGAATTTGGGATTTGCTCACTTTTACTAAATTGAAGTCAAGTTCACTACTTTAAATTGGGAAATTTATCATTTTTACTCAATTGAAGTCAATTTCACTACTTTGAATTGGGGATTTTAGCAATTTCGGTCAATTCATAATATTATGAATTTGTTTCCTCAATATAGGTTTTGTAATTTTGTGTTTGAATCCGCGAAACCGATCTGAACCAATCCGGCTCACAACGGTATGGTTTGGATTGGTTTCGTTAGACAAATGGATTGGATTGGTTCTGAAAATAGTGAATCCAGTAATAGTGGATTGGATCCAAAATATCTCCAATCCGGTCCAATCCGATCCGTGTACACCCCTAGTAGTCAATAGTGGTGAAAGTAAGTCCATTGTTTACATCATCATCATTAAAGAGGGTGCAGTTTCAGTAATATATCATGTTTGGATTTGGTTGAGCAAATCTTGGATGCAATCAATGAAGAATATCATGTTTCAAATTTTCAAAGTGATATCACAATAATAATAATTATAATACTAATAATAATAGTAATAATCATAATAATTTCAGGAACCATATAAATGTCTACTTATTTATGGTAGATATATTACATACATGGGTTGAGATGTCATGAATATATTGTTTTACTGAGTAGATAATTTTTCAAGCAAGATGCAATCAATGAAGGAAAAATTATAGAAAGGTGACCATTCCTAAACTTATTTGATGAATAGGTGGTGGGTGTCAGGTGTGTGCAAAATATGTGGTTAAAAACGATACCTTAACGACACTTTAGGTTTTACCCTTCTATAAGCGCACAGATCAGTTGTAGACAATTTTGCTTGAGTAGGGGAATATCAATCCCACAGAAACGAGGATTGTTCACTTCAATAGTCTAAAAACACTGAATTATATTTTTACGAAAATGAGTTTGGTTTTGTTAATTATCTAATACTAATGAAAATAAAACAGAAAGCAATAATGAATAATGGTTGTGATTCAGAGGGAGAGAAAACTAGGGTTTCCTCACTCCACTACTAACCACATAATATAGTTCAGATTATATATCAATTGTATGAGGGCGATCCATTGACTGTGAATCAGGTTGCACCGCGCCAGTAGTTTGACCCCAAAAAGGATTACTCTCAACCGGATCGCGACAACCCATCTCAAGACTAAACTGATTAGTGAATGCCAACTACTAACATAAAGTAAATACAGAAAAGTAAATTAAAGCATGAAAATAAACTAAAGCATGTCTATATCAGTTTATTAGGGCATGGCCTGTGTCACACTAGGGTTTCGAGTTTTATCACCACTATTGTGTAGAAAATCACAGATTAAGCAACCAAGTTCCAACCCATAATGAATAATTGTAATTGTTTAAGATAAATATATTCGAAAAGTCTAAGACAAGAATCAATTCAAATATATAAACTTGTATCACGAATAAAAATGATCTATCATCTAACACAATCATCACATTATAGTCACAATTTCCCCTCTCTACAATTGAATATAAAATTAGAACTACATTACTTGGCTAGGATTTTGCGGGAAAACCCTAAATATTGAATTAATTGATCATGGTTGAGAGAATCTGCATTGTCGGAGTAGAAACGCTCTCTATAATCTTCTTCTCTAGATATCTAGGTCTTCAATGGAAGCAAGTTTAAACTTTGAACGTGAGAACTCTATGAATGAACGTGCATGAAAATCAGAACCAAAACCCCCAACTAAACCTAACCCTCTCATATTTATAGACAAGTGAGGGAAACCATAATGGTTGCCCTTTTTTGTAATTTCATAATATATGAATAATATCTCTAAAATATAATGTAAATATGTGTATAAGCTTGTATGTAGAGGTTTGGAATCACCGATCACTTAAAATGTCAAAGTAGGGACAAAACTTGAAAATTCCGAAACAACTCCGAAACAACTTTTGCACGTAAAGGGATCACGTGGCCACAACATGGGATCTACGCCCCTGACCTACGCTTGAGGGTAAAGCCCCCCTTTGGCTCACCAACCAAAGCGTAGCTCAGGTCCAGTCTGCCTCTTTTTCCCTCCACCAACGTAGGGTATCAACCATTTTTTGCTGTAAAAACTCATTTTTCCATATTTGATCTAGACTAGTCGCCTTTGACTCTCGGTGCTTTTGGTTGAAGTAATAATGTCTGGAAATGACATTTTTGCCCTTCGGTGAGATAACGATGTAGGGAAATGACCATTTTACCCTCCGGTAGCTCTTCTTTGCTCTAACACACCTCTTGATTCCTTTATCGAGATGAAAACGAACACGAACTTAGTTAATTCACCGAGATTAGTTATGTTTCTTCATTAAGCTCCTGAAACATGCTTACACACACAAACAGGATAAAAATATCAAGTAATAGAATATAAAGACATAACAAACGCAAGATAGGGGCAAAAAATGACCAATATTGAGCACATATCACACCCCCAAACTTACATATTGCTAGTCTCTTAACAATAAATTCAAAGAAAACTGACTGTGATGATTCTTAATCTATCTAACCTATCTACTCTAACCTAATCTCTTACTTTCGTGAGGGTCAACGATTATACTTAGCACGTGTAACAAGCCTTTTAAACCCCTACGTTACCCCTAGTGGACGAGTGAAATCTCGTGAAGGTTTCCAATGATAGTACCTATAAACATCTCAATTCTTTATAATCACGCATTCATGAGTTCACCCACACAAGTCAAATAAGCTATGATACAACACACAAGATAATATGAATGCAAATATACCCATTCACTACTGAACAACAATTATATCAAGCTTCGTGTTATGAATGGTTCCTACTTAAGTGAATGATTTTGCTACTTTCTACTTAAAATCCAAACAACCTTCCATGATTTTGTGAACATTCAACTACAATATTTCAGTTTCTTTTCTCCTACTTCATTGATCAAACTTTGTCATTTTTAGTAAAAACGTACTCTTTTCATCTTTCCACTTTTCATCCCTTTTTGTCTTTCGAAGTCTCCAGACCTTCCAGCGAGGATTTTTAGTCCCGACCAATTGGGCCCGAGCTTCTTCAATGGGATTTATACTCATCAGTCTTCTCCCCTTTAAACACGAACAGTGATATTGGTGATACCAATGCCCGGTTACTCAAATCAAAGAACTGCTTTTTGCATTTTATTTTCTCAAAAACAAAATTTCAATTTTCTCCATTTCAACAATAACAACTCTCAAACTCTTCTTTTATTGTGTTTTCAACTACATAGTAAAAAATCAACCTATTTCTCATAGTGAATGTGTGCTTGTGCTTATAGGTCAAAGTCGTCATTCTTAATTTTAATTTTCACTAATCACTCACCCATGTAAACCACATCACTTCACTAACTCGATCTAATCATTACTCTCATGAGCGGGAACATCACATCACATACTAATTATGTATCATAAACATAAACTTATTGAGCTCATCATGTGAAACACTCGTGCGTAAAAAAAAAGAATTTCTCCAAAATTTTCAAATTTTTTATTTATTTTTATTTTCTCTTATCACTATACCCTCACCGCCAAACTTAAATGAGATCATGTCCCCATGGTCAAAAATAAAGAATGAGAATAGATACAGTTACTCTTGAAGCGCAGTCCTGGATTTATGAAGTGCTCAATTCACCCAAACTTGATTTGGATTACCTGTAAACATTGACAACAAACACATACCAACATCATAGCAAGGGAAAAGAAACTGCAAAAAGAATATCCAGGAATTGACACACACAATTTTCATGGGAAGTTTAAACTTCCTCTTTTTGGATTTTATTGATATATATATATTTTTTTAAGACAAAAATCATAAAATAAAATAAGAATAAAAAGAAATAGATGTGGTCGTATGGTCTACCGTCTCTAAAATAAAATAAAAATCTAAAACCCTAATCCAACCATGAATTCCTCCAACACTTCAAGTCTTGTCCATCGCACCCAATATAACATGCATTCGTGCTTTCAACTCCAAATCCAGAAGATCTTTCTCCTTATATTGCTTGAGAAATTGTGCATATTTCGGCTTCAGCCGACATATTCTATACTCCAATTGCTCCTCTATGATTCGGGAGAGTAAATGTGGGTAAGGGAGGAAATACTTAACCTCATCACCAATCTTTACTCTTCTCCGGACAATCTTATCCATTGCCAGCATATTACCCAATATCACCTCAGGAAACGATACCCATTATCCTTTTAGCATGCAGTACAGAATCTGGATAAACGAGTATCCCCTCCAACACATCTTGTTGTTCTGGCAAACTTGAGAAGCTATCACATTGTCCACATAAAGCAATTCTAGTTTCAACCAATAATTAGCCGCAACTATAGTTCCTTCGGGAGCATCTAAGCATATATCCGCAATCATCTCTTCCATCAAAATCATCCATGGTACCGGTGCAACTTCAAATGGAAAATATTATGGACAAGTAAGGGGCAACTGCCATGGATGAGAAATTATCACGGGATTCACCACAACAAGATCAATTTGAAAATCATCAACTCGGGAATGAATCGATATTATGCCATCTTGCCATACTATGGTCATCCTATCATAGAACTTTCGAACTAATCTAGGATAAACTATGTGATGCGCCGGCTTTTCCAAGTGTCCTAATCCTCGAGCCATCAAGATTAATCTTCTCGGTTTTACCCATGGATTATGTATCCTATGTGGGAAAAATTCCAACTCCATCTATAATCGACACTCCATGAATAAGTGCGATGTGATTAGAGAGCTAACAGATGAAGATGAAATTGACGAACATGTGTACTTGGCAAAGAAAGACATAAATGAGCTAAACGGAATGGTATTGATGGCTCAATATGGGAATCCTATTAGTTGGATATTTGAAGAAGAAGCGGAGCCCAAGGAGCTCATGATTGAAGAAGAATAAGAGATTGAAGTAGAAGAAGTGTCACCAATAGTGCCACGAGATGAGGTTGAAGTAGTGCCACCAACAATGACACAAATTGCTCCCGTACCTGACAGAAAGAAGTCAGAAGTGGATCCGGGTGAAAGATACTGGACCAGAAAGAAGACAGATGTGAATCCATGTGAAAGATACTTGACCAGGAAGAAGTCAGAAGAAGATCCGGTTAGCTTCACCGAACCCATTCAAAAGAAGAAATGAAAGACAGATATGGATGAAGAGATGTTCAACATAGAGAAGAAATAGTGTAATCCACCAGAAGGCCATAAGTCAACTAGGTTGAAATGCATCCATAAGACGAGAAGTGGAAAAGGCGAAGTTCAGAGATACAAAACTCGCATGTTCGTGAAAGACTACAAAAGAAGAAAAGTGAAACCATACAAGGTTAACAGTCTAAAGAAGTTTAGAAAAGTGAAGCCAGACAAGTTCAATAGTCTGAGGAAGAAATGTAATGCCTTGGTAATGGTTCCTGGGAAAGGATGTGTAAGGGAAAAAATGGTATCTCTTTAGAGTTCAGGCAGGTCGACTCGGTACAGTTCGAGATGCTTTCGCTAGTCTTGGACTTGACTATGAAGAAGAGAGTCAATCATCTTTGTGCAAAGCTGGACGAGAAAGGCAGAGCCAAGAGCAAGATGAATTAGAAAGTTCAAGACAGGTCTATAAGACCGAAGATGTTGCAAGGAATGCAGAAATTCCAAGACAAGCCCACAAGACTGAAAGAGCTGCAAGGAATGCAGAGGATCCCCGAATCAAGTTTAAGGGGGGATGTTGAAAATAATGATAAACTTGATTCATGAAGAATCAAATGTGAAACAAGGAACCAAATGTCAAGATTTGCTGCACCAAAACCATGCGTGAAGATTTGCACGCTCACCTCTACCAAAGTCAAGAATGTCTACAGATGAAGATTTGGCTCGTTGATTTGTTTTCTCTTCTCTTGTCTTCATTTCTATATATATAGGTAGGATGATATTGTATTAATTAAGAAACTAGAAGCTAGGAAAAGAATAGAGGGGTGTGAGAAAATTGAGAGAAAACTTTGTATTTGAAAAGTGTGAGTTTTGAAAAAAAGTTTGTTTCTCTCATATAAGTGTTGATCCTGGGTATATAGAATCACCATTAGTGATTTTTTCAACACTTCTGTGTTTGTTTCTTTATTCCCTTATGACTCCATTTTTTAGTTTTTGGTAACAAACAATGCAATTGTTGTCCTACAATTAAAGATGTCACTTAACGTCAACAATTGGACATGTTGCACTTTTGTAGTTAGGATTGTTCTAATTATATATACTTCAATGTTTTGTTTTACGAAAAATGGAATTTCTCCATGTAATATAATCTCAATAATGTAAAATGCTTGGTTTTTTTTGTCACAGAAATGGAAAATTATTTAGGTATTCATTCATCTGATACTGTTGATGAGAATGAGAGAAGAAAAAAAGGAAGTTCGTATTCGGTTTCCATGTAGTTGTGGCGGCAGTTGCAGCTGTGTGGTGGCATGAGAAATATATAGTTAAGGAGCCCTCACAAGATTTCAAGTTAGCAAGAGAAATGCATTTACGTCGTCTTTACTATTGTATTGGTGATGATGCTACTAATGTGGTGAAAGGTCCGGTTGGAAGATCATCATCCTCTTCACGTTCATAATCTAAAAAAAGAAAGCAATGCACTTCAGATGCACTACATGCAGTTTTGGGACGTATGGTTGACTCCCTTGAGAAAGTTTTCTCCGAACCTTTAAAGCCGAGTACAATGACCATGTTAGAAGAAGTCTCCAAGGTTTCGGATTTGAACCAAACACAAATCATATTAGCAGTAGATCAATTGAGACGTGATCTGCTCAAGCTTGAGACATTTTCTGATCTTCCAGAAAACCTGAAGCGACAATATGTGATGATCCTTGTGGGTCAGTGACTTTGCTAGGATGACTAAAAGTAAAAAGTTCGTTGGATGAATTATTAGGTCTTGTTGGTATTTCTCTTATTTTGTTGTTAAATAGACATGTTCGCTCCGAAAAATAATAATCACCGACAGAATGCAGGGCCGATAATAATCATGATTTTCGTAGGATTCCAAAAAATAATAATCATCGGCCGAATAGTAGGGCTGAAAATATTCTTCGTATCCTTAGGGTGCGGGCGTGCCATAACCGGTGACGGACTTTAACCGGTTCAAAAGGAATGATTTTTCGTCTATTTTGAATATATGGAATAGAATCAGGCAATTAATGCGAGAGAGAACTCAACTCACACAAATGGGTTCTGATTGCCTCAACAAAGATGACTTTTAGGTAACCAAAAGAAATCACGAAAAGAATTGAAAAGTGCAATTGCAGGGAATTAAAATATACTGGGAATGTAAATTTGCCGAAATGGAAATTTGGTATTGAAAGTGCAAGTGTGATGAATATAAAAGACGATAAAAAAGTAAAATATAATGAAAAACTGTTATTGTAGCAGGAACATTTTGTATTTGGTCATGGACCTCTAATAGAGAAGTCTACATATATTATTTATAACCTAAAACTAACCTAAAGATACACTAGAAATAAATAAATAAAAGATAAAAAACAACCTAAATTCTAATCCTATCTAAATACTATCATCAACTCAACTAAATCTCTTTTCCAAAAATGTCCAATACTCCACAAACTTTGTAATCTTCTAATCTTGATCAACAATGTTATTCCATGATCTGGCCTATTTTCTGCCCAACTTCTGACCCATTTTTGCAGCCCAATTTTAGCCCATTTTCATAGCCCATTTCTGGCCCTTTTTTGCAATCCATTTCTGGCCCAATTCGTAGCCCATTTCTGGCCCAATTCGCAGCCAAAAAATAGCCTAGTTTAGGCCCAGATTTCGACCTAGTTTTCTCCATCTCTGTCTTACCATGTGTTGGCTCATTTAGGGTGTCAACAATGCCCCCCAATTCCAACACCATTTTTGCTCAAAAAATATGGTTGTTGGAATTTTCTTTTAACCCCAAAATAATCCCAACACAGTTTATTGTACCAAATTATTTTCAAAAGGCCAATTACTAAGTCTTTCCACTTCCCTTATTTCCTCATTTTTTTTATTTAGTATATACACATATATATATGTATATACATATATATGTTTATATATACCCTTTTTTTTCAAAACCAAACGTCACTTTATCATTATTAAATAAAGTCCCCAATTTCTTTTATTCTCCATCCTCTTGTCTTCAAATCCCTAGCTTCACCTATTCTGCCATGGCGCCTAGACTTGATCAATTCCATGAATCCACTTAACTAGAGCTTGATGCGCACAATATCCAAATTTGCAATACCTTAAAGGACCTATCTAATGCCCATCCTTTACGAATTCATTTCCATCTTAATTAACTCACTGCTATACCATTGTGCTTTGCTCAAAATTTGTTTCGGCCATTTCCTCTAGCCGATACCACTCGATATTCTTTGCCCCCCTCGGTTCCAGTTCCAGTTCCACCACCATATATCTATTTCTATGTTCATGTGTATATATATATGCTTTTATTTCAATCCAAAACCCATCATCTATCAAAACATCACCTAACATTTATCTTCTAAAATCAAAAACCTATTTCATTCAATCTGTGCCCCATGGCTCCCATTGGGTGAACACCATAAAAACCCCTAACTGGAACTTGAAGCCCATAATTCCCAAGCCAATCACGTCATCATCCACATACCCAAAACTCGCTTCGCCAAAAGTCTCGCCCCAAATTCGCTCACCATAATTAGCGTCATCCCTCCGTCGATTGGATTTGGTGGGTAGACCAAATGTCTCCTGTTTATTAGCTTCAATGGCGTACTCAAGGAATTTACAATGCTATCCAGTTGAGTAAAGTCATTATGTCCACTACTCAAGACCAAGCCCTTCTTGCCACCACTCATATAATGTGGTCGTTAACCACCAACTCCCTCCATCTTCGTTGTGGCATGAATTCTCCCACTATCCACGATGTTTGCTATCTCACTAGACTTCCCGTGACTGGAGAGGAGGTAACTTGCCTTTTACCCTATTCTAAATCTGCCTTTTATTTTGCATCCAGCGACAGTGGTGTTAAGCCTTATGCTTCTTTTTATAAATCATTTCTTCTCTCATAAATAAGAATGGTCCCATCGTCAAAATCGAACACGAACCCATTTAGACCCTTACCAATTGAGCTTTTCAATTCATCTAATGAGGGGTAGACCTGATTAGTTGAAATTAAGTTATTGTGCAAGGTCATATTTGTCAATCTTACTGCCAATTTTATTTGAAGAAAATCGCAGTACCAACGATGGTTCTTATCTGCCGACTCATCACCATAAACCCAAACCACATAAATTGTTTATGTATCTGCCAAGCTATAACTATAAGCCAAAACCCTAAATGTAATTTCAGTTTTGGCCCCTCTAAATTTAGTATCAGCTGCTATGGTTTCGGCCAGATTAGTAGTGGTCAGATTGGTTTCTTCCACTGTAGTTTCGACGAGATTGGTTGTGGCAGCTTCACTTGAAAGGACCGAAATTTCCTTAGTCACCTTAGGAACAATTTCGGCAGTCTCTTAACAACTAGCCGAAATATCAATACTTGGTGAAAGAATTATTTCGGCTGCTTATTTTATTTCTGCTACAGTAACTTATTTCTCAACCGATAGTGTTTTTTGTGAACTGGCCAGCGGCTGCCCCCCGAGTCTCGGAGGATGTTTTGACCGACTTGATAGATTCACATGTATTTTCTTCTTAAGCACTTGGACTTTATTAAGATGTGCTTGTATTTTAGCGTCAATCGCTCGATATTCGTCATAAATCGCTCGACGTTTGTCGTCATTCACTTGATGTTCGTCTGCCAATATCCCCAATTGTTGTATGATTTCACCATAGATTATCTGTGGTGACATGTCGCAATTCTCTCGACTACCTAGTGGTGTCCCACCGGACGTGCCAAAATATGTTCGCTCTGAAAAATAATAATCACCTGCTATTCACCGGGCGAATAGTAGGGCCGATAATAATCATGATTTTTGTAGGATTTCGAAAAATAATAATCATCGGCCGAATAGTAGGGCCGATAATATTCTTCGTATCCGTAGGGTGCGGGCATGCTAGAACCGGTGATGGATTTTAACCGGTTCAAAATCAACGAATCTTCATCTCTTTTGAACATATGGAATAGAATCAGACGATTAATGTGAGAGAGAACTCAACTCACACAAATGAGTTCTGATTGCCTCAACAAAGAGGACTTTTGGGTAACTAAAAGAAATTGCGAAAAGAATTGAAAAGTGCAATTGCAGGGAATTGAAAATATACTGGGAATGTAAATTTGCAGGAATGTAAATTTGGTATTGAAAGTGCAAGTACAATGAATGAATATAAAAGATGATAAAAAGGTAAAATATAATGAAAAATTACTATTGTAGTAGGAACATTTTGTATTTGGTCATGGACCTCTAAAACAGAAGTCTACATATAATATTTATAACCTAAAACTAACCTAAAGATAAACTATAAATAAATAAATAAAAGATAAAAATAACCTAAATTCTAATTCTATCTAAACACTATCATCAACTCAACTACATCTCTTTTCCAAAAGTGTCCAATAGTCCACAAACTTTGTAATCTTCTAATCTTAATCAACAAGGTTACTTCATGATCTGACCCATTTTCAGCCCAACTTCTGACCCATTTTCGCAGCCCAATTTCAGCTCAACTTTGGTCTATTTTCGCAGCCCAATTTCAGCGCAACTTCTAGCACATTTCTGGCCGCAGCCCAAAAACAACTTACTTTAGGCCCAAATTCCAGCCTAGATTTTGGCCCAGTTTTCTCCATATTTGCCTTATCATGTGTTGGCTCATTTAGGGTATCAACAAGACCACGTGATACTCATCTAGGATGATTTGAAATTGATGTTTTTTTGTTTGGTCAGGGTCCTCTATTTTTCGTTTTCAAGTTGTGATGGTTGTTTATGGTGACCTATATTGCAATATATAGTTTGTAATTCAGCATTTTAGTGTGTTGTCCTGTTTTCTTGGACAATTTCGCAGGGATGTTTGTTTGTACCAGTTATGATAATTATATGTTCCTCTATATAGTGTAGTCATATTTTGTTTGGTCACATTAAAAATCCAACATGTTCATACGACACTTATACATATGCATTTCTAATATATGTATAATGTAATGCAACGAACAAATTGAATTTGGAGAGTGCCCACATCATTGCTATTTTATGACTAAAACTTCATTACTATTTAATAGTGAAAATCATCGCTCTCTTTATATATATATATATATATATATATATATATTATATGTAAATAAATAAAAATCGAAGTTTGAGAAACACAGATAAATGACCTTGGGAAAATGAAGAAAGTCATCTTGAATGATAAAATCTTATTGCAACATTTTTTTTTATTCGTCCTTAGGTCTTCAATGACATAGATTAGCCTTACATGTTAATTATTTTTGTTAAAATAGAACAAAAATAATTTATTTTAGAGGATTATTTAATTATTTAATTTAAGTTCAAATCACTATTATTATTCAAACAACAAATTCATGCTAAAATTCAATTACAATTTAATTACAAAGTTCATTCAAACAACAAAATTGAAATTAGAATTCAAACATCAATTACAATTTAATTCCAAAGTTCATTCAAACAAAAAAATTGAAATTAGAATTCAAACATCAATTACAATTTAATTCCAAAGTTCATTCAAACAACAAAATTGAAATTAGAATTCAAACATCAATTACAATTTAATTCCAAAGTTCATTCAAACAACAAAATTTAAATTAGAATTCAACAGTGTTTGAATTCCAAAGATCATCTAAAGAGTGAAATTGGAATTATAATTCAATTTGGTTTGAATTCCAAAGTTCATCCAAACAATATATTTGGAGTTGCATTTGTGGAATTTTTTTTTTTCGATAAATAAATAATTTATAAACAAAGAGAAAAAGTACAGGGATAATAACATACAGAAGAAGGCTTTGTAAGCCCAACATCACAAGAGGGCCTAGAACAAACACAAGCCCACAAAAAAACTCTTAATGCCTTATAAACCTATATGTAAGGAAACATCTTTAAGAGAAATAACAAAACGAAATAAACATAAGGATAGATTGATTGAAAAAAACTGCTCCTCCAAGAAACAATATCCAAGGACAAGCCCTAATTTCGTTAAAACTGTTTGAGGGCAATTTAAGGTAGAATCTTTTCTCCACTCATCCCAGTCGAGATGGTCATACAACACATACAATTATGTCCCTATCCAAATGATTATGGTGGTTGCGGTGGAAGAAGTGGTCAAGGATGGGGATGAATTGGGGGAGCTTGAAGGCCATGGGTGTTCGGGAAAGAGAAGAAAAGGTTAGTACCAGTCAGGTCATGGAAAGTACTTGGAAGATTCCATTCTGCAGGGATCTTTTCAGCAAGGGGGTATTTGAGATTTCTCACCGAGAACAACCTATATCTGGTTGCATGGATTATAGCTTTAAGGGTCATTTCAGGAGGTAAGCTCTTATCTTTGAATAGTCTGTTGTTTCTTTCCCTCCATATGTGATATACAAACCCTGACAAAGACAGTTTCCACACCATGATCCTACTAATTTTCAGTCTTTTTTTCCAATTTGTGGATGCCCAACTAATTAATTGATTCCATGAATTATGGGTTATATAGAAACCACATTTATCTTGTAATCCCTCCCAAACTTTTTTGGAGTAGGAACATTGATGAAATAAATGTTGATGGGATTCTGCACCTTTTAAGCATAACATACAAACATTGCGTTGCAATAGGTACAAAAGTTCAGGTTTATCTTTGGTATTTAGTTTCTCAATAATATCTAGCCATAAAAAAAAAGATTGTTTAGGATTCATACTATTAAACCATACTAATTTGTGCTAGAAAACCTTTAGGGGGCTTGGACTGATGGATAGAATGGTATGTTTTATACTGAAAATTTTATTTGGAGAGGGTGTACATTGGACTGTATAATGTGTATTGGTTCTAGGGTTAGGTATGGTGGTCAATTCACAGTGATTTGCAAGCAGATTAGTGAGTTGTCTCGGCCAATTCCATTATCCATTAACCAACAGAGAAGAGACCTTTGCATGTGTGTTGTATAACCATCTAAACCTTGTAGTGTGAGAAGAGAGTACCTTAAACAAGGGTCCAAAGGGTAACCAGTTATCAAACATAACCATTGTTGATTCACCATTTCCAATCTTGATGTTGTTGAGAGGATGTGCTAGATGTCTGAACTGCAGCAATTTCCTCCAAAACCATGAACAGTCTTGGGGTATGTGAACTTCCCAAATACTTTTTCCTTTCAGGAGGTTCTTTTCAACCCAATCCTTCCATATGGTACTAGGTCCACTAGAACATAAAGTCCAGATGTGCTTTAGGATAACAATTTTATTCCATAAGTGCAAGTCCTATATGCCTAGACCACCAACCTTTTTGGGGATGCAAACATGATCGCAAGCAACCTTTGCCTTGAATCTGTTTATGGAAGGTCCAACCCATAAGAATTTTTGAAAGATGTCCTTAATCCTGTTGCTAACTTTGCACAGTAGGACAAGTAAACTGGTCCATAAAATGTGCATATTAAAAAGAGTAACCTGAATAAGTTGAAGCCTACCTGCAAAAGAGAGAGCTCTAGTTATCTAGTTGGAAACTTTAGCCAACATACTATTAATGATTGTCTGACAGTTGGATAAAATTCAATCTAGAAGAAATAAGTGGTAACCCTAAATATCTAATAGGAAGGGTACCACATGGGAAGTTAAAGGTAACACAAATGTTGTCTTTAACAGGGCCATTCACATCACTAAAAAACAAGTGACTTTTATTAGGATTTGGGGTGAGGCTAGAGAAAGAAGAAAAAGTGTCAAGGGAGGTTTTAATAAATAACCTTGGCAGAGATTATGTCCCCATGGAAAAACATGAGAATGTCATCATCAAAAGATAGATGGGATAGACAGCTTGCCCTACACCTCCAGTGGTATCTAAAGTTAACCTCTTGGTCAATGAGTTTACTCGTAATAGAAGAAAGAATATCCATGGCAAGCACAAAAAGGTAAGGGGACAGAGGGTCCCCCTGTCTGAGACCCCTAGCATTTATAAAGAAGCCGCATAAATCACCATTTACTGAAACTGAGAATGATGCAGTAGAAAGGCAAGTTTTTACCCAAGTAATGAAAATTGTGGGAAACTTCATGAGGTGTAAGACATCAAGAATAAATTGCCAATTAAGGCAGTCAAAAGCTTTATGTAGATCAACTTTTAGAGTGCATCTTTGAGTGTTCAAATCCTTATGATACCCCCCCCCCCCCCCCCCTCCCCCCAAAGTTCATGAGCCAAAATGATGTTGTCCCCAATCTTTCTCCCCTTAATAAAGGCATTTTGAGCCTTATCAATGAGAGAAGGAAATAAAGGTTTGAGCTTGTTGGCTAGGAATTTAGAGATACATTTATAGAGTACATTGTAGCAAGAAATTGGCTTATAGTCAGCAGGAGAGTGAAGGTTGGGAATATTTGGGATTAAGGCCAAATATGTTGTATTTATTTGCTTAAGCAATATTCCATTTTCAAAAAATTGTTTTATGCCACAAGTGACCTTGGGACCAACAATAGGCCAAGCTCTCTTGAAGAAAAATGAGTTAAATCCATCATGTCCAGGGGACTTATTGGACTTAATGGAAACAATACACTCCTTTATCTCTAAGTCAGTGGGAATTGAACTCAAAGTATCAGTAAAAACATCATCAACAATTTTAGTTACAAAGGGGGAGAGATGAGAAATACCTGGGTAGCAATGATGATTGCTACCTAACAAGTCCTGGAAATAGGTAGTAAAGCCCTCTTTGATATCCTCACTCCTCATTGATTTTTCACCATTGGGCAAGTTCACACTTGTGATTTTTCTCCTATTCAACCTATTTTGTATGCTTTTGTGGAAGAAGCTGAAATTCTAATCCCCTAGCGCTAGCCACTTAATTCTTGACTTTTGTTGGAGGAGTTGCTCTTCAATTTTAGCCAGACTAGAGTAGGTAATAGAAAGATCATTTTCCTTTTTTCCTTAGCTCCAAGCTGGTAGGGTTAATGTCAAGCTACTCCTGACAAGAGGCCAACAGAGATTTAGCTTGGTTCACTCTTGAAGAAATATCACTAAAATGCTGGTGGTTTAGTCATTTTAGGGCAGCTTTGAGCATCTTCAATTTTGCAAAAACTCTGAACATAGGAATTCCTTATGTGGGAGTGCTCCAAATGCCAGTAATAGTAGATAAAAAATCAGGGTGATCTGCCCAAAGGTTAAAAAACCTAAATGGGTACTTCCTTTTATCATTCTGACCACCCAAGGTTATCACCATAGGACTATGGTCAGAGCATAAGGGAGGAAGAAATATGGCATTGGAATTAGGGAAAGAGGATAGCCAATGTTCGTTGATAAGAACTCTATCTAATTTCTCAGCAATAATGTCAATCCCTTAAACCTTATTAGACCAAGTGTACATAAGCCCATTAAATCTCAAGTCATCAATCCCCAATTCCATAATACAGTCATTGAAATTATTCATAGCGGGATTCTACACTTCACTACCACCAAATTTCTCAGTTGGACTCCTGATGTCGTTGAAATCACCCAGAATGGTCCATGGGGAAGTTTCAATATATTCAGAAATTCTTAAAAGGTCAGCCCAAAGCTTCTCTCTTTCCTCAACACTATTTTGACCATAGATAAAGGTAGCATAAAATGGCTTATGAGAGTTCAGGTAGGTGACAGTAAGATGAATAAGCTGGTCAGTCATGAGGTTACAGGGAATGCTAATATTCATAGGGTTCCACATGATCCATATCCTACCTAGAGGGGCTCTCGCACCATTAGTAATGAAAGGCTATGAAGAGAGTTTTTGGTGCACATTGTTGATATTAGGCTCTCTAATTTTAGTCTCTAGTAATCCCATAAAATCAAACTGATTCTCATTCATAAATTTTCTCACCTCTATTTGTCTTGAAGGATTATTCATGCCCCTAACATTCCAAGCACCGAAGTTTATCATCATAATTTTGGTGGTGATTGGAGGTCCTCAAAGAACCTCTTGTACTCTTCCTTAGCATTAGTTTGGTTCTCCTTTACTGTTTTTGTTGCAATTCTCCTAAATTTTTTCCTTTCATTGAGAGATATTCTAGGATTGATAACATAATTGTCATTCTGATCAAAAACTGTGTAGGGGTTAGGGATTACATGATGCAATGAAGTAGTTTCAGGTATAACAAACGAATCTTTGACCAAATAACTCCCATCCCCAGTGGATCCATCATCCTCAAGGCTTGGGCAAGACAAGCATTGGAATATGTTGGATGATTGAGAGGAGGTTGCTAAAGGTGATGAGGGAGAAAAAAGAAAAGTGGGGTTTTGAGGAGCATTGGGAAGAGGTGCCAAAGAAGAAGCCTAATCAAGGTTAGGGAAAAAGGTGAGAGGAGGAGTTGTGGTTTGAGTAGCTAAAATGAGAGGTGAGGGTGGGGCCGGGCATGGGTTAAGAAGTGGAGAATCATGAGTTGGCACAACAAGTAAAGGTGAAATGTTAGAAGTCCCAATAATTTGGTTCAAACTTGGAGCAATCAGATGCTCAGCCCTCCTTGAACCCACATTTGTCCATTGATTCACCTCCTCGACAGTTCCCTTAGCCTCTTTAGGCACCCATTTAATAGAAACTTTGGTACACTTATGGTTTGTTTGCCCAAAAACACAGCAATTAGAGCAACTTTGAGGAACCCAAGGATAACTAATATCAATAGAGATAAACTCATTATGCCTAACCTTCACATCAATTTTATCTGGAAGCTTTTGATTTACTTTCACCTCAATACAGATCCTTGCAAAAGACAACCTTTTTTTTTTACTCTGTAATTTCATCACCAAAAAGAGCTAGCCCAATAACACTAGCAATGGCACTCAAACTCTTGCTATTCCAGTATTCAGTTGGAATTTTACAGAGTTTAATCCAAATTGGTAGAGAAGAACAAGAGTCCTTTGAAAAATGCGTTTGGTTTCCATCTTTTCAAAAAAATTGGTCGATTTGCAAACATCCAAGGACCCTCATCAAAGAACTGATGAACATTCTTGTTCATTTCCAAACTTGAAAATGAAGAAGCCTAAATCAGTTCCAAAGGTTTCAATTAAGCCTATTTTAGATCAAAATGTCCTTGCTAAGTTACTAATCAGATTGAATGGTAGTTTTCTTTCCAGAAAAAAACCAATAATGCTATTTTTCCACTCTATTGTCCATTCATCAATTGCAGATGCAGGTGGCACTGCAAATATCATACCCTCAGAATTAGATGGTTCAATAAATTCGAGAGCAAACCTGGAGGGAGCAACAATCTTATCCCAGAGCCTAGGTGTTAGAGGGATGTCATGAGTAGGTGATGAAAGGATGGTGGATGGAAAAGTGGTAGATGGTGGTGGCAGAGGCCTAAGCATAGGGGTTGATGTGAATGGGGCAGATGAGGACGAAAGTTAGAGAGCATATGGAGTGATGTGAGTGGAGATGATGTGGATGTGGACAAGAGGTAAAGATCATAGGGGGTGATGTGAGTAGGGGTGGATGTGGGGATTGGGTGTGTACAAGAGGTAGAGGGCATAGGGAGTGATATGAGTGGAGGTTGTGTGGGTGGATGTGGCATAGGGAGTGATGTGAGTGGGGGGGGGGGGGGGGGGGGGGGTTTGTGGGGGGTGGATGTGGACAAGAGGTATAGAGTGGGGTTAAGTGAGGAAGAGCAGGAAAGGAAAGACCACATCCCAATGAAAGAGGGTGGTCGAAAGTGATTTCAGGCGCGTGAGAAAAAACCTCCCACTAGGCAAGCAGGAATGGTGGTGCAAGTGGAAATAGGGATGAGCCCAGGAGGAGGAAGAAGTGAGGAATCAACAGAAATTGCAAGATTAGCACAAAGCTTAGCCTCGCCTTTAGTCAGTGAGGAACCCAGTGAAGAGTGAGAGCCCTTGAGTAGCTGGAATTGCCCTTTAAAAGAATTCACTTGTTTTTCCAAGCTCATGGTTTTTTTAGCCTGGTTAATGGACATATGTAACACAGATTTGTGGTCAATATCAAGTTGCACCTGGGCAAGCTTGGAATGGAGCATGGCTTTGGAGTATGTCCACAATCTTATACACAACATCCATTTCCCGAATCATACATTTATTTTTGCATTGTACATGATAGACAAAGAGATGACGTCATCCTCTTTATCATCATCCTTAATCACAGGCGTAGCCAAAAAAGGCCCATGAAGGAGGGGAGCAGTAGGTGAGGAAGATCCATAAGGGCCGGCAACAACAAATGTAGAAGTAAAAGGGAGGATAGTGGGAGAGGGGGTCAAAGAAGTTGCAACAACTGGCAAGAAGGGAGACAGTGCCGAAGAATAAGGGATGGGACGTGGAGGGTGACGAAGAGGAGGTGGTTGTGGAGGAGGAAAATCCGAGGTTTATGATTTTTCATGCATTTGTGGAATTACAATATCATGGAATTTCAATTCCAATTTAATTATAATTCCCTACAACCAAACGGACCTTAAATTTCCCTCCTCTATTAGGTCCAATTTTTTTGGGTTTTCTTGAAATGTGGTGGAAAATTTAGGGTTTGGATGGGGGAAGTTTATGTTTTTTTCCTTCCTTCTTGGGTATAATTTTTTTGGGCTTTCTTGGAATGTGGTGGAAAATTTAGGGTTTCGATTTGGGAAGTTTTTCCCTCTTTCCTCCTCTCTTGGGTCTACTTTTCTTGCAGTTTCATGGAAAAAATAGGGTTTGGATTTGGAAAGTTTTTTATTCTTTCCAATGTGTTAAAATTCAAATCATACACCTCTTATGTGTATCATATATGTTGATCATGGATAAGTTTTACATTTACTTCTACACTTTTTTAGATTTTTTAATATAATTATACTCACACACATATTATATATATATATATAAGTAAAAGAAGAAGAAAAATACGGGGCGGGTTGAAGGACCCACTTCAACCCGGCCCACTTCTGACCCAATCTATTTACAACCCCCACTCGTTTCTAACCAGCCCAATTACCACCCCTATCAGTAATGAATTTCCTTGACTTTACTACAACATCATAGATTTTATGGATATCTTCGTTCTCTTGAGGAAGATTTATAAATGCAGAAGCTTCTATTGTCTGGGTACCAGTAGTAAAAATTTACCATGGTACAGTAGGAGGATAAACAAATCTTATTGACTTACCGAAGTTGTAGTTCATGTGTTTTTTTTTTTTTTTAAACATTCTATAATAGAAAAAGATTGGCAAGTTCCCATGTTGGTCATGCTTGAATTCACTCTTGAAAATCTACTTTTAATTTTTTGGAGGAAAACTTTGTGTAAAGGTGGTAACTCGAGAAAAGGTTGATCCGCAATGACTTATTTATCTAGGATATGGCCCGAGGATTAAATCATCTGGGATATGGCCCAGGATTGGAAATATTTGGGGAAATCGGCCCAAGTAAAAGATTATGCGGGAGATTGGCCCAAATAATTGATTACTTGGGGAAATAGCCCAAATATAGGTTTTACGCGAGAGCTTGCATTATACAGAGGGAGGTATGAGGGGTTGATGTGTTTTATAGCTCGCATCAGAAACTCATAACCCTATATGCTGCTCGCGTAAGGAGTACTACTCGGAATCTAGGGGAAATGCTGGGGATGAGTAAATAGTGGGTCGCGACCTTATTTCCACAATCCTAAGCAAGAGTACCTTAGAGAGGCCGATAGTATTCAGGGACTTGACCAAGACATGCATGATTGGTCATGACCCGACAAAGCTATAACGGCATCCTTGGCTAAGGATAAATCAGATCCGCAATGAAATAGGCGTGGATCACGGGGCATGGCGCACAGCATGACCCATGCGTAAGATTACGCGAATCCTTTTCGCGTAATCAAAAGCAAGATGACACTGTGCCAAGTATTTATGGCGCACTGAATAAATTCGCGCATAGGATAACGCGAATCCGTTTCGCGAAGTTAAGTGCGCGAGATGATATTGTGCAGGGTATTTATATCGCGGATTGGTAGGCAGGAACCATGTCGCGAGACAAGTGCTGACGTGGCAATGTAAATCCGCGAGGGTCAATGAGCACTGATGTCTATAAATAGAGGTGCGAGGGCTCACTCGAGAGGATCTTTTTTCGGAGAAGGACTTAGAGAGAGAAATTCCTAGAGAGAGAGAAAAAACATTTCTCAATCATTTATACTTGCTATCTTTTCCTTCACTTCTTTTTCATTTCCTCTGTAAAGCAAATCAAAATCAATAAAAGCATCATTGTCGTTATTTTACTGACAAAACTTGTGCAGAAACTATCTTTGCATCATAACTTGCGAACCCCTACACTTTGGTTTTTGGCAAAACTTTTAGTAGCTTAAAGAGCCTTTTGAACAAGATAGGGGCTACCAACTTTTCAAAATAATTTTCACTTGTTTTTTTTTATTTTTATGTAAAAATAGCTCTACCAAATATGACCTTTATATTTTCATTAAAACCATTTAGGAACTGAAATAAGAATTTTATTTTTCTCTAAATAAAAATAATTTAAAATTGTAATATTAGTTGAACTAAAATTAGAAATATATTAATTTCTAAAAATAGATTCATATTTTGGATCTTGAAATTCTTTATTTCATAAAAGATTTTGAAGCATTGATTGAAAATTTATTTGTAAAACAGTCGCTTGTCAAGGTTTTGAAAACACGATGCACAATGTTTTGTTCAGAAATATGAAGCCCTCCAAAACTATGCTTTCTTTGCATTTGTCCTTTTCAGGACTTGAAATTAATCTTTTAAAAGGCAGACGAGTAAATGAATGAGATCCTATGAATATATGTAAAAAATGAGTTTCTCTGACCAAATAATTTTGAGTATTATGTACAAATTGAATTTCAACAATTCCATCCAAATTTGCAATTTTCACACTAAATCGCTATTTCGTAGGGGTAGTAGCGACTTGTTCAACGGTCTAACCTTGGGTACTTGTATGTCATTCCAAGAAATAATTCTTTGTACTGCTATATTAGAACATACTAAATTACTCAGAATCATTGTGGTTTTCCATTCCGCACTAGATAATTTTTTATTTTTTATTTTTTGATAACCTTGGTGTCTGGGACAGCTGAAGCGCACCTTGACTAATTCACGAAATCAGATCGGGTAAGACTCGGATTATGTCCGTGATCGTGACACTAGATAATTTTGCCCCATTACTTTATAATATACTCTCTAATCAAATCATTAACACATCTATTATATATTTTTTGGTAATTTATAGTCAGACCCCCTGAGGTTTCGGTCAATTACAATGAGTGGCTGGTCAATGCAATTTCGGTCCCAAAGCCCCCTGAGGTTTCAATTTCATTGCAATGACACCCCCTGGGTTGGTGAAATGACTTGCATGCCCTTTAATTGTCTCACTTATTACATTAGGGTAATATATGAAGTAAGAAATTACCCATATGCCCAAACACTTCACCCCCTCTGAAATTACTAATTACACTTCCACCCCTTATTACAAAATATATATATTTTACGAAAATTAAAATTTGATTATTTTTTATAAAATTCGAAATAAACACATAAAATTCAAAACAAACATATAAATCTCGAAAAAATATATATAATTTGTAAAATATATATTAAATTTGAAAAAACATACAAAATTCGAAAAAATATATAAAATTCGTAAACAATTTTTTATTCAACACTTATTTCTTTCTCTCTCTACCACTTTTCTCTCTCCATCACTATCACTTTTCCTCTCTACAAATAAATATAAAATAAAAATTATATAAATAATATTTTAATCAAAATTATATAAAATAAAAATCGAAATTAAATATATTAATATTTTAATCAAAATTATATAAAATAAAATTCAAAATAAAAAAATTAATTGATTAATTATACCGATTAAAGGGTCTTTTGGTACCCAAATCTAGGGGTGCACATGGTCCGGTTCGCTTCCGATTCTGACCGAAATCAGAATTGAACAGATACTTTCGGTTCCTTAAAAATGAGAAACAGAACCGAACCGTTAATTTTGATTCAAATATTAATATATTCACGGTGCGGTTCACTTTCGTTTCTAACCAAGACCGGAATTGAACCGATACTTTCGGTTCTTTTAAAATGAGAATTGGAACCGAACCGTTAGTTTTGATCCAAATATTAATATATTTAATTTTGATTAAAATATTTTAATAAAGTATCGGTTCGATTCCGATTTTGATCACCATCGTGGGGCATATGTCACCATCGTGGCCATTGAAATAGCTCTGCAGAGAGTTGGAGAGGATCCGTTACCTTGACTAATGACTCTGAGGCTTGTCCACTTAAACATCAGTCACACTTTATATATATATATATATTTGAATTTGATATATTTTTTTCGAATTTTATATACTGTTTCAAATTTTATATATTTTTTCGAATTTTATATAATGTTTCAAATTTTATATATTTTTTACAAATTATATATATTGTTTCGAATTTTATATATTTTTTACAAATTATATATATATATTTTTCAAATTTTATATGTTTGTTTCAAATTTTATATATTTTTTACAAATTATATATATTTTTTCAAATTTTATATGTTTGTTTCCAATTTTATATAAAAAAGTCAAATTGTAATTTTCGTAATATATATATTTTGTAATAAGGAGTGGAAGTGTAATTAGTAATTTCAGAGGGGTGAAGTATTTGGGCATATAGGTAATTTCACACTTCATATATTACCCTAATGTAATAAGTGAGACAATTAAAGGGCATGCTACTCATTTCACTAGCCCAGGGGGTGTCATTGCAACGAAATTGAAACCTTAGGGAGTTTTGGGACCAAAATTGAGTTGACCAGCCACTAATTGCAATTGACCGAAATCTTAGAGTATTTGACTGCAAATTACCCTATATTTTTTCTCAATGAAACTGCTAATATTAGAGCAACAGTTATAATAAAGGTAAATTACAGTTTCACCCCTTCATATTAGATTTATTATAGTTGACCCCTCTAGTTTGGATAATTACACTTTCACTCCCTCAACCCCATCGGCGCCACCAAGAATAATAAATGACCTAATTGCTCATGTCTTTTTATGAATTATTTATAATGAAAATGAGTAAATAATAAATGACCTACTAACCCTTTTTAAACTAAGTCTTCTCATTTGAACCCTAGACCACTAATTTACCCTAAGCTTGAACACATTTTTCTTTACTACATTTTAGGGTTCTTATGAAATTTATTTATTTATTTTAGGGCTTTCTGATATTAGGAATTTTAAAATGGAATTGAAATTCAAAAGATTGAATTTACCTGATTGTTTGGTGTTGATGATGTGCGAGCCCAAGCTATATATATATATATATATATATATGTGTGTGTAAATGGCAAAATTCTTGGCCCATCGAGGAGAAGGCCCAAACGCAGTTGTCCAAGAGATGAACAAATCAAGGCCAATTAAATGAAGAGCAATGGTCCATTGAATAAAGCCTGTAACCGATTGTAGTATGAGCTCAATTGGCTTAGGCCCGAAAGTCATTTTAATTTGGGGCTAAAGCCAAGGATTTCATTAGATAAAGAACCAAATTTGTTAAAGGAAATCAAATCCCTATAATAAAGGGATTTGATCCTAATCATGATGGGATAAGACCCATCTATTTTTGTATAAATATGGCCCTAGAGCCTCAATATGAGGGATTCGAGTGTTTGAGCAAAAATTAGCACTTACACTTTGGTGCCGTCTGTGGGAACGAAGGTTATTTTTTATTAATCTTCTTTCTCACCTACGATTCTCGTCCTTCTTCATTCCTTTTCTCCCTTCCCTCATTCCCTCATTAAAACTCCCTAAAAAATAGCCTAGTAGACACAAGAACCTCCGCGTTGGCCGAAGAGAGCAACGCTCAAGCTGTCCAGATCCAAGCAATCATGGAGAGATTGGCAACGGTGGAAAGGAAAAAATAAGAACTATAACAACATAACGCCAAACTTTGCCAGAGGTAGGCTCAACTTTTGAATCCATCCAACCCTAGTAGATCTGAATAACGCCGCCAATAATGGGGCAGTTAACCGATTTCCACTCAGGAATGAAGGAGACGAGAACAATAATGATGAGGAAGGAACGGGTAACAGAGCAATCGACCACCAGCAAGAAGAGAACTCCGCCCTTCGAGCCCAAGTCCCTCGAGCTCAACAACTTCCAACTATGAAAGATTTGGAAGACATGGCCAAGAGGATCTAGAGGCAAGTGCTCGAGAACATGAAGGGCCAGACTCCCTCCATGAAGGACCTAGCAGCCCACGCCGCTGTTGATATGATTAGATCACCCTTCACGGACAAAATTGATCAGGCGGAGTACTCGAAGAAGTTTCGTTTGCCAACTTTCACCTTGTATGATGGGACCAAGGATTTGTCAGACCATATTTATTAGTACAAAACTAAGATGACTGCCTGGAAAAAGGACGAAGCCCTGTTGTGTAACGTATTCCCCACTAGTTTGACAGAGGCACCACTCCTATGGTTCAGGAAGCAACCACCTGGATCAATTGGGAGTTGGGGCAAGTTGTGCGAGCTTTTCATAGTGCAATACTATGGTAACTAAAGGCAAAACAAGAAAATCTCCAGCCTATTCACAATGACCCAGGAAAAAGATGAAAGCCTCCAGAGTTTCTTATCCAAGTTTACGAAATAAATGTCCTCCATTGACTAGTGTGATCAATTGTCAACAGTTGAGGCCTACAGAATGACCTTAATCACAGGCACCAAATTCCATGTGTCTCTAGTGAAAAGTCCCCCCAGCAACATCGGGGAGTTAAATTCCAGAGTCCAGGGTTACCTTAGAATCGAAGAAGAGGAAGCAGTTCAGTGAAAGATATGAGTTATGGTTACTGTTGAATTCCGCACAAAGGATCGTATCAAAGGTCATAAGTTAAATCGTCCAGCACCTCCATCCTCATCAAACAAGCCGGCTGAAAAAAAGCAGAGGGTGGAGGATAAAATAACTCCCCTTAAAACAAGTCTCAACAAACTTTACCTTGATAAGAAGGGAAAGGGAATATTCAGACCCCTTTTGCCAATGAGACAACCCATGGAACAGAGGGACATGACCAAGCATTGCGCATTTCACAGTGAGTATGACCATCATACCAACGATTGCCGGAACCTGCGTAGGCAGGTAGAGGCAATGATTGCAAAAGGATAATTAGTTGAGTATGTGGCAAAGACCAAACTCGCATAAAGCGAGAGACAAATCCCCCTTAGAATAACACTCAGGCAGGATAACCAGTGCGGGTGATCCACATGGTATAGGGAAGATCCGTCCAAGAAGAGATGAAAGGAGTTATGAGATCCCAAATGCGTCAGACATACAAACTCAGAAAAATTGGCGAAGTATGCCGGACGTCCAATAGAAAGAAGAAGTCCCAGATCAGCTTCAATGAGACCGACCTGAGCAATGTACAAGTGCCTCATGAGGACCCTCTAGTTATTTCACTTATAGTGGCTAACTGTTTGCTCAAAAGAGTCATGGTAGATCCCGACAGCAACACAAACATCATGACCAAGTGGGCCTTTGACTCCTGCTAGAGTCCCCCTCGTTGGATTTGATGGGCGGAGGGTGGAGCCGATTGGGGTCATCCAGTTGTCTGTATCAGCTACCAGAAGAACATTGAAGGAGAACTTTGTGCTGGTGGATATTAAACCATCATACAATCTCCTAATAGGTAGAGGCTGGATTCACAGAATACAGGGGGTGCCTTCAACCCTTCTATCAAGTCATGAGATGCATTGACCCCAATGGGGTATAAGTAGTAGATATCCCATGGGATCAGGTGGCAGCAAATGAGTGTTATGCAGTAACCATGAAGAACCTGAATACCTGGAATAAGCCAGAGGAGGAGGGGCAAGAAAGATCCAAGAAGAGAGAGAAATAACAATTACAGATTGACCATTTTGAAGAAAGTCGGGAGGGTCAGGTCACGACAGAGCCACTCCAAAAGGTAGACATTAGCCCCTCTGGAGATGGCAGAACCACATTCATTGGGTCTTCTCTTTTAATCATTGAGAAAATAGATCTGATCAAACTATTGTAGAACAATATGGATATATTCACTTGGTCACATCTAGACATGCCAGGTATAAACCCCTCCATTGCACAACGTAACCTCAATGTCGATCCTAAGGCCAGATCGGTAAAGCAGAGGGAATAACGGTTTGGGGTGGAAAGAAACCAAATTATAGCCGCGAAAGTCAGCAAATTATTGTAGGCTGGGTTCATTAGGGAGGTCCGCTACCCCACCTTGCTCTCTAATGTGGTCATCATCAAGAAGAATAATGGGAGGTGGAGGGTATGTATTAACTTTACCAATCTAAACAAGGCCTGCCCTAAAGACTGTTTCCCCTTACCAAAAATCGACCAGATGGTGGATGTTATAACAGGATACGGGCGACTCTCATTCCTAGATGCATATTCTAGATACAACCAGATCCCCATGAACTCAGCCGACGAGGAGAAAACATCATTTATCACGGAGGAATGTACTTTTTGTTATAAAGTAATGTCTTTTGGACTAAAAAATACAGGTGTTATCTATTAGAGACTGGTGGAAAGATTTTTCGGTCACCTGATATGCCAAACAGTAGAAATGTACATTAATGACACGGTGGTGAAAAGTAAGAAGAATGAGGACCACCTCCAGCACCCGAGGGAGATATTTGAAGCGGTCAGGCTCTATGGGATGAGGCTCAATCCTTCAAAGTGCTCATTCCAGGTCTCATCTGTCTAGTTCTTAGGCCATATAGTGAACAAAACGGGGATAGAATCCAACCCGGCTCAAGTCAAAGCCCTAATTCATATAGAAGAGCTAAGAACCCAGAAGGAAATCTAGACCCTCACAGGAAGGGTGGTCGCGCTAAGCAGATTCATCTCCAGACTCACGGACAAATGCAGACCTTTCTTCCAGGCCATTAGAGCGGGAAAGGGCAATGTCTGGGGACCCGAACAGACCCAGGCACTTTGAAAGTTGAAGAGTACTTTGTGAGCCCACCAATCCTAATTTTTCCAGAACCAGGGGAAAAGCTGCACCTCTACCTCGCAACTTCATCCTCTTCAACAAGCATTGCACTGGTCAAGAAGGATAAAACATACCAAACCCCGATCTTTTACACCAGCAAGTCCCTGTCTGACCCGGAAACAAGATATACCACCACAGAACGAGTAATCCTGTCCCTAGTTAATGCCAAAAGAAGTCTCAAACATTACTTCAAGACTCACCCCATAATTATCCCAACAACATTCCCCATTAGAGCAATAATGTCTAAACCCAACTTGAAGGGGATAATTACCAGATGGGCAATTGAGTTAGGAGCCTTCGATATTACTTATGTACCAAGCACAACTATCAAAGGGCAGGCCCTAACATATTTTTTTAGAAGTAGAGCTAGACTTGGAGCATCAGGAGTCAAAACAGCCTGAATGGAGTTTGTATGTTAATGGATCAGTCGGAGGTTCGGGGGCTGGTGTAGGTTTGAAAGTTATAATGCCAGACGGTACCAGAATTCAGCAGGCAATCCATCTCGAATTTCCAGCCTCAAATAATGAAACCGGGTATGAGGCGCTGCTAGCAGGGCTCAGATTGTGCCAGAGACTCCAGATCAAACGCCTCAAAATCTACAGCGACTCTCAACTCGTTGTTAGACAAGTCAACAGAGAGTACAAAGTTGGAGAGAAGATGAAACCTTGCAAGGCCCTAGCCATGGCAGCAGGGCCATCTCGATAGTAAGACGATTTAGGCGGTCGCCTAAGGCCCCTTTCGAGAGGAAGGCCCCAAAATTTTGGGGGCCATATATATATATAATTCTTTTTAATATATTATATGTATTCTTTTTAAAATAAGCCTTCATATAATGTTGTAAAAATTAAACTTTTAGAATGAGTATCCTAGTAATGTTGTAAAAATAAACTTTTAAAATGGGTCTCCTTATAATGTTGTAAAAAACAAACTTTTAGAATGGGTCTCCTTATAATGTTGTAAAAAATAAAATTTTAGAATGTGTCTTCTTATAATGTTGTAAAAGAAAAAAAAAATTGGAATGAACCTAAATAGAATGAGCCTCCATATAAATTAGATTTTTAGTACACATATTTTACAAAATGTTTTTATATTTGAATTTTTTGGGAAAAACGAAAAGGCATGGGCAACTAGGGTTTCTCTTTTTATATTTTCCCTCATTCTCACTCTCATCATCTCAGAGTTCTTCAATTTTCCTCTCTCTCTCAAAATATTATTGCCTTATTTTTTCCTCTTTATCACATGAATCTTTCCAATCTTATTCTCTCAAGACTCTCATAAGTGAATCATCTCTTAATTCATTGATCGAGAGTCACAAACAATTATATTGTTCGTAGATCGGTGAAACCATCCTCTTCGACTGGTTGGTCTGACCTTGTTTTTGTCTCCAGACTCCAGGCCACACTAATACTTGGTAGGTATCTAACTTATTTTGATTTAAATCATTGTCTTCAAAAACTAGGTTTTGGTTATTATTATCAGTTCTTTTCACGAATCACAATAGTCTATAGAAAAAAAATCTTATGTAATTTTTTGGTTTCTAATTTAGCCAAAACATGGAATTAGTATTGTTCATTTTCATGGGTTGATGTTCATGTCTTCTTTCATTGGGAAATTTGTATTGAAAGTATTAAAGTAATAAGATTTCAAGGTCCACAAATAAGAGATGCTTTAATTCAATTAGAACAAATTAGTGAATATCCTAAGATAAAAAGTGAAGCAATGTTTAACAACATATGAATTGGAAGATTTTGAGTTTCTATTAGGTATGATATATTATTTGCAGTTAATTCAGTTAGTAAAAACTTTCAATCTCAAGATTTTCATGGTGATGTTGTCATAGATTAATTAGAAGGGCTTATATCTTTTTTAAAAAAATATAGAGAAAATGAATTTACATCAGCTATTATTACATCTAAAGAAATTGCTAATGAAATTGAAATATAACCCATATTTCATGAAAAACGTATAATTGATGAGAATGTATATGATATTTCATCTCAATCAGCTGAATAAATTTTTAGGGTCCATTATTTTTCGTACATAGTTGACCAAGCTATTTTTTCAATTCATACTAGATTTGAACAATTTAAAACACATAAAGATATATTTTGTTTTTTGTTTAATTTTAAAAAGCTAAAATTATTAAGTGACGGTAGTTTAAAAAAACATTGTCTTGATTTAGAACAATTTTTAAAACATAATAAGTCTTCTAATATTGATGATTTATTTTCAGAATTAAAAGTTTTCAAAGAAATTTTAATAATATAATCACACAATCCAATTGAAATATTCTATTACATTAAAAAATTAGATTTTTTTTCAAATGCATGCATTGCTTACTGAATATTATTGATAATACCGGTAACCGTTGCTGCAGCAGAAAGGAGTTTTCAAAATTAAAGTTAATAAAATCATATCTAAGATAAAAAATGTCACAAGAAATATTAAATGGATTAACTATATTATCTATTGAAAATGAAATTTTATCAACACTTGAATACAAGAATCTGATTAGTAATTTTGCATTTCAAAAAGCGAGAATGATGGTTTTTAAATAAGTATTCCTAAAAGTAATATATAATATACTGAAAGTCCCTTTTATATTTTTTTTGCCTAAGGCCTTCAATTTCACCTTTTATACTTTTCCCCTAAGGCCTCCAATTTCATTGAGACGACCCTACAAGTCAGAGTTCGGCCATTTTGATCAATTCAGTCTTCAACAGATACCAAGGGAGTAAAATGAAAGTGCGAACATATTGGCCAACATGGTCTTATCCAACACTCAGGATATGACCAGGATAACTCCGATTAACTACCTTGAAATCCCAAGTATCGAGCAATCAGCTAGTGTTTGCGTAATACCTTGGGAACCAAGCTGGATGGACCCCATTGTATCTTACCTGAGGGATGGAACCCTTCCCGAAAACAAGCCTGAGGCACACAAAATCCATATGAAGTTTTTCAGATATTCGCTAATCAACAGAAAGTTATACCGAAGCTCCTTTGGAGGACCATACCTCAGGTGGCTAACCCCCTCAGAATCCAGAGCAATTATGAAGGAGATACACGAGGGGACATACGGAAATCATTCCGGGGGGAGGTCCCTTGCTCATAAAGTAATGAATCAGGAATATTTCTGGCCCTATCTATCCCAAGACACGGAAGCTTTTGTCAGAAGATGCCACAAATGCCAAATACATGGAGATAGTATTCATCCTCCGCCAAAGCTCCTTAATCTCACACTCAATCCACATCCCTTTTCTCAATTGGGGATTGACATAGTGGGACCCTCCCACAAGCCCTAAGAGAAGTTAAGCTAGCATTAATAGCTACAGATTACTTCACCAAGTGGGTAGAAGCAGAGTCCTATACGACAATCACACATTGGCACGTGATCAAGTCCATATGTACCAATATTATATACTGTTTTGGAGTACCAAGGGTGATAATGGTGGACAATGGGTTGAACTTGGTCAACAGGTGGACTAGAGAGTTTTGTGAAAAGTATGTCATCCAGCTCAAAACATCCTCAATTGGCTACCCACGGGGCAATGGGAAAACAGAAAGGTTAAACATAACTATCCTGAATAACATGAAGAAGAAATTGGAAGATGCAAAAGGGGTCTGGCCAAATAAATTACCAGAGGTCCTGTGGGCATATTGGACCACCCTAAGGTTCCCCACTAGAGAAACTCCATTCTCCTTGACCTATGGGGCAGAGGTTGTTATCCCTACAGAGAATGTAGTGCCAACCATAATAACTGAAGCTTATCAAGAAGATCAGAACAATCAAAATCTGGTTCATGCTCTTGATACCTTGGAGGAAAAAAGTGACAAAGTAGCTACTAGACTAATTGAGTACCACTGGAGGATCATGAGAAGCTATAACCAGAAAGTGAAAAGGCGAGAGTTCCATATAGGGGACATGGTCCTTAGGAAGGAGGTTGACATCGTGGGTGACCGAAGTCATTGGTAAAGGGGTTTACTGATTTAGGAAATCTAACGGGCGCATGGAGCCCAACTCCCAAAATGCCTCCAGACTGAAAAGGCACTATTCTTAGATTTCAAATTATTTGGCCTGGTAGAGGTAGTTTATGTTCAAACTCGATGTTATCCATCTTATTATGATTAATAAAAGAGGCTAAAGCCTAATTTTGATTCGAGCAATCAGTCGCCAATGATTCATAAATAAAACTAAATTAAGAAGATTAGTTTATTCCTAAGTAATAAAATGACAGAGGCATACGCCTAGCCCATTCAAAAAAGGAATTTATTCCTACAATATAAAATGCTAGAGGCACACGCCTAGCCCATTCAAAATAGGAATTTATTCCTAAGTAATAAAATGGAAGAAGCATACGCCTAACTCATTCCAAAGAGGAATTTATTCCTACATTATAAAATGGCAGAGGCATACGCCTAGCCCATTCAAAAGAGGAATTTATTCCTACATTATAAAATGGAAGAGGCATACGCCTAGCCCATTCAAAAGAGGAATTTATTCCTACATTATAAAATGGCAAAGGTATACGCCTATCCCATTCAAAAGAGGAATTTATTCCTACATTATAAAATGGAAGAGGCATACGCCTAGCCCATTCAAAATAGGAATTTATTCCTAAGTAATAAAATGGCAGAGGCATATGCCTAGCCCATTTAAAAGAGGAATTTATTCCTACATCATAAAATGGCAGATGCATATGCCTAGCCCAATAAAAAGAGGAATTTACTCCTAAGTAAAAAATAGTAAAGGCATATGCCCAGACCATTAAGAGCGGGAATTTATTCCTAAATGAACAAAATGGAAGAGGAATTTATTCTCAAGTTTACTCTAAAAATCAAATTTGTTGTCAAACAAAGAGGTTTTATGCTAGAGGCATAGCATAAATATACATATACATGTAAAACATGTATCAAACAAGACATAGAAGATTTAGCAAATTCAAACTATGAAACATAAGACAACTCATAAGCAAAAGAGAGTTTTTCATTAAAATAAAGCATGTATTACAAAAATTTTCCTGAAGGGCTACAAATGGTTAGATGCCCAAGGGGCTACCATGATCAGATACCCAAGGAACTAAAAATGCTTAGAGGCAAAATAAAAAAAAACACCCAAATAAAGAGAGGGTCGATGTGGTCCTATTGTGGAAGTGATAGAGCCACGGAAGAGAACTCAAACCAAAAGTAAAATACATAATGTGGCCCTATCAACATCTATTTCAAATTTCAATGAGGAGGGTAGAGTGCTAGACCTTGAATTTAGTGCCAAACCCTTACCCAAAGGCACCCGAAGTTTATATGGCAGAAGGGGTTGGGGCCTCAGAGTTGTGGGGATCTGTAGGTACCGTGCCAGCAAGGAACCCCAGGAACTGGTTCTCAGCAGTAGTAGCTTCTGAACCCTTGTATGGAGGCGCCGACTTCAGATGGGCATCCATGGCTTCAGGGTCCTTGAGCTTCTTCTGCTCAGGTTTCTTAAGCGCTTTGACAAAACTACTACACCAGAATTACCCTGCAACTTGATTGTAGAGATCCTGGTAATGGTGGTTCATGTCCAGATCCCCTTGCCTGGACATCTCCAGCTTAGAGTGAGAAAGGGATAAACAACATTAAAGATCCTCAATCTCAGCATTAGCCTTGGCCCTATTCTCCTTTAGGACGGCGTTTTCCTCCACCAGAGATGCCTTCTCTTTGGCCAATGAAGCCTCCCTCTCCTCCGCCAGGGCCAATACAGCCTTGAGACGAGTCACCTCGTTAGTCTGATAAGCCATCTCATTGATGTGGGACTCACTGTTAAGGCACAGGGTCCCAACGCAGTAGAAGTCCTGCAAAAGAGTGAAGGCAAAAATGGTTAGAGGCCTCAAACTACAAAACATAAAAGAGAAAGTAAAGCATTAAGTAGAAAAGAAGGAAGGTTTACCCTAAACATCATGCCCATAACCTTATAAAAAAGGTCAGGGTTATCCATAGACTTGAAAGCGTCCAGATCCTCTCTGAACCATAAGGACTTGGCTCTAAAAGCCATAGCCTCTGTAGAATTGGGGTTCTCTCTCCCCCCCCCCCCCAAGAGGTCTTCTCCCCTTCAGGAGCTGTCATGACCTTAGAAGCTTTACCATTTAGTTTATGCCTCTATAAAGACCTCTCTGAAATAGAGAGGCATAGATGAGGGGCAGGAAGATAGGGAAGGTTAGGGGTGACAGGACCTTCTACAGTTGACCTAGATGCTGCAGTAGTTAAAGGGGCTACGGTTGTGACTCGAGAAGAAGTCCCTTGAGTGGCTGGGTCTGGGATAATTTCCAAATCGTCATCCAAAAGTGTGGGGCGGCTCAAACGAAACATATCTACTAAGGCTCCTGCAAATTGAGAGGAGTCAAAAGGTCAGTACATGACGAACACTTAGACCAAAGTTTCCTCCTCAACAATTTAACCCTCTTATACACCCTACTAGAGTATGCTTCTTTGGAGGGAACTCCAAAACATTCATAGATATACTCATCCCTATGAAGGTCGCAGTTGTAACACAAATAATTTATCGAATGGTCAGCAAGGAAATTGTAAGGCTCAAAGTTGTCAGGGCTAAAACCATTAGGGATTGGGAAACAAGAAGCCCATGGGTAGAACCATGGTCCCTTAATCAAAACCATTCTCTATTTCCAACCCTTCTCAAACCTGTCAGTGCCTATGCAAATGCCCCTATCCGTGAAAGGATAGAGCATAAACCTCCTAGCATTCTTTGTGATTTCTAGGATCTGAGAACACATTATAAGGTCATCTAAACCCAGATGCATGCCATGATCATGGTTTTCCAGAATGAGCATGGAGACGATACGGATGAAGTTGGGATTAACCTGAAGTGGGGCTAGCCCCAGGATAAAAAAAATAAAGTGAAAATGGGGATGAAGGGGGAATCTGACCAGTTTAACTTGGTTGTATGAAATGAGGAGGTCATGGGGGCCAACGTCCTCCCCCTAGGTAAAATCAAACTCAGGATTATAGGCCACAAATTCAAACCCCTCTGGAGGCTTCACCAATTTCTTAAGATAATTAATGCTTAGATTTCTCCTTTGATTAGCAGGAATCTTATCAGGGTTATAAGGAGGATGTTCCTCAATATCATAAACCCTCTCATCTTCTTGAGGAAGAACTGGGATTTCCTTAGTATCACTTTCAACGGATTCCCCATGTGAAAGTGGGGCTAGTTCCTCACTAGCAGCATTGTAATGAGATTCAGACATGGTGTATAAGAAGAAAAGGTTTCAAAACACTTACAGAGATAAAATAAACGTCGCCGTAGATGATAACCGGAGAAGAAAGTGAAAGCCAGAAAAATAGTAAGGACGCAGTTAGCACAAGCAAATGCAAAAAAAGTTTGATAACCAGATAATTCAGGAAAACAAAAGTCTTGAAAGTTTGGAGGATATTCCAAGTGTTAGGTAAGACTGAGTATATATAGGAGTTGAGAGGATGCATCCGAAAGATGCATTAAATGGGGATGAGGCGTTGCAGTTTTTTGAGACAGACCGACACGTCAATTAATGGAATCAAGCTTTCAAATTTAATTCAAAACCCACACGTAATCCAAAATCATGATTGAAGTGACGTCAACGATACAACCCACGTTCATGCATACATACATATATATATATATATATGTATATATAACAGAAGCGAAGAGGCACAAGGAAAAAGACTCCACATTTCGGTCTGGCCCATGAAGCATAGGATCGGACCCAAAGGGGCTAGTGTAAAGGGCAAAATTCTTGGCCCATCGAGCAGAAGGCCTAAACACAGTTGTCCAAGAGATGAGAAAATCAAGGCCTATTAAATGAGGAGCAAGGGGCCATTGAATAAAGCCTGTAACCGATCATAGTATGAGCCCAATTGGCTTAGTCCCAAAAGTCATTTTAACTTGAGACTAAAGCCAAGGATTTCATTAGATAAGGAACCGAATTTGTTAAAGGAAATCAAATCCCTATTATAAAGAGATTTGATCCTAATCATGATGGGCCAAGACCCATCTATCTTTGTATAAATATGGCCCTAAAGCCTCAATAAGAGGGATTCGAGTGTTTGAGCAAAAATTAGCACTTACAATATACAAGTGTATAAGCATATATATATACAAGATGGTGGGGTGGTGGTGGCGGTGGCAGCGGCGGGGGGAGGTGGGGCTATGGTGGTGGTGGTAGCGGCGGGGAGAGAGATGATGATGCGGTGGTGGTGGTAACAGCAACGGCGGGGAGAGAGATGGGGATACGGTGGTGGTGGTAGCGGCAGCGGCGGGGAGAGAGATGGGGATACGGTGGTGATGGTGGCGGCGACAATGGGGGAAAGAGATGGGGTTGTGGTGGTGGTGGTGGCAAGGGAGAGATGGTAGCACTTTGGTGGTGGTGGCGGAAGTAGGGGACCGCACTAGGGTTGAAGAGGTAGGGATGCCTTCTTGCATGATCTGTATTAGTTTCCCAGGAGTCATTTAATTTTCTAAAAATTTCAGTTGCCTCCCAACTTCCGTATGGAGGGGCCATTGAGGTACTGCAGGAGTTACAAGAGGATTAATTGAAGAAGATTTTATACAAGGAAAATTTTTAGTAACTAAAGTCAAAATCCTAAATTATACTAGGACAATTTTGTTTATTTAAAAACAAAAAATGTAGGCAAAAATGTATTTTTAGTAACTGAGGGTAATATAGTCATTTTCTATCTAAAAATTGGATGACATCATCTTTGATCGACGTTGACCTTGCCAGAAGTATGATGGAGGGGGTGAAAGTGATACAACAGGTAAATTAGAGGGGTGAAAGTGTAATCATCTATTCTAGAAGGGTTCAAATTATAATATATCCAATTTAGGAGGGTGAAATTGTAATTTACCCGTTATAATAAATTTGCCCATAGCGTAAGCATGTCCGTATCATTCCTAATAGAAAATCAGTAAATTAATTGTAATCTTTATATGACATAAACATTGAAGGAAAACTTCTATTGTAGTGACTATACATAATCAAAATTGATCTAAAGGAAACATAAACTAATCAAAAGATGAAAAGTGACCAACTTTAAAATTTGATTGCGAACAAGTAACCATTCAATAATAGATTAACAAAATGTCTCTCTTTTTATTACACAATTTTATAAGTGAAAAAAAACTACCACGCACATCCAACTTAGTTAACACTTTTCCACAATCTAGTGCAAAAGATAAATAATTAACCAGAAAAACTTAATTACTAATAAGGACCATTTAATAATTATTTTTTCAAAAACACTTATGTCTCAATCAAACATTCTATATCTTAAATTAATGGACTCTAAAATCATAACTAATGCCTCTACAATTTGAACAACATGGAAATAGAAGATTATTCACCCGCATACTTGAATTTTTAATTTATAAAAGCAATATTTTTTTCTTTTAAAGGATAGACTAGTTGATAACAAAGACATTAAAAAAAGGATGAGGAAGAGAAAGTTTTAAAAAAGAAAAAGGTAACAAACAACCATAGTATTTTCTTTGAAAAAAACAAAAATTAAACTAAGATTTTTTTATCTTTAGAGATTCAAGCCCCATAACTATAAGCGTTGATAAAATTTACCTAGGAGAAAAACAAATAAGGATAAATTTGTTCATACAAACATTCTGTAATACATACTTAAAAAAATATTTATAGGTGAATACATTCTGTAATACATATTTTAAAAAATATTTATAGGTGAATACATTCTGTAATACATATTTAAAAACATATTTATAGGTGAATACATGTACTCAGTGATCCATGTATATCTACACATTTATATATATATATATATATATATATATATATATATATATACATGTATATGTAAACATTTAATCTTCAATAAAGAAATTACATAAAAAAGAAAGTTCAAAGATGTGGGTGAATAATCTTCTATCTCATATTGTTCTAACTTGTCGAGACATTAATTATGGTCTTAGCCATCATATATTTAAGATATAGAGTGTTTAATTTGAGAGGTAAGTGTTTTTGACAAAATTATCTTTAAATGGTCCCTTATTAGCAATTAGGTTTTAAAATTGATAATAATTTTTATCTTTTACCTAATAGATTGTGGCAAAGGGTGTTAATCTATATTATTATAAAAGTCTATGGCGCTTCTAATATTTCTATACCTTTAACTTCTTAAAAAAGTTTTAAATAATTAAAATCTAAGCTCCATAGCCATATGCAATGAACTATTAATAAGATATAATACAAGAATATTAAAGTGTTATCCTTTAACAATTACAAAGGAAGTTGGATGGGTAGCCGAATATAATTTTTGGGTTGAAATTTTGACTTCGGTTTCTGGTTTGTGCGTGAAGGGTTTAGATTATTTCATTCATTTGTTAATTTTTTCGATAAAAAATTATAATCATTAATTGATTCTAACAATGTCATAAATATTTATACCTCTCATATACACACACATATATGTACTCTAATCATTCATTTAATTGTTCCAACTTTCGAACTCAATATAATGATTATTTTCAAATATATATATATATATATATATCTGCTTATGAAACTAAGTGGATTAATTTTGATTGCTTTTATTTATTTTTTAATTTTTACTACAAAAAATGCATTATAGGTGTAATAAGTGATTAATTTTTTTACAACCCTTATATTTTAAATGATATATAATAAAATGGACAATATTTGCTTCCTACCACATAAGGAGGAACTTCCTCCTACCCCATGATGTGGCTCAATAAAATGTGAACACGTGTTCTATATTTAAATATCAATCATCTCTCTTTTTAAAAGTTATTTATAACATACCCGAATTGACAAAACTATCCTCCATCATTTCTTTTCCTTTTAATCATTTGCATTCACTTTGATTCAAACATAAAACTAAAACTATATATATATATATATATAATTAAAAAAAGAGATAACTTTTCAAACATTAAACTAGCAATTGTTTTTTATTTTTAAAAAGACGTTAGTCTCTTTATTATGATGGAGGGTAATTTGGTCAATTCATATATATTATAAATATTTCATATTGAATTTAAATAAAAATATAAGGGCAAAAATGTTCATTCATTAACATTGTAAGAACATTTTTGTATATTATTTATTTATGGCATGTTCTAAACAATAGTCATATTGAGTGTTAGATAGCCCGGTTTGGTTTCAATAACATCGATAATCTTTATCAAAGGCAGAATGAAGCATTGAAGAATACAAGTGAAGCATGAAAGTGAGCATATTGAGGGAAAATGTCTCCTGAAGGGTGAAAACGATATTTTCTGAAACCGTCACTTAAAGCAAAAAGTATTGTAGGTTCAAGATGGTCATTTTGGCATAGTTGTGAAGAAAAGTGGTTTTGATAAAAATACCTACACTTAATCCTACGCTTTCAGTTTCAAAAAGTGTATGGAAAACACATTTTTACGCTTGGACCTACGCTTGAACTGTAGGCCCTGTTACGCTTGAACCATAGCTGCGACAAGTTTTTGCCTATTTTTCCTGTGATGTCCAAATTGTTCGGGGGTTAGTTTTATGATATGATCACGACTTATATACATCAAAGTGCGTTCTATATACATTATATTCACTAGAATATAGGGTTTGGATGTGAAATTATGAGAAAGGGCAAACTTAGGGTTTGGATCATCATTGTTTATTAATACCCAAGTCTACAATAAGAGGAGGCACGTCTTAAAGAATTCTCTGCAAGTTTTCTACAACTTCATCTTCTTCTACAGAGATATACATATGGTGAGAGAATATTATTGAATGATTAGAGATACACAAAATTCTCTCTTGTTATTGGATGTCTTCAATGTACTTCTACATAAACGATTTCTATGCACGATTTAATCGTATAGTTGCTGAAAATTTCACACACAATCTATTGCAACGTGGTTGCTATGATCCGTTGAAGAACGGAGCCGTCTATGTGCGGAGATCGAAGCAAAGGATTCATGGTGATTTTGATACATTGAAGAACGAAGCCGTCTGTGTGCGGAGATCGAAGCAGAGGCTTCGTGGTGATTTTTGATCTGTTGAAAAGCAGAGCCGTCAGAGTACGGAGATTGGAGCAAAAGCTTTGTGGTGTGCGAATGAATCTAGACTTTCAGATGTTGAGTGAAGAACAATAAATTACAGCGGTTGTAAGTTCTGTTTTCATAGTCTGTACAAATTCTCTGATTCATAGGGCATCGATACCCGAGTGTATCCGTGGTTTTTACTTAGAGTCTTTTCAAGGTTTTTCACGTAAAAAATCTCTCTGTCTTCTCATTATTTATTTTTTGCACTTATATTCATATTTTCTTAATTGATCTGTTTTGAGAATTGATTTGAAAATTAGGGTTTGTGACTAATTAAAATTGAATTTCCGCTATATAATTTTAATTGATCATAAAATCGACAAAAATCCTATTCACCCCCCCCCCCCCCTCTAGGTTGTTTTCACTATCGTCTAGGTAATTTCAATTGGTATCAGAGCATGATTGCCCCGATTTAGGTTAACTACCTAGGGTTAGATCGTGAACTTAGACGATGGAAATTCCTCGTGAAGGAGGTTACATATCTAGATCCCCTTTGTTTGGTGGGTCAAATTACACATATTGGAAAGCGAGGATGAGAGCGTTTTTGAAATCTTTAGATGAAAGAGCGTGGAATGCTGTTGAAGTAGGATATTCATCTCATACTGTGAAAGACGACGCGACCAATGAATCAACACCAAAACCTTCGAGCGAGTGGACTGCTGCCGAGACGAATAGTGCGAATTAGAACTTGAAGGCGTTGAATGCGTTATACAATGCTGTAAATTCGAGTGAATTCAAGAGGATTGCTACTTGCGTAATTGCCAAGGAAGCTTGGGACATTCTCCAAGTCACTCATGAAGAAACGTCGAAGGTGAAACAATTAAAGCTTCAAATTTTAAATTCTCAATTTGAACAGCTGAAGATGGAGGAGGATGAGGTATTCGCCGACTTTGAGGCTAGGTTAACTGATATTGTAACAGGTTGTCATAACCTAGGTGAGCTTATTCATGAGACTACCATAGTAAAGAAAATCCTT
This sequence comes from Cornus suecica, assembly GCA_963922005.1. Taxonomy (NCBI): domain Eukaryota; kingdom Viridiplantae; phylum Streptophyta; class Magnoliopsida; order Cornales; family Cornaceae; genus Cornus; species Cornus suecica. The sequence continues at coordinate 33,588,860 of OY998243.1, read as the reverse complement.
AGGTCTCTTCCTAAACATTTTCGATCTAAGGTCACTGTCATCTCAGAGGTCATGAGTCTTAAAGAAATTAAGGTTGAAGAATTGGCTGAAAATTTAAAATCTTATGAGATGGAGATGTTAAAAAATCCCCCTAAGAAGGCTAGTGTCACAAAAGAGAAGAGCATAGCTTTCAAAACCACTAGGGAGGATCAGTTTGAACCTGATGAAGAAATTGACTTAAGTCTGACTAATATATCCATGTTTGCTAAGAGATTGAACAAATTTGTTAGGGCTAAACAGAATGGTCAAGGACAAAAAATTGAGGATAAGTTGGGTGAGTATAGAAGTATAAATAAGACTCAAACTATGAAGGACAAGTCTAATCCTCAAAATAAGAAACCCAAATGTTTTGAATGTTAAGGATATGGTCACATAGCTGCAGAGTGTGCAAACACTTTGAAGAAATCCAAAGGATTAACAGTCAGTTGGGATGATGATTCTGACAATGGATCAACTAGTGATGCGACAGAATCAGAAGTAGGTGATGATTCTAAGAATTTCATTGTGTTTGTTGTACAGAGCAAGGAGGTTAAAGAAGTTGCTTCAAGTTTTGCGATGTCTGAAGAAGAAGGTTCTGAGAGTGATGAAACGCTTCAAGAGTCTTATGACAAATTACTTGATAAGACTGCACAACTTCATGAATATCACATGAAACTATTGACTAAGAGTCTTAACATGGACAAAGAATTACATTCTTTAAAAGACGAATTAGCCAATAGTTCTCAAACTCAAAATCTTCTACAGACTCAAAAGGCCAAGTTGGTTGAGGAGTTGAAGAAATCTGAACTAGTAGATGATCTCAATAAGGAAGTGGTTGAGAAATCTACTAAAATTGACAATTTGAAAAAAGAGCTGACTTGACTATTTAGAAGTGGTCTAGTGGAATTCTTAAGCTTAATCATATGTTGAGTGTTGGAAAACCTCCAGGAAATACAAAGGGTTTGGGTTTTGTTGGAGTAATGCCGAATTCAAATGTTATTGCAAAATCCGCTTTTGTAAAGGCCTCCCATGTTGCATCTAGTTTTTCACAAGGAAATTCAAATTGGAATCCTGGTGTTCAAGCCTATGTCAAAATACCTATTGAAAGCAAGTCCTTTCTTACCGCTAGATATCATAGGAGGTTAACTGATAGAGTTCAGAGGATTGTTTCAGTATGTTACCACTATGGTGTCAGAGGTCACATTCGACCTATGTGTTCTAAGCTGCGAGAGAAGGTGTTGAAGTCAGTGAAGGAACAAAGAGTTCAACATGGAGATCATGTTCAATATCATATTCAAATGCTGAATGAAGAAATGAAGAATTTGTCAAGATTAGCGAATGGAGCTCCGAAGATGAAGAAGACATGGATTCGCAAAGGTGAGCTACACTGTCTTGTAGTTCATACTGTTCTTAGAGCATGCAAATCTACTTCTTGGTATCTGAATAGTGGATGTTCGAGGCATATGACTTGAGATAAGTCATTTTTTGGATTTCTCGAGGAGTGTCATGGTGGGATAGTAACGTTTGGTGATGGAAATAAGTTAAATGTTAAAGGAAAATGTACGGTTATGATTCCTGGTCTACCTAAACTAGAAGATGTACTTTATGTAGAGGGTCTTAAAGAAAATTTGTTGAGCATAAGTCAGATATGTGATAACAATCATAAGGTCACTTTTTCTCCTGATAAGTGTTCAATCATTGACTCTTCTGAGAATTGCGTGATGGAAGCTATGCATTCAACTGATAATTGTTATTACATTGTTCCTAGTTCTGAATTGTTATACAAAAGAGTTAAACTTGATGAAGTTGAAATCTGGCATCAGCGGATATGACATGTTAATTTTCATAAATTAACAAAAATTACTAAGAGTGAAATTGTTAAGGGAGTCCCTAAGCTTGGTTATGCAAAAGGGATTGTTTGTGGATCATGTCAAAAAGGTAAACAAATCAGATGTCAGCACAAAAATACAAATGTCATTGGTAGTTCTAGACCTCTAGAGCTATTGCATATTGATTTAATAAGTCCCACTAGGACCATGAGTGAAGGAAGAAAGAAGTATATTTTTATCATGGTGGATGATTACTCAAGGTTTGCATGGGTTGGATTTGTAAGTGAAAAGTCTGAAGCTCGTGAAAGTTTAAAAGAATTTGTTTAAAAATTCAGACTAAGAAGAATTGTTCCATTTCTAGAGTAAGGGGTGATCATGGAAGGGAGTTTGAAAATTCATAAATTTTAGTGTTTTGTGAAGAGAGAGGGATAAAACATGAATTTTCAGCTCCTAAAACTCCTTAATAAAATGGAGTAGTTGAGAGGAAAAATAGGGTTATTCAGGAAATGGCCAATGTTATGCTACATGGTAGGAATATTCCTAGGTATTTTTGGGCCGAGGCGGTGAAAACAGCGTGTTACACCTCATACAGAGTTTATCTTAAGCCTGACACATTAAAAACTCCATATGAACTATGGAATGGCAAGAAACCCAATGTGAAATATTTCAAGGTTTTTGGAGCAAAATATTATATTCTTAGAGATCGTGAATCTATTGGAAAGTTTGAGTCCAAGAGTGATGAAGGAATATTTTTGGGTTATTCAATGACTAATCGAGCATATAGGGTGTTTAACCTTAGAACTCAAACTATGATGGAATCTACAAATATAGTGGTTGATGACTCATGTGTTGATGAGTCTCCAATGTCTGCTGAGGAGGAAGATAGTGAGTCATTCTTTATATTGGATAATGATTCTTCTGAGGTGGAGATAGAAGACAATGTGGTTAATGATGATATTTCAAGTTCTGCAGAATCACATGATCAAATTTGTGATGTTTAGCCTAATCCTTCTAAAGAACCATCTGCAAGGGTAAAGTTGTACAATCCTTTGGATAATATTATAGGATCTATTGATCAGATGTTGGTGACACAGAGAAAGGCTAGGAATGATGTTTCGTATGCATGCTATACATCTTCCTTAGAACCTAAAAATGTCAAAGAAGCTCTTCAAGATAGTGAATGGATAAATGTTATGTAGGAAGAACTTCAGTAGTTTGTTAAGAATGATGCGTGGTATCCTTTGCCTAGACCGAAAGAGATAAACGTGATTTGTACCAAGTGGATTTTCAAGAATAAAAAGGATGAAAATGGTACAGTTGTTAGGAATAAGGCTAGGCTTGTTGCTTAAGGATATACTCAGATGGAGGGTATTGATTTTGATGAGACTTTAGCTCTGGTTGCTAGGTTTAAATCTATTAGGATTTTGTTTGTTATTGCTTGTCATCTTCTTGTCATTTTTTGTTGGGCTCATCTATTTATTGGGCTTGAATTTCTGGCCCTTACACTAGCCCCTTTGGGTCTAACCCTATGTTCCATGGGCCTGACCCGAATCTTTAGGTTTTCGATATGACCCATATCATGACAGGTGTATACGAGTTGGTGGGATGATGTCATGATAATGATGGTTGGCTTTCGTGTGGGATTTCAATTCAAAATGACAGCTGGATTCCCTCGTCTGTCACACCTGTCCCCCTTTGGAAGTTGCAACACCTCTACCTTCATTAATTATTCCGGTCGAGTGTGCCCTCATAACTCTAAATGAACCCCATCACTTTTGCCTATTTTATTTCTTCCATCCTCAAATATTCTCTTGCTTTTGCTTATATGTTGCACTCGTTGTTTCCTAATTTTCTGGGTTTCACTATTAAGGCATTCTTCGGCGACCAACTTCGAAAAATCCTTTTTGCTTCTGTAAGTCTTTCAAACTTTTCTTTATCTTCATTATGTTTGAATCAAGTGTTGTCAGATCTGAGGATGGTCTCAACCTTCAGCAGGACGGGGTGCTAAAAGCACTGAGCGCCAAGTCGCTAAAGATCTCCCCGTTTTACCTCCCACACACGGGTGTGATGACGATGCTTGGAACCTCCTCCCTTTAACCCTGATCACCTTCCAGCTGATCATAGAAAGATTCCCAACACTAAGTCTTTAAAAAATTCAATTAGACCTCCCAAGGGGGTGAAATTCGAGGCATATGACCCTGATCTGGACTTTACTCAGGGGGAAGGGGTTGGCCCCAATGACCTGCTCTTGTCATATAACCAAGCCAAGCTTATTAGATTCCCCCTTTACCTTTTCTTTCACTCCGTCTTTTTCACTCTAGGTTTAGCCCCTCTTCAGGTTAACGCAAACTTCTTTCGTATCATCTCTATGTTGATCCTAGCCAATCGTGACTAGGGGGTGCACTTAGGTTTGGATGATCTTCTCATCTACTACTAAATCTTGGACCTCTCTGGTCGTGTGGGCAGACACATCTTCTACCCCTTGAAGGGTAGGGGCATCTGTACTGACACTAAGAATTATGAAAAGGACTGGAAAGAGAGGATGGTCCTAATTAAAGGGTCCTGGGCTTACCCTCAATCTTCTGTTTTCCCGTTTCCAGTACCTTAAGCCTAATCAAAATCCCCCAGTGCAATTTCCTCCATGGCCATACTACATCATGCCTGTGCCTTCAATGTGATCTCCATAGGGCTGAGTTCATCTCCGAATTCTATGGCATAGGAAACAAAGAAGTTTTTCCCAAAGGTGTTTGTAGACGGATTAAGTTGTTAGATAGTAAGGTCTGGTCTAAGTGTCTGTCCTACAATAAACTTCTGACCCCTACCAATTTCCAGGATATTTCTGAGCTAGGAGTCTCTATCGATATGTTTTGCCTAAACCACCTCCGAATTCTTGATGTTGACATTGAGGAGAATCCTAACCCTGACACTCAGGAAGCTTCTTCCTTAATTCTTGAGGCAGCCCAGGGGTCTGGGTCTGCCATGGTTCAGACCATCCTCCCTTCTTTACTCCAGCCCCCCTCTTCTCATACGCGCCCAACTATTGAGGAGAGGCCTACTAAAAAGTATAAATATAAGGGAAAGGCTGGTGAGGTGAGTGGGGGCAGCTCCAATTCTATGGAAGCGATGACGGGTAGAGCCAAGTCCATCTGGAGCCCTGAAGACTTAGCTTCTTTCAGGGCTCTTGATGGCCCTGATCTGCCTAACAAAGTTATGGGTAAGAAGATGAGGGTATGCTTTTTTCTTCTCACTTGCTTTTTCTAACTCATTCTTTATTAATATGTTATCTGCATAGCTTCTGATATTTTTTACGTTGCACTTTTTCCAGGCCTTTTATAGTGTGAGTACTTTGTGCTTTGCATATGAGTCTTATATTGATGACACGGCCCTCCTCAAGGCTGCCTTGGCCTTGGTGGATGGCAGGGAGGCTCTGCTGATCAATGAGGCTGCTACCCTAAAGGAGAAGATGGTTCCTTTTAAGAAAGGGATAGCTAAGACGGATGCTGAGAATGAGGACCTTAAATACCATATGAACCTTTCCCACTCTCAGCTAGAGATCTGTAAGAAGGGTAGGGTTGACATGTACCAACGTTATGAAGTCATCAACAACAATGTTGGTGGTGAGTTCTGGCATAGTGGCTTTGTCAATGCCCTGAAAGAGCCTGAGAAGAGGAAGTGTAAAGACCCTGATGCTATGGATGCCCATCTAAAGGTGGCGCATCCCTACAAGAGTCCCGAGGCTAGTCTAGTTGAGACCCTCTTTTTGGAGTTTCTTTCAGGGGCTACTTCTGCAGATCCCCTTAATCCAGAGGTTCCACATTTTGCTCCTACTGAGATTGTGGATACCTTGGGACCTGAGTTTATGGCCCAGTCCATGACTTAGGGTTTTTTCTTTCTCTCTTTTTGTTGTCTATGGACATCTTGTAGCTCCAAGGGCAGTTTATGTAAAAAAAATTTAATTTTAATAAAACTTTTATTTCATCATAATCTATGTTATGCTTCTTCCTCTTGTTCCTTTAAATGAATAGATCCAAAAGTTCAAATTAAATTTAGAATCAAATTTCAAATCTGCTAAGGTTATATGCCTTTGTTGAATTTGGCTATAGCAGTATGTGCCTCAGGCATATAACCTTTGGTTGATGTAAAATTTTACTCTAAGCCATGCTTTATCAACTTTTATATCTAGGAATTAAATTCCTCTTTTATTATGACTCAAGCATATGCTTCTATCAAATTTGTACTTAGGAATTAAATTCCTCTTTTATTCTGACTCAAGCATATGCCTCTGTCAAATTTTCATTTAGGAATTAAATTGCTCTTTTATTGTGACTCAGGCATATGCCTCTGTCAAAATTGCATTTAGGAATTAAATTCCTTTTTTATTATCACTCTATTGTATATGCCTCTGTTAAACTTGTATTTAGGAATTAAATTCCTCTTTTATTATGACTCAGGGATATGCCTCTGTCAAAGTTGCATTTAGGAATTAAATTCCTCTTTTATTATGACTCAGGCATATGCCTTTATCAAATTTGCACTTGGGAATTAAATTCCTCTTTTATTATATATATTTTGGTGGATGCGCAATAATGTATATTTGAAAAGGATTACTCGAATATGAAATCAGGCTTCAGCCTCTTTTATTGATCGCATATAATTTTATAACAAAAATTCTTAGGTAGTGTGTGCCTCTGGTAAGCATGCGAAATAAGAATCTTTCTAAGGGTAATACCTCTTCAATATGGAGGCGTTCTGGGAGTTAGGCTATATGCGACCGTTGGTTTTTCTCAATCGATAGGCCCCTTTTCCAATGAGCTCGGTCACGGTGTATGGACCTTCCCAATTTTCCCGAAGCTTGCCGATGAGCCCAATCTTTTTCCCGAGGACCATGTCTCCTACCTGGAACTCCCGTCGTTTTACCTTCTGGTTATAGCTTCTTCTAACCCTTTAGTGATACTCAGCCAATTTGATGGCTTCCCTATCACGTTTTTCTTCCAAAGTATCAAGGGCATGTACTAAGTTCTTATTGTTCTTATCCTAGTAATAAGCTTATGTTGTTCTGTATGACCATAGGACCTCAGACAATTTGTCGGGCCGGAGTCCTTCTGTATCTTCTAACTTCCTTTTCAGAGTGTTTAGCATCGTTCTATTTGATCTCTCAGCCTGACCATTACCCTGTGGGTATCCAACTAAAGAGGTTTTGAGCCGCATGACATGTTGGTCGCAGAAGGACCTGGTCCACTTGTTGTCTAGATTCGATCCATTGTCAATCATGATGACTTTGGGGGCCCCAAAACGACATATGATATTTGTCCATATGAATTTGATCACGTGTTTTTGTGTAATTGTTGAGTAAGATTTTGCCTCCACCCATTTAGTGAAATAGTCATTTACAATGAGTGCATGTCTAACTTCTCTTAACATTTTCGGTAGTGGTCCCGCAATATCAATTCCCCATTAGGCAAAAGGATGAGGGTTGAGTGTGCGGTTAAAGAGGTCTGGTGGATGATGAATATTGTCTCCATGGATCTGGCATTTGTGGCACCTCCGAACAAAAAATTTCGTGTCTTGAGAAAGATAAGGCCAGAAATAGCCCTGATTTAATACCTTGTGAGCAAGGGACCTAGCTCCTGAATGAATTCCACATGCTCCTTCGTGGATCTCTTTCATTATTGCCCCAACTTTTGAAAGGGTGAGGCATTTAAGGTAAGGTCCCCCAAAGGACTTTTGATACAATTGTCCATTGATCAGGGAATACCTAGAAGACTTCATGCGAATATTTTGGCCCTCAAACTTAATTTTGGGCAGGATTCCATCCCTCAGGTAAGACACAATCGAGTCCATCCAGTTGGGTTCCCATGGTATTATGCAGACGTTCTTTAGCTACTGAAGGCTAGGGATATCAAGATAGTCTATTGAAGTCATCCTTATCAGATCTTTGGTATTGGGTGAGGCCAGGTTGGCCAATCGGTCTGCAATCTCATTCTCCCCTCTATGTACCTGTTCAAGGCTGAACTGATCAAATTGGCTTAGTTCTGTCAGAGCCAAGGCTCTATATGGTTCAATTTTTCCTCCAGCCTTGTACTCTCCATTAACCTGTTTGACAATAACTTGAGAATCGCTGTATATCTTCAGGCGTTTGATTTGAAGACACTGGCATAACATGATGCCTACTAACAGTGCTTCATTTTCTACTTCATTATTTAAGGTTGGGAATTCAAGACGGACTGATTGTTGGATTTTAGTACCGTCAGGAGTTATGACCTCCAGTCCTATTTGATGCGACGTTAGGTGTGTGAAAATATGTGGTTAAAAATAACACCTTAAATACTCTAGGTTTTACCCTATGCAACTGCACGTATCAATTGTAGAATAGCAAAGCGACTTGAGTAAGGGATATCGATCCTACAGAGACTGAGATTGTTCACTTTAATAATTTAAAAACATTGAATTATATTTCTGAAAATTATTTGCTTTGGGTGGTCGAAGACCAAATTATCTATTTTAACTAAATTAACTAGAAAGCAATTAAATTGGTTATGATTCAGATGAGAGAGAAAACTAGGGTTTTCATCCCTCCACTAACCGCATAATATAGTTCTTAATTGTTTCAACTGTAAGAGGGTGATCGGTAATTATGAATCAAGTCGTATCGCAGATAGCTAAATACGACTCCAAAAAGAAGTACCATCAACCAGATCACGACAACCCGTCTCATAACTGACCTAACTAGTACATGCCAATTATGTTACTCTAATATACTCCTAATGCATGAAAATAAACTAAAGCATGACTATATTAAATCGCCAAGGCATGACCTGTGTCAACCTAGGGTTTCAACTTTCATTACCACCATTGTGTAGAAAACCATGATTAAGCATCCGAGTTCCAGCCCATATTAAATAATCATAATTGTGCAAAATAATATTTTATTCCATCTAAGATAAGAATTTTGAACAAACATAGAATTTTATATTGCAAATCAGTACGGTCTCTTAACTACTACAATCATCACAATATAGTCATAGTTTCCCCTCGTTCAGAGTTTAAAACAATAAAAGAACTACATTATTTGGCTAGAGTTTTGCTAGAAAATCCTACATACCGAGTTAGTTGGCCATGGTAGAAGGTGATGCATCGTTGATGTAGAACCGTTCTCCATAGTCTTGTTCTTCGGATCTTTAGGCTTGAGTAAGGCTCTCAATAACAACAAATCTGAATGAATGAATAGCCTCCAAAAACTCACATCTAAACTCTCCAATTCAACAGACCTAACTTTGATGTATGGTCTTGTATATATAGACAATGGCATAGAGAGGCACTTTTTCAGTCTTTTCACTCTCAAAACTCATCAAAACCCTAAATATAAGTATATATACATGTATACAAAGGTCTGGAGTCGCGAGCACGTTTTCCAATTAAGCTCGGTTTGAAACATGAAAAATTAGGCAGAAATCCTCAAAGTTGCCGCACTTAACTTGGGGGCTACGCTTCAAGCGTGGTTGGCCTACGCTTCAAGCGTAGGTCCAAGTGTTGATTTTGCAATTCTAGCCACTTTTTGGTACTAGAAGCGTAGGCACAAGCGTAGGGTTTTTATGGAAAACCACTTTTCTCCGTGAATGCGCCAAAACGTCCGTCTCGAACCCACGATACTTTTTACTGAAGATGACGGCTTCTGAAAATGCCTTTTTTGCCCTCCGGAGCCATTTTTGTCTCGAACTTCCTCTTTGTCTCTTCTCTTAGATAGAAAGAGCACACTCTTCAGTTAATTCACCGAAGTTAGCTCCATTTCTTCATTAAGCTCCTGAAACATGCCTTAAAATTAAACAACATAAAAATACCAAATAATAGAATGAAAGAACGTAATAATAGTGAGTTAAGGGGTCAAAATGATTAATATTTGACACCTATCACACCCCCAAACTTACATATTGCTAATCCCTTAGTAATAAACTCAGGAAACGTTTCTTGTGATGATCTTTTTACTCTAATTACTCTAACCTAATCCCTTACTTTCGTGAGGGTCGACGATTACACTTAGCACTTGTAACAAGCCTTTTTAAACCCCTAGTGGATGAGTGAAGTCTCGTGAAGGTACATACAAACATCCCAGTTCTCTATAGTCACGCATTTATCAATTCACACACAAATTTAATTAAGTCATCATACAATGAAAAAGACAGTATGGATGCAAATACTCCCACTTACTACTGAACAATAATTATACCAAGCTTCATGTCATGAACGGTTTCCACTAATAGTGAATGATTTCACTACTTTCTACTTAAAATCTAGACAACCTTCTGTGATTTTGTGAACATTCAACTAAAATATTTTAGTTTCTTTTCTCCTACTTTATTGATCAAACTTTGTCATTTTTCATCAAAACGTACATTTTCAACTTTTCACTTTTCATCCATTTTTGTCTTTCTAAGTCTCCGGACTTTCCAACGAGGATTTTTAGTCCCAATCACTGGGCCCGAGCTTCTTCCATGGGATTTATGATCATCAGTCATCTCCCTTTTAAACGCGAACAATGATATTGGTGATACCAATGCCCGGTTACTCAAATCAAAGAACTGTTTTTTGCATTTTATTTTCTCAAAATAAAATTTTTAATTTTCTTAATTTCAACCAAAACATCTCCCCATCTCCCCTTTTATTACGGCAAGATTATTTTTCAGCTACATAGTAAAAAATGAACCGATTTCTCATAGTGAATGTGTGTTTGTGCTTATAGGTTAATGTCGTCCTTCTTAATTTTAATTTCACTTATTCACTCACCCATGTAAAACCACATCAGTTCACTAACTTGATCTAATCATTACTCTCATTAATGGGAATATCACATTACATACTACTCATGCATCATATACAAAAGCTCAATCGAATTTTAATGCAAAACATTCATGCGTGAAAGCAAAAAACTGTTCCAAAATTATTTTTTTTCAAAAAGTTTTTGTATTCCTTTTAATACTATACCCTCACCCCCGAACATAAATCAGACGATGTCCTCATGGTCAAAAATAAAATAGGAGAACAAATACAGTTACCCTTGAAGCTTAATTCTGGATTCCAAAGCAAATAATGAATCCCCTCCCCCAAACTTGATTTGGATCACCTGTAGATATTATCAACAAAACACAAATACCCAATCATAGTAAGGGAAAAGAAATTTCATCATAAATATCCAGAAATTGACACATGTTTTTCAAGGAATTAAAAATTCTCTTTTTTTTTTCAAATGATCTTGCCTTAAGGGCCTACAATCCTATGAATAAAATAAAAAATAAAAGAAAATAATAAAAATAAAAACAAAGATAATGACATGGCCTTAAGGGTCTACCGTCTCTAGGAATTTAAAAATTGTATAAATTAAATGACCTACTATTTTACAAACCTAGGCTACAAACTAACTTTCACAACCTAGGACCAATGATTCACGTTGTTGGCACGACAGGACCACTCAAAGGGTTATTCAACACCCTTCCTCTCTACACACTTCCCCTACTCATATGACAAAATGTAGGAGACAACTCGCTTAGTGCTCTCACCTGTGAACAATTAGTATTATCCATGACATCAAATATAAAACAATAATCACCATATAAAGTATCTCCTCTGTCACGTTCTATCTTCACCCCATATGCAGGTAATGTGTCCAACATATCCTCCTTCAACACCTTATATAATGGTCCCTCCACCAATTCATCATTCTCCATTACACTAACAGATGCCATAACTTCAGGTCCCGAATTAATCTCCTTACAAATCTTTAGCCAATGACCACGCCTCTTTAACCTCTCACTTTCAAAATTTACCTCTCCGTGGGGGTAAACCAATTTAACTCTAAATGGTATGTCCCTTCTTAACCGGATCTTACCTGAAAATAATTTCAGTTTCGAATTACGCCGCCATCCTTTCTGGCTGAGCTCAAGGAACTTAAGTCGAACATGCTTAGCATGATGTACTCTTGTTTGAGCTATGTAAATTTGAAGATCCTCATACGCATAATTTTGTATCCCCTCACACTCATTTCTTAATCGCTGATCTTCCCAGGCATACAACTTGTCTACCATGTTTATACTAAGTACTCGCTTATCTGAAAAGGGATCCTTAAGAGGGATGTCATCCTTGGTAGGCTCTATGACAGTTCGTGGCAATTGATCATCTCTAACAACCTCCACATCTTGCTTATTCACTAAAAATTTCTCTCGACCTTTAGTGCCGTCATACAACCCAATCTTATAAAGTGACTTGTCGGGCACCAATGCCACTGGTGACAAAAATGGAGATTTAGGTGAATCTCTTGGCTCCTGCCACGTGTCAAACTTTGCACTCGACCTTTCAATCACAACATCTAAGTCATTCCTTTCTCGACTCCTCTGAGGTACCACTTCCTCAACCATCTTACCAATATTAAAACACTCGACTGGTGCATTGATTCGATGACCTGTATCAAAACCATTCATCATCACCTTTATATTCCGAAAAGATAGATCCATCGCTTCTGTCCTGCAATCGATATGCGCATTGGTTGTAGCGAAGAACGGTCTTCCTAATATCACTAGGATATGATTCCTCAAGTCTTGAACAGGTTCTGTATCAAGAATTATGAAATCCACTAGGAAGTAGAACTTGTCCACTTGAATGATGACATCTTCTAAAACTCCCCATGCTTGCTTAATCGACCTGTCTGCAAATTGGAGCTCAACTGAAGTAGGACTGTGCTCTCATAACCCTAGCTATTAATAAAATTGAATATGGTAGTAAGTTAACACTTGCACCCAGATCAATAAGAGCTCTACCAATTTCCTTGTCACCAATTACACATGGAATAGTGGGAGCACTAGGATCTTTCCTCTTAGGTGGTATGTTACTTAGAAGCAATGAACTCACTTGTTTAGTCATGATGATCTTTTTTGGAGTCTTTGCTCTGTTTTTCCGCTTTTGCGTACAGAAGTCCTTGAAGAACTTAGCATAGGGTGGTATTTAGTCTATAATGTCTAAGAGAGGCAGATTAATCTTGACTTGTCAAAATATTTTCAATATGTCTGACTCTATATCCTCAGCATTTTTGGCTCGCTCTCTAAGACGTTGAGGAAACGGTGTTTCCTCCTCATCTTCATTCACTTGAGATTTATCTTTGTGGACCCTATCAGCCTCTTTTCTTCGCTCTTCTTCAGCTTCCTTTCTTTGTGCTCGTTCCGCCTCATTTCTTCTCTGCAACCTCTCTTCATATTCATCTTCAACTCTACTCTCCACTTCCCTTACACTTCTCAGAGTCGTAATGGCTTGGACTACTTCATAATTATGCTCATCAAATGAACCACGATCCACTACTTGTTGACTCTTTGGATTAACCACTGGTTGCCTAAGCAATCTTTCCTCTTCAATCCTATTCACCACATTAGCTAGTTGTTCCATTTGGGTTTCTATCTGAGCAATGGATTGGGATTTTGATTTCATTGATTGGATAAATGCCTAAAAATGATTAGATTTATTTTTTAACTCCCCAAAAACTTAATTTTTGAACTCCTTCAAGGCGCTCATCACCTATTCTTCAAAGCTATGTGGTCTTGGTGGTGGATTTTGAGTTGGATTTTGATGTTGGAGATGATTTTGAGGATATGGAGGGTACACTTGATTTGGTTTCCTTGAGGCTGATTTTGATAGTTATATGGTTGGACAACCTGATTATTATTGAATGGCTTGAGAACATGAGAATTATTGGATGGTTGTCTGGATTTGTAATTTGACTGAGGATTTTGAGCCATGATTGTTGGCTTGGATTTGAATGATTGTTGACTCTATTGGAACCTTGGATGTGGATTATTCACATTTATAGATCCATAGGATAGAAGTGGGTGATTTCTGGCATTTGAGGTGTATGAGTTAGTGAAAGGAGCATTATTTGAATAGTTCCACAATGCCTTGGCATCGACAATAATTATGTCCTAACACTTAGTTTGAGAATACTCAACTCATAGTTCTAACCTCTCTCTCGTAGGAGAATGACTTTGCTGAAAAAAGTTGTCAATTATTTTTAATTTCTCTCTTATCAACGCCACTGACTTTCTAACATCCTCATCCGGCCTACCTTCTATGACAAATGCTTTACTGGATCCTCTCTCATGTCCCTCTCTAGCCCGCAACTCAGATTCATATTGAATTATATTCTCACTAATATTATCAAACAAATCTAAGAGTTCTTTTGCTGGCTTTAGGATAAATTGACCTTGTGTTGACGCATCTATTAAATTTTTATGTGCATCTCCAAGTCCCATGTAAATATTCTTAGCTACATCATGTTCAAAGAACCTATATTGGGGACACCTATACAAGATTTCACTATATCTCTCCCAAGCATCATGAAACTTCTCACCAGGTAACTCTCTAAAACTTTTGATCGCATCCTGGGCTTCCAAGGTCTTTCCTATGGGATAATTCTTTTCTATGAATTCTCTTTGAAGGGCTTCCCAATCAATTTTAATTTATTTTGCTAATTTGATGTACCATCTTTTAGCTCTCTCTTTCAATGACCAAGAAAATAGAGGCACTCCCTAATCATTCTTAGACAGATTATCATACCTAACAGTTGAGGAAACCTCTAAGAAATCATTAATATGTTGGTATGGGTCCTCTATTCTAAGGCCATAAAATTTTGGAAGCATATTGATAACGCTTGACATGATCTCGAAGTGCTTCGCGCCTTTTACTTCTGACAAATCAGCCTAGGAATCATATGCATCTGGTGCGTAGTATCCTTTCAAAAGATGTGGCTGGTGTCCTTGGTAGATTGGCTCTTTGGTCACCCATATTCTCGAAAATCAAAGTTTTTTTTCTGATAATCACAAAGTCGCAATTTCGAGGTCCTGAATGACATATTTCAGCCTAAAATCAACTGGGCTCACTACAATGTAGTGAGTTTTGTTCAATGGCCCTTTTTCACTCAAAAACCTCACCTCTTTTTTTTACAAAAATCGGAGTTTCTGATAGTTTACATGAAAACTGCAGATATTTTTTTTACAGAAAACAAAACTAACTACTTCTAAACTCTTCAAACTATTAATAGAGATAAAGCTAAAATTATGTGCAAAATTAAGATAAACTAAAACTCACAAGAGGTCCAACGACATAACTCTCACTGCTCTGCCAAATCCATTTATAATTATCAAAGTATCTTGGAAAAACAAACAAATTCCAACTTTAGATATAATAAAATAAAGTAATGTAAATAAACTACTAAAGTTAATGAACAATGATTAGTCCCCGGCAACAACGCCAAAAACTTGATGCGACACCAGGTGTGTGAAAATATGTGGTTAAAAATAACACCTTAAGAACTCTAGGTTTTACCCTACGCAAGCGCACGCATCAATTATAGAATAGCAAAGCGGCTTAAGTAAGGGATATCGATCACATAGAGACTGAGATTGTTGACTTTAATAATTTAAAAACACTGAATTATATTTCTAAAAATTGTTTGCTTTGGGTGGTCGAAGACCAAATTATCAATTTTAACTAAATTAACTGGAAAGCAAGTAAATTGGTTATGATTCAGATGAGAGACAAAACTACAGTTTTCACCACTCCACCACTAACCACGTAATATAGTTCTTAACTATTTTAATTGTAAGAGGATGATCCATAACTGTGAATCAGGTCGTATCGTAGATAGCTAAATACGACCCCAAAAAGGAGTACCATCAACCGGATCGCGATAACCCGTCTCATAACTGACCTAACTAGTACATGTCAATTATGTTACTCTAATCTACTCCTAGTGCATGAAAATAAACTAAAGCATATCTATATTAAATCGCCAAAGCATGGCCTGTGTCAACCTAGGGTTTCAAGTTTCATTACCACCATTGTGTAGAAAACCATGATTAAGCATCATAGTTCCAGCCATATTGAATAATCATAATTCTGCAAAATAATATATCTGGCTCTTAAAGAATATAGAGTTTTGCTAGAAAACCCTAGATACAGAGTTAGTTGGCCATGGTAGAAGGTGACTGCATCATTGATGTAGAACCGTTCTCCATAGTCTTATTTTTCAGGTCTTTAGGCTTGAGTAAGGCTCTCAATAGCAACAAATCCGAATGAATGAATAGCCTCCAAAAACTCACGTTTGAACTCTCCAACTCAACAGACCTAACTTTGATGTATGGTCTTGTATATATAAGCAATGGCATAGAGAGGCCCTTTTCTTTCTTTTCACTCTCAAAACTCATCAAAACCCTAAATATAAATGTATATACATGTATACAGAGGTCTGGAATCATAGACGCGTCTTCCAATTAAGCCCGGTGTGAAACAGGAAAAATCACGCAGAAATCCTTCAAGGTGCCGCACTTACGCTTAGGGGATACACTTTAAGCATAGGTCCCAAGCGTAGGTCCAAGCGTTGATTTTGGAATTCTAGCCACTTTTTGGTACTGAAAGCGTAGGCACAAGCGTAGGGTATTTATGGAAAACCACTTTTCTCCGTGAATGCGCCAAAACATCCGTCTCGAACCTACGATACTTTTTATTAAAAATGACGATTTCTGAAAATGCCTTTTTTGCTCTCCGGGAGCCATTTTTGTCTCGAACTGCCTCTTTGACTCTCCTCTTGGATAGAAAGAACACACTCTTCAGTTAATTCACCGAAGTTAGCTCCATTTCTTCATTAAGCTCCTAAAACATGCCTTAACACGCAAACATCATAAAAATATTAAATAATGGAATGAAAGAACTTAACAATAGTGAGTTAATGGATCAAAATGACTAATATTTGACACTTATCACTATTCCAGCCCCTGATGCTTCGACCGATCCATTAACGAACATGTGCTTTTCCAACTCATCTGAATCAGGATGTTCCTCCTCTGGTTATGCTTCTAAGAGAAAGTCTGCAAGTGCATGTCCCTTAATGGATGTCCTTGGCACATATGTGATATCGAATTTTCCCAGCTCAATTTCCCATCAGGTAATACGCCCTGTCAGGTCTGACTTAGACATTATTGCCCTAATGGGGAACATTGTTGGGATAATGATTGGATGTGATTTGTAGTGCTTGAGCCTACTTTTGGCATTGACTAACGATAGGATGACTCGTTCAACCATGGTGTACCTAGTTTCAGGGCTTATTAAAGACTTGTTGGTGTAGAGTACTGAGATCTAGCATGTTTTCTCTTCTTTAACCAGTGCAACACTTGTTGATGTAGCTGATACTGCAAGGTAAAGATGTAGAATTTTGCCTGACTCAGGAGATGCCAGTACTGGAGGACTCACTAAGTACTCTTTCAGCTTCTGTAGAGCTCGGGCCTATTTTGGTCCCCAAATATGGCCTATTCCCGCTCTGATCGCTTGGAAGAATGGTCTGCAATTGCCTGTGAGTCTGGAAATGAACTTGCATAGTACAGTTACCCTTCCTGTTAAGGTCTGGATTTGTTTCTGGGTTCTGGGATCTTCTGTGTGCATAAGTGCTTTGACCTAACTCAGGCTGGCTTCAATCCCTGTCTAGTTCACTATGTGGCCAAGGAACTGTCTGAATGAGACCCCGAATGAGCATTTTGAGGGGTTGAGCCTCATCCCATAGCCTCTAACTACTTGGAACACTTCTTACAGATGCTGAAGGTGGTCCTTCTTCTTCTTGCTTTTGACTATTGTGTCATCAATGTATGCTTCCACCGTGTGGCCCATCTATTCCCAAATATTATTTTCACCAGCCTCTGGTAGGTGGCACCTGCATTTTTTAGTCCAAAAGGCATTACTTTATAACAAAAAGTACATTCCTCATTGATGGATGTATTTTCCTTGTCGGCAGGGTTCATGGGGATCTGGTTGTACCTTGAGTAGGCGTCTAGGAACGACAGTCACTCATACCCTACTGTTGCATCCACCATCTGGTATATTTTTGGCCGAGGGAAACAATCTTTTGGGCAAGCTTTATTCAGGTTGGTGAAGTCAACGCAGACCCTCCACTTGTCATTTTTCTTCTTTAAAACTACTACATTGGAAAGCCAGGTTGGGTACCAGACTTCCCTGATGAATCCAGCCTCTAGTAACTTCCTCACTTCCTCTGCAATGATTTGGTTTCTTTCTACCTCAAAGTGTCTTTGCCTCTACTTTACCGGTCTGGCATCAAGATCAACGTTGAGATTATGTCTATGTTGTCCTGCAGTAATTTGATCAGGTCCACCTTCTACTCAGTTGATGGGGTAAAACCAATGAATGTTGATTTGCCATCTCTAGAGGGGCTGATGTCCACTTCCTGGAGTGGCTTTGTTGTGGCCTGACTCTCTTAACCCTCTTCGAATGGGTTGGTCTGTAATTACTATTTCTCATTGTACTTGGGACCTACTTGTCCCTTCTCCGCTGCCTTGGTCCATTTACTCAGGTTCTTCATGGTGACTACATAGTACTCCTTTGCAACTACTTGATCCCCTAGTATATATGTCACATCTATCCCATTAGGGTCAAGGCACCTCATGACCTGATGAAGGGTTGAGGGGACCCCCTGCATCATGTGACTCCAACTTCTTCCTATCAGCAGATTGTAAGATGGTTTGATATCCACCACCACCACAAAACATTCCTTTAGGGTCCTATGATGCGACGTCAGGTGTATAAAAATATGTGATTAAAAATGACACCTTAACGACTCTAGGTTTTATCCTACATAAGCGCACGTATCAATTGTAGAATAACAAATGGCTTGAGTAAGGGATATCGATCCCACAGAGACTATGATTGTTCATTTTATTAGTTCAAAAATACTAAATTATATTTTTGAAAATTGTTTACTTTGGGTGGTAAAAGACCAAATTATCTATTTTAACTAAATTAACTAAAAAGCAAAACAAATTAGTTTGTGATTCAAATGAGAGAGAAAACTAGGGTTTTCATTACTCCACCACTAACCGCATAATATAGTTCATCAATGTATCAATTGTAAGAGAGTGATGCATAATTATGAATCAAGTCATACCGCAAATAGCTAAATACAACCCCAAAAAGGAGTACCATCAATCGGATCGCGAGAACCCGTCTCATGACTGACTTAACTAGTACATGTCAATTATATTACTCTAATCTACTCCTACTACATGAAAATAAACTAAAGCATGTCTATATTAAATTACCAAGGCATGGTCTGTGTCAACCTAAGGTTTCAAGTTTCATTACCACTATTATGTAGAAAACCATAATTAAGCATCCGAGTTCATGCTCATATTTAATAATCATAGTTGTGCAAAATACTATATTCATTCTATCTAATATAAGAATTTAGAATAAATATAGAATTTTATATTGCAAATCAGTATGATCTCTTAACTAATACAATCATCATAATATGGTCAACAGTTTCCCCTCTTTTCAATTGAAATCAATGAAAGAACTACATTACTTGGCTAGGGTTTTGCTAGAAAACCCTAGATACCGAGTTAGTCGGCCATGGAAGATGGTGACTGCATCATTGATGTAGAAACGCTCTTCGTAGTCTTCTTCTTCAAATCTCTAGGTTTGAATATGGCTCTCAACAACAGCAAGTCTGAATGAATAAACAGCCTCCAAAAACTCACGTCTAAACTCTCCAACTCCATTGAACCCCTAACTCTTATGTATGGTTGTATATATAGGCAATTACATAAAAAGGCCCTATTCTATCTTTTCGCACTAAAAACCTAACTTCTCATATATATAAGTGTATATACATGTATACAGAGATCTGAAATCGCAGACACGTCTTCCAATTAAGTCTGGGGTGAAACAGAAAAAATCCATGAAAAACCACAAAAAGTTGTCGCACCTACGCTTCAAGCGTACCAGGCCTACACTTCAAGCATAGGTCCCAAGCATATGTCCAAGCGTAGGTCTAAGCATAGAAATGTGATTTCCTGCCACTTTTTGAAACTAGAAGCGTAGCAAAAAACGTAGGTATTTTGTGGAAAATCAATTTTCTTCGTAAATACATCAAAACGTCCATCTCGAACCCACGATACTTTTTCCTGAAGATGATGGCTTTTGAAAATTCCATTTTTGCCCTCCGGGAGCCATTTTTGTCTCAGATTGCCTCTTTGACTCTCCTCTTGGATAGAAAGAACATACTCTTCAGTTAATTCACCGAAGTTAGCTCAATTTCTTCATTAAGCTCCTGATACATGTCTTAACACGCAAACGCAATAAAAATACCAAATAATGGAATGAAAGAACATAACAATAGTGAGTTAAGTGGTCAAAATATCTAATATTTGACACCTATCACACCCCCAAACATACATATTGCTAGTCCCTTAACAATAAACTCAGGGAACTTTTCTTGTGATGATCTTTTTAATCTAACTACTCTAACTATTCTAACTAATCTAACATAATCCCTTGCTTTCGTGAGGGTCGACGATTACACTTAGCACGTGTAACAAGCATTTTAAACCCCTAGGTTACCCCTACTGAACGAGTGAAGTCTCGTGAAGGTTTTGAGTGATGGTACCTACAAACTTCTCAGTTCTCTATAATCACGCAGTCATGAGTTTACACACAAATTCACTTAAATCATGATATAACACAAAAGATAGCATGGATACAAATACTCCCACTCACTACCGAACAACAATTATATCAAGCTTTGTATCATGAATGGTGTCCACTAAAGTGAACGATTTCGCTACTTTCTACTCTAAATCCAGACAACCTTCCATGATTTTGTGAATACTCGACTATGGTATTTCAGTTTCTCTTATCCTACTTCATTGATCAAACTTTTCCTTTTTTAATAAAAATATATCTTTCCATCTTTCCACTTTTTATCCCTTTCTGTCTTTCTAAGCTCTAGACTTTCCAGTAGGGATTTTTAGTCCCGACCAACTGGGCCCGAGCTTCTTCCATGGGATTTATGTTCATCAGTCTTCTCCCTTTTAAATGCAAATAATGATATTGGTGATACCAAGGCCCGGTTACTTAGATCAAAGAACTGTTTTTTTGCATTTTATTTTTCAATGAACATATTTGTTTTTCAATGTTCTCCATTTTAACCAAAATAACTCCCCTTCTCCCCTTTTATTGTGACAAAATTATTTTTTTCAACTACATAGTCAAAGATCAACTTATTTCCCATAGTGAATGTGTGCCTGTGCTTATAGATCCAATTCATCTTTCTTAATTTCAATTTCACTCATTCACTCACCCATGTAAAACCACAACACTTCACTAACTTGATATAATCATTACTCTCATGAATGGGAATATCACATCACATATTACTCATGCATCATATACACAAACTTAATCAAACTATAATGCAAAACATTCATGCGTAAAAACAAAGAACTAGTCCAAAAATTTTAAATTTTCAATTTTTTTCAAAACTTTTCATTTTTCATTCCTTGTAATACTACATCCTCACCCCCAAACTTAAATCATACCATGTCCTCATGGTCAAAAATAATATAGGAGAACCAATACAATTACCCTTTAAGCTCAATTCTGGATTCCAAAGCAAAGCACAAATCCTCTCCCCGAAACTTGATTTGGATCACCTGTAGACAACATCAAAAAATCACAAATACTCAATCCTAGAAAAAGAAAAAGAAATTTCAAAAATATCCAAAAATTCACTCAAAATTTTCAAGGAATCAAAGATTCTCTTTTTTTTTCTTAATTTTTTTTTTGTTAGAATAATAATAAAAATGATTTGGCCTTAAAGGCCTACAATCCTAAAAAAAACAAAGACATGGCCTTAAGGGTCTACCGTCACTAAAAATAAAATAAAACATAAACAAAAATCCTAACCCTAAATCTAAACCCTAATCTTTCTCCTCTTTTTCATCACTTGACACGACATTTTTCAACCACATCCAGCAGTCTGCAATCTCTTTCAACTTTTCCAAATCTTCCTCAGAATATATTCTCATAATCGTCCACCGCATCTCATCGAGCTCCTTCATCCTATTACCCAACTACTCTACAATGATCTTCGATAACATGAACGGGTATGGAAGATAATGTTCAAATCTATTGACTCTCACCCATTGTCTACTCACAGTCGCTCGGGTAATTGACATCTTAACCATAATCAATGTTGGAACACACACTTCATACACATGAGTTAGGGCATACAAAGTTTTAAGCATAGTGTGATCTCTTACACTGGTTCGAGTATTGGGCCGAAGTTAAGCTGAAACAACATCATCCAAATAAAGCAGATCCGCCTTCAACCACCAATTATCACATGTCATATCTCTTGGATCTGATACTACACACAATTCTCGAACCATTTCCTCATCCGTATGTGCCCATACTTGAGGATGTTCCTTCAATATTCCTTGTAAGTTTGTCGGAGTACCAATCAGTATATTCCACGCATCGGTAATACTTCTTCTTCCAATCACAATAGGAGCACTCCACTGAGTCACCTTAGCCTTCATCACCTCAAATCTTTGTAGTCCCGAAATTATCATATTTTCATAGAATTTTCGGACCAAACCCGGATACACCTTTTCACCCACCGGTTTTTCTAAACTTTTCAATCCTCATTCTTTAAGGATTTTCCTTCCGGGTGCAATTAATAATCGATTCATCCTCTCCAGATGAAATATCTCTTCAAATTGCAACCTATACTACAAAATGATTTTGGTGTGGTTCGGCTTCCATTCTGACTCGTAGCTCCTTCATTTGTGCTCTTCATATCCACATATGGCTCCGTACTTGCTATGAATTCCTCTGGGTCAGAATAATATTCATTAGCATTATCCATACTAACCCCCTTGAGATAGACAGAATTGAAGAACTATAGAAGAAGAATATTTATTCTAATGCTCACTCCTTGAGAATTGTGAATTATGAATTGTGAATTGTGTCTACTATATGGATGTATTTATAGATGGATGTAGTAGAATTAGAAGATAAAAATGATTTAAAACCCTTAGCTGACTAGGAAAGTGGAAGCAATAACTAATCCAACTCCAACTTGTATTTGCATTTCGTCTCCTTGTTAGATTAGGATTACTCTAAAAAGTCTACAAAAATTCTACAAAAGATCCTAGAAATAACTTTAAAAAATCCTAATACAAGTATAAGTACAAACCAGGCCAAAACACCCCTTAAACGGGTTAAATTTGCAAAATTTCAAAACTCGCCTTGCTGAAGCATAGGTTGGCCTGAATTTTTTTTTTTTTTTAAATACACTCATCAATCCAACACATATACACCCCCAAACTTAAACGCACAAATTTCCGCATAGTGCATTTTAAATTATTGAAAGAATTCAAACTATCCGCACATGTAAAATACACGTAAAAATTCGGGAATATATCTAACTCAATATGATTGATCAACAAAACCTCAATTTTATACATTATGAAAATATCAAAAAAATTTAGAAGATAATCGTTCAAGCAGTCACATCAAGCCTTATACGAAACAATCCGCTCAACAATTTATCTCTAATGTATAAAAATAAATGAAATAAAAATAAAAATAAAACAAAAACCTAACTAAAACTAAGCTAAGACTCATCATTAGAGGGCGGTGGCATAGGTGGAATCTGTACACCCATATCCTGACTCATACAGTCAAACCAATTAAATAACTGCCTCTGATCTCTCCGTTGGGCATATCTTTCATCTGCCAAAGTTCGCTCTATCCCCCGCATCCGTGCAATCAGAGCATCAAACTGTGCCTGAGACAGAGTAACAGTACCACCCGCAGGTACCTCTAGCAAGACAACCTCTTCCTCAGCAGCCGGCATCTGTGGCATCTCCATATCATCAGCAACCTCAGCCTCCTGAGCCATACCTGCATCAGCCTGACCAGCATCAGCAGCCTGCTCCTGAGCCTATACACCTGGTAATATGCCGAACCCCTGTCTATACCTCATAATAACATCTCCATGTAACTGGGACCAGACACTAGTCCACATCCCTCTGGCATACGGGGTACCCTCTCGGAATCTGTTCCGCTCACCCGCATCTATCTCGATCCCCGCATCCAGAATAATCTTCATAACCAAGCACGAGAATTGAGTCTAAAACAGACGTTGACCAATATTGGTTTCCTTGTATAGATGAATATAATGTGTATACAGGCCCTCCTACAAAATACGTGGGATAGAAATCCACCGCCCGAATTCGAGTGCATAGTAGAGGGTCGGAAATGGCGCATAGCACATTATCACTTGGGTGTGCGGAAGAATCTAAGATCGATCTATCACATCCCAGAACCATAGCATAAGATGATAGTTCACTTTCTTCGTGCAGTTCTGATGTGTATCAACCCACTACCCCGCAGTCTAAAGTGCAACAATCTCATAAATAGATTGGAGTATCTCGGGTATAGGTGGGAACACAGCAGCTAGCTCGATCTATCACATCCCAGAACCATAGCATAGGATGATAGTTCACTTTCTTCGTGCAGTTCTGATGTGTATCAGCCCACTGCCCCGCAGTCTAAAGTGCAACAATCTCATAAATATATGGGAGTATCTCGGGTATAGGTGGGAACACAGCAGCTAGCTCGGGTGGACACTCGTCCAGAATACCACATACCTCATCAATAATCTAGGGAGTAATCTCGATCTCTGTACCTCGGACCACTGTCCGTAATCTCAACCCTCTACTGAAATGGCGTATGTGTAGCCAGAACTCCCGGATCATATCCTTGTAAATATAAGGAGTAGCCGGGAAAGAATAGGTAATAACCGTCGGGCCCTCAATCAGCCTATCGTCCAAGCGGGTACTGGCTGTAAATCCTTGAATATCTATAATAAGTATGTTTGTTCCTGCTGATACCCCTTTCGGATCACCCGATCTAGTAAATCCTCTACCGATGTTGTCCGGGGCCCAGGTAAATATGTAGTCAAAACTCCGGGGTCACCCTTCACAGGTGGCTCCGGTACCCTCTCATCTGCTCGATCATCGCCCCGAGCGCCGTCCTCCTGCTACTCAATGGCATCACCCTCTGTATCCTCTTCCATCTCCCCAGCCTGCTGCTCCGGTATAAATGGTGGTGATGGTGCCCGTGGAGCAACTGGCTCAACTACTAGGTGACCATGTGGCAATAGGATGTCACATCCTTGTGTGGAACTCTTTGGCACCTCTACCTCAACAGACGAAGATGCCGAGTCAACATACTGTGGTCTCCTAGCACGTGTACTATGGCGGCGAATAGGGGATGGTGAAGGAGATAACGATCTAGGCCTCTGTCGCACTGGTGGATCAGCCGTAATGGCAGCTTGAGCCACTCGCCTTGCCAACACCTTGGTTCGTGCCATGCCGAATTGAAAGAACGATGGTTTTCCAAAATTGAGTTTCTGAGACTTTTCTAGTTCTTCACGTGAATCCGGATAAATCACCAACTAATCCAACGATCCGCTGGCAAAGAATGATGAGGAATCGGATGGTTAAATGGTGGGATCAAACCTCTCGAAGAGTGGTGGAGAATTGAGAGAGAGAAAATAGTTTGAATGAAATGAGGGTGGAAAAACTAACGACGAGCCTATTTATAACAGGCCCACAACTACGCTTCAAGCGTAGGTCCCTGCCCCAAAAAATTACTTTTGTTATTTTCTTCATCGTCTCATCCCGTATTAAACTCCATACTTCCTAAATGTTTCCTAGGCTCCATTAACACTCCATACTCTCGTGATGATGGCCTCGTGACTCAATTTTACGGACTCGATCTTAAATACTGAAATAACTAAATTACTATCTATAGATACAATCTAGGCTTAAAAGCTACTCTTCTTTACCTAGTACCAATGTTTAACGTCGTTGGTATGATGTTGCTGCTTCTCAATACTCCGGATCAAGCTTATCCAGCTCGGGTGGTGGTTCTGTTAGATTGATCATTTCTACCACACACTCAGCTTGTTGCACCTCTATATAATGCTTCAATCTTTGTCCATTCACGATAAACTTCTTTCCAATGTCAGGATCATTGAGCTCCACGGCTCCATGGGGGAAAACCTTCGCAATCTTGTATGGCTCATCCCATCTCGATTGGAGCTTGCTAGGAAACAGCTTGAGTCTTGAATTAAACAGCTAGACTTTTTGGTCGGGCTCAAAAACTTTCTTCCTAATATGTTTATCATGAAACATTTTTGTTCGAGCCTTGTAAATCAAAGAGTTTTCATACGCATTATTTCTCAACTCCTCAAGCTTTTGAAGTTTGAGTTTCGCTGCGCACCAAATTTGTTTATATCGAAATTCAATCTTCGAACAACCCAATATGCTCGGTGTTTCAGCTCTACAGGGAGGTGACATGTTTTACCATACACAAGACGATATGGTGACATATCAATTGGTGTTTTAAACGCAATTCTAGACACCCAAAGTGCATCATTTAGCCTTCGAGGCAAATCTTTCAAATCCGGATGCACAGTTTTTTCCAAAATATTTTTAATCTCCCTATTAGAAAACTCCACTTGACCTTGTGATTGGGGGTGATATGGCGTACCAATTCTATGAGTGACATTGTACTTCTTACACAGAACAGGAAGAAACTGGTTGTCAAAATGGCTTCCACCATCACTGATTAAAACTCTTTGCATACCAAATCGTGAGAAAATGTTCGATTTTACAAATTCTTCCACCACGTTATTGTCAAAACATTTAGTGGCTATAGCTTCTACCCATTTCAAAACATATTCAACCCCCACAAGTATATACTCCTTCTTATCTGCTTTTGGAAATGGTCCCATAAAATCAATACCCCACACATCAAATAATTCTATAATCAAAATCTGGGTTAAAAGGCATCATGTCTAGTCGAGATATGGATCCAAGCTTTTGACATTGTAGACATGCCTTGCAAAACTCGAAAGCATCTTTGAATACGGAAGGCCAGTAAAATCCACTCTGCAGTACCTTGTGGGCTGTCTCATTTTTAAACCATCCTTTTGGGATTCGACCCATGGCTTTATAATTGACAATGTCAGCATTCCATGGTATTTGTTCCACTATAGCCACATTGAACAGATGTTCATCCGGGAAATAATCCTTAAGAGGATTAATTTCCTTTATGGATTCGACAATAATCCTTGACAAATGATACGCAATAACATTCTTTGAACCCTAATTGATGTATGCATTTGCCGTAGCTAAAAATTGTCTTCCCAGTATGACTGGAATGTGCTTCTTTGAGTCAGTGACAGGTTCTGTATCCAGGTCTACAAAATCAACAGGAAAATAAAACTTGCCCACTTGAACAATGACATCTTCAAGTGCTCCTCTTGCCTATTTGACTGACCGATCAGCAAATTGAAGTACGACCTTAGTGGGGCTCAGCTCACCCAACCCTAGCTGTTGGTAGACTGAATAAGGATGCAAGTTAATACTCGCACCTAGATCAAGAAAAGCTCTACCAATTTCTTAGTCACCGATGACACATGAAATAGTGGGAGCACCGGGATCTTTCCTCTTAGGTGGAGTATCGCTTTAAAGCAATGAACTCACTTGCTCAGTCAAGAGTATTTTTATTGGATTCTTTGTTTTACTCTTTCGCTTTTGGGTGCAAAGATCCTTGAAAAACTTAACGTAAGGCGGTATTTGGGTGATTACATCTAAGAGAGGTAAATTGATCTTGATTTGTCGGAATGTTTCTAACATATCAGATTCTTTCAACTTTTTGTACTTAGCCAGCTCTCTAAGACGTTAAGGAAATGGTGTTGCCTCCTTATAAATTGCCATGTCTGGCTCTTCATGTAATATCTAATCAACATCATTTCCTACTGATGGTTGGTCATTTTGCTCTCTTTCAGCCTCCTTGTTTTCAGCTTCTTACCTTTGCTATTCTTCAGTTTCCTTCCTTTGTTATTGTTCTGCCTCCTTTCTTCTTTGCAACCTCTCTTCATGCTCTGCCTCAACTCGACTTTCCACTTCCCTTGCACTTCTCAGAGTCGTGATTGCCTGAACTATTTCATTAGGTTCATTGATAAATGACTCAAGCTCCAGTGCTTGTTGTGGCCTTGGGTTAGTGACTGGCTGACTAGGTAATCTCCCTGGCTCTCTCACATTCCTCTCATTAGCCATTTAGCCCATTTGCATATGTAGTTGTGCTAATGATTGGGTATGAATACCTAGCTTGTTATGAATATCCAGTAAAACTTGCTCTAACATATTAGTCTGGAAACCGGGTGGAGGAGTTCGGCTTTTTGGAGGCTAGGTTTGGTAATTATATGGCTGCACAACTTGATTGTTATTGAATGGCTGAAGATCTTGGGAATTATTGAATGGCTGAAGAGCTTGAGAATTATTGGATGTTCTGGGTTGGTAATTGGACGGAGAATTTCTAGACATGATTGTTGGTTGAGAGTCAAATGATTGTTAACCCTGTTGGAACCTTGGTTGTTGGTTATATGATTGTTGTATGTCAGTGAACTTTGGTTGTGGGTTATATGACTGCTATTTGTCTGTGAACCTTGGTTGTGGGTTATATTACTGTTGTCTGTCAGTGAATCTTGGTTGTTGATTGGATGGTTGTCATTGTTGGAATTTTGGTGGTGGATTCTCTACATTGGTAGATTTGTAAGACATGAGTGGGTGATTTCTGGCATTGGAGGTGTACGAATTGATGAAATGAGCATTATTAGAATAGTTCCATGATGTGTTAGCATCAGTAGCCATTATCTCCTGACACTCATATGGGGAATACTCAGCTTCAACTCAAACGTCTCTATAGGAGGGGAATGACTTCGCTGCATATATTTTTCAATTCTTTCTAATTTATCTCCAAACAATGCCATGGTATCTCTCCCATCATCATGCTCTACAACATATGATTTTTCAAATCTCCTATCCTGTTGTCCACCTCTAGACCTCAACTTTGATTGATATTGAATTGTGTTTTCACTGATATTATCAAATATATCCAAAAGGTCAATAGATCGACGTAAACGACGGAGAGTCTTTTCAATGTCAAGATCGTACTCGACTAACACAGTGCTTCAATTAGAACGGGTCGGTCTATCGGTTATACGCTACTCAAACAACTATATTTATTTATTTTCAAAATTATTTTTTTATTTATTATTTTTTTATGAAATAAAATCTAATCTAAATTAACTACTTCTAAATTATAGATAATAAAGCAAGAATTAATATGCAAAAATCTAGGTAACTACAACTCACAAAAGTTCTAGACGCAACTTTAGAAGCTCTACTTTTTCCTTTTTCTACTTTTCAAAGTACCTGTCAATTCACACAAAAATCTAACTTTAGCTACAGGTACAATAACGCAATGCAAATAAACTACTAAAGCTATTGAACAATACTCAATCCCCGACAACGGCGCCAAAAACTTGATGCGACGTTAGGTGTATAAAAATGTGGTTAACAATATCACTTTAACGACTCTAGGTTTTACCCTACGCAAGCGCACGTATCAATTGTAGAATAGAAAATGGCTTGAGTATGGGATATCAATCCCACAGAGACTATGATTGTTCACTTTAATAGTTTAAAAAAACATCATTATATTTCTGAAAATTGTTTGCTTTGGGTGGTCAAAGACCAAATTATCTATTTTAACTAAACTAACTAAAAAACAAAGTAAATTGGTTTGTGATTCAAATAAGAGAGAAAACTAGGGTTTTCATCACTCCACCACTAATCGCATAATATAGTTCATTAATGTATCAATTTTAAGAGGGCGATCCATAACTATGAATCAGATCGTATTGCAAATAGCTAAATACGACCCCAAAAAGGAGTACCATCAACCGGATCGTGACAACCCGTCTCATGATTGACCTAACTAGTACATGTCAATTATATTACTCTAATCTACTCCTACTACATGAAAATAAACTAAAGCATGTCTATATTAAATCGCCAAGGCATAGCCTGTGCCAACCTAGGGTTTCAAATTTCATTACTACCATTGTGTAGAAAACCATAATTAAACATCTGAGTTCCTGGTCATATTGAATAATCATAGTTGTGCAAAATACTATATTCATTCTATCTAAGACAAGAATTTATAATAAATATAGAATTTTATATTGCAAATCAGTACGGTCTCTTACCTACTATAATCATCACAATATGGCCAATAGTTTCCCCTCTTTACAATTGAAATCAATGAAAGAACTACATTACTTGGCTAGGGTTTTGCTAGAAAACTCTAGATACCGAGTTAGTTGGTCATGGAAGATGGTGACTACATCGTTGATATAGAAACGCTCTCCATAATCTTCTTCTTCGAATCTTTAGGTTTGAATATGGTTTTCAACAACAGTAAGTCTGAATGAATAAACAACCTCCAAAAACTCACGTCTAAACTCTGCAACTCCACAGAACCCCCTAACTCTGATGTATGGTCTTATATATATAGGCAATGGCATGGAGAGGCCCTTTTCAATATTTTCGCACTAAAAACTCATGCAAACTCTAACTTCTCATATATATAAGTGTATACACATGTATACAGAGGTCTGGAGTCGCAGGCACATCTTCCAATTAAGTCGGGGGTGAAACAGGAAAAATCCACAAAAAACCACCAAAACGTTATCGCACCTACGCTTCAAGCATAGATCCTAAGCATACCTTCAAGCGTAAGTCCAAGCGTATAAATGTGATTTCCAACCACTTTTTGAAACAGGAAGCGTAGGCAAAAGCTTAAGTATTTTGTGGAAAAGCACTTTTCTCCGTAAGTCCATCAAAACGTCCTTCTCGAATCCACAATACTTTTTGTTGAAGATGACGGCTTCTGAAAATGCCGTTTTTGCCCTCCGAGAGCCATTTTTGTCTCAGACTGCCTTTTTGACTCTCATCTTGGATAGAAAGAACATACTCTTCAGTTAATTCACTGATGTTATCTCCATTTCTTCATTACGCTCCTGAAACATGTCTTAACACGCAAACGCAATAAAAATACCAAATAATGGAATGAAAGAACATAACAATAGTGAGTTAAGGGGTCAAATGTCTAATATTTGATACTTTTCATCCTACAGGCTACCGAGATGGACAACTGGATGACCTCAATTGGTTCTACCCGAAATCCATAAAATCTGACGAGGGGGACTCTGGCAAGGTGCATCTGGTTTACATCTACCCCGAGCTTGTCGAAGGCCCATTTAGTCATGATATTAGTGTTGCTGTCAGGATCTACCATAACCCTCTTGACGAGACAGTTAGCAACCAAAAGTGAAATGACCAAAAGGTCTTCATAGGCAACCTATACGTTTGTACATGTGAGTTTTCCTGGACCATATAAAAAGCCCCATTCCGACCGGATCAATCCAAGAAAGGCCCGAGATGATGATCCGACCACTGCACCAACACCATAACCCGACTGACACGTCAGTACGGAGATTCGACCACCAAGCCTATCTTATGGCCCGACCCTAGGATCAGTCTGGAAGGAACTGGAAGATTCTAGAAGAGACTTGCAGCTCAAGATAATAGCCTAGTATAAGGGACGAAATAGCTGACGTGTAAAGTAAATGTAATACTCCAAAATTGAAAATGTTGCCCTAATGGGCCAAAGGCCTATAGGGAAAATGTATATAATCCAATGAAGAGTAATGAAAAAGGATTTTTTTCGTGTTGTGCAAATTTTGTATCTACACAATGGCGCCGTCTATGGGAAATTAGGTCATTTTGTCGACCATCTTCCTACCTCAAAAAGCTGAGCAAAACCCAAATACCACCACCAGATCTTCAAAATCATCTTCTTCGTCCAAACCTGACCATGTCGGTGACCAGATCCCAGTCAGAAGTACAGATCCTCGGTGATAGACAACAAAGTGCCTCACCGACGATCGAGCACCTCTTGCAGCAGCTCGTCGAAGCGGAGAGACGAAGCCAGGCCGCCGAAGTGAGAAGCCTAGCGGCGGAGAAAAGGAGCGAGGAGCTCTTAGCAAGATTGAATCAGGCGACTGTCCCTCTTATAGTTCCTGGTCAATCGCAGATCCAAGAACAAGCCGAACCACGGGAGGAGCACGATGAAACCTCTCACTGACCAGCCGAGACCCCGGCCGTAGGCGAGGTTCCCATCAATGAATAAGGTCATAAAGGATCTGAGGACCCGATCTACCGATGACCAGGCCCTCCAGGCCTCTACTGACTCGGTTCAGTCACCATTACTTTAGAAATCACCAGGGAACCCTTCCCTAAGAAGTTCGTCATGCCCAGATTCACTCCCTACGACGGAATGAAGGATCTCGAGGAGCACATTTACCAGATCCACCAAAAAATGACCATGTATGCCGAGAACGAGGCCCTATTGTGCAAAGTATTCTCGACTAGTCTCGTCGACGTGCCACTCCTCTGGTTCAGGAAGCAGCCGCCGAGATCCATTTGTAGCTAGCAGCAACTGTCCGACCTCTTGTTTGGAACAAGAGGCAAAAGAATACCATCTCGAGCCTTTTTACCATGACTCAGGAAAAAGCCGAGTCCCTAAAGAGTTTCCTATCTAAATTCAATGTCGAGTCGTCTTCCATCGACAACTGGGACCAGCACTCAGCCGTGGAAGCCTTCAGGATGGCACTGATCCCGGGAACCAAGTTCCACCAGTCACTCGTGAAACAACCACCGTCGGGAATCAGAGAACTCAATTCTAGGGCTCAGGGTCACCTAGGGATCGAAGAGGATGAGGCAACTCGACAGAGGAGAGCGTCATTGATCAATGTGGAAATCAAGTCGAAGGATAAGGCTTCAGATACATCCCGACAGACGATTAACCGCAAACGCTCAGGTCCCCCGACCCCCGCTTCATCTCAGTTTCCTCCACAGCCAGAGATGCGTGCCAGATTCGAAGAGAAGATCACCCCGTTGAAAGTGACCCTTGCCAAGCACTTCCAGGAAAACAAAAATAGAGGAATCTTCCAGACTCCTCCCCCAATCAGGCAACCCCTCCACCAGAGGGATAGATCAAAGCACTGCGCCTTCTATAGTGATTTCGGCCATACAATAAATTATTGTAGGGACCTGAGGCGCCAGGTCGAGACAATGATAACCCGAGGGGAATTGAAGGACTATGTTCAGAGGGATGGTTCAAGAGCCCACCAACCCGCACAAAATAACCAACGGAATCAAACCCCAGCACATCCAGTCAGAATCATCAACATGATCCATGGAGGTCCCGACCCACGAGGCAGCGATGGTTAGAGACGATCACAGATGAGAAGAGCACATCATGTCAGCAGGATAGCCGGGATAAACGAAGTCCACCACCGAACGGGGCAGTCTCAGATACTTTTCTCCCAGGTTGACCTCCGAGACATACAGGTCCCACACGACGACCCATTAGTCATCACTCTGATGGTCTCGGGATGTCTTGTCCGGAGGTTCATGGTTGACCCAGGAAGTAGTGTCAATATCATGACCAAGTGGGCTTTCGACAAATTGGAGATCGACCCGAGAGATATTGTAACTTCCCGAAATCCAATTGCCGGGTTCGACGGAAAGCAAGTCAAAACACTCAGAGAGATCAGCCTGCCCGTATCAGCAGCCTAAAGGACTTTGTATGAGACCTTTGTGGTGGTGGACGTGAAGCCCTCATACAATCTGCTTATGGGAAGAGGATGGATTCACAGGATGCAAGGCGTACCATCAACTCTCCATAAAATGATGAGGTGCGTCGGGCCAAATGGTTACGACATAATTGATATCAAAGGGGATCAAGTAGCGGCTAAGCAATGTTACACCATCACTATTAAAGGAATGAAGGATAAGCCTGATCGAAAGAGGTCTCGGGAAGAGGATCAGGATCTAGACCCACAGCCCAAATAGCAACTCCAAGACGGGGAGTCGGGTCCCCCAATCATTGTAGAGCCTCTGCAGCCAGTATCTGTAATGCCCGACCAACCCGACAAGGTCACCTACACAGGTACAAGTCTCACCACAAGTGAATTAAATGAACTGACAACATGCTTATAGGATAATCATGACGTCTTCACATGGGAACATACTGATATGCCCGGCATCGATCCCTCCATAGCCCGACACACAATACATGTTAATCCAAATGTAAGACCTGTTTGACATAAACAAAGGCAAATGGGGAGCCAAAGGAACCAAATCATAGCTGACGAGGTGTCAAAATTGCTCGAAGCCAGATTCATCAGGGAAGTTCAGTATCCCGAGTGGTTAGCCAACGTGGTGGTCGTGCAGAAAAAGAACGGGAAGTGGCGAGTCTGCGTCGACTTCACCAACCTAAACAAAGCCTGCCAGAAAGACAGCTTCCCCCTACCCAAAATAGACCAAATGGTCGACGCTACCACGGGCTACGAGAGACTAACTATCCTGGATGCCTACTCGGGATACAACCAAATCCCAATGGACCCGACAGATAAGGAAAAAACCTCCTTCATTATGGAGACAGGTACTTATTGTTTTAAAGTTATGCCTTTCGAACTAAAAAATACAGGAGCCACATTTCAGAGACTGGTGAACAGGATATTTAAAGGAATGATGAGCACAGTGGTCGAGGCTTACATTGATGACACAGTAGTCAAAAGCAGAAAGAAAACAAACCACTTGGAGCATCTCCGAAAAGTATTTGATACCCTGAGGAAACATGAGATGAAACTCGATCCAGCCAAATGCTCCTTCGGGGTGTCTTCGGGGCAGTTCCTAGGACACATAGTTGATCGATCGGGCATACAAGCCAGCCCGACCCAAGTGAAGGCTCTGCTTGAAACAAAAGAGCCAGCCACACACAAAGAAGTCAAAATTCTGACCGGAAGAGTTGTAGCCTTAAGCAGATTCATCGCAAGGCTGACAAACCGATGTCGACCCATCTTCCAGGCGATCAAAGCTAAGAAGGGAGAAGTGTGGGGGCCCGAGCAAACTAAAGCCCTATCCCGACTGAAAGAATACATGCTCAAGCCTCCCATTCTTGCAACACCTGAGCCCGATGATGTATTACTCTTGTATCTGGCAGTATCATCAGTATCAACTAGCGTTGTACTCATCAGAGAGGACAGGAACCTCCAGATGCCCATCTTCTACACCAGTAAGGCATTAGCCGATCCCAAGACCCGATACAGCAAACAAGAAAAGTTGGTTCTATCCCTGATCAATGCCAAACGACGTCTCAGGCATTACTTTGAAGCTCACCAGATCATTGTCCCCACTACCACTCCGATTCGTGTACTTATGGCGAAGCCCGATCTCTCCGGAAGGATCTCCAAATGGGTCATTGAGCTAGGAATTTATGATATAACCTACGTTCCCAGAATCTCGATCAAGAGGCAGGTCGTGGCCGATTTCCTATTGGAAGGAGAAACCGAGGAAGTTGATCAACCCGTTGAGTTAGAAACATGGAAATTATTCGTGGAAATTATTCGGTGAGCGCCAATGGAGTAGGCATCGAGCTAGAAATTCATACTCCCGACGGGACTAAGTTACAGGCCTCGATGCAATTACAATTCTCAGGCACTAACAACGAGACAGAGTACGAGGCAATCATATCGGGCCTGGGATTGGCCAGGAGCCTGCAAATACAATCCCTATCCGTATACAGTGACTCCCAGCTGATAGTTAGACAAATAACCGAAAAGTACGAAACCAGAGACCCCAAAATGGAATCTTACAAAGCGCTAGTACTCAAGGAATCCGAAAGTTTTCAAAAGTTAACATTCAGCCAAATCCCTCGGGAAGAAAACACCTCTACTGATCACTTAGCTAATCAGGCATCTGCAGCTGGTAAGGATATGACCCGAATAGTACTGACCGACTTAATCACTCCATCAAGCATTAGAAAACCCGACGCACTGATATGTCTAGTTCCCTGAGAGCCGATCTGGATGGATCCCATAATCGACTACCTCAGTGTCGGGACGTTACCCACTGATAAGGCAGAGGTAAGGAAAATTAGAATGAAGTCAGCCAGGTACTCGATCATTTAGGGACAACTCTACAGAAGATCTTTCTCGGGTCCATATCTGAGGTGCGTAATTCCTTCCGAGGCAGAGACAGTAATGTAAGAGATACACGCTGGAGCATGTGGAAACCAGTCGGGAGCCCGGTCTCTTGCCCAAAAAATCCTATCCCAGGGTTACTTTTGGCCCTACCTGTCCTGGGATGCATAGGATATATGTGTAAATGCAAAGCATATCAGATGCACGGTGACGCTATACTCTAACCACCGGAATTCTTGAATCCGACAATCGTTCCGCATCCTTTTTCCTAATGGGGAATAGACATAGTCGGACCACTCCCTAAAGCCATCACGTCAAATACCCATGTACTCCTAGCCACCGACTATATCACCAAATGGGTTGAAGTTGAGGCCTATCCTTCTATAAAGGGCAACCACGTAGTTAGGTTCATATGGAATCACATCATCTGCAAGTTCGGGGTGCCACGGACCATCATGATGGACAACGACACAAATTTAGACTGTGAACCGGTCAGGTCATTTCTGGCCGAGCATGGAATCAATCAAAATACCTCCTCGGTAGGGTACCCGCAAGCCAATGGACGAGCAGAAAGAACCAATCGTTCCATCTTCAACACCCTGGCAAAGAAACTTGAGAAGGCCAAAGGAGCATGGTTGGACAAATTACCAGAGGTACTGTGGTCGTATAGAACCACTCCCCGACAACCAACCGGTGAAACACCCTTCACTATTGCATTTGGGGCGGAGGTCGTAATCCCGACGGAGTAAGCCGTCCCAACATTGAGATCACTGGCCTGGAACGAGAAAACAAATAACCAACGTTTGGCTCACGAGCTCGACCTGCTGGAAGAGAAAAGAGAAATTGTCGGGATAAGACTAGCAGCTTACCAACAATGGGTCAAAAATCACTTCAATAAGAGAGTAAAAAGAAGGGGATTCCAGTGGTCGGGTTTTACAAAATATCAGTTTGAAAACCTAAGTGTTGAATCCTCTCCATCGGCCCAAAGTGCCCGAGAGATCTTCACAAACCCACCAGTTGTCGGGTTTTACAAAATTTCAGTTTGAAAACCAATGTGTTGAATCCTCTCCATGGGCCCAAAGTGCCCGAGAGATCTTCACAGACCCACCAATGGTCGGGTTTTACAAAATATCAGTTTGAAAACCTAAGTATTGAATCCTCTCCATGGGCCCAAAGTGCCCGAGAGATCTTCACAGACCCACCAATTTTTGGATTTTACAAATACCAGTTTCATAAACTAAGTGATGAATCCTCTCCATGGGCCCAAAAGTGCCCGAGAGATGACTACAGGCCCGACGGCCGTCGTTCTTTATTGTTAGTCCCAATTCAAAATCCCGACTGTTATTGTCTGGTGTTATTGTTATTCTTACCAAGTCACAATTCAAAATCCCGACTATTATTGTCTGGTGTTATTGTTATTCTTACCAAGTCACAATTCAAAGTCCCGATTTTTATTATCATATCAAAAGAAACAAGTATGGATCATACAGATCCCCAACAAAATATGAATAAATAAATTTATTTATATTGAAAGGGCCCCGGTGGCCAAGGCTGATACAATGACGCGTTGTTAAGTCGTTACAAATGCAAGATAAAAGGAAAAATAGGAGAAGGGGCAAAAAGCTAAAGGAAGAGCCCTATTCCACCACAAGAGGATCTCCATTCTCGCCTGAGCCTTTGGTCCCAAAGGACTGTCCTTCTGTGGCTTCAGGCTCATCCAGGCCAGAACGAAAATGAGGAGAGGGCAAAGGATCTTGAAGGAATTTTCCAAAGGCCAGGTCCTCGGGGGCGGGCTCGGGATCATCATACGGAGGCCCCACTCCTATGATGAGGTCAAGATCCTCAATGGTCGGGATCTCCTTTTCTTCCTCAGGCTTTTGAAGCTCCGTGATACATTCCCGTCAACCCTGCTTGTAGCGGTACTTAATGGTCAGCTCGAAGCGGGAGATCTTCTGATTACCACCCTTGTGGCACATCTCCACCCGAGATCTCTCCACGCCTAGTGCGTTATCGACCTTGACCTTCTCCCCGAGCAACTGTCGCCCCGAAGTCTTTAACTTCTCGACTTCTTCAGTCAGGGCCTGCACTTGGAGAGTTAAAGCTTCCCGAGCCTGGGCCTCCCAATTAGCCATCTACTCAGCCTCCCGAGCCTTGCCCTCAAGTTCTGAGATCTTTGCCTTGGCAGCTGAGATCTCTTCCTGAGCTGAAATAGCCCTATATGTCAGGGACTGAATCTTGTCATTAGCCTTCTTAACCATCTCCAAAGCCTTGGCACACCCAGCTTTATTGACCTGAGCCTCCCGAGTCAGGGCATTTATAACCCGGGCATCATCCTCAAGCTTGAAATTGTACGCCTGAGTAGCGTGAAGCATCTGAAAGAAAAGTGTTAGCACAGAAATAAAAGCGAAGTGTAAAAATTAAAATAAAAAAAAATAATAATAATAAATTATTATATATATATATTACCCTCATTGCAAACTCGGGCCCATTCAAGGCTAAGCTCATCCTGTTGTACCACCGCATGGCCAACCTATCGGCCGGGGTCCATACCCCCAGGGCCATCTCCCACAGGGCTTCCGAGTTCCCAATCGTCTGATCCCCCACAGACAGATATGGGTGGCCCTTCCTAGTATCCAGCTTGAACCGAGGCCCATGGGGAACCTCTTTCCCACTTTCAGCAGCTTTTTCAATCTCCATATGATCTTGTTTCCTAACCATATACAAGATAGTGGTGTGCAGCTTGGTAGGTCGGGATTGACCCTGACCCTCTTTGTCAGAGCCTAAATCCCGAGCATCCGACGTCGAGACAGGAACCTCCAGTGCCATACTGAGACTAGAGCCGGGTCTGACTGAAAGATTAGCCTGAGACTGATTCTGGTCTAAACCTGCAGAGCTCGGGATCAGAGCACGATCATCCCCGACCTCGATCGCACACGACGCAGCCAAGATAGGGGCATGATCGGAAGATGCTCTGCAGGAGGAGGAGGAGGAGGAGGGGGCGTGGCAGCAAAGCCTCCAGTCGGTCCCACTGATGAACTGACTGCTGGGTTCTCGGGGACTGGTGGAACATCGACCCCACAAATGAAGGATGTAGAGCCAGTGTTGGCCTTCTTAGCCTTCTTGATTGAAAGCTTGGGCATGGTAATCGCTTTCCTTTTTTGCTAGCCCCCCGACATATTCTTCTTGAGATTTTTGGTTGCTGAAGACTTGGACTTGAATCTCTTTGATCTAGATGTAGTCGCAGCAGAACCCGAGGCGATCGCCGGTGCAGACCCTCTCGATGCAAGCTCCTGCAATACAGATTCGGTTAGGCAATTCTGGTTATCCCTTAAATCCTGACTCCATATTCTGGCCTGTAACAGTTCAAATCGGGATCTTATATACCCGGCCTCCCTTTTCTCCTAAGGAGCCTGAAGGAAACCCATCACTAGCATACCCAACTTATCATTACATAAATCACAATGGCATGAGGCTCTGGTATGAAAACTCTTAAACTCGGGAAGTCGGGTCGGTTGGAAAACATGGCTGACAGGTATGTTTATGGCGTCGGGATGCCTCCACTGACCACTCACTACTATCATCCTTTCTTTTCATCCCTTATTAGAGGTCGGGACGTTGTCACACAATTTCCTCTTAACATACGAGGTTAGGTTGTACCGACCCCTAGTATCCTTTTGCTCCTGAAGTTTGTACGAGAGCAGAAGCTCGGCCAAACCTAAGTCAAGGTTTAATTCTTTGTTGATCAGTAAGACCATGGCCAGGATCCTATAAAAATTAGGACCAACTTGAAGGGAGGCCATACCCAAAGTCGCCAGTGCCAAGAGGAAGAAAGGGTGAATTGGAAACTTTAGTATGGCAAGGTGGAATGAGGAGAGCAATATCTCCTCGTCCTTCAGCCCCTCACCAATCCTAAAGTCTTTGTCCCGACGATAATGTCTAACCTTCACCCCTTCGGGAACCCCGAGGCTCCTAAGTTAAGCGTCCTTTCTGTACTGGGTCGGGAGAGGGTCAGTACAAAAATTCTCCTCTTCATCAATACCTTGACCCTGATCATTCCCATCATCACCCTCTCCAACTCGATCCCCAACATCCTGACTAATTTCTGGTTGGCTAGTCCTAGTGACTCAGGTAATCTCTATGGATGAGGTGCTTACAGAGGCCTCGGGATCAGTTATTGTCAAATCGGTGTGTATCAGTTGCAGATCACTAACTGACCTAGTGTCATCGTTCCCCGACATATTTGAAGAAAGGTAGAGAAGTTAGAAGAATGACTTACAAAAAGGTAAAGAAGATTCCGGCAGTCCCCCTTGTGTTTTTCTCTAGCAAATGATTTGCAGAAACCGGTAACTACACCAACAGGCAAAGATGGGTGCGTCTGATCAAACACTTCACAAAAGGGCTCAAAACACTCCACACAGCGAAATACTCAACCAAGATCACTGGGATTTGAAGAAATCGATCAAACAAACTGGGAAGTATGTGGATTTGAGTATGGATTTGAGGTTGCAGATAAGGCTTGATTATGTTGTAGGCAGAAAGTGATGAAGGAAGAACAGTCCGAAAATGGTGTAAGTGTGGCGTATGTGAATTATATAGGATGTACATGCATGACGTTTCAGCTACCTGGGTCAGGGCATCGGACCGACATGACCCGGCCCATCTCACGCAGACCTAGGCTGTCTCAACCACAAGTTCAAAATTGAAATTGATTGCGACTGCTGCCGCATTAAATGCGTCTCCGCGTCATCAGGCACGCGTCCCGCGCACCAACTTCAAGGACTTTTTGATGGGCCTCACGATTCTTTCATCTAATGGGCCTATTTAAAACAGGCCCATGAGTTGAAAGAGGGCCTGTGTACATGTATGTTTTCCCGGCCCATATAAAAAGCCCCATCCCGATCGGATCAATCCAAGAAAGGCCCGAGATGATGATCCGACCATTGCACCAACACCATAACCCGACTAACACGTCAATCCGGAGATTCGACCACCAAGCCTATCTTATGGCCCGACCGGAGGATCAATCTGGAAGGAACTGGAAGATTCTAGAAGAGACTTGTAGCTCAAGATAATAGCCTAGTATAAGGGACGAAATAGCTGACGTGTAAAGTAAATGTAATACTCCAAAATTGAAAATGTTGCCCTAATGGGCCAAAGGCCCATAGGGAAAATGTATATAATCCAATGAAGAGTAATGAAAAATGATCTTTTTTGTGTTCTGCAAATTTTGTATCTACAACGTTCCTCAGGTCTGACTTAGTAAAACTTATCTGAAGATCTTCCTTCCTGTTGGACGCATGGCACACTTCGATAATTCTTCTTAGTTTGTGCATCTGGCGCACCTGTGACCTTCTGCTTCCCTCCGTCTCCTCGGTGATGTTTCCTCCCTGAACCATATGGATCACCCGAACGGGCTGTCCTGTCGGAGCATTGTCTGAGTGTTTTACCCCTGGCGTTCTGCTCTGGCCTAATCCTTTGCTACATATTCAGTCAGCTCACCCTTTACTATTATTGTCTCCACCTATCTGCGCAGGTTCCTACAGTCATTGGTGTGGTGTCCATACTCACTATGGAAGGCAGAGGGGGTCTGAAAATTCCTTTGTTCTTCTTTTCCTGGTACATCTTGCCCAGAGTGGTTCTGAGGGGGGTCACTTTCTCCTCTAATCTCTGCTTTTTTTCCACTAGTTTTCCTGAAGAGGGGGGAGGCGTTGAGCGAGATGGCTTTTGATCTTTGAGGCGATCTTTTGTACAGGCCTCCACTTTAACCAGAGTTGCTCTCTTTTGTCTGGCTGCTTCTTCCTCCTTTATCCTGAGGTATCCCTGGGCTCTGGAATTAAGTTCACTAATGTTATTAGGGGGCCGCTTCACCAAGGATGCATTAAACTTTGTACCGCGTATCAATGCCATTTTGCACGCTTCAACTGCCAATAATTGGTCGCATTGGTCAATGGCTGACATCTCTCTTCTAAATCTGGGCAAAAAACTTTTGAGGGTCTTCTTCTTCTCTTGTGTCATTGTAAACAGATTGGATATGGTCTTCTTATGCCTCTAATTGCGTAGTACTGGGCTATGAAGATTTCACACAACTTATTCCAGTTATCGATGGACCTAGGTGGTTTCTTTTTTAACCACAACAAGGGTGCCTCTATTAGGGTTGTGGGGAAGACGCTACAAAGAAGGGCTTCGTCCTTCTTCCAGGCGGTCATCTTCTGTTGGAATTGGTAGATGTGATCAAATGGATCTTTAGTTCCATCATATAAGGTGAAGGTTGGCAATATGAACTTCTTTGGATACTCTGTTTGATCAATCATGTCCGTGAAGGGGGATCAGATCATGTCCACAGCAGCATGGGCTGCCAAGTCTTTCATGGTGGGATTTTGAACCTTCATGTTTTCGAGCACCTACATTTGGATCTTCGCAGCCACATCCTCCAAATCCTTTATAGTTAGAGGTTACTAGAGCAACAAGTTCCTAACTACTGGAACATAGATTTCTCTTACTCATCAAACGCTCTGCTTCCAGTCCCTTCCCGCCTATTGTGCTCGTCCTCATTATGCCTGGGTGATATGGTACACCGCCACCGTTGTTGACTCCATTGGCCACACCTATTGGTACTGGCATATGGGCTATCTGTTGGTGTAGATCAGCATTCTGCTTCTCAAAGTCCTCATTCCTCTTCTCCACCGCCTCTAATCGCTGCATGATCTGTTCGATCTGAGCATTTTGGGCGGTGTTGGCTCCTGCTGCTGCTGCGGAAGATCTAGTTTCTACCACCATAGTTGTTTTTCGCAAGGTTTTTAGTGCAAAGAAAAAAGGATAAAGTACAAAAAATATCAAGAAAACTCTCGATTCCCACAGATGGCGCCAAACTGTAGATGTTATTTTTTGCTTAACACTCGAATACCTTTATTGAGGCTCAATGGCCTTATTTATACAGCAAGTAATGGGATTTTTGGCCCATCAGGATTAGGATCAAATCCCTTAATTATAGGGATTTGATTTACATCACATATTGGTCTCAATTATCCCACATGAATTGGGATTTTATCTTGTCGGTCAATTAATTCTAGAATTCTCTTGAACTAGGCTTTGGTGCTAGCAATCTTGTCATTTGTCGTTGGGCTCATCTATTTATTGGCCTGAATTTCTGGCCCTTACACATACAAGAATTTTACTTTGCACAAACAGAAATTTCATCCACCAATTGTCATTATTGATTTGTTTGACCAGGTTACTGAGGAATCTCTTTCACTTTTATTTGTTCATTGTAATTATCGTGCAAGTTATTTGTATATATTTTTTTATTTTGAATTATTTATTTGTTGTAATTGAATGATTAAACTTATTATGTTTATGCACTTCTATATTTTTATTTATGCGAGATAACATAAAATTAAAATTTTATGATAAGTATGCATAGATGAGTTCCTTGTCTCCATATATGGTTATTCAACTTTTACTATCCTTTATGCTATTGCCATTATGTTAGTAATACAAACTTCATATTTTTTGAAATATACTTTTCTAACCTTTAGGTGTTTTTGTTTTATGAGTTTTAATGATGATAGTACCCTAAGAGAATTGATGAGTAAAGTGTGTTATTTTTCTTGTATGGTTAAATTGTACGTATTTATACTTTAGACAACGACTTAGAACACACAAATTCTGAAGATAAATTTGAGTCCATTGTTCTTATTTGTATAAATATTTCATTTATATTGGTATGAAAGATCCATTTAAAAAGTATTAAGTAAATATATTTTATTTATTTTTTCTTCTGAAAAGTTTCAATTTAATAATAGTTATGAACTTGTATTATTGCTTTATTATCTTGTAGTAAAAAGAAAAAAAAAAAGAAATTATATGCATGCTCTTACTTATTTATTAAATAAATTATTTTACTTCTCAGTTTCTATAGACCACGTGCATAAGTTAAATGTGTGAGGGAAATTTATTTAAATCAATCTATTTAAGTTTGGTGACTAAAATAGAATCTTTTCACCATACAAACATGACTATATTTAAACCTTCATGCCTACGATTAGGATCCTCTCCATTCACTCTCTCACTACCAGTCACAAGTCACTGAGGTGGCGTCTATGTGGCAAGATAAGTGGTCCCCAGCTGTTTAACTTTCACACAGTTATACACACCAATTTACACACACAACCAGTAACTCCAAATATGCTACAGTTGCCGAATTTGAAACTTTTGAACGAATTTGAAAATTTTCGAACAGTTTGAGATCTGAAATTTGGAACAGTATTTGGGGACTTAATCGACTTTTTGGTTCTATTCCTTTTATCTATATCTTCTTCTCTTCAATTTCTTTAGGGTTCTAAAGCAACGAAGGAGCAAAAGCCCCAAATTTACTTTGTGAGGAAGAATCCGGCTGTGAGGAATTATATTCCAGGAAGGGATCTATATCTTCTTCCCTTCAATTTTTTTAGGGTTCTAAAGAAAGAAAGGAGCAAAAGCCCCAAATTTTGTTAGGGTTCTAAAGAAAGAAAGGTTGTATACATTGAACTACCAGAAGTTGGGGCTGCTGTAACAAAGGGAGCCAGTTTTGCTTCGGTTGAAAGTGTTAAGGCTAGTAGTGATATCAACTCCCCTGTTTCCGGGAAAGTCGTCCAAATCAATGAAGAGCTCGACGGCTTCCCTGATCTGGTGAGTCCTCTAATGCTTCGTATTTTTGCTTCTCGGAATAATGTAATGTGTCATTTCTCATACAAAACGATTTCTGGTTACATCAGTATCGAAATATGATCAATTTTGTTGATTTTGCATTAACTGAAATCCGTCATGTTGATGTTCTTATTCACGAACATTGCTTCTTTTTTCCCTACTTTGTTCTTGTTGTGTTTTTTTGCATTTTAAATGTACTTTCTTGATTGATTAAGGTAAATTCGAGTCCATATGAAAGTGGATGGATGATAAAGGTGGACATGAGCAACAATGATGAAGTGAAGTCCATAATGGACTCTGATCAGTATTCCAAGTTCTGTGAAGAAGAAGATGCAAAGCATTGAGTGAAGGACCCTCTGGTGCATACAATTTTTTTTTTTTTTGTTTTTCTCGAAAATCAAGGACTCTAGGAAGTATACAACTGTTATTTAGGTTTCTTTATCCAAATTGGAAAGCACTCTTCTTTCCTGATGAAGGAATTTGAAAATTCTTGTAAATAAATCAACGAGTTAG
The DNA here is from genome assembly GCA_963922005.1 of Cornus suecica. Classification (NCBI taxonomy): domain Eukaryota; kingdom Viridiplantae; phylum Streptophyta; class Magnoliopsida; order Cornales; family Cornaceae; genus Cornus; species Cornus suecica. The sequence continues at coordinate 33,543,962 of OY998243.1, read as the reverse complement.
GATTTTGAAATTTTTTTCCATTTTCCTTTCTGAATGGAAGAAACTTTCAAAATTCTACTCTTTTTTTTTCATTAGATACAAATAGTCACAACTTTCTGATTGATTGTATTGATAATAACAGTTTACATTCAAGCATATTCCCTAAAATAAGTTAAGCAATTGTATTAAAAACTTAAATGCAACAATTATACTTTCAATTGTACCATCAGTAGTACCAATTGCAGCAAACAAAGTAAAAACAGTTAACTGTAATATATGTAGCAAAATATAATATATGTCAAATGCAACATCTCTACATCCAAATGTAGCACATATACACCTATCCAAATATACTTATGAATCTTAGTTTTAACCTATGAAATATCATTATTACCTCTTTTACAAGATTAGAAAGATTTTTTTGTCCGTTTAATGTATTTTGAAATCTTAAAAACATTTAAATTTTGAAACAAATATATAAAAATAAATAAATTTATAAACAAACATATAAAATTCTAAAACATATATATTAAATTTCGAAAAAAATTCAAAATTCGAAAATAAATATAAAATTCGAAAAATAAATATAAAATACGTAAAAAAATATATAAAATTTGAAAATAAATATAAAATTAAAAACAAACATATAAAATTCGTAAAAAATATATAAAATTCAAAAATAATATATAAAAATTGAATATATATATATATATAATTAGAAAAAAATATAAATTCAAAATATCTATATAAAGTTTGAAAAAAACATATAAAATTCGAAACCAATATATATTAAATTTTAAAAAAAATTATAAAATTCAAAAATAAATATAAGATTAAAAAAAACATATAAAATTCAAAATATATATATATTAAATTTCAAAAAAAATTATAAAATTCGAAAATTATTATGAAATTAAAAACAAAACATATAAAATTCGTAAAAAATATAAAAACAATTGAAAAAACAAATATAAATATATATAAATTTCGAAAAATTATATAAATTTTGAAACAATATATATATATTTCGAAAATATCATATTAAAATGAAAAATATAGTATACTAGGCAAATAATTGTTTTGTATTCCGTAATTCAAAATGGGAAAAAAGCAAGTTGGTAGTAGGCAAATACTTGTGCAAATAGAAGTACAAAAAACACAAGTGTATAATTGTTTTTAAAATTTATATTTTTTCCCGAATTTTATATATATTTTCCAAAATTTATATTTGTTTTCGAAATTTATATTTTTCTTTCAAAATTTACCTATAAGTTTCCTTCATTTGATTTCTCCAAGTCTTTCTAATTTGATATATTCCTAATAGTTCTGATATAGTTATAAAAATTTATTATTCATTAATCTTGTGATTTTAGATACAATTCGTGCATTCGAATTTTATATGTTTTTTTTCAAACTTTATATAGATATTTTGAATTTATATTTTTTTCAAATTTTATATATATTTTTTCAATTTTTATATATTATATTTGAATTTTATATGTTTTTTTTTAATTTTATATTTATTTTCAGATTTTATATATTTGTTTACGAATTTTATTTATTTTTTTCGAATTTTATATTTATTTTCGAATTTGGAATTTTTTTCGAAATTTAATATATATGTTTTAGAATTTTATATGTTTGTTTACAAATTTATATAAAAACTATATATTTGTTTCAAAGTTTGGAGGTAAGATAGTGTAACCCTATCAATACCCTATATTACTTTTTAATTTAAGGATTCAACCCTTGCAACATTGGTTTTACCAAATGCAACATTAATTTAACCAAATGCAGCACCGTTATGTTCCATCAATAATACCAACTGCAGCAAAATCTATGTCCAATACAATATCTCTACATCCAAATGTAGCACATATACAACTATCCAAATATACTTTTTTAATGATTAGAAAGACTTTTTTGTCCGTTTAATGTATTTTAAAATCTTAAAACATTTAATTTTTGAAACAAATATATAAATTTCTAAACAAACATATAAAATTCTAAAACATTTATAATAAATTTCGAAAAAAATTCAAATTCGAAAATAAATATAAAATTGGAGAAAAATATGTAAAATTCGTAAATAAATATAAAATTAAAAAATATAAATAAAATTCGTAAAAAATATATAAAATTCAAAAATAATATATAAAAATTGAAAATATATATATTAAATTCGAAAAAAATATAAATTAAAAATATCTACATAAAGTTTGAAAAAAACATATAAAATTCGAAACAAATATATATTAAATTTTGAAAACAATTATCAAATTCGAGATTAAATATAAAATTGAAACAAAACATATAAAATTCAAGAAATATTTATATTAAATTTCAAAAGTAATTATAAAATTCGAAAATAATTATAAAATTCAATCAAAACATATAAAATTCAAGAAATACAGTTCGTGCATTCGAATTTTATATGTTTTTTTCAAACTTTATATAGATATTTTGAATTTATATTTTTTTATCGAATTATATATATATATTTTCTATTTTTATAAATTATTTTTGAATTTTATATGTTTTTTTTAATTTTATATTTATTTTCAAATTTTATATATTTATTTACGAATTTTACATATTTTTTTCGAATTTTTTATTTTTTTCGAAATTGAATATATATGTTTTAGAATTTTATATGTTTGTTTAGAAATCTATATATTTTTATATATTTTATTCAAAATTTGGAGGTAAGATAGAGTTACCCTATCTGTCACGCCCCTAATTTCCTAGGACTCCAAAACCCAAGCCTAAGAGCTAAGGGAGTGAATGCGGAAGAAATAAAAATGAAATAAAATCCATTTCAGTCATAAAATACCCATACAAGGGTAAAATAGACATAAAACATCTCAAAGATGTCAAAAAGATCACACGGGATCGAAATGGAGGCAAACCGAAACACTCGATACCTTGATCGAATCATTCTGACCCACCATGTTCACCCAAGGGTAAAATGGTCAAATCAGGGGTAAAATAATAATTTCCAACTACAACTACAAAATTTGTACCTAAAACTAGCAATACGAACAAACGGGACCTAATTTGAAGCCACGAGGAAGGAGATATGAATTTTCAAAAGTGGCGTCAGACAACACCGACCTAAAACTAAAGTTGAGGTACCCCTCTTTCACCAAGGGTAAAATAGTCATTTCAGGGCCAAACTGATCATTTCAAATTTTATATATAAAATTTGGACATAGGACAATCCATAGAAACAAACGGGGGTCCATTCCGACATCCGAGGAGGAAAATACGATTTTTCAAACATCGGACATTTCATGCCGCTGCAGCTGGCCATGGCATGCCATGCCGCGTGCAGCGCTGCGCGCACAGCAGCCATGCGCGGCCTGCTGCGGCTGGCATGTCCAAAGCCAAAAAAATGGGATTTTTTTGGCAAAGTTGAAAATCTGAAAATTTTTCTAAGTATAGAAAGGTTAAGCCACTGCCCAAATCTGCACTTTCATTAAAGTTTGAATATGCAAAAACGCGAGATTTTGCGATATGGCTTTGTTTTTCGCGCCGTCGGTCCCAAACAATCATAAATATTGGAAAAGTGAGTTTTTCCTTGGCGGAACCCAAAAATAGTTTCCGAGACCTCGGGAAACGTGAAAAACGTAAACTTAGCAAAAAAATGATTTTTTGTATGTTTTCATAAAATCTTCCGTCTTGCCCCCGGTATCCGTTTTAACTACCGCCGGTTTCTAAAGTTTAAAATATCTAAGAAAACGAATTTAATTAAATCTGTTTCTAAAAGCAAGGAAATTTACCGGGGGTAGGCGAAAACGGGTTTTTCCATTCGAATCGAAAAGGGTTAGTTTGAAAACCTAGAAAAAACGCCGTTTTCGGCCAAACACCTAATACTCGCAATTCATGGCAATTCATCCAATTCACATTCATAACTCCAAGGGAAAATATTCAATAATGATATTAAAGCGCTCTAAGGCGAAACATGCTAGAATTTGTTCAAAATACACAATCCGGCACCGAAGTGCACCAAAAGAACACAATCCCCGCGCATAGCGCTCCAAGGGATAAACATGGACTATACCACCTCGGCTAACATGCTAGCCGGATCAAAATAATATATTTCAACAAGTTTGGTTTACAAGGGAAAAAGGAATATATTTATCGACCTAATTCCCAACAAAATAAAGTGTGGTCCGCCTCCCACGCACAAAAGGGCGGACATACATCCACACGTCCACGGAGAGACTACAGAATTCTCCCGACAGGGTCATCACCTGAAAAACATATAAGGCGTGGGGTGAGCTCATTAGCCCAGTAGAGGAAGCGTCATTGCCTCGATCTCGGTAGTCCGAGTAGTACAACTCACCCATGGTACATGCAGCTACTCTTAGGTCTGTCTTTCGTCCCACATGGCTCTCACGCCAATCCGGAACCCCTTCGAACCCCACAATTAAGTTTTCCCAACATGCTCACAACACAGTTCTCTACAATTATAGCATGCTTTCATAATAACATCATAATCACACATATATATACATATATGATAATCTAAATACACCATGACCCGACACACCCCACGAGACACACGGCGCCCAACTCAGGTTAACGGATACATACTCTGTCCAATTACTTTCGAGGATACAAGCTCAACAAGTAATTGTAGAATACCGCACCGACCCTTCCCAAGTGATTTTTCTCTCTATCACTTTAACAGGGAAGGCGGTTGTACGAGAGCCCAAATTGTAACTCCGTACGCCATGACTACACTGGAGTCAAGAACACGAGCCTCTACCCGGACTCCAAATTCACATTTGCCGGATTTTTAGTTCCGTAGGCGTGATACCTCCTGGCCAGTTGTTGCTTTGATCCGAACCCGACTACCAACACATCACTAAACCACCCGCATATTCCGACACCATAAATTTGACATTTCATGACGTACTCAATATGCACATACGATTTTTTTTTCATCAACCGTACTCCATCATAATATATGTTTTTCTCTATAGGCAATATATCATGTCAAACTTTTCACATGCTCATAATATTACAATTATGATAAATAAACCACAACATTAATTCTTATCACATTTAAAATCAATTAACAACAATATGAATTTATATCACATAATCATATTATCAAGGGCTTAAATCATGGTCTAAGTTACCAAAACCAACTCGTATATATATATACGGCATATATACACTTAGACGCACACACCCTCTTACTAAGACAAAGACAATCGTTTTCCCCTACCTCAATTCCAAGCAAGAGCAAGCAAGAACAAGTAATGCCACCAAGAGTGATTCGAATCCACCCAACCTCCTCCAAAGCCAACACTAAGCTCTACCCAACCGATAGCTAAGCTTCAATGGAGTTTCAAGCAAGAGTTATAAGTAGACAACTCCATAAATCAAAAATTGAAGACAAGAATCCAATAATAGAAGCTAGGGTTTGAAACTAGAAATTCCAAAGGAGTAGAATTTACTTACCAAGATTTGGCTCAATAGAAAGCTTGGAGCACCAACATCCACTTTCATGCACAAACCTTCTTCAAATTCTCATCATAAGGAAGAGAGAATTTGATAAGAAGAAGATGAAGGAGTGTAATGAGGGAGAGCAAGAGAGAAAGAAACGTATGGGAGATAGAGAGATATTTGTGGTGTATGAGAGAAGTCTTGCAAATGAGAGAAACTCATAAGTGTAGAGATTCTCCACTAACCCTACTCAAATCCAAGGGTCCAAAATGAAGCTAGGAAAGAAAAGAATGAATCCAATGGCTTGGAATTAGTCTTGCCAAGTGGAAGACTTTTTACACAATTCACAAAACTCATTATTTTGCCAAACAAGGCCTTATCATCCAAGGGCTTAGAAAAAAGATGGAAATCAACAAACCATCCAATGGTTGAGAAAAAGTCTTGTCAAGTGGATGACCAAGAATAATGGATTATTCCATTTAAGTGTCAACCAAACAAGGCCTTATGATCCAAGAGCTTAAAACAAAGATGGGAGAATGAGATCAAGGGCTAGGAATGAGACAACACATGAAAGGTGGAAATGACCAAATTCATCCAAAGTTGGGGTTAATTACAAGAGTGTCATCAAGACTCTTTATTACCCTTTTACCCCTTGTCATCCTCCCTAATTACTAAAATGCCATTCTTGCCCTAATTTCTACATTTTCCACTAATTGTTCCAAATGTGAAATTACTCATTTACCCCTCGGTCATTTCTTTCCCGAAATCGTTCTCAATAATTTTCATTAATTTAAAAATGAAAATAAAACATGTTACGTACAATTTTTATAACACGTACAACATGTAAGGCATGCTAAAACAATTAAACACATTAAGCACATAAGCACATAACTGTTTAAATAAAAATTTTAAATTAACCCGTAAAAATACCGGACGTTACACTATCAATACCCTATCTTTTAACTTTTAATTTAGGGATTGAACCTCTGCAACATTGCTTTTACCAAATGCAACGTTGCTATAGTCAAATGCAACATTTATTTAACCAAATACAACACCATTATGTACCATCAGTAATTTCAAAGAATATGTATTGGATTAAAATCTAACAGTTTAACAACGATAATATATTTTTATATATTTTATTTACAAAAAATTTGTGGGAGCTACAGAGAGATTGATGCACATATGTATTGGTATTTCCGATCAATGTTCATAAATTGATCAGTACCCTATAACTTGACAAAGAACTTCAATTTACATCCCAATAATTGGTACTATTCGAAGAATCTATATCTATATGTATTGGTCAATCTCACTCTAGTCCTGTCAAACACGTTGTAGAATCCCATATTCACCTGCTTTATTTGTAATAACATCTTGAAAGACGGTCCCTAAATATTTGAATTAATATAGATCCCAATTTTATATATTTATTTAGGAATTTTATTTATTTATTTCAAATTTTATATTTATTTTTGAATTTGGAATTTTTTTCGAAATTTAATATATATGTTTTAGAATTTTATATGTTTGTTTACAAATTTATATAAAAACTATAAAATTGAAAAATAATATATAAAAATTGAAAATATATATATTAAATTCGAAAAAAATATAAATTCAAAATATCTATAAAAAATTTGAAAAAAACATATAAAATTCGAAACAAATATATATTAAATTTTGAAAAAAAATATAAAATTCGAAATTAAATATAAAATTCAAACAAAACATATAAAATTCAAGAAATATATATATTAAATTTCAAAACTAATTATAAAATTCAATCAAAACATATAAAATTGAAGAAATACAATTCGTGCATTCGAATTTTATATGTTTTTTTCAAACTTTATATAGATATTATATATATATTTTCAATTTTTATATATTATTTTTGAATTTTATATGTTTTTTTTAATTTTATATTTATTTTCAGATTTTATATATTTATTTACGAATCTTATGTATTTTTTTCGAATTTTATATTTATTTTCGAATTTGGAATTTTTTTCGAAATTTAATATATATGTTTTAGAATTTTATATGTTTGTTTACAAATTTATATGAAAAACTTAAATGCAACAATTATACTTCCAATTATACCATCAGTAATACCAACTGCATCAAACAAAGTAAAAACAGTTGACTGTAATATATATATGTAGCAAAATATAATATATGCCAAATGCAGCATCTCTTGTAACACCCCGTGTTATTTTCTTTTTTTCCTGAAATTAATTCTAATTTAATTTCAGTAATGACGTCACTTGTTCTTGACATATTGTTTATTCTTGGTATTTCGTACCTGTAAATTTTTCGCGTTTAGTTTTAAAGTCGACTTGACGACATTCCGGTTTCTCTTTGACGACTACGCGAGTTATCGTTATCGACTACGCAGTATTGTTTCGACATTTAATGTTTAGTGCTTCGATGGGATGACGACACGTTGTAATTGATCGGACTTGTTAAGTGTTCCAACATTTGGGTTTCTACCCGGGTGTATTTATTTCAGACTATTCTATTTAATTGGTGTCCCGTGTAATTACCAGTTTGCGTAATCACACTTGAGGTTTGGTCCGTAATAAATTTGGATTTTATTGTATATATATATATTTAATTTTATATATATATATATATATATATATATATTGTAGTGGGGGTTATTTCGTGATTATGAATAATTAGAGGGTTGCTTTTGCAATTAGGTCATATATATGTATATGTATATACACACCTGCTCTCACGTTCTCTTCACGCAACGATCTACTCCATCTTCTTCCTTCTCTTGACGAACGACCACAACTCTGCTTCTCTTCCATCTTCACCCTCATTGCAGACGAGAGAGAAGGAGAGAGCAGAGAGAGAGAGAGACGATCGGGAGAGAGAGGAGTCGGGCGGAAGGGGCGACGCGATTTGGTGGTTGCCGTGCATAGCAAGCGAGCTAGGGCACAACTGGAGCAGCGACTGAACTGGGCGGAGCTCGGAGGCGCAGGGCGGCGCAGGGTGGAGCTGGTTCGCGCAGAGGCGACGCGCACTGTAGCAGTTCGCGCAATAGTGCATTCTGGCCGAAACTTCGACCATTTGTTCGGTCGACTTCCCGACCTCGGTTTGGGCTGATTTTCGGAGGGTAGCTTTGTCTCAATGTCAGGTACGACGTGTAAACATTTTGTAATTTTTCGTTGAGCGGTTTGTCAGAAAATTCGCTTTGAAGTTTCGAATTTTCGTTTGGGTTAATTTAGATTTACTGAAATTAATTAACCTATTATTAATGGGCTTCGTATATATCATATAGGTTGTCGATATGGACATTTCGATATATTCGAAATAGTTTTCGGACGATTTTGGTCGGTGGGCTTCGTGTTCGAGCGTCGATACTGTGTTGTTTCGGACTGTTCGGTAACGTATAATTAGGTGGGAAACTATATTTCTCACTCCGCATTATTGAAGTAGTTTTGGGGTGTAAAACCCTTATTTAATTTAATATAGATATATTAAATTGCCAATTTAAATATCTATATTTGGGTAGAATCGGCGTAGGATTTAGAAATTAATTTTAAGAAAATTAATTAAATTATTCCATACGAGATTAAATATATTCCTAATTGAATTGAATAGGAATAGACGACTTAAAAATTCTCTGGAGAATTAAATGGGCTAGAGAAATTCGTAAACGTTGGATGTGAGAGACTTAGACGCCATGCTAGGTTCCTCTTATTATACGTGAATTAATTGTATAATTTATTTTAAATGAATGATAAGGGAAATTGTAATATTTTCTAAAGAATTAAAGAAAATATATTTTTGGAGAACATGAATGATATATGAAATTATTTTCATATGATTTAATTGTTTTATTGCATTTTAAAGCATGAAAAGAGATTTGAGACTTATGTTGATATTTACCATGTTGGTATTTTCATAAATATGGTGTATTACATATTTATGTTGAGGCCCGGGGTGCCTGTTGAGAATGTCATGTAGTGTCAAATCACGATGTTGATATGTATGAGTTGTGTACTCAAGTATGGGTGTCTTTGTGTCGGATCATCATAACAACTGGCCAGGAGGTATCACGCCTACGGAACTAAAAAGCCAGCAAATGTGAGTTAAGAGTCCGGGTGGAGGCTTATATTCTTGACTCAAGGGTAGTCATGGTGCACGGAGTTGCAAGTTGGACTCTCGTGCAACCGTCTTCCTTGTTGAAAGTGAGAAGTGTCAAAATCACTTGGGAAGAGTCGGTGTGGTAACTCTACACTACTTGATGAGTGGACAGAGTATGTATCTGTTACCCTTGGGAAGGGTGTGTTGTGTGTGAGTATCACGGGGAGTGTCGAGTCACATTACACTGCATACCATTTATGTGATCTCGTTTGACATGTATATGTGCTAGATTACATGTTATGTTGGAGCATGCTATTTATGAATATTGTAAATTAAATTCATATTTTATAAATGCTCAGTTGAAAATGAATAATGTGAAACAAGACTTTAAATGTGGTAATTATTAATAAGTATAAATGAAACATATATCTTTATACTTGTTGTTGTATACTTTAGTGCCTTTGGGGGAGGTTATTTGTATTAGCATGGTGATCTATGTGGCTAGTTGAGGCTAGTGGTGGACCGTAGGCTTGATTTTGAGTTGAGGCCTTAGAGAATGTGGTTAATGGTCTTGTGATTATGGTTAATAGTTTGGTGATTGTGGTTAGCTGGGTGACCTTGTTAGAGATTTAAGATCCGAAATTGATTTTAGTATCAGTTATGAATTGGGGCCATCGAGAAGGCGGGTGATGAGGTTGTGAGTTGTAGTATGGACCTTTAGGTGTCTTCCACCTTTTGAGGAGTGAGTTATCAATTGCAGTTGAGAGTTTGATTGGTGAGAAGAGGTTACGGTTGAGTGACTTTATTTAGTACTCGAGGTACCGTAGCTTGACAGTCTCGGTTCTTGTGCTTAGTTCATTCCCCTAAGCATTCCTTGTACTGTGTTTTGTACACTAGTACGTGGTCGTTGACTTATATGTCATTCCTAGATTCGTTGGTTACGGCGTGGTGCCGAACCTCTTCCATGTGTTGTCATTTGATTTGGTGGAGTTGGAAACGGATGGTTGTCTTCAGTGAGTCTAACGTGTTGTTCTTCCTTTACGGTCCTTTTGGGCATTATAGGAATCCGTGGAGTTATTCATTCTTATGTGGCTGTCATTTCGAAAACGGTGTTTTCTAAACCTTGAAACAAACTCTTTATATTTAAAAGGAAAAAACCCGTTTTCGCCTACCCCCGTGGAAATGAAAAGTTTTAACACTTATAAACTGATCTTAGGATCTTCTTTGAAAAGAATTTTAACTCTAAAAGCCGGTGATGGAAATTGACAGAGACCGGGAGAAAGACGGTCATTTTTACTATGTGGTTTCTTAAAAGGAAAACTATTTTATTACTTTTCTTGGGATTCTGAGATTTCGAGACATCTTTCTCAATATCTCATCCTGTAGAGTTTTGAAAGGTGTTCCATTGTTTCACCTTTACTTCCTATCATTTCTAGATCTCTGTATGAGGATTTGTGTTGTTCAGTGCACACATATAGTGTTGTCTTTCACTTTCTTTATTGTTGATGTCACCACTTAGGTGATTTGAGTCGTCACACCTGTTAGGGGCATATATACCGAGTGGATTGGTTTCTTTTGTCTGGGTGTTCTCACTTAAACACTTGTGGTGTTTTAACCTTGACATTGTTGTAACGTCCGGTATTTTTTGTTTTTTACGTGCTAATTTAAAATTTTATTTATTTATTTATTTATTAAACAATTATGTGCTTATGTGCTTATGTGCCTAACATGTTTATATGCTTACGTGAAAAATTGAAAATATTGAAATGTTGGGAAAAATAAATAAGCGACAAATGGTAAATTAGAAAATTTACATGTATTGAGTTAGTGGGTCTTGTAGAGATTTATTTACTAAGTGTTGGGAAGATGATGAGTGGCAAAATTGTAGTTGTGTAGAAGACTTGGACAAAATTGTAAAATTGGTTCTTAATGGCAAGGGTTGTGAATAAGTGATAAAGGGGTGGGTAACTTGGACATTTCACCACTACCTTTAATGTTGTCATCATTATAACCCTTGGATCAAAGATATCTTGCCATCTTCATTTCTAGCCCTTGGATGAGATTCTCTACACACCAACCCTATCTCTAACTCTATCATTGTCTTCTTCTCTCTCATTTCTCACCAAGAACACACACTCTTTACACACACAATTCTCTACACCCTAAATTTCGGCCACCATGTCCTCCTTGAAAATTTGGCTTCAAGTTTTGCTCTCTCCTACTCTTCATGCTTGATGGATGGTGAGCACTTGGGGTGGTCTCTTGGTGTGGTGTTCTTGAGCTCATAGTGGTAAGTTTTCTCTCCTTTTCTAAGGTTTTGTTGTAGGAAATCCTAACTTCCAAATTCTAGAAATTCATGTGCTAGTATTGAATTTTTGTTCTTCCATTGTTCATTCTTGTGGAAGGTTATGAATTGTCTCCAACCATCAAGTGAATTGGCTTGTGGTGAACTCTAATTTCGTTTGGGAAGAACTCATTGGTGAGTTCACAAATTTCTACTCCCTTGAATTATTTTCCATGAAACCTAGTTTAACCATTATTGGGTTTTTAGCTTTACTTTGAATTCTTGATTTTTAATCGGTTGTTGCTATTAAAAATCACTAGTTAAGAATCCATATTTGTTTTAATGTTGCTTGAAGGCTTGGGAGACCTTTTACTCAAATTTCCGAAAATCACTCCTTGAAGCTCTCTTGGTCATTCTTGGCTCGGGTTGTTGTTGGCGTCATTTGGACGGATTGCTTGCACCCTTTTTGCTCATTAGCTTTGCTTGGAATTGAGGTAGGGGAAAAACGAGTTACTTTAGTTTGTGTACGAGGGTGTGTGCGTCTATGTGTATATATGCCGAATATATATATGCGAGTGAGTCTTGACAACTTAGACGAAGAACTAGGCCCCTTGAAAAGCATGAGTATGTGATTTTTATGCTTATTGTGTTTATTGCTTAAAATTTTGAAATATGAGCATGATGTTAAATTGATTACAATATATATTGCATGAAGGAATGAGTATGTATTGTGATGGAAATTGTGAACCTTGATTTCCGTTGAGTGTGCCACGTAGTGTGAAAACGTGGGTATTGGTTCCTACATTTTGCGTAAATTTTGTGGGAGTCGTCTTGTGTTTGGATCGTCGAAACAACTGGCCAGGGGGTGCTTCTTGCTCCCACAGAACTAAAAAGCTGAGAAACGCAGACGATAGGGGGAGGACATATCGTCCAAGGCCCTATGAGCGCGACTAGGTCGTGGAGCACGTCTTCCCATTAAAAGTGTAAGTGTCAAAAGCACTTGGGAATGACGGTTCGATGAGTCTATTATTCCCTAGTGAGCTTGTATCCTCAGGGGAATGGTGGAGAATGATCCGTTCATCCTTGGGAAGGGTGTGTTTTTGTGTGCGTGTAATGGGGGTGTCGGTCACCTTCCATCTTAATTATTATACATATGTGATTGTGATTTTAATAATGAAAGCATGTTATAATTGTGATAAATTATGTTGTGAGCATGTTGGGGAGCTTGATTGTTGGGGTTTGATGGGGTTCCGGATTGGCGTGAGAGCCATGTGGAACAAGAGACCGGCCTAGGACTAGTTGCATGCACCTTGGGTGGGTTGTACCACTCGGACTACAGAGATTGAGGCAATGACGCTTCCTCTACTGGGCTAGTGAGCTCACCCCACGTTATATACATTTTTTCAGGTGATGATTCCCATTTGGGAGGCCCGTAGTCTTCCGGTAGAGACTCGGTATTGGTTCCGTCCTTTTTGCGCATATGGAGGCGGAGTACTTTTGTAGAGCCTTGATAGACATTGTAGACATGTGCTTATTTTGTTTAATGCTTCAATTAAGTTAAACCTACTCTTTTGCCGGCTAGTATGTTAGTCGGGTAGCTTAAATTGATGTACATCCCTTGGAGCGCTATGCGCGGGGACTTTATTCTTTTGGGAGCACTCCGGTGCTTGAAATGTAAAACTATAACATGTTTCGCCTTAGAGTGCTTTAAATGTATTTATTGAATCTTCTCCTTGGATTTGTGAATGTGAAATGAATTACTTGCCATGAAATATGTGTATTAGGTATTTGGCCGAAAACGACGTTTTTCTAGGTTTTCAAACCAACCCTTTTCGATTTAAATGGAAAAACCCGTTTTCGCCTACCCCCGTGGTCCCGATGAAATTTCTTGTTTTAGAAATGATTTTAAACTCATATTAAGAATATTTTGATCTTTACAAATCGGTGGTCGTTAAAACGGAGACCGGGGGCAAGACGGTTATTTTTACGAATTTTTATGAAGCATCTTGATAAAAATAACCATTTTTCTTCTCATTCCTAAGTTAGGGGACTTTTCCTCATTTCTAGAGTCTCAAGAACAAGTTTAGACATTTCTTGTATGTTCCTAAGGGTTTAGAGCTGTATGGGAGTCAATTCTGAGGTTTTCTAGTCTAGGCAGTCGACTGGCCCCTTTCGGGCAGTCGACTGGGTGAAACGGAGGAAAATTTTTCTTCAAAACTTGAGGTCACTGGTTCAGCCAGTCGACTGGGTCCTTAGCGAGTCGACTGGGTCCTCATTTTTCTTCAAAACTTGAGGTCACTGGTTCAGCCAGTCGACTGGGTCCTTAGCGAGTCGACTGGGTCCTCATTTTTCTTCAAAACTTGAGGTCACTGGTTCAGCCAGTCGACTGGGTCCTTAGCCAGTCGACTGGGTCCTCATTTTTCTTCAAAACTTGAGGTCACTGGTTCAGTCTTAGCCAGTCGACTGGGTCCTCATTTTTCTTCAAAACTGGAGGTCTCGGGTTCAGCCAGTCGACTGGGTCCTTAGCCAGTCGACTGGGTCTTCAGTCAGTCGACTGGGTCATCAGCCAGTCGACTGGGTAGTTCAGCCCTACTCTGACCTGTTCCACTATTTCGCTCATATCTTGAGCTACGGGTGTCGGATTGAGGTGTTCTTTAGCTTTTTAGAAAGTTGACTTAAGGATATTGATTTTAGGCTTTTGAATCGCCTCATTTGAGTAGTTTTTGAGGACGCAATGGTCGATTGAAGTTGACAGTAGATTTTTGGCTCTAAACGTAGGAATACCGATTCCAAAATGTTGTAGTTTCCATTTCGTACCTTCAAATTCGGTTTCGTTTGTTCCTATAACTTCTTTTAGATCCAAACCTTGTATTTATACCTTGGAATCACTACTTTAGCCATGTGATGACCATTTTACCCTTTTGTGGGCGTTTAATGATTGAAGGTCATTTGTTCTCATCTCTTATTTCTTCCGCATTCACTCCCTTAGCTCTTAGGCTCGGATTTTGGAGTCCTAGGAAATTTGGGGCGTGACATTGTTGTCTCGGTTATCTGTTAGTTTAGCATTGGGAAGTCTTTTCCTTTGCTTTGTTTCGGTGACCATTGGGTGGTCGTTCTTGTGAGTTGAGTTCGTGTACTCTTAGTGATTTGATTGGTGGTTTTTCCTCGCTTACAGTGAGAGCATTAGTGATGTGATTGACCCTATCGATGATAGTATTATGAGGTTGATATGATTTATGGTATGGTGATATGATTGAGGTGATCTAGCCTTTGAGAGGTAGATTTTCCTTAGGAATGGGATGAGGTTTGTATTATATATATATATATATTGTACATTTACAATATATATATATATATATATATATATAGACGATGATTGTGTTAGTATGCAAGGACGTGAGTATTTTTCCTCATGTGTTCTCGGGGAGTGAGTTATGAGTATTCCTTGGTACTAGTAGTGGATTATGATCCTTGTGGATATTAGAGGTGAGTGTGTTTTCCCTCTGTTGGATTTTCTGAATTGTGTTGTGAGTAATTGAGGAATTGTTAGATTGGATCCTCGTATCGTGTACCTAGTGTATGTTGGTGAGAGTAGTGTAGACTACCGGTGTGGGTACGTACGAGTCTTAGTTGTATCTTATAGGTTCATGTTGTGTATTTATACTTATATATATATATATATATATGTGTGTGTGTGTATATATATATATATCCCCGTTATATACTTACGTACGGTAGTATATGAGCGTGTACCTTGGGTTTTCGTGGCTGGGTATGATTGTGGGCTATGTATCTCACTGGGTGGTTTAGCATTACCTAAACTATTAGAGGATGTGGTAGTTAGAGTATCCTTTCCCACTGAGCTTATTTGCTCACAGGGGTATTTCATTTGCCCCCTGGTATTCCCACGCCAGGTTGCAGGAAATATACTGCTATGAGCAGGATGCAATGCAACGACAGTTTTCTCTTGTTTCCGTGTTACAGGTTTGGAGTCGCGCTGGTGATGCGGTTACGGTTGCAGTACGACTGGTTTGGGGACGATAGGTATTTACTGTTAGCTTCTCTCCCCATTGTTATGGGATTGTTATGTATTTTCTTTTGGGAGCCAGTCTGTTGGCATATCCCTGTTGGTGTATCCTTTATTTCCTGTATTTATTCTTTCAGGAGGTTATTGTACTTATTTTGCACAGCTAGGTGCATTTCTTGTATTCCTATTCGAGCATTTGTGGCTCTGTTGAGTTTAGAGGGTTTGGAGGGATTTTGGTTTCTTTCCACTACCTCGGCCCTAGTAGGATTGATGAATGTGGGGCTTGGAAGCCATTGTGATTATTGAATTGCTATTGGCAGGTTCTTGTGTTGTGGTTGTTGTCCGGATGTTCCATTTACAAACGGAATTCTGCCGGATTTTCGTTAGATTCCGTTGCTTAGTTTATTATCCATTTGGGTATGAAATATACCATATCTATCATTAACCCATACGTTTTTACGGTTAATGATGTCTTAGTTGGTTATTCATCCCGGATTCCTTGGATGTCCCTGTTCGAGAGTCTTAAGAATTTAGGAGGTTGTAACACCCCGTGTTATTTTCCTTTTTTCTGAAATTATTTATAATTTTAATTTCAGTAATGACGTCACTTGTTCATGACGTATTATTTATTCTTGGTATTTGATACCTGTAAATTTTTCGCGTTTAGTTTAAAGTCGATTGGACGACACTACGGTTTCTCTTTAACGACTACGCGAATTCTTATTCTCGACTACACGATCTCGTTTCGATGTTAGTTTATTCGACGTTTAATGATTAGTGTTTTGATTGGATGACGACATATTTTAATTGGACCGGGCGTTTAGTGTCCTGACATTTGGGTTTCTACCCCGATATATTTTATTGGGCGTCCCATTATTATTTCGGGCTTACGAGATTACGTTCGGATGTTCCCGATAATTATTGGGATTTATTATATATATATATATATTGAACTATATATATATATATATTGAAGTGGGTCATTTTGCAATTATGAAAGTCTTGTGGGTTAGTTGTGTAATTATAGCATATATATGTATATGTTTACACGCATCAACCTACTACACACAGACCTTCTCTTCTCTGCAACTCCACACGATCTGCCTCCTTCTCCTTCATTCCTCTCCTCTGCAGCGCCATGAAACCACCTTCCTCCACCTCCATGGTCGCCGGTCAGGCGAGAGGGTGAGAGAGAGAGAGTCGGCAGAGGGAGAATGAGTCGTGGCTGGACACGGGCGGCAGCCGGGTGGAAGCGGACGGCGACGGCGACTGGAGCGGAAGCCGCTGGTTGCGGCTTCGGCAATGGCGACTTGGCGGCATTGAGGTGCAGCTCTGGTGGCGCAACAGCAGCTGGTCGCGCACTGTAGCAGTTCGCGCTACAGGGCCATTTTCGGCCAGAAACTTCGTGATTTTATTTGGGCGACTTCCCAAGCTTCGATTGAGCTGATTTTCGGAGGGTAGATGCGTCTTGGTGTCAGGTACGACGTGTAAAAATTTCGTAATTTTTCGTTGAACGGTTTGTCGATTTGAAGTTTCGAATTTTCGTTTGGGGCATTTTAGATTTAACCCAATTAATTAACCGATTATTAATGGGCTTATATATCGTATAGGTTGTCAAGACGGACATTTCGATATATTCGAAATAATTATCGGACGATTTTGGTCGGCGGGCTTCATATTCGGGCGCCGGCACTGTGCTGTTTCGGACTGTTCGGTAACGTATAATTAGGTGGGAAATTATATTTCTCACTCCGCATTATTGAAGTAGTTTAGGGGTGCAAAACCCTTATTTAATTTATTATAGATATATTAAATTGCTAGTTTAAATATCTATAAATTGTTTAGGATCAGGATGGGGCTTATGAATTAATTTAAGAAAATTTATTAAATTATTCCTATATGATTAAATAATATTCTTATTTAAATTAAATAAGAATGGACGGCTTAGAAACCCTTACGAATTTAAATGGGTTATTAGAGATTCGAAAAGCTTAGACGATGTGCTAGGATCCTTTTGGTATACGTGAAATAATTGTTTAAATTATTTTAAAAAGGCATGTTAATTGAAATTGAAATATTTTCTAAAGAATTAAAGAAAATATATTTTTCGGAGAACATGAACGGTATATGAAATTATTTTCATATGGTTTAATTGCTTTATTGCATTTTAAAGCATGAAAAGAGATTTGAGATTTATATTGATATTACCATGTGGTTATTTTCATAAATATGATGCATAACATATTTATGTTGGATATGATTTAATTGTACACCATGTCGTGTGAGCACATGGGTGTTGGTGCATGTAGTGCACGGGTTCACCATTTGCAGAGAAAAGTCATTTGGTGTGGTCTACTTCATTTGCATGTGGTGCATGAGTAGGATTGTGTTTGGATCGTCGAAACAACTGGCCAGGGGGTGCTTCTTGCTCCCACAGAACTAAAAAGCTGAGAAACGCAGACGATAGGGGGAGGACACATCGTCCAAGGCCCTATGTGCACGGTAGCTTGTGGAGCACGTCTTCCCGATTAAAAGTGTAAGTGTCAAAAGCACTTGGGATGTACGGTTCGATGAGTCCACATTCCCTAGTGAGCTGCAGACTTAGGGGAATGGTGGAGAATGATCCAGGACCCTTTGGTAGGGTGTGTTTTGTGTGTGTGTGCTACAGGCGGTCTGTGAGTACGGTGCGTTGCATATCATCATGTGATTTATTGATATGTATATATATGTTGGAGCATGATTATTTATGAATATGCAAAATGAATTCATTTTATAAAATGCTCAGTATAAAGTGATAAATGTGAAAACGTGAATTAAAAGCAGTAATTATTAAAGTATAAACGAGGCGTATATCCTTATACTTGTGTTGTATACTTTTGTGCCCGTAGGGGTGGTTAAGTATATTGGTCTGGCGACTTCTGTGGTTAGTTGAAGTTAGAGATGGATTGTAGAATTGAGGTTGAGTTGATGTGGAGTAATGCCTTAGAGAATGTGGTTAATAGTTTTGTAATTGTGGTTAGTAGCCTTGTGATTATGGTTAGTAGCCTTGTGATCGTGGTTAGCAGTCTTGTGACTGTGGTTAGTAGTCTTGTGATTGTGGTTAGTAGTTTGGTGATTTTGGTTGGCTGTGTGACT
This sequence comes from Cornus suecica, assembly GCA_963922005.1. NCBI lineage: Eukaryota > Viridiplantae > Streptophyta > Magnoliopsida > Cornales > Cornaceae > Cornus > Cornus suecica. Next base: position 33,524,970 of record OY998243.1, on the reverse strand, counting down.
TGTTAGAGATTTGAGATCCGAGATTGATTTTAGTATCAGTTATGATTTGGGGCCTTCGAGAAGGCGGGTGATGAGATTGTGAGTTGTAGTATGGACCTTTAGGTGCCTTTCACTTTTGAGGAATATGTTATCAATTGTAACTGAGATTTTGATTGGGATATAAGAGGTTATGGTTGAGGTGAGTTCTATTAAGTACTTAGGGTACTGTAGCGTGGTTTATAGTGCTTAGTTCATTCCCCTAAGCATTTCTTGTACTGTGTTTTGTACACTAGTACGTGGTCGTTGACTTGTATGTTATTCCTTGAGTTGTCGGTTACGGCGTGGTGCCGAACCTTTTCCTGGTGTTGTCATTTGATTCTATAGAGTTGTGTTTTCTCTTATTGGCTGTCATTTCGAAAACGGTGTTTCCTAAGTTTTGAAGTAAACTCTTGTATTTAAAGGGAAAAACCCGTTTTCGCCTACCCCCGTAGAAATGAAAAGTTTTAATACCTTATAAAATGATCTTAGGATCTTCTTTGAAAAGATTTCAACTTTTAAAAGCCGGTGATGGCAACTGACGGAGACCGGGGGCAAGACGGTCATTTTTAATGTGTGGTTTCCAAAAAGAAAACTATTTTTATTACTTGTCTTGATGATTCTGAGATTTTGAGACTTCCTTCTCAAAATCTCGACCTGTAGTGTTTTGAAAGGGGATTTCCTGTTTCTCCTTTTCTTCGGATCATTCTAAGTCTCGGTTACGAGGCTTGGCGTTGTTTAGTGCACACATATAGTGTTGCCTCTCACTTCTTCTTGGTTGTTGGTGTCACCACCTAGGTGATAGGAGTTTTTCTTAAGTTAGGGGCATGGATACCGAATGGATTGGTTCGAGTTTAGAAACCTTTTTCTTAAAAACTATTGAATCTCTGGGATTCATCTTTTCATTACTTTCACTTTCGGCCATTCGTTTTTGGTTTCCTTGTTCACTTTTGGTGTTCTTTCCTTGTTCACTTGTGGTGTTCTTCCTTGTTCGGGTATTCTTAACCTTGATGTTGTTGTCTTGGTTAGCTGTTGGTTAGCATTGGGAATTCCTTCCCTTTGCCTTGTTTTGGTGACCTTTAGGTGGTCGTTCTCGTGAGTTGAGTTCGTCTACTCATAGTGACTTGATTGTGTGGTTTTCCTCACCTACAGTGAGAGTGTTAGTGATGTGATTGACCCATTGATGATAGTGTTATGAGGTTAATGTGGTGATGTGATTCATGGTATTGAGGAAGTGATATAATTGAAGTGACCCGATATTTGAGAGGTGTATTTTCTCTAGAAATGGAATGAGGTTTGTTATATATTGATGATGGTTGTGTTAGTACGCAAGGACGTGGGTATTCTCCTTCCTGTGTTATCGGGGTGTAGGATTTGAGCCTTCCTTGGTACTATTGGTGGATTTTGTTTCCTTGTGGATATTAGAGGTGAGTGTGATCTCCTCGGTTGGATCTTCTGAATTGTGTTGTGAGTAATTGGTGATTTGTTAGACTGGACCTTAGTATCGTGTACCTAGTGTACGTTGGGAGAGTAGTGTAGACTACTGGTGTTGGGTACTTGGAGTACGAGTTTTAGAGACTCATGTTGTGTATTTATATATATATATATATATATATATATATATATATATATATATATTCCCTATATACTTATGTATACTCGTTTACGATAGTATATGAGCGTGTTGACTTGGGTTTGCGTGGATGGGACTAGTTGGGCTATATTTATATCTTATTAGACGGTTTAGCTTTACCTAAACTATAAGAGGATGTGGTAGTTAGAGTATCTTTTCCCACTGAACTTATTTGCTCACAGGGAATTTCATTCGCCCCCTGGTATTCCACGCCAGGTTGCAGGAAACATGCGGCTATGAGTAGGATGCAGTGCAACGACAGCTTTCTTTTGTTTCCTTGTTACAGGTTTTGGAGTTGCGTTGGGTGATGCGGTTACGGTTGCAGCACGACTGGGTTTGGGGACGATAGGTATCCGCTTTCAGTTTCTCTACCCATTGTTATGGGATTGTTATGTATTTTCTTTTGGGAGCCAGTCTGTTGGCATATCCCTGTTGATGTATCTTTTATTCCCTGTATTTATTCTTTCAGGATGTATTGTATCTATTCCGCACAGTTAGGTGCTCTTCTGTATTTTTATTCGAGCATTTGTGGCTCTGTTGATGTTAGAGGGTTTGGAGGGGTTTTGGTTTCTTTCCATTATCTCGGCCCTAGTAGGATTGATGAATGTGGGGCTTGGAAGCCATTGTGATTATTGAATTGCTATTGACAGGTTCTTGTGTTGTGGTTGTTGTCCGGATGTTCCATTTACAAACGGAACTCTGCCGGATTTTCGTTAGATTCCGCTGCTTTGTTTATTATCCATTTGGGTATTAAATATACCATTTCTACCATTAACCCATATGTTTTCTTGGTTAATGATGTCTTAGTTGGTCATTTGTATTAAGGATCACATCCTGGATTCCTCGGATGTCCCTGTTCGGGAGTCTTAGGAATTTAGGAGCGTGTCAGTTGGTATTGGAGGATGCTAGTGAGTTTCTAGCATTCTACTTGACATGGAGTATATTTTTATTGTTATTCCATGTGTCTCTTTGTTGTTGTTGTTGACTCTAGTAGTCGCTTGACTAGCGTCATCCCTTGGAGATTCGCTGATTCTCTAGATTTGAGTTTCGGGAATCTTAGGGGCGTGACAGCGTGGTATCAGATCATTTTACCCTTTCGTGGGTATTTGATGATTGAATTTCGTTGGTTCTCATTTCTTTTTACTTCCGCAATCACTCCCTTAGCTCTTAGGCTCGGGTTTCGGAGTCCTAGGAATTCGGGGCTTGACATTTTTCATAATGATTTCTTCTATTAAGTCTTACTTTAGTCCGATTATATACTGGAAATATTTCTTTTGTTATTTTTTTCATAATGTTTTGTTATTTGTTGTTTAGTTTTAAAATCAGGTTATAGAATATCTAAAATGTGAATTTGTTGGGAAAGAAATTAAGTTTTCCCTTGAAAATCTTATTAGGTAAAATCATGAATGAAGTTTGTGATGTTAAGGTTAATGAAATAATTGATGATGAGGTTAATGGATCCATATTGTGCATCAGTGGAAGCTTTGATTTGTGGAGGTGATTGGATACGAGTTATTCATGGAGTGAATGTATTAAGTGTAAGCACCATTAACTTCACATCAAAATTTTATTATTTAAAATTTCCTAAGTTATAATGAATTTCTTTTTTTTAATCTTTTATCTTTTGCAGAAAACAACAGAATCAATGGAGGAGATATCTTTATGGAAATATGCAGTTTTTGGGAGCAATTCTAAGACTTTATTTTTTTGTAATGCTTCAATTTGTTGATTTGTTCATTTTGATGTAAATGTATTAATATAGCAGGTTTGTTATGTATTGTGTATGGTGAATTTTGGATTTCATAATTTCCATAATGTGCCTAACGAGCTTGAACGAACGAGCCAAACGAGCTTGAAAAAAATTTAGAAAAATTAAAAAAACTTTGTATTATAAAAAAAATAATAATAATAATAATAATAATTTTTTTTTGTTTAAACGATCCCGAGCATAGCTAAAAGTTAAACGAGCCGAGCCCGATCACAAGTTTAAGGCTCGTCACGAGCCCGAGCCGAACTTGAGCAGAGCTAAAAAACAAATGAGCCGAGCACGAACACTCTATAGCTCGGCTCGGCTCGACTCGTCTCAATTGCACACCTAACCACCCGTAATATAGTCGTAATTTTAAAACAAGTATGTTATATATTATACAATCTGTGCATTCTATAAAGTGTAAGTGCACACAAACGTTGAATATAAATACTCAACTAAGTTGCGTTAAAATTTTAAGTATTATATACGTAAATTTATAATTAATATTATAACGAGTAACATAATGTATGGTTACTCAGTAAGACATTTCATAAAGATTTGAATCAATATAGAATAAAAATCATAATACATATAATAGGTCTTGGGATTGTGACGGGTGTAAGATTACCATAATGCCCCATACAACAAAAATATTGTGATGGGTCTAGTAATTTGTGGGTATACAAATTTTGAAAAATAATAAATAATAAACAATTAATTATCTTCTAAAATAAATTGATGTGTGTATAGTTATGCATACCACTCGTAAATTAGTCATAATCGCAAAACAAGTACGTTATATATTATACAATCCGTGCATTCTATAAAGTGTAAGTGCACACAAACGTTGAATATAAACACGCAACTAAGTTTCGTTAAAAATTTAAGTATTATATACGTAAATTTATAATTAATATTATAACGAGTAACATAGTGTATGGTTACTCAGTAAGACATTTCATAAAGATTTGAATCAATATAGAATAAAAATCATATTACATATAATAGGTCTTGGGATTGTGACGGGTGTATGATTACCATTATGCCGCATACAACAAAAATATTGTGATGAGTCTAGTAATTTGTGGGTATACAAATTTTGAAAAATAATAAATAATAAACTATTAATTATCTTCTAAAATAAATTGATGTGTGTATAGTTATGCATACCACCCGTAAATTAGTCATAATCGCAAAACAAGTACGTTATATATTATACAATCCGTGCATTCTATAAAGTGTAAGTGCACACAAACGTTGAATATAAACATGCAACTAAGTTGCGTGTTAAAATTAAGTATTATATACGTAAATTTATAATTAATATTATAACGAGTAACATAGTGTATGGTTACTCAGTAAGACATTTCATAAAGATTTGAATCAATATAGAATAAAAATCATAATACATATAATAGGTCTTGGGATTGTGACGGGTGTAAGATTACCATTATGCCGCATACAACAAAAATATTGTGATGGGTCTAGTAATTTGTGGGTATACAAATTTTGAAAAATAATAAATAATAAACAATTAATTATCTTCTAAAATAAATTGATGTGTGTATAGTTATGCATACCACCCGTAAATTAGTCATAATCGCAAAACAAGTACGTTATATATTATACAATCCGTGCATTCTATAAAGTGTAAGTGCACACACACGTTGAATATAAACACGCAACTAAGTTGCATTAAAAATTTAAGTATTATATACGTAAATTTATAATTAATATTTTAACGAGTAATATAGTGTATGGTTACTCGGTAAGACATTTCATAAAAATTTGAATCAATATAGAATAAAAATCATATTACATATAATAGGTCTAGGGATTGTGACGGGTGTAAAATTACTGTTATGCCAGATTCAACAAATACATTGTGATGGGTCTAGTAATTTGTGGATATACAAATTTTGAAAAATAATAAATAATAAACTATTAATTATCTTCTAAAATAAATTTTTGTGTGTATAGTTATGCATATCACCCGTAAATTAGTCTTAATCACAAAACAAGTGCGTTATATATTATACAATCCATGCATTCTATTAAGTGTAAGTGCACACAAACGTTGAATATAAACATGCAACTAAGTTGTGTTAAAATTTATAAGTATTATATACGTAAATTTATAAGTAATATTATAACGAGTAATATAGTGTATGGTTACTTAGTAAGACAGTCCATAAAGATTTGAATCAATATAGAATAAAAATCAGATTACATATAATAGGTCTTGAGATTGTGACGGGTGTAAGATTACCGTTATGCCGGATGCAACAAAAGCACTGTGATGGGTCTAGTAATTTGTGGGTATACAAATTTCCAAAAATAATAAACAATAAAGTATTAATTATCTTATAAATTAAATTTATGTGTGTATAGTTATGCATATCACCCGTAATATAGTCGTAATCATAAAATAAGTGTAACGTCCGGTATTTTTACGAGTTAATTTAAAATTTTTATTTAAACAATTATGTGCTTAAATGCTTAATGTGTTTAATTGTTTTAGCATTCCTTACATGTTGTACGTGTTATAAAAATTGTACGTAGCATGTTGTATTTTCATTTTTAAATTAATGAAAATTATTGAGAACGATTTGCAGAAAGAAATGACCGAGGGGTAAAGGAGTAATTTCACATTTGGAACAATTAGTGGAATGTAACGTCCGGTATTTTTACGTGCTAATTTAAAATTTTATTTATTTATTTATTTATTATTATTATTTATTTATTAAACAATTAAGTGCGTATGTGCTTATGTGCCTAACATGTTTATATGCTTACGTGAAAAAACAAAATTGAAAATATTGAAATGTTGGGAAAAATAAATAAGCGACAAATGGTAAATTAGAAAATTTACATGTATTAAGTTAGTGGGTTTTGTAGAGATTTAATTTCGAAGTGTTGGGAAGATGATGAGTGGCAATATTGTAATTCTGTAGAAGACTTGGACAAATTTGTAAATTTGGTTCATAATGGCAAGGGTTGTGAATAAGTGATAAAGGGGTGGGCAACTTAGACATTTCACCACTACCTTTAATGTTGTCATCATTATAGCCCTTGGATCAAAGCTATCTTGCCATCTTCATTTCTAGCCCTTGGATGAGATTCTCTACACACCAACCCTATCTCTAACTCTATCATTGTCTTCTTCTCTCTCATTTCTCACCAAGAACACACACTCTTTACACACACAATTCTCTACACCCTAAATTTCGGCCACCATGTCCTCCTTGGAAATTTGGCTTCAAGTTTTGCTCTCTCCTACTCTTCATGCTTGATGGATGGTGAGCACTTGGGGTGGTCTCTTGGTGTGGTGTTCTTGAGCTTATAGTGGTGAGTTTTCTCTCCTTTTCTAAGGTTTTGTTGTAGGAAATCCTAACTTCCAAATTCTAGAAATCCATGTGCTAGTATTGAATTTTTGCTCTTCCATTGTTCATTCTTGTGGAAGGTTATGAATTGTCTCCAACCATTAAGTGAATTGGCTTGTGGTGAACTCTAATTTCGTTTGGGAAGAACTCATTGGTGAGTTCACAAATTTCTACTCCCTTGAATTATTTTCCATGAAACCTAGTTTAACCATTATTGGGTTTTTAGCCTTACTTTGAATTCTTGATAACAAACCGGTTGTTGCTACTAAAAACCATTAGTTAAAGATCTATGTTTGTTTTATTGTTGCTTGAAGGCTTGGGAGACCTTTGACCCAAATTCTCGAAATCACTCCTTGAAGCTCACTTGGTCATTCTTGGCTCGGTTGTTGTTGGCGTCATTTGGACGGATTGCTTGCACCCTTTTTGCTCATTAGCTTTGCTTGGAATTGAGGTAGGGGAAAAACGAGTTACTTTAGTCTGTGTACGAGGGTGTGTGCGTCTATGTGTATATATGCCGAATATATATATGCGAGTGAGTCTTGACATCTTAGACGAAGAACTAGGCCCCTTGAAAAGCATGAGTATGTGATTTTTATGCTTATTGTGTTTATTGCTTAAAATTGTGAAATATGAGCATGATGTTAAATTGATTACAATATATATTGCATGAAGGAATGAGTATGTATTGTGATGGAAATTGTGAACCTTGATTTCCGTTGAGTGTGCCACGTAGTATGAAAACGTGGGTATTGGTTCCTACATTTTGCGTAAATTTTGTGGGAGTCGTCTTGTGTTTGGATCGTCGAAACAACTGGCCAGGGGGTGCTTCTTGCTCCCACAGAACTAAAAAGCTGAGAAACGCAGACGATAGGGGGAGGACATATCGTCCAAGGCCCTATGAGCGCGACTAGGTCGTGGAGCACGTCTTCCCATTAAAAGTGTAAGTGTCAAAAGCACTTGGGAATGACGGTTCGATGAGTCTACTATTCCCTAGTGAGCTTGTATCCTCAGGGGAATGGTGGAGAATGATCCGTTCATCCTTGGGAAGGGTGTGTTTTTGTGTGCGTGTAATGGGGGTGTCGGTCACCTTCCATCTTAATTATTATACATATGTGATTGTGATTTTAATAATGAAAGCATGTTATAATTGTGATAAATTATGTTGTGAGAATGTTGGGGAGCTTGATTGTTGGGGTTGGATGGGGTTCCGGATTGACGTGAGAGCCATGTGGAACAAGAGACCCGCCTAGGACTAGTTGCATGCACCTTGGGTGGGTTGTACTACTCGGACTACAGAGATTGAGGCAATGACGCTTCCTCTACTGGGCTAGTGAGCTCACCCCACGTTATATACATTTTTTCAGGTGATGATTCCCATTTGGGAGGCCCGTAGTCTTCCGGTAGAGACTCGGTGTTGGTTCCGTCCTTTTTGCGCATATGGAGGCGGAGTACTTTTGTAGAGCCTTGATAGACATTGTAGACATGTGCTTATTTTGTTTAATGCTTCAATTAAGTTAAACCTACTCTTTTGCCGGCTAGTATGTTAGTCGGGTAGCTTAAATTGATGTACATCCCTTGGAGCGCTATGCGCGGGGACTTTATTCTTTTGGGAGCACTCCGGTGCTTGAAATGTAAAACTATAACATGTTTCGCCTTAGAGCGCTTTAAATGTATTTATTGAATCTTCTCCTTGGATTTGTGAATGTGAAATGAATTACTTGCCATGAAATATGTGTATTAGGTATTTGGCCGAAAACGGCGTTTTTCTAGGTTTTCAAACCAACCCTTTTCGATTTAAATGGAAAAACTCGTTTTCGCCTACCCCCGTGGTCCCGATGAAATTTCTTGTTTTAGAAATGATTTTAAACTCATATTAAGAATATTTTGATCTTTACAAATCGGTGGTCGTTAAAACGGAGACCGGGGGCAAGACGGTTATTTTTACGAATTTTTATGAAGCATCTTGATAAAAATAACCATTTTTCTTCTCATTCCTAAGTTAGGGGACTTTTCCTCATTTCTAGAGTCTCAAGAACAAGTTTAGATCTTTCTTGTATGTTCCTAAGTGTTTAGAGCTGTATGGGAGTCAATTGTGAGGTTTTCTAGTCCAGGCAGTCGACTGGCCCCTTTCGGGCAGTCGAATGGGTGAAACGGAGGAAAAATTTTCTTCAAAACTTGAGGTCACTGGTTCAGCCAGTCGACTGGGTCCTTAGCCAGTCGACTGGGTCCTCATTTTTCTTCAAAACTGGAGGTCTCGGGTTCAGCCAGTCGACTGGGTCCATAGCCAGTCGACTGGGTCCTCAATCAATCGACTGGGTCATCAACCAGTCGACTGGGTAGTTCAGCCCTACTCTGACCTGTTCCACTATTTCGCTCATATCTCGAGCTACGGGTGTCGGATTGAGGTGTTCTTTAGCTTTTTAGAACGTTGACTTAAGGATATTGATGTTAGGATTTTGAATCGCCTCATTTGAGTCGGTTTTGAGGACGCAATGGTCGATTGAAGTTGACAGTAGATTTTTGGCTCTAAACGTAGGAATGCCGATTCCAAAATGTTGTAGTTTCCATTTCGTACCTTCAAATTCGGTTTCGTTTGTTCCTATAACTTCTTTTAGGTCCAAACCTTGTATTTATACCTTGGAATCACTACTTTAGCCATGTGATGACCATTTTACCCTTTTGTGGGCGTTTAATGATTGAAGGTCATTTGTTCTCATCTCTTATTTCTTCCGCATTCACTCCCTTAGCTCTTAGGCTCGGATTTTGGAGTCCTAGGAAATTTGGGGTGTGAAAACTTGGTATCAGAGCATGTTCTTTCTCTATGGGACGATGGGTGAGGGTCGTTATCGCTTTACGTTTCTTGTTTGCCTTTATGTTACGTGTTTAAGTGTTAGTTCTCATCTCTTGTACGTCATTGGCTATACGTGTGTCGGCATGACTTTGTGGTTTTGTTTGGCATACTATGATTTTACTTGTGCCTTACATGTTTGGTTGTTGTGATGTAGAGAGCATGCCGCCACGTAGAGGTCGACCGCGTATTGTTAGAGAGGGTGATGCTCTGGATCATGTACCTCCAGTTGTGGACGAGAATGTGCCAGTGCATTCCGATGTTGGGGAGCGTGTACCAGCTGCACCTTTCATGGATGGTGAGCAGTTTGTACGTGCTTTAGCAGCGGCTATGGCACAGGTTCCTCAGAGACAACATGTTGAGAATGAGGGTTCGCGTGCTCAAAGGGCTCTCCGTGATTTCTTGAGGTTGGACAGACCTACCTTTGTGGGTGGTCCGGATCCGTTAGTGGCCGACGATTGGTTGGAGCAGGTAACCAATGGGTTTGACATTCTCAGGGTGGTTGAGGACGATGTACGGGTCATGATTGCGTCGTTTTGACTTACGGGCGATGCTAAGAATTGGTGGAAGTCTGTCACAAATACGAGGGATATTCGGACTGTCACATGTGCGGACTTTTGCACGCTTTTCCTGGATCAATATTTTTCACATCTTGCTAGGATGAGCATGAGGGACCGGTTCAATGAGTTGGTTCAGGGTGATTTATCTGTGACCGAGTATGAGCTTCAGTATACAAGTTTATCTCGTTTTGCACCAGAGATGGTGGTGGATGATGAAGTTAAAGGCCGACGTTTTGTGAGGGGGTTGAGGGGCAATCTCAAGTCGAAGATTTATGTGCTTACTATGCCGACGTACCGCGAGGCCGTTACAAAGGCATTGCTTGATGAGGAGGATGGAAGAGAGGGCCGACTAGCTCGTGAAGCTAGGGATAAGAGCTTTAGAGGTTCTTCTTCTTCGGGTTTTGGGAACAAAAAGAGACAGCGCGAGGGCACTTCAGCCCCGGTAGTACAGCAACAGCCACGACAGCAGCGTTCGGAACAGTCTGCACCTTCTTCTAGGACATCTACGGGTTCTACACGCCGGGATGTGTTTTGCTTCCAGTGTGGCAAGCCAGGCCATACCAAGCCGTCTTGTCCGTCTCGTCACCAGACATGGAATGGTGGTTCAGTGCGTGGTCACAGTTGCTTTCAGTGTGGACAGTCGGGTCACATCGCCAAATATTGTCCTCAGTTGAGCAGTGGTACTCCCATGGGTTGGACTGGGCAGCAGTCTAGGGTTACACAGTCAGCAGGTCAGTCTGGGTATAGAGCACCACAGCAGCCAGCACCATCAGCTCCGGGTTCTCAAGCTAGGACATCTGCATCTACTATCCAGCAGCCTCCACGTCCTCAGGGCCGTGCTTATGCAGTCATCGCGGCAGCCGATTGTAGGGCAGGGCCATCTGTTGTACGAGGTACATTTCCTGTGTATGGTTGTTGGGCTAGTGTTCTCATTGATTCGGGAGCTTCACATTCTTTTATTGCTTCTACTTTTGCATCTGTTTTGGGTATACCTGTTTCCTATCTTGATGTGGCATTATGTGTTGACACTCCAGTTGGTGGTAGTGTGTTTTTGTCCAAAGTTTGTCGTAAGTGTGAGATTGTGATTGCCGGACGATCGTTAAGATTTGACTTCATTCTCCTGGACATGACGAGCTTTGACGTCATCTTGGGCATGGATTGGTTATCTACCTTTCGTGCGCAGATTGATTGCTTTAGAGGTCGTGTGTCAGTGAGCATGCCTAAGGGCGAGCGGTTCCACTTCTTTGGTGATCGCAACGACTCCTCCATTTCTTCCTATTGTTTATGGGGTCGCAATGTATCTAACTTTCTTTTGGCAAGTTTATTGTCCGACGATGAGGTTCATGGCCATGTTGGGGTACCTCATGTGGTGGACGAGTATTGGGATGTTTTTCCCGATGACTTGACTTCTTTGCCTCCGCATCGCGAAGTGGAGTTTGTTATTGATCTTGTACCGGGTACCGATGCTATTTCCATGGCACCGTACCGAATGGCACCGGCGGAGTTAAAGGAATTAAAGGAGCAACTTGACGATCTCAAGGCGAAGGGTTTTATTCGGCCTAGTGTTTCTGATTGGGGTGCTCCAGTTCTTTTCGCTAAGAAAAAGGATGGTTCACTACGGTTGTGCATTGATTATCGTAGGTTGAATCGGGTGACGATCAAGAACAAATATCCATTGCCACGGATTGATGACTTGTTCGATCAACTCAAGGGATCTAAGTTATTCTCCAAGATTGACTTGAGGTCCGGTTATCATCAGTTACGGGTTAGGGATATTGATATTCCGAAGACCGCGTTTCGCACTCGGTATGGGCACTTTGAGTTTCTCGTGATGCCTTTCGGTGTGACTAATGCACCGGCGCCATTCATGGGTCTCATGAATCGTATCTTCCACGAGTTCTTGGATAGATTTGTAGTGGTGTCCATTGACGATATTCTAGTGTACTCTACTACGGAAAGTGATCACGAGGTTCATCTTAGGACTGTTCTTCAGATTCTAAGAGAGCATCGGTTGTATGCTAAGTATAGTAAATGTGAGTTTTGGCTTCAAGAGGTTAGATTTTTGGGGCATATTGTTTCTAGAGGTGGCATTTCAGTTGATCCTTCGAAAATAGAAGCGATGATGAATTGGAAGCGGCCGACTAATGTTTTTGAGGTTCGTAGTTTCCTTGGCTTAGCGGGGTATTATCGACGATTTGTGAAGGACTTTTCTCGTTTAGCGGTTCCTATGACTCGCCTCACGCGAAAGGGTATCAAGTTTGTGTGGGATGATAAGTGTGAGGAGGCCTTCATCGAGTTGAAGACACGGTTGACAACGGCTCCGGTTTTGATTATTCCCGAGCGTGGTGTAGGCTATGTGATCTATTGTGATGCTTCTCACGAGGGACTAGGATGTGTACTCATGCAGTCCGAGAGAGTTGTGGCTTATGGGTCTCGACAGTTGAAGACTCACGAGCGGAATTATCCTACGCATGACTTAGAGCTTGCAACGGTTCTTTTTGCCCTTAAGGGGTGGCGGCACTACTTGTACGGTGAGAGGTTTGAGGTTTTCTCCGATCACAAGAGTTTGCAGTATATCTTTACGCAGCGGGACTTGAACTTGCGGCAGCGACGATGGGTCGAGTACATGGAGGACTATGACTTTGCACTCCAGTATCACCCCGAGAAGGCTAATGTGGTGGCGGATGCGTTGAGTCGCAAGTCACATGCATCGTTGGCTAGCATCTTTATTCGAGAGTGGCGGATGATGGAGGAAGTCGCAGAGTTGGGTCTTCAGTTCCGTGATAGTGGGGATTCAGTGGTGACTTTGTTTAGTATGGTGGCACAACCTTCACTTGTGAGTCGTGTGATTGAGGCTCAGGGGCACGATGACAGCATTACTTCGGTTCGCACTCGTATTGCTAGTGGCGAGGTTGTTGATGATTGGGTTTTGCACTCCGATGGAGGTTATCGTTTTAGGGGTTTACTTTATGTACCGCAGACTTGCCGTGAGGAGGTTTTACGAGAGTTTCATAGTTCCAGGCTTGCAGTTCACCCAGGTGGCACAAAGATGTATCACAATCTTCGACGTCACTATTGGTGGCAAGGAATGAAGAAATCAGTTGCAGATTTTGTGAGCCGATGTCTTACTTGTCAGCAGGTTAAGGTTGAGCACCGAGGACCTGCCGGGTTGTTGAATCCGTTACCGATTCCTGAGTGGAAATGGGAGCATATTTGCATGGACTTCGTGACAGGGTTACCAAAAACGAAGAATCAGAAGGATGCAGTGTGGGTGATCGTTGATCGACTGACGAAGACTGCACGTTTTCTACCTATCCGTGAGAAGGATAATGTAGAGGTTCTTAGTAGGCTGTACGTGAAGGAGATTGTCAAGCTTCACGGGGTTCCAGTGACTATTGTTTCTGATCGAGATCCGCGATTCACATCACAGTTTTGGGAGGCTTTTCAGAAAGTCTTGGATACGCAATTACGGTTCAGCACCGCTTTTCATCCTCAAACGGACGGTCAGTCAGAGCATACCATTCAGATCCTTGAGGATATGCTTCGTGCCTGTGTTATTGATTTCAGAGGCAGTTGGGAGGATCATCTTCATTTGGCGGAGTTTGCGTACAACAACAGTTATCAGTCCAGTATTCAGATGGCACCTTTTGAGGCGTTGTACGGTAGACCGTGTCGTTCACCGACTTGTTGGGCCGAGGTTGGTGATGTTGCACTTTTGGGACCCGATATGGTTCATGAGGCGACCGAGAAGATTAGGATTGCTCGACAGCATTTGGTTACAGCACAGAGCCGACAGAAGAGTTATGCGGATCGGCGTAGGCGTCCTTTGTTCTTTGAGGTCGGAGATCATGTGTTTCTAAAGGTCTCACCTCGCAAGGGCTTGATGCGTTTCGGGAAGAGCGGAAAGCTTTCTCCACGTTTTATTGGGCCGTTCGAGATCCTTGATCGTGTCGGCGAGGTGGCGTACCGTTTAGCGTTGCCACCGGATTTATCACGGGTTCATAATGTTTTTCATGTCTCTATGCTTCGCAAGTACGAGCCGGATCCTTCTCATGTATTGAGATGGGTTGATGTCGATGTTGCCGAGGACGTGTCCTACGAGGAGCGACCTGTGAGGATCTTGGATGCTCGAGAGCAAGTTTTGCGGGGCAAAACTATTCCTTTAGTTAAGGTCTTGTGGCACCATCACGGAGTCGAGGAGGCGACTTGGGAGCGTGAGCGTGAAGTACGGGAAAAATACCCGGACTTGTTGTCTACTATAGGTACGTCTTGATTTCGAGGACGAAATCTCCTAAGGTGTGGAGGTTGTAACGTCAGGTATTTTTACGAGTTAATTTAAAATTTTTATTTAAACAATTATGTGCTTAAATGCTTAATGTGTTTAATTGTTTTAGCATTCCTTACATGTTGTACGTGTTATAAAAATTGTACGTAGCATGTTGTATTTTCATTTTTAAATTAATGAAAATTATTGAGAACGATTTCGGGAAAGAAATGACCGAGGGGTAAAGGAGTAATTTCATATTTGGAACAATTAGTGGAAAATGTAGAAATTAGGGCAAAAATGGCATTTTAGTAATTAGGGAGGATGACAAGGGGTAAAAGGGTAATTAAGAGTCTTGATGGCACTCTTGTAATTAACCCCAACTTTGGATGAATTTGGTCATTTCCATTTTTCATGTATTGTCTCATTCCTAGCCCTTGATCTCATTCTCCCATCTTTGTTTTAGACCCTTGGATCATAAAGCCTTGTTTGGTTGGCACTTAAATGGAATAATCCATTATTCTTGGTCTTCCACTTGACAAGACTTTTTCTCAACCATTGGATGGTTTGTTAATTCCCATCTTTATTCTAAGCCCTTGGATGATAAGGCCTTGTTTGGCAAAATAATGAGTTTTGTGATTTGTGTAATAAGTCTTCCACTTGGCAAGAATTATTCCTAGCCATTGGATTCATTCTTTTCTTTCCTAGCTTCATTTTGGACCCTTGGATTTGAGTAGGGTTAGTGGAGAATCTCTACACTTATGAGTTTCTCTCATTTGCAAGACTTCTCTCATACACCACAAATATCTCTCTATCTCTCATACGTTTCTTTCTCTCTTGCTCTCCCTCATTACACTCTTTCATCTTCTTCTTGTCAAATTCTCTCTTCCTTATGATGAGAATTTGAAGAAGGTTTGTGCATGAAAGTGGATGTTGGTGCTCCAAACTTTCTTTTGAGCCAAATCTTGGTAAGTAAATTCTACTCCTTTGGAATTTCTAGTTTCAAACCCTAGCTTTTATTATTGGATTCTTGTCTTCAATTTTTGATTTATGGAGTTGTCTACTTATAACTCTTGCTTGAAACTCCATTGAAGCTTAGCTATCGGTTGGATAGAGCTTAGTGTTGGCTTTGGAGGAGGTTGGGTGGATTCGAATCACTCTTGGTGGCATTACTTGTTCTTGTTTGCTCTTGCTTGGAATTGAGGTAGGGGAAAACGATTGTCTTTGTCTTAGTAAGAGGGTGTGTACGTCTAAGTGTGTATATGCCGTATATATATATACGAGTTGGTTTTGGTAACTTGGACCATGATTTAGGCCCTTGATAATATGATTATGTGATATAAATTCATATTGTTCTTAATTGATTTTAAATGTGATAAGAATTAATGTTGTGGTTTATTTATCATAATTGTAATATTATGAGTGTGTGAAAAGTTTGACATGATATATTGCCTATAGAGAAAAGCATATATTATGATGGAGTACGGTTGATGAAAAAAAAAATCGTATGTGCATATTGAGTACGTCATGTAATGTCAAATTTATGGTGTTGGAATAAGCGGGTGGTTTAGTGATGTGTTAGTAGTCGGGTTCGGATCAAAGCAACAACTGGCCAGGAGGTATCACGCCTACGGAACTAAAAAGCCGGCAAATGTGAATTTGGAGTCCGGGTAGAGGCTCATGTTCTTGACTCCAGTGTAGTCATGGCGTACGGAGTTACAATTTGGGCTCTCGTACAACCGCCTTCCCTGTTAAAGTGATAGAGAGAAAAATCACTTGGGAAGGGTCGGTGCGGTATTCTACAATTACTTGTTGAGCTTGTATCCTCGAAAGTAATTGGACAGAGTATGTATCCGTTAACCTGAGTTGGGCGCCGTGTGTCTCGTGGGGTGTGTCGGGTCATGGTGCATTTAGATTATCATATATATATATATGTGTGATTATGATGTTATTATGAAAGCATGCTATAATTGTAGAGAACTGTGTTGTGAGCATGTTGGGAAAACTTAATTGTGGGGTTCGAAGGGGTTCCGGATTGGCGTGAGAGCCATGTGGGACAAAAGACTGACCTAAGAGTAGCTGCATGTACCATGGGTGGGTTGTACTACTCGGACTACCGAGATAGAGGCAATGATGCTTCCTCTACTGGGCTAGTGAGCTCACCCCACGCCTTATATGTTTTTCAGGTGATGACCCCTTCGGGAGAATTCCGTAGTCTCTCCGTGGACGTGTGGATGTATGTCCGCCCTTTTGTGCGTGGGAGGCGGACCATACTTTATTTTGTTGGGAATTAGGTCGATAAATATATTCATTTTTCCCTTGTAAACCAAACTTGTTGAAATATATTATTTTGATCCGGCTAGCATGTTAGCCGAGGTGGTATAGTCCATGTTTATCCCTTGGAGCGCTATGCGCGGGGATTGTATTCTTTTGGTGCACTTCGGTGCCGGATTGTGTAATTTGAACAACCATAACATGTTTCGCCTTAGAGCGTTTAAATGTCACTCTTGAATATTTTACTTGGAGTTATGAATGTGAATTAGATGATTTGCCATGAAATGTGAGTATTAGGTGTTTGGCCGAAAACGGCGTTTTTCTAGGTTTTCAAACTAACACTTTTCGATTCAAATGGAAAAACCCGTTTTCGCCTACCCCCGTAGCCCCGGTAAATTTCCTTGCTTTTAGAAACGGATTTAATTAAATTCGTTTTCTTAGATATTTTAAACTTTAGAAACCGGCGGTAGTGAAAACGGATACCGGGGGCAAGACGGAAGATTTTATGAAAACTTACAAAAATCATTTTTTTTTGCTAAGTTTACGTTTTTCGCGTTTCCCGAGGTCTCGGAAACTATTTTTTGGTTCCGCCAAGGAAAAACTCACTTTTCCAATATTTATGATTTTTCGGGACCGACGGCGCCAAAAACAAAGCCATATCGCAAAATCTCGCGTTTTTGCATTTTTAAACTTTAAGCAAATGCAGATTTGGGCAGTAGCTTCACTCTTTTATACTTAGAAAATTTTTTCAGTTTTCAGATTTTCCAAAAAAATCTCATTTTTTTGGTTTTGGACATGCCAGCCGCAGCAGGCCGCGCATGGCTGTTGTGCGCGCGCGCGGTGCGCTGTAGCGCGCAGGGCTGCACGCGGCATGGCATGCCATGGCCTGCTGCAGCGGCATGAAATGTCCGATGTTTGAAAAATCATATTTTCCTCCTCGGATGTCGGAATGGACCCCCGTTTGTTTCTATGGATTGTCCTATGTCCAAATTTTATAAATAAAATTTGAAATGATCAATTTGGCCCTGAAATGACTATTTTACCCTTGGTGAAAGAGGGGTACCTCAACTTTAGTTTTAGGTCGGTGTTGTCTGACGCCACTTTTGAAAATTCATATCTCCTTCCTCGTGGCTTCAAATTAGGTCCCGTTTGTTCGTATTGCTAGTTTTAGGTACAAATTTTGTAGTTGTAGTTGGAAATTATTATTTTACCCCTGATTTGACCATTTAACCCTTGGGTGAACATGGTGGGTCAGAATGATTCGATCAAGGTACCGAGTGTTTCGGTTTGCCTCCTTTTCGATCTCGTGTAATCTTTTTGACATCTTTGAGATGTTTTATGTCTATTTTACCCTTGTATGGGTATTTTATGACTGAAATGGATTTTATTTCATTTTTATTTCTTCTGCATTCACTCCCTTAGCTCTTAGGCTTGGGTTTTGGAGTCCTAGGAAATTTGGGGCGTGACAATAAGTACGTTATATATTATACAATCCGTGCAATCTATTAAGTATAAGTGCACACAAAAGTTGAATATAAACACTCAACTAAGTTGTGTTAAAAATTATAAATATTATATACGTAAAATTATAAGTAATATTATAACGAGTAACATAGTGTATGGTTATTTAGTAAGACATTCCAGAAAGATTTGAAACAATATAGAATAAAAATCAGATTACATATAATAGGTCTTGGGATTGTGACGGGTGTAAGATTACCGTTATGCCAGAATCAACAAAAACATTGTGATGGCTCTAGAAATTTGTGGGTATACAAATTTCGAAAAATAATAAATAATAAATTATTAATTATCTTATAAAATAAATTTATGTGTGTATAGTTATACAATACGTGCATTCTATAAAGTGTAAGTTCACACAAACGTTGAATATAAAAATGCAACTAAGTTGTGTTAAAAATTATAAGTATTATATACGTAAATTTATAAGTAATATTATAACGAGTAAAAATATAAGTATTATTTCATACTTGTTAAAAGAGTTTTTTTAATTATAATTGTTTCCATGAATATCCTTACACTTTGGGGGTTCAATTAGGTTTTAATTGAGGGCATTTAAAAACATAACGATGCTGCATTTTGTTAAAAAAAAATGTTGCATTTGGCTGTAGCAATGTTGAATTTGGTAAAAGCAATGTTGCAGGGGTTGAATCCCTAAAATAAAAGCTAAGATAGACTATTGAAAGGGTTACCCTATCTTACCTCCAAACTTGTGGTTTATCCATATAGGGTTTTGTACAAACTTTTTTAGGAGAGAAAGTTTTTTATTTTTTTGTTTTTTCAAACATGTTTGGGATGCTATTTGAAAATATATTTCATATGGATTTTCCTCAAAACTAAGATTCATAATAACATTTGGATATGGGGTATATGTGCTACATTTGGATGTATAGATTCTGTATTTGGTATCTATTTTGCTACATACATTACAGTCAATTGTTTGACTTTATTTTCTGCATTTGGTTTTACTGATGTTACAATTGGAAATAGAGTTGCTACATTTAAGTTTTGATTAGACAGGGTAGTATTTAGTACTTGCTAAAAGGGTTTTTTAATTATAATTGTTACACCCTGATAAATTTTGAAAGAAAAAAATAAATTTTGGAAAAAATATATAAAATTCGGGAAAAAATATAAAATTCAAAAGATATATGTTAAAGCTCGAAAAAAATATAAATTAAAAAATATATATATAAATTTCGAAAAAAAAAAATTTCGAAAAAGATATATATTTGAAAAAAAAAATGTTTCTACCTAAATGTTGTTTTGGTGTATTTTACTTTGGTTACTTGTGTTTTTTATACTTCTATTTGCACAACTATTTGCCTAGCACCAACTTGTTTTTTTTTTTCCATTTTGAACTACGGAATACAATACAATTATTTGCCTAGTATACTATATTTTTCATTTTAATGTGATATTTTCGAAATATTTTTTTTTTTTCAAAATTTATTTATATTTTTTGAATTTATATTTTTATATGTTTTCTCAAATTGTTTATATTTTTTACGAATTTTATTTGTTTTTTTTAATTTCATAATTATTTTAGAATTTTATAAAAAAAAATTAAAATTTAATATATATAATATTTGAATTTTATATTTATTTTCGAATTCCCCAGCTTTCTATCTCAAGGAAAGTTGATTACAATGACCCAGATGTGTAGAACAATTGACACATGCTATGTCCCTACCTATGTGCTGGCAAGTCTCAATACACGTCTTATATATATATAAGGTCAGGTCAAAGCTTCCAAAAGAAGATTTTCTAATTTAATTTAGCATACATATAGGCTCACTTATGTAAATGTTTATTTATATTTTTTGAATTTATATTTTTATATGTTTTCTCAAATTGTTTATATTTTTTACGAATTTTATTTGTTTTTTTTAATTTCATAATTATTTTAGAATTTTATAAAAAAAAATTAAAATTTAATATATATAATATTTGAATTTTATATTTATTTTCGAATTCCCCAGCTTTCTATCTCAAGGAAAGTTGATTACAATGACCCAGATGTGTAGAACAATTGACACATGCTATGTCCCTACCTATGTGCTGGCAAGTCTCAATACACGTCTTATATATATATAAGGTCAGGTCAAAGCTTCCAAAAGAAGATTTTCTAATTTAATTGAGCATACATATAGGCTCACTTATGTAAATGTGATTTTACAATCTGTAGCCCCAATTAGAATGATTAACAATGTATTTAAACATATATATAGATATACATATGTATAAATATATATATATATATATATATATATATATATACTCACACAAACATTTAACTACTGTTTGCTACCTTTTTTTTTTAATCAAAATCTTTATAAACATTTAATCTCAAAATAAATAAGGATTAGTTAATAACAACAAATAACATACTTAAATAAATTCAGGATAAATTCAACAAAATTTCAAAATTTAATATATATATGTTTCGAATTTTATATGTTTTTTTCAAACTTTATATAGATATTTTGAATTTATATTTTTTTGAATTTTATATATATATTTTCAATTTTTATATATTATTTTCGAATTTTATTTTTATTTTCAAATTTTATATATTTATTTTCGAATTTTATATATGTTTTTCGAATTTTATATTTATTTTCGAATTTTTAATTTTTTTCGAAATTTAATATATATGTCTTAGAATTTTATATGTTTGTTTAGAAATTTATATATTTTTATATAATAGTTTCAAAGTTTGGAGGTAAGATAGGGTAACCCTATCAATACCCTATCTTAACTTTTAATTTAGGGATTCAACCCCTGCAACATTGTTTTTACCAAATTCAATATTGCTCCAGCCAAATGCAACATTTATTTAACCAAATGCAGTACCGTTATGTACCATGAGTAATACCAACTGTAGCAAAACATATGCCAAATGCACCTATACCACTATCCAAATGTAGCACCTATACTACTATCCAAATGTAGCAATGAATCTTAGCTTTAACTCTGAAATGTCATTATTCCCTCTTTTAATAATTAGAAAGACTCTTTTGTGCGTTTAATGTATTTTCAAATCTTAAAAATATTTAAGTTTTGAATCAAAATATATATATTTCTAAACAAACATATCAAATTCTAAAACATATATAATAAATTTTGAAAAAAATTCAAATTCGAAAATAAATATAAAATTGGAGAAAAATATGTAAAATTCGTAAATAAATATAAAATTAAAAAACATATATAAAATTCGTAAAAAATATATAAAATTCAAAAATAATATATAAAAATTGAAAAAATATATATAAAATTCGAAAAAAAATTTAAATTCAAAATATCTATATAAAGTTTGAAAAAAACATATAAAATTCGAAACAAATATATATTAAATTTTGAAAAAAATTATAAAATTCGAAATTAAATATAAAATTCAAGAAATATATATATTAAATTTCAAAAAAAATTATAAAATTCGAAAATAATTATAAAATTCAATCAAAACATATAAAATTCAAGAAATACAATTCGTGCATTCGAATTTTATATGTTTTTTTCAAACTTTATATAGATATTTTGAATTTAAATATTTTTCGAATTTTATATATATTTTTTCAATTTTTATATATTATTTTTGAATTTTATATGTTTTTTTAATTTTATATTTATTTTCAAATTATATATATATATTTTCGAATTTTATATTTTTTTTCGAATTTTATATTAATTTTCGAATTTTTTATTCTTTTCAAAATTTAATATATATGTTTTAGAATTTTATCTATTTGTTTATAAATTTATATATTTGTTTCAAAGTTTGGAGGTAAGATAGGGTAACCCTATCAATACCATATATATTAAATTTCAAAAAAAAATCAAAATTCAAACATAAATATAAAATTCGTAAAAAATATATAAAATACGTAAATAAATATATAAAATTTGAAAATAAATATAAAATTAAAAAATAATATATAAAAATTGAAAATATATATATATAATTCGAAAAAAATATCTATATAAAGTATAAAAAAGCATATAAATTTCGAAACAAATATATATTAAATTTTGAATTTGTTTTATAAAATTCGAAAATAATTATGAAATTAAAAAATATATATAAAATTCGTAAAAAATAAATTGAAAAAAAATATAAAAATATAAATTCCAAAAATATATATAAATTTTGAAAAATTATATATATTTTGAATAAAAAAATATTTCGAAAATATCATATTAAAATGAAAAATATAGTATACTAGGAAAATAATTTTTTTGTATTCCGTATTTGAAAATGGTAAAAAAGCAAATTTGTAGTAGGCAAATAGTTGTGCAAATAGAAGAATAAAAAACACAAGTAACCAAAATACAATACACCTAAACAACATTTATGCAGAAACATATATTTTTTTTCAAATATATATCTTTTTCGAATTTATATTTTTTTTTCGAAATTTATATATGTTTTTCAAAATTTATATATATATATTTTAAATTTATATTTTTCTCGAGCTTTAACATATATCTTTTGAATTTTATATTTTTTCCCGAATTTTATATATATTTTCCAAAATTTATATTTTTCTTTCAAAAAATTTCGTGGTGTGACAATTATAATTAAAAAACCTTTTTAACAGGTACTAAATACTACCATGTCTAATAAAAACTTAAATGTAGCAACTCTACTTCCAATTGTAACATCAGTAAAACCAAATGCAGAAAACAAAGTAAAACAGTTGACTGTAATGTATGTAACAAAATAGATGTCAAATGAAGAATCTCTATATCCAAATGTAACACATATATCCCATATCTAAATGTAATTATGAATATTACTTTTGAGGCAAATCTATATAAAATATATTTCCAAATAGAATCCCAAACATTTTTGAAAAAACAAAAATTAAAAAACTTTCTCTCCTAAAACATTTTGTACAAAACCCTATATTGATTCAAATCTTAATGGAGTGACTTACTAAATAATCATTTACTATGTTACTCGTTATAATATTAATTATAAATTTACGTATATAATACTTATAATTTTTAATACAACTTAGTTGCGTGTTTATATTTAACGTCTGTGTGCACTTACACTTTATAGAATGCACGAATTGTATAATATATAACGTACTTATTTTGTGATTATGACTAATTTACGGGTGGTATGCATAACTATACACACATCAATTTATTTTAGAAGATAATTAATAGTTTATTATTTATTATTTTTCAAAAAATTTATACTCACAAATTACTAGACCCATCACAATCTTTTTATTGCATCCGGCATAACGGTAATCTTATACCCGTCACAATCCCAAGACCTATTATATGTAATATGATTTTTATTCCATATTAATTCAAATCTTTATGGACTGTCTTACTAAGTAATCATACACTATGTTACTCGTTATAATATTACTTATAAATTTACGTATATAATACTTATAATGTTTAACACAACTTAGTTGCGTGTTTATATTCAACGTTTGTGTGCACTTACACTTTATAGAATGTACATATTGTATAATATATAACGTACTTGTTTTAAAATTACGACTATATTACGGGTGATATGCATAACTATAAACACATAAAAACAATTTACAAAATAATTAATAGTTTATGATTTATTATTTTTGGAAATTAGTATACCCGTAAATTACTAGACTCGTCACAATATTTTTGTTGCATCCGGCATAACGATAATCTTTCATCCGTCACAATCCCAAGTCCTATTATATGTAATATGATTTTTATTCCATATTAATTCAAATCTTTATGGACTGTCTTACTAAGTAACCATACACTATGTTACTCGTTATAATATTACTTATAAATTTACGTATATAATACTTATAATGTTTAACACAACTTAGTTGTGTGTTTATATTCAACGTTTGTGTACACTTACACTTTATAGAATGCACGGATTGTATAATATATAACGTACTTTTTGTGATTATGACTATATTACGGGTGATATGCATAAATATACACACATAAATTTATTTTCCAAAATATTTATGGGTATCCGAATTTCCAAAACAAAATAATAATAAAATGTTAATTATTTTATAAAATAAATTTATATATGTATAATTATATATTTTTTCAAAATTTATATATATTTTTTGAATTTATTTTTTTTATAGGATTTTTCAAATTTTTTATATTTTTTTACGAATTTTATATGTTTTTTCTTAATTTCATAATTATTTTCGAATTTTATAATTGTTTTGGAAATTTAATATATATATTTTTTATGAATTTTATATGTTTTGTTTTTGAATTTTATATTTATTTTCGAATTTTATAATTTTTTTCAAAATTTAATATCTATTTGTTTCGAATTTTTTATGTTTTTTTCAGACTTTATATAGATATTTTGAATTTATATTTGTTTCAAATTTTATATATATATTTTCAATTTTTATATATTATTTTTGAATTTTATATATTTTTTACGAATTTTATATATTTTTTTAATTTTATATTTATTTTCAAATTTTATATATTTATTTACGAATTTATATTTATTTTTTGAATTTTTAAATTTTTTCGAAATTTAATATATATGTTTTAGAATTTTATGTTTGTTTAGAAATATATTTTTTTTTTTATATTTGTTTCAAAATTTAAATGTTTTTAAGATTTGAAAATACATTAAACGGACAAAAGTGTCTTTCTAATATTGTAAAAGAGGTAATAATGACATTTTAGAGGCTAAAACTAAGATTCATAAGTATATTTGGATATGGAGTATAGGTGCTACATTTGGATATAGATCTGCTGCATTTGGCATCTATTATGCTACGTACATAACAGTCAACTGTTTAACTTTGTTTTCTGCATTTCGTTTTACTAATGCTACAATTGGAAGTAGAGTTGCTACATTTACGTTTTACTGATGCTACAATTGGAAGTAAACTTGCAGGTGTAACAATTTATGCTAATGGTTGACTGTCACGCCCCAAATTCCTAGGACTCCAAAACCCGAGCCTAAGAGCTAAGGGAGTGATTGCGGAAGTAAAAAGAAATGAGAACCAACGAAATTCAATCATCAAATACCCATGAAAGGGTAAAATGATCTGATACCACGCTGTCACGCCCCTAAGATTCCCGAAACTCAAATCTAGAGAATCAGCGAATCTCCAAGGGATGACGCTAGTCAAGCGACTACTAGAGTCAACAACAACAAAGAGACACATGGAATAACAATAAACATATACTCCATGTCAAGTAGAATGCTAGAAACTCACTAGCATCCTCCAATACTGTAACACCCCGTGTTATTTTCCTTTTTCCTGAAATTATTTCTGATTTAATTTCGGTTGTGACGTCACTTATTCATGACGTCTTGTGTATTTTCGATACGTGTAAATTTTTCGCGTTTAGTTTTAAAGTCGACTGGACGACACTACGCGGTATCGTTCGACAGTTAATGATTAGTGCTTCGACTGGATGGCGGCACGTTGTAATTAATCGGGCGTTTAGTGTTCCGACGTTTGGGTTTCTAACCCGGTATAATTAATTGGGCGTCCCGTTATTAATTCGGGTTTGCGAGATTACATTTTGGTGTTCCCGGTATTTTTCAGAAATTTATTGTATATATATATTGTAAATTATATATATATAGTTTTGGGGTTATTTCGTAATTTTGGAGAAATGAAGGGTTAGTTTTGCAATTAGGACATATATGTGTATATGCATGTACGAAACCACAGATCTACTATTCTCCTCCTCCCGCACGACTCTACCTTCTTCTCCTTCTTCTCCACAAGCGACGACTACAGCTCCTTTGCACCTCCATGGTCGCCGGCAAGAAAGTCGGCTGAGAGAGTGGTCGCTAGCAGGTAGCAACACGCAGAGTCGCCAGACTGTGGGAGCTGCGGCTGGAACAGGGCTGGGAGAGGCGGCGCCGGCCAGGAGCAGCGGTGGCTATGGACGGCGACGGCGGGGTGGCGTCGTGACTGGGGGAGGCGGCGCAGGGCGGCGTCGGTGGTGGCGCAAGGGACGGCCAGCGTAGAGACGCGCGTGAGCAGGGGCGTGTCCGGCCAGGCTTCGGCCAATTTTTCGGCGACCTTCCGGTGATCGGTTTGAGCCGATTTTCGGTGAGTAGTTTCGTACCTACGTATTATTCGTCATATATTAATTTCGTGATTTTACGTTGAACGATTTGCCCGGAAATCGTATTTATAGGTTATAGTTCTCGTTTGGGGTATTTTAGATTTAACCCAATTATTTAACCTATTGTTAATGGGCTTCGTATATATCGTATAGGTTGTCGAGACGGACATTTCGATATATTCGAAATATTTTTCGAACGACTTTGGTCGGTGGGCGTTATATTCGGGTGCCGGTACTGTTCACGGTGGGCCCGAAACGGCTGTTCTGTAAGCGTAATCTCAGGTGGGAAATTATATTTCTCACTCCGCATTATTGAAGTAGTTTAGGGGTGTAAAACCCTTATTTAATTTAATATAGATATTTTAAATCGTTAATTTAAATATCTATGATTCGTTTAGAATCGGAATTGGACTTAGGAATTAATTTAAGAAAATTAATTAAATTAATTCCTATGAGATAAATTAAATTCTTATTTAAATTGAATAAGAATAGACGGCTTAGAATTTTCCTTGAGAATTAAATGGACTAGTGTATATGTGGACGTAAGGGGCGCGAATACTTAGACGCTATGCTAGGTTCCCTTACGATACGTGAATCAATTGCTTTAATTTATTTTAAAGGCAGGTTAAGGGAAATTGAAATATTTTCTAAAGAATTAAGAAAATATATTTTAGAAAATATGAGTTATATATGAAATTATTTTCATATGATTTAAATGCTTTAATGTATTTTAAAAGCATGTACAGAGATTTTGAGATTCATGTGGATATTTTCATAAATATGATGTTATACATATTTGTGTTGATGCATGTTGTGCATGAGAAGTCGCAACTGAGTTGTGCATCCGTCTTTGGCTTATAAGTCGCAACTGGGCTGTGCATCCATTTTCGGATTTCGTATTGGAAGTCGCAACTGTGTTGTGCATATGAAGTCGCAACTGGGTTGTGCAAATGAAGTCGCAACCGTGTTGTGCATATGAAGTCACAGGATTGTGCAAATGAAGTCGCAACTGGGTTGTGCATTGTGTTTCATGGGGTTTCTGCCATGAGGTTTATGAGTCACTCTGCCTTGTATAGTTTTATGTGATCTCATTTAACATGTATACGTGATATTATTACATGTGATGTTGGAGCAGGTTTAATATGTGTTATTATTGCCTGTTGGATTTGGGAGCATGTTATGTATGAATATTGCGAATTTAATTCATATTTTATAAATGTTCAGTTGAAAATGAGAAATGTGAAACAAGACTTTAAATGAGAAGATTATTAAAGTATAAATGAAACGTATATCCTTATACTTGTGTTATATACTTTTGTGCCCGTAGGGGAGGTTAAGTATATTGGCCTAGTGACCTTTGTGGCTAGTTGCGGTTAGTGATGGACTGCAGAGATGATTTTGAGTTGATGCCTTAGAGAAGGCGGGGTTAACAGTCTTGTGATTGTGGTCAGTAGTCTTGTGATTGTGGTCAGTTGTGTGACCTTGTTGGAGATTTGAGGTCCGAGATTGATTTTAGTATCAGTTATGAATCGGGGCCTTCGAGAAGGCGGGTGATGAGATTGTGAGTTGTAGTATGGACCTTTAGGTGTTTCACCTTTTGATGAATGAGTTATCAACTGTAGTTGAGAGTTTGATTGGTGAGAAGAGGTTATGGTTGAGTGACCTTATTAAGTACTCGAATTACTGTAGCTTGACAGTCTTGGTCCTAGTGCTTAGTTCATTCCCCTAAGCATTCCTTGTACTGTGTTTTGTACGCTGGTACGCAGTCGTTGACTTGTATGTCATTCCTCGAATCATTGGTTACGGCGTGGTGCCGAACCTCTTCCTCGTGGTGTCATTGATTTTGTGGAGTTGGAAACGGACGGTTGTGGTCCGTGAGTCCAACGTATTGTTCTTCCTTCATTGTCCTCTTGGGACATTATAGGAATCCTTGGAGTTGTAGTCACTCTTATCTGGCTGTCTGTCGGAAACGGAGTTTTTCACGTTTTGAAAACAAACTCGTTGTATTTTAAAGGAAAAACCCGTTTTCGCCTACTCCCGTAGCCAGTACAGGCGAATGACGGAGACCGGGGGCAAGACGGTCATTTTCATTGTATGGATTTTTAAAGAAAACCGATTCTATAGAAATTCTGAGGTTACGAGACTTCTTCCTTAAGAACCTCGACCTGTAGTGTTTTGAAAGGTGTTCCATTGTTTCACCTTTGTTTCGGATCATTTCTAAGTCTTGGGCATGAGGCTTGGTGTTGTTCAGTGCACACATATAGTGTTGCCTTTCCTTTTCGCTGGGTTGTTGATGTCACCACCTAGGTGATTTGAGTTGTTACACGTGTTAGGGGCATGGATGCCAAGCGGTGGATTTCGATCCTCGTGGACATTAGAGGTGAGTATATTTTCCCTCTGTTTGGAGTTTCTGGTTAGCGTTGTGAGCGCTGGATGATTGGTTAGATTTGACATTAGTGTCGTGTACCTAGTGTACGCTGGTGAGAGTAGTGTAAACTACTGGTGTTAGTACTTGGAGTACGAGTCTTAGTTGTACATTACAGACTCATGCTGTGTATTTATTCTTATATATATATATATATATATATATTTGTGCATATGTATGTATATCCCCGTTATATACTTACGTACGGTAGTATATGAGCGCGTGCCTTGGGTTTTGCGTGGATGAGATTAGTTGGGCTATATATATATCTTGCTAGATAGTTTAGCATTACCTAAACTGCCAGAGGATGTGGTAGTTAGAGTATCTTTTCCCACTGAGCTTATTTGCTCACAGGGGAATTTCATTCGCCCCCTGGTATTCCACGCCAGGTTGCAGGAAACATACGACTATGAGCAGGATGGAGTGCAATGGCAGTTTTCTTTAGTTTCTTGTTACAGGTTTTGGAGTTGCGTTGGGTGATGCGGTTACGGTTGCAGCACGACTGGGTTTGGGGACGATAGGTATCAGCTTTCAGTTTCTCTACCCATTGTTATGGGATTGTTATGTATTTTTTTTTTTTTTTGGAGCCAGTCTGTTGGCATATCCCTGTTGATGTATCATTTATTTCCTGTATTTATTCTTTCAGGAGGTTATTGTATTTATTTTGCACAGCTAGGTGCATTTCTTGTATTCCTATTCGAGCATTTGTGGCTCTGTTTATTTTAGAGGGCTTGGAGGGGTTTTGGTTTCTTTCCACTACCTCGGCCCTAATAGGATTGATGAATGTGGGGCTTGGAAGCCATTGTGATTATTGAATTGCTTTGGGCAGGTTATTGTGTTGTGGTTGTGTATCCGGATGTTCCATTTACAAACGAAACTTTGCCGGATTTTCGCTAGATTCCGCTGCTTTGTTATTATTCATTTGGGTATGAAATATACCATTTACATCACTAATCCATACGTTTCCATGGTTAGTGATGTCTTAGTTGGTCATTTGTATTAAGGATCACATCCTGGATTCCTCGGATGTCCCTGTTCGGGAGTCATAGGAATTTAGGAGCGTGTCAGTTGGTATTGGTGGATGCTAGTGAGTTTCTAGCATTCTACTTGACATGGAGTATATTTTTATTGTTATTCCATGTGTCTCTTTGTTGTTGTTGACTCTAGTAGTCGCTTGACTAGCGTCATCCCTTGGAGATTCGCTGATTCTCTAGATTTGAGTTTCGGGAATCTTAGGGGCGTGACAGCGTGGTATCAGATCATTTTACCCTTTCGTGGGTATTTGATGATTGAAAGTCGTTGGTTCTCATTTCTTTTTACTTCCGCAATCACTCCCTTAGCTCTTAGGCTCGGGTTTCGGAGTCCTAGGAATTTGGGGCGTGACAAATACCAACTGACACGCTCCTAAATTCCTAAGACTCCCGAACAGGAACATCCGAGGAATCCAGGATGTGATCCTTAATACAAATGACCAACTAATACATCATTAACCAAGAAAACATATGGGTTAATGGTAGAAATGGTATATTTAATACCCAAATGGATAATAAACAAAGCAGCGGAATCTAACGAAAATCCGGCAGAGTTCCGTTTGTAAATGGAACATCCGGACAACAACCACAACACAAGAACCTGCCAATAGCAATTCAATAATCACAATGGCTTCCAAACCCCACATTCATCAATCCTACTAGGGCCGAGATAATGGAAAGAAACCAAAACTCCTCCAAACCCTCTAATAATCAACAGAGCCACAAATGATCGAATAAGATACAGTAAAGCACCTAGCTGTGCATAATAGATACAATAACCATCAGAAAGAATAAATACAGGAACTAAAGAATACATCAACAGGGATATGCTAACAGACTGGCTCCCAAAAGAAAATACATAACAATCCCATAACAATTGGTAGAGAAACTGAAAGTGGATACCTATCGTCCCCAAACCCAGTCGTGTTGTAACCGTAACCGCATCACCCAACGCAACTCCAAAACCTATAACAAGGAAACAAAAGAAAGCTGTCGTTGCACTGCATCCTGCTCATAGCCGTATATTTCCTGCAACCTGGCGTGGAATACCAGGGGGCGAATGAAATTCCCCTGTGAGCAAATAAGCTCAGTGGGAAAGAATACTCTAACTACCACATCCTCTGATAGTTTAGGTAAAGCTAAACCGTCTAATAAAATATAAATAGCCCAACTAATCCCATTCACGCAAACACAAGTCACACGCTCATATACTATCGTAAACGAGTATACATAAGTATATAGGGAATATGTATATATATATCTACACGTATATATATATATATAAATACACAACATGAGTCTCTAAAACTCGTATTCCAAGTACCCAACACCAATAGTCTACACTATTCCCACCAACGTACATCAAGTACCCGACACTAAGGTCAAATCTAACCAAGTCACAAAGTGCTCACATCACCAAACAGAAGATCCAACAGAGGAGATCACACTCACCTCTAATATCCACAAGGAAACAAAATCCACCAATAGTACCAAGGAAGGCTCAAATCCTACACCCCGATAACACAGGAAGGAAAACACCCACGCCCTTGCGTACTAACACAACATCATCAATATATATATATATAATATATATATATATATAACAAATCTCATCCCTCTCCTAGAGTAAGTCTGTACCTCAAGGATGGGATCACCCCATCATCTCACTATGCGAAAACCTCAATGTTATCTCCAACAAGTCAATAAGTCACCAACAGGATAAATCCATCACTAACACTTGCACTATAAGCTACAAAACCACCCGATCAATTCACTAAGAGTACAAGAACTCAACTCCCAAGAACGACCACTTAAGGGTCACCAAAACGAAGCAAAGGAAAAGAGTTCCCAATGCTAACCAACAGATAACCAAGACAACAACGTCAAGGTTAAGAATACTCAAACAAGGAAAGAACACCACAAGTGAACAAAGAAAGAACACCAAAAGTGAACAAGGAAACCAAAAACGAATGGCCGAGAGTGGAAGTAATAAAAAGATGAATCCCAGAGATTCAATAGTTTTTAAGAAAAATGTTTTCAAACTCGAACCGATCCATTTGGCATCCATGCCCCTAACGTAAGAAAAACTCAAATCACCTAGGTGGTGAAACCAATAACCCATAAAATAGAAAGGCAACACTATATGTGTGCACTGAACAACGACAAGCCTCAAAACCGAGACTTAAAAAAATGATCGGAAGCAAAGGTGAAACAATGGAACACCTTTCAAAACTCTACAAGTCGAGGTTTTGAGAAAGAAGTCTCGTAACCTCAGAATCCCAAGAAAAGTAATAAAATAGTTTTTTTTTAGAAAATCACACAGTAGAAATGACCGTCTTGCCCCCGGTCTCCGTCAGTTGCCATCACCGGCTTTTAAAAGTTAAAATCTTTTCAAAGAAGATCCTAAGATCATTTTATAAGGTATTAAAACTTTTCATTTCTACGGGGTAGGCGAAAACGGGTTTTTCCCTTTAAATACAAGAGTTTACTTCAAAACTTAGGAAACACCGTT
The DNA here is from genome assembly GCA_963922005.1 of Cornus suecica. NCBI lineage: Eukaryota > Viridiplantae > Streptophyta > Magnoliopsida > Cornales > Cornaceae > Cornus > Cornus suecica. Next base: position 33,492,654 of record OY998243.1, on the reverse strand, counting down.
TTCGAAATGACAGCCAATAAGGGAAAACACAACTCTATAGAATCAAATGACAACACCAGGAAAAGGTTCGGCACCACGCCGTAACCGACAACTCAAGGAATAACATACAAGTCAACGACCACGTACTAGTGTACAAAACACAGTACAAGAAATGCTTAGGGGAATGAACTAAGCACTATAAACCACGCTACAGTACCCTAAGTACTTAATATAACTCACCTCAACCATAACCTCTTATCTCCCAATCAAAATCTCAGTTACAATTGATAACATATTCCTCAAAAGTGAAAGGCACCTAAAGGTCCATACTATAACTCACAATCTCATCACCCGCCTTCTCGAAGGCCCCAAATCATAACTGATACTAAAATCAATCTCGGATCTCAAATCTCTAACAAGTCACACAGCCAACCAAAATCACCAAACTACTAACCACAATCACAAGACTACTAACCACAGTCACAAGACTGCTAACCACGATCACAAGGCTACTAACCATAATCACAAGGCTACTAACCACAATTACAAAACTATTAACCACATTCTCTAAGGCATTACTCCACATCAACTCAACCTCAATTCTACAATCCATCTCTAACTTCAACTAACCACAGAAGTCGCCAGACCAATATACTTAACCTCCCCTACGGGCACAAAAGTATACAACACAAGTATAAGGACATACGCCTCATTTATACTTTAATAATTACTGCTTTTAATTCCCGTTTTCACATTTATCACTTTCAACTGAGCATTTTATAAAATGAATTCATTTTGCATATTCATAAATAATCATGCTCCAACATATATATATATACATATCAATAAATCACATGATGACATGCAACGCACCGTACTCACAGACCGCCTGTGGTACACACACAAAAAAACACACCCTTCCCAAGGGTACTGGATCATTCTCTACCATTCCCCTGAGGATACAGCTCACTAAGGAATGTAGACTTATCGTCCCGTTCTTCCCAAGTGCTTTTGACACTTCACACTTTTAACCAAGGAAGACGTCCACCACGGCCCAGCCGTGAACATAGGGCCTTGGACTATGTGTCCTCCCCCTATATCGTCTGCGTTCTCAGAAGATTAGTTCCGTGGGTACAGCACCCCCTGGCTAGTTGTCACGACGATCCAAACACAAACGTCTACCCGTGCCTCACGCACAAAGGAAGTAGACCACACCAAATGAATCTCTCTGCAAATGGTGAAATCATGCAACACATGCACCAACACCCATGTCTCACAATACATGGTGTACGCAACAAAATCATGTCCAACATAAATATGTAATGCACCATATTTATAAAAATACCCACATGGTAATATCAACATAAATCTCAAATCTCTGTACATGCTTTTAAAAATATATTAAAGCATTTAAATCGTGAGAAAATAGATTCATGTTCTAAACAATATATTTTCTTTAATTCTTTAGAAAATATTTCAATTTCAATTAACATGTCTTTTTAAATAATTTAAACAATTATTTCACGTATACCAAAAGGATCCTAGCACATCGTCTAAGCTTTTCGAATCTCTAATAACCCATTTAAATTCGTAAGGGTTTCTAAGCCGTCCATTCTTATTTAATTTAAATAAGAATATTATTTAATCACATAGGAATAATTTAATAAATTTTATTAAATTAATTCCTAAGCCCCATCCTGATCCTAAATAATTTATAGACATTTAAACTAGCAATTTAATATATCTATAATAAATTAAATAAGGGTTTTGCACCCCTAAACTACTTCAATAATGCGGAGTGAGAAATATAATTTCCCACCTGAAATACGCTTACAGAACAGCCGTTTCGGGCCCACCGTGAACAGTACCGGCACTCGAATATCACGCCCACCACCAAAGTCGTTCGAAAAATATTTCACCTATATCGAAATGTCCGTCACGACAACCTATACGATATATACGAAGCCCATTAATAATCGGTTAATTAATTGGGTTAAATCTAAAATAACCCAAACGAAATCTATAACCTATAAATGCGATTTCCGGGCAAACCATTCAACGTAAATTCACGAAATTAAAGTATGACGAATACTACGTAGGTACGAAACTACTCACCGAAAATCGGCTCAAACCGATCACCGGAAGGTCGCCGAAAAAATGGCTAAAGTCTGGCCGGATCGCCCCTGCCACGCGCACGCGCGGCTGTCCAGCCGCGGCCTTGCCCTTGCGCCACCGTGCGCGACTGCCAGACCGCCACCACCGGACCACCAAGCCGTAGCCGCCCTGCCGTCGTCGTCCGCCTCGCCGTCGCAGCTGCTACAACGGCGGCGAACCGGTCGCCTGCACCAAGTGCGGCCCCTTGCTCCAGCCGGTTCCGGTCTCTCTCTCTCTTGCCTGACCGGCAACAATGGAGGTGGAGAATAGGTTCGGCCGGCCATGCGTGAAAAGGAAGGAGAAGAGTAGTTGTGGTAGCGTGAAGGAGAAGGTGTGGAGCAGATACAGTCTGTGTATATATATACAAATATATATATAACCTAATTGCAAAACTAACCCTTCATTTCTCCAAAATCGCAAAATAACCCCCACTTCTATATATATATATATATAATTAATTATATATATATATATAATAAGTCCCAACAATTACCGGAACGCCCAAACATAATTTCGTAAGCCCGAAATAATAACGAGACGTCCAATTAATTATATCGGGGTAGAAACCCAAATGTCGGAACACTTAAACAAGCCCGACCAATTAAAATGTGTCGTCATTCAATCGAAACACAAATCATTAAACGTCGAATAAACTAATGTCGAAACAAGACCGTGTAATTGACAACAAGAATTCGCGTAGTGTCGTCCAGTCGACTTTAAAACTAAACGCGAAAAATTTACAGGTATCAAATATCAAGAATAAACAATACGTCATGAACAAGTGACGTCATTACTGAAATTAAAATTATAAATAATTTCAGGAAAAAGGAAAATAACATGGGGTGTTACATTGACTGACAAAGTATGGAGAAATCAAATGAAGGAAACTTATAGGTAAATTTTGAAAGAAAAATATAAATTTCTAAAAAAAATATAAATTTTGGAAAATATATATAAAATTCGGGAAAAATATAAAATTCAAAAGATATATGTTAAAGCTCCAAAATAATATAAATTAAAAAATATATATATAAATTTCGAAAATATATATATAAATTCGAAAAAGATATATATTTGAAAAAAAATATATGTTTCTGTCTAAATGTTGTTTTGGTGTATTGTACTTTGGTTACTTGTGTTTCTTATACTTCTATTTGCACAACTATTTGCCTAGTACCAACTATTTTTTTTCCCATTTTGAACTACATAATACAAAACAATTATTTGCCTAGTATACTATATTTTTTATTTTAATATGATATTTTCGAAATATATATTTTTTTCAAACTTTATATATTTTTTTATATTTTTTACGAATTTTATATATATATTTTTAATTTCATAATTATTTTCGAATTTTATACTTTTTTTTTGAAATTTAATATATATATTTTTTGAATTTTATATGTTATTTTTGAATTTTATAATTTTTTTCAAAATTAAATATATATTTGTTTCGAATTTTATATGTTTTTTTCAAACTTTATATAGATATTTTGAATTTCTATTTTTTTCTAATTTTATGTATATATTTTTAATTTTTATATACTATTTTCGAATTTAATATGTATTTTTTAATTTTATATTTATTTTCAAATTTTATATATTTATTTACGAATTTAATATATATGTTTTAGAATTTTATATGTTTGTTTAGAAATCTATATATTTTTATATATTTGTTTCAATGTTTGGAGGTAAGATAGTGTAAATAAATATATAAAATTCAAAAATAAATATAAAATTAAAAAATATATATATAAAATTCGAAAAAAATATAAATTCAAAATATCTATATAAAATTTGAAAAAAACATATAAAAATTGAAACAAATATATTTTAAATTTTGAAAAAAATTATAAAATTCGAAATTAAATACAAAATGCAACATCTGCATTGATTGTGTTTCCAATGCATTCCAAGTCCAGAATCCATTTTCCTAGAGATGATATTTTAGAGCTTGAAAGACCTTTGAAAATCCATCATTTTGGTGGTCACATTATAATAAAAAGGAAAGAAAACTCATTGGACGACAAAAGAATGAATAGTGTAAAGATTATGGGAAAAAGATAAAATTAAAACAATACCTGGAAAGAATATTTTGTGAATTGATTAACATATTTTAAGTAGCGGGAAAAAATTCCAAAAGGCACGTATCAGAGTAAAAAACTATACAATGTCTCACCAGAATATTAATAAAAAGGGTCAACTAGCATGGGATGATGAATATCATGGCCTAAAACAAACTGAAAAAAATTATAAAATTCGAGATTAAATATAAAATTCAAACAAAACATATAAAATTCAAGAAATATATATATTAAATTTCAAAAAATATTATAAAATTCAATCAAAACATATAAAATTCAAGAAATACAATTCGTGCATTCGAATTTTATATGTTTTTTTCCAACTTTATATAGATATTTTGAATTTTATATTTTTTTCGAATTTTATATATATATTTTCAATTTTTATATATTATTTTTGAATTTTATATGTTTTTTTTAATTTTATATTTATTTTCAAATTTTATATATTTATTTACGAATTATATATATATTTTTCGAATTTTATATTTATTTTCGAATTTTGAATTTTTTTCGAAATTTAATATATATGTTTTAGAATTTTATATGTTTGTTTAGAAAGTTAATATATTTATTTATATGGTTAAATAAATGTTGCATTTGGCTGTAGCAATGTTGCATTTGGTAAAAACAATGTTACAGGGGTTGAATCTGCATTTGGTTAAGGAAATGTTGCATTTGGTTGTAGCAATGTAGCATTTGGTTAAATAAATGTTGCATTTGATAAAAACAATGTTGCAGGGGTTGAATCCCTAAAAAAAAGTGAATCAAACTACTTACCAGTACCACCAACATCAATTAGTGGTCTTCTTTTATATATATATTTCCAAAATATATATATTTTTTCCATAATTTATCCGAATTTTATAAAAACAATTCAAAATTAATATATATTTGTTTCAAAATTTATATATATATTTGAATTATATTTATATTTGAATTTTATATATTGTTTTTGAATTTTTTTTATAATTTTATATATATTTCGAATTTATATATATAAAACGGGTAATCTCAAAAAATTATATAATTTTTTGAATTTTGTTTTTGAAAATATATATTTTTTGAAATATATATATTTTCGAATTTATATATATTTCAAAATTTATATATATATATTCAAATTTTATATATATATTTTCGAATTATATATATATTTCAAATTTTATATATGTTTTTGAATTTTATATATGTTTTCCGAAATTATATAATTATTTGAATTTTGTTTTTGAAAATATATATTTTAAATTTTATATATATTTTTTGAAATATATATATATATTCGAATTTAAATATTTTTCAAAATTTATATATATTTTCGAATTATATATATATTTCAAATTTTATATATATTTTTGAATTTTATATATATATATTTGAAATTTATATATGTTTTTCGAAATTTATTTGTTTATTTCTAATTTTATATATTTGTTTCAAAATTTAAATATTTGTTTTCGAATTTTATATATTTTTTTGAATTTATATATATGTTTTTCGAAATTTTATATATTTGGGGTTGGGGCATAAAGGTCATTTCACATTACATATAATATTTTCAAATTTTATCAAGGGTATTTTGGTCATTTTATTGGCCCAGGGGTGTCATTGCAAGCAGAACTAAACCTCAGGGGGTGTTAGTGCAAAAATTTCTAAAATTCAGCACAAAGGTAAAATAGACATAAACCTCAGGGGGTGTTAGTGCAAATTACCCTAATAAAAAAGATGGCAACATTTTAAATATCATTTAGTAGCAGTATACAAAAAATACTGCTAAAAAAATTGTCATAGGAATTTTTGGCAAGTGTCATTAAATAATTGTTGTTATACACTAATTTTATTGCAATGTAATTAACAACATAACGATGCTGCATTTGGTTAAAGAAATATTGCATTTGGTAAAAGCAATGTTGCAGGTGTTGAATCTGCATTTGGTTAAAGAAATGTTGTATTTGGCTGTAGTAATGTTGTATTTGGTTAAATAAATATAGCATTTGACTATAGCAATGTTGCATTTGGTAAAAATAATATTGCAGGGGTTGAATCCCTAAAAGCAATGTTATTTTCAAATTGTAGCAATGTTATTTACCAATATATATATATATGTTTCCAATTTGGTTTGAAATTGGTTGTAGCAATGTTATTTACCAATATATATATATATATGTTTCCAATTGGTTTGAAACTGGTTGTAGCAATGTTATTTACCAATATATATATATATGTTTCCAAATTGGTTTGAAACTCTGTCAACCTTATTTTTCTATATCTGTGTCGTGTATATATATATATATATATATATCATTCTAGGACTGGAAAAAAAATAACTTGTACATCATTGAGAGAATATCTTTTGTGAGTTCTAAAGGATATCCTGTTCTTGTTAGGACATTTATCATCTGTAGAATGGGTTCGTGTAATCTGATGTGATTACAACTGTTGCTGCGTACTTAATCAATGTTGTATTTGGTAAAAACAATATTGCAGGGGTTGAATCTGCATTTGGTTAAGAAAATGTTGCATTTGGCTGTAGCAATATTGCATTTGGTAAAAACAATGTTGCAGGGGTTGAATCCCTAAAACAAAGTAAATCAAACTACTTACCAGTACCACCAACATCAATTAGTGGTCTTCTTTTATATATATATATATATATATATTTCCAAAATATATATATATTTTTACATAATTTATCCAAATTTTGTAAAAACAATTCAAAATTAATTTATATTTGTTTCAAAATATATATATATATTTTGAATTTTATATATTGTTTTTGAATTTTGTTTTATAATTTTATATATATATAACGGGTAATTTCAAAAAATTCGTGGACAATTCATCAATGACAAGCCGAGTTGTTGGGTAAAAATTCAAAAAATATATATAAAATTAAAAATAAAATTTCATAAACAATATATAAAATTCAAAAAAATATATAAATTTTGAAACAAATATATATAAATTTCGAATTGTTTTTATAAAATTCGGATATATTATATAAATTTTGAAAACATCATATAAATTTCGGAACAAATATATATATTTTGGAAAAATATATATAAAAGAAGGCCACTAATTGATGTTGGTGGTAAGTAGTTTGATTCACTTCATTAGGAAAGATATGACATTTTACCAATATATATATATTTCTAAAATTATATAATTTTTTGAATTTTGTTTTTGAAAATATATATTTTTTGAATTATATATATATTTTTTGAAATATATATATTTTCGAATTTATATATATTTCAAAATTTATATATATATATTCAAATTTTATATATATATTTTCGAATTATATATATATTTCAAATTTTATATATGTTTTCCGAAATTATATAATTATTTGAATTTTGTTTTTGAAAATATATATATTTTAAATTATATATATTTTTTGAAATATATATATATATATTCGAGTTTAAATATTTTTCAAAATTTATATATATTTTCGAATTATATATATATTTCAAATTTTATATATTTTTTTGAATTTTACATATATATTTTTGAAATTTATATATGTTTTCCGAAATTTATTTATTTATTTCTAATTTTATATATTTTTTTCAAAATTTAAATATTTGTTTTCGAATTTTATATATTTTTCCAAATTTATATATATGTTTTTCAAAATTTATATATTTGGGGTTGGGGCATAAAGGTCATTTCACATTACATATAATATTTTCAAATTTTATCAAGGGTATTTTGGTCATTTTATTGGTCCATGGGGTGTCATTGCAAGCAGAACCAAACCTCAGGGAGTGTTAGTGCAAAAATTTCAAAATTCAGCACAAAGGTGAAATAGACATAAACCTCAGGGGATGTTAGTGCAAATTACCCTAATAAAAAAAATGGCAACATTTTGAAATATCATTTAGTAGCAGTATACAAAAAATGCTGCTAAAAAAAATTGTCAGCAATTTTTGGCAAGTGTCATTAAATAATTGATGTTATACACTAATTTTGTTGCAGTGTAATTAACAACACAACGATGCTGCTTTTGGTTAAAGAAATGTTGCATTTGGCTGTAGCAATGTTGCATTTGGTAAAAGCAATGTTGCAGGGGTTGAATCTACATTTGGTTAAGGAAATGTTGCATTTGGCTGTAGCAATGTTGCATTTGGTTAAATAAATGTTGCATTTGGCTGTAGCAATGTTGCATTTGGTAAAAACAATGTTGCAGGGGTTGAATCCCTAAAACAAAGTGAATCAAACTACTTACCAGTACCACCAACATCAATTAGTGGTCTTCTTTTATATATATATATTTCCAAAATATATATTTTTTTTCCAAAATTTATATAATTTATCCGAATTTTATAAAAACAATTCAAAATTTATATATTTGTTTCAAAATTTATATATATATTTGAATTATATTTATATTTCGAATTTTATATATTGTTTTTGAATTGTCTTTATAATTTTATATATATTTCGAAACATAACTTCAAATATCTTTAGCACTAGTAAATAGATATGCATCACAGGCAAATAAATACAGACTAGAACAATCACATATTAAATGCTACATAAATCATATATATTAACTAACCTACATGTTCGATTCCGTTGAGGCAAAGGTAACAAATATATTCACACAACCGAACATTCAAGCTAGGGTAACAAGGTGAAAGAAATATAAGTAAGGAAAAGAGAAAAAAAAATACACTAATAAAGACAACCCAAAGATATACATACTTCCTATAACCATGGAGTTTACAAATTAATTATATGAGGCAAAGGTGAAACAACAGACTATACTAAAATACATAACCAAACCATGAATAGATAATCTATATATGCTTCATACCTGAGAGAAAGGTGTGGGAGATTGAGGTGCGATTAGGGATTTTTTTAAGGGTTTGGGCTCTCTCTGCGTGTTCAATAATGAAACTCTTAAACAACAAATTGAATTATACTGATTATTGAGTTTGACTTATTGTGTATTTACCAATCTATCCATTGACTTCATTTCCATTAAGATCTCTTTTGGCGGGAGCTTTTGGGGGGAATATATGCACAGTGTAAATGAAAAGGGAGAACACTGTATATCACTGTTATGTATATATACAGGTTTTTTTTTTTTTTTTTTTGGGTCAATCTACTGGGGCCCATTTTTTTTGCCACGTAAGCCGCCACATAGGCAACTTGTGACTGGTAGTAAAAAAATGAATGGAGAGGATCCGTGTCCTCATGCCTAAGGGTTTAAGGGAAACTGGAAAAGGAACAAGATTAATATATTTATATGTTCCTGGACATTCTACTCTCCAAAGCATGGTGACAAGTGATATTTCAGCAGTTGTATCTCATTCATATATGTAATGAAACCAAAATCAATAAATAGATAGCAAAACTAATCCAACATTCACATCTGCAATTCTTTTGTACTTGAAACACTGGAATGCTCGAGTAATTGGGGTAATAACTTGTAATGTATGATGGACATTACACAATAATCGTATGATGTGAAAGAAATATACTTTTAGGCTTTTTTTGGATCGGTTTTTTAGAAGTTGTTTTTGGCTTCATGTTTTCGACTTCCTGGAGGGAAAAACTGTTTTGAATGGTATTTGACAAAATTTATAAAAGAGTTTCTGAGTTTTGGAATAACATTTAGAGAAGCTAGGGGTACCAACTTTTTAAAACGATTTTTGCTTCTCTTTTCCTTCTGTGTAAAGTCAGAAACAAAAGCTCTACCAAACACGACCCTACTACCTTTCCCTCCCAACACAAGCAACATAATCTTGTCCACAATCAAAAACATCAAAGTAAATAGGATCCATATGGAACCCCCAATTGGACCAAACTCATTAGAAGAAATCTCAATTTTAAGCAGCTGCAAGAAAAAAATCAAATAAATTTGAAAACATCAGTATTTTGAACCATTTCAAGTATTAATACTATTCATAAATAAGTAATTACTAACCTCAGTTGCAAAGCCACACCACAGTTCTAGCACTAAAGAAGTTGTTAATGAAACCTCTGTGTTGGTCGTGAGCTAGGGTTCCAAAGGAGTAAAGGAAACTAGGGTTCAAAGAGACATATTGACCTGGAGATTAAGGGTTTAGAGAGGGAATTATGGATGACCTAATATTCAATATGAAAAGATCGAGATGGAACGAGGAATTGACGTGCAAACATTGAATTTGAAATTGAAGCTCTCAATTACGAATCCAATGCCTCAATACCGCGCTGCTAAACAGACCCTTCATCTGCTTCAGTCAGTTAGATATATATAAGATCATATTGCAAGTTGGATACATGTAACATGCTCAGTTATAAGATGTGGATCCAAACTGTACAATCACCCTCTTTCAGCAAGCATAAAATCAAAATCACAGTAATAAACTTTTAAATGACATTCATGTAACTAATATAAGAAAAACAAATGTGGGTTCTGATTACTGCTTTACATTTCCTTAGATCAACCACCAGTCAACCCAGAGTGCAATACAACTACACTCCTACATTACCATACCGAAAACATACTCCAGAGTAGTTTGTATCCTAAACAAAATAATGAAAAATTGGGGAGTAAATAGAATTCCGTTACTTTTCTACATCTTCTTGTCCCTCATCATAATATATTGACACGAAGGACATGCATAAAAAGACATCGAAACAACCCCAAAACAAGAAGTGCAACGACTTCTTCCAAATAAGTTTAAGCAACTCTAATGGAACATTACTGCAGAAACTCTTGAGAAGCAGCTTCCTCCTATGACCAATTATATGAAACATATTCTCTATATATGGTGCGTGCTCAGTTGTCACAAGGGTACTGTAAATGCCGAGTAATCAATAAGCGATTTATACAACCCCTCAACGAGTGCTTGAGAGCAAGAGCAATGCTAAAATTCGAACTTGCTACTTCAGCAATACTTTCCATATCTTCTTCATATACACAACAAGAGACCATACAGCAAGCCCTGCTGATATATAAAGCAAAACAACACCAGAAGCTGCAAGAGTCCCTGCCCCTGCGATGCTGGAGAGAGAGAAGCACTCATTAAAGAAATTTCCTCGTTTATCTAATCGAATACTAATAGAAGTTTCATGCAAAAGAGCGAAGTCAAACCTGTTGTCTCTGGTTGCCAGGAGAATAGTTAGTGCAGCCATCTGTGTGGCTGTTTTCCACTTCCCCAGATTATTCACTGCAACAGCCTGAAAAGTATTTACCATTACTATTGCTTTAGTGAACTCTAGAAAACTACGATTGATTTGCAAAGAGGACTGTGAAGTTATCGTATTTGAGGGAAAACAAACCTCTAAAAGTTTAGCATCCTGAGATGCAGCCCATTCTCTGACAGCAGACATTGTTATCTACAAACAGATCGCAAACTGATTTATAAGGTCCAAAGATTAGCTCATACTTCATCCAGACGTGAAGACTGTTGTACGAGAACATAAATACAACAGCAAAGAGCTGATGGTGCAGCGATATAAATACATTAAACCTAGAAAACTTTGATATAAAAAAAAAAAGTAGATAGATAAATATATGTGATGGGTTACAAGCACGTAATAATTAACTGAACTCCTAACCAGGAGATAACAATAATAGGAATAAGTAACTGGACAATAGAGAAGAATGACAAGCTCAGGTATCCTAGAACATAAACAAGGTCACATTAACATTGTGTTCAATAACAATAGTTTTACGCATATTGTTAGAAAAAATGCAGTGAACCAATAAAAAATCATCAAACACAACAGAAAAGTGAAAACGTCACACAGAAAGAACAAAAAACTTTAAGTGGTTCCACATAAATTGTGTCTACGTCCAAAGGCGGGATGTGTAGATAGATTTTCCAAAAATTTAGAGAGAACGGTGGTGTTTACTAACAGGAAATATTTCCTGTTTCCTGTTTTTACTTCCTGAAATGAAGAAATAAAAGTAAAATCTTGTTTACCAATTTATTTTTACTTTTCCCCTTCAAGAAAGGTTTCTTCTAATTGTAAAGAAAAAAGGAAACAAGAAAAATGGTACTTCCCCTCTTTGTTTCCTCTCGCCTTCAAAATGACCAAATTTCAAAGTTGTAAAATTCAGACTTTCATGTATTTTGCACTAATAAATTTAAATATTATATATAAATAATAAATAATAATAAATAAATTAAATATTTTTATAAATTACAAAATATATAATATTTACAAATAAAATAAAAGTAAATGAATAAATAATAATAAAGAAAATAAACAATAATAAAATAGATTAAATAATACATAATAATAATAAATAAATGATAATTATGATAAATAAAAAACAAAAATAATAAGAAATACAAATAATAAATAAATTAAATATTTTTATAAATTAAGCAAAAATATAATAAATAATAAATTAAACAAAATATATTTATAAATTAAATAAAAATAATGAATTAATAATAATAAAAATAATAAATTAAATATATTTATAAATTAAATAAAAATAATTAAATAATAAATAATAAATTAAATAATATACAAAATTAATAATAAATAAATAAAACTTATAATAAATAATAAATATAAATAAAAAATAATAAGAAATACATATAATAAATAAATAAAAAGTAATAACAAAGTTTTTTTAATAAACATAATTTCTGTTTTTTATTTTTGTTTTTGAAAAAAATCAAAATTTAGTAAACAAGATTTTACTTTCTGTTTTTCTAAAGGAATCAAAAATATAATTCTACTTCTTCAGAAAACGGAAACAGGAAATATTTCCTGTTAGTAAACAGGCCCAACAACTTTCAACTCGAAAAAATAGCTCTTGTAACACCCCGCTCCAACATTTGGTATAATATTGTCCGCTCTGGGCCTAGCCCGCACGGTTTTGCTCTTGGGCTCCTCCCAAAAGGCCTCATACCAATTGGAGACAACACTGCACATATAAGTACATCCCCAGACCTCTACCCGGACGATGTGGGACATCACAATCACCCCCTCTTGGGACCCAGCGTCCTCGCTGGTGTTACCCACGGGCTTGTGCATGCACCCACACTTAATTCCGGCCGGGCTCTGGCTCTGATACCAATTGTAACACCCCGCTCCAACATTTGGTATAATATTGTCCGCTCTGGGCCTAGCCCGCACGGTTTTGCTCTTGGGCTCCTCCCAAAAGGCCTCATACCAATTGGAGACAACACTGCACATATAAGTACATCCCCAGACCTCTACCCGGGCGATGTGGGACATCACAGCTCTTGCCCTTACTTTCTTTCCTGTGATTTTCAGTCGCTCACTCTGTCCCACTAAACCCTAGATGGCCTTATATATCGGACTATAAGAGAGCAGGGCCAAGCGGATCTCGACGACCAGGGCCAATAGAAAATTCAGGCCACAACATTACACAAACTATAGTACGCACCTCATCTCATTCGAAGCAGGTTACTACTTCTTCAACCACTTATGTAATATATGTTAGTCTCTAATGATCGAATCCTGATCAAACCCACACATCCTCATCCTGCCAATTTGTTGAAGTGATTTTGATCACGGTGTGTATTCTTATCTGAATAATTTGAATAAATATATCTTCGTCTAATTTGAGTACAATTACAACAGAGAATGGGCATCACCTTGTGGCCTAGTGGTTGAAAGCCCAGCTCCTTAAAATATTTAAAAAACAAAATACAACAGAGATTGACTCTGGAAGGAGACATGGAAGATTTGGTTAAAAATGCGACAAATGTTTTAGATTAAGACGACTAAATCACCTTCACTACCTTGACTCCTTTGGTCTCATTCAGAGTAAGGATAATCCGTTTCATTTGGCCAGAGTTCATTTTGGACCCAGCACCAATAAACATTATCTACTGTTTTCATCTGCAAATTTAATACTAATTCCTTCCAACTCTTATCTTCTTTGGGTTTTCACTATGCTATTTGGCTTCTTCAACTTCAGTTTCTTCCTTTTATACTTGGGACAAGTAAAGATGTGTTAGAAAGCGTTCAAAAGGGAACCAACGGAAGAGGTCCTTAGGTACCAACGAACCCAAAATATATCCAAGATATACTATTTCTCCAAATCGCCAACTAAACGGACAGCTATATACATTTCTTTGATTCCTTCATAGCTTGTAACTGTTTATTTTTTAGAGTTATCACTTGAGACATCAAGAGAAGTTTATTTAAGCTGGACAGCTCAGGAACTAATTTTACAGCTTATTGTTATTTAACAAAAAGAACAAAAAAAAATTCCTGCCCAATAACTCCCAAAATCTGTAAGAGATATGCTTCTCACAAGTCGTCAATAAACACTTCAACCTAAGACTGGCTGAACTAGTGGGAATGTTACAATGTTATTGCTAATGTCATAACAAGAGTCCTTCTGAAGTGTCAATGACACAAAATCCAATCAGAATATTCACATCAGAGACAGCGAAAAGAGATTGTAAAATAGTTTATAATTCAGAGGATCTACCAAATCCATAAAGTGTTTGGTACCTTAGTGTTGTTCGTTTGATGTCAGGGATTAAAACATATATTATGCAGGCTTTCAAATCATCATGTGCTTCAAAGTGAGCAACATTTAATGCAATTTTCATTCATCATGCTTTTCACCAAAAATAACACCTAAAAACCAGTGCCTTCATCAAGAACAAAATTACTTAACAAACCACTTGCTCCAGGAGCTTAACTTGTCAATAAATTGAGCACCTTAGGGTGTTCAATGAACTTCTGTCCATTTGTGAAACATCTATGAAGAACATTATTTTATTTGATTACTAACATAATGGACTTTGTCCAAAGGGGAATTGTTTTCCTTTTGCTTTGGTTGGACCGTTGGATGCCATTGAACTTTCCAAACAAAAAGAAAAGAAAAGTTTCAGGAAAGAGTAGTAGCAAAGAGAAAAGCTAATTCGAGAAATAAAGGAAAAACGGAGAGAAATCTGCCTCTTTTGAATGCATTCAGAATAATGGAACGTTTATGTTAAATCTGGAACGTAAGTAAAGGTTAGGTATTCACCTCTCTACCGATTATGGCAATTGAAGGTGCAGCAAATAGCCATGGCACTTGACCAAGCATAGCAACTTCCACAGGTCTGGTACACAACAAGACCAAGGTGGCAGCAACCATAAGCTGCATTCAGTAATCAAGCCAACAAAAAGCTCTTAAATGATGTAAATAGTGAAAAAACATGCAATCAAGGCACTTCTTCCAAGTGTCTACCCCATTTAGTCGGCTGGTCCAACCCCATAACTGAGAAATTAAATTGGAAAAGAAGAGAGAATTTACCTTATCAGCCACTGGATCTAGGAAAGCCCCGAATGCACTCCCTAACCTCATCTGAAACATTTTGAAGCATGTAGAATTAAAAATTTATGATCTACAATTGAAAATACAACGTCCAGCCAAATGCTTCTTCGGAACTGAAGTCCAAGAGCATCACTTACCTTCCGAGCAAGGTACCCGTCGAGCCAATCTGTAACTGCTGCCGCAATGAAAATACTTGTAGTAGAAGTAGTTCCCCACGAGCCATCTGCGTAAAAAGCTAGTGGAAAAGAAAATAAAGTGTTAGTTTCACCATATATGCAGCGCGTCATGCAGCTAATATGTCATAGGAGCACATAAATAATTTGCTTTTACACATTTTAGATAACCAGTTTAAACATATGCTACAGCCTACACTGCTACAAATAATACGACACAGGTGGGTAAGTCATTTGGTCCTGGTGCCTCATGAAACATCAGGTCTAAGGAGGTTGGGGTATGAGTATCAACTAGAAAAAATAATAATAACAGGGCATTGAAATTCAACACTGAATAAGTAGACAAACTGAATGTAATATAACTCATCAAGGTCAAAATTCATATATAGAATGAAAACATAGTTCAACCCATTGCCAAAAAAAAACGACTTATTTCGCAACATATAGGCAAATTATGAGTACCTGGTCAACAACGTAGACAAAAAAAGTGAAATCACAAATATACATACACAAGTGTATATATATATACACTTCAAATTGGAATTGGAAAACAACAGAGAGAACACTCCCAAACCAGCAAAAAGAGCAAGCAACAAAACCTTTACAAACTTCAAACTTCCATACTATTGAAGATCAGACACCAATCAAACACCATAAACAATTGAAAAAACAAAACCAAGGGAGACAATAAAACACAACAATACAAAACTCTCTTCACACACACAGGAAAAATACACATTAACCACAATTTCCCGGGAAAAAACAACTGAAAAAAAGGGGAAAACGAGATGAGAGTAATCGAACATACTGCAAACAAGAATCGGAACAGCGGCGACGCGGGCGATGGTCAAGATCGTGGGCAATGTGAGCAATTTGGTGGACTGTTGATTCTCTTCTTTCTTGTGGTGCTGTTGCGGCGGCGATTGGTGGTGGTGGTGGTGGTGGTTGTGCGGCGGCGACAGGTCACCGTCGTACCAGTAGTCATCTTTGCCTTCTGTACCCATATTAGTGGCAACACCACTAGATCCTCCTTCGACGATCCCTTTATCTTCAGAAGAATAGAAGATTTTCTGACCACGAAACCCTAGTTTGCTATATTGAGCGAGGGGTGCGTACGGCGTTATCCTCAGCACGGGTGTGCACGATACTGGTGGGTGGTGGCTTCGTAAAGAAGATGAGGGTTTGGGTCTTCTCGGCGCGGTGGTGGTGGATGCTAATGTGCGCACCAATTTATAGGGTTTGGTGTAAAAGGAAACGATTGTAAGTTTGAGGGTCGACATGGTGAAATTTGCGCCGCTGGCTTAGGTTAGCAGATGCGCACGGGGGCTTAAGTTAGCAAGTGCTGTCTTCGAAGGCTTCGAATGGAAAAAGAAACGTAATTATTGAGGTTAGGGGAAGTGAAAGTTGTCTGATACAGTACAGAAGTAACTAACTCATGTACAAACGGATACACTATCTATATGTATATATGTATGTATACATAATTGTATATATGTGTACGTAAACTTCAAATTTCTGCTAAATGTCATTCACAATTGTATAAAAAAATTTTTACTAAAAATTAAAAATTGGCAATATTAAATTATTTAGGATTTGGAATTGGTATTGGATTTTTAAAGAAATAGAATTACACTTGTGTATTTGAAATAAATCGTAATTTAAGTAAAATATAATTTCATTTGTGTGTTTGGATTCTAACAGAAATTAGATAGATTCTTATTCTTTTTACTGTTCTACCCCTACTTTTATACACACCTTTAAAAGGAGTTTTCAACATAAATTTTGACTTATTATAAATAAAATAAAAAATGACACACAAAAACAAAAATAATACATGTAATACAAATATTATTTAATACTATTTTTATTTTTACTCTTTTAACCATCTACTAATATATATTTTGTTTCTGAAAATCTATAAAGCACCTATAATATTAAAATAAAACAAGAGATATATTAATAAAATAAAAATAAATAAATTTTATGATATTTAAAAACTCAGAAGCTAATCATAGCAATATATCCATTATTCTAAATCCACATTCAGAGCCATCTACAAAAGAATAAATTCATATTTCATTAATTTTCAAAAATATGCATAATACATGAAATCAAGGAAATATATAATACTTCTTATTTGATAGATGATTTATTGAAACAAAAGTCTAACACAACTTGATTCTAGTAAGTCTGAACAAAAAATACATAAACAAATCAAAACTCAAACTTTCAATTATCTAGATACTTCATTTTTCTAAGTAACCTATTGAAATAAAATAAAATAAACTAAAAAACAAAATCCTTCTAATTCATTTTCCATGACAACCAATTTTCAAGCATATCCATTGGGCATAAAAAATAAAATAAAAAACCTTCAACGGCCGTGGGGTTTGAAATTAGAAAAGCATAGGCAGCAAATAAAAAGTTATTGTCAATTCCCTCTGTAGATACAAAATTTACACAACACAAAAAGATGTTTTCTCATTACTCTTCATTGGATTATATACATTTGCCCTCTGGACCTTTTGCCCATTAGGGCAACATTTTCAATTTTGGAGAATTATCCCTACTTTACACGTCAGCTATTTTGTCCCTATACTACGTCATTATCTTGATCTGCAAGTCTATTATAGAATCTTCAAGTTTCTTCTAGACTACTCTTCGGGTTGGACCATAGGATGGGCATGGTGGTCGGGTCTCAGTGCGGACCGCAAAGCAGACGTGTCGGTCGGGTTATAATGTGGGCTCAGTGATCGGGTCATCATCTCGGGCCTTTCTAGGATCAATTTGGTCAAGATAAGGCTTTTTATATGGGCCGGAAAAACTCACATGAACACAGGCCCTCTTTTAGCTTATGGGCCTGCTTTTTAATAGGCACATTAGATGAAAGAATCGTGAGGCCCATAAAAAATCCCTTGAGGTTGGTACGCGGGACGTGTGTCTGATGATGCGGAGTTGCATTTAATGTTGCAGTTGTCGTAATCAATTGCGATTTTGAATTTGTGGTTGAGACAGCCTAGGTATGCGCGAAATGGGCCGGGTCATGTCGGTCTGATGCCTTGGCCGGGTAGTTGAAACATCACACCTATATAACTCATATACATCACACTTAATACCATTTTCGGTCATCGTCTTTCTGGAGCAGTCCTTTACCTTCTTCAATTTCTCTCTGCAACCTTTCCAAGCATTATTTGCAAATTTAGATTCGTATAATTCCAAGTTTGTCTCATCAATTTCTGCAAATCTCAGTGGTCTTGGTTGAGTGTTCCATTGTGTGGAGTGTTTTGAGCCCTGTTGAGAAACGTTTGATCGGACGCCCCAATTCTTGCCTGTTGGTACAGTTGCCGGATTCTGCAAATCTTTTGCCGGAGAAAACCTCGGGGGACTGCCGGAATCTTCTTTACCTACTTATAAGTCATTCTTCTTACTTCTTCTACCTTTCTTCAAATATGTCGGGGAGTGATGACACTAGGTCGGTTAGTGACCTGCAAATGACAGACACCGATTTGACAATCACTGACCCCGGAGCCTCAGTAAGCACCCCATATTTAGAGATGACCCGAGTCACTATAACTAGTCCACCAGAAGTGAATCAGGATGTAGGTGGTGGGGATGATGGGAATAATCAGGGTCAGGATGTTGAGGAAGAGGAGATTTTTTATGTTGACCTGCTCCCGGCCAAGTACAGGAAAGACGCTCAACTTAAAAGCCTCAGGGTTCTCGAAGGGGTAAATGTTAGACATTATCCTTGAGCCAAAGACTTTAGGATGGGTGAGGGGCTGAAGGATGGGGAGATATTGCTCTCCTCATTCCACCTTGCCATACTAAAATTTCCTATTCACCCTTTCTTCCTTCTGGTCTTGGCGACTTTGGGTCTGGCCCCCCTTCAAGTGGGTCCCAATTTTTATAGGATCTTGGCCATGATCCTATTGATCAACAAAGAATTCAACCTAGACTTAGGTTTGGCTGAGCTCCTATTCTCGTATAAAATTTTGGAATAGAAAGATAATAGGGGTCGGTACAACCTAACCTTGTACGTTAAGAGGAAATTATGTGACAACGTCCCGACCTCCAATAAGGGATGGAAAGAAAGGATGATTGTAGTGAGTGGGCAGTGGAGGCATCCCGACGCCATAAACATACTTGTCAGCTACATTTTCCAACAGACCCGACTTCCCAAGTTTAAGAGTTTCCATACCCGAGCTTCATGCCATTGCGATATGTGTAATGATACGTTGGGTATGCTAGTGACGGGTTTCCTTCAAGTTCCTCAGGAGAAAATGGAGGTCGGGTATATAAGATCCCGATTTCAAATGTTGGAGGCCAGAGTATGGAGTCAAGATTTAAGGGATAACCAGGGTTGCCTGATCGAGTCTATATTGCAGGAGCTTGCATCAGGAGCATCTGCATCGATGATCACCTCGGGTTCTGCAGCAACTACGTCTGGATCGAAGAAATTGAAGTCCAAGTCATCAGCAACCAAAAAACTCAAGAGAACTATGTCGGGGGGCCGACAGAAAAGGAAAGCGGTTACCATGCCCAAGCTTTCAATCAAGAAGGCTAAAAAGGCCGTCACCAGCTCCACATCATTCATTTGTGGGGTTGATGTCTCTTGAGTCCCCGAGAACCCTGTAGTCAGTTCATCAATGGGACTGACTGGGGGCCGAGCTGCTACGCCCCTGCCTCCACCTCCTCCTCCTTCGGCTGTGGATCCTCTGATCCCACCTCCGCCTCCTCATACCCCGCAAACGGCTGCATCGGGGGCGGTCAAGGTCGAGGAATATCATGCTATGGTCCCGAGTTCTGGAGGTTTGGGTCAGAATTCGTCTCAGGCTCAACTTTCAGTCAGGCCCGGTCCTAGCCTCGGTATCACCTTAGAGGTTCCTGCCTCGACATTGGATGCTCGGGAGTTAAGCTCTGACGAAGAGGGTCAGGGTTCATCCCGACCTACCAGACTGCACACTGCTATCACACCTATGGTTAGGAAACAAGATCACAGGGAGATTGAATGCGCTGCTGAAAGTGGGAAATAGGCTCTTCATGGGCCTCGGTTTAAGCTGGACACTCGGAAGGGCAACCCATACCTATCTGTGGGGGATCAGACGATTGGGAACTCGGAAGCCTTGCGGGAGATGGCCCTGGGAGTCTGGACCCCGGCCGATAGGTTGGCCATGGGGCGATATGATAGGATGAGTTTAGCTTTGAATGGGCCCGAGCTTGCGATAAGGGTAATTATATATTTCTTATACTTAGCTTTTTATTTTGCTTCGTATCTTTTGTGCTGACACTCTCTTATTTCAGATGTTTCATGCTACTCAAGCATACAATTGCAAGCTCGAGGATGATGCCCGGGTCATAAATGCCCTGACTCGGGATGTTCGGGTCCATAAACTTGGGTATGTCAAGGCTATCGAGCAGTCCAAGAAGGCTGAGGACAAGATTCAATCCCTGACATATAGGGCTGTTTCGGTTGAGAAGGAGCTCGTAGACGCCAAGGCAAAGATCTCAGAACTTGAGGGCAAGACTCGAGAGGCTGAGCAAAGGGCCGATCGGGAGGCACAGGCTCGGGAAGCCTTGACTCTCCAAGTGCAGTCCCTGACTGAAGAAGTTGAGAAGTTAAAGACTTCGGGGCAACAATTGCTTGGGGAAAAGGTTGAGGTCGAGAACGCCCTAGGTGTGGAGAGGTCTCGGGTAGAGATGTGCCACAAGGGTGGTAACTAGATGATCGCCCGCTTCGAGCTGACTTGTAAGTATTGTTATGAGCAGGGTTGGCGGGAATGTATAACGGAGCTTCAAAAGCCTGAGGAGGAAAGGGAGATCCCAACTATTGAGGATCTTGACCTCAGCATAGGAGTGTGGCCTTCGTATGATGATCCGGAGCCCGAGCCCGAATATCTTATCTTTGGCGAATTCCTTCAGGATCCCCTGCCCTCTCCACCTTCTCGTTCTGGTCTGGATGAGACTGAAATTACAGGGGGACTGTCCCTTGGGGCTAAAGGCTCAGGCGAGAACGAAGATCCTCCCGTGGTGGTTTAGGGGGAAGGTGATGAAATTCCCGAGGCTGAGACCCATCAGGGGAAGAAGACTTCGAAATAGGGCTCTTCCTCTGGCTTCTTGCCCCATCTCTTATTTTTTCCTTTATCTTGTATTTGCAACGATTTTGTAACACATCATTGTATCAGCCTTGGCCACCGGGGCTTTTCAATATAAGTTTATTTATTCATATTTTGTTGTGGATGAGCCATACTTGTTTCTTTTGATAAGGTAATAACAATCGGGATTTTGAATTGTGACCTAGCAATAAAAACAGCAAAAACCAGACAATAATAGTCGGGATTTTGAATTGTGACTCCGTACTGACTGCAACACTTAGATTTTGGATTTGATATTTGTAAAACCCGATAACTGGTGGGTCTATGTTTATCTCTCGGGCCCCATTGGGCCCATGGAGAGGATGCAACACTTAGGTTTTAGAGTTGATATTTGTAAAAACCGACCACTGGTAGGTCTGTGATGATCTCTCGGACACTTAGGGCCCATGGAGATGATGCAACACTTAGGTTTTAGAGTTGATATTTGTAAAACCCGACCACTAGTGGGTCTGTGATGATCTCTCGGACACTTTGGGCCCATGGAGAGGATGCAACACTTGGGTTTTTAAAGTTGATATTTGTAAAACCCGACCACTGGTGGGTCTGTGATGATCTCTCGGGCACTTTGGGCCCATGGAGAGGATGCAACACTTGGGTTTTTAAAGTTGATATTTGTAAAACCCGACCACTGGTGGGTCTGTGATGATCTCTCGGGCACTTTGGGTCCATGGAGAGGATGCAACACTTGGGTTTTTAAAGTTGATATTTATAAAACCTGACCACTGATGGGTCTGTGATGATCTCTCGGGCACTTTGGGCCCATGGAGAGGATTCAACACTTGGGTTTTTAAAGTTGATATTTGTAAAACCCGACCACTGGTGGGTCTGTGATGATCTCTCGGGCACTTTGGGTCAATGGAGAGGATGCAACACTTGGGTTTTTAAAGTTGATATTTATAAAACCCGACCACTGGTGGGTCTGTGATGATCTCTTGGGCACTTTGGGCCCATGGAGAGGATTCAACACTTAGGTTTTGAAACTAATATTTTGTAAAACCCGACCACTGGTGGGTCTGTAATGATCTCTCAGGCACTTTGGGCCCACGGAGAGGATGCAACACTTAGGTTTTTAAAGTTGGTATTTGTAAAACCCAACCACTAGTAGGGCTGTGATGATCTCTCGGGCACTTTTGGCCCATGGAGAGGATGCAACACTTAGGTTTTTAAACTGTTATTATAGAGAAGAACCCGTTGGGTAGATATAATCATGGATATGATTTTGATAATCGTGGAGGTGATCGGGAAAAATGGAACTTTCATTGCAATATTTTTGGGCTCTAGTGGCCTTTCTTTACAGTAGCCAAAACAAAGTATTTCTAGGGATAATACCTCTTAAGTCGGGATGCATTCTGTGTATTGGGCTCCCTTCTGTTATCAGAGTTCCTGAGTAGTCTATAAGCCCCGTGTCCCACCACTTCAATGACGGTGTAGGGTCCTTCCCATGTCTCTTGGAGCTTGCCTACGTGTCCAATCTTTCGTCTAAGGACCATGTCCCCTACTTGGAATCCCATTCTTTTGACCCTCTTGTTGAAGTGATTCCTGACCCGTTGTTGGTACGCTGTCAGTCTTATCCTGGTAATTTCTCTCTTCTCTTTTACCAGGTCGAGCTCGTGAGCTAAGCGTTGATTATTTGATTTCTCGTCCCAGGCTAATGACCTTAGTGTCGGGACGGCGTACTCCGTTGGGATTACAGCCTCTGCCACGTATGCCATAGCGAAGGTTGTTTCACCGGTTGGTTGTCGGGGCGTGGTTCTATAAGACCACAGTACCTATGGCAACTTGTCTAACCATGCTCCTTTGGCCTTCTCAAGTTTCTTTGCCAGGGTGTTGATGGTGGATCGATTGGTTCTTTCTGCTTATCCATTGGCCTGCGGGTACCCTACCGAGGAGGTATTTTGATTAATTCCATGCTTCGCCAGGAAAGACCTGACTGGTTCACAGTCTAAATTAGTGCCGTTGTCCATCATGATGGTCCGAGGTACCCCGAACCTGCAGATGATGTGATTCTATATGAACTTGACTACATGGCTGCCTTTTATAAAAGGGTAGGCCTCGGCTTCAACCCATTTGGTGAAGTAGTCGGTGGCCAGGAGCACATGGGTTGTTGATCTGATGGCTTTTGGGAGTGGTCCGACTATATCCATTCCCCATCGGGCAAAAGGATGTGGAACGATTGTCGGGTTTAAAAATTCCGGTGGTTGGAGTATAGCGACACCATGCATCTAACATGATTTGCATTTCCGTACATATTCCTCGGTATCCCGGGACATGTAAGGCCAAAAGTAACCCTGGGATAAGATTTTATGGGCAAGAGATCGGGCACCCGAGTGATTTGCACAAGCTCCAGCGTGTATCTCTTGCATCACTGTCTCTGACTCGGAAGGAGTGACGCACTTCAGATACGGACCCGGGAAAGATCTTCTGTAGAGTTGTCCCTGGATGATCGAGTATTTGGCTGACTTCATTCTAATTTTCCTTACCTCTGCTTTATCAGCTAGTAGCGTCCCGACACTGAGGTAGTCGATTATAGGGTGTTCAAAAATATTTCTAACTATTTTCGAAATTGGAACACGCTATAATCAAAAATCAATTTCTCAATAATCTAGTGGATGATTCAATTTAAACTTCTCTAACAATTAATTTCAAAACAAATTAGCATACAAGATATTCAATAAATTTTAGTATGCAAATTAATCAAGTAAAGAGAAAGAGATAGAGAGATTGACACTGTGACTTTTTCGAGGTTCGGTAACTCCTACTCCTCCGCTCAAGAACCCCTTCTTGAGACTTTTCCCGATCCTTTCACTATGGCCCTTCCTTCACAGGTGGAATGACAAACCTTTACAACATAAGCCTCTCGAGCTTGTCTCTCGATCAAGAGAACAACCCTCTCTTGAACAATCGGTGGACTTTACTTATCCGAGATTACAAATTCGTATGTAATCAATAAAATCACTCAAGAACAAAAACACTCAAAACCCAAAGGTTTTTATGGAAGATAAATCAATATAAGCACAAGTGTTTTTGGTGATTTTAAAATATCTCTAGAAATGTATTCTCAAAGGATATGATTAATGAATGATATTTGGAGAATAAGAAGAGATACTAGAGGTTTTGATTTTCAAAGAAACTTGGAGAAAATTAGATTTTCAAAGCTTGGTTTCAATGACTTTTGTAGAGAAATGTTTGCATAATTTTTGAGAGCTTTTCTATCTCTTTGTATTTCAATCTCTTAGCATTAAATATACACATCTAATTCTATATATAGCATTGCATTAGGGTTAAGAGAATGAGTATTGAATTATTTGAGTCAATAGCCGTTTGAACACCATTAAGCACAATCCACAAAACATGGAAAATGTTTTCTGAAAAACTGCAGGATTGTGAGGAGCTTCTAGTCGACTACTTCTTTGTTGTAGTCGACTACAATGCTTCATCTAGTCGACTAGATTGAGGTCTAGTCGACTACTTCATGTAGTCTAGTCGACTCAAAGGTCCCTTTAGTCGACTACATTGAAATGGTTGAAAACATGTAGCTTCTGATTGTTTCAGTCGACTACTAGAAAATACACAGGGTCATTCTAGTCGACTATAGCTTGAAAAACATTTAAAAAATATTTTTCTTTCCGTTTAAGTATGGTAAAACGTTTTTCATTCCATTTTAGTTCGGTTCAATTTATACTTGAGCTTATACGATAAAATCGACGCATAAAATTACCTTGTTACAATGATTGATCCCCGACCTATCTACCCAAGTCTTGAGTCTTCAACTTTTGCCTTTGCCGTTGAATTATTTGATTTTCCATTTTTGCGCTTCAATTTCTTTCACGGTTTTTCGCTTTAAATCAAGTTTTCTTTCCGAGATTGCTTTCTGAGTCATTTCCTTTCCGAGTTTGTTTTCCGAGTCGTTCACCTGTCTTTTGCTGAAAACTTAAACTCGATAATTTATTAGTATCAAACACTCTTCAATGGTTTGTTATCATCAATTTTGGAATTGTTTGCCGAAAGTAAATTTCAAAGCCAACATATACTACAGCTAAACTAATCATCCGCATTAGATGGTTATGGTGGTGATGGTGGATCAAGTCCCATGTGAAACATTTGCGCTTGTAATATGCCACGCATCTCTCTCTGACCACGCCAAAGCTGTGTAATCTCCTCTTATCACATCTGCATATCTATCAAGGCTATCCTCTATCCAACCTTATATTCATCTCGAAACAGACGAGTCTCCTCTCGATCTTGCCTCATCTCCTCTCTACTCTGCCATATCTTCTCTCTAAGATCCATCTGCCACGCAAGTAACTCGTCAAACTGTGCACGAGTAAGAATAACTGGTACATCGGCAGGTGCTTGAGGCATCTCTCTATTAGTGGCTTGTACCCCCTCTCCCTGAGGTGGGATGGTATCATAATGTACGACCTCCAGTCCAGCAGGCATGTCAGGAGGCACAACTTTAGCAGGAGCTACCATCGGCCTCCTCTGTAACACTAACTTTCCACCTAATATCTACGACTGGTTCCTCCAAAGCCCCGCTGTGTAGACACCAGGTACATACCTATCCACATCCATCTTCTCGTCTATATCTATACTAGTCACTCATCAATCACATAACCAAGGTCGAGAATCTTATCTGAAATCCGCTATGTCTGACCTTAGTCGCACCCCGTGTATCTGCGTAATGCTGGTATAGGCCTCTTCATAGGTTTGAGGAAAAGAAATCCAATGGCCGAACACAAAGGCATAATGTAATATAAAAAATAGCTACCACCTCTGAGTCGCGTGTCCCTGTGGATGTATCTAAGATCAAATAACAGTATCCAGGAACCACATTTTTGGATGATAATCCGACTTATTTGTACAGTTGTGCCTGTCATCTCCATAGTTCACTCGGTCTGTAACCGGACAATCTCAGTCAATGCCGGAAATGGCTTAGGTAGAGGCGAAAAATTACCCACCAACTCCAGTGGGCACTCATTAGGAATACCCCAGGCCTTTGAGATACTCCGTGGTGTAATCTCAAACTGTACTCCTCTCACCTCGGTCTCCAACCAGAGTTCTCCTCTGTAATGCTGCATATGAAGCCAGAACTCTTGGATCAGATTCGGGTAAACTAAAGTAGAAGGATGATAGAATCAACAATAATTTTTCATGCTTAGAGACACTGAATAGTCCACACCGGTACCTCCTCAGAGTACGTCATCTCAATCCTATACCCCCTTGCCATAGCTTGGTCCAACAGTTCCTCCACTGTGTCCTCGGGGTCTATTAGCCTACGAGACTGCAATATCCCCTGCCCCTGACCACCACCAACCTGCGGCTTTAGCTGCGACTGCGGCACTGTAGCCATATCTATAGAGTCCTCGTGGGTTGCCTCCGAAGATGATGATGATGAGGAGGAGGAGGATGACATAACCACTTGTCAACATAACCTAGGTGGATGAGCTACTGGTGCCGAGTCAGGAGACCTCTGTCTCATTCATGATGTACGCGCAGCCCCACGGCCTCTTGTCTTCATCCTACAGTCGAGATTTTCAAAGATTATAAGTGAATCATTCCGGACAACAAATCAAACTCAAAACCATTTCTAAATTAAGCCAATATGACATTTAAACAAACCTACAAATAAAAAACACTCGAATAAATTCGAAATTCAACCCATTCTTCAAGTCGATAATTTTAACTTTTGAAAAATGGATTAAAACGTGTTTTCAAGGTGATTCGTTCGTCAATACTAGTTTAGAATGATTGAAAGAGTAAGTAGAAACAAAAACATAGAAAATAATATCATCGAATCAACTGATCTGATGATTTCTCCAAATTTTGGTTCCCAAGACTCTTCAAGTTCTTCACGCGAATTCAAACGATCAAAGAATAGATCTAATGCAAGATTGGGTTGGATTGGTTCAAAATCACCTTAGGGATGGATTGAGATGTTCTGGGAGAGTTTGATGAAGAATATAGCGAGCGGGAAATATTTTATCCCCCCGTATTAAAAAATAGGGTAGTGTAGGTGGGAGTCTGAAGCTCCATCCTACGCTTAAGCGTAGGTAGAGTAACTCCGTAGCTCAGTTGAATCAACTTCAAATCCCTGTCTCTTCTCATGCATCGTTCAACGTGTTCACTTTCCACATCATTCATATACCTCATTAAATATTTCACCACACCTACCGTGACAATAATGATACTACGACTCGATCTTACGACTAATGAACTAAAATACACACTATAAAACTAGGTTCAAAATCTAATTTCCATCCCCTAGTACCAATATTTATCGTTGTTGGCACGACGTTGCCATTTCTCAACATCCGGGATCATGCTTGTGTTTTGGATCGGTCAAATCTATCGACTCGAAAACACATCCAACTGGTTGGACATCAAAATAATGCTTAAGCCTATGGCCATTCACCGTAAATCTTTTTCCTTTCTCTGAATCATCGAGTTCTACTGCTCCATGGGGGTCAACCCTTTTAATTTCATATGGTCCGTCCCATCTTGATTGAAGCTTACCAACAAACAACTTAAGTCTTGAATTAAACAACCACACCTTCTGGCCGGGTTCAAAGGACATCTTTCGAATATGTCTATCGTGAAACGCCTTTGTCCGACCTTTATAAATTCGAAAATTCTCATATGCATTATTACACAGCTCCTCAAGCTCTACAAGTTGAAGTTTCCATTGAGCGCCAAATCTTTTTAGATCAAAGTTCAACTTTCGAACTGCCTAATATGCTCGGTGCTCTAGCTCAATAAGAAGGTGACACGCTTTACCATAAACAAACCAATAAGGTGGCATACCTATCGGAGTCTTTTAAATGGTCATATAAGCCCATAATGCGTCATTCAGCCTCTGAGGCCAATCTTTCAAATCCAAACACACTATTTTCTCCAAAATGTTCTTCAATTCCCTATTAGAAATCTCTACTTGTCCACTCGTTTGGGGGTGATATGGCGTACCAATTGGTGTCCGCTCAGGGTGGTTAAAAATATGTGTAAAGAACACACCCTTAAGACGGTCTAGGTTTTACCTATCACAAGCAAACGAGTCAATTGTAATATTAAAAACGGCTTGTGAAATGGAATGTCAAACCCGCAGAGACTTGGTTATTCACTTCAGTAGTTCAAAAATATTGAATTATAGCTAAAAAATAGTTTGATTTGATTTTTAGAATTGTAACTAAATTAACTATGAACAAAAAGTAAATTGAGAGTTTGATCAAAGGAGAGAGAAAATTAGGATTTTCATCGCTCGACCACCAACTGCATGACATAGTTTCCAATTTGCACAATTGTAAAAAGGGTGTTATATTCCCGTGAATCAAAACATACCGCAAATAGTCGAATACGCTCCCTAAAAGGATATCGTCAACCGGGTTCGCTACAACCCATCTCCGGACGGAGTGTATCTAGTGCATGTTATTTACTTTACTCTAATTTACTCCTAATGCATGAAATTAAACTAAAGCATATCTATGATACCTCGCCAAGGTATGACCTGTGTAAACCTAGGGTTTCGAGTGTTAAGAACCATTGTTATAGAAAATCATAATTTGTTTAGAATAATCGTGATTGTGTAAGAAAATATACTCATTCAATCTAAGATAAAAATTTATGAATAAATATATAATCTTGTATCAAGAATAAAACTAATTACTCATCTACAACAATCATCACAGTATAGTCACAGCTTTCCCTTTATTACAATTGAAAACAAATATGAAAACTACATTACTTGGCTAGGGTTTTACTAGAAAACCCTAGATACCGATTTAGTTGCTTATGGTTGAAGGAGACTGCATCGTTGATGTAGAATCAGTCACCATGGTCATCTTCTCCGGCACTCTAGGTCTTATATGGCTTCTCCTTGGAACAAATCTCCAGAGGCTGCTTGGAAAATTATATGAACCAAACCCTGAAATTATGTAACAGACCTCTCTATTTATAGACAAAAGCCGAGAGAAACCCTAAGGTTTCCCTTTTTCGTTATTTCATGCCAAACTGATCAAAACCCTTAAGTCTGGTATATATTATGTGTATATCACGTGTATTGAGGTGTAGAAGTCGTAGCCACCACAAAGGAAACACAAGTCGGGGTCAATTTTGGGATTTTATAGCTCCACTACACAAGTTAACTA
Source organism: Cornus suecica (assembly GCA_963922005.1). Classification (NCBI taxonomy): domain Eukaryota; kingdom Viridiplantae; phylum Streptophyta; class Magnoliopsida; order Cornales; family Cornaceae; genus Cornus; species Cornus suecica. The sequence goes on along the minus strand of OY998243.1, from coordinate 33,462,702 downwards.
CGCACGGCCTGTAGAGGCATTACGCGTGACGCATATGCAATGGCTACGCTCGGCGCGTAGGCCTTCCTATGCGTGATGCGTAGGCCTATTTTCACCGGGCATAGGTTGATCATCAAAATAACACTTTCTAGCCACTTTTAGCTACTGGGCGCATAGGCTGGGTGTAACATTTTTCATGAAAAACACTTCCTTCGTGAAGCTCCTAAAACACGCTTAAACACACAAACGACATAAAAATACCAAATAATGTAATGTAGAGACGTAACAATAGCAAAATAGGGGCCTAAAATGGTCTATATTTGGCGTTTATCACCAATCTTATGAGTGACATCGTACTTTCGACATAGACCACCGAGAATTTGGTTATCAAAATGTTTCCCGCCATTACTAATTATCACACGTGGTATACAAAATCTTGATAAAATATTCGACTACACAAACTCCACAACTGCCTTATGGCCGGCATGTGAAGTAGCTACAACTTCTACCTATTTCGACACATAGTCAACCCCTACGAGTATGTACTCTTTATCGCCCGCTTTTGGAAATGGTCCCATGAAGTCTATACCCCATACATTAAATAATTCAACAATCAAAATCAGGGTTAGAGGCATCATATCTCTTTGAGATATAGATCCCAACTTCTGACATCGCACACACGCTTTACAATATTCAAATGCATCTTTGAATATGGTCGGCCAATAGAACCCATTTTGCAGCACCTTATGGCCTGTCTTTTGAGCTCCAAAATGTCCCTCACATTCTAGCGTGTGACAAAATCTCAAGATACTCTCCACTTCACTTTCGAGAACACACTTTCTGATAATTTGATCAGAGCAATATTTGTACAATCGCGAATTATCCCAGATATTGAATTTAACTTGGCTGAAGAATCGGTCGCTATCACTCTTAGACTAACCTTTTGGAATTTGACTCGTGGCTTTGTAATTGACAATATCAGAATACCATGGTATCTCTTCCACAACAACCACACTGAACAAGTGTTCATCTGGGAATGTATCCTTAAGAGGAACACTTTCCTTTGTAGTTTCCATAACGATCCTTGATAAATGGTCTACTATTACATTTTCTGAACCATTTTTGTCTTTTATCTCCAAATCAAATTCTTGTAACAATAAAATCCATCGAATAAGCCTGGGTTTGGAGTCTTTCTTTGTTAGAAAATGTCTCAATGTTGCATGGTCCGAATATACTACCACCTTGGTTCCCAATAAACATGATCTGAATTTATCCAAGGCAAACACAACTGCTAGCAACTCTTTCTTTGTTGTTATGTAATTTATTTGTGCATCTTTTAGAGTCTTACTAGCATAATATAACGTGTATGGAAACTTCTCCTTTCTATGTCCCAATACCACTCATACGGCATAATCTGAAGTGTCACACATCAACTCAAAAGGTAGAGACCAATCCGGTGGTCGCATGATTGGGGTTGAAGAAAGTTGTGTACGAAGCTCCTCAAAAGCACGAAGGCACTCTTCATCAAAGAAAAAGGTTGTATCTTTAGCTAATAAGTCGCATAGTGGCTGGGCGATCTTACTAAAATCTTTAATAAATCGTCTATAAAATCCGGCATTGCAAAAAAATGATCTTATATGCTTAGTAGACGTGGGAGGAGGCAATTTTGAAATAAGCTCAACTTTCACCTTATTTACCTCAATTTCCCTTTTTGATATTATATGATCAAGTACTATACCCCCTTGAACCATAAAATTGATCTTTTCCTAAATTCAAAATCATGTTAGTCTCTCTCCATCTCTTGAGCACGAGTGCCAGATGTTTTAAACAGTCCTCAAAGGTTACCCCAAAGATCGAGAAATCATCCAAGAACACTTCTAAGAATTTCTCTACAATATCAGAGAATATTGAAATCATACACATTTGGAATGTAGCAGGCGCATTACATAAACCAAAGGGCATTCTTCTGTACATAAATGTACCATACGGGCATGTGAAAGTAGTTTTCTCCTGATCAGCAGGATCAATCGCCACTTGGTTGTAACCGGAATATCCATCCAAAAAGTAATAATAGCTTTGTCTGGCTAATCTTTCTAGGATCTGATCAATAAACGACAATGGAAAATGATCCTTCCTCGTGTGTGAGTTGAGTTTTCTAAAGTCAATGCAAACACGCTACCCAGTGGTGGTGCGATGTGGGATCAACTCACCTTTAGAGTTAGACACAATTGTGATACATGATTTCTTTGGTACCACCTGTGTATGATACTAGCATATGGAAAATTCATAACCTCCTTCATCACTACCTCTTTCATGTTTGGATTCAATCTCCGTTGCATTTCCCTTGATGGTTTTGCAGTCTCCTCTAAATGTATGCGGTACATGCAAATTAAGGGATCTATTCCTCTAAGATCAACAACATTCCGTCCTATCGCCTCTTTATTCTCACTCAAGACCTCAACTAGACTCAATTCCTATTCTTTTGTCAGCTTTGATGAAATAATTACAAGAATAGTCTCATTTGGTCCTAAAAAGACATATTTCAGCTTCTCATGCATTTCCTTGAGTTCCAAGGTAGGAGGGGTTATTAGAGATGGAATTGGTGGTGTACTTGAGAGCCTGGGAAGTGGCTCAATCGGAACTTTCCATGGTTGGACATATAATGTAGCCTCTATTTCAATAATATCCTCATTATTCAGCCTTATTTGCTCATCCCAATTGTCTTGTTTAGTCTCCAACCTTACTCCAGTCATCAATGACTCTAACTCATCTTTCTTTAGCATCCTCGGTACAAACTCCTCTACCATATCATCCATCTCGTCAATATAAAAATATTCAACTAACTCTGGGAGTTGATGATTGGCATCGAACACATTCATTCGCACCTTCATGTTTCCAAAAGATAAATCCATACATGGATTAGCCGTAACTAAAAATGGTCATCCTAATATCACATGGATATGCTTTTTCGAGTCTTGGACATGTTCTGTATCGAGAATTATAAAATCTACCAGAAAGTAAAACTTGTCTACCTGAATGATGACATCTTTCAGAATTCCTCTCGCCTACTTAATTGATTTATCTGGTAATTGAATCACAACAGAGGTAGGACTGAGCTCTCTCAACCCTAGCTCCTGATAAACTGAATATGGAAGTAAGTTGACACTTGCACCTAGATCAAGAAGAGCTTTACCAATTTCTTGGTCACCAATGACACATGGAATAGTGAGAGCACCGGTATCTTTCCTCTTAGGTGGTGTTTTACTTAATAGTAATAAAATCACTTGTTCAGTCAACGAAATTTTCTTCGGGACCTTTAATCTATTTTTTCTCTTTTTGAGTACAAAGGTCTTTCAAAAACTTAGCATAGGCGGGAATTTGGGTTATGATATCTAAGAGGCAAATAAATCTTGACTTTTCGGAACGTGTCCAACATGTCTGTTTCTTTATGCTTACCATATCTGGTCGACTCTCAAGGATGTTGAAGAAAAGGTATTACCTCCTCATAACTTGCCCTATCCGGCTCTTTTCGTAATGTTTGATCTATATCTTTCTCCTCTTGAGGTTGATCTTTCTGTACCTCTTCAGTCGTCTTACCCTTGCTCGTCCTTATTTCATACTGTTGCTCAACCCTATTTTCCACATCCTTTCCACTTTTTAAAGTCGTGATGGCTTGGACTATCTCATGAGTATTTTCAGTAAATGATCCAAGTTCCATCGCTTGTTTACTCTTTGGATTCACCGCCGGCTAGCTAGGCAATATCCCCTCCTCTCGTATATTCAACGTGTTAGCTAGTTGCTCCATTTGGGTTTCTAACATTGAAATGGCTTGGGAGTGAGAGCCCATCATGTTTTGCAAGCCTCACCAGATCACTGTCAAAGAAGCCAGGTGGTCTAGGTGGTGGGGTTTGACTTCTCTGTGGTTGGTAATTAGTAGGATGTGTTGCTTGAGAATTAGGCTGAAAATTATGATTATTGTAAAATTGTTGGGAATTGAACAACTATTGTTTCTTATTGAACCTTGGCTGAGGATTCTCCACATTCTGAGAATGATATGATAAATTTGGATGATTACGCTAACTTGAATTATATGAATTAGAATAAGGATTATTGTTCGAGTTGGTTCATGTTGCATCCACACCAGCGGCAACTATTTCATTACCTTGATACTCACTTTGGGAATGGTCAGGTCTAATAGCTAAGAATTCTCTCAGAGCTGATTGACTCAGATTAATGAACTTATCGAGTTTCTGTCCTAATGCCGCTACTTGTTCTCTAACGTCATTATCTCTTTTGGCACTACAGAAGTTGTCAGATTTCCTTTTGACTCAATCCCTAGCACGCATTTTAAACTCATGTTGGAGCGAGTTGTCGCTCACATTATCAAACAGCTTCCAAACTTTATCTACTGGCGTCAGTCTAAACTGACCACCATTGCTACATCTATCAAATTTTTATGAGTCTCATTAAGTCCAAGATAGAAGTCAAACACAATATCCTGCTCAAAAATTTTATGATGGGGGCACTTCCGCAAAAACTCATTTAATCTATCCCATGCATCATGGAATTACTCACCAAGTAATTCTCTAAAGTTGGTAATTGTTTGTTGTGTCTCATGGGTCCTACCTATCGAAAAATATTTTTCTAAAAATTCAGCTTTTAGGGTTTCCCAAGTGATTTTTACATCTCTATCCAAATTAATATACCATATTTTAACTTTTTCTTTCAAGGAAAAGGGAAATAATCACGCACATAACACATGAGTGCTAAGATTCTTGATTTTCGCAATTGAAGTCATCTATATGAACTCGTCAACATGTTAATATGGATCCTCATTTCTGAGTCCATAAAATTTGGGCAACATGTTGATAACACTATATTTGATCTCATAGTGCTTGACCCCTTCATCTTTTGGAAATTCAGAATAATTCATAAGCTTAAGGGCATAGTACCCCTTCAAAGACATAGTTGGTGCTCGTCGCGCAGTTGCATTACGGTTCACCATCCTCTCAAAATCCAACTTCCTTCGAATCTCTTCTAATCTAGCTCGACGATTCCTTCAAAAATTTCTCTCGATTTCCGGATCAAAATGTACTAATTCAGCATTGGGATCGAAAGGGGATTGCCGATCACTCATGCACAAGGAATTTTTTTTTTTTTTTATGAAAATAAAACTAACTACTTCTAAACTATTCTAATTATTAACATAAAATAAAGCTAGAACTATACGTGAAATTAAGTTAAACTAAAACTCACAAGAGGTCCAAGGACGCAATCTTCACTGCTCTGCTAATTCCCTTTATGGTTTTCAATGTACCTATCAATCACATAAAAATTTCAACTTTAAGAATACTACAATAACGCAATACTACTAAATTGCTAAAGCTAAGAATAATGCCAAGTCCCCGACAACGGCGCCAAAAACTTGATGCACGTCAAACGGGGTTAAAAATAATGTTTAAGAATGGCCCTTTACGACGACAAGGTTTTACCTATTACAAGCGTACAAATCGTATTGTAGAACAAATTGGCTTAAGAAAGGGAATATCGATCCCACAGAGACTTGGATTATTCATTCTAGCAATCTAAAAGTACTGAATTATAGTTTGAAAAATATTTGATTTGTTTTTGAGATCTATAATTAATGATTAACTAAAAATAATATTTAAATTGTGATTGTGATCAATGTAGAGAAAAATTAGGGTTTTCATGCTCCACCACTAACTGTATAATATAGCTATCTACTTGCTCAATTGCAAGAGGGAGATCCATCATCATGAATCGGATCGTACCGCAAATAGTCGAATACGTCCCAAAAAGGATACTATCCACCGGATTCGCTACAACCCATCTCCAGACAGAGTGTGACTAGTACATGCCATCTACTTTACTCTAATCCACTCCTACAACATAAAATTAAACAAAAGCATGTCTATATCACCTCGCCGAGGCATGATCTGTGTAAATCTAGGGTTTCAAGTGTTAATCACCATTGTGTAAAAAATCACTCTATGTTTAAGATAACATGATTGGTTGAAATAATGCATTCATTCAATCTAAGACAAGAATTAGAATAAATATAAAATCCCATGTCACGAAGAACTACGGTCATAGATCTACAAAATCATCATAGTGTGGTCATAGTTTCCCCTCGTTATAATTGAAACAAATAAATAAACTACATTACTTCGCTAGGGTTTTGCTAGAAAATCCTAGATACCGAATTAGTTGCTCATGACGGTGGGTGACAGCATCGTTGATGTAGAAATGGCCTCCATGATTTTCTTCCTAGGAACTTTAGGTCTTGAACGACTCCCTTCTTTGAAAGATGTAAATCTCCAGAGATAGTGCTCTGGAAATTATGTAAATTCGAAGCTCTCTAGATCTGTAGCAGACCTTAGTATTTATAGAAAAAGTTGAAAAGAGTTCTGCTTGTATTAAACTTGTCCCACTTGAGTAGGATTCCTCTTTGATGTGTTTTTCCTCAAATTTGAGACAAACCCTTCAATCTGATGTATAATATGTCATATACGCGTGATTAGAGGTGTTGGAGTCGAAGATATGTCAAAAGAGTTCAATTTGGATCGGGACTGAAATTCCCAACTATCCTCTATGTTTGGGCCCTACGCTTAAGCATAGCTTAGTCGTAGGCCAAAATCCACAAGCATAGCTTGAGCGTAGTTTTTGATGTTTCTAGGCACTTTTAGCTATTGTAAGCGTAGCAAAATACTTGGAAACAACTTTTCTTATTATTGCTCTATTAGAACCCCCTCGACTCCTTTTGTAAGTTTCCCCAAGTTACGGCTCTGAAAAATGTCATTTTTGCCTTTTGGGAGACACTTTTTGCTTGAAAACTCCAATTTTGCTATCTTTGTGGATAGACACAAGCATGTTTTTGGTTAATTCACCAAAGTTAACTTGTTTCTTCGTTAACCTCCTGAAACACGCTTTAACACACAACCCGCATAAAAATACTAAGTAATGAAATGGTAAGACGTAACAATAGTGAGTTAGGGGCCTTAAATGGACAACATTTTGCACCTATCAGTAACCGCCAAACATTGTGCGATTGCGATAAAAATCTTCTAGATCTAATTTTGATTTGAAATAGAATTTAGTTTCACTAAGTTGAAATTCTAAAATTAATTATTTTTTTAGTTAATGAAAAATTGAAATATAAAATTTTAGGGCCTAAAATTGTGAAATTGAAATTGAATTTAGTACAAATTGGGTTGTTAAAAAAATAATTTTTTTTATCTATAGTAAAATAAATTTTATTCTAAAAAACATAAGGCCCTTGAATCTGGGGCCCCCAGACCCGGAGGCCCTAGGTGACCTAGGTCGCCTAGCCTTAGGGCCGGTCATGCCAAAGGGGGAAGGATTAAGCATTTTTACCTTCTTTTTAAAGGGAATGACACGTACTTATTATACCTTCTCCTACTCTATGGGAAAGGGAGGAATACTAAATAATACTTTTCTCTTTCCCTTAAAACGTGTGTATTATACCATCCCCTTCACAAAGCGGAATAAGTACTAAAAATTACCTTACCGGGGAAAAAATCATGACTTTTTTCCATTAAATGGGAAGATCCCATGTATTATATCTTCCCCTACCTTAAAGGGAAGGAATACAAAGGTTACATTCCCCCTTAGGGAAATGATCATATTTTTCCTTTCCTTGAAAAGGAAGGATGAGTGTACTATACCTTCCATTGCCCTAAGGGGAATGAATACTAACGATTACATTCCCTAAGGGGGAAGGAACATGCATTTCCTTCCATTAAAAGGGAAGAACCCACGTATGATACTTTCCCCTACCATAAGGGGAAGGAATACAAAAGTATACCTTCCCTTAAGGGGGAAGGATCATACTTTTCCTTTCCTTAAAAGGAAGGACACGTGTATATTATACCTTCCTCTACCTCTAGCGGAAAAAATATTAAAGCTTACCTTCTCCTAAGGGAAAGGGTTATATCTTTCCTTCCATTAAGAGGGAAGGATATGGAAGGGAATAAGTCTTTACTTCCCTTTAAGGGAAAAAATGTTTAAAATTCATTTTTCCTTAGGGATGGATAATCCTAATCTGCTTCTAGGGGGAAAGTATTTACAATTCATTTTCTTTGAAGGAAGTTTAAATATGATGTTATCTCTCCTGATAAAAATTATGAGCTATTATCATAAACCCCCCCTATGATTTCCAAAGTGTTAAAAAAAAACCTCATATGGTTTCATATTTAATTAAATACCCTCATGTCCTCTATAAGATTACGAAAATACCCTCCAAATCTAATTCCTTTTATTTATCACAAACTCACTTTCAATTTAAATCCCAATTTTAATTTATAATTATATATCTCTCTCTAATCTCTCTCTCGATATATACCCCACCAATTTGTTTTCCTCCAACTTTCTTTTGTTTTTAAATGATTCAGCTAACTATTTTTTTTTTTAAAAAAATCAATTATATATATACCTATATATAACTGTATATATTTATATATGTGCATATACTTCACTTTATATATATGTACGTATATATCACTATATACATATATATATAATTATATATAGTGATATATTGAGAGAGATATATAAGTATAAATTGAAATTGAAATGAGTTAATTTCAGTAAACCCCCCTATACTATCCAATTTAATCAACTAACCCCTTATGTGTCCACTTTGCCCCCTATACTATTCAATTTCATCAAATTGCCCCCTTAGCTCACATTTGGCTCAAAATGCCTAAACTACCCTCAATCAATAGTATAAGGGGGTTTGTTGATTCAACCATTTAAATTTTTTTTTTTTTCAGAAATTTTTTTTTTCACAAAAAATTTTGAAATTTTTTTTTCATATGTTGCAGATTTTCGGATTTTTAATTTTTTTTTTGCAAAAAAATTTGAATTTTTTTTTTCATATGTTGCATATTTTTGGAAAAAAAATGATTTTTTGCAAAAAAAATTTTGAAATTTGTTTTTTTTTTTATATGTTGCAGATTTTCGGAAATTTTTTTTTTCACAAAAAATTTTGAATTTGTTTTTTTCATATGTTGCAGATTTTCGGAAATTTGTTTTTTGGCAAAAAAGTTTGAAATTTGTTTTTCATATGTTGCAGATTTTCGGAAAAAAAATGACTTTTTGCAAAAAAAAATTTGAAATTTTTTTTTTCCCAAAAAAATTTTGAATTTTTTTTTTCATATGTTGCAGATTTTCGGGAATTTTTTTTTTCATATTTTGGAACATAATATATATTTTTTGCAAAAACATTATTTTTCGAAAAACAAAATTCATATTTTGGAACATAATATATACTTTTTCGCAAAAAAAATATTTTTCGAAAAAAAAATTCATATTTTGGAACATAATATATATTTTTTGCAAAAAATTATTTTTCAGAAAAAAATCATATTTTGGAACATAATATATATTTTTTGCAAAAAAATTATTTTTCGAAAAAAAAATTCATATTTTGGAACATAATATATACTTTTTCGCAAAAAAAATATTTTTCGAAAACAAAATTCATATTTTGGAACAAAATATGATTTTTTTTCGAAATTTGTTTTTTTTTGCAAAAAGTATATATTATTTTTTCCGAAATAATTCACTAAACCCCCTTATACTATTAATTTCACTAAACTCCCTTATACTATTGAGGGTAGTTTAGGTATTTTTAGAAATGAGGGGGCAATTTGATGAAATTGAATAGTATAGGGGGCAAAGTGGACACACAAGAGGTTAGTTGATTAATCTGGATAGTATAGGGGGGTTTACTGAAATTAACCCAATTGAAATTGGTTTGTGATAAATGGAATGAATTAGAGTTTTGGAGTAAATGGGTGAGAGAAAGTGGGTTTGTGATAAATGGAAAGAACTATAGTTGAAATTGGGTTTGTGATAAATGGAAGGAATTAGAGTTTAATATGGTTGAAATTGGGATTTAAATTGAAAGTAGGTTTGTAATAAATAGAAGGAATTAAATTTGGAGAGTATTTTCGTAATCTTATAGAGGACATGGAGGTATTTGATTAAATTGAAAACCATAGGTTTTGTTTTAAAATCATAGGAATTTTTTTGAACAATTTGAAAACCATAGGGGGGTTTTCTGATAATAGCCCTAAAATTATTGAAATTGTACGAGTGTGAATTTCATATATTCCTGTACTAACAAAGAAGTGGATAAATCTGTGTAGTTTGAATTACTTTAACCATCATCTTCACCCTCCCAATCCTAACAGATGGTGAAGATGATGAGGTTATTCTATCATAACAAAATGTAAGGATGATAGTTATCCTATCATAACATAAGGAAGGATAGTGGGTTATCCTATCTGAAACCTAAACTTGTTCGTTAATGGAAGAGAGTACGACACTATCCTCATATGCCTATAGATAAATAAGGTGGCCAGCCTTCTAAGGTACGCATAAATTTTGAATTCCATCCCTATTCCCCCTTTTTGGTCACCGAATGTTGACTTCACCGTCGGAGCCTTTAAGGTCAGTGATAGGTGCACAATGTTGACCATTCTGGGCCCCTAACTTGCTATTATTACATCTTTATCATTCCGTTACTTGGTATTTTTATGCGATTTGCATGTTTAAGCGTGTTTTAGGAACTTAATGAAGCAAATGAGCTAACTTTGGTTAATTAACCAATGATGTACTGTGTCTACCCGAAAAGAGAGCAAAAGAGGAGTTTTCAAGTAAAAAATGTCTCCCGAAAGACAAAAATGACATTTTCGGAGCCGAAACTTTGGGAAACATGCCAACGGAGTCGAGGGGGTTCTAACGAAGGAAGAATTGGAAAATGTGATTTTCATGTTTTTACTACGCATGAGCTACGCAGACGGTAAGCAAAAAGTGGCTAGAATCATCAAAACTATGCACGAGCTACGCATAAGGAAATTGAGGCTATGCACTGGGTTTTTGAGTCCCAATCCGATTCAACTTCCTTTAACTTATCTTTGACTTCAAAACTTCTAAGCACGTGTATAAGGTGTATTTTACATTAGATTGAATGGTTTTGCTCAGAATTGAAGGGAAACACATCAAAAATGAATCCTACTCCTAGTGGGACAAGTCTAATACAAACATGACTCTTCTCAACTTCTTTTATAAATACCAATGTCTGATTCAGATCTAAGGAACTTGTAGTTACATAATTTCTAGAGCACTATCTCTGGAGATTTACGTCTTTTGAAGAAGGAAGTCATTCAAGACCTAGAGATCCGGAGCAGACAATTATGGAGGGTGTTTCTACATCAACGATGCAATATCCTTCCACCATAAGCAACTAAACCAGTATCTAGCAAAACCCTAGCCAAGCAATGTAGTTATTTATTTGTTTCAATTGTAATGAGAGAAAACTGAAGACCACATCTGTGATGATTATGTAGATCTAAGACCATAGTAATTTATGATAAGGAGTTTTATATTTATTCTATTATTCTCTTAGATTAAATGAATGCATTATCAACCAATCATGTTTATCTGGTGTTCTCCAACATATCATGATTTTCTATACAATGGTGCTTAACACTTGAAACTCTAGATTTACATAGGTCATGCCTCAGCGAGGTGATATAGACATGTTTTAGTTTAAATTCATATTGTAGGAGTAGATTAGAGTAAAGTAGATGGCATGTAATAATCACACTCTGTCCATAGATGAGTTGTAGCGAATCCGGTGGATGATATCTTTTTTGGGATGTATTTAACTATTTACAGTACAATTTGATTCACGGTGATGGATCGCCCTCTTGCAATTGAGCAATTAAATAGCTATTGTGCATGTGAGTTTTCTCGGTCAATATAAAAGCCTCGTCCCGACCGGATCGATCCAAAAAAGGTCCGAGATGATGATCCGGTCATTGTACCAACATCATAACCCGACCAACACGTCAGCCTTGTGGTCCGTCCCGAGATTCGACTACCAGGCCCATCTTATGGCCCGACCCAAAGAGCATTCCAGAAGAAGCTCGAAGATTCTAGAAGAGACTTGCAACTCAAGATAATGACATAGTATAGGGACAAAATAGTTGACATATAAAGTAAGGACAAAATTCCAAAGTAGAAAATGTTGCCCTAATGGGCCAAAGACCCATAGGAAAAATGTATATAATCCAATGAAGAGTAATGAGAAGGGATCTTTTTTGTGTTGTGCAAATTTTATATCTACATAATGGCGCCGTCTGTGAGAAATTAGATCATTTTGCCGACCATCTTCCTACCTCAAAAAGCTGAGCAAAACCCAAATACCACTACCAAATCCTCAATATCATCTTCTCCGCTCAGATCTAACCATGTCGGTGACCAGATCCCAGTCAGATATACAGATCCCCGGCGACAGACCACCAAGTGCTCCGCCAACGATTGAGCACCTCTTGCAGAAGCTCGTCGAAGCCAAGAAACGGAGCCAGACTGCCAAAGCAAGAAGCCTGGTGGCGGAGAAGAGGAGCGAGGAGCTCCTGACGAGATTGAATCAGGCGACTATCCCTTCGGTAGTTCCCAATCAATCGCAGATCCAAGAACAAGCCGAACCACGGGAGGAGCACGATGAAACCTCTCACCGACCAGCTGAGACCCCGGCCGCAGGCGAGGTTCCCATCACCGAAGAGCCTCTAACATCACAGAAACTTTAGGAGATGATGGTGGAATTCTAAAAGAAGGTCATGGAGGATCTGAGGACCCAATCTACCGATGGCTAGGCTCTCCAGGCCTCTGCCGACTTGGTTCAATCACCGTTCACTTTATAAATCACTAGGGAACCCTTCCCTAAGAAGTTTGTCATGCCCAGATTCACTCCCTACGATGGAACGAAGGATCCCGAAGAGCACATTTACTAGATACACCAAAAAATGACCATGTATGCCGAGAACGAGGCCCTACTGTGCAAAGTATTCTCGGCCAGTCTCGTCGACGTGCCACTCCTCTAGTTCAGGAAACATCCGCCGAGATCCATTGGCAGCTGGCAGCAACTGTCCGACCTCTTCGTAGCCTAGTACTTCGGGAACAAGAGGCAGAAGAAGACCATCTCGAGCCTCTTTACCATGACTCAGGAAAAAGGCGAGTCCCTCAAGAGTTTCCTATCCGGATTCAATGTCGAGTCATCTTCCATCGACAACTACGACCAACACTCAGCCATGGAAGCCTTCAGGATGACACTGATCCCTGGAACCAAGTTCCACCAATCACTTGTGAAACGACCACCTTCGGGAATCGGAGAACTCAATTCTAGGGCTCAGGGTCACCTGAGGATCGAAGAGGAGGAGGCAACCCGATAGAGGAGAGCGGCATTGATCAATGTGGAAATCAAGTCGAAGGATAAGGCTTCAGATACATCCCGACAGACGATTAACCACAAACGCTCAGGTCCCCCGACCCCCGCTTCATCTCAGTTTCCTCCATAGCCCGAAAGGCGTGCTAGATTCAAAGAAAAGATCACCCCGTTGAAAGTGACCCTTGCCAAGCTCTTCCAGGAAAACAAGGCCAGAGGAATCTTCCAGACTCCTTCCCCAATCAAGCAACCCCTCGATCAGAGGGATTGATCAAAGCACTGCGCCCTCCATAGTGATTTCGGCCATACGACAAATGATTGCAGGAACCTGAGGCGCCAGGTAGAGACAATGATAGCCCAAGGGGAATTGAAGGACTATGTTCAGAGGGATGGCTCAAGAGCCCACCAACCCGCATAAAACAACCAACGGAATCAAGCCCCAACACATCCAGTTAGAATCATCAACATGATCCATGAAGGTCCCGACCCACGAGGTGGCGATGGTTCGAGATGATCACAAATGAGAAGAGCACATCATGTCAGCAGAATAGCTGGGATAAAGGAAGTCCACCACCGAACGGGGTAGTCTCAGATACTCTTCTCCCAGGACGACCTTCGAGACATACAGGTCCCATACGACGACTCATTAGTCATCATTCTGATGGTCTCAGGATGTCTTGTATGGAGGGTCATGGTTGACCCAGGAAGCAGTGCCAATATCATGACCAAGTGGGCTTTCGATAAATTGGAGATCGACCCGAGGGATATTGTAACTTCCTGAAATCCAATTGTCGGGTTCGATGAAAAGCAAGTCGAACCACTCGGGGAGATTAGCATGCCCGTATCAGCAGCCCAGAGGACTCTATCCGAGACCTTTGTGGTGGTGGACGTGAACCCCTCATACAATCTGCTTATGGGAAGAGGATGGATTCACAGGATGTAAGGCTTACCATCAACTCTCCATCAAATGATGAGGTGCGTCGGGCCAAATGGTTACGACATAATTGATATCAAAGGGGATCAAGTAGTGGTCAAGGAATGTAACGCCATCACTATTAAAGGAATGAAGGATAAGCTCGATCGAAAGAGGTCTCGAGAAGAGGATCAGGATATAGACCCCCAGCCCAAATAGCAACTACAGGACGGGGAGTCGGGTCCCCCGATCATTGCAGAGCCTCTGCAGCCAGTATCTGTAATGCCCGACCAACCCGACAAGGTCACCTACGCAAGTACAAGTCTCACCATAGGTGAGTTAAATGAACTGACAACATTCTTACAGGATAATCACGACGTCTTCGCATGGGAACATACTGATATGCCCGGCATCGACCTCTCCATAGCCTGACACATATTACAAGTTGATCCAAATGTAAAACCTGTCTGACAGAAACAAAGGTGAATGGGGGCCAAAGGAACCAAATCATAGCTGACGAGGTGTCAAAATTGCTCGAAGCCGGATTCATCAGGGAAGTTCAGTATCCCGAGTGGTTAGCCAACGTGGTGGTCGTGCAGAAAAAGAATGGGAAGTGGCGAGTCTGCGTCGACTTCACCAACCTAAACAAAGCCTGCCCGAAAGACAGCTTCCCCCGACCCAAAATAGACCAAATGGTCGACGCTACCACGGGCTACGAGAGACTAACTTTCCTGGATGCCTACTCGGGATACAACCAAATCCCAATGGACCCGACAGATGAGGAAAAAACCTCCTTCATTACCGAGACAAGTACTTATTGCTTTAAAGTTATGCCTTTCGGACTAAAGAATGCAGGAGCCACGTTTCAGAGACTGGTGAACATGATATTTAAAGGAATGATGGGCACAGTGGTCGAGGCTTACATTGATGATACAGTGGTAAAAAACAGAAAGAAAATAGACCACTTCGAGCATCTCCGCCAAGTATTTGATACCCTGAGGAAACATGGGATGAAATTCAATCCAGCCAAATGCTCATTCGGGGTGTCTTCGGGGCAGTTCCTAGGACACATAGTTGACTGATCGGGCATACAAGCCAGCCCGACCCAAGTGAAGGCTCTGCTTGAAACGAAAGAGCCAGCCACACACAAAGAAGTCCAAATTATGACCGGAAGAGTTGTAGCCTTAAGCAGATTCATCGCAAGGCTGACCGACCGATGCCGACCTATCTTCTAGGCGATCAAAGCAAAGAAGGGAGAAGTGTGGGGGCCCGAGCAAACTAAATCCCTATCCCGATTGAAAGAATACATGCTCAAGCCTCCCATTCCTGCGACACCCGAGCCCGATGATGTACTACTCTTGTATCTGGCAGTATCATCAGTATCAACTAGCGTTGTACTCATCAGAGAGGACATGAACCTCCAGATGCCCATCTTCTATACCAGTAAGGCACTAGTCGATCCCGAGACCCGATACAACAAACAAGAAAAGTTGGTTCTATCCCTGATCAATGCCAAACAACGTCTCAGGCATTACTTTGAAGCTCACCAGATCATTGTCCCCACTACCACTCCGATTCGTGTACTTATGGCGAAGCCCGATCTCTACGAAAGGATATCCAAATGGGCCATTGAGCTAGGGATTTATGATATAACCTACGTTCCAAGAATCTCAATCAAGGGGCAGGCCGTGGCCGATTTCCTATTGGAAGGAGAAACCGAGGAAGTTGATCAACCTGTTGAGTTAGAAACGTGGAAATTATTCGTGGACGGCTCGGTGAGCGCCAATGGAGCAGGCGTCGGGTTGGAAATTCATACTCCCGACGGAACTAAGTTGCAGGCCTCGATGCAATTACAATTCTCAGCCACTAACAATGAGGCAGAGTACGAGGCAATCATATCGGACCTGAGATTGGCCAGGAGCCTGCAAATACAATCCCTATCCGTATACAGTGACTCCCAGCTGATAATCAGACAAATAACCGGAGAGTACGAAACCAGAGACCCCAAAATGGAATCTTATAGAGCGCTAGTGCTCAAGGAGTCCGAAGGTTTTCAAAAATTAACATTCAGCCAAATCCTTCGGGAAGAAAACACCTATACTGATCATTTAGCTAATCAGGCATCTGCAGCTGGTGAGGATATGACCCGAGTAGTACTGACCGACTTCATCACTGCACCAAGCATTCGAGAACCTGACGAACTGATATGTCTAGTTCCCCGAGAGCCGAGCTGGATGGATCCCATAATCGACTACCTCAGTGTCGGGACGTTACCCACTGATAAGGCAGAGGCAAGGAAAATTAGAATGAAGTCAGCCAGATATTCGATCATCCAGGGACAGCTCTACAGAAGATCTTTCTCGGGTCCATATCTGAGGTGCGTAACTCCTTCCGAGGCAGAGACAGTAATGCAAGAGATACACGCTGGAGCATGTGGAAACCACTCGGGAGCCCGGTCTCTTGTCCACAAAATCCTATCCCAAGGTTACTTTTGGCCCTACCTATCCCGGGATACAAAGGAAGATGTGCGTAAATGCAAAGCCTGTTAGATGCACGGTGACGCTATATTCCAACCATCGGAATTCTTGAACCCGACAATCGTTCCACATCTTTTTTCCCGATGGGGAATGGACATAGTCGGACCACTCCCAAAATCCATCAGGTCAAATACCCATGTACTCCTGGCCACCGACTATTTCACCAAATGGGTTGAAGCCGAGGCCTTTCCTTCTATAAAGGGCAGCCACGTAGTCAAGTTCATATGGAATCACATCATCTGCAGGTTCGGGGTGCCTCAGACCATCATGATGGACAACGACACAAATTTAGACTGTGAACCGGTCAGGTCGTTTCTGGCCGAGCATGGAATCAATCAGAATACCTCCTCGGTAGGGTACCCGCAAGCCAATGGACAAGTAGAAAGGACCAATCGTTCCATCTTCAACACCCTGACAAAGAAACTTGAGAAGGCCAAAGGAGCATGGTTGGACAAATTGCCAGAGGTACTGTGGTCATATATAACCATGCCCCGACAATCAACTGGTGAAACATCCTTCGCTATGGCGTATGGGGCGGAGGCCGTAATCCCGACGGAGTAGGCCATCCCGACATTGAGATCACTGGCCTGGAACGAGAAAACAAATAACCAATGCTCGAATCATGAGCTCGACCTGCTGGAAGAGAAGAGAGAAATTGCTGAGATAAGACTGGCAGCATACCAACAACGGGTCAGGAATCACTTTAATAAGAGAGTAAAAAGAAGGGGATTCCATGTCGGGGATATGGTCTTTAGACGAAAGATCGGACACGTGGGTAAGCTCCAAGAGCCATGGGAAGGACCCTACACCGTCACTGAAGTGGTAGGGCGCGGGGCCTACAGACTACTCAGGAACTCTGATAACAGAAGGGAGCCCAACACACAGAATGCATCTAACTTAAGAGGTATTATCCCTAGAAATACTTTGATTTGACTGCTATAAAGAAAGGCCACTAGAGCCCAAAAGATTGCAATAGAAATTCCATTTTTCCCCGATCATCTCCACGAGTATCGAAATCACCAGGATAATATCAGTTTCAAAACCTAAGTGTTGAATCCTCTCCATGGGCCCAAAGTGTCCGAGAGATCATCACAGACCCACCAGTGGTCGGGTTTTAAAAAATATTAGTTTCAAAACCTAAGTGTTGAATCCTTTCAATGGGCCCAAAGTGCCCGAGAGATCATCACAGACCCACCAGTGGTCGGGTTTTACAAAATATTAGTTTCAAAACCTAAGTGTTGAATCCTCTCCATGGGCCCAAAGTGCCCGAGAGATCATCACAGACCCACCAGTGGTCGGGTTTTACAAAATATTAGTTTCAAAACCTAAGTGTTGAATCCTCTCCATGGGCCCAAAGTGCCCGAGAGATCATCACAGACCCACCAGTGGTCGGGTTTTACAAAATATTAGTTTCAAAACCTAAGTGTTGAATCCTCTCCATGGGCCCAAAGTGCCTGAGAGATCATCACAGACCCACCAGTGGTCGGGTTTTACAAAATATCAGTTTCAAAACCTAAGTGTTGAATCCTCTCCATGGGTCCAAAGTGCCGGACAGATCATCACAGACCCACCACTGGTCGGGTTTTACAAAATATTAGTTTCAAAACCTAAGTGTTGAATCCTTTCCATGGGCCCAAAGTGCCCAAGAGATCATCACAGACCCACCAGTGGTCGGGTTTTACAAAATATTAGTTTCAAAACCTAAGTGTTGAATCCTCTCCATGGGCCCAAAGTGCCTGAGAGATCATCACAGACCCACCAGTGGTCGGGTTTTACAAAATATCAGTTTTAAAACCTAAGTGTTGAATCCTCTCCATGGGCCCAAAGTGCCCGAGAGATCATTACAGACCCACCAGTGGTTGGGCTTTACTAATATCAGCTTCAAATCCTAAATGTTGAGTCCTCCCCATGGGCCCAAAGTGCCCGAGAGATCACCAAAGTCCCGACAACTGTCGTTCTTTATTGTCAATACCAATTCAGTATCCCGACTGTTATTATCTCGTATTATTGTTATTCTTACCAAATCACAATTCAAAATCCCGATTTTTATTATCGTATCAAAAGAAACAAGTATGGATCATATAGATCCTCTAACAAAATATGAATAAATAAATTTATTTATATTAAAAAGGCCCCGGTGGCCAAGGCTAATACACTGATTTATTGTTTAGTCGTTACAAATGCAAGATAAAAGAGAAAATAGGAGAAGGGGCAAAAAACTAAAGCCCTTTTCCACCACGGGAGGATCTCCATTCCCACCTGAGCCTTTAGTCCCGAGGGGATGTCCTTCTGTGGCTTGAGGCTCATCCAGGCCAGAACGAGAAGGCAGAGAGGGCAAGGGATCCAGAAGGAATTTGCCAAATGCCAGGTCCTCGTGTTCGGGCTCGGGATCATCATACGGAGGCCCCACTCCTAAGCTGAGGTCAAGATCCTCAATAGTCGGGATCTCCCTGTCCCCCTCAGGTTTTTAAAGCTCCGATATGCATTCCCGTCAACCATGATCATAACGGTACTTGCAGGTTAGCTCAAAGCGGGAGATCATCTGTTTACCACCCTTGTGTCACATCTCTACCCGAGATCTCTCCACGCATAATGCATTCTCGACTTCGACCTTCTCCTCAAGCAACTGCAGCCCCGAAGTCTTTAACTTCTCAACTTCTTCAGTCAGGGCCTGCACTTGGAGAGTTAGGGCTTCCCGAGCCTGGGCCTCCCGATTAGCTATCTGCTCAGACTCCCGAGCCTTGGCCTCAAGTTATGAGATCGTCACCTTGGCAACTGCGAGCCCTTCCTCAGCTGCGACAGCCCTATATGTCAGGGACTGAATCTTGTCATTGGCCTTCTTGACCTGTTCCAGAGCCTTGGCACACCCAACTTTATTGACTTGAACATCCTGAGTCAGGGCATTCATGACCCGGGCATCATCCTCAAGCTTGCAATTGTATGCCTGAGTAACATGAAGCATCTGAAAGAAGAGTGTTAGCACAGACGATAAGGGGCAGAATAAAAGCTAAGTATAAAAAATGTATAAAGAATATATTACCCTCATTGCAAGCTCGGGCATGTTCAAGGCTAAGCTCATCCTATCGTACCGCCCCATGGCCAACCTATCGGTCGGGGTCCATACCCCTAGGGCCATCTCCCGCAGGGCTTTTGAGTTCCCAATTGTCTGATCCCCCACAGACAGATATGGGTGGCCCTTCCTAGTATCCAGCTTGAACCGGGGGCCATGGGGAACCTTTTTCCCACTTTCAGCAGCTTGGTAGGTCGGGATTGACCCTGATCCTCTTCATCAGAGCCTAAGTCCCGAGCATCCGACATCGAGGTAGGAACCCCCAGTGCCAAACTACGGCTAGAGCCGGGTCTGACTGAAAGATTGGCCTGAGACGAATTTTGATCCAAACTTGTCGAGCTCGGGACCAGAGCATGATCATCCCCGATCTCGACCGCATCTGATGCATCCGTTTGCGGATCATGAGAAGGCGGATGCGGGGGCGTGACTGGAGGATGCTCTGCCGGAGGAGAAGAAGGGGGCGTGGCAGCAAGGCCTCCAGTCGGTCCCGCTGATTGACTGATTGCAGGGTTCTCGGGGACTGGGGGGACATCAACCCCATAAACAAAAGATGTGGAGCCGGTGTCAGCCTTTCTGGCCTTCTTGATTGAAAGCTTGGGCATGGTAACCACCTTCCTTTTTTGCTGGCCCCCAGACATATTTCTCTTAAGTTTTTTGGTTCCTGATGACTTGGAGTTCAGTTTCTTTAACCCTGACGTAGTCGCAGCAGAACCCGAGGTGACGTTGATGCGGATGCTCCCGATGCAAGCTCCTATAATATAGACCCGGTCAGGCAAACCTGGCTATCCCAAATATCCTGACTCCATATTCTGGCCTGCAACAATTCAAATCGGGATCTTATATACCCGACCTCCCTTTTCTCCCGAGGAGCCTGAAGGAAACCCATCACTAGCATACCCAACTTATCGTTACACAGGTCGCAATGGCAAGAAGCTCAAGTATGAAAACTCTTAAACTCGGGAAGTCGGGTCAGTTGGAAAACATGGCTGACAGGTATGTTCATAGCGTTGAGATGCCTCTACTGACCACTCACTACTATCATCCTTTCTTTCCATCCCTTATTGGAGCTCGGGACGTTGTCACACAATTTCCTCTTAACATACGAGGTTAGGTTGTACCGACCCCTATTATCCTTCTGTTCCTGAAGTTTATACGAAAATAGAAGCTCGGCCAAACCTAAGTCTAGGTTCAATTCTTTATTAATCAGTAGGATCATGGACAGGAAAAAATTGGGACCGACTTGAAGGGGGGCCAAACCCAAAGTCCCCAGTGCCAAGAGGAAGAAAGGATGAATTGGAAACTTTAGTATGGCAAGGTGGAATAGGAGAGCAATATCTCCCCGTCCTTCAACCCCTCACCAATCCTAAAGTCTTTGTCCCGAGGATACTGTCTAACCTTCACCCCTTCGGGAACCCCAAGGCTTTTAAGTTGAGCGTCTTTTCTGTATTTGGCTGGGAGAGGGTCAGTACAAAAATTCTCCTCTTCCTCAGCATCCTGATCAATCCCAGCATCACCCTCTAAAACTCGACCCCCAACGTCCTGAGTAACTTCTGGTGGACTAGACCTAGTGAATCAGGTAATCTCTACGGATGGGGTGCTTACTAAGGCTTTGGGATCAGTAATGGTCAAATCGGTGTCTGTTAGTTGCAGATCATTAACCGACCTAATGTCATCACTCCCCGAAATATTTGATGAAAGGTATAAAATTGAGAAGAATAACTTACAAAAAGGTAAAGAAGATACCAGCAGTCCCCCCCTTTGTGTTTTTTCTCCGGCGAATGATTTGCAGAAACCGACAGCTTACCAAGAGGCAAAGATGGGTGCGTCCGGTCAAAAACTTCGCAGCAGGGCTCAAAACACTCCACACAGTGAAATACTCAACCATGATCACTGGGATTTACAGAAATTGGTGAGACAAATTGGGGATTATG
Organism: Cornus suecica; assembly: GCA_963922005.1. Classification (NCBI taxonomy): domain Eukaryota; kingdom Viridiplantae; phylum Streptophyta; class Magnoliopsida; order Cornales; family Cornaceae; genus Cornus; species Cornus suecica. The sequence continues at coordinate 33,440,996 of OY998243.1, read as the reverse complement.
TGGATTTGAGAATGGATTTGAATTTGCATAGAATGCTTGAGGATATGGCTGAGAGAAAGTGATGAAGGAAGAACAGTCCGAAAATAGTGCAAGTGTGGCGTATATGAATGATATACATGTTATATAGGCATGATGTTTCAGCTACCCGGGTCAGGGCACCGGACCGACATAACCCGACCCATTTCACGCATACCTATGTCATCTCAGCCACAAGTTCAAAATTGCAATGATGGCGACAGCTGCAACATTAAAAGCGTCTCCGCGTCATCAGGCACGCGTCCCGCGCACCAACTTCAAAGGCTTTTTTGATGGGCCTTAAGGTTCTTTCATCTAATGGGCCTATTAAAAAGAAGGCCCATGAGCTAAAAGAGGGCCTGTGTACATGTGAGTTTTCCCGGCCCATATAAAAGCCTCGTCCCGACCGGATCGATCCAAAAAAGGTCCGAGATGATGATCCGGTCATTGTACCAACATCATAACCCGAACAACACGTCAGCCTTGTGGTCCGTCCCGAGATTCGACTACCAGGCCCATCTTATGGCCCAACCCGAAGAGCATTCCAGAAGAAACTCGAAGATTCTAGAAGAGACTTGCAGCTCAAGATAATGGCATAGTATTTGGACAAAATAGCTGACATGTAAAGTAAGGACAAAATTCCAAAGTAGAAAATGTTGCCCTAATGGGCCAAAGGCCCATACGAAAAATGTATATAATCCAATGAAGAGTAATGAGAAGGGATTTTTTTTGTGTTGTGCAAATTTTGTATCTACAACTATATTATGCGGTTAGGGGTGGAGTATGAAAATCCTAGTTTTTCTCTACTCTGAATCACAAACACAATTTAAATACTGTTTTTAGTTAGTTTCATTAGTTATAGATCTCAAACAAATCAAAAAAATTTAGATTTCTAGTGTGAATAAATTCAAGTCTCTGTGGGATCGATATTCCCTTTCTCAAGCCGAACTGTACTATAATACTCATAAGGGTCTGTTCTTAAGCATTATTTTTAACCCCTACTGACGCGCATCAGTCGGTACCACACTAGTGCCTTTTCGGTTTCTCTTTATCCATTTTCAGGTCAATAATATAAAACTCAATAATAATAAAAATACAACTTTCAAATCTAAATGAGTGATATTTGATAATTAAATGGATAAAATAATAAACATTTATTTACTTTCAGTATATAATAAATTATTGTATTTTTTTTACGTGTCCCTATCGTGTCGTGTCATTTTTTATTTTTTATTTTTTAATATGCCTGATCATACCAGTGTTCTGTGTTCGTGTCCGTGCTTCATAAGTTTTACATCATTTTCATTAAACATTTATTTACTTTCAGTATATAATAAATTATTGTATTTTTTTTTACGTGTCCCTATCGTGTCGTGTCATTTTTTATTTTTTAATATGCCGGATCATACCAGTGTCCCGTGTTTGTGTTGCATGATATTACTTCTCTTCTTAGGAAGTTCTTGTGGACAGGTTCAAAAATGTGTAAAGGGGGTTGCAAAGTTGCTTGGAGGAAGGTTTGTTCTCCTAAAATTGAAGGGGGTTTGGGTGTCAAGGATTTAGAAGAATGGAATCTAGCAGCTATGTCTAAGCACTTGTGGAGGCTTGTGTCTGGGCATCAATATTTATGGACTATGTGGGTTCACCATAATCTTATCAAGAATAGAAATTTTTGGGGATTAAAGATTCCAAGACACATCTCTTGGACTTGGAAAAAACTCCTTCAAATTAGGCCCTTAATTCAGCCTTTTATTAAAAGTATTGTTGGGAATGGGAGAACCACTTCTCTTTAGTATGATTCTTGGCATCCTCAAGGCCCTCTCACTTCTCTTTTCTCTTCAGCCATGATTGCTACTTCAGGTTTGGGATCTAATGCAACTGTCAGTAGATTTATAAGTGCTACTGGATGGCATTTTCCTGTGCTTCACTCTTTTGCTTGGCTTGATTTCAAGGCTTCTTTCCCTACCAACTTAATTCCTAACCAATCTTTGCAAGATAGAGTTGTATGGATTCCTTCTAATGGAGTTTTCTCTATTAATTCTGCTTGGGAAGTGTTTAGGTTCAGTTTTGATAGAGTTTCTTGGCATGAAATTGTTTGGTTTCACAATCATATTCCCAAGCATGCTTTTTTTATGTGGCTGGTTCATCTTAACAGAATTGTCACTATGTCTTCCCTTCTCTCTTTTGGATATGTTCAGCATGCAAATTATATTTTTTGTAACTTGAGGATTGAAGATAGAGACCATCTTTTCTTCCAATGCAGTTTTACTAAAAGACTTTGGAATCAGATTGTTCAAAAGGGTTTGTTACCTTGGCCTGATGAGGATTGGGATGGCTTGATTCATTGGAGTTGTGTTTCTCTAAAGGGAAAGTCTCTAGTTTCTACTCTTAACAAGTTGGCTTTTGCAGCAACTGTTTATGAGATTTGGATGGAAAGAAATAGAAGAATTTTTACACAAAAGTTTTGCACTTTGGAGGATGTTTGTAAAAGGATAGTGCAATGTGTCAGATATGCCATTTTCCCTCTTACTAAGTTTGCTAGGAATTCCACAAATGAAGGGTTACTGGTTGCATGGGACTTGACTCAGACTATGCTCTCTAATGACTGAGATCCAAACTGGTATATGGTTTCTTCTTGGGTATTGTGGAGGTTGTTGCTGGTATTCTATGCTTAATGTTGCCTCTTTGCAGGGCTATCATATGAAGGCAATGTTGGGTGGTACTTCTTATTTACAACACTACAATCTGCAAGTAGTGTTTGAGTTCCAAATTTATCAGTTTAATTTCTGGTTTTGTGATGACTACTTGTTTGTTCCCTGGCTTGCTTTCTTTGTTTGGTGGACATTTGGGTTTCATTTAGTTTATTTTACTGGGGTATACCCCTGTGCTCTTTGTATGGCTTTATAGCCTTCTTTTATTTATATATTTTCTCTTTACCTTTAAAAAAAAAATGATAATTTCATCCGCTCAATCAAGTCATAAAAAACACCACCAATAAGTGTAACATGTTGGTATCTTCTTTACCTTTACTTGAGCTGGGAGTTTGAGTTTCTTGCTGCAGCAACAACAAATTAAAAAATATATATATATATAAAACTATAATAAAATTATTCATACAGATTAGTGCAATTGCCGGGAACTCAGGCTGCTAAAGTGTACAAACTCAAATTACACTGCATATTATTCTAAATGGTTGTGACATTTTTTATTTTTTAATAGTTGAAATGATAACGAACGACGAACAAAAATTCCCAACAACCACCAAAAAAAACAAAAAATGTCACAAGGACAGAAGCTGCCAAAGAATAAGAGATGTGGTAGAATAGACAACATAAAAGGGACTCGAAAATGAACATGTTATATGATGCATAATTTCAATGAACTATCATCGTCTGTGCAGCAAACATACGATCAATCCACTAAACCCCAATCTAATCTCGGTCGCTTTTATTTTGCCCGACTATCACTATTCCGTTCCGGTTCTAGTAATATTTGTGGGAAGCAATGTAATCTAAGGATTTAACCACCTCTGATATGAGGGGTCGCATGGTTGGCTCATCTTGAACACACATTGCTGCAATAGCAAGAACTTGGTACAAACCCTCACTAGGGTATTGTCCTCGGAGTGCTGGGTCAGCGATTTGTGGGAAATTCGTCCTATCCTTGACTAATGGCCGCACCTGTAAAATAAAGACAACATTTGAAGAAAAATCACAAGAGGGAACTCTTTAGCAAGGAAAAAAAAAATTAACGTGTTTTTCGCTTTATGTTATGTATACTTTCACTTATTGCAGGACGGTATTATTGTTATGATTTCCTTTCTTTTTTGACTATTTTTCGCCCAAACCATTTTGTAATACGTTATTCATGATATCCACAGTAAAATGGGTTTACAGGTACACAACAAGGTGCAATATATGGGTACAACTAGCATAATGTGGATGAATCAACCATGCTTCAGATGCACCAAAAGTAGTAGAAAGTTTCCGGAGTTTCTAAAATTTAGTTCATATTGTTGAAAGATAACTATTTAAATTACACCCTCTCTAAATTTTTGGAGTAGTTGGGTAGTTAACATGTTATCAGAATCAAATGTTTCGTGTTCAAAACTCACCGCCACCCTTCGTTGAAAAATTATTGTTTCAACAAAGGCCACACGTGAGGGGCATGTTGAATGATATAAATATTTAAATTACACCATTTTAAATTTTTAGAATATGTGATAGTTAACAGATAGATTTAGATTTACGTATCACAGTTTATGAGCCTCGAAAAGTTTGGTAGATTTTTCACATTCACAAGAAAGGTAATAAAAAAAAGAAATAAATACATTCCGGGCGCTATTTCAGGTGTTAGGTAAGGCAAGGAAAGAGGGGAAAACCGGAGAACGTGGATGTAGATTATACAGCAGTTGAACGGCTAGGAACATGATCTGGAGGATTCTAATGTCGACTGTCATCAGCCCTTTGGAATTTCCCACCCAGCAACTACCTTATCCGAATGGATCAACAAATTGTTTGTCTGGCTATACTGGGTACATATATATATAAATTGTATCTCAACTAAATTTTCAATCAAGAAAGATCTCCACTTGACTCCTATTTTAGCAAATGACTACTCTACCTGTTGCATTTGCTACACAATTTCTAAATCTAAATCTGAAGAATTTTGTTATTTAACATGGTTATGCAGTACCTGTGAACAGAAAACAATGTGTCGGTATCACAAGTAATGTTAATCTTGGTTTTTTATTTATTGAGCAGTATTGTTTTCCCTTCAAATGAGCCTAACAGAGAACATATACATGCTGTAAAGAGGTACTAAAATCTCCGTTACATGGACTCTTCAAAAGTAGCGAAGTGCCCGGAGATGAGTATGGTATAGTAAACACTATCATATTGTTATTTTAAAATGAGTTTAAAAGCCTATTTTGGACACTAAATTAGATAGCAATAGTCCATTACTCTAGAAAATAAAATAAAATAACTGAATAAACTTAACGTATATCCGTGACCATGTGTCTCTATTTTAGAAATTTGACACGTCCTACACATGGAAGCAAACCTGTACCCAACACTTGTAGATGAGTCTACGTAACATCGAACAAAATTGATCGCCAAGCCAATGCCATCAACATGGATTTGGTCATGCAGCTGACAAAGGATTCTCCCCAATAATTCAGAATTCTACTTCATGAAATGGCACCAGATGAATGCACATGACATGCTTTGATGGTTCTTTAAGCTATCAAAGAATTAAACGAGGACTGTAATGCCTTAATAATGATTTGAACATAAAAAATATGTAACGAGAGAAGTTAATAGCGATTCTTACCCACTCAACCAGATTGTTATCCCCAGCCACACTCGAATTGTCATTTGCCCTTTTGCCAGTGATGATTTCCAGAAGAACAACCCCAAAGCTATATACATACATTCCCATCACTCTGGTGGACACATGTGATTTATCCTCTTCTGGACCCAAATTGGCCAATCCAATATCGGAAAGCTTTGGGTGATACAATTCATCAAGTAAAATGTTTGAGCATTTTAAATCACGATATGTAACGGAAGGGTTTGCTTCATTGTGTAAGTACTCCAAGCCCTTCACAGCTCCGGCAGCGATTCTCATTCTTGTATTCCAGTCAAGTCGTTTCGTATCTGGTGTGAGAGATAAAACAAACTATAACATCTTTTATGAAAAAAATACCTCACATAAAGTTCATAAAGCTAGTACAAAGCTGAAAAGATAGCGAAGTGAGCATGTACGCTTGAGCCTTGGCCATATTTGTGGTTATGCAAGCAAATAGCTGTCAAACCGTCATGAACAAATGTTTTTGAATATATTTTCACCTTAAATTTAATAGAAATTTAAAGATGAATAGGAAGAAAGACCTTCAATGCTAAAGTAACATACTATATGATGAGTGACCGACCTAGAAAATCATCAGTGGGGGCGTATTTCTAAAAATAAATTTACAATAGGGACGAATAAGAAATATACTAACTTTTAGTAGGGGCATAATCATGAAAAATGAATTTCAGTGGGAGCATAAACAAAAATATAATAAATTTTGAGGTATATAAAGGAAAAAAAATATTCCAATGGGGCCACCGCTCCCAATGGTATTCATGTAGGTCCGTGTCTGTATATGACTATAAAAACAAAAAACACAGCAACAAAAGAAAAATAAGAATGATTCCAAACCATCCAATCATTGTTCTACTTTTGACTCGTGAAACCATAATTTTCGAAATGTCATATGTACCAAGAAAATGTGAAGTATCAAAGGTACATTTGTATGTCAAATGTGTGAGGCGTAAGGGACTTTAGGGGTAGCTCACTGCTACTATAAATATCTTTTGGACAAATACATAATTGAGTTGATTAATATACCATGTAAATGGTCTTCTAATGATCCCAACGGCATGTATTCATAAACCAGAAGTTTCTCATTTCCGTCAGCACAATATCCAATCAGGTTAACTAAGTTGGGGTGGTGATGGAGGCTCAAAAATATTATTTCGGCAAGAAATCCTTTGTTCACTTGCAAGCTCTCAGGACCGAGTCGCTTGATAGCTACAAGCTGCAACAAAAAAAAAGATGAGGAAATTGAGGTGTTTGCACAAGCTTAACAAACTCTCTTACACCTATGAGCAAATTTCAGAGATTGATTGAGAAATTTAGAGAAAGTAACAACTTAATGATAAAATAAAATTACATAGTTTCGTACAACTCTGTCACAGATTTACTCTACTTTTTGGGTCTCAAAATCAAAACAAGTATGCATAGCTCATCACTGACCATTACAAATACTTTGCCCAACACATTTGACCTCTGTAGATAATTGCATATCAGTCTTTTTCCCGCGTTATTACTTAACTTAAGGATGCGTTTGAAAACTGGTGTTTTTTGTTTTCGTTCTTGTTTTTTCTACTATTTACGGAAACAAAAACACGTTTGGGAGCCTTTGATGTTTTTATTTTCGTGAACAGTAAAATAACGTTTTTTCACCCTTAGTTCAAAATTTGAGAACACCAAAATGGTATTTTTTTTGTTTTCGGCACTGTTTGTTCTCAGCCAAAAAAGAAAATAATTGTTTCAGATTTCTTAACCGTCATCTTCAACCGCCAAACCCTATCCCCCACCACCACCACCACCACCCGCCATCCCACCACCACCACTGTAAATCGACACCACCACCAACACAAACCCTTATCTCTGCAACTTGACACCCCCAATCGAATTGGGGTGATGTGGTCTTTATATATGCTACTACTTATATATTTATATATATATATATATTTCTGTATGTTAATCTTTTGAACAACAGTAGAGTGATCCTGTTCATTGTTGTATGGAAGACTTGGAAGTGTACATTGTAAATAGTTTGTATAAGGAATGACAATCAAGTCAAACTTAATCTCACCATTTGACAATTTATTTTCTACTTTTTATTCCAAATAAATCTCAAAAACGTGTTTTTTTTTTTGTTCCCGAAAATATTTTAGACAAAATTTCGAACCAAATATGTTTTTGTCTCCGGATTATTCTTAGGATAAGAACAAATTTTTTTTTTATTCTTAAGAAATAAAAACGAAAAAGAAAACATAATTTCAAAACACACCCTTAAATTTTTTATGACCGTCTCTGACCACACATTAGCCGAGAAATCCAAGAAGTTTTCCAATAGCAAAGAGGCAAAAAATGAGATAGGCAAGTTATGCCACCTCCATGTCACATTCACTAGCTTCTTACCTCCATGTCAGACTATTAGTACCATATCGTAACTTGGTATTCAATTTGTGTTTTGTTCTCACTATTGCTTTGTCTCTGGTTCACTGTGACTATTAGTACCATACCTCATATGTTCAAATATTACCTAATAAAATCATAATAGTATAAAACCTACAACAAGAATTTTTTTGTAACAGTACAGAAAGTCGAGTCATGAACACTTGGAGTCCATAATGATAGAGTTCAACTTGTTAAAGGATATAAAATATTTAAATTACACCATCTCTAATAGCTTAAGCTTTTAGATTAGATGATTGTTAACATGGTATCAGAGCAAGAAGTTCGTGTGTTCGAACTTCACCGCCACCCTTTGTTAAAAAATTATTGTTTCACGTGTTGGAATAAAAAGAACGCCACACGTGAGAATATTTAAGTTACACATTTTCTAACCGCTTAAGCTTTTAGAGTAATTAGTAGTTAATATGGTATCAGAGCCAAATATCTCGTGTTCAAACCTCACCGCCACCCTTTATTGAAAGTATTAATGCACGTATTGGACTTGAAGACCATACCAAAAGCTTTTAGCAGAATTAGGAAAGCATATCAAAACAAGCACCTTTTATGTCCATTCTTGACACTGAAAAATCGTAACTTCACTTATATCTCAAAACATTTGAAAATGCATTAAATTATACCAACCTGTTGGGTTTTCTTCAATAGTCCTTTATAGACTTTCCCGAATCCTCCTTCACCCAAAATACAATCTGCTCTGAAATTCATTGTTGCAGCTACCAAGTCCATATATGAGAATGACTGTATAGCTGGTCGTCCTTCCTTAGGAACCTCCTTTGTATTTAATGAAGAACTCTTATTCCGTTTTTCTGAAAAATGAAGACCAAAACTCAGTTAATCCTATTTGAAAACAAAACCACGTTACGTAAATAAATTACAATCACAAATGACCAGGGTTGTGTTCCCAAGAGCGTCTTTGAAAATATTTGCCCCTTTAATATGAAAGTTTTTAATAGTGTGTCAATACTCAAGCACTCGCCACACCCTCCTTCAATAACATTGCGAATGAAAGATGAGAAGGAAACAGCGAGAATATATAGCCAAACCTATAGAGACAATTTGCACTTGAGGGAAAATTATGGTGTCTTTGTCACACAACACAACATTGGTTTTTACCCAAGAGGACAAATGTAATCAATTGCGATCACAATAAATTGAAATAATTAATGTCTTCGCTCGTAGTTATTTGGATTAAGAAACGAGCTTCATTAACCAATGGTATGGATAAAAAATAAAAAATAAATAAAATGAGAAGTTGAATTTATGACTCTCTATAATGCACTTTCTTCCATGGAAGTATGAAACCAACACTCACCCCAAAATCAAAACAAAAAATTCCGTATAACCAAGAAAAAGGAGAAAAGAAAAATGAAAGGAGGAGGAAATAATACACAAAATTTCCCACATATATAATTTTGTCCTAAATTAGCTTCACTCACCACTGGGCTTGTAATCAATTTAACATGCAATGCGACTATAATCATCACAATTGTGTCCCAAAAAAGTATAGATATACACACACACACATACACAGTGGAAAAGAGAATGTTAAAAATTAAGAAATATAGGAATCCCCCCCCCCCCCCAAAAAAAAATGGATCACTCTTTTCCATTAGTGAATCACAATTACGTGAATGAACAAAATTTGGAGAAAATAAGTTAAGTGAATGAAATTAACCCAGGAAAGATGATCAAATAGTAATGGGTATTATTGAGCATGAACTATATATGACAAAAATTTGTACATGGGTGCGTAGCTTTTGTTCACAGATATATATATATATATATACATGTAAATATATAACGGAGGTTAATGGGATCACACCGTGAGTCTTCTTCTTCGTTTTCCCACCGCAGATGATGGCGAAGCAACCCATTGCGTCTTTTCTCTCTAAACTGGAAGAGTGACACAACACACACAAAGAACTTGAGACGTGGGTTCTCTCGTATTTTCAGTTTATTTTGCTTTTCCTCTTCTCTTGCTCTCTCTGTTTATATACAGATTTATATTGCTGTATTTCTGCATATATGTTCTACGAAAAATTAGTAGTTTACAACTTCTATTTCTTTCAAATAAATTTATGGAATTTGAATCGAAGATTTGATCCGATTGGGTCCTTACCATTTTGAAATCTATAACAATCTGTTAGTTAACCAAATCTAATCAACAACATCATAATACAATTTAGGCAAATCCCCCTGCACTTTTGCAATTAGCCCCCCGAACTACAATTGAGTTGATTTGTTGCAATTTGCCCCAATTTCATTATAAGACTATTCCACCCTTCTTATTATATTTATTAATTATTTAAATTTTATCAATAATCTTTCACTTATTATCCAAGTTGAAAAAAAAAATTATAACAAATTGAAAACCTTATCTCACATAAATATATTCATAAATTACTTAAATATTAGATACTTTTTAATTTTCTCATATTGTATATGTAAATAGTTTTGGGTAATAACTTAAGTATTATAAAAAAATCTTTTAATTTTTATTTAAATACCTAAAAATATCACTTGATAATTGATTTTATAGAATATGTATAAATTCATGCAAATTTGAATGAAGAATATGCCATCAATTTAGTATCAATTGTTTTATATTTTATGATGATAAGAAAAATATGATAATTTAAGTGGATGTTGCATATTTTATAGCTTAGGTGATTAATTGCATACTTTACCATAGTTCACGGATTTATTGCATTTTACCTTACGATTTAATAATAATTTATTTAGCAATGTATAAATTAACATAAGTCTTTTGGCATAGGGTAAAAATGGGTTAATATCAGGAAACTCTCCTATGATTTCAAAATTGTTTAAATAACCTCATCTAGTTTGAAAATCCTCATATGACTTCACATTTGATCAACTTGTCCACTTTCTGCCAATTTAATACAAAATTGCCCTTGAAAGTAGAGGGGGTTTACTGAATTTTTTTTTAAAACAATTAAAAACAAACAAAAAAAAAATCTAATTCTTTCAAAAATATTTTATATTTTACCTTAATTGGTAATTCGAAAATAAAATATTCCAGTGTTAATTTTTTATTTTGGCATAAATTAATTTTTTTCGTTTATAGTAAAATATTAAAAACAATCTAATTAGTAGTTCGAAATATTTTTTTTATCTTTCAGATTTAAGTTTTTTATATTTTACCCTAATTGGTAGTTAAAAAAATATATTTTGGCATTAAAGTTTTTTTTTTCCGGCATAAAAAAAAAATTCATTTATAGTAAAATATTTATAAAAAATTTAAAAATAAAAAAAATGTAATTGGTAATTTGAAATATTTTTATGTTTTGGACTTAATTTATTTATATTTTACCCTAATTGGTAGTTCGGGAAAAAAATCGGCATTAATTTTTTATTTCAGCATAAATAAAAAAATACTATTTCATCGTAAAATATATATAAAAAATTCGTATGATTGAAAGGAAAATATTTTTTTTTTGTATCAAATTTTTTTAATATTTTCTAGGGGAATTTTTATTTTTGTTTTTTAATATTTTTTTTTTTAAAATTCAGTAAATTCCCCTCTGGTTTCAGAGACACTTTATCATAAATTAGTGGAAAGGGGGCAAATTGATCATATGTGAAACTATAGGGGAGGGGGGTGTTCAAACTACAGGGGGTTATGTGAATAATTTTGAAACCACATGGGTGTTTTATGATAATAGCCCGGTAAAAATCAATAATATTTTAAGCATTATTTAAAGGGTAAATTACACTTTCACCCCCTCTTGTCTGGACAAACTACACTTTCCCCCCTCTTGTTGGACTATTATAGTTTGACTCTCTCTAGTTTGGTTATTGGTTACACTTTCCCCTTTCTGCCAAATGTTCAGCGCAGTCAACGTTGGTGTCACGCCCCGAAATCCCTAAGACTTCCAAAACCAAAGCCTAGGAACCTCTAGGTGTGACTTCACGGAAAAATCATAAATTTTGATAGAGTCCCGTTTGTACGGGGACGAACTTAGTGGAAAATAACTTGATAAAACAGTTGAATAATCCAAAAGAGAAGTAGAAAAGTCACGTGACAAATGTAACAAAAATTCGGAAGAATGCCGTTTGTAAATGGAACCCCGGGTGGATAAGGACCACTCTTAAACAACCTGATAGACATGAACAATAACAATACAATACCTAAGCATCTCAAAATAAGTAACTAGGGACCGGGGTCGACAACTACACCCCTCCAAGCCCCACAACATAACTAAAGTCCTAAGATAATAATATAGTGTCAACCCGGCAAATTTAACGAAAATCCGGTAGAGTTCTGTTTGTAAATGGAACCCTCGGCGGATAAAGACCACTCCAAAACAACCTGATAGACATGAATAATAACAATAAAATAACTAAGCAGCTCAAAATAAGTAACTAGGGATCGGGGTTGACAACTACACCCCTCCAAGCCCCACAACAAAACTAAAGTCCTAAGATAATAATATAGTGCCAACCCGGCAATAGATACAGGACATGCATGCTAGGTGTCATAAGAATAATACAGTTCTCCCAAAATAATACAATAACGATACATACTAAACCCAATACTAAAATAAACTACTACAAAAGACTAGAAGGAGGAACATGTGGAATCCGTCAGCGAAGCTCAATCCTCGTCCATCGCCGGTGCTTTTCCAAAAAATGTTTATAAATAACGGGGTGAGCAACCACCGCTCAGTATGGAAACACTATCAACCTCAACCCCTAACTGTACAAAACATGCTAACCCATCCCATGGTGCATGCTACTATCCTAGGTCAAATCAGTTGTCCCACACGACACAAGCGCTGATCCTGGGGCCCAATAGTACGCACAAGTAACCCCGCAATAAGAACAACATGTATATCATATCTGTTGGCCGTAGGATCAATCAAAGAACAGTTATCCATTTTGATGATAACAAAATATTAAGTACGTGTTTAGTACTAATGTGTTTACTCAGTTAAGCATTACAGAGTAACATGATTTTTATCGAAATCAAAAAGCTTAAAGGAAGGACATAAAGGTCATTTCACTTTTGAAATGCTTTAAAAGATTGAAGAATCAAGACTTGGGGTAGATAGGATGGTGAATGACTTGTATTAAAGGGTTTATGTGAGCTTTTCACACGTATAAGTTCATCCTAAAAATTAAAAGAAATGAAAACTGCACTATCAGGTGACTAACCCTTCAAATCAGTTGACCAACAGTTGTTTGCCAGTCGACCGACCACGATCGAGAGTTTTTGAGCTTCATCGTGGCTATTTGCCAATCGACTGACATAGTAGTGTCAGTCGACCGACAACTATTAACAAGTCGACCGACAACCATTCACCAGTCGACCGACCATGTCCGAGAGTTTGAGCTTCATCTTGATCATTTGCCAGTCGACCGACATAGTAATGTCCGTCGACTGACAGATAGCCATCAGGCGACTGACATATTGAAATCAGTCGACTGACGGAGCTAAAAATGGTCTTTTCAATGCATTAATGGCTCTCAACTACCCCAGCTACCACCACTCTCAACTCACTCTCCTAAAGTGAGTTTCACTCTCTTAACTCTTGCCCTAGCTATATATATGATGATATAGCTTTTGTAGAAGACAACAATCTTTACCCCCTTGCATTAAAAACTGATTTCCTTCATTCTCATCTTAAAAACATTGCAAGAAAAGCTTGAGCATTAAAAAGTTAGACTTTTCTCATTCAATTCCAATCACTTGTGAGAAGCTAGTTAAAGAAGATCTTTGGTCCAACTCTTGAGTCATTTATTGCTAAGAGTGCGTAAGATCTTGAGAGAACCAAACACATCATATTAAACACTTGAGCTTATACATTGTATATCCTTCATAAACCCTAAGGTTTTTGAGTGTTTATTGAGTGTATCATTTCTTTATAAAATGATAGAGATCCTTGAGTGAGTGAGGCTCATTGATCCTCAAGAGGGGTTTGTCCTCTTGTGTGTGTGACAGGCTCGTTAGCTCATGTGTAAAGGTTTGTTATTCCAGCTACAAGGAAAAGTCATAGTGTGAGATTGAGAAAGTCTTAAGGGGGATCCTTAAGCTGAGGAGTAGGAGTTACCAAACCTCGTAAAAATTGCGGTGTCATCTCTCTCTCTCTTGCTTTTTCATTTGATTACTTGCATGCTTGTCTTATCTTGACTTACATAATTGCTTGATTATTGCTTTCATAGGTCAATAATCTATTGTTGTTCAAAAGTGTTTATTGCTCATATTTTGTTTAACTTAAACTGTTGAAATCAAATTAAGTGCAAAAAATAGTTAAGATTTTTTATAACCCTATTCACCCCCTCCAGGGCTAATTAGTGACTAACAATTGATATCAGAGTCTAATCTATAGTGATTAAAGGCTTAACCATCTTAGAGAACGATCATGACTTCAAATATAGTCACTCATGTTGAGGGTCAATCGAACAATAGACCCCCTTGGTTTGATGGATCAAACTATAGTTATTGGAAGACTGGAATGATAGATTGTCTTTAATCCATTGACTACCAAATTTGGCAAGTCATCATGGATGGTCCCTTCATTCTTTTCAAGCTAGTAGATGGAACACGTGTTACTAAATTGCCAAATGAATGGGATAATGATGAAAGAAAACTTATCTCCCTAAATGTTAAGGCAAAATTCAATATGAATTATGCTCTAAGCCCAAATGAATTTAATCGTGTGTCCACTTTCAAAACGGCCAAAGAAATGTGGGATAAGTTAGCTATCACCTATGAAGGTACTTCTCAAGTATGTGAATCTAAAATTGATATTCTTATGCCTGAATATGAATTATTTGCTATGAAAAATGACGAAAATATCAATTATATGATGTCTCGATTTCTAACATCTTAAATGGACTTAAGCATCTTGGTAGGATCATTCCAAAATCCGATGTGTCTTGAAAAGTTCTTAGAAGCCTTCCGGCTAAGTGGGATGCAAAAGTCACGGCAATTAAAGAGGCCCATGATCTAAATGCCATGGACATTGATGAAATTTTCGGGTCCCTTCTTACGCTGGAGATCATCATAAAATCCCAAGAAAATGAATCAAAACCGAATAAGGGTTTAGCATTAAAGTCATCTATCCAAGAAGATATTCTTGAGACGGAAAATGAAGACCAAGATGAGGATATTGCTTTGATCACTCAAAAGTTCAAAAGGTTTCTTCAATATAATAAATTGAATGGTGGAAGGTTCATCAAGAGAAATGAACCAAGAAGTGATTCGAACAAGAGAGAGCCTCCAACTTGGTTCAATTGTGGGAAGCCAAGACACTATAAATCGGATTGTTTCAAGCTAAAGAAGGATGATGAAAGGAAGCAAAAGAAAGTGAACATGAACTCTACATGGGATGACTATGATTCAAACGCATTGGATGAGGATGGGGATTCCGAGGAAACGGCTAACTTTTGTCTCATGGCAAAGGATGATGAGGTACAATTAGATTTGTTTTCCTTAAATAGCTCTAAATTATCATATAATGAATTGCTAGCATCGTTTAATGAATTGCAAGAAGCATTTGAAGATTTACATGATGAATTTGAAAAATTAGTTCTTAAGCATGCTTCTCTCAAGAAAAATAAATCTTCTTGTGATGTATCTTGTTCAACATCCATCTCACCTAGCTTGTATGATGATATTAGAAAAAAGTTAGAAAAAAAAATGAATTCTTAAAAAAACCCATTGATGATCAAATCAATATTCTAGCCAAGTTCGCTAAGGGGAAAGAAAATCTAAGTATCATTCTAGGAAGGCAAAGAAGAGGATTTGATAAAAGTGGATTAGGATATGACGTTTTTGACAAAGATGTCATTCTATTAAAAAAGAGAAAATCATTAAGGCACACATTCACTAAGCAATCTAGTTCACCTTATTCAAAATTTCACAAGCATGTTACTTGTTATTATTGCAAGCAAAATGGACATAAGGCGAATGTATGCAATCGTAGATTTAAAGAGACAAAAATGATTTAGGTTCCAAAAGGAACCTTTGTTCATAATCGAAAATGTGAGAAGGCTACAACTAAGATGACTTGGGTTCTAAAAGGAACTATTGCATGCCTCACTAACATTAGTGGACCCAAAACGACTTGGGTATCAAAAGGTGGCACTTAAACTTCTTTTTGTAAGTATGCTTGAAGATAACCAACAAGGACAAATGGTTCCTTGATAGTTTTTGCTCGAGGAATATGACGGGGGACAAATCAAAGTTCACTTCTCTCCAAGCTTATGAAGGGGGAAACATCACATTTGGTGACAATTCAAAAGGCAAGATCGCTGGAATTGACACTATTGGTATAACCCATTTTCTCTCTATTGATAATGTTTTACTTGTTGATGGGTTAAAGCATAATCTTTTTAGCATTAGTCAATTATGTGATAAAGGCTATGATGTCATCTTTAGGTCAAATGCATGCATAGTTGAGAAGGATGGAATGCAATTATTCAATGCCAAATGAAATGAGAATGTCTATACTATGTTGCTTTGTGAATTGCATGAACAAAATGTTAAATATTTTATCACAACTAGCGAAAGTAGTTGGTTATGACATAGACGTTTATGACATGCTAGTATGGACCTTCTTCACCGCTTGTTTAGAAATGACTTAGTCAAAGGCCTCCCAAAGACTAAGTATTCTAAAGATAAAGTTTGTAGTGTTTGTCAAGCGGGCAAGAAAGTCAAATCTTCTTTCAAAAGAAAGAAAGATATCACCAATTCTAGAACTTTAGAACTTCTCCATATGGATCTTTTTGGTCCGAAAAGAATTGCTATCATAGGTGGAAAACTTTATGTTCTTGTCATAGTTGATGACTTCTCACGATTTACTTGGGTATATTTTCTTACTTATAAAAATGAAACTCACTCCATCCTTAATAAAGTTTGTGAAGAGTCCAAAATGAAAAAGACTTGTCAATTAAGAAGATAAGAAGTGATAGGGGTAGAGAATTTGATAACCATGACTTAGAGGAATTATGTGATGAACTTAGTTTATCTCATGATCTCTTGGCTCCTAGAACTCCTCAACAAAATGGAGTTGTTGAGAGAAAGAATAGACCACTTCAATAAATGACTAGGACTATGCTAAATGAACATAGTCTTCCTCGAAGCCTTTGGGCCGAAGCGGTCAATATCGCTTACCACGTTATTAATAGAGTCATCATTCAATCTAAATTAGATAAGACACCCTATGAATTATGGAATGGTCGAAAGCCCAACATTGGGTATTTCAAAATTTTTGGGTGCAAGTGCTTTGTGCTAAATGACAAGGATAACTTGGGAAAATTTGAGTCCAAATCGGATGAGGGAATTTTATTGGGATATTCTTCTCGAAGTAGAGCTTTTAGAGTCTACAATAAAAAGACTCTAACCATGGTTGAGTCAATTCATGTTATTTTTTATGAGTCACCACTACCATTGACTTCTAGGATTGACTTAGATGATGATGAGATTGTTGGGATTGAGAACGAGCTAAATGATCTCAATATCTCCAACCTTTCAAATGACCCCCTAAAAAAGACAGACGTCAAAGATCAATCCAATGATGATTTGACTATGTCTATTCCAAAATCATGGAGGATTGTAAACAATCATCCAATTGACCAAGTCATAGGTGATCCATCTAAAGGGGTTTTCACTCGTTCTCAACTTAGAGACTTGTGTAATTTCATAGTTTTTGTGTCTTAAATTGAGCCCAAGAATATTCTTGAACCTCAATGCGATGACTCATGGATTGTCGGCATGCAAGAGGAAATAAATCAATTCGAACGCAATCGAGTTTGACATTTAGTTCCTAAACCTAATGATCAAACTATAATAGGTACTAAATGGGTTTTTTGAAACAAAAAGGATGAAAATAGAGTGATTATTCATAATAAAGCAAGACTTGTTGCCTAAGGATATAATCAAGAGGAAGACATTGACTATGAGGAGACTTTTGCACCTATGGCTAGATTAGAAGCAATTAAAATGCTTCTTACATTTGCATCATCTAGAAACTTCATGCTTTATTAAATGGATGTCAAAAGTGCTTTTCTAAATGACGTCATAGAGGAAGAAGTTTATGTCAAACAACCACCCGGTTTTGAAACTGAACAATTTCCTAATCATGTTTTCAAATTAACTAAGACCCTATATGGTTTAAAGCAAGCTCCTAGGGCTTGGTATGAAAGACTTTGTGACTTTTTGCTCCAAAATGATTTTTCAAGAGGTAAAGTTGACAACACACTTTTTATTAAAACCATTGAAAGTAATTTATTACTTGTTCAAATATATGTTGATGACATCATATTTGGATAAAAAAATGAATCACTTTGAAAGGATTTTGCAGTTAGTATGCAAAAATAGTTTGAAATGAGCATGATGGGTGAGTTGAACTTCTTCTTAGGGTTGCAAATTAAGCAAAACTTGGATGGTATTTTCGTTTGCCAATCCAAGTACACTAAAGATTTGCTAAAGTGATTTGGTATGGAGGATGCCAAACATGCCATAACACCTATGAGTACCACTACCAAGCTAGACAAAGATGAAAATGGTAAATGTGTTGATATCAGTAAATATAGAGGCATGATTGGTAGTTTGTTTTATATTACCGCAAGTAGACCGGACATCATGTTTAGTATTTGCTTATGTGCTCGCTTTCAATCTTGTCCTAAGGAATCTCATCTATGTGTCGTTAAACGTATTTTTCGTTATCTTTGCGGTACAATTCACTTAGGACTTTGATATCCACATGACACTTCACTTGACCTCATTAGCTATATCTTTGAGTATTGAATTGTCATCAGTTTTGTTGAGATTTGAAAATCATTAGTATATTTGAGACTAAAATACTTAATCTAGTCAGAATGAATGATAGTCCTTAGTCTTCTATACTTATCATTATTTAGTTGATGACCCTCATAGTTAAACCTTGAAACATATTTCACGAGCACTATCAGCTTACATTTTTTTAGAAATGGTCTGAAATTTAGTGATATCGTTCTATTATCTTAGAAAAAAAATCGGTAGACCAGGATGAGATTCAATGAGGACTCTTGTGATGAAAAAAAAAATCCAAAGGGTTGGCTTGAGGTTGGGAGTAAATTAAGCTCCTCTTGGGTAAACAATTCCTTGTGAAACAAAAAAATAAAAATAAATAAAAATCCAAAGGGTTGGCTTGAGGTTGGGAGTAAATTAAGCTCCCCTTGGGTAAACAATTCCTTGTGGAAGTATGTCAAAGAGAAAAAAAATCACTTGAGTTACCAATGTAAAATTGTTCTTATTCTGGAAACCCGACAAATTTTGAGATTTTGGAGTTATGTCATGAGGTTTTGACCAATTCTGAATTAGTGTTTAGTTGTTGCACTTTACAACAAGGATGGACAATTTGGGTCTTCAACTAAATTTTGATAAGTGAATTAGACTTGGCTTAAATTTAATTTAGACGGAGAATATGGGTTTGACATCTCAAATAAATTAATGATTCGAAAATATCAAGTTGATGACAATTTACTATTCAAGGTTACATATGTGATTGTATATTGCTTTGAAACTTATTTTTCGGATGTTTGTGGGTATCATCACTGGAAACCCTCACAAGACTATAACTCGTCCACTAGGGGTAACCTAGGGGTTCAAAGGCTTATTTCATATGCTAAATGCAATCGAGAGTTCCTGCGAAATTGGTATAGTTAGGTTTTTTTTTTTGTTTTGCTCGAGGACTAGCAAAATATAAGTTTGGGGGTATTTGATAAGTTCATAATTCATACACGATTAACCTCCAAAAATATATATTTTTAGTCATTTATTTTAAATTATTTTAATTAATATTTGTGTTTTTATATTTTTATAGGTTATTGGTGATTTCTGGTACAAATGGGTTAAATCCATCTAAACAAGCCCAAAATCTGTTTAGACCACGTCTTAGTATTTGGGCCATATATTTCAGCCCGTTGTTCGGATTTGTGTGAGCCCAGTGTTCCTAGAAAGCTGATTCAATTTAAAGAATATTAGTATTTCACATAGAAACCCTAATTCTGAAGTTTAGAGGGTGAAAAAGACATTTTAAATCTGGCATACTATTTTGTGCGAAAATCAGCATCAGCTTGGTAATATAATCACAGATTTTGAAGGAACGATCAGAATGGAATGAAATCAAGGGCTGTGGGAAGATGACTTGATTAACAAGAAAATAGTATATCACCAATATCTTCCAAATTTACTCTCTAAATTGGTCAAAAGTTGGCTGCAAGATATCACCAATTAGGAAAAGAAATATGGGAATATTGTATTCTTTTATTTACTTTCCTAGATGAAACCTTGAGGACCCCTATAAATAGGGCATATATGGATGCACAAAGGATCATGGACGTCCAAGAAACAGAAGGGGAAAACCTGTGCGATCAACGAAGAAATCCAAGACGTCTTCCACTTATGATTTCGGGTTTGGTCGTTCTTGTTTTATTTTTCTTGTATAGTTAATTCGCTCGGCCAAGGCCGAGAGGAAACCCTAGTCATGTTCAATATTATAGTTTTCAATTGTAGACATTATTGAATATTTTAGTTAATGAGTTCTTCTTCTTATTATTATATATATGTTAATGCTTTCGATTTTATGTGCTTTAACTGAGACTAAAATTGAACGTATTTCATTCCTAGCATATAGGTTACTTGTGTCTGACCACGAACATGTAATCTACTTGGCAATTTAAGAAGAAGATAATAAATTATAATTGTTTATGCCTGACCATGGATAGATAATTGTGATTTATATTTTCCTTCAATGATTTATTTATTATTTTTGGCCAAGATAATAAAATATTGAGTTTAACCTATGCCCTAACCCGGATAGACCATCTATGAACGTAATAATAATTATTATTTAGATGTGTGGAAATTAATTGGATATTTAATGAGTTTACAATTGAAAATCGGATTTGTGATGATTAGTGGTGGAATCAAAGCCTTGGTATTCTTTTTGTATTATTGTATTTATATTATTTTTTCACAATCATCAATAATTTGTTGAGTTAGTTAGATAGTAGTTTTTAGATTTAATCTGTCTTAATCAATCCTCGTTGGAATGACCTCGCAATACTTGTACTATTTACTACTATGATTCGTATACTTGCGAGTAAAATTTGATTTGGGTTAATCTATCTTTTGGGTTACTCTAAATTTCACAACAATGCACCAATGAATCTTCAAGCTCTCTTTCCTAACACCACTTATCGTGCTGAGTTCCTCCGAAAGTTTGAGAATCGAGAACTTTGCAAAACCCGTATTGTTAAAAAATCCCTTTGCCGAGAGTTGAAGATTCGACTCTTTTCTCTATTTCAAGCTATAGGTTGGAGCCACTTCGTGTCTCTTAACTATCCAACTCACGAAAGTCTTATCCAAGCCTTTTACTCGACCGTTACTAAGTCCACCTCGGAAGATGTTCTTCATGCCTCTGTCGCTGGCATCGACATCACCATCACCGATGAGTACTTTCGTAATTGGTTTCAAGTTCCAAACATTGGCCAAACCATTTATCTTCAATATGAATGGTATCAAAGTCGCACCTTTGAGCCCAAAGACGCCATATATGTTATTTGTCACTCTCCCGATAGCATTCTTCCTTCCACCTTGCTTGAGACTAAACACCTCACCCTCGAAGCCCGTCTGATTCACAAAGTGGTCACTTATTCCATTTTGCCCAAATCCGGCGGTCGTGATCATGTCTCGTATTTTGATGCCTATGTAGTGTTTTGCATCCTCACCAACCATCCTCTCAACCTTGCTCATATTTTTCTAAAGCATGTCATGGCTTGCAAGAAATTGAAAAATAAGAAGCTTTTCTATCCTATTCCAATCATCCACATCCTTCACCTTTACCAAATACCATCCGAAAACGAAGCTATAACAAATGTGAGTCTTCCGGTGGAAGGTTGTTGCCTTAGCCAAATGGGATTGGAAGTTAATTCTCAAGGTGTTCTCTAGCTAAAGACCCAATCCACATTAACCCATCGCCCTCGCCAAGCTCTTCTTACCCAGCAACAAGCCCCTCCAACTCACGGCCAAGCCTCATCGTCTTCTATTCCTCCCGGTGATCTCGCCATAGTTTCGGCAGGCCCTTCCACTCATTTTCCTGATCCCCACACCTTTCTCCTTTGTGAGATTCCTGGAGGTGTCAAGAAAAAATGAGGAAGGCATTCTTCACAATGACGAGTCCATTTCCCGCACCGAAAGGAAGATTGCTGAGCTTTCAACTGATATCAGCACTCGTTTTGCCGCTCTCAATTTTACGCTCAATGAGATTAAGAACTCTAACCCTCCTTTTTGATATTGAAAAAGGGGGAGAAATGTTTGATAGAAGGGAGGGAACACATATTTTTGCTTTGAGTGTTTTTTTATATATATTAATGTTGTTAGTAGAAGTATCTGTGGTGTTGCTTTGTTTTATTTTAGTATGTAGGCATTTTTAAATATGTTTAAATTCTCATGTGTAATTTGACAAAAGTATCTAAATAAATGAGAATGTGTTTTCGTTTAGAAATGACTTAGTATGTAAAAACTTTACTTATTTATATGCATAAAGTCAGGGGGAGCATATTTTCAACGCCACCCTCGTTTGTCAAACACGTAATATTTTGTCATCATAAAAAAGGGGCAGATTGTTGGCCTGAGGGTCAATCATAGAACAATTATCCATTTTGATGATAACAAAATGGTAAGTACGTGTTTAGTACTAATGTGTTTACTCAGTTAAGCATTATAGAGTAACATGATTTTTATCTAAAGCAAAAAGCTTAAAGGAAGGACATAAAGGTCATTTCACTTTTGAAATGCTTCAGAAGATTGAAGAATCAAGACTTGGGGTAGATTTGATGGTGAGTGACTTGTATCAAAGGGTTTATATGAGGTTTTCACACGTATAAGCTCATCCTAAAAATTAAAAGAAATGGAAATTGCACTATCAAGTGACTGACCATTCAAATCAGTCAACTCACAGGCCTGCCAGTCGACCAACCACGACCAAGAGTTTTTGAGCTTCATCATGGCTATTTGCCAGTCGACCGACAACTATTCACCAGTCGACCGACAACCATTCACCAGTCGACCGACCATGTCCGAGAGTTTGAGCTTCATCTTCATCATTTGCCAGTCGACCGATATAGTAATGTTCGTCGTCCGACAGACAGCCATCAAGCGATTGACAGATTGAAATCAGTCGACTGACGGAGCTAAAAATGGTATTTTCAGTGCATTAATGGCTCTCAACTGCCCCCAGCTACCGCCACTCTTAACTCACTCTCCTAAAGTGAGTTTCACGCTCTTAACTCTTGCCCTAGCTATATATATGATGATATAGCTTTTGTAGAAGCCAACAATCTTTACCCCCATGCATTTAAAGCTGATTTCCTTCATTCTCATCTTAAAAACACAGCAAGAAAAGCTTGAGCATTAAAAAGCTAAACTCCTCTCATTCAATTCCAATCACTTGTGAGAAGTTAGTTAAAGAAGATCTTTGGTCTAACTCTTTAGTCATTTATTACTAAGAGTGTGTAAGATCTTGAGAGAACCAAACACATCACATTAAACACTTGAGCTTATACATTGTGTATCTTTCATAAACCCTAAGGGTTTTGAGTGTTTATTGAGTGTATCATTTCTTTATAAAAGGATAAAGATCCTGAGTGAGTGAAGCTCATTGATCCTCAAGAGGGGTTTTTCCTCTTATGTGTGTGACGGGTTCGTTAGCTCATGTGTAAAGATTTATTATTCCACTTGCAAGGAAAAGCCATAGTGTGAGATTGGGAAAGTCTTAAGGGGGGATCCTTAAGCCGATGAGTAGGAGTTATCGAACATCATAAAAATTGTGGTGTCATCTCTCTCTCTTTCTCTCTTCCTTTTTCATTTGATTACTTGCATGTTTGCCTTATCTTGACTTACATAATTGCTTGATTATTACTTTCATAGGTCAAGAATCTATTGTTGTTCAAAAGTGTTTATTGCTCACATTTTGTTTAAGTTAAACTGTTGAAATCAAATTAAGTGCAAAAAATAGTTAAGATTTTTTATAACCCTATTCACCCCCCCTCTAGGGCTAATTAGAGACTAACAATATCCATGTGACATGTAATAGCATAAATAGGGAGCAAGACAACAAATCATATGGCAAAATCTCCAAAGACACATAACGACACGGGTAATTGAGGCATATCATGTCTAGCAACAATATAAACCAGTCTATAAAAGTGTACACAAAATAACTTCTATGAATGCAATTCTAGAATACCATGAATAAGTAATGCCTCTCATTACACAAGGTCCAGCTAGACCATCAACATCCTAAACCACAAGAGGAAACAAATCTCACATGAACTCTGTCTCACAACGAGAGTCAAGATAACGTAAGTGAGTCCAGATAACTCAAAAGACAACACAAGTGAGTCCAGAAAACACAAGTGAGCCGAGATCACAACAAGTGAGACAAGATAACAACAAATGAGATGGATAACAACAAATGAGATGGATGGAGGAGCGCTACATCATGCACATGCCCATGGAAAATCACATGAGTGCCTATCACATCCGCTCTAGAATCAATGGAGGTTAGCTCCCTCATGTACATGCCAAAGGAAAATCACATGAGCGCATATCCGAAGATGGGAGGTCAGCTCCCTCAGGCACATGCCATAGGAAAATCAGATGAGTGCCTATCCCAAGAAATGTAAACAAGTGGAGGTAAGCTCTCTCATGCACATGCCAAAGGCAAATCACATGAGTGCCTATCCGAAGAAATGTAAACAAGTGGGGGTCAGCTCCCTCATGCACACGCCAAAGGTAAATCACATGAGTGCCTACCCAGTTTGCCACAAGAATGTCCCATAGGAATAACCAATCATAAGAGAGTACTCAGAAATGAGAGAAAGAGAGACCAGACTCGCCCTGAGGCGCCAATACAGGAATAACGTATCATAGGAGTACTCACGGAGAAGAGAGAAACAAAACTCGCCCTAAGGCGCCAATACACTTCATCCCTAGGACCAACACCATACCTAGCATGAAATGCAATCTAAAATCTAAATGCCTTAACTTAAACATCATTTCACATATTCTATCATTAATCGCATGAAAATAAGGAAATACTTCAAGAGCACCCAAACATGCTTTTTAACTCAACAAGATTATTCCTCTATACAAGTTTATATCCACTTACAATTCCATAAATCACATTTTCACTTAGGGGCACATATACATATATACAGGTATTTTTACTACCATCTAGCATGCTCTTCAAATAACAACTATAACAAAGTCTAGTCATGGAATTAATAATATTATTTAATAATATTAAATAAGAACATGCTGCTAAGTTCAAGAAAACATCTTTCGATATGGAATTTCAGAACGTTAGTAATATCATACTTCTAATGCCAATTATGGTATGTACTAGTCTTAAAATCATATAATATCAAATGTCTATCATAAAAGAGACATTTATAAACCAAAAATAATATAGGCATTTTTTCAACAATTCTAAGACGATATTTTATATTTTTCACACTGACTTAATCATTCATTTACAAAGTATACCTACACACATACATAGCATGTTTCGACATCCACATAAATGTTCAGATATTTCTCTACTTAGATATATGTATTTATGTTCCATATATTTCATTCTACACATTTTCCAATTATACTACTTTATCATTTCCAACATGTTTCACAATTAAATAATTATACTTTCATCCCCTATCATGAAATTCTAAGAAAATCTGAATATCCACAATTCCAACTAAGAATTGGAATTACTAGTGACGTATGCTCACGTAACCGGAAAGTAAAAGGGACTGCACACCCCTACCTCTTAAAGCGTGCCATAAACTAATTCGCAACGCCTCTGGCCGCACCGAACACACCAATACAATGCCAGGTATGCCCGCTCAATTCTGTCCCAAAACGCATCCATGCCCAAAAGTGGGGCCCACCGATAAAAGTTGTCTGAATCAAATTCCGTTTGGACCGAAATGACTACCTTAATGACCTATTTAACATAGTCAAACCACATTAGCTAAATATAAATGAAACGAAACAAATTTGAAAAAAAAAACTCAAGGAAAGTTCCATACCTTAAAACTGAAATTCCTGACAAACCGTTCAATGAAATTGCGTCAAATTTCAATATGTCGATGAGTACGGTGAGAGGAACAATCCCTTAAATTTTTGCGATGATCCAACACTGGGAAGCCCCTGAACTAGAGCCAACAATTCCAACCAAGCTCAAATCTGGTTGTTGTCACCACTGCGAGTGACCCAGCCGCCACACACATCGTCGACGAGTAGTAACTCTGGTGACCCATCTCTAGGTCGCGCCGCCGCCCCACCTCAGCCAGCGAACCACCAGGTTGCCTCCCTTCTTCAGTCGCGATTAATCCTCTATCTCTGTCTTTATCTCTCTCTCTAGCGAGCTATTGAGGAGAAGAAGTGGTAAAAGTCGGCAAGGAAGGAGAAACGATATGGAGAAGATCGGGGTGTGTGAGCCGCGCGTGTGTGAGTGTGGTTCCATATACACCTATATGTATATCAATAATCATGTATATAACTGATATATGTGTGAAATAATGGTTTAATTTAATTTTATAACCTTAATTCAATGGGTCATGTGACATTAGGCATGTGACCAAAACAACTAAATGGAAATTGGCTCTTAAATTCCAATACAAGCCCATCACTAAATCAATTCCCATCATTAATCAACTTCAGCCCATGAACTAAACACGTCTTTAACTATTCCGATTTAATACAAAATACCGAATAAAAGAAACCTGCCATGATAAGCGAAAATGGAAGAAAAGAATAATAATAATAATAATAATAATAATAACAGGAATAAAAAATCTCAGTCCGCTAATTTAGTTAGTGAAATAAAATTAAAATACCGAACTTCAGATAATTAAATAAACTGGAATAAATAACCATGGGAGTAAAACCCGAACACCGAGCCCACAGGGTAAGTCCCGGGTCCCCTGAACGTCCAAAACAAAGAGTGTTAAACATGGGAACTAATCCCAACACACTAACTCTAATATGAACCTCAATACACTAACATACTCAATATCATTTGAGGAAAACTAAGAGGACAAAACTCACATAGAATCCTCACAAGAAAACTCGGAAGTCACAAATAACGTGACGTCACAAACCAAAACAAAACGAAAAAATTCACTCGTAAAAATAAGAAAATTAATGGGACATTACAGTTGGTCAATCTCATTTTCCACCCATCAGTAAAAGACCCTTTTGCCCTTCACTTTAAGTTATCCAATGGACAAAAATTCCATTGTATATATATATATATATATATATATATATATATATATATATATGCAAAAATTGAGAGAGAATAGAGTTCAAAATCAAATTTAATTTGACATTAATTCAAAATAAATAAAAAATAATAAAATGATCATATCTGAGTGAGGATTGAGTTTGGAGTATGAAATCGGAGTACTGGATACATATTGAAATTGGAGTTTGGGGAATGAATAGAGTTTCCCAAAACATATTGCAGATATATATATATACACATATACATGTATGCCTCCATCCCCCATTTTTTCTCTCTAGCGTCAAATCCTCCTCTTCCCCCTCTTCTTCTCGCTCCACCGCCGCGGTCGCCGCCTAAAATTGCACGGCACCTCTGCGGCCATGGAAACCGTCAAAAGACCCAGACGTCACTCGCACACATTTTTGAACACCATAAGAATTCAACTTTAGAGTAGGATTTAGGGTTTACAAAGGGTTTCTTCTATTATTCTTCTTCATGTAGGAGTAGTAAGGTAGCTCCCTCTATAAGTATATATATATATATATATATATATATATATATATGTGTATGTATATATAAATCTATATCCTTTGAAAAAATATATGTATATAAATCTATACATAAATTTCAATCTGCACAAAAATGCAACAAGTTATACGTATATAGAGATATAGAGATATAGATATATAGATATATGTATGAGTATATCTTTGAACAAAATGTCAAATAGGTAAAATCACTTTTAAGATACTAATAGGTGCTCAATATCGTCTGTTTTAAGCCCCTATCTTGTTGTAGTTACGTTCTTTCATTACATTATTTGGTATTTTTATGTCGTTTTTGTGTTTAAGCATGTTTCAGGAGCTTAATGAAGAAATAGAGCTAACTTTGGTGAATTAACTAAAGACATGTTCGTTTCTATCCAAGAGAAGAGTCAAAGAGGTGTTTCCGAGACAAAAATGGCTCCCGGAGGACAAAAATAGCATTTTCTAGAACCGTCACCTAAAGCAATAAGTCTCGTGGAATCAAGACTGTCATTTTGGCGCAGTTGCGGAGAAATGTGATTTTCATGAAAAAGCCCATGCCTACGCTTACAGAAGCAAAAAGTGGCCAGAAAGTGAAGTTTTACGCCTGACCTACGCCTGGACCTACCTAAGGCGTAGTTGCGATAGAAAATTTTGTGATTTTGGCTGTAATGTCCAATTTGTCCCCGTTTTGATTCTATGATGCGTCAACGACTCCTATACCTCAAAGTGCGTGCAAAGCACATAATATACATCAGAGAGTAGGGTTTCGGTGGATTGATGGTGAAATTACCAAAAAGGGTGAACTTAGGGTTTGCCTCAACTTTTGTCTATAAATACAAGACGTTACATCAGAATTAAGGGTGGGTGTTCAGAGCTTCTTTACACGTTCATTTTCAAAGCAGCCTCTGAAGTTATATATCTTTGAAGAAGAGAAGCCATATTCAGACCTAGAGATCTGGAGAAGAAGGACTTGCAGATCTATTCTACACCAAAGATGCATTTTTCATCTTCCATAGAAAACTAATTCGGTATCTAGGGATTTTTAGCAAAACCCTAACCAAGAAATATAGGTTTTATCTTGTTTTCAATTGTAATGAAGGGAAACTGTGATCATACTATGATGATTGTAGTAGATAAGAGACAGTTTTTATTCTTGATACAAAATTATATATTTGTTATAAATTAATATCTTAGATGGAATGAATATATTATTTTACACAATTATGATTATTCAATATGACATTGAACTCGGATGCTTAATTCATAATTTTATACACAATGGTGGTAATAAAACTTGAAACCCTAGGTTGACACATGCCATGCCTTGGCGAGTTGATATAGACATGTTTTAGTTTATTTTCATGCATTAGGAGTAGATTAGAGTAATTTAATTGGCATGTACCAATCAGTTCAGTTATGAGATGGGTTGTTGCAATCTGGTTGATGGTAATCCTTTTTGGAGTCGTATTTAGCTATTTGCGTTACGACCTGATTCACAGTTTATGGATCGCCCTCTAGCAATTATTACATTGATAGAACTATGTTATGCGGTTAGTGGTGGAGTGATGAAAACCCTAGTTTTCTCTCTCTTGAATCACAAACCAATTTACTTTATTTTTTAGAATAATTTAGTTAATTTAGATAATTTGGTCTCCGACCACCAAAAGAAACAACTTTTCAGAAATATAACTAGTTATTTTTTAACTGTTAAAGTGAACAATCTTAGTCTCTGTAGAATCGATATCCCTTACTCAAGCTGTTGTTATTCTACAATTGAGACGTGCGCTTGTGTAGGGTAAAACCTAGCGTCGTTAAGGTGTTGTTTTTAACCACATATTTTGTACACACCCTGACACACATCAGATACTTTTGAATAAAATTATAATATAATATGATGGGTAATTCAGTAATTTTCAATTACCGATCACCGAAAATGATTTAGAGGAGGTCAAAGTGTAATTATCCAAACAAGAGGAAGAAAAGTGTAATTTATCCAAACAAGAGGGGGTAAAAATGTAATTTACCCTTATTTAAATAATGTGTCAAAATAACACCAATTTATAGGATTTGGTGTAAAAGGTTGGACTATAAATTAACCGAGTCAAGTCGAGCTTTGGGTTGTTTAGGCTCAGTTCATTCGTGTAAAGTAAGGGTATGTGTAGAAATACAAGTGTCTATCGAATGGATGGTTAAGATAATATCTTTACACCAAATCCATTATTTGAGCAACACCTATCTTGAATAAGATTGGATTCCATTCCCCAAATCTTTTCTAAATAGTGACCGAATATTTCTTTTCCCAAAAATATTGAACATAAATTTCCGTAAGGGGGAAGAATGATGTTTTTCCTTCCCTTAAAAGTGAAAGACATATGTATAAGACCTTTTAAAAAAAGACATGTGTATAATACCTTCCCCTACCCTAAAGGGAACGTATATTGAAGATTACCTTCCCTTGAAGGGGAATGGTCATGCTTTTCCTTCCGTTAAAAGGGAAGGATACGTGTAAAATACCTTCACCTACCCTAAATGGAAAAAATAATAAAGATTACCTTGTCCTAAGGGAGAAAAGAATCTTGTTTTTCCCTCCCTTATTATGTCTTTAATTTTCTTCCCTCTAAAAGGAATGACAAGGGAAGAACACGTGTAAAATACTTTCCCCTACCCTAGTAAAGATTACCTGCCCCTAAAGGGGAAGAATCATGTTTTTCATACATGTAAAATACGTTCCCCTACCCTAAGGGGAATGAATAGTGAAGATTACCTTCCCTTAGGGCGAAGGATTATATCTTTTTATTCCCTTAAAAGGGAAGGACCGTGTAAAAATACTTTCCCTTACCATAAGGGCAAGGAATGATGAAGATTACCTTTTCATAAGGGGGAAGGACCATGAGGAAAGGACACGTGTAAAATACATTCCCTACCATAAGGGAAAGGAATAATAAAGATTACATTCCCTTAAGGGGGAAGGTAAGGACACGTGCTTATTATATATTCCCCTATCCTAAAGGGAGTGAAGGAATATTAAAGATTACATTCCCTTAAAAGAAAAGAACTCGTGTATTATACCTTCCCCTACCCTATGGGGAAGGAATAGAAAAGGTGACCTTCCCCCTTAGTGGAAGAATCAATGATCACGTTTTTCTTTTCCTTAAAAGGGAAGGACATCTGTACTATACTTTCCCCTACCCTAAGAGGCAGGAGTACTAAAGATTACCTTCCCCGAGGGAGAAACGATCATGCATTTTCATCCATTAAGAGGGAAGAACCCGTGTACGATACCTTCCCCTACTGATGCACGTCAATCGGGGTTAAAATAGTGCTTAAGAGCAAACCCTTATGACGACAAAGTTTTATCTATCGCAAGTGCACAAATCATATTATAGTACAGTTCGGCTTGAGAAAGGTTATTGAACCCAAGGGACTAAGTTGTATTCTGAACTCTCGTGAAGTAATACTCTTGAACTGCTATATAAGTATGATTTCTGGTTTGTGATTTATTAACTAATTATTTAATAAAACAAGTAAAGATAGATTTAGATAAGAACAGTAGAGATAAAAACTACGGTTTCCTTACTCCACCACTAATCGCATAATATAGTTATCTACTTTGCAAGAGGGCGATCCATCACCGTGAATCAAATTGTACCGCAAATAGTCGAATACATCCCAAAAAATATACCGTCCACCGAATTCGCTACAACTCATCTTCGGAGAGAGCATGATTAGTGCATGTCATATACTTTACTCTAGTCAACTCCTACAACATGAAATTAAACTAAAACATGTCTATATCACCTCACCGAGGCATGACTTGTGTAAACATAGGGTTTCGAGTGTTAAGTACCATTGTGTATAAAATTACGATATGTTGGAGAACACTAGATAAACATGATTGATTGAAATAATGCATTCATTCAATCTAAGATAAGAATATAATAAATTTAAAACTCCTTATCATAAATTACTACGGTCTCAGATCTACACAATCATCACATATGTGTTCTTCAGTTTCCCCTTGTTACAATTGTAACAAATAAATAAGTACATTACTTGGACATGGTTTTGCTAGAAAATCCTAGATACCGGTTTAGTTGCTTATGGTGGAAGGAAACTGCATCGTTGATGTAAAAACGCCATCGATGATCGTCTACTCCAGATCTCTAGGCTTGAATGACTTCCTTCTTCAAAAGATGTAAATCTTCAGAGATAGTTCTCTGGAAATTATGTAATTAGAAGTTCCTTAGATCTGAATCAGACCTTGGTATTTATAGAAGAAGTTGAGAAGAGTCCTGTTTGTATTATACATGTCCCACTAAGAGTAGGATTCCTGTTTGATGTGTTTCTCCTCAATTCTGAGCCAAAACCCATAAATCTGATGTAAATACACCTTATACACGTGCTTGGAAGTGTTCAAGTTGAATACAAAGTCATTTGGTTCAAAACAGATCAATTCGGGTCAAACTAGGATTTCTGGCTGAATCTGCAATTTTCAGCAGACACGTCTCACTCTTTTAATCATAACTCGAGCTACACAAATTGGATTGAGGCGTACATTTTTTTGTTGGAAAGATGACTTCAAGTTCTTGAGTTTAGGCTCAAGAATCACTCCATTTGGATTTGTTTTAACCAAGATATAGTCGTCCAAAGTTTGCTGAAAATTCTGGACCTAAAATTGGCCCATACGCTTGAGCATAGCTCGTGCGTAGAAATGGTGATTCTAGCCACTTTTTGCTTAATGCTTGCACAGCTCATGCATAGGAAAAATATAAAAATCACTTTTTCCAATTCTTCCTCCGTTTGAACCCCCTCGACTCCAATAGTATGTTTCCCGATTAGGCTCCAAAAAATTTCATTTTTGCCCTCCGGGAAACACTTTTTGCTTGAAAAATCCTCTTTTCCTCTCTTTTCAGGTAGACACAAGCACATCATTGGTTAATTCACCAAAGTTAGGTCGTTTCTTCATTAAGCTCCTATAACACGCTTAAACATGCAAACCGCATAAAAACACCAAGTAATGGAATGATACAACATAACAATAGCGAGTTAGGGGCATATAATGAACAACATTTGACACCTATCACCTATAAGGGGAAGGAATACAAAAGGTTACTTTACCCTAAAGGGGAAGGATAATACTTTTATTTTCCTTGAAAGGAAGGACACGCATATTATACCTTCTCCTACCCTTAGCGGAAGAAATATTGAAGCTTACCTTCCCCTAAGGGGTAGGGTTTATATCTTTTTTTTTTTAAAATGAGGTTATATCAAGGGAAGGATATGGAAAGGATTAAGTCTTTACTTACCTTAAAGGGAAAAAATGTTTCAATTTCATTTTTCCTTAGAGAAGGATAATGCTGATTTGTGTATTGGGGGAGAGTATTTACAATTCATTTTCTCTTAAGGAAGTTTAAGGATGGTGTTACCTCTGCCGATTAAAATTATTGAAATGGTACAAGTGTGAATTTCATATATTCTTATACTAACAAATAAGTGGATAAAAATACAAATATTGACTTACAATCTTGTTCCCTGCACGTGACAAATCAAACTTGGACATGGGGGCACGTGATAGAAGAGTTTTACTCACTTAGAAATCTGCGTAGTTTGAATTACCTTACTCATCATCCATATCCTTATAGAGGATGAAATGATGGGGTTAGAACTTAACGTAAGGATGGTGAATTATCCTATCATAACAAAAGCAAGGATAGTGGGTAAGCAAGAATAGTGGGTTATCCTATCATATTAGGGCATATTTGGTAGAGTTGTGTTTGTATTTGTGTTTGTGTTGAAATAAACAAAAAACACGTTTTTTGTTTATTCATCCAAAAACATAAGTATGTTTGGTAGGGATGTTTTTTGGGTTAAAATTGAAAAATTAAAAATCAATAATTAATAATATAAATAATAAATAAAATATAATATAATAATAATAAAAAATGAATACAATAATAATAAATAAATATAATAATAAAAAATGGACTAAATAATAAATAATAATAATAAAATAATAAAATAAATAATAAATTACATAAAACATATTTAAAAATATAATAAAAATAATAAATAATAAAAAAAATGAAATAAATAATAATAAAAAATAAATATAATAAAAAATAATAAATAAATATAATAATAAATAATAAGTAAATATAATAACAAATAAATACTTCATAATAATAATAAAAAATGAGTATAATAATAATAAATTAATATTAAATTAATAAAATATATTTTTAAATAATTAAAAATGAATAAATAATTTATAAATAAAAGGAATTAAATAATGAAATAATAATAAATAAATAAATAGAATATATTTATAAATTAATATATAAATTAATAAATAATAATATAAATAATAATTTAATAATATAAATAATAAAATATATTATAAAGTGAAGAAATAATAAAGAAAGAAAAATAATAATACATAAATGAATATTATAATAAATAATAAATAAATAGTAAGACTAGACCGCTTACCAAACAGACTTTTAAATTTAGGATACAGTAGAAACACCCCAATAAATACCAAATTCATGTTTATTGGAATATGCCTAAAATTTGGATAAGTGAGTAAAGTGTTTTTTAACACACATAACCCAAAAACACTAAACCAAATAAGTTTATAAACACAAAAACATAAACAGACACAAAAACATGTCTACCAAACAAACCCTTAGAAGATGAGAATATACCCAAGCTTTTTGGTAATGGAAAAGAGTACGACATTAACCCCATATGCTTATAAATAAATAAGGTGGCCAACTTTCTAAGATACGCACAAATTTCTAAGTCCTTCCCTATTCCCCCTTTTTGGTCACCGAATATTAACTTGACCGGGTCACCGAATATTGACTTGACCGTCGGAGCCTTCAAGGTCGATAGTGTAACACCCTGTGTTATATTTCTTTTTCCTGAAATTAATTTTAATTTAATTTCATTAATGACGTCACTTGTTCGTGACGTATTATTTATTTTTGGTATTTGATACCTGTAAATTTTTCGCGTTTAATTTTAAAGTCGGCTGGACGACACTACGCGAATTCTTATTCTCGACTACGCGGTTTCGATTCGACGTTTAATGATTAGTGTCTCGATTGGAGGACGACACATTTTAATTGGTCGGGTTTGTTTAAGTGTTCCGATATTTGGGTTTCTACCCCGATATAATTTTAATTGGACGTTCCGTTATTATTTCGGGCTTACGAAATTATGTCTGGGCGTTCCGATAATTGTGGGATTTATTATATATATATATATATTTAATTATATATATATATATATTGATGTGGGGGTTATTTGGCAATTATAGAGAAGTTGGGGGTTAGTTGAGCAATTAGTACATATATATGTATATATGTATACGCTACCACAGACCTGCTCTTCTCTGCTTCACGTTTCACCTGCTACCACAGACCTGATGGACGACCGCACCTCTGCATCTTCTTCCTCTCCATGGCGCACGATCGAGCTACTCCACCTTCACCTCCATGAACGCCGGCGAGAGAGAGAGAGTGAACGGCCGGTTGGAGGGAAACGCAGCTGGTGGCGGACGCGGCTGGGGCTAGGGTTGGCGACCGGGCTGGGCGGCGATGCGGCGGCTACGGCATGGTGGTCCGGTGGTGGTGGTCTGGCAGTCGCGCACGGTGGCGCAAGGGCGAGGCCACGGCTGGACAGCCGCGTGGACGCGTGGACAGGGGCGAACTCGGCTGGAGCTTCGGCCATTTTTTCGGCGACCTTCCGGTGATCGGTTTGAGCCGATTTTCGGTGAGTAGTTTCGTACCTACGTAGTATTCGTCATATATTAATTTCGTGAATTTAGGATGAATGGTTTGCCCGAAAATCGCATTTATAGGTTATAGATTTCGTTTGGGTTATTTTAGATTTAACCCAATTAATTAACCAAATATTAATGGGCTTCGTATATATCGTATAGGTTGTCGAGACGGACATTTCGATATATTCGAAATAGTTTTTGGACGATTTTGGTCGGCGGGCTTCATATTCGGGCGCCGGTACTGTGCTGTTCGGACTGTTCGGTAACGTATAAATTAGGTGGGAAATTATATTTCTCACTCCGCATTATTGAAGTAGTTTAGGGGTGCAAAACCCTTATTTAATTTATTATAGATATATTAAATTGCTAGTTTAAATATCTATAAATTGTTTAGGATCAGAATGGGACTTAGGAATTAATTTAAGAAAATTTATTAAATTATTCCTATGTGATTAAATAATATTCTTATTTAAATTAAATAAGAATAGACGGCTTAGAAAACCCTTACGAATTTAAATGGGTTAGTAGAGATTTGTAAAGCTTAGACGATGTGCTAGGTTCCTTTTGGAATACGTGAAATAATTGTTTAAATTATTTTAAAATGACATGTTAATTGAAAATGAAATATTTTATAAAGAATTAATAGAAAATATATTTTTGGAGAACATGAATTATATATGAAATTGTTTTCATATAGTTTAATTGCTTTATTGTATTTTAAAAGCATGTTGAAAAGAAATTTTGAGGCTTATATTACCATGTGGGTATTTTTATAAATATGATGCATGACATATTTATATTGAGATATGATTTGATTGTACACCATGTCGTGTGAGCACATGGGTGTTGGTGCATGTAGTGCATGGTTTCACCATTGGCAGAGAGAGTTCATTTGGTGTGGTCTACTTCCTTTGTGCGTGGGGCACGAGTAGACGTTTGTGTCGGATCATCACAACAACTGGCCAGGAGGTATCACGCCTACGGAACTAAAAAGCCTGCAAATGTGAGTTAGGAGTCCAGGTAGAGGCTCATGTTCTTGACTCAAGGGTAGTCATGGCGTACGGAGTTGCATGTTGGGCTCTCGTACAACCGTCTTCCCTGTTGAAGTGATAGAGAGAAAATCACTTGGGAAAGGTCGGTGTGGTAACTCTACACTATGATGAGTGGACAGAGTTTGTATCCGTTACCCTTGGGAAGGGTGTGTTGTGTGTGAGTATCACGGGGAGTGTTGAGTCACATTACACTGCCTATTATTTATGTGATCTCGTTTAACATGTATATGTGCTATATTACATGTGTTGTTGGGGCATGCTATTTATGAATATTGTAAATTAAATTCATATTTTATAAATGCTCAGTTGAAAGTAATTAATGTGGAAGAAAATGATAATATGCCATTATAAATAAGTATAAATGAAACGAATATATTTATACTTGTTGTTGTATACCTTAGTACCCTTGGGGAAGGTTATGCGTGTTGGCATAGTGATTCATGTGGCTAGCGGAGGCTAGTGGTGGACCGTAGGCTTGACTTGAGTTGAGGCCTTAGAGATTGTGGTTAGTAGCCTTAGAGATTGTGGTTAGCAGCCTTGTGATTGTGGTTAGTAGCCCTGTGATTGTGGTTAGTAGTTTGGTGATCGTGGTTAGTTGTGTGAACTCTTTTGAAGATGTGAGGTTAGGGATGATTTTTGTATCAATTGATAATTGAGGCCTTAGAGAAGGCGAGTGATGAGTTGTGTGAGATTTTGATTGATGAGAAGGGGTTATGATTAGGGATTTATTTAGTACTCGAGGTACCGTAGCTTGACAGTCTCGGTTCTTGTGCTTAGTTCATTCCCCTAAGCATTCCTTGTACGGTGTTTTGTACACTAGTACGTGGTCGTTGACTTGTATGTCATTCCTAGATTCCTTGGTTACGGCGTGGTGCCGAACCTCTTCCTCGTGGTATCATTTGATTTGGTGGAGTTGGAAACGGATGGTGGTCTTCCGTGAGTCCAACGTGTTGTTCTTCCTTTATTGTCCTTTTGGGCATTATAGGAATCCGTGGAATTGTTCATTCTTATGTGGCTGTCATTTCGAAAACGGTGCTTTCTAAGTTTTGAATGTAAACTTTTGTATTTAAAAGGAAAAACCCGTTTTCGCCTACCCCCGAATAAACGAACAGTTTTAATACTTATAAAATGATCTTGAGATCTTCTTTGAAATGATTTTCAACTTTTAAAAGCCTGTGATGGCGACTGACGGAGACCGGGGGCAAGACGGTCATTTTTACTGTGTGATTTCTAAAAAGAAAACTATTTTATCACTTGTCTCGAGATTCTGAGATTTTGAGACTTCTTTCTCAAAATCTCGACTTGTAGTATTTTGAAAGGTGGTTTCTTGTTTCACCTTTTCTTCGGATCGTTCTAAGTCTCGGTTAGGAGGCTTGGTGTTGTTCAGTGCACACTTATAGTGTTGCCTTTCCTTTTCTTTGGGTTGTTGATGTCACCATCTAGGTGATTGGGGTTTTTCACTTGTTAGGGGCATGGATGCCGAATGAAATGGTTTGAGTTTTAAAAACTTTTTTCTTAAAAACTATGGAAATCCTTGGGATTCCTCTTTTATTTACTTTCATACTCGGCCATTCGCTTTTGGTTCCCTTGTCCACTTGTGGTGTTCCTTTCTTGTTCATTCGTGGTGTTCTTTCCTTGTTTGGGTATTCTTAACCTTGACATTGTGTCTCGGTTATCTGTTGGTGTAGCATTGGGACTTCTTTTCCCTTGCTTGGGTTCTTGGCTCTTACGTGGTTTTTCTTATCCTTAGTGAGAGTGTTGGTGATTTATTAATATTGTTGGAGATAGCAATTGAGGTTTGTTATATATATATTGTATATATATATATATATATATTGATGATAGTGTTATGAGGTAAATGTGATGATGTGATTTATGGCATTGAGTAAGAGATATGATTGAGGTGATCTAGCCTTTGAGAGGTAGGTTTTCCCTAGGA
Organism: Cornus suecica; assembly: GCA_963922005.1. NCBI lineage: Eukaryota > Viridiplantae > Streptophyta > Magnoliopsida > Cornales > Cornaceae > Cornus > Cornus suecica. Next base: position 33,402,564 of record OY998243.1, on the reverse strand, counting down.
CTGGGATGAGGTTTGTCGTATATATATATATATATATATATATATATATATATTGTACATATATATATATATATTGAGGATGGTTGTGTTAGTACGCAAGGACGTGGGTGTTTTCCTTCCTGTGTTATCGGGGTGTAGGATTTGAGCCTTCCTTGGTACTATTGGTGGATTTTGTTTCCTGTGGATATTAGAGGTGAGTGTGTTTCCCTCTGTTGGATTTGGTGGTTAGCGTGGTGAGCATTGATGATTGTTAGATTTGGCTTGGGTTGTTGTGTACCTAGTGTACATTGGTGAGAGTAGTGTAGACTACTGGTGTTGGGTACTTGGAGTACGAGTTTTAGAGACTCATGTTGTGTATTTATATATATATACGTGTAGATATATATATATATTCCCTATATACTTATGTATACTCGTTTACGATGGTATATGAGCGTGTTGACTTGGGTTTGCGTGAATGGGACTAGTTGGGCTATATTTATATCTTATTAGGCGGTTTAGCTTTACCTAAACTACCAGAGGATGTGGTAGTTAGAGTATTCTTTCCCACTGAGCTTATTTGCTCACGGAGGGAATTTCATTTGCCCCCCTGGTATTCCACGCCAGGTTGCAGGAAATATACAGCTATGAGCAGGATGCAGTGCAACGACAGCTTTCTTTTGTCTCCTTGTTACAGGTTTTGGAGTTGCGTTGGGTGATGCGGTTACGCTTGCAGCACGACTGGGTTTGGGGACGATAGGTATCCGCTTTCAGTTTCTCTACCCATTGTTATGGGATTGTTATGTATTTTCTTTTGGGAGCCAGTCTGTTGGCATATCCCTGTTGATGTATCTTTTATTTCCTGTATTTATTCTTTCAGGATGTATTGTATCTATTCCGCACAGTTAGGTGCTCTTATGTATTTTTATTCGAGCATTTGTGGCTCTGTTGATGTTAGAGGGTTTGGAGGGGTTTTGGTTCCTTTCCACTACCTCGGCCCTATTAAGATTGATGAATGTGGGGCTTGGAAGCCATTGTGATTATTGAATTGCTATTGGCAGGTTCTTGTGTTATGGTTGTTGTCCGGATGTTCCATTTACAAACGGAACTCTGCCGGATTTTCGTTAGATTTCGCTGTTTAGTTTATTATTCATTTGGGTATGAAATATACCATATCTATCATTAACCCATATGTTTTCACGGTTAATGATGTCTTAGTTGGTCATTCGTATTAAGGATCACATCTTGGATTCCTTGGATGTCCCAGTTCGGGAGTCTTAGGGATTTAGGAGCGTGTCTGTTAGTATCTGATGATACTCTTGTGTTTTTAGTATTCGTGTTGGCATGGAGTATATTCTTATTGTTATTCCATGTACTTATTTGTTATTGTTGACTCTAGTAGTCGCTTGGTTTGCGTCACCCTTTAGGGGCATGACAACATGGTATCTGGGCATTCATTGCAACCCTTTATGGGTGTTTGATGACTGAATGTCTTTTGGTTCTCGTTTCTTTTTACTTCCGCATTCACTCCCCTAGCTCTTAGGCTCGGGTTTCGGAGTCCTAGGAATTTGGGGCGCGACAGGTAGCACACTAGTGCCTTTTTGGTTTCTCTTTACCCATTTTCATGTCAGTTCCGGACGCGACTGATTTCTGCTTCAACAAAATATAATATAAAATTTAAGAAATAACAATAATAATAAAAATACAACTTTCAAATCTAAATGTGTGATATTTGATAATTACGTGGATAAAATAATAAACATTTATTTATTTTCAGTATATAATAAATTATTATATTATTATTTTTTGACTTGTCCCTGCCGTGTATTTTTTTTTATTTTTTTATTTTTTTAAATATGCGGTTTCATGCCAGTGTCCCGTGTTGTGCTTCATAGTTTTTACATCATTTTCATTAAATGAAAAATGATAATTTCATTTGCTCAATCAAGTCATAAAAACACCACCAATAAGTGTAACATGCTGGTATCTTCTTTACCTTTACTAAATTTGAGAGTTGAGTTTGAGTTTCTTGCTGCAGCAACAACAAATTAAAAAATATATAGAAAAATAAAATAAATATTATTCATACAGATTCCTGCAATTGCCGGGAACTCAGGCTGCTAAAGTGTACAAACTCACATTACACTGCATATTATTCTAAATGGTTGTGACATTTTTTATTTTTTCATAGTTGGAGTGTCCAGAACTTCGGCCCACCGAGCATTTTGCAAGGACTTAGAATTATATTGCACCAACGAATTATTTACATCAAGTAAAGATTGAGCCTAAAACCTTATTCCTGAGGCTAAAAATAAGACGTTTATAAACATTTTCCCGCGATTAAATGTCCATATCCATAAAAGGAGTTGGGTTTTGAAGGTCAAATTAAAAACTCCTTCCAGTGTACAGATCATTGGTTCATATCTTTCACTCCCAATGTGCAACTAAGCTGCTCAAGTACTACAGCTGGGAGGGTATGGAAAGCATACAGGTGGACATATACAGAAACATATCCATAAAAATTACAAAGCTCAATAGCAACATCAGTGGAAAGGAAAAGGCAAATCCCAAATTTGAAGCAATATGGTGTGGTTTTTCTTATATAAAATGTACCGAGATACAAGAATTCCAAGCTCCACTATTCTGTATATATAGTTCAAAAATGAAATGAAATGATAACGAACGATGAACAAAAATTTTCAACGACATAAAAAAAGAAAATTGTGACAAGGACAGAAGCTGCCAAAGAATTAAGAGATGTGGTAGAATAGACAACATAAAAGGGACTCGGAAATGAACCTGTTATCTGATGCATGATTTCGATAAACTACCATCATCTGTGCAGCCAACATACGATCAATCCACTAAACCCCAATCTAATCATGTCCTTCTATGTATTGAAGTCTCTCATATTAATTTAAGAAAAAAAAGTCTCATATTACTCGGTCGCTTTTATTTTGCCTGACTATCAATGTTCCGTTCCGGTTCTAGAACTGGAAGAGCTTGAGCTAGCACTTTGGCTTGAGTGAGTTACTGGGTCATATTTGCGGGAAGCAATGTAATCTAAGGATTTAGCCACCTCTGATATGATGGGTCGCATGCTTGGCTCATCCTGAACACACATTGCTGCAATAGCAAGAGCTTGGTACAAACCCTTCCAAGGGTATTGTCCTCGGAGTGCTGGGTCAGCAAATTGTGGGAACTTCTTCCGGTCCTTGAATAATGGCCGCGCCTGTAAAATTAAAGACAACATTTGCAGAAAAATCACAAGGGGCAACTTATTTAGCAAGGAAAAAAAAAGTAATGCTTTTTTTGCTGTTATGTACACTTTTACTTATTGCAGGACGGTATTATTGTTATGATTTCCTTTCTTTTTCGACTATCTTTCGCGCATAACATTTCATATTACGTTATTCATGTTAATGCACAGGAACATGTAGGTACCTACACAACAAGTGCAATATATGGGTACTTGTACAACTAGCTTCAGGTGCAACAAAAGTAAGAGAGAGTTTGGGGAGTTTCTAAAAATGAGTTTATTGATATACGTAGCACAGTTTATGAGCCTTGAAAAGTTTAGAAGCAGATTTTTCACATTCACGAGTATGGGCGCATATCCCAACCTGTCTGTCATCATTGTTCCTTTGAGTAGAGTTCAAATAACATACAAGGTTCATATTGAGGGACATAACAGGAATGGTAAAGATACATATACAACACTATGAGGAGGTACCGAAATCTCCGTTACAATTAAAATGAGTTAAAAGCCAATTTTGGACACTATATAATACTCCATTACTCTAGAAAATAAAATAAAATAACTGAATAAACTTAACATATATCCATGACCATGTGTCACTATTTTAGAAATTTGACACGTCGTACGCGTGGAAGCAAACCCGTACCCAACACGTGTTTAAGAGTCTACATAACATCGACCAAAATTGATCGCCAAGCCAATGCCATCAACATGCATTTGGTCATGCAGCTGACAAAGGATTCTCCCCAATAATTCAGAATTCTACTTCATGAAATGGCACCGGATGAATGCAAATGACATGCTTTGATGGTTCTTTAAGCTATCAAAGACTTAAACGAGGACTGTAATGCCTTAATAATGATTTGAACATAAAAAATATGTAACGAGAGAAGATAACAGCGATTCTTACCCACTCAACCAAATAGTTGTTCCCAGCAGCTCTTGAATTGTCACTTGCCCTTTTGCCAGTGATGATTTCCAGAAGAACAACCCCAAAGCTATATACATCCGATCTTGCTGTCAGTTGACCTGTAAGTGCATACTCTGGTGCGCAATATCCATACGTTCCCATCACTCTAGTGGAAACATGTGATTTATCCCCTACTGGACCGGATTTGGCCAAGCCAAAATCGGAAAGCTTTGGGTGATACAATTCATCAAGTAAAATGTTTGAGCATTTTAAATCACGATATATAATGGAAGGGTTTGCTTCATTGTGTAAGTACTCCAAGCCCTTCGCAGCTCCGGCAGCAATTCTCATCCTTGTATTCCAGTCAAGTCGTTTCGTATCAGGTGCAAGATCTGGTGTGAGAGAGAAAATAAACTATAACATATTTCATGAAAGACCTTCTATACTAAAGTAATATACTAAACGCCCAAACATTTAGTATATTTTGAATATATTTTCACTTAAATTTGACAGAAATTTAAAGTTTGATAGGAAGAAAGACAATCTATAAAGTGACATACTAAATGATTAAGAAAAAAAAACACACAGCAACAAAATAAATATAAGAATGACTCCAAATCATCCAATCATTGTTCTACTTTTGTCTGGTGAAACCTCAATTTTCGAAAAGTGACATGTACCAAGAAAATGTGCAGTATCGAACTTTTATTTGTATGTCAAATGTGTGAGGCGTAAGGGGTGGCGACTCACTGCTACTATAAATATCTTTTGGACAAATACATAGCTGTGTTGATTAATATACCATGTAAATGATCTTCTAACGATCCCAAAGGCATGTATTCGTAAACCAGGAGTCTATGATTTTTCTCAGCACAATATCCAATCAAGTTAACTAAGTTGGGGTGGTGATGGAGGCTCAACAAATCTACTTCTGCACGAAATTCCGTGTCCCCTTGCAAGCTCTGAGGACCAAGTTGCTTGATAGCTACAATCTGCAACAAAAAAAGATGACGAAATTCAGGTGTTTGCACAAGCTTAATAAACTCTCTTACACCTCTGGGCAAATTTCAGAGATTGATTGAGAAATTTACAGAAAGTAGTAATAAAATAAAATTCAATAGTTTCGCACAACTCTATCACAAATTTACTCACTTTTTGGCTCTCGAAATCAAAACAAGTATGCATAGCTCATCACTGACCATTACAATTACTTTGCACAACACATTTGACCTCTCTACATAATTACATATCAATCTTGTTCCAGGCATATTACTCAACTTTTGATAAAAGATTTAGACGTTTTTATGGCCGTTTCTGACCACACAATAGCCAAGAAATCCAAGAAATTTTCGTTTAACAAAGAGGCAAAAAATGAGATAGGCAAGTTAACTAGAATTAAGGAAATTTTGATATTCTGTTATTTTGAACAAACCTGGCTTCGTTAGGAAAAACCAATTGTATACATTTATTTATTTAACAAAGAAACTAAGAAATATGACGTATGTTCAAATATTTCCTAACTAAATCATACTAGTATAAAAGCTACGACAAGATTTTTTTTGTAGTAATACAGAAAGTCGAGTCATGAACACATGGAGTCCATGACGAAATCCCATAATGAAGGATTTCAACTCATCAACAGCTTTTAGCAGAACTAGGAAAGGAAAGCATATCAAAACAAGCACCTTTTATGTCCATTCTTGCCACTTAAAATTCATAACTTCACTTATATCTCAAAACTATTAGATAATAGAATGTTATTGTATTATACTTTAGTTGTAGGAGTAAAATAGTATTTTCATTACTTGTATATATAAGTTCCTATGTGTACCATCGATTTAGTGTATTTTGATCAATAGAAAACCTAGCCTCCATTTTGCTTTTATCTCTACAGATCTATCATGGTATCAAAGCCTTCAACCTTATTCTTGCTTCAGGAATCATGACCTTCCTTGCATGCTACCTTGCTATTAGCTTCCCTTAATGCACGAACAAGATGGACTATCCTGTATTGGAGTTTTGCATTTTCCACAGCAAGCTTCTGTGCCTTTTCTCTTTCTGACTCTCGCTCATTTTTCGCATCTCTATGAGTATTCAGGGCAGCTTCGAGTCTTGCTAACCGATCCTCTGGTGATGGATTGCAGACTCATGATGGGTATGTTGAGCAAAGTAATGGGTCTGTCATTACATTAGCAGGTAACACTTCAATTCTTCTTAAGCTCATCCATACAACCTTTTCCGTTGGCGAAATTCGATTTTGTGCACGATCATGTTACATCATCGGCAACGAGATACTTTCAGGTTATCTGCTAATTGTATTGAAGCCCCCTTGTATTTTCTGGTCCTGAGGTTAGATATTTGAGAAAGTATTGAAGTTGTGAATTAGCTGGCTCATTCTCATTGTGTTATGCAATTTGTTTCTTCCCCTCTTATTCGTATTCTGATATTTCTATTCAAACAATAGAAGCAAAATTCCTTGTTCTTGGTGGTTGGCATATTGTTCTTGGATTGTTATTTTTTTTTTAGGAAATCTATTGTTGTTGGATATTTGTAATGACTGGTGAAAGAGATAATTCTCTACAATCAATTAGTGTAAGATTGAATGACAACAATTAATCGTATTGGAGTTATGTAATGAGGAATTTTTTGAAAGGAAAAAAATTGTGGGATTATGTCAGTGGTGCGGTGAGCAAATCCGGAGAACCTAAAGATGATCAGTTGGATAGTTGGGAAGCAAACAACTTAGAAACTATTACTTGGATCAATAATTCTGTTGAACACTCCATTGGTATGCAGTTAGCAAAATATGACACAACAAAACAGGTCTGGGATCACTTGGCAAGATTGTACACACAATCCAACTTTGCAAAACAGTACCAATTTGAAGCCGATATCCGAGCAGTACAACAAAAGGATATGAGAATTCAAGAATTTTATTCCATCATGTTTGATCTTTTGGACCAACTAGCTCTCACTGAGCCAACATCCCTTCAGAGCCACGTTGACTACCTTGCTCGTAGAGAGGAACAACGTCTTGTTCAGTTTTTAATGACTATTCGTTATGATTTTGAGGGACTTCGGGGAAATATTTTGCATCGTAATCCTCATCCGCCTATTGATGCGGTTGTAAGTGAACTTTTGGCTGAAGAGACACGACTCAAAACTCAATCAGGAAAGGGCCTTCTACCGGTGCCCCGTCAATCTATTTTGGTTGTTCCAACTAAGACATCTTTTAGCAATTAGACAAGGCTCTCTTCTAAGGTTGGTGTTGATGAATGTAGTTTTTATAAGCAGAAAGGTCATTAGAAAGCCCAATGTCCTAAATTGTTGAATATAGCACAACCACCTCAGCAGCAGTGGCGACAACCCCCACCTCAGCAACAGTGGAGGAATCCCCCACCACAACAGCAATGGCGTTTGGGAGGGCAGCCCCAACAACGAGTTTATATGCCTCAACAACCCACCACTGCAGCATTGGTACCTGAAATTGCATCTTCTTTGGATCCCAACATGGTTGCTTTTGCGGAATAGTTTCAGAAGTTCCTTGCCACACAGTCACAACCATATGCCATAACCACTTCATCTTTAGTAGGTTTGTCATCCCCTAGCTCTTCAGGTATGTCTACACCTTTGTGGGTTTTAGATTCTAGAGTCTCTCATCACATGTCACCCAATTCATCATCATTTATCTCTATATGTCAATCTACTTCACCTATATATGTCATGACTGCTGATGGCACCCCCATGCTATTAGCAGGAGTTAGTTCTGTTTGTACACCTCATGTATCACTTTCTAATGTCTATTGCATTCCAAAACTTGCAATGAATCTCGTTTCAGTGAGTCAATTATGTGATTATGGTTATTGTGTTCATTTTTCTTCCACTTCTTGTCATGTGCAGGATCCTCAATCCCAGAAGTCGATTAGGATAGGCCGTAGGCAGGGGGGCTTATATGTTTTTGTAACAACCCGTTTCATTTTCCATTTTTTCTGAATTATTTTTGATTTATTTTCGGTGATGACGTCACTTGTTCATGACGTCATGGTTACTCTGTGTATTTTACGAGTAAAGTTTTCGCGTTTACGCTTGGATTTGATTGTGCGACTTGGTGATCATTACCCTAACGACCTTGTGGAGTATCGATGATGACTATGGGACTGGACAGTAACGTTTAGTAGTTTCGGACTTGGTGAAACGTTGACGTGAGTTCTGGATTCGATGACACGACTCTACAACTGTCTTTTCGGTGACTTCGTGAGGTTTCTTTTGTGGTTACGTTACTTGAACTGATGTTTTGTATTTCGGACGTGGCTAGAGGTTTACGTGAGCCTTAGTGCCGATTATATGGATTCGTTTAGACGTTCGACGTTTAGTACTTCTACTGGAAGACGACACATTTAGTTGACCGACGTTTAGGGCTTCGACTCAGTGATTTGAGTTCGGTAGTTAGTGGTTTAGGGGTTCGACGTTTTGTTTTTCCTAGTTATGGGGTTAGTACGTGCCTTGTTTAGCTGACGTGCTTAGGAGTATTTATAGTCCTTTCGCTCATTTTATTTATGTTTGTATATACGTGCTCTGTGTGTTGATGCCCTGTTTATTGATATGAATGTATGTGCCTTAGTTATTTGACTTACGTGTATCTGTATTACCTTGTTCGTTTTTCGTGCTTATATGTATGTGATACGTGTTAGGGGATTAATTTGGGTTGAAGTGGTTTTATTTGATTACTGTTCGAATAAGATACGTGCCTTAGTTGTTTGGATTAGTGACGACTCCGATGATTCGATAGTTGAGCCTCGTACCGAAATATTTAATTTGACTGTTATTATTGATTAACTATCCGTAGAATTTATGGGGAGCGCATGATATAAACCGTTAGGTGATTAGTGATTTAATTTGGTTTATATCAATATTTATACCTGATTTTGTAACCGAGTTAATTATTCCGGATTTTATTAGTTATTCGGAGTACCGTGGGGTTTTCGGTGATTTAATTGGTGGATGATTTTCGTGCCCCGGAGTTTTTATTTGAGCGTATATTATTTATTCGAAGTCCGGTGAATTTGATGGGCTCACGTAGAATTATTTGAGTGTCCCCGGTATATTTTACGGGACTTATTTTATTTATTCGAATTTAATTATGATTATATATGTATATGGGTTCATACTCTAAATTATTTATTTAAGTTATATTATTTATTTGTGCGTTTCGATTATTATTCGGGCAAGTGTTATAATATTTGGGATTTATTATATATATATATTTATATATTATTAATTGAATATATATATATGGGTATTTGTAATATATAGATATATGTATTATTAGTGTTACATTTTCCAGAAACTTCCCCATTCTGCCCGTTCCTTCTCCTCCACACGACTCATCTCTTCCCTCTCAGTATCATCAACAACTGAAATTCCTCTTCATCAATGTTGATCGGTTTGAGAGAGAGAGAGAAGCTCTTGAGGGGTTGTAGAAAAGGAAGCCGCACGACCTGGCCCGAACTGGTTAGAGGTTGGGGGTCGCCGGACATGGCGACCCAGGTGGTGACGCCGAGTCTTGGCGGCCGGACTGGCGGTGCGGTTGTGGGCAGGGAGGTCGCGCACCAGACACGACCTGGTTAGAAGATGGGGTCGCCGGACGTGGCGACCCAGGTGCGGGTTAGCTCGCCGGAGTAACGGCGAGCTGGAGGCAGAAGCGGCGTGCAACAGCGAGCTCGCCGGAGCTGGTAGTGACGGCCAGCAATGGAACAGCTCGTTGGTAGTGACGATGAACAGTAGCGAGTCGGACTGAGTCGGGCTGACTCAATGGCAAGTTGGGCTATGTTTGGGCTGATTTTCGGAGGATAGCTCGGCCTCGGTACCGTGTACGATATATCCGAAATTGGTGCGAAACCGTTGAGCGGTTTGCCGGGAATTTTAGATTTTTGGTATAAATTTCAGTTTCGTTTTATGTAGATTTGTCCCGAATTAATTATCGATTACTAATGAATTTTAATTATATTGATTAGGGCGGTTAGGCGGTCATTTCGACACATTAAAAATAATTTTCGGACAACTTTGGGCGGCAAACACTATTCACGGCCGTTCACGGCGGGACCGTTTGTAAGCGTATTTAATTAGGTGGGAATTTATATATATATATAAACATATCTAACACTCACTACTAGTGCGTATAAAACATTAATTAATTGCGTTGTATGTTTATGAGTAAATAGAATTATGAAATAAAATTTCTAATGGTAGACGGATATGTAGGAATTTTATATATAAACATATCTAACACTCACTACTAGTGCGTATAAAACATTAATTAATTGCGTTGTATGTTTATGAGTAAATAGAATTATGAAATAAAATTTCTAATGGTAGACGGATATGTAGGAATTTTATATAATTTTCGGAGTACCCGTAAATGGATTAAAGGAGGACGAATTGGAAATTATGTGGAGAAATTAAATAAATAAACTCTCTGAAAAATTATAATAAATTAAATCCTATTTAAATTGGATTAAAATAGGTGGTCTAGTACCCCTGGATGTGAAGTAGGATTGTGTAGAATTATGTGATTGAAATTGAGATACAATAGGGATAGAGTGAATATTGAGGGATGTAGAGCCGGCGAATAAATCAACCCCTGCTATTTATATTTTATCGAAATTGAAATTAAGATAGGGGATTCACGAGGACGAGGAACATTAAAATTTAGACACAACTTTAGTTCCCTTTCTAGTTTACTTTTCCCGTGAAATATGATAAAGCTAAATTGCGAATTAAATTGTCCTTGAGGTGGAATAGTTTGAAAACAATCACTGATAATTAAATTAAACGTATGCGAGCCTATAAGAATTTATTATTATTGGGAAATGGAGAAACCAGGTGAGCTTGAGATAAATTGACATGATTTGTTGTTATAATTAAATTATAAATCATGCTTTTGAAAATGAAAATGTTTATATACGGTGGATTGGTTGTTTAAAAAAGATTTTGAGACATATTTGTCACTTGATAAATGTTATATTTTGATTTGTGACTCACTGTTGAGGCATGTTATACATATTTTATACACCATGAGCATTTATATTGCATTAGGTGTGGTTTTATGTCTCGTTTATGTATCATCGGTTCAAGTGAGTCTTCCGGGTCGTCGCAACAACTGGCTAGGCGGTGTCTCTCGCTACCGGCGGACTAGTAATCCGGGAATCAGGGAGGCGTGGGAGGATTTGATCCGAACACGGTTTGTTCTGTTTCACGAGTCGATATGATCCTCGTGGTTGTGTTACTATGGCGACATTATACCCGGTGGTCCCATGCTAGATAGGGTGTCGTTGGCATTGTCTTTGCATATTATTCACATTGAGCATTCATTTATTTGTATGATCTTTTACATAGTTGATATTTGCTATTATTAAACTGATGATAATTGTAAATTTATTAGAAATGATGGAAATTAACTCAATGTGAATAAAAGTTAAAGCTTTTAAAATTTAAAAAGAAAGGAAATCTAATAATGTAAAAACCTAGATTTGTGGAGCCACGATTGATATATGTTCTAGGTGGTTACTTGATTATAAGTGGAAATAGACTTTGGGGTGAAACCGTTCCCTTTGAGTGGGCTAAAGTTGAGATGGTTAATGATGTACTTAGACTTCATTGAGTTAAGTGTGGATATAAATGAAAAGAAATTTTGGTGATTAACTGCCCCTCCCCGAGTTGGGTGTCTAGTAGCATTGATTAACGCTTCATAGGGACTTAGTTGAGTTTGTAATATTCGGCCAGGTAGGCCCTTGAGTATTAGTCTGTGTATGAGGTTATGGAGTGGTCGGTACACTACTCTAGTTGATTTATATAAGAATGGTTGATTTGAGGCCTAACCTGGTATGATAGGTTAGCATTCGTCCCTTTCTCTGGACTATCCTGTGTCTAAAGGATCCATTGAATGTAAATTGAGGTACCCATTATGGTTTGAATTATCATACTCCCAAGTGGGTGTTTGATAGTAGTTTAGAGACATATTGGCAATATTTGAGGATAGTATTCATCCTTTGTTTGTGGTTTAGTGATATTGCGATCTTAGAGTATTATGGAGATCTTGTGGTGATAATGGTGGTATAGGGTTGATTTCTTTTTAGTGCATACATGAGGCACTTTATTTTTATAGTTTCATTGTCTTAGTCTCGGGTAAGAGACATGATACAGGTTTATGCACACGTAGTGCGATTCGTAGTACCTTAGGTGGGTTTGGAGGCATTGGAACTAAACAGATTTGACCGGGTCCTAGCTTTTTCTTAAAAACCGGTTGAATTTTTCGGGGTTCAACGTTTTTCTTAAAAAACCCGAGGACTTCGGCATTTGTTTGGGACTAAATGACTTCGGTAACCCTTTCTTGTGCCTCAGTACACTGTATGAATTCGAGATTTACTTGAGATGGTTGAATGTGATCGAATGACAGAGTTTGTTCACTTGGTTAATTTCGAGGAATATATGGTAGCAGTGTAAACCTACCATATGGTTACTAGTTGATTTTATAAATTCTCTTTACAATAGCAAGTCTCGGAGAAAATATCTTTTAAGTGAGCGGATCATCTCTCTGGTTATTGTGGATAAGATGACAGGTTTGAAGTTATGATTATGAAAGTGAGACCCTCTAGGAAGGATTGGATAACAGTGTTGTATAGGCGTTGTGGTTTAGTTGTGGGCGTGATTTTAGTTATTCCTTTTCGGCAGTCCTAGCGAGTGACCTATTTACCTCCTAGGAACCTTGAGTAGCGTGCTAGGTGCACGGTATGATAGATACTTAGTCTGGTTGTATCTCTAGATGAGAGTGGAGTTTGGATTGATTGTCTATAGGCCTAGGTGACATACTTAATTATATTCAGGACGATATATATATATATATATATATATATATATATGTGTGTTGTTTATATGTTTTTGTTGATCTATTATTCTTATGATATCTGTAGTAGGTTTGAGGCTGTAGATGAGATTATTTTGGGGGTCTCTGTTTAGCGTGGGTGCCACATGAGACAACTGACCGACTTAGGATAGATGCATGCACACGGGATGGTTAGCGTTTTCTAGACGGCTATGAGTGTGATGTCTTGATATTATGGTGAGCCCCCGAGGTTGTGCTCACCCCCACTACAGGTTGCAGGTTTGCAGGTGGATGCAGCACGGCATGCTCGACGGCGACGATACGGGGGATTTGGGATGGTAGTTTTATTCGTCCTTCCGTAATCATTTTTATGTATTCTTTTATTCTTTTGGGAGCCAGGCTGTTGGCAGATTCCCGTGTATTGTATTTTCATTCCATGTATTTATTATTTTGGGGTGCCATTGTATTTGTTCGGCACTGCCATCAGGTCTTATGTATTCTTATTCGAGCCTGGTGGCTCAGTCGATATTTGTTGTTTTAGGGTGCCTTTATACCTTTTCGGCATCGCCAAGTGGTTTTCTTTCTATTTTCATTTGAGCATTTGGGGCTCTATTGATTTTAGAGGGGTTTGGAGAGGTATTGGTGTTCTTTTCCATTACCTCGGCCCTACTAGGTTTTTGGAATGTTGGGCTACGTGCCACTGTTTCTATTTTTGTTATTATGGGCAGGTTCTTGTGTTGTGTTGAATTTGGGTTGTCCGGATGTTCCATTTATAAACGGAACTCTGCCGGATTTTCGTTAGAATTCGTTACTGAGTTTCTTTCACTCAGGTGACATGGAATAATTCATTTTCATTCATATTCCATGTATTTCTATGTTAATATAAATCTTGGTTGTCGTTTTCTGTGACGTCATACCCCGGGATTCACTGATTCTCCTGATTGGAGTCTCAGGAATAACGGGGCGTGACAGTTTTGGATGAGTTGCGAGTTCCAGATGTAGCTGCTTTAGGTGTTGATTTGTCTTCTTTTCATTTAACTTCATCTTCTTCTGGTTTTTAATTGTGGCATTCTGGACTTGGGCATGTTTCGGCCCCTCGTTTAAAATATTTGATTTATAGAGGATCTTTGGGCAATTTGCAATCTCATGATATTTCTTATTATAGTGGTTGTAAACTAGCTAAATTTTCTGTCCTACCCTTTAATTGAAGTGTTTCTTATTCTGTTGCACCATTTCATTTGATTCATTCTGATGTGTGGGGTCCTGCCCCTGTCGTAACAAAAGGAGGGTCGAGATATTATGTTTCTTTCATTGATGATTACATTCGATATTGTTGGGTTTACCTAATGAAATGTCGTTCTGAATTCATAAACATTTTTACTATTTTTCGGTCACTTGTTAAAACTCAACATTCTGCAGTTATCAAGTGTTTTCGTTGTGATTTGGGTGGGGAGTATATGTTTACATCCTTTTCTGAGTTGCTTTGCTCTGATGGTACTGTGCATCAATCTTTTTGTACTGACACTTCTCAATAGAATGGTGTTGCCGAAAGGAAGCATAGACACATTGTTGAGATAACTCGTTCTGTTCTCCTATCCGCTAGTGTTCCTAGTGAATTTTGGGGAGAAGTTGTTCTCACAGTTGTCCACTTGATCAATAAAATTCTAACATCTTATACTTCAGGTTTATCCCTTTATGAAAAATTGAATGGCCATGCTCCTGACTACTCAATGTTATGAGTTTTTGGTTGCACTTGTTTTGTTCTTTGTCCCAATGTTGAGCGTAATAAGTTATCATCACGTTCTGCCATTTGTGTCTTTCTTGGTTATGCTATAGGTCAAAAGGGTTATCGTTGTTTTGATCCTGTTGCTCGTATGTCTCCCGTTATATCTTATTCCTTGAGCATATTCATTTATTTTCGATTATCGCCAGCCCTCATAATGTGACCAAGTCAGACCTTATTCTCATTGACCCCTTCTCTATTGATGCAAGTGAAACTCTATCATCCACTATTTCATCATATACAACAGATACATCACCTACTCATCTCCCTGTTCAGCCTTTTGTTTATCACTTTTCTCACAGGACTCAAGCAGCTACTGATGGTGTGGCTAATGACATTTCTGATGCTCCGCTCTCTCTAGCTAATAATGCTCCATCCCCTCCTATGACCACCAATGTTTCTCTTGTGATTATGGATCCTCCACTTTCTCGCTTTCCCAAGCATACTCGTAAGTCCACTCAGTTACCAGATTTTGCTTATTCTTGTTATTCTAGTTCATTTACTTCCTTCTTAGAATCTATTCACATTCTCTGTGAGCCTACCTCCTATACAGAGGCAGTTTTTGATCCCCTTTAGTAGCAGACTATGAGTGAGGAACTTTCTGCTCCGCATTGAACGGACACTTGGGACTTAGTGTCGCTCCCGCCTGGTAAGAGCACAATTGCTTCTCATTGGGTTTTAAAAATTAAAACTAAATCTGATTGCTCTATTGAGAGGTATAAAGCCAGGTTGGTTGCCAAGGGTTTTTCCCAGTAGTATGGTTTGGAATATGAAGAAACTTTCGCTCCAGTTGCTAAGATGACCACCGTCCGTGCTCTTATTGTAGTGGCCTCTATCCGTCAGTGGCGTATTTCTCAAATGGATGTTAAAAATGCCTTTTTGAATGGAGATCTTCAAGAGGAAGTTTACATGGTACCCCCTCCTGGTGTCTCTCATAATCCTGGAGAGTTTTTAAGGCTCAAGAAGGCTTTATATGGTTTGAAACAGGCTCCTCGAGCTTGGTTTGAGAAGTTCTCTATGGTGGTTAATTCCCTTGGTTTTTGGTCTAGTACTCATGATTCGACTTTATTTGTTAAGTTTACTTCTGCTGGTCGCATTCTACTTTCACTCTATATTGATAAAATGATTATTATAGGTGATGACGTTGATGGGATTACAACATTAAAGGCAGAACTAACTCGTCAGTTTGACATGAAGGATTTGGGACCTCTAAGGTACTTATTGGGTATTGAGGTAGCCTCTTCACCTAAGGGTTATCTTCTTTCTCAATCCAAGTACACAGTGGAGATCCTTCAGCAAGCTCGTCTTACGGATACTCGGATTGTTGATACTTCTATTGAGCTTAATGCAGGTTATGCTCCTACAGATGGTATTCCTTTGCCTGATCCTACATTGTATTGGACTATTGTTGGTAGCTTAGTCTATCTCACTATTACTCGCCCCGACATTGCATATGTTGTCCACATTGTTAGTCAGTTCATTTTCTCCCCCTCTATAGTTCATCGGGGTACTCTCTGCCAGAGTCTTGTATTTCCTTCCACATTCTCTTTGGAGCTTTGTGCTTACTCTGATGCTGATTGGGTTGGCGATCCGATTGATCATAAGTCTACTACAAGTTTTTGCATCTTCTTGGGTGGCTCTCTCATTTCTTAGAAGAGTAAGAAACATAAATTTGTCTCTCGGTCTTCCACAGAGGCCGAGTACCGTGCGATGGCATCAACTACAAATGAGATTGTGTGGTTGCGTTGGTTATTAGCAGATATGGGTGTTATTATTTCTACTCATACTCTTTATTGCGATAATAAGAGTGTTATTCAGATTACTCACAATTCAGTCTTCCATGAGTGGACCAAGCACATTGAAATTGATTATCAGACCACTCGGCATCACCTTCAGTGTGGAACGATTACTTTGCCTTTTGTCTCCTCTTCCATGCAAGTTGCAGATTTATGTACGAAGTCTCAAACCGTTCAACGAATTCGTTTTTTTGTTGACAAACTCTCGATGCTCCTTGCTACTGCATCGTGAGTTTGCGGGGGGATATTAGATAATAAAATGTTATTGTATTATGCTTTAGTTGTATGGGTAAAATAGTATTTTCATTGCTTGTGTATATAAGTTCCTATGTGTACCATCGATTTAGTGTATTTTGATCAATAGAAAACCTAGCCTCCATTTTGTTTTTATCTCTGCAGATCTATCAAAAACATATCTCAAAACATTTTGAAAATGCATTAAATTGTACCAACCTGTTTGGTTTTCTTCAATTGTCCTTTATAGACTTTACCGAATCCTCCTTCACCCAAAATACAATCTGCTCTGAAATTCTTGGTTGCAGCTGCCAAGTTCTTATATGAGAATGACTTTAGAGCAGTGGGACATGTTCCTATTCGAAAACAAAAATCACGTTATGTAAAAAAATTACAATCACGAATGACTAGGATTGTGTTCCTAAGCAAACATTTGTGTATTTAATATTGAATATGAATGATTTAATAGTAAATTGATTATTTATAGTGCATCTCAATACTCAAACACTCGCCTCACCTTGCGTAGGCTCCAAAGAACCTCTAACGCTTTAGTGCGCTTTGGGACTTCGATAACATTGCGAATGACAAGATAAGAAAGAAACATCGAGAATAACCCATGTGCGTTCTGATCTTATTGTTGTGAGAAAGGTCCAAATCACAACAAACAATCAAAGACTACAAGGGACATAACTAAACATCCAAGGGGTCCTTTAAACTTGAATGTTTCCATTCGAAAAAGAATGTTATAGACGGTGAAATATATAGCCAAAACTAGAGAGACAATATGCACTTCAGTGAAAATTGAAAACTAGCGGATGTGCATGGTAAGAACTGTCCATAGAAGGATTTTCTTTGACAACAACCAATGCTGCTATGCCAAAAACAATAATTTCAGACTAAAAACACCCAATTAAAAGACTAAATCAAATGTAATCGCTTGCAACCAACATAAATTGAGATATTAATAAGGCTTCACTCATAGTAATTTGGATTAAGACAGGAGTTTCATAACCAATGGTATTGATACAAAATAAAATAAAAAATTGAATCTATGACTCCCTATAATGCATTTCCTTCCATGACTGTCTGAAACCAACACACACCCCCAAATCAATTTTTTATTTTTTTCCGTATAACCAAGAAAAAAAAGAAAGGAGGAAAGAAAAATGAAAGAAGGAGGAAATAATACAAAAATCTTTACTCATAATTAATTTTCTCCTAAATTAGCTTCATTCAGCACTGGGCTTATAATCAATTTAACAAATGAAAACAACATAAAAGGACCTAAAAGTTAGTAACTATAGTTAAAACATCATACCTCAACATCCTATAATACAATACAACCATAATCATCACAATTGTGTCCCAAACAATTACACTTACATACATAGTGGAAAAGAGAATGCTTAAAGATTAAGAAATGGGTGAATGGCGCAAAATCCCCCTATGATTTTTCCAAAATGTGCAGAAAACCCCCATATGGTTCAATTTTTGCAGATAAGCCCCTATGGTTTGGCAAAAGTATGCAGATTCATCCCCTGTGACACTGTTCAGGCCACTTTTTTGGTCAAAAAAGAGTCACATGAGTTCCACATGACATATATTTTTCTAAAACCCCAAAATGCCCTTTCTCAATTACCTAACTACCCTTGCCCTTATATGGATATATGTATAGCTATATTGCATATAGGTTTGACTTTCTCTCTCTTCCACCTCTCTCCAGATCTGGTTCAAGAACTTGGGTACCTCAAATTCAAAGTTTTTCTCCCTCTGGTATAGGGCTTCCATCTCTATCTCTCAGTTACGGTGAAATAGATCTAGCACCCAAATCGCATCTTTCTTTCTCTAAAACTCTCATTCCCTATATAAATCTACACCACACCCATAGTGTTGTTTCACATACTCTATCACCCCCTAAAACCCTAATATAAAAAACTTATGTATCCATTTCACAAAACCCTAAAACCAAATAAAATCCATAGATTCAATGTAATTGAGTTTTATTTTTTCTCTCCATGAAGTGGATTTTTTGAAATTGGGGTTTCAAAATTAAAGGATGTTGATTGTTGAAAAGAGGGATGGAGGGAAGTAAAGTTGGAATGGTACTAGGAACTGGAGCTCCAACAGTTGTCGCCCTCCGAACCTGTTCGCCGGACTTGAGAGTAAATAAATTAAATTGATATTTCGCTTTTCAACTAAGATATCAATTTGTATCGAAAACAAAAGCCCAAAAAAAGAAAACATAAATTAAAAAACGAGTCCAATTAAAAGTTATCACCCCCAGTTAACAAAATCAATTTGTTTGAGTGTCAATTATGACATTTTTTTCAATTAGAAAAACATAGCAATCTTACTTCGTGACCCACTTGTAGAGAGAGAAGGTGTGAGTATAGAAATAGTTGGTTAAAGATTCAAACAAAACCCTAGGCATTTATCTTGTACAGAGAGAGATGGTTACATCTTGCTTAGAGAGAAACCCCTAGAAGACGGGTAGAGAGAGACAAAAATGTTTGTTTGGAAATGGGTTTGTTAGTTTTGGTATAGGGATAATCAAGTCTTTTCACATTTCAATATTCTTTTTATAAAAAATATAAATAAAAAGTTGAGGGTAAGCTAGTAAGGGGGTTTTTGAGGGGAGATAAAATATATTTCCCATCTTAGTCACTGGAAAAGGATTTGGAAGGTATATTCGCCCACTTTTCAAAGTATAGGGGGGTTTAGACATCATGAGGGATGTTTTCTGCACACTTTTCAAATCACATGTGTTTTGCGCCATTTGACCATTATAAAATAGGATAAATTTCAGTGACACGCCATGAGGTTTGACAATATTTTAGTTAGATGCAAGTTTTAATTTTGAATTTTCATTTAACCCCAAACATTACATCTAGATTTCACTTAAATTCACTGTTTAGCTGTGTCAGGCCACTTTTGATTTATAAATTGACATTATTATCCTTTTTCTTTTTTGTTGACTTACAAAAATTAGTTTCATGTATAAAGTTACTAAAGTACCCCTTGAAAGCTATTTAAAGTGACCAAAATGCCCAACAAGATACACATTTCTCTTCTCCTCCTCCCACTAACTATACATTCACACACACAGGGACGGATCTACCAAGGGCGGCCCACTGAATAATTTTTTTAATATATTTTACACTTAATTTTTTTTAATTACCCAAAACTCCCCATTAAAATTACGCTCACTAAAATTACAGAAAATACCTTACGCCCCCACTCATCTAGTTTTCTACATCTATCAATGCGCACACACATCACACATACACTTAGAAGTGCACACGATCCGGTTCGGTTCGGAACCAAATCGTTATTTTCGGTTTCTTAAAAATAAGAACCGGAACCGAACGATTAATGCAAGGAACCAAACTCTTTTTTTCAATTCAGTTCCGGTTCCTACTATCGCTTTTTAGAAAAAAAATTAAAAAGTCAAAACATAAAATAATTTATAGTGAGCAAAATGGACACAAAAAAAATGAACAGTTACTCGCATCAATTTATGAGCACAATTGCAAATTAATGTCACAACAAAAAAAATGGACAGTGACCTACATAAAAAAAAAATGGACAGTGGCCCACATGAAAAAAAAGATTGTCATGCTTTCTAAAAAAAATGGACTGTGAGATTGCTCAAAAAAAAAAAAAAATGGACAGTGTGCATAGTACATATAACTTGTATAACTTTTAAATTATATATCACATATATAAATTGTAGTTTTTAAATTATATTTATATATAAGTATAAATATTATACTAATTAAAAATATATATATAATAAAAAAGACTGGTTTGGTTCTAGGGAGTAAGAACCGGAACCAAATTGAAAAAATTGGTTCTTTAATTTTGAGGAGCGGAAAACTGAACAAATTTGGAACTGAACCGAACCACTGATTACAATTCGATTCGATCCAATTCTTCAATTTTTTCGATTTTGTACGCAACCCTACATACACTTGCACGTACAGGCACACATATATACATCTTCTCTATTTACTAAGAATTGCTACAAATTCGAGCCCCAAATTTACAAAAGCTCTATATTGGTGAGTATGCCTTTTATGGGTTCAAAATGCACAAAACTAACCACATCTCACCTTTAATAACCAAAGCACGAAATTCACATAAACAAAAAAATACAAAATTCCACTACTTAGATGTTAAATTTAGGAATATCAAACGCTATATATATACCACTAAGTCACTAACTGGTCACACTGAATACAGAATACTATTCATACCAATATAAATATCTATATATATATATATATATATTAATAGAACAAGTACATGTATGTATGCACTTGTGCGTATATATGAAATATGAATTCAAGCGGCGACAAAAACAAATGGTGATGCACTGATGGCTCGGATATGGGATGGCTTGTTTGGATGTGTGTAAGAGAGAGAAGGTTTGTCTTGTTTTAGGAGAGAGGAAAGAGGAAACCAGTTTGTGGTGACGGATGGCAATTTGTTCATTCTCTGTTTAGGATATTTAAAATGAAATAAAATACTATGAGTAAAATTGTCTTTTAACTTAATTTTAAGGGTAGTACATGAAAAGTGAAAACCGTGAAAGTTACTATCAAAACTTCTATAGGATGAAGTAGTGTGAAATGTCGTGGGGGCGAATAACTAAAATTTGTCCATGGGTGCGTAGCTTTTGTTTATAGAGATATGTGTAGATATATATATATCTATATACATAAGAAATATATATATGAAGTTGATGGGATCGCACCGTGAGGCTTCTTCTGAAGTTTCTCTGATTTCCCAGAGCAGAGGAAGAGGAACCAGCCCATTGCGTCTTTTCTCTCTAAACTCGAAGAGTGACACAACATGAGCGCACACACAAACACAAACACAAAGAACTTGAGACGTTGGTTCTCTCGTATTTTCAGTTTATTTTGTTTTTCCTATTCTCTTCTATGTTCTACGAAAAATTAGTAGTTTACAACTTCTATTTCTTTCAAATAAATTTATGGAATTTGAACCGAAGATTTGATCCGATTGGGTCCTTACCATTTTGAAATCTATAATAATCTGTTAGTTAACCAAATCTAATCAATATTATGATAATAAGATTTAATAATAATTTGTTTAGCAATGTGTAAATTAAAGCACAATACTTAAATACGATCAAGTTCGTCCTTACCGCTGATGTGGTCCAATACAGGTTGGGCAAATGACCAAAATCTTTTTCGAAAAGAATGGACCTTAATTTGTGTATTTGTAGATTTTATGTTTAAGAGTCTTTTGTCAATAGTATTTTGAGCATTATTTAAATAAGCTATCAAAATAACATATGTATTATTTGTTTATATCATGTTTAAATTGATTTAAAACTAATTTAAGGTCAATTTAAACATTGACAATGGAGGATAAAGTTGTTTTTAGTATCATAAAAAGTGCATGATTTTTACAGAGTAATCAAATGATGTTTAATTATAGATGTAAATAAAAAAAATATTTGTAAAAATTTAAAATAATATATCAATCCCGATAGCTGTCATGGGTGCAGACAAATATAAGTATTAAAATTTTCTTTTCCTTTTGCGTTCATATTTGATTTATCTTTCCTTTTTTATATTCCAAAAATAATAAAATAAAAGGAAATCATACTTTTATTTAACAAGATACTGATTAATTTAAGAAATATCAATATATAGTAATCATATCATATTGGAGAATACTCTGATTGGACTACAATCGAATCAGATCGTCCCTTCCCTGCCTTAAGTGTTTGATAAAATTGAAAAATTAAGTATCAAAAATTATAAGTACCGTTTGATAATTGTTTTAATTTGGAGCACGTAATGCATTTGTTTATTAAATGCAAAATGTGAAGTCTGAAAGTTGTAAATATTACATTTGTGCCCTTAATATATTATATGGATTGTATAATTAACACTAATTTACCAAAACAATTTATGTAAATATAACAATTTAAAATTGTATAACAAAACTAAAAAAATGACAAATTTTTCGTATTATTTAATTTTTATTTTAAAACTCATTAATTAAATGAATTTCAATTTTAACTTGAGCATAATTTTTATTTACTATCTTTCCTTTTTATTTTTTCTTTTTTTCCCTCTCTTCTTTTATTTATTTCTGTCAACTTTATCTTTTAATCGGCCAAAATCATGAAGTTTTCAAATATTAAAGTTGAACAAAATAATGTGAACATAGATGTTTACAAAACTAGCAGTTGTGACATGCTCGGACGTTCGGCTTGAATTAGTTGAGTTAAAGTTTTAATAATCTTGTGTGAATTTGTGAAGTTGGATATGAGCGAAGAAAATTGGAGTTTTTGAAAAAAAAAAAAACTATATTAAAAGAGAATTTCATAGACAACTTTATAAAATTGAAAATGTTCCAAAAGTGTAGATTAAGAAGAAAATTTTAGAAAGGAGACTTAGGCTTTAAATGAAATATATAAAAAGTGAAGACCTTAGTTAGACACAAATATATCTCTATGTATATATATTATTCGAACGACATCGATCATTCATAATTTTAAAAATAATTTCTTGGTATATTAGACAAAACACACGTAATACTAAAAAGTAATCATAACATAAATAAAAGTAAAATCAAGTCCAACAAATAATCTAAACGAAAAAAAATATTTAGTCGTAACGATGCTTGTTTGTTAAAAAATGAATATCGAACTCAAAAGAGAATTGCAGACGGAGCCCTCAGGACATAACACAAATTGAAAAGAGATGAGAGTGAAGTGTTTTAATTAATTTAAGGTAAAATCGTCATTAAAGTAAATATTTTAAAATGTAAACCACTTAGCGTATTAAGTCTTAAAAATTTTGGCATATTATATTAAGCGATAGTGTAAAATTTTACCAAACACGCTTATAATCCAAAATCGCTTAAAGCGTTCAGTTTAAGTGGTAATTAAGTGTTATCAAACAGATCCTTAATCCGTAATGGTTCAGTAGAATAGTTTACAAGAAAATTTTGTATTAACGGGTTGCTAATTCGAACTACGAAATTCCATGCTACTTTTGGTTCCAACTACCAATTGTATATTCTTTAAAAATCTTCTAAGATGATTTATTTTTGAAATGTTAATTTCAATTGTTATTATCTATATCTATACTACTATTAAAAGTGTGAAGAATTTCAGTATTTATATTTTAAATTTTAGATAACTCCAATTCAAGTAGAATTCTTTAATTGAATTCTATAATTCCAATTCGTAAAAATCTATTTGGGAGCACCGCTACTAATTTCTCTATGAATTATAAACTACGATAGAATAAGGAGTCTTAAAAAACCCTCCATCCCTACCGATGACCTTGTGGTCTAATAGTATTTTCATTCCTCTCCAAATTGAGAGAGGTCTGGGGTTCGAGCCCTATTGGGCTCATGTGGAGGTGTGTGAATTCCTTAACATTAAAAAAAAAACCTCCATCCCTAAAATGTAATTTAAAAGTTTTGTTAGATTATATTGAATATATAAATTGAATATCTAATTATAATAGGATACTAGGATTTTGAATTATTTTGAATCTTATAGTCCAAAACCTCTAATCCCTAAAATGCAATTTAAAATTTTGTTAAATTATACTGAATATATAATTATAATAGGATACTAGGATTTTGAATTTTTTTTAATCTTATAGTGGATTATTAGTAATATTTAAATAATTCATCTACATACCACAACTCCAATGTTATTACGTGCATAGCACGTCATTTTTAGTAGTTCATTTATGTGTATGGTTATTACTATTTTCTATTTTTCAACAAATGACTTTTTTTTTGTCACATGTTTTTTATTGTGACACTACTTACATTGTAGTTTTCTACCTTAATTAATGGACTAAGAAAACTTTTAACTTCTTTAACTAAGAACCAAAAAAATCGAAGAACCAGACCGAAGCGAACTGAACAGGAACCGATGGTTTGGTTCGATTTTAAGGTGGTCCGGTTCAATTCCGGTTCTAAATATTAAATAACCAAATTTTTAGATTCGGTTCGTGTTTTTAACCATGTAAAACTAAACCGGACCGAAACTGAACCGACTTTTTTATTATTATTTTTTAATATTTTTTATTAGTATAATATTTTTATTTATATGTAATTTAAAAAATATAACTTAATAGTTATAAGATTATAATTTACAAGTCCTTTTGGCAATGGTCTCATCGCGAGGTTTGTTATGAAGAGGAGAAGGCGCGAGAGTCACCTCCACGCGATGAGAACGCTTACGAGTGTGGATTGCGATGATTGGCTCACGAGTAGGAGAGGGGCTGATGGGTTTAGACTTTGTTTATTTGGGGTTTTTGGTCTCCTTATGTCTTGGCATTGCATTGGGTTTCTTAACTTCTTTGGGGGTCTCACGTTGTTTTTGTACAAAATAATCAGGAGCTTGGAAAACAGAAGGACATTTGTTACCACAACTACCTCGCACTACAAGAAAAAAAGACTATTTACG
This sequence comes from Cornus suecica, assembly GCA_963922005.1. Lineage (NCBI taxonomy): Eukaryota > Viridiplantae > Streptophyta > Magnoliopsida > Cornales > Cornaceae > Cornus > Cornus suecica. Next base: position 33,377,249 of record OY998243.1, on the reverse strand, counting down.
AGGGATAAAAAATGTCGTAAATATTTTTTTACGGGTAATGTAGCACTCTCATCTATGGAGGCCTCGTAAATAAACTTAGTTTTTTACGGGCTACAATGTAGTTCGTAAAAAATTAAATGTCCGTCAGATAAAGCTTTTTACGACGTATATTTCCTTATCAATATTTTTTTAATAGGAGGCGTGACTTCTCGTTAATACATTTAAATATTCACGAGATACTAATGCAAGTAGTAAAAATCATTTTTGCATGATGCATGTTCCTCGTTAAGAATTTATTTACAGGAAGCTTGACTACTCGTTAATACATTTGGCAATTGTTAAATGTTATATTAGGGAGTGCGACGAGTCGAACTCGGGCCACCACAAATGACCATGGAGAACATACCCACTAGGGCCGAAAGACACGCGCTTTTATAAGTACTTAATCACCAATAATACTAAATAAAACTGTCAACCAATTATTTATGAAATGTTTTACCTCCTGTTATAACCAAAAATCCATCTTATCGTCCCCAGAATAGGGGGAATCAAACTCAAACTCAAGGCTTTAATCAGAATCAACAATCGTTCAGTAATCAGAACTCTCAAACTAATAATCAAGCTTATCACCTGTATACTTAAAATCAGTTCCAATATCAGAATCCAAATCTTACCCCACCTCCAAGAGTATCTGGCTTTGAGGAAAAAGTACTGGGTGCCATAGACAATTTTGAGGTTGCAATTCAACTCCTCCACATGCACTCGCAGTCAATTGCTAAACTAGAAACCCAAATAGGGCAAATAACAAATGCATTGAATAGGAGAGAAGAAGGTAAACAGATGATGGAAATTGGGTCTACGAGTAACCCAATCCATGAAAATTTTCAATCTATTTCAACTTTAAGGAGTGGAACGAAAGTGGATAATGAGGTTGAGGAGCAATTTAATAAAAATACGAAAAATGTAAAGCTGAGAAAGAATGAGAACAATTTAATGAAGAGATCTCACCAAAGGAGGATGAACACTTTGAATCTTTCACACAAAAGGACATAGTGTAATGCCCTGCGTTTTCCTTTCTCCTTTCTGGAATTCTTTTCCAAGAGTTAATGTTTTGTGATGTCACTTATTCACGTCTTGTGTATTCTTGGTACGTGAAAATTTTTCGCGTTTATGTTTTGGACTTAGCGAGACGACTTCGTGGTATTTCATTTTCGGCTTCACGGATTTGAGTGTCACCAATGACTACGTGGGTTTGTCATAATGTTTTCTCGTTGATATTTCGACGATTGTGTTCCGTGCTTTAACGTGTTACTTAGTTTATTGTAGACATTTGGTGTAACACTTATGTGATTATGTGTTTATGTTTATTTTTAAAACTTTTGGGAGTGAGGGGTATTCTCGGTATTTCACTTGTGTATGGGTTGTTGAGGAATTATGAGAGTCTTCCTATGTGTTTTGGAGTGTTTGGATGTGTCTCAGATTATTTCGGAGTTTTCCGGTGTCATCTTGGGGCTTCAGAGCCTTTTCTTGCACTTTGCTGTTTTAGGGTAACCGAGTACTCGAGGTACAACTTGGCAGTTTTCCCAGATTTCCTATATAAGTGAGTATTGACCTAAAACACTTCATTTCTCTCATTTCTTCTCCAAACTCAACCTCTTTCTCTCCCACTTGGTTTCTTGCAATCTTTGCCCTATTTCATCTATTTGGGCTTGGATTTTGGTTACGGCTTCAACACGGAAGTTGGTTGTGGTATTCTTGGTTTCGATTTGAGCCGTGGATTGGTAAGTGGTTTTCTCTCTTGTGAGTTTTATTCTCAAACCCTCGTTTTGGGTTTTCTTGTCAAACCATATATTGATTCTTTTTTTCATTGTGGTTTGAGTTTTGATTTATTCTTAGAAGGCTATGACGAAGCTTTTCATCGATTGGTTTATTCGGTTTCGGTTTTGGGTGAAAGCTAGGGTTTCATAGGCCTTAGTTGGTTGTTGGTTTGTTCTTCATTTGAGGTAGGGGAAAGCATCTATGATCTCTCGTTCTTTGATTCGTGAATGTGCGATTTCGTTTCCAAACTTTATAACCCTAGATATAATTTTTGCTAAGTGTATACTTGAGAAATTTGAAATTATGGTTGTATCTGTTTATGTGCTATAATCAATGTTTATGTCATCCTTGAAATAGGTATATGATGTGTGCTAGATGGGTTATGAGTTGTGAACTTTTGGGATGAAAATATACTTGTATGCATATATATAGGAATATGAGTATTGAGGTGTATATGTATAAGTGTAAGTATACATATAGGATTTCGGGTGGTAGTAGTGTAGCCTTGATAACGTAAGTAGGGTAGCTACCTTGGTTAGTGAATTGAGATGTGGAACTTAGACTGTTATTCTAGTTTTCCCATTCTTGTGAATTTTGAGGGTTCTATGTTGAACATTAAACTTATGCATGAAAGTGAGTTAATGTGTTGATTAAATGCTTTAATTGAGATAAGCATGTTAAATTAAATATAAAGTTATCTTTGTGAATTAAAGGATAACATGATGATTTAGAACATTATTTGTGCATGATAATGTATCCTTGTGAGTTAAATGTTTTAATTGAGGTAAAAGCATGTTAAATAAATGGAAATGTTATCTTTGTGTATTAAAGGATAACTTGATGATTTTGGATCATGAATAGTGCATGAGAAAACATATTTGTTGGTTATTGCTTTAAATGAAAATTTAAAGCATGTTGAATGATGAAAAATATTCGTGTTGACATTTTGGGAATGTAGGTTATAAATATGATATGATACATATTTATGTTGATGCATGGGTCATTGAGGACATAGTGCATTGGTTCACCTTTTGTATTAAGAAATCAATTGGTGTTGGCCTACGTCTGGTTGTGTAACCACAGGTGAGTAGTCTTGTGTCGAATGGTCGCAACAATTGGCCAGGAGGTGTCCCCCATCTACGGAACTAAAAAGCTAAAAATTGTTGATATAGGTTTGGGTCGTCCCATCCTCAAAGTCGCGGGTCGTCTTGTGCATTCGGTGTACGGGTATTTAGTCACGGGTCAACTCGTGCAACCGCCTTTCTTGTTGAAAGTGAGAAGTGTCAAAATCACCTATGAGTTGGTTTTCTATCGCTTTCTTGTGATAAGTAAAGTCGATAGTGGATTATGGGATCGATTGTGAAACGTGACCTTTGAGAATAGGGTGATAGTTTTGTGACCTTGGTTGGTAGTGGGGTATTTTTCATTTGATGTTTTTGCACCTTTGAGGGGTATATGATCCTTCAGAGTTTGGGGATCTTTGTTGGTAATGTGGTGATAGCCATATGATACTTCTTTTACATTTGAGGAAATGTATCGTTTATTGTACTTCGAGGTTTGAAGTTTGATTAAGTGAGGTGAGGATTGATCCTAGTCACTTGTGTGGTAACGGTCTCTTGATTCCATTAGTAATCTAAGAGAAGTGGTATTAAGTGTTGATTGAGGTTTGAATGGATCGGAAGTGGTCTTGATTGAACCTAGTTAGTTTTCAAGTATTGGCTACTAGGTCTTGTTTTTCATATCCTAAGCATAGGAGTGTTCTTGAGGTGGTCAACTTAACCGTCTTGAGTGGTTGAGATGAGTTGTTGATTTAAGAGTTGGATTGAGTTCTCGATTGAGAATAGGGTTATGGGATTGTTCTTTCTTGGTTTTGTTGAAGTTTTATCATTTTGGGACTTCCTTCTTCATTCTTTGTTCTCCGTGGTTCATGTCGGATGCTGAGTCACTCCGCTTGGTGTTATAGGTGTTTCGGTGGGTTCGGGTTTGGCCCAGAGTTGTCCGGTTTTGTTTCGGAGCTTTTCGGGTTCATTCTTTGACTTGTTGTTCTGGGGGCCACCGAGTACTCGGTGAGTGCGTCAGTGCACGCACTTGCGCGCAATCCTCATTTTTTCCCGAGAGTTTTAGGCATTTCTAAGGCTACCGAGTACTCAACTACTGTTCATACCGAGTACTCGAAGCTTCCACCTACCGAGTACTCGATGTACAACTCGGTGGCACCTGTTTATGTACTTCTTGCAGCTTCTTTTCATTCTCTCCCTTGTGCTTCACCACTTATCCTACTATGCATGAGGCATTGATTAGTGGTCTTTAGGGATGAGTTTTGTTGAGTTGGAGGATCGGTTTAGATCCACCTTTCTTGAGTGTTGGTTGCGGCGTGATGCCGAGCCACTCATTTGTGTATCATGATTTGATCCATGGGGTTGGAAATGGACGTTGGGCTCTGTGGTTCCAGTGCGTCACTTTTCCTTCTTCGTCCTCGGGGAGTCATAGGAATCCTTGAGTTGTGGTTGTTCGGTTGACTTGAGAGTGTATTATCTTGATATGTGTGTTTCATACCTTCTTTCATTCTGAGTTTCGGTTATGATATGTGTGTCTTAGTGCACATACATATTAGTGGTTTTCCTCATCATGGGTAGATGTCCCTCCATGTTGATGAGATGTTCCGGTTATTCTTTTGGTTAGCATTGGAGTTTCATCTCTTGCTTGATGTCATGGTCTTGTGTGGCTATTCTTGAGGGTAGCATTCACGTACCCTTCGTGGTCGAGTAGTTATTCTTCCTTATTCATAGTGATGACGTTAGTGATTGAATTGGTCCCCTTGTGGATGGTATCGTGAGATTGATGTTGTGGCATCAGTAGTGATATTGAGGTGAGTGTGGTTCGCCTTTGTGAATAGATTGAGGTGTCATATGTGTATTGTGTATATATGCATTGACGATGATTATGTGGGTACGTAAGGACTTGAGAGTTTCCTTAATACTAGTTATGGATGTTCCTTCTTATGGGCATCGTGGTGATTTTAGTTCCTTTGGAGCCTATGATTATTGTTGTGACCATTAGAATGATTGGCTATGTTAGTCTAGGGTATTGTGTACTTGGAGTACAATTATGTGAGTAGTGTAGACTACTAGTGTTGGATTAATGAGTACTAGTCATAGTGTTCTGTTATGAGGTTAGGACAATGTGACTTGTACTTATTTATTGTATCTCTGTATATATATCGTATAGATATATACGTATATTTATAGGTGTGCGTTTGTCATATGATGTGATATTATGGATTCGTTATATGCTAGTTGCCTTGATGTGATATTAGTGTGATTGCCATATGGGACGATTGACCGGCTTAGGGTAGATGCATGTACACTGGCTGGTTCACACTAAGTTTGGACGGTCGGAGGATGTGACGATTATGATTTCCTTTTTCCTACGGGGCTCAATGAGCTCACACCGGCGTTGGTTTGCCTTGGTAGTTTACACAAGTTTACAAGTTTTGTTTCAGCTAGGGACTGCTTGCGGTGCAACATCACCTTTCTTTTGTTTCATCGTTGCAGGTTCTGGATTTGTCCAGAGTGGTACGAATGCTGTTCGGGATTTGGGGCGTTCGTATGTAGTGTTGTTCTATTCTAGTTTCCCTTATGTGTCCCCTATATTAGGACCATTGTTCTTGTATTTCTTGGGAGTCAGTCTGTTAGCGCGTCCCTTTCTTGTATTTGGTATTGTTGCATCATTGTAGAGATGTATTCTTTCGGCACCTAGACATGCCTTGTGTATCATTTGTTTTAGCTTCCGGTTGTTTGTGTATGGAATTATTATTGTTAATAATATTCCATTCGTTTTATGGTATTGATGATCTTAGTTGGTCGCTCATTTTATGGATTACGACCTCGGATTCCTCGGATGTCCCGGTTCGGGAGTCTTTGGAAATTCGGGGCGTGACACATAGTGACAACATGAGAGCCGAAAACACCATTCTCTCAACTTCTTTGTGAGCCTGTCCACTATGGTAAGCAAGGTGAAAAGATAAATGAGATGCTCGAAACGTTTAGCCAAGTTAAAATAAACATTCCCATCTTAGAAGCCATAAAGCAATCCCCGCGTATTCAAAAATTTAAAGGATTTGTATACTCAGAAGAGAAAAGGTAAAACTAAAATTTCAAAGAAAATTATGTTAATTGAATAGGTAAGTTCGTTCTTACTAAGTGACACTCCACAAAAATTCGAAGATCCAGGTGCTCCCACAATTTCATGTGCAATAGAAAACCAAGAAGTTGGTAGAGCCCTTCTTGATTTAGGTGCTAGTGTGAATTTGCTTCCATATTCAGTTTACCAAAACTAGGATTGGGAGAGCTTAGGCCCACTTCAGTTGTGACATAACTAGCGAATAGATCAAATAAGCATCCAAGAGGAGTAGTGGAGAATGTGATAGTCCAAGTGGACAAGTTCTACTTTCCTGACGATTTCATAATTTTAGACATAGAACCTGTCCACAATCCAAAGAAATATATACATGTGAAATAGGAATACCATTATTGGCTACGACCAATGCATATATTAATTGTAGAACTGGGGTATGGAAATTTTGTTTGGAAATATGAAATTGCACTTGAACGTTTTTGACACCAATCATCAAATTGCTGAGCTAGGAACATGATTTAGTACAAATTAGATAGATGATTTAATAGATAAAGTGGTGCCACAAACTCTAGTGAAAGACGATTTTGAAGCTATTATCAATAGGTCAAATGCTAACTTTGAAAATTGGGAGGATCAACAACAATCCAACTTAAAGGTTATCCCTGCTTTAGAAGCTTCTTTGTATTCGCAACTAGAGAGAGCACCAAAAGAGCCGCTTGGGCTTCCACTTATTCCTCCACGGGAATTGGTGCCTGACAACACGCTTTTAGAGATTGTATCATATGATTTAATTAAAGGTCAATAAAATAGCTTATTAGAAGATAAAAATAGTACGGAAAATGCTATAGCTGATCACACGAAATACAATAGAGCCTACCAAGGACCCCTCTTCAGGATCCCTTTCCAGATGAACGAGTATTAAATATAAAGATGATAGATTAGTTATATGACTGGAAAGATCTGCGATTAAGAACTAAGTGGGAGGGGATACAAAATTACGCTTATAAAGATGTTCGGATTTACACAGTTCAGACAAGAGTGCATCATGCTAAGCATGTTCGTCTTAAGTTCTTTGAGCTTGGCAGGAAGTGTAATGTTTGGTAATTTGTTTGTTATTTATTTTAATTAATTAAATGATATTTTAGTTATATAATATGTATGGGACATTATATATATATAATATGGGATATATATATTGATGGTGGCAAACTAGGGTTAAAAATATTGATTAAGAATGAACCCTTGTAGTGCCCGGGTTTTACTGATTGCAAGCGCACAAATCGTTTTGTAATATAGCACAACTTGAGAACGGGAATATCGATTCCACAGAGACTTGGACTTCTTCACTTTAGCAATCTAAAAGTATTGAATTATGGTTTTGAAAAAGGTTTGCTTGGTTTTGAAATCTATGATCTAATTAAACTAACTAAAAGTAAGAAGTAAATTGTGTTTGTGATTCAGAGTAGAGAAAAACTAGGGTTTTCTTACTCCACCACTAACCGTATAATGTAGCTATCTACTTGATCAATTGTAAGAGGGCGATTCATCACCCATGAATAAGATTATACCACAAATAGTCGAATATATTCCCTAAAGAGATACCATCAACTGGATTCGCTACAACTCATCTCCGGACATAGTGTGATTAGTGCATGCTATCTACTTTACTCTAATATTCCGCTACAACATGAAATTAAACTAAAGCATGTCTATATCACCTTGGCGAGGCATGACCTGTGTAAACCTAGGGTTTTAGGTGTTAATCACCATTGTGTAGAATAAAAAGTCATGATATGTCAGAGAACACCAGATAAACATGATTGATTGAGATAATGCATTCATTTAATCTAAGATAAGAGCATAATAAATATAAAACTCTTTATATTAAATAACTATGGTCTCTCATCTACACAATTTATAGGTGCCAAATGTTTACCATTTTAGTCCCCTATCTTGCTATTGTTACGTCTTTACATTCTATTATTTGGTATTTTTATGCCATTTGTGTGTTTAAGCGTGTTTCAGGAGCTTAATGAAGAAAAACAGCTAACTTTGGTGAATTAATTGGAGAAATGCTCATTTATATTGAAGAGGAGAGCTAAAGAGGTGTTTTCAAGAGAAAAGTGTCTCCTGAAGGGTGAAAACATCATTTTTCGGAGCCGTAACTTCAAGAATCATGCTAATGGAGTCGAGGGGGTTCAAACGGAGCAACTATCAAGAAACGTGGTTTACATGAAAAATACTACGATCCATCTACGGACCCAGTAGCTAAAAGTGGCTAGAAAGTGCCAAAATGATGCACCATCTACGCCCCATCAAAAGAGGCCTATGTGCCAAACGTAGTTAAGGCTACGAACTTAGAGTGTGAAATTTCGATTTTGGCCCCGACTTGAGTTTTTTTTATAGTTTTTATATTCATTCAAGCGTAGTTTTTATATTTGTTTTCAATTGTAACGAGGGAAGCTGTGACTATACCGTGATGATTGTTATAGATGAGTGACCATTTTTATTCTTTAAACAAGATTATATATTTGTTCTTAATTCTTATCTTATATTGAATGAATATAATTTCTTACTCAATCAAGATTATTCACTATGGGCTGGAACTCGGATGCTTAATCCATTATTTTCTACACAGTGGTTCTTAACATTTGAAACCCTAGGTTTACACAGGCCATGCCTCGGCGAGGTATCATAGACATGCTTTAGTTTAATTTCATGCATTAGGAGTAGATTAAAGTAAAATGTAAAGTAAATAGCATTCACTAGTTACACTCTATCCGGAGATGGGTAGTAGCAAATCCGGTTGACGGTATCCTTTTTTGGGAGCTTATTCGACTATTTGCGGTACGTTCTGATTCATGGGAATAGAACGCCCTCTTACAATTGTGAAAATTGAAAACTATGTTATCCGGTTAATGGTGGAGCGATGAAAACCCTAGTTTTTCTCTCTCTTGATTAATTCTCAATTTATTTTCTATTTTAGTTATAATTCTCAAATAAAATCAAACAAAAATTTTCAAACATAATTCAATATTTTTAGATTACTAAAGTGAATAATCCAAGTCTCTATGGGATCGATATTCCCTTTCTCAAGCCATTTCTCTACTATAATTTGACCACTGCGCTTGCGATAGGTAAAACCTAAGCCGTCCTAAGGGGTTGTTCTTGACCACTATTTTTGTTACCCTTGGGCGGGCATCAAGTTTTTAGCGCCGCTGCCGGGGACTTGGCATTATTCATTGCTTTAGTAGTTTATTAATATTGCGTTACTATAGTGTATCTAAAGTTGAAATTTTGTGTGATTGACAGGTACTCTGAAAAGCATAAAGGGAGAAAGCGGAGCAGCGAAAGTTGCATCGATGGACCTCTTGTGAGTTTTAGTTTATCTTAATTTTTCTCATAATTTTAGCTTTGCTTTCTGTTAATACTTAAAATAATTTAGAAGTAGTTAAATTTATTTTCATAAAAAATAAACAAAAAGATAAAAGTTTTCGTCTAGTGTGTGATCGATAGGCAAGTCCTTTTTGACCCCAATACTGCGTTAGTACCTTTCGACCCTAAAATTGAACAGACTTTTCATCAAAGTTGTCGAGCAAGGAAGAAGTGCATCGTCGACAGTTAGAGCAAGGAAGGATTGCTGACTGTAATGCTGAGACGCAAAAGGCACCAGCCACATCCTTGAAGGGATACTATGCGCCTACTTCTTATGAAACATATGCGGAATTTCCGAAAGAAGAAGGGGTCAACCACTATGAGATCAAATATAGTGTCATCAATATGTTGCCTAAATTCTTCGGACTTAGGAATGATGACCCTTATCAGCATATTAATGATTTCTTAGAAATGGCCTCGACCGTCAAAATAGAGAATCTAAGTCCTAATGCATTGCGTGTGCGATTATTTTCCTTTTCTTTGAGAAAAAGATAAACTATGGTATATTGCTTTAGGAAAAACTGTAAAATTTGACTAGGAAACCTTAAAAGCTGAATTTTTAGAAAAAGATTTTCCATTAGGATGAACCCATGAAGTGCAAGAAGCGATTACCCACTTTAGACAATTGCCTGGTAATCAGTTCCTTGATGCATGGGATAGGTTCAATGAAATTTTGCAAAAGTGTCCCCATCACAAATTTGTTGATCAGGATATAGTGCGTAATTTTTATCTTGGACTGGGTGCCACACATAAAAATTTGATTGATGCAGCAGTGGGAGGACAATTTACACTGAGGACAACACAAGAACTCTTGGAGCTATTTGACAATGTCAGTGATAACTCGATTCAACATGAATCTGAGCTGCGTGCTAGAGATTGACTCGGAAGAAGATCTGACTAAGCGTTTATCATAGATAAAAATAATGATGATGTCAGAGAATCAGTAGCTATATTAGGAGAAAAGATCGATAAATTTATAAACTTGAGTCTTTCAGCCCTAATAGATGTTTTAGCAATAGGACTCGACCCTTCCCAATATGGATATTAGGGCAATAGGATAGTTGCTGCTGATGCAAATGCAGCCTGGCCCAACCCGAACAATAATCATTTTTTCAATTCATACAATTCGGGTTGGCATAATCATCCACATATGTCCAATCATTCTCAGAACACTGAAAATCCTCAATCAAGTTTCAGTAGAAGCCAACAACCATCATTTACTACTCAGAATTTTTAGCCAATCATTCCAATCCTTCAACGAAAATTAGCCCCATTTTCAAAACCAACACCCACCCTCTAGACCACCTGGTTTTGAGGACGAGATGATGAGCGCCTTGGGAGATTTTAGAAATCAATTTGTCTGCTTTTGTAAAAATCAATCCAATCATATTCAGGCAGCCGTCCAATTGCTGAACTCTCATTTCCAATCCATTGCTATGGTAGAAACTGATAGGTGCCAAATATTGACCATTTTAGGCCCCTATCTTGCTATTATTACGTCTCTACATTACGTTACATTTTTTGCCATTTGTGTGTTGAAGCGTTTTTAGGAGCTTAACAAAGAAAAAGAGCTAACTTTAGTGGATTAACTAGAGAAATGCTCATTTCTATTCAAGAGGAGAGCTAAAGAGGTATTATCATGAGAAAAATGCCTCCCGGAGGGCATAAATGTCATTTTTTTGAGCCGCAACTTCAAGAATCATACTAATGGAGCCGAGGGGGGTTCAAACGACACTATTCCTAAGAAAATTGGTTTCCATGAAAAATACTACGCCCAGCAGCTAAAAGTGTCTAGAAAGTGTTATTATGACGATCAGCCTATGCCCGGTGAAAATAGATCTATGCGCCACGCGTAGGAAGGCCTACACGTCGCGCGTAGCCTTTGCATACGTGCCACGCGTAGCCCCTCTACGAGCCATGTATAGTTAACTTGTATAGTGGAGCTGTGAAATTCCAATTTTGACCCCGACTTGTGTTCCTTTGTGGCGGCTGCAATTTCTACAACTCAATACACGTGATATACACATAAGATATACCAGACTTTAAGGGTTTTGATTAGTTTGGAGTGAAATGATTAAAAAGGGCAACCTTAGGCTTTCCCTCGACTTTTATCTATAAATAGAGAGGTCTACTACAGATTTTGGGAGAGCTTCGTTCATATAATTTTTGGAGTAGCCTTTGGAGATTCATTCCAAGGAGAAGTCATACAAGACCTAGAGTGCCGGAGAAGACAACCATGGTGGCTGATTCTACATAAACGATGTTGTCTCTTTCAACCATGAGCATCTAAACCGGTATCTAGGGGTTTCTAGGAAAACCCTAGATAAGTAATGTAGTTCTTAATTTGTTTTCAATTGTAATGAGGGGAAGCTATGACTATACTGTGATGATTGATTGTAGATGTGTGAACGGTTTGATTCTTGACACAAGATTATATATTTGTTCTTAATTCTTGTCTTAGATTGAATGATTATATTTTCTTACACAATCATGTTATCATAAACATAGTGTGATTTTATATGTCAATGATGCTTAATACTTGAAACCCTACGTTCACACAGGCCATGCCTCGGCGAGATAATATAAACATGCTTTGGTTTAATTTTATGTTGTAGGAGTAGATTAGAGTAAAGAAGATGACATGTACTATACTCTGTCTGAAGATGGGTTGTAGCGAATCCGGTTGACAGTATCTTTTTTGGGGTTGTATTTGACTATTTGCGGTACAACCTCATTCATAGTTAAAGATCGTTCTCTTGCAATTGAGCAAAGAGAGAACTATGTTATGCGGTTATGGGTGGGAGCGATGAAAACCCTAGTTTTTTCTCTCTCTTGATCAAACTCTCAATTTACCTTTTGTTTTTAGTTAATTTAAATACAATTCTCAAAATTAACTTAAACACTTTTTCAAACCATAATTCAATATTTTTAAACTACTGAAGTGAATAACCAAGTCTATGTGGGTTCGACATTTCCTTTCACAAGCCGTTTTATACTACAATTGACTCGTGCGCTTGCGATAGGTAAAACCTAGATCGTCTCAAGGGTGTGTTTTTAACACATATTTTTAACCACCCCGACGGGCTACTAAGTTTTTGGCGCCATTGCCGGGGACTTGGCATTATTCATTTCTTTAGTAGTTTAGTGATATTGCATTATTGTAGTGTATCTAAAGTTGAAATTTTGTGTGATTGACAGGTACTCTGAAAAGCATAAAGGGAGATAGCGCAGCAACGAAAAGTTGCGTCGTTGGACCTCTTGTGAGTTTTAGTTTAGCTTAATTTCTCTCATAATTTTATCTTTTCTTTCTGTTAATATTTAGAATAATTTAGAAGTAGTTGAATTTATTTTCATAAAAAAAACTTTGCATCTAGTGTATGACCGATAAGCAAGTTCTTTTTAACCCCAATACTGCGTTAGTACCTTTCGACCCTGAAATCGAACGAACTTTTCATCAAAATCGTTGAGCAAGGGAAGAAGAGCGTCGTCAACAGTTGGAACAAGAAAGGATGGCCGACCGTGATGTCGAGACATGAAAGGAACAAGCCACGTCCTTGAAGGGATACTATGCACCCACTGCTTGTGAGACATGCGGAATTTCCGGATAAAGAAGGGGTCAAACACTTTGAGATCAAATCTTGTGTCATCAACATGTTGCCTAAGTTCTTCGGACTTAGGAATGAGGATCCTTATCAACATATTAATGAATTCTTAGAAATAGCCTCGACCATCAGAATAGAGAATCTGAGCCCGAATGCATTGCGTGTGCGATTATTTCCCTTTTCTTTGAGAGAAAAAGCTAAATGATTGTATGTTGATTTAGGGAAAACTATAAAGATCGACTGGGAAACCTTAAAAGCTGAATTTTTAGAAAAACAATTTCCAGTAGGTAGAACCCATGAAGCGTAAGAAACAATTACCCACTTTAGAGAGTTGCCCGGTGAACAATTCCATGATGCTTAGGACAGATTCAATGAAACTATGCGGAACTGCCCCCATCACAAATTTGTCGAGCAGGATATAGTGCGTAACTTCTATCTTGGGCTTGGTGTCGAGCATAAAAATTTGATAGATACAGCAGTGAGAGGTCAGTTCGCACTGACGCCAATAAAAGAACTCTTGGAGTTGTTTGATAACGTGAGTGACAATTCGATTCAATATGAATCAGAGATGCGAACTAGAGATGAACTAGAAATAAGATCTGACAAAACGTTTATCATAGATAAAAATAATGATGATGTTAGAGAATCAGTAGCCATATTAGCAGAAAAGCTCAATAAATTCATAAACTTGAGTCTTTTAGCCCTGAGAAATGTCTTAGCATTAGGACCGGATCTTTCCCAAATTGAATGTCAAAATAATGAGGTAATCACTGTTGATGCTAATGCAGGATGAACCAATTCGAACAAATTTTCTAATTCATCCAATTCGAATTGGCAAAATCATCCACATCTCTCATATCGTTCACAGAATGTGGATAATCCTCAGCCACAATTTTCATAGAGTCGACAATCATTCAATTCTCAACCACAAGTTATGACTCAAAATTTTTAGCCCAATTCTCGGGTTACTCGGCCCTTCAACTACCAACCTTAACCTCAGAGAAGTCAAACCCCACCACTGAGATCACTAGGTTTTGACCTAAATGAGTTGTTAAAACTCTACAAGGCATTCAGAATATGCTAGGCTCTTACGCTCAGGCGTTGGCAAAGCTGGATTCCCAGATGGACCAAGTAACTAATGACCTGGACAGGTGAAAGGAAGGAAAAATGCCTAGTCAACCAGTGGCCAACCCGAAAAATAAGCAAGTATGGAGCTTAGATCCTTTGCCAATAATCCTCATGAATCGGTTCAAGCAATCATAACTTTAAGAAGTGGAAGGGAAGTGGAGAACCAAGTTGAGGAGTAACATGAAGAGAGGGTGAGTAAGCGAAAGGCGGCTGAGAAAGTTCCGACCAACCAACCCCAGGTGGAGGAAAATTTTGACTAGACACTACCAAAAGAGACAGGAAGGGCAAGTTATGAGGAAGTAACGCCATTTCCTCAACGTCTGAGAGAGCCATCCAGATATGGTAAGCACAAAGAGACCGATATACTGGAGACCTTTTGGCAAGTCATGATCAATTTACCTCGCTTGGATATCATTGCCCGAATTCCACCATATGGTAAATTTTTAAAGGACCTCTGTACCCAAAAGTAAAAAAGTAGAGCAAAGGTCCCGAAGAAGATCTTGCTGACTGAAGAAGTATACCACGTGTGATAATAAGTGGTGGCGGAAAACACTTTGATAACTGTTTTCTCGGTGGTCTGTGTCGGAAATACGACGTCAATCATAGGATTGGTACACCATATCACCTCTAGTCACAAGGATAAGTGGAAGTTTCTAACAGGGAATTAAAGAATATTCTGGAGAAGACAATGCGAGTTAATTTAAAAGATTGGCCTCAAAGGTTAAATGATGCATTATGGGCTTATAGAACTGCGTATAAGACTCCGATAGGTATGACACCGTATCGGCTGGTCTATGGTAAGGCATGCCACCTCCCTGTTGAGCTAGAGCATCGAGCATATTGGGCAGTTCAAAGGTTGAACATTGATTTGAAGAAGTCCGGTGCTCAGCAGAAACTCAACTCGCAAAGCTTGAGGAGTTGAGAAATAATGCTTATGAGAATTCTCGGATTTACAAAGCTCGGATGAAAGCTTTTCATGACAAACATATTCGAAAGAAGTTTTTTGACCAAGGCCAGAAGGTGTGGCTGTTTAATTCGATATTAAAGTTGTTTCCTAATAAGCTTCAATCTAGATGAGATGGACCGTATGAGATTAGGAAGGTTTTCCCCCATGGAGCAGTATAGCTTGATGATCCATAGATAGGAGAGAAGTTCATGGTGAATGGTTAGAGGCTTAAGCACTATATTGACATTCGGCCAGTTGAGTGTATCGTAGAGACGATTGAGTTATCTGATCCAACACACGAGCATGATCCCGGTTACTGAAAGATGGCAACATCGCGCCAACAACGTTAAACATTGGTACTAGGGGATAATTTTTTTTTTTCAACCTAGATTGTAAATTAGAGTTTTTATAAGTAGTTAGTAGTTTTAATTTGCGTCATAAGATTTAGTCGTAGTGTCCTCATCATCACGGTCATTGGGATGAATCATTAATTTGGGTATACAGAGAGCAATTGCCTTGAGTAAAACATGTAAAATGACGCAGCACTGTGGCTAGAAAAAATTTCCATGCTTGGGCCTTACGCGCCGCACGTAGCTGCTTAAACAACATTCGCGACTATATATTTGAAATGAAGCTTCATTTGCTTCCTGCTCTCTCATTTCTCCACCAAAAGCTCCCAAATCACCCCCTATACACTCCTCATTCATTTTCGAATCATTCCTTATGAATCTTGCGTCAGATCTGTGTGCTGATTATCTGAATTCTCATGAAGAACTCGAAGAATCTCAGAAACCAATTTTTGGAGAAATCATCAAATCCTTCGATTCGGTGAGTTTTTCTTTGATCTTTGTGTTTTTAATTGATTTTCTAATCATTCTAAATTGATATTGACGAACAAATCCTGTAAAAAATATGTTTTGATCCATTCTTAAAAGTTATGATTATCGGCTTAGAAAATGGGTGAAATTCAAAAAAATTCGCATGTTTTTGATTTGAGGATTTGTTTAAACGTCATATTGGATTAATTTAGATGTGATTTCGAGTTTGATTTGGTGTCCGGAACAATCCACTTATTATTTCTGAATTTGTTTTACTATAGGAATGAAGATGAAACCGCGTAGAGGAGGTGCGGATCCTTCACAGACTAGGCAGAGGTCTCCCGACTCAAAGCCTGTAGATAGGTCATCGATTAGGACTCACAGGAATTTCATACCATTGGATGAGTCACAACCATCACCCGAGGCCACTCATAGTGACCATGCTGTGTCGCCGGTGGCTTTGCCACATGTTTCACCACCACTAGCACCGCCCGAGCCGTAGGCTGATGAGCCGGGGGTGTTAGTTTCTTATTTTCTGGTGCCACCCACGATAGTGATGGGTGACTTGTTGATGAGAGTGCTGAAGGAGGGGTTTCAACAGGAGCGGATTTATTCAGCGATAACATTTGAGAGGTTAGAGTTAGTGCCGACTTGGACTATCCGCTGTCTACGGGAGAGACTACTACTACTGATCCTTACTTTTCCATCCACCTTTATCTTTTTTGATATTAATGAGGAGTTCTGGATGCACATGCAACATTATACCAGAGGGATGTGGTTAGGGACTGAGGTCCGGGGGATCCAACTTCATATCACACCTCAGACCATTGCTGAGGCATGGGGTATACCAGACATTTACCCACCTGAGTTGGAGGGAGAGTTCCCGCCCTTACCAGAGCCATTTCCTAGCATGGCAGAGATAGTTTAGCTTCAGAGTGAGGGCGAGTTTGCGGATGATCGGAAGAACTGTACACAGAACTTTGATAATCATCCCAAGCTGTGAGTTCTGGACAAGATTTTCAGATCCTAGGTCCACCCTCATGGCCACAAGACTTAGCGATGGCGGCAATTTTTGGTCTTACATTATGCTTTCGAGTTCCGCCGATGGGTATCGATTCCCCAGATATTATGGGAGGGCCTGTACCAACATTAACAGGACTTACGGACTGAGCGCACTGTTGTGGGACATACATTTTGTATCTGATTCATAACATTGACTATGCGGCTTATGACTGAGGCTAAGGTTGAGCTGGATGAGAAGGTGAACTGGAATAAGCTCGAGAGGGGTACATGCACACTAAGTATGTGGAGCAAGACTTGGAGGAGACTAGTAGGTGATGCAGTCTTATAAATGAAGTCGATGGTACCTACTCTGGTTGTCCCTCCGGCTGAGCCTATTGAGCATGAGGATGGCCATGATGATGCTATGCCGCCTTAGGATGAGGGGGGTACATGAGATGCCTCGGGTTCCTGCTAACGCACCAGTCATGATGACTCGAGTACAGTTTGATGCACTAATAGTAGGATAGGCGACACTGATGGCCGAGGTACGGTAAAACAGGGAGGAGTCCCGATAGTTACTCGAGGAGGTTCAGACTTTGCGCACTGAGTTGTAGGCCGACCGAAAGATCAAAGTAGCAGATATGTAGTTGCGCCAAAAGGAGGCGACACATTTTCGACGTGGTCTGAGGTGAGTGTGTGGCATGATCGACGAGCAGTTTTATTATATGGGTTTATCTACACCAACCATGCCACCATCGTCATCTGATGAGGACGAGGACAAGGATGAGTAGTAGTAGTAGTAGTAGTAATAGTAGTGTTTTTGTAGTTTTTATTGTTTTTGCACTAAAGTCGAATTGTTTGGTGGATAGTTTTGATAGGTGTTTCATGTTCCCATCGAAATGATCGATATCTAAGTGTATGTTTTGTTTTAGTTTTATAAAATTAATTTTTTTTTTCATATCTATATGATCCTATTATTCATGTTTCTCACTTTCTGAGACTATGATGATGTCTGTATTGAATTGAGTGATTTTTTTAGTTTGATCGAGTTCGGAAGTCGCATAATGAGGATATGTGTGCTTCTAAGTTTGGGGGAGTTTGGGTTATATTGGGGAACGATTTTGCAAATGGGTATGACAGGTTTTGAAAAAAAAAAAAACTTGAAAACCAAACCAAGCCTACGCTTGAAGCTACGTGTCGTGCCTAGCTCCCCTACGCGCCACAGGTAGGGGCCATGCATAGGGTTATTCAGGAAATTTTAAATTTGGCCTGTTTGAGGGGTTGTTTCGGCCTGTCTTGTATTGTATTAGGATTTAATGTAGGGTATTTTAAAGTTTTTTTTAGGATTTAATTAGGAATTTTTAGAGTAATCCTAGTCCGAGTGGGAAATGGAATTCAAAGACAAGTTAAATATGGATTTTTAGTGTTTCCACTGTCTAATTCAAACAAGGAATCCAAATCTTTTACTCCATAAGTCTAAATTATTCATCTATAAATACAACCTTTGAGATACATAATTCTCATAATTTAAAAAAAGGGTTTGTACGCAAATTCATAGAAAGATGTCTAGTTATTCGTCATATACTGTCCCTTTTTCTCTTTCTTCTTATCATCCTGCTGGTGAGCATAGAGAAAGTGATTACGAGAACGAGTTAGATCCGGAAGAGTTTTTTGAAGATGATTAATCATTGGCTATTGAGGATGGGGGAGGAAGAGTGATGGAGATAGTAGAGGTAAGCACGAATAGGGAGGCCACGAGCTGAGAAAGGAAAAGAACCACACCTCGTTCATTCATGCAATGTAGAATGCATTTTGAATTGAAGTTTTGCCCAAAAAGAATGAAGAGCCCATTAAAAGTACATGGAGAAGAAATCCTGCATCAATAAGGATTGAGCAATTTAGAGCGCCCGGTTGGAAGGAAGGTGTATCCAAGGTTTGTTCAAAGGTTTTATACAAGAATGGAAGTTGATGGACCACCAGGATATGAAGTAATGCGTGCTCGAGTTTTGGACTGGAGTGACCCTATAGTGGTGAGTGCGAGAGCGATTGCTAATGTATGGAAATTACCACTGACTTGTCTGGATCATTTAAAAGAGAACTTTACACCATTCCCGTCCAAGTGGCCGTCTACGGATGCAGAGATGATTAAGGAGATATGTGTCATGCATGTTCCGAAAGAAGGAGATAAGAGTTTTTCTAATTATTGTTTGAAACCGGAACTGTTATATTTAGATAGTCTGATTGCTGCTCAAGTGCATCAGAATCATCGAACAAGTTGGAGAGGGTGATCCATGATTAAAATACTATTTTGTATGCTAAAAGGATATTGGGTGTCGATTCCAACTATAATATTGGAAAGTATGATTCTGATTCATAACATTGTGAGTGGAAAAGAAAAAAGGGTGGAAAGAGATGGAGTTTTATCTTCCATACCCGTTTTCGCTCTCAAAGATCATTAAGAAGCAACTAGGGCAGAGATTGAAATAGATGGATGAGGTGAATTGGACATTTATAAATAAATATCGAAGGGATGATTTTGAACGGTTGGAGAGGACGTCCAATATCCATAGGAATTTGGGAAGGCCTCCGCATGCCGAGAGAGATGAAGAAGATGAATCAGACTAGGATTAGGGTTTGTAGAAGTAGGATTTTATTTTGTTTAAAAGATAGGATCCAATTTATATTTTTAGAGGTTGTATTCCCTTAAGGACAAGCCTTTTCAATTTTAATTCTTAGAGACGGTAGTCCCTTAAGGCCAAATCATTTTTTTCATAAAAAAAAAAAATCATTCCTGGTGTGATATATTGATGATTTTCGGATATTTGTGATGAAATTTATTTTCCTTTGCTATGGTATTGGGTATGTGTTTTTTGTTGAGCATATCTACAGGTGATCCAAATCAAGTTTGGGGGGGGGGGGGTGGGGGGGTGATCAAGTGCTTCATTGTGCAATTTCGGAATCACGCTTTAAGGGTAACATTATTCTTTCTCTTGTACTATGAACCATGAGGGCATGGTTTATTTCATATTTGGGGGAGAGGGGTATAGTGTAGGAATGATAATTTTGAAAAAACAATTGAAATTTTTTGTTTTCAATCATGAATGTTTTGCATTACAAGTTGATAGAGTTTGTATATATGATGCATGAGTAGTATGTAATGTAATATTCCCATTCATGAGAGTAATGATTAGATCGAGCTAAGTGAAGTGATGTTGTTTAATGGATAAATAGATTAGTAAAATTGAAACCGAAAAGGAGAACTTTGACCTATAAACACAAGCATACATTCACTATGGGAAAAACAGTTGACCTTTGACTATGTAGTTGAGAAATTAATTTTGCCACAATAAAAGGGGAGCTGGCGAGTTGATATGGATGAAAGGGAGAAAAAGTTGAAAATTAAATTTAGAAAATAAAATGCAAAAGGTAGTTCTTCGATCTGAGTAACTGGCCCTCCTACCATAAAGTAGCAGAGTGTTCGCGTAAAAAGGGGAGAAAACTAATGAACATAAATCCCAATAAAGAAGCTCGGGCCTAGTTGGTTGGGACTAAAAATTCTCGCTGGAAAGTTTGGAGCTTAGAAAGACAAAAAAGGGATGAAAGTGGAATGATGAAAAGAATAAGTTTTTAAGGATAAATGACAAAGTTTGATAAATGAAGTAGAAGAAGAGAAATTGATATACCATAGAAGAATGAGCATAAGAACATAGAGGGTTTTCTAGATTTGGAGTAGAGAGTAACAAATACTTTTACTTTTGTGGGAACCATTCATGAAACAAAGCTCGAGATAGTTATTGTTCAGTAATGAGTGGGAATATCTGCATCTATATTATCTTATACAATGTATCATGACTTGGTTAATGCATCTGTGAACTCATGAATGCTTGATTATAGATAATGGAGAAGTTGTGGGTAGTATAGCTAAGCCTCACGAGACTTCAATTGTCCACTCGGTATTGCCGAGGGGTTTAAAAGGCTTGTTACACGTGCTAAGTGTAATCGTCAACCCTCACAAAAGCAAGAAAGTAGTTTAGGGTAGTGTAGATTAGTATAAGTTAATTAAAACAAAAATCATCACAGTGTAGAAAGTTTTACTGAGTTTATTGCTAAGGGACTAATAATATGTAAGTTTGGGGGTATAATAAGTGTCAAATATTGACCATTTTAGGCCCCTATCTTGCTATTGTTACGTCTCTACATTACATTATTTGGTATTTTTATGCCGTTTGTCTGTTGAAGCGTGTTTCAGGAGCTTAACGAAGAAAAAGAACTAACTTTGGTGAATTAATTAGAGAAATGCTCATTTCTATTCAAGAGGAGAGCCAAAGAGGTATTTTCAAGAGAAAAGTGCCTCCTGGAGGACAGAAACGTCATTTTTTTGATCCGCAACTTCAAGAATCATTATAATAGAGTTGAGGGGGGTTCAAATGACACTATTCTCAAGAAAATTGGTTTCCATGAAAAATACTATGCCCAGCCTACGCGCCCAGCAACTAAAAGTGGCTAGAAAGTGTTATTCTGACGATCAGCCTATGCTCGATGAAAATAATCCTACGTGCCCGCGTAGGAAGGCCTACGCTCCGCGTGTAGCCTCTACATACGCGCCACGCGTAGCCCCTTTACGAGCCATGCATAGTTAACTTGTATAGTGGAGTTGTGAAATTCCAATTTTGACCCCAACTTGTGTTCCTTTATGGGGGCTGCAACTTCTACAGCTCAATACACGTGATATACACATAACATATAACAGACTTAAGGGTTTTGATCAGTTCAGAGTGAAATGATGAAAAAGGGCAACCTTAGGGTTTCCCTCGGCTTTTGTCTATAAATAGAGAGGTCTGCTACAGATTTTGGGAGAGCTTCGTTCATATAATTTTCAGAGCAGCCTCTGGAGATTCATTCCAAGGAGAAGCCATAGAAGAACTAGAGTGCTATAGAATACGACCATGGTGGTTGATTCTACATCAACGATGCAGTCTCCTTCAACCATGAGCAGTTAAACCGGTATCTAGGGGTATCTAGCAAAACCCTAGACAAGTAATGTAGTTCTTAATTTGTTTTCAATTGTAACGAGGGGAAGCTATGACTATACTATGATGATTGATTATATAAGTGTGAACGATTTTATTCTTGACACAAGATTATATATTTGTTCTTAATTCTTGTCTTAGATTTAATGAGTATATTTTCTTACACAATCATATTATCATAAACATAGTGTGATTTTCTACATCAATGGTGCTTAATACTTGAAATCCTAGGTTTACACAGGCCATGCCTCAACGAGATGATATAGACATGCTTTAATTTAATTTTATGTTGTAGGAGTAGATTAGAGTAAAGAAGATGGCATGTACTAGTTATACTCTATCCGGAGATGGGTTGTAGCGAATCCGGTTGACATTATCCTTTTTGGGTTTGTATTCGACTATTTACGATACAACTTGATTCACAGTTATAGATTGCCCTCTTGCAATTGAGCAAAGAAAGAACTATTTTATGCGATTAGTGATGGAGAAAAGAAAACCATAGTTTTCTATCTCTCTTGATCAAACTCTCAATTTACTTTCTGTTCTTAGTTAATTTAAATACAATTCTCAAAATCAACTCAAACACTTTTTCAAACCATAATTAAATATTTTTGAACTACTGAAGTGAATAATTAAGTCTCTGTGGGTTCGACATTTCCTTTCATAAGCTGTTTTTATACTACAATTTACTTGTGTGCTTTCGATAGCTAAAACCTAGACTGTCTTAAGGGTGTGTTTTTAACCACCCCGACGGGCTACCAGAAACCAAAATTGGGTAACCAGCTAATGCGATGAATAGACTTGAAGTGGGAAGATTACCTAGTCAAGCAGTGGCTACTCTAAAAAGTCAACAAGTAGTGGAGCTTGGAACATTTGCTGAACATAATAATAGATAGTCCAAGCCATTACGACTCTGAGAAGTGGAAAAGAGGTGGAGAGTAGGGTTGAGCAACAATTTGAGGAAAGGACGAACAAGCATAGGGCAACTGAAGAGGTTTAAGGAGATTAATCGCAGGAGGAGGAAGAAATTGATTAGACATTACCAGACGAGCCGAAAATGGCAAACTATAAGGAGGCATCACCGTACCATCAACATCTTTAAGAGTGGACTTCGTATGGCAAGCATAAGGAGAAGGACACGTTGGAAACATTCCGGAAAGTCAAGATTAATATACCTCTCTTAGACATTATCGCCCAAATTCCACCCCATGCTAAATTTCTGAAGGACCTTTGTACGCAGAAAAGGAAAAGTAGAATTAAGGTCCCGAAGAAGATTTTGTTGACTGAACAAGTAAGTTCTATCTTACTAAGTGATACTCCACCTAAGAGGAAAGATCTCGGTGCTCCCATTATTTCTTGTGTCATTGGTGACTAGAAGATTGGTAGAGCCCTTCTTGACCTTGGTGCGAGTGTTAATTTATTTCCTTACTCTGTCTATCAGCAGCTAGGGTTGGGAAAGCTCAATCATACCTCGGTGGTGTTTTAATTGGTGGATAGATTTATGAGGAGATTGATCCAGGACCAGAATTTATGGGATCTTTCAGTTTGGTGGGTCAGGTGTATGATACGGGGTAGGAGCGAGAGGCCACGTCGTGCCAAAGACGTTAAACATTGGTCTTAGGCTGTGAAAATTAGTTTCTAGCCTCGGTTTGTAAAATAAGATGTCATTTAATTTCTGCACTTTCAATTAATAGGATTGTAGGCCTTTATGCCCAAATCATTATTTATTTATTGAAAACAAAATATCATTCCTTGTGATATACTGAGTAATGATTTTCGGAAAAATGATAATTATATTTCTTTTTCCCTTGCTGATGTCCGCTTAGGGGTGATAAAAATAATGGTTAAGAACAACCCCTTAGGACGACTTAGGTTTTACCTATTGCAAGTGCACGAGTCAATTATAGTATAGTTCGGCTTGAGAAAGGTTATTGATCCCACATGGACTAAGTCCTATTCTGAATTCTCGTGAAATAATATTCTTAAATTGCTAGAAAAATATGATTTGTAGGTTGTGATTGTTTAACTAATTAACTAAGAAAGCAAATAAAGATAGATTAAGACAAGAATAATATAAATAAAATCTAGGGTTTCCATACTCCACCACTATCCTTCCAAATAGAGCCAAACCCTTCAATATGATATATAATAAGTTTAAAACATGTTTTTAAAGGTGGTGGGGTCGAACTCAAAGTCATCCAGGTCAAAACGGATCAATTCGGATCAAACTAGGATTTCTATTCGATTCTGAAAATTTTAGCTTTTTTTCTGCAAACACATCTTATTCTTTTGATCATAATTGGAGCTACATATATTTTATGGAGATGTGTAATAGCTTGTTGGAAATTTGACTTCGAGATCTCAATGTTAGGCTCAAGAATCACTCCATTCGGACCTGTTTTCACCGATATATGGCCGTCCAAATTTGACTGAAAATTTGGCCTGCTGTATGCGCCCAACTTCGGCCCGAAATATAAAAATCCGAATTTTTGCAATTCTTCATATTTTCATACCCCGTTTGTTCCTATGGCATATACATCAATATATAATACATATTTAATGTCCTTTTTTCCCTTCGAAATACGTCTCTTTAATCAAAATTCCGTTTATCTTTTCTTTTTTAAGTGGTAACAACACATCCTTGGTTAATTCACCAAAGTTAACTTGTTTTCTTCGTTAAGCTCCTGGAACACGTTTAAACACACAAACGGCATTAAAGTAAACTATCTCTAGCTTTATATCATGAATTGTTCCCATTAAAGTAAATGACTTCGTCATTTTTTACTCCCAATCCAGACAACCTACCATGTTTTTGTGAACATTCTCCCATGGAATGTCAATATCTATTCTTATATTTCATTGATCAAACTTTTTTCATTTTTCGTAAAAACTCATTATTTCCATCATTCCACTTTTATCCCTTTTTGTCGTTTTATGCTCCGAACTTTCCAACAAGAATTTTTAGTTCAAACCAACTGGGCCTGAGCTTCTTCCATGGGATTTATGCTCATTAGTTTTCTCCCCTTTTGACGTGAACACTGCTACTTTATGGTAGGAGGTCTGGTTACTCAGATCGAAGACCTACTTTTTGCATTTTCTTGATATATTTTAAAAATAATTCAGGCTCCTCCATATTAACTCCCCTTTTATTATGGCAAAGCTAATTATTCAACTAGAATGTCAAATATCAATTAATTGTTCCATAGTGAATGTGTGCATGTGCTTATAGGTCAAGACCGTCTTTCTCGGTTTTAATTTCACTAATTCATTCACCCATGTAAAACCACATCACTTCACTAAATCAATTTAATCATTACTCTCATGAATGGGAATATCGCATCACATATTACTCATACATCATAAATACAAACTCAATCAACTTGTAATGCAAAACACTCATGCGTTAAAACAAAGAATTTCTCCAAACTTTTCAAATTTTCATTTTTTTTAATCATTCCCTAAAACTAACTATACCTTCCTCCAAAATTAAATTAAACCATGTCCCCTTGGTTCACAATCATATTCATGAGAAAGAATATAGTTACCCTTGAAGCGCAGTTCCAAAATATCCTCTCTTCATGCTTATCCTTCCCCCTAAACTTGAATCGAGCTATCTGTAGAAATATTCAACAAAGCACACATACCCAATATCATAGCATGGGAAGAAGAAATATAATCATCGCTTTCCGGAAATTATTACTCAGCCTAGCACAAGGAATGAATATTTTTATTTATTTTTAATATAAAATAACAATGATTTGGCTTTAAGGGCCTACAATCCTACGAAATTAAGAAACAATGATTTGGCCTTAAGGGACTACAATCCTAAGAAATTGAAAATTTCATAAATTAAATGGCCTACTATCTACAAACCTAAGCTAGAAACTAACTTTCACAGTCTAGGACAAATGTTTAACGTCTTTGGCATGACGGCTCCGCAAAGGGCTATCCATCACCCTTCCTCTTTGCAACACTTCCACCACATAGCGGAGCAAGTGTGGGAAGTAAATTAGTCCACGGTGTCCATTGTGAACACTCAGTAACGAGTAAGACATCAAACACATAATAATCGTCATACACATTCTCCCCTTTATCATGCTCTACCTTCATCCCATGTTTAGTACTTGTATCCAGCAATTCTCCTGTCAACAAATAAGGTAACGGGTCCTTTATCACCTTATCAATCCAATCAATTACATAATACTGATCCCCTCCTTGTTTATCTTCAAGACACATCCCATTGAGACATTGGGTAAATACTACTTTAGGTTCATATGGTGTGTAATTTGACTCTTGTGGTAAAGGAATAGTTTGCGCACATTCAGTTTCAAAACTTTCCTCTATTTTACTGTACCCATCCTCCTCATCTTCAAAATCAACTACCACTGATTTTGCACTTCCTCCATTCTCCTTAGAGTTTCAGCTAGTTCCCCTATTTGGGTTTGTACCTTAGTCAAGGCTTGAGAATGAGAGTTTATCAATTGGACATGAGAGTTCAGCAATTGGATGGCTACCTGAATATGATTGGATTGATTTTTAAACTTATTAGAATGATTTCAAAATTCTCTCAAGGTGCTCATCATCTCGTCCTCAAAACTAGGTGGTTGGGTATTATTGGACTGAAAATCCTGAGTACTGAATGGTTGTAGGGTTCTATTGAAACTTGGTTAAGGATTTTCAGTGCTCGGAAAGTATGACTTGTCTCTATTGTATGTGATCTCATAATTTCGAGGGGTCTTAATTTTGCTCAATGATGCTAGGAAATTTTCTTCAGAAGACAATAACTCCGAACACGTGGTTGCTTTTGCTTTGATTTCACTCAATTTTGCTAAGAATTTCTTTCCAAAAGACAATGGCTCTAGAAATGAATATGCACTTGACTCAAATTGGAATTGATTAGATGGTTGAGGATAATAATCTTGACTATACGATTGATACTCTGATCTGTGATCGAAATATCGTGGATTCTCATTAAAGCTTTGATGTGAATTTCCTATACCTTGTTGTTGGTATTGTAAATTGGGATGATTTCTCCAATCCGGGTTGTATGAAATATAATATGGAACATTCGACGAATTGGTATAACAATTATACTTTTTTTTTCTAACAATAATAAAATTGTAGTTTTGAGGTCCTAAACGACGTGTTTTGGCCTAAAATCAACTGGGCTCACTGTGAAACACTGAGTTTTGTTCAATGACCATTTTCCACTAAAAACCTATTCCTTTGTATCAAAAATCAAACTTTCTGACAGTTTACATGAAAACTGCATATTTTTTTTTTTTAATAAAAACTAACTACTTCTAAACTATGGACAAAAAATAAAGCTAAAATTATGCGTAACGTACCACAAATAGTCAAATACGACCCAAAAAAGGGTATTTTTCACCGGATTCACTACAACCCATCTCCGGACAGAGTGTAACTAGTACATGTCATCTACTTTACTCTAATCTTCTCCTACAATCTAAATTTAAACTAAAGCATGTCTATATCACCTTGCCGAGGCATTGTCTGTGTAAGCCTAGGGTTTCAAGTATTAAGCACCATTGTTGTAGAAAATCACATTATTTTTATGATTACATGATTCACTAAGGAAATATTTTCATTTAATCTAAGACAAGAATTATGAATAAATATAAGATCTTATGTCAAGAATAAAAATGATCACGCATCTACAATCAATCATCACAGTATGGTCACAGCTTCCCCTTGTTACAATTGAAAACAAATTAAGAACTACATTACTTGGCTAGAGTCTTGATAGAAAACCCTAGTTACCGAATTAGTTGCTCATGGTAGAAGGTGACTGCATCGTTGATGTAGAAACGTCTTCCATGATCTTCTTCTCCGGATCTCTAGGTCTTGAATGACTCCTCCCTTTGAATGAAAAGAATATCCAGAGAAAGTGCTCTGGAAATTATGTAAAAAGAAGCTCTAAAATTATGTGAAGAGAAGTCCCTTAGATATGCTTCAGACCTTGGTATTTATAGACAAAGCTGAGGGAAATTCTAACTTGCGTTAGACTCCTATTGAGAATATGATTCCCCTTTGGTATGATTTCCTTCCAAATTGAGCCAAGCCCTTCAATATGATGTATAATAAGTCTAAAATAGGTTCTTAGAGGTGGTGGGGTTGGAATCAAAGTTATCCGGGTCAAAACGGATCAAAGTAGGATTTCTACCTGATTATGAAATTTTCAGTTTTTTCTGCAGACACGTCTCATTCTTTTAATCATACCTGGAGCTACACATATTGGACGGAGGCATGTAATAGCTTGTTAGAAATCCGACTTCAATCTTTTGATGTTAGGCTCAAGAATCACTCCATTCGGACCTGTTTTACCGAGATATGGCCGTCCAAAGTTGACTAAAAATTTGGTCGGCTTGCTGTATGCGCCCAACTTCGTCCCGAAATATCAAAATCCGACTTTTTACAATTCTTCATATTTTCGGATGCCGTTTGTTCCTATGTTATGTACATCAATATATAATACATGTTTAATATCCTTTTTACCATTCGAAATACGTCTCTTTGATAAAAAGTCCGTTTATCTTCTCTTTTTAACTGGTAACAAACACAACCTTGGTTAATTCACCAAAGTTAACTTGTTTTCTTCGTTAAGCTCCTGAATCACGCTTAAACACACAAACGGCATAAAAATTCCAAATAATGGAATTTAAAGACACAACAAGAGCAAGACAGGGGCCTAAAATGGACAACATTCGACACCTATCACTTGTTATGATATTGGGTATTTGTGCTTTGTTGAATATTTCTACAGGTAGCTCGATTCAAGTTTGGGGGAAGAAAGATAAGCATGAAGAGAGGAAATTCCGGAACTGCGCTTTAAGGGTAACTATATTCTTTCTCATGAGTATGATGATGAACCATGAGGACATGGTTTAATTTAAGGTTGGGGGAGGTAGAGTTGGCTATAGGGAATGATTGAAAAAAAATTGAAAAATTTTGGAGAACTTTTTTGTTTTCACGCATGAGTGTTTGTTTTTATAATGTGTAGTAGTATGTGATGTTATATTCCCGCTCATGAGAGTAATGATTAGATTGAGTAAGTGAAGTGATGTGGTTTTACATGAGTGAATAGATTAGTAAAATTGAAACCGAAAAGGACTACCTTGACTTATAAGCACATGCACTCATTCATTATATGAAAAATAGATGATCTTTGACTACGTAGTTGAAAAAATAATTTTGCCACGATAAAAGGGGAGAAAGGGAGATTTAAATGGAGAAAACATGAAAATTTATTTTGAAAAAAAAATGCAAAAAGTAGTTATTCGATCTAAGTAATTGGGCCTCCTACCACAAAGTAGTAGAGATAGTTCACCGTAGTGGGAACCATTTATAGCATTAGTTCAAGATAGTTGTTGTTCGGTAGTAAGTGGGAGTATTTGCATCCATATTATCTTTTACATTGTATCATGACTTGGTTAATGAGTGTATGAATGCATGAATGCGTGATTGATTGGTGGCTAAATCTTAATTAATTTAGCCTGCTAGGCTTGGGTAATAAATAATAGTAATAATAATGTTGTGTGCAAATAAGCCCTTAAATTTGACCTAGTTATTCTTATCGCAATTACACAAATCAATTATAGTATAGTATATATGAGATAGCGTATTTCGTATCCACAGAGACTATTGAATTCACAAATTCTTTATAATTATTGTAACTAAATTATGAAAAATAATTTGTTTATTTTGTTTTCTATAACTAATTTGACAAGAAATAAAATAACATAAAAGTAAAGATAGATTTTAGTTTTAGTGTTTGAAAATAGTGGAGATAAAGATCTAGGGTATTTCTAACTCCGGCACTAACCGAATAATATATCCTCCTAATCATTTAATTGTAAATGGTGGTCCATCATACGTGAATCAGATATAGGGTCGCAAGCATTGGCAAACCCTAATCCCAAAAATGGAACAATTAATCTATCATTGGCACAGTCCATCATTGAACAAGCATAACTAGTATATCCATCTACTTTAAACTACTCCTACTAACATAAATTAAAAACATGTCACTTGTTATCTTTTCTAGGCATGGTTTGTTTAATTCAAGATTGCATGTTAATTACCACCATTGTGTAGAAAATCATGAGTTAAGCATCCGAGTTCTAGCCCATATTGAATAACCATGATTGTGCAAGATAAAACATTCATTCAAGTTAAGATAAGACATATAATAAATGAAGAATCTTATATAAAATCAAACATAATCACTCATCTACACAATCATCACATACGTTTCCTTCAGTTTTCCCTTATACAATTAAAATAAGAAAGAGTCTACATTACTTGGCTAGGTTTTTGTTAAAAACCCTAGATACCGGTTTAGTTGTTCATGGTAGTGGCTTTCTATATTATTGATGTAGACATGCCCTCCAAGGTTGATATTCTTGAACAAATCTCCCATAGCCACGTATCAAGAATCTAATATAACACACACAATTGTAAGAGAGACCCCTCGCTTTTATAGAAAAAGAGACATCTTTTTTTGGTAATCTTATTGCTTTAAGGTTAAGTCAGAAATGTGTATCATGATATTCTTTGAAGAATGGTGCTAAATCTCATCAAATATGGTCAATATTGTATCCAAGATAGCTTAGAGATCATCCCATATTGATTCTGATCGAAATGGATCCCACTATTGTATATACAAGTTGCTGATGTGGCCTAGCCATTTTTGGTCTCACCAAGTACTCGGTGGAACAACCGTGAAGGTTCCACCGAGTACTCAGTGGTTTCTTCTGAATGCTGCGTAAGTGGACGTAAGTGCGCCAAACTCTCTGGTCATTATTCTTGTTTTGCGCAAGTTCGCGCACTTTCGCACATCACCGAGTACTCAGTGGAGGTACTACCGAGTACTCGGTAGTTCTTCACCATGTATTTTCTTGTTTCATCTTCTTTGCTCCGTTTCTCTTCGCGGCTTCATTCATGTTCACTTCTTTTGCATCCTTGACTTATTTTTGGTCTCTCATAGGTCTTTTATCCATGGTTTCGGCTCTCGAATAATCTTGAGTCATAAATTTAGTTATTTCACCAAATTAAACTCGTTTTACAAGACATAGCCCTGAAATATCTTCAAACACGAAAACCGTATAAAAGCACCAATATAATGATAAACATAAATATAACAATGTATAATTAAGAGCCTTAAATGTATGATATTTGGCTCCTATCAAGCCCCCAAACTTCAACATTGCTAGTCCTTTAGCAATCAATTCAGTAATTGTTTTCAAAATCCGTGATGATTGTCTTTTTAGTACAATAAATCAAAACTATCCAAATAATCCTTTTCTTTCGTGAAGGTGTACGATTACACTTAGCTTGTGTAACAAGCCTTTTAAACCCCTCGGCAATACCGAGTGGACGAGTGAAGTCTCGTGATGGTTAAATATACTACCCACAAATTCTTTCATTCTTCATTCTTGTATGCTCATGAAATCAAATAATAATTAATCATACAAATGCCATAATTTCTTCATAATAAAATGTATACAAGTTATCCCCACTCACTCATACACAATAATTATCATGAATTAAATTTAAAAGAATAGTCCCCACAGTGGTGAAATAAACTTGCTAATTTCTATAGCCGATCCACATAGCTCTCCGTGATTTTGTGAACATTCTCTACGGTATACTACTCTCCATTCTTCCACTTCATTAATCAAGTTTTTCCATGACACAACTTCAATATACTTTTTTTTTTCATTTTTATCCCTTTTTGTCTTTCTAAGTCTTCGGAGTTTCTAGCGAGGATTTTTAGTCCCAACCAACTAGGCCTCGAGCTTCTTCCATGACATTTATGCTCATTAGTTTTCTCCCCATTTTACATGAACAATGATATTGGTGATACCAAGGCCCGGTTACTCAGATTGAAGAACTACTTTTTGCATTTTTATTTTTTTGATATTTTTCTTTTGTCCATATTTCTTATATATATATTTTTATTTTACTACTCCCCTTGTCATTGAAACAAATCTAATTTTTCAACTACATAGTCAAAAGTCAACTAGTCATCCCATAAAGAATGTGTGTGTGTGCTTAATAGGCCAAGACTATCTTTTTCGGTTTCAATTTCACTCATGTGGATCACAACTTAAAAATTAATTTAATCAAACTAATACATACTCATGAGTGGGGTAGCTGCATACATAATATCTTTCTAGTCATAACATGTACACAAATCAACTCATATCAAATATCAATCACATATTTCGAATGAAGAACTTAATAAAATTTATTCAAAATTTTCAAAATTTTTATTTTTCTCATTCCCTTAAAGCATTTAATAACTAGTTCCTCCCCCCCCCCCCCAACCGTAAAGCGAACCTTGTCCTCATGGTCTAAAAATGAAAATAACCACAAAGTAGGGAAGAAATTGTTACCGCCCTTAAAGTGGAATTTTGGTTGCTTCGATATATTGCTCATATCTCCCCCAAACTTGTTTTGGATGATCTATTAAAAAATAAAATACTATGCAACATCCAAGATCATATCCAACAGAGAGAAAATAATTAAATGAACCAAAATATAAAACATGAAGCACTTTTCAAGGGAATGAAATTTTATTAATAAAAGAACACATGATTTGGCCTTAAGAGCCCACAATCCTATAAAATAAATTAATAGAAAAATAAAATAAAATAAATGCAAAACATGGATAGAACAATTTCTAAACTGATTTGGTGAAAAAGAAATAAAAATAAAAGTAAAATAAAAAAATACTGAGAGAATTCTACATCCATTCCCTAATCCTACGAATTATTCCTCTATTCCACTCTTAGCCACTTTTTATCATGAGACCCTTCTCCAGCTCATCAACCCACTATTGAGGCACTTTTACATCATCCCATGTAGCTACTTGTTCTTATTCTTCTTCTCCATAGTCATCATTAAACATTTTAGCATAAAAGTAAGAAGCTATGGATACATATTCCGCTCCAGTATGAAAAATGCCATCACTTATTACATTCTTAATTAATGTCATAAGGAATGGGTAAGAGAATTTCCACGTAGCTTCCGTGAGATTCCTAAAAAGTTTGACATGCCCAAGCATACACCCAAGAAAAAATGATATTTGGAAATGAGACCCAGTACCCCATATGAAAATAATAAAGAATCTTAATTATTGCTTCATCCCGCCAATGCCGATATTCATTGGGATAAATCTGTGATGCGATAACTGTGTCTAAAACCCAATAATTGGGATTTAGCCTTTGCTTGATGAGTGATGAAATTACCTAGATGATCAATGAAAATAGCCTAGAGGGGGGTGAATAGGATTTTAGTGGATTTATTGACAAATTAAAATTAATTGCATAAAACTCAATTTTAGTCTAATTATATATCACAATGAAACATGCAACGATTAATCTAAGTGCAGAAAATAAAGCAATAGAGACACACGATATTTTTATATGGAAAACCTTGGAAAGACTCCAAGTAAAAATCATAGATACGCTCGGGTATCGATGCACTATGAATCAAAGAGTACACAGACTTTATGAAGCTTTAGACTGACAAATCCCTCTAGATTTTCCTTTCTTCACTCAACGTCTGATGAACTTGAATCACTCGCACTCCATGAAGTTCTCGCTCTGCTCCGTACTTTGACGGCTCCGCTTCTTAACGGATCAAATCACCACGAAGCCTTCTGCTCCGATCTCCGCACTCAGATGACTCTATTTCTCAAACAGATCTAAGCAACCATGTTGCAATCAACAGTTTGTAGAGTTTTCAGAATCAAGGTCATTAAATCGTGTATAAGATCGTCGACGTAGAAGTATGATAGAATCAACCCCAAAACAAGAAAAAATTAGAAGAATCACTCAATGATATTTTCTCTCACTATCTCTATATCGCTGTAGAAGAATATGAATGATAGAATACTGCAGAGATCTCACCCAAAAACCCTAGCCCTTTTTGCTTCAATTGACGGCTTTGGAAAATGCTGTGTTTGCCCTTCAGGAGATATTTTTACTCAATACACTCACTTTTACACTTCACTTGTATTCTTTAATACTTTAATGCTTGATTTCACCTTTGTCGAAGCTTGTAGATGTCGTGGAAACCAAAATGACCTATCTAACATCAACATGGTTTTTGTCTAGAACATGCCATAAATAAACAATACTCAAAAGTGTTCTTATAAGTGATACTTCGTCAGCATGCGCATAATAGTTCGGACATATGGCGTTATTCATCTCGGGGATGGTAGGTGTTAATGGTTTAGGTAAATGCACAAATCTTTCACGTAACTCCTCAGGACACTCATGCGAAATACCCCATGCTTTCGCTATTGTATTGGTAGTGACATCAAAAGGCCATATGTTAGAGTCTAAACAAATTCTAAGGATGAGTTCTCCTTTGGTAGTATGCCCCATAGAGGAATATAAGTTTTTTACAATTTGGGGATATGCTACTATAATTGCTGGTTTTAATAAGCCGGTCAGTCCTCGGGCCTCCAATAGATTAAAACCACTTTGCATTCTTGGGGTATTTATGACCTCTTCATCGTAGATAACTTCATATGCTAGCAAACTATACTCACAAATTGGTTAAACTTGTGTTGGTTTTGGGGAAATAGCAGTACATCCCATAAGTTGTTCTTCCTTGGGATAGGTTAAAGAACCTACTAACTCTATTGTCCTATCTTCATCATCTAAAATTACTACGGGCGTAGTGTTGGTAGAAGCTTTACGAAAGGGAGATCCATGTGTTGATCTCATTATGAATAGAGAATAAAGAACTCTAGGGAGAATGATTATTGCCAATACTAAGGCTCTATATTTATAGATCTTAAATTAAGTCCTTGATTGAAGAGGAATGATTAAATTTTACTATAGAAATCTGGAATAGAAATCATTAGAATGGAAAGTTTTGAAACGGTAATTAGATTTAATGCATAGTTTCCATGGTTGAACAGGATTTCAGTATTTATGGAATCTTTCATAGAATTCTCTTTCTTTATTAGAAGCTACTAAAACTATATAATATACTATTATGTTACAGTCAAAGTCCTATTTTGAAAGGAAAAAATCAAAATACATAATTATATATATTAATTTTTGAAAATTAGAAAAATATAATTTTTCTAGGATCCACCGAGTAATCGAGTACTCGATAGTCCCTGTACCAAATTTTTTCAAAAACTACTTTTTATTTAATAAATATATAAATAAAATATCTATAAGAAGTCAATAAATAAAATTAAATAAAATATTTAAAATAAAATAAAATAAATAAATATATATATAATACATAAATAATTATATAAAATTAATTAAGTTAGAAGTATATATTTATAGAAGTTAGAATTTTATAAAACTATTTTTTAAAAAATCGTACCCTCCCCCCAAACTTATATCGTTATGTCCTTATAATTGAAATATAGATAAAATCAAAATATTTTGTTCGATAAATACCAAAATATCTATTTTCATTAATTTCTAATATTTTTCGTTGGAGTTCGAGTACAAAAATGCAAATAAAAAGAACTAAAGCAAAAGGTACAAAATAATGATTCACAGCTCAGCCTCAGGTAATATCTAGAATAACAAATCTATGCCAGCACATGATTAACTACTCTCAAAATCCTAAGACTAGGATGGTGGTGGTGGTGGATAAGAAATGGAGTTGGAGCCTAATCGCTCTAAGATCGCCTGAAATCCACGAGCCATCTCAACTTGGATATCGGCCTACCCATTAAGAATCTGCTCCAGATGAGCTACTATATCTGCATACTGCTCCCTAGATAGAGTCACTATTTCTCTTTGCCTAGGTGCGTGAGGCATTTCCTGATCTGTAGCCTCGTCGTCAACATCACCTCCATCTACTGCACCCTCTTTGTCCTCAGAATCATCGCCTTCCTCAGCATCTCAAGCGACAAAACCCTCAATACCTCGACTCATCTTGCCGTAAGAATGACTAAAGACACTATTTGCCATCGACGAATCAACGGAACGCTCCTCCTTCCCCTTAGCCGACTGAATATCAAGATGTCGTAGAAAGCCGGTAATCAGAGAAGGAAATGGAAATAGCCATATCTTTGCCTTCACCGCTGCCATGTCAGAGTGGTCCTGCCACACGGTCCACAAAATGTGAACTATAATGTGTGAAATCGAGACCTAGTGGCGGACATGGAAATAATACATCGCCTCTAAAAGCATACCCCTCCTCTCCGTGTTGTGGCCGAGAGGATAAACCTGGTCATGGAGCACGATGTCAAGCAACCACAATCTCTGGGGAAAGTACCTCTTCCTCGCATATGTCACGCTATTCGAGTCCCCGTAGCACCCTTGGCACATCTGTTCCATGATAGTCTGAACATCGGGGAATGGATATGGAGGAGATGAAAACTCAGCTTGTAAATCCTTCGGACACTGATCTGGAATGCCCTATACCGCTGTAATGAGGGTAGTATCAGTCATAAAAGTCCGATCCCTCAGCCTCGTCGACAATCTGGTCGCCACAATAGACTAAGATGCGATAGAATTCGCGAACCATCTCCGGGTAGTACACGGGCGACACCGGTATCAACAAAGGTATCAACCTCCACTTCGCCAACCACTTCATACTTATTTTGGACTTTCGTCTGTGTTGGAAATTGGCGTATTTGAAGGTACGCTCGAGAAGAAAATCCTTACATAGCCTGACCTCCCTCGCCCTTTGTCGTGTCACGGCCTCCCGTTGGGCCGTTTGTGCGAGAATTTCGGCACTCACCACCGATGATTCTCCACCCTCTGTCATTCTATTCCTCTTTTTGGGCGCCATTTGGATGATTTTAAAGGGGTTTGAACGAGTTTGCAAGTGTGTATAGGTGCCTATATATATATAGCTTCAAAAAGAAGAGGAAAAGAGGGATTTTATTGCATTTTGGAATGAAATAATCGGTGAGTTTTGGTCGGATTAAGACGAGAATGAAGATATAGGGCTTGATTTGAGAAAAAAACAAAGGTATATATATGTATATATGAAGTGATATATGTGATTTGGGAAGCTTCCGAAGCTTGAATCTTATGAGATCGATAGTAATGAAGGTGTAGGAGAGTTAGGGTTAGAGTATTGGCGACAAAATGGAAGTTTAGAGTGATTTGACAGAGAAAGAGTTGAACCCTAATATGAACTGCCAAGTTGCCCGGTTCAGTTCCAATTTTAAGTCACCGAGTACTCAGTGAACATTTTACTGAGTAATCGGTAGTTCATAGTTGCTGAGTAATTTTCGAATTTTCCTTATATTTTCTTATTAGTTTCTTTCACTCAAATACTTTTTCCATATCTTACCACCTACTCTAAGTTTAATTTAAGCATAAACTAACTATAATTGAACTAAAATTAATCAAACAAAAAGTAAAATAATAAAAATCCTATTAGTAAATACCCATCTAAGAAAACACGAATTTTCTTAGCTGGTGCCTTTATTTAACGTTGTTAGCTCAACGTTCATAGATATTCTAACCATTATCATATGTGGGATCAATTTAATCGATAGATTCCACACATCCTAATTTAGGGTTGAATTATACGCATCTTTTGAGTTGTTGACCATTTACTTTAAAACGTTTACCTTTCTTTTGATCCTCTAGTTCCTCCGCTCTGTAAGGAAACACATTAATTGCATTATATGGTCCATCCTATATTGAATGGAGTTTACCAGGAAATAATTTTAATCGAGTATTAAATTGTCATACTTTATGACTAGGCTCTAAGGACTTTCTCCGAATATTTTTTTCATGGAATGCTTTCGTCCTTGCTTTATATATTTGTGCATTCTCACATGCATCATTACGAATCTCCTCCAATTCATTGAGTTGAGGTTTTTGTTTAGAGCCTGCTTCTTTTAAATAAAAATTTAGTCTTTTAATGGCCCAGTACTCTTTATGTTCTAATTCAACAAGAAGATGACAAGCCTTTCCATAGACTAATCGATTCGATGTAGTTCCTATTGGTGTTTTATAAGCCGTGCTATATGCCCATAGTGTATCGTTTAATTTGGTTGACCAGTCTTTTCTATCAGTTTGC
Organism: Cornus suecica; assembly: GCA_963922005.1. Classification (NCBI taxonomy): domain Eukaryota; kingdom Viridiplantae; phylum Streptophyta; class Magnoliopsida; order Cornales; family Cornaceae; genus Cornus; species Cornus suecica. The sequence goes on along the minus strand of OY998243.1, from coordinate 33,339,301 downwards.
ACTATTTTTTCTAAGATTCGCTTAATCTCCCTATTTGACACTTTGATAGGTGTCATATATTAGACATTTTGACCCCTTAACTCACTATTGTTACGTCTTTCCATTCCATTATTTGGTATTTTTATGTTGTTTGCGTGTTAAAACATGTTTTAGGAGTTAATGAAGAAATGAAGCTAACTTCGGTGAATTAACTGAAGAGTGTGTTCTTTCTATTCAAAGAGGAGAGTCAAAGAGCTAGTCCGAGGTAAAAATGGCTCCCGGAGGGCAAAAATGGCATTTCCAGAAGCCACCATCTTTAGCAAAAAGTATCGTGGGTTCAAGGCGGTCGTTTTAGTGCATGCATGGAGAAAAGTGGTTTTCTATAAAATACCTATGCTTGTGTCAACGCTTTCAATTTCAAAAAGTGGCTGGAAAATACATTTTTACGCTTGAAGGTACCCTTGGACCTACGCTTGAAGCATATGCCAGCTATGCTTGAAGCATATCTGCGGCAAGTTTTGTGGTTTTTCGATGGTTTCTGTTTGTTCTACCCCTGGTTTGATGTTAAGACGTGCATATGACTCAAGACCTCTATATACATGTATATACACCTATATATATCAGAAGTTAGGCTTTACATGAGGTGAGGAGTGAAAAGACTGAAAAAGTCCTCTCTATATCATTGCCTATATATACACGATCATATATCAGAGAAAAGAGGTTGGTTGATAGAGATACAGACGTTCAACTTCAGAGCACCCTCTGAAGTCATATATATTCACAGCAGAGAAGCCATATTCAGACCAAGAGATCCGGAGAAGAAGACCATGGAGATCGTTTCTACATCACTGATGGAGTCACCTTCTACATTACTTGGCTAGGGTTTTGCGAGAAAACCCTAGATATCGAGTTATTTTATCATGGAGGAGATAGTCTGCATTATCGGTGTAGAAACGCTCTCCATGGCCTTTTTCTCCAGATCTCTAGGGTTTTAATGGTGGTTTTCTTTAATGGAAGCAAGTCTGAACTTTGAATGTGAGAACTCTATGAATGAACGTGCGAGAAAATCAGGACCAGAACTCCAACTCTAAACCTTACCCTCTCATATTTATAGACAAGTGAGGAAACCCTAATGGTTGCCCTTTTCTGTAATATCATAATACATGAATAATGTCTATAAAATCTGATGTAAATATGTGTCTAAGCCTATATGTACAGGTCTGGAATCACCGATCACTTAAAATATCGAAGTAGGGTCAAAACTGAAAAATTCTGAAACAACTTCTGCACGTAAAAGGATCACGTGGCCACAAGGTGGGACCTACGCTCCTGACCTACGCTTGGGCGTAGGTCTAGGGCGTAGTGTTCCCATTTGGCTCACAAACCAAAGCGTAGCTCAGGTCTAGTCTGTCTTTTTTTCCTTCTAATGACATAGGGTATTATGCATATTTTGCTGTAAAAACTCATTTTTTCATTTGGGTGAAGTAATAATATCTGAAAATGACTTTTTTGCCATTCGGTGAGATAATGATGTCAGGAAATGACCATTTTGCGCTCTGTTAGCTTTTATTTGCTCTCACACACCTCTTGATTCCTTTCTTGAGATAGAAACGAACATGAACTCAGTTAATTCACCGAGATTGGCTCTATTTCTTCATTAAGCTCCTAAAAATGCTTACACATACAAATGGGATAAAAATACCATGTAACGGAATGGAAAGATATAACAAACACAAGATAGGGGTGAAAAATGACCAATATTGATCACCTATCACTTTTGCCGAAGCTACTGCTTCTATCCACTTCGAAACATAATCTACCCTAACATGTATATATAAATTATTACTTGACATTGGAAACAGTCCCATAAAGTCTATTACCCATACATCAAATACATCAATTATTAAAATTGGGGATAATGGCATCATATCTCTCCAAGAAATTGAACCAAATCGTTAGCATTTGTCATATGTTTTATAATAATTATATGAATCTTTAAACAGGGTAGGCCAATAAAATCCACTTTGCAATACTTTAGTTGCCGTATTTTTAGCTCCAAAGTGACCTCCATATGCTAATATGTGACAGAATTTTAAGATACGTTCTGTTTTATTCTTAAGGACACATTTCCTAATGATTTAGTCAGAACAATATTTAAATAATTCAGGATCTTCCCAAATATAGTATTTAATTTGACTAAAGAATCGATCCTTCTCCTGTTTGGACCATCATGTTGGTATTTTACGTGTAAATAAATAATTGACTATATCAGCATACCATGGTAAACTATTGGCTGTGTTGACACTACATAGCATATCCAAGTTGTCAGTTTTAGTCAGTTCATATGGTTCTTCAAGTTATGGGATTACTACTTTTTTGGGTACAAAATCGTGTGGCTTATTCGAAGTGACAAATAAGGACTTTGTTGATTCTCTCCATGATTCTCCATATAGTGCATTTTCTATAGCTGGGATGTCATTAAGATTAGATTCTAATTGCTTATCCCAATCAATATTTGTGAAATCTTTTTTTTCTTCCGATAATTTTTCCTTTCTAACCTCCTGTTCGCTCCAAACAATAATCATCGGACGAATAGCAGGATCAATAATATTCTTCGTATCTTTAGGGTAAGGGCGTGCCAGAACCGGTGACGGAGTTCAACCGATTAAAAAGGAACGGATTTTCGTCTCTTTTGAACATGTGGAAAAGAATTAGGCGATTTGTGTGAGAGAGAACTTAACTCATACGAATAGGTTCTGATTGCCTCAACAAAGAGGACTTTTTGTAACCGAAAGAAAAATTGCAGAAAGGATATAAAGGAATTGAAAGTGCGAAACAAGGAATTTAAAGATACTGGGAATTGAAATAGTGCAAGAAAAATAAAGATATTGAAAGGACGATGACAAGGAAAAATAAATTGAATGAGAAACATAAAGATTGCTAAACGCAATGAATAAACATGATTTTTTGTGTTTGGTCGGGAACCTCTAAAAATGAGGTATTTCACATTTATTTATGCTAAAATATTAAATTGTTCAAGAAGTAATGAAATCTAATCAAATCAGTATCCTAAACAAATATGATGTCAACCTAATATATATTTGCCTAAAGAAATAAAATCAAAAACAAATCCTAACTCCATTATAAATTTTCCATAAATGAACTTAGACTTTCTTGGTCGCTACTCTTCCTCTCGGCCCATTTCGGCTTCAAATCGGCATGATCCAATTAATGTCGTCCCGGTTTAATTAAATATCGGCATGCTGCCATTTTGGCCACGTCCTCATCAAACGCTTGCTCATTTTGGGTGCAAACAATGTCCCCCAATTCTAACACCATTTTTGCTAAAACATATGGTTTGTTGGAATTTTCTTCATACCCAAAATGATGCCAACTGGCTCTTTGCATCAAAATATTTTTAACGGCCCAAACATTGCCAAGTCTCTCCACAGTCCCCATATTTCATTTAGTAATTTTACACATATATATACATATAATATATAAGTAGTAGCAATACATATATATGTATACATATATGTATATGTATTGCTTCTTGAAACACCAATTCGTTTTCCTTACCAACAATTCAACCAAAGCCCAAATTTCTATATCTCCATTTTCCTCATCCTTAAAACCTTAGCCTCACCATTCTGCCATGACTCCAAAGCTTGGTCAATTCTATGAAAACCTTTGAACTGGAGCCCAATTTCACGCTACTAATTTTTACCTCTTATACTCTTGTTTGTTACAGCCAAGTTGCCATGTCCAACACCCACTTTCATCACACTCCATTCGGCTCAATCAATGGTGTCAATGGTTTAGGTTCGGCCATTGCAAATTAGTTTCCATCCCAATTAACTCACTACTATCCAATGGTCGAATCGATCTTTTTCCTTTCCTCAAAAATATTTGCTACCTTTCCTAGTGGGTATCGTCCCAATTTTATTATCCGAAATCGGTAAACAAATCACCAGATTGGCGAAAATGGGTGGAATGGCTATCCCCAATTTTAACCACCAGTAGGAAACTCAAGAAATCCACAACTTCCAAACTCCATTCTTCTTCAAAAATTTAATTTTGCGGCCACTCCAAAGTGGGCGATATTCTCTGCTCTTTTTTCCCCCCTGATTCTGATGTGAAGTTATAGCCGAAGTCAATCTCTTGGAAAGACAACTAATGAACTAGTGTTGATGCTTAATTAGTTAAGGGCCAACAATACAATGGCCTTTATTTAGCAAAAACTAATCCTAACCTGCTAGAAACTATTTGGCATCATTTATAGTGGTTCAATGATCTGATACAAGACCCCAACACTCAAAATTTTAAATTCTGAGAGTGGAGAACAAACTCAATCGACCGAAATTAAACAATTGTGTAAAGTCATATTAGCCTATCTTATTGTCGGTTCCATTCTAAGAACGGCATAATACCCATGAAGGTTTTTTGCAGCAAATTCTCTTGAAAGTTTATACCTTTCTATAATTTTAGTTGTATCGACTAAAATTATACAAAACAAAGTTTCATTCTCAGCGAATTTGGTTTTAGCCGCTTCATCTTTATAGGCCAAAAATACATTGGAATCGACCACTTTAGCCTGGGCCAAATTAGGATCAACAAATGCAATTTCAACCTCCTCAAATTTAACATTAGTCGTTGTAGTTTCGACCACCTACAATTTAATATCGGCATCTGAGATTATGGCCAGATTGGTTGCGACAACTTCATGTGAAATAGCTAAAATTTTATTTTCGATTGCAATGGTATCGACCCATGTGGCCAGATTGGTTTTGAATAGATCAGTTTCAACTATAGTAATTTTGGCCACTTTAATTTCAAAAGGTATGTTCTTTTCCCCTTCCCTTATTTCTGCCAAAAACTTATATTTTGCCACAGTTATTTCGCCAGCCTCCTTTGTTATTGCCGAAAACTTGGTATCTTTTCCAACAAATGATGGCTCATGGGAATTGTCCATCGGCTTCCCCCCATATCTCGGACCAAACTTCTGCCCTCTGCTCACGATACACTTCCTCTTAGGCATAATACGCTTGCATTTCATCAAGATGTGCTTGCATTCGTTGAGCCATTTCCCTCAACTATTATAGGTTTTCACCAGGGATTTCTCCAAAAACTCTCTGTGGTGGCATGTCGCAATTTTCTCGGCTACCTAGTGGTGTACCACCTTGCGTGCCAAAATATGTTCGCTCCAAAAAATAATCATCGGCCGAATAGCAGGGCTAATAATATTCTTCGTATCCGTAGGATACGGGTGTGCCAGAATCGGTGAAAGAGTTCAACTGGTTAAAATGAACGGATTTTCGTCTCTTTTGAACATGTGGAATAGAATTAGGCAATTTATGCAAGAGAGAACTCAGCTGACATGAATATGTTCTGATTGCCTCAGCAAAGAGGACTTTTTGTTATCGAAAGAAAATTTGCGAAAAGGATAGAAATGAATTGAAAGTACGAAACAAGGAATTTAAAGATACCAGGAATTGAAATAGTGCAAAAAAAAAAATTCTAAGGAAAATAAAGATATTGAAAGGACGATGACAGGGAAAAATAAATTGAACGAGAAATATAAAGATTGCTAAATGCAATGAAAGAACATTTTTTTTGGTGTTTGGTCGGGGACCTAAAAACCAGAGGTCTTTCACATTTATTTATACTAAAATATTAAAGTGTTCAACAAGTAATGAAATCTAATCAAATTAGTACCCTAAATAGATACGATGTCATCCTAATATATCTTTGCCTAAAGAAATAAAATAAAAAACAAATCATAACTTTATTAGAAATATTCCATAAATGAAATTTGACTTTCTTGGCCGCTACTCTTCCTCTCGGCCTATTTCAACTTCAAATTGGCATGCTCCAATTAATGCCGGCCCGGTTTAATTAAATATTGGCTTGCTGCCATTAAAATCGGCAAGCTACTATTTTGGCCAAGTCATCATCAAACACTTACTCATTTTGGGTGAAAGCAATGTCCCTCAATTCCAACACCATTTTTGCTCAAAAATATGGTATGTTCAAATTTTCTTCAAGAAATTACCTAGACGATCAATGGAATAAGCCTAGAGGAGGGGTGAATAGGCTTTTTGTGGATTTATTGACAACTTAAAATTAATTGCGGAAAAGACAATTTTAATCAAATTCTCTAACAAGATAAATCATGCAATGATTAATCTAAGTGCATAACATAAAGAAATAAAGACATACGATATTTATATGTGGAAAACCTTTTACAGACTCTAAGTAAAAACCATGGATATGCTCGGGTATCGATGCACTATGAATTAGAGAATTTGTACAGACTTTATGAAAATAGTACTTATAACCGATGTAATGTATTATTTTTCACTCGACGTATGAAAATCTAGATTCACTCGCGCTCCACGAAGCTCTGGCTCCGCTCCGTACTCTGACGACTCTATTTCTCAACAGATCAAATAATATGAATCTTCTCCCTCCGATCTTCGCACTCAGACGGCTCTGTTCTTCAAAGGATCAAAGCAACCTTGTTACGATAGCGATGTGATGATTTTTCAGCAACTAGATCATCCAATTGTTCATAAGATCTTCGGTGTAGAAGCACAATTGGATAATCCAAATAACAAGAGAGAACTTAAATATATATGATCACTCAATCTTTTCTCTCTCTTTGTATATCTCTGTAGAAGAATATTAATGATAGAATATTGTAGAGATCTCTCACAAAACCTCTCACTCTTTTGATCATATCTGGAGCTACACATATTCAATGAAGGCGTGTAATATATCGTTGGTAATAGGACTTCAATATCTTTATGATATGCTCAAGAATCACCTCATTTGGACCTTTTATGACCAAGATATGAGCTCCCGAGGTTGACTGAAAATCTAGTTGAAATCACTGTTTCCTCTCTGAACTGGGATTTCCTCCCTTATTTAATCCTCTTATAATTGGGATTGAATCTAGTAAAATTTTGTGTATATATTCTTTTATACATGTTCTAGGATATATAGGAGTGTAACCCAAGTCATAATAGATCACAACACGTAATATTTTTTCATTGCAAACATATCACTTAACCATTCAGCCATAGCTACACTTGAAGCGTAGGTCCAAGCGTATCTTGGACCGTACCTTCAAGAGTATAAATCCACTTTCCAGCCACATTTTGAAACTGAAAGCATAGGCATTTCTATTAAAACCACTTTTTTCCGTAACTGTGCCAAAATAACCCCCTTAACTCCTCGAGACTTTTTTGTGAATTGACGAATTTGGGAAATGCCGTTTTTGCCCCCCGGGAGACATTTTTATCAATACACTAATTTTTACACTTCACTTGTATTCTTCACTACTTCAATGCTTGATTTCACCTTTGTCGAAAATTGGAGATGTTGGTTGAAACCAACACGAGCTATCTAACACTCAACAAGGTTTTTGTCTTGAACATGCCATACATAAACAATTACAATAAATTTTCTTACAATCTCTCCCTTAGCATTTCTGAGACAAAACTATGTTTTACAATATAGCCTTACAAATAACAACATAATATCTATACCTATGAACACACACCTACAAATATAGATATAAACTGTCACCTTGCTTTCATGACGGCCTACCAATCCTATAACTACAACACTGAACAAACCATTAAACGCATGTGTGGAAAGGAGATAAAAATGATTATAATAAAAACACAATATCTTTGTAAGCATAATGACCATAAAAACACACTCTTTCTTCCCCTTACTCAATACTTCTCCCCCTTACTCAATAATTCTCCCCCTTAAACCATTACACCCCCTTACTCAATATTACTCCCCCTTTTTGTCACTGAAATGACAAGGAACAATAAAAACAAACAAAACACATGAGAGAAACAAGGGAAAACATAGGGAAAGGATCACAGAGGAGACTCTAGAGAATCTAAGGCAAGCACTAAATACTAAGATAAAGTACTATATAAGATTATATCCAGATTCTCGAGTAACAAAAATATCTACAATGCATGATCTTAATACTAATGCATGATTGCAAAATGTAAAACAATTTTTTTTTTTTTTAGAAACATGTGAGCAAGCCAGTAGAGACAATGAGCTAATTATTAACTCATCATATTCTCATATTGGACTTAGCTACTATACATATGATAGTGAATAAAATTAGCACACGTACCTTGTAGTCATAAGCAGTCACAAGATAAGCTTTACATAACATTTACATATATAAAAAATATTCAGGTGCAAACAAACAACTAAGATGAAAACAATACATACTAATTCTAATAATCTCCTCACTAATCTTGATGATACTTCAGTCCAAAAACTAAACTTGAAGTCAAATGATTAACTTGGACGTTATTGCGTGAAAATAAATAATACCCCATTGTTATATAATTTATACTTTACAACTTTGCAACTTTTTCACCATATCCCTTTTTATCTTTCTAAGCTCCGGACTTTCCAGCGAGGATTTTTAGTCCTGACCAACTGGGCCCGAGCTTCTTCCATGAGATATATGCTTATCAGTTTTCTCTCATTTATGGATTGAAGAACTGTTTTTTACATTTTTTATATTTTGATTATCTCATTATTTCCTCCTTCAATCTTACCACAACATTCATAAGCATGCAAAAGGTATTCAAACGCATATATCAATCTAGCATAATTCATGAACCTATATATATCAGTTTAGATTAGATGAAAAAGTCTATAAATTTTAACAAGTATTACAGTCATCTCCGAAGTAAACAAGTACCCAAAGTTGATGAGTTCCAAAAATAATACTTAAACATTTCAAGTGAACAACTCATAACCTCAGGTCAGACTAACAACTTCAATTCTTATAAGCATAATAAGAAAAATAAATATGAGAATAGAGTGAAATATGACAACCATTCGTACCTTTAGCCAAACTCAACATGCTAATAATTTTTTTTATTTAAATTTTTTATTTTTGTTATAATGATGAAAGCATGAATAATCCTATCAGTAGCAAAACATGATGCATGAAAAAAAAAAACATGCAAATAAAAGAAAAAAATGCATGATAATGTATCAATTCTAGGACAAAAAATAATGCAAGATACTCCTAGAATGATACATATGAAGAAATCTATCCTAATGATAATATGCCACCAAATTTTCTAAAATACATATGCTTTTGAAAATATAATGGCTTTGTAGAGATGTCTGATAACTTAGAATTTGTAGATATATACTCAAGACCTTTCTCAGAATTGTAGTCACGTGCTAGACATGCAATATGAGGAACCAAACAATGTAGTTCATGTTTCCTAACCCACACTTGTTTAACTCTCGGTGCTCTATTTGCTAGCCTCGACAACCTCTTCTCCACTTCACTCAACACCCGAATTTGATTTTCAACATTGGGGCTTTTCTGAGTTCTATGCTTCTGCTCTAATTTCAAAGAGGTCTATGCTTCCGCTCTAATTTCAAAGTTTCTCCTCTTACCTCTGAACAAACGTGTCGAATGTGAACTTTCACTCCACAGTGATGACAGACTGGAGAAAAACTTTAAAAATCATTATTCGAACCCTTATTGACTGTAAAGGTAAAGGGAAGTTTACTCTCAACAGGTTTTCTGACATAAGATCGAGCATTAAAATTCCTATCAGACTTACCTTTAGAAGAACTAGATGCTACTTGGGAAGCCTTAACAAAGGTTGTTTTGGAAACAATGTCAGGATCTTTCATTCCTTTGAACTCGAACCCCTTAGTATTTCCTGCTGACTTTCCTACACTCAACATGTGATCAAGCTTATTAGTTCCACTAGACCATCTATGAATAATTGAGTTAACATCCTTTAATTCCTTTTCCAAACTCTCAATCCTTGTAGATTTCTCACTCAATTTCAATCTTCGAGTTTCTAATTCCTCATTGAGACCATCTACCCTCTTCAAAGTTTGAGTCATTTCTTGTTCAGACTTGATCAATTCTTCTCTTAAGGTCTGTCTCTCCTTATCAACATTGTTGAATTGAACCAAAAATTTCGAGTACACTTTTCTAACATGCACTAACTTTTCATACAATTTATTGTATGCATCATCATATGAATCCCCGCGATCCTCATTATCCTTAGAATTCTCAATCTCATCTCCTACCTCCGAATCCGTCGAATCACTAGTTGATCCATAACTCCAAGTAACAGCCAAACCTTTTTTATTTTTTGACTTATTAGCACACTCAACTGCTATGTGATCGAACCCTTGACACTCAAAACATTGAGGTTTTTTTTTATGAACAAAGTTATCATTCCTATTTTGGAATTTTCTATTTTTTGAATCATGTGATTTATCTCCAAAATTTTGTTATTTAATCAATTCTTGACCACAAAAATATTTTAAAAACTTATGAAACTGCTTCATGATCATGTCAAACTAACTTGGTTTACTCTCACCCTCTTCATCCGACTCACTAGAACCCTCCTTAGTGATTTTCAAAGCTATGTCCTTCGCTTTTGTGCTGCTTGACGTTTTAGAGGATTGAGCACACATCTTCATCTCATACGATTTCAAATTACCAGGCAACTCTTTAAGTTTAATTTCCTTGAAATCATGATTTCAGATATGACGGAAACCTTAGACCAAAAAAGTTCTGGCAACGACCTAAGGAATTTCTTCATAATGGTCATCTCGGAAATAGGCTCTCCTAGATTATGACAACTAGTTACTATGTCAGTTAACCTAGCCTCAAATTCACCAAAAAATTCATCCTCCTCCATCCCAAACTGTTCAAATTTTGAACTTAAAATTTGGAATTTTGAATGTTTAACTTTTAAAGTTCCCTCATGAGTTACTTGGAGTATTGATAAGTGTCAAATATTAAACATTTTGACCCCTTAACTCACTATTGTTACGTTCTTTCATTCTATTATTTGGTATTTTTATCGCGTTTGCGTGTTAAGGCATGTTTCAAAAGCTTAATGAAGAAATGGATCTAACTTCGGTGAATTAACTGAATAGTATGTTCTTTTTATCCAAGAGGAGAGTCAAAGAGATAGTTCGAGACAAAAATGGCTCCCGGAGGAAAAAAATAGCATTTACAGAAGCCGTCATTTGCAACAAAAAGTATCATGGGTTCAAGACGGTCGTTTTGGTGTATTCTCGGAGAAAAGTGATTTTCCACAAAATACCTACGCTTTTGCCTACGCTTTCAGTTTCAAAAAGTGACTAGAAATCACATTTTTACGCTTGGACCTATGCTTGGGATCTATGTTTGAAGCGTAGGTGCGACAACTTTTGGTGGTTTTTCATGGATTTTTCTTGTTTCACCCCCGGCTTAATTGGAAGACATACCTCTATAGACATGTATATACACTTATATATATGATAAGTTAGGGTTTGCATGAGTTTTAGAGTGAAAACACTGAAAATGGCCTCTCTATACCATTGCCTATATATACACAATTGTATATCAAAAGAGAAGGGTCTCATAAGAGTTGGTTTTTGGGAGACATTCATTCAAGTAGGTTCATTTATTCAGACTTGCTGCTGTTAAGAGCCATATTCAAACCTAGAGATCTGGAGAAGACGACCATGGAGGGCGATTCTACATCAACGATGCAGTCTCCTTCTACCATAGGCAACTAATTCGATATCTAGCAAAACCCTAGCCAAGTAATGTAGTTCTTTCATTATTTTCAAATGTAAAGAGGGGAAACTGTTAACCATATTGTGATGATTCTAGTAGTTAAGAGATAGTTCTAATTAACAATATAAAATTCTATCTTTGCTCTAAATTCTTGTCTTAGATAAAATGAATATATTATTTTACACAACTATGATTATTCAATATGAGCAAGAACTCGGATGCTTAATTATGGTTTTCTACATAATAGTGGTAATGAAACTTGAAACCCTAGGTTAACACAGGTAGTACCTTGGAGATTTAATATAGACATGTTGTAGTTTATTTTCATGCAGTAAGAGTAGGTTAGAGTAGTATAATTGACATGTACTAGTTAGGTCAGTCATGAGCTGGGCTGTTGCAATCCGGTTGATGGTGGAATTTATGTGTTTTTGCGAGGTACTATGAGAATCATAAAGGGATTTGGCGGAGTAGTGAAAGTTGCGTCGTTGGACCTCATAATTAGTTTATCTTAATTTTGCACATTATTTTAGCTTTAGTTCTGTTAATAGTTAGAAGAGTTTAGAACTAGTTAGTTTTATTTTCTGGAAAAAAAATGTGCAGTTTTTGTATAAACTGTTAGAAACTTTGTTTTTTGCAAACTAGGTGAGATTTTTGAGTATAAATGGGTCATTGAACAAAACTCACTACCTTGTCGTGAGCCCAATTGATTTTAGGCTGAAATTTGTTTTTTAGGACGTTAAAACTGCGACTTTGTGATTATTTAAAAAAAAAATTGGATTTCAAGAAGATGGATGACAAAAGATCCAATCTACCAAGGAAACCAGTCACATGTTTGAAAGGATACTGTGCACCGGATGCGTATGATTCCTATGCTGATTTCCCAAAAGAAGAAGGTGCGATGCACTTCAAGACCAAAGCGAGTGTTATCAATATGCTTCCAAAAATTTCTGGACTTAGAATAGAGGACCCAAACCATCATATTAATGATTTCTTAGAGGTTGCCTCAACTGTTAGGTATGATAATCTATCTAAGAATGATTTGCGAGTGCGTCTATTTCCTTGGTATTTGAGAGAAAAAGCTAAAAGATGGTATGTCAAATTAGATAAGGCAATTAAAATTGATTGGGAAGTCCTTCAATCTGTATTCCTAGAGAAGCATTATCCCATAGGAAAGACCTTAGAGGCACAAGATGCAATAAATTTTTTTAGAGAATTGTCTGGTGAGAAGTTCCATGATGTTTGGGAAAGATATAGTGAAATCTTGTAGAAGTGTCCCCATCATAGGTTCGTTGAACATGATATAACTAAGAATTTTTATATGGGACTTTGAGATACACATAAGAATTTGATACATAAGGCAACACAAGGGCAATTTATCCTGCAACCGGCAAAAGAAGTCTTAGACTTGTTTGACAGTATTAGTGAGAATACAATTCAATATAAATCTGAGCTGAGGTCTAAAGGTTCACTAGATAAAAGATCTGAGAAAGTTTATGTTGTGATTTATGATGATGGGAGAGATTCAGTAGCGTGGATAGGAGATAAATTAGAAAGATTTGAAAAGCTTATCTAGAGAAATCATTCCCCTAGAAGAGAAGTATCAGAGGTAGAAGTCAATTTTTCCCACAATGAGTGTCAAGGTGGTGAAGTCGTTGCTACCAATGCTATTGTAGCATGGACTACTCAAACAATGCTCCTTTCACCAATTCATACACATCAAATGTCCAAAATTATCCCTCTCTTTCATCTCAATCTTCAAATGTGGAATCAATGTTCCCTCAGGAATAACAATCATATAATTCACAGTCAAGGTTTCAACAGAGTCAACAATCATGTCAATCCCCACCAATAATCATGACTCGAAACTCTTAGTCAAATTACCAACCCAGACAGTCATCCAATAATTCTTACGGTCTCCAGCCATTTAATAATAATGAGGTTGTCCAACAATATAATTATCAAACTCATCCTCAAGGAAACCAAACCCAAGGATTCAATCCAAATCAAGCTTACCCTTTATATCCTTAAAATCATCTCCAACATCAAAATTCAATTCAAAATCCACCACCAAGACCACCTGGCTTTCAAGAAGAGGTGATGAGTTCTCTGAGGGAGTTAAAAAATCAATCTAATAATTCTCAGGAGACCATCCAAACAATGAACTCTCATTTCCAAGTCATTGCTCAAATGGGAGCTCAAATGGTACATCTACCGAATGTTGTGGATAGGATAGAAAGAATATTTCCTAGTCAGCCAGTAGCTAACCCAAAGCCGCAACAAGCACTGGAGCTTGAATCCTTTATTGAGACTCATCATGAGACAGTCCAAGCGGTCACAATTTTGAGAAGTGGAAAGGAGGTGGAAAATAGGGCTGAGGAGGAACATGAGGAGATGCTGAAGAAGCAAAAGGCCCAAGAAGTTCAAAGAAAGGCAGAAGAAGAAGCTCAGAATAAGGAGGCTAACAGAGTCCAGAAAGAGCAATCTCAAGTGGAGGAAGATGAAGAGCCATAAAAGGCATCATTTGAAGAGGAAACACCATTCCCTCAACGTCTTAGAGAGCCAACCAGAAATGGTAAGAATAAAGAGTGAGACATGTTGGAGACATTCCTATAAGTCAAGATTAATCTGCCTCTCTTAGACATTATAGACCAAATACCACCTTATGCTAAGTTCTTCAAGTACCTCTATACGAAAAAGTGGAAAAGAGGAACTAAGGTTCCAAAGAAGATTTGGTTGACTGAACAAGTAAGTTCAATCTTACTAAGTGATACTCCACCTGAGAGGAAAGATCTCGGTGCTCCCATTATTTCTTGTGTCATTGGTGACCAAAAGATTGGTAGAGCACTTCTTGACCTCGGTGCGAGTGTTAATTTATTACCTTACTCAGTCTATCAACAGCTAGGGTCGGGAGAGCTTAATCCTACATCGGTGGTGCTTCAATTGGCAAACAAATCAATTAAACAACCGAGAGAAATTCTGAACGATGTCATTGTTCAAGTGGGTAAGTTTTACTATACTATGGACTTTGTGGTGTTAGACATGGAACCTGGCCATAGATTAAGGAGATATATCCCTGTTTTCTTAGGAATACCATTTTTGGCTACGATAAATGCATGCGTTGATTGCAGAATCGGGGTTATGGATATATCTTTTGGGAATCTAGAGAAGAGGATGAATGTATTTGATATCAACCATCAATTACCATAACCAGCCGAGTGTTTTAATATTGATAAGATGGTTAAGGAAGTGGTACCTTAGAGAAGTCGAGTAATGAATGACTTGGATGATGTGATTGAAAGGTCGATTGCAAAGTTTGACACGTGGGAGTAGCCAAGAGATTCGCCTAAATCTCCATTTATGTCATCAACGACATTAGTGCCCGACAACTCACTTTATAAGATTAGGTTATATGACGACACTGAAGGTTGAGAGAAGAGCTTAGTAAGGAATAAGCAAGATCTAGATTTTGTTAGAGATGATCAATTATCATGAACTTTTAAAAAACCTACTAAGGATGACCCCCTCTTAAGGACAACTTTCTAGATGAACCAGTGTTAAGTATATATATGGTAGAAAAGCTATATACCTTGGAAGATCCGCGATTGAGAGATAAGTGTGAGGGGATACAGAGTTGTGCGTATAAGGATGGTCGAAGATACATAGCTCGAACAAGAGTACATCATGCTAACATGTTCGTCTTAAGTTCCTTAAGCTTTGCCGGAAACAAAAATGTAATCCAAAGCTGAAAGTGTTTTTAGGTAAATTGCGATAAAGATGGGACGGACCACATAGAGTTAGATCATTTGATAAAAGGTTTCAGGATACATGGGCAGAGATTGAGATATTATGAGGAGATTGATCCGAGACCGAAATTTATGGCATCTGTCAGTTTAATGGAAAATGGTGAATTGGTGAAGGGAACATTACATAAGGTATTGAAGGAGGATCTATTGGACACTGATAAGTGCCAAATATTATATATTTAAACCCCTTAATTTACATCTTTTAGTTCTATAGTGATATCTTTTATTCAAGTTTTATGATATTTTTGTGTTTATCTTATTTTCTAGGTCTTCATGAAGAATTCAATCAATTCCATGCAAATTGGGTCATCAACTATGCATGAAATAAATTCATCCTGACCACCCTTTAGTTAAATGCCTATAAATAATTCTGTGTTTTGATTCTGGAAATGGCATTGGTACCATTGGAAAGGTAATTCAGAGACCTTCAATTTGAGCACAAGAATGACCTTATTTCGATTTGAAATGAAGGCGTTATGGCAGTTGCAAGTCAGGTTCAAAACTGCAGAATTGTGCAGAATTCAATGCGGGTTTGGGTTTACCAAAGGGTGATGCGAATTTTACATCTTCTTGAAGATTTACCACATTCATTGGATTATGATTTTACAAGAGTAAATTTGATCCATGTCAAGAAACAAAGGCACATGGAAGAAACAAAGGCACATGTGAAAAGAAGACAATGGGGTGGAAAGTAATGAATATTCAAACAAAAAGAAATCCAATTTCTCTTTTCTAGTTGTCATTTGATTTCATATTTTCCCTATAAATAGAGGTAGTCTTTCATTTGTAAGAGGGAGGAAAGGAGTGAAGAGAAACATAGTGATTTATACATTTGTAATGGAAGAGTAATTCTCTAGCTAAGGCTAGGGAATGAATTTAAAATGAAAAACCAAGTGTTTGCATATCCAAGTATTTAGTGCTTCAAGGTTAGTATTATTGATAATATATGAATCTAATAATTTTATTCAATGATTCTTTCCCTTTTTATGCCATATATATTGAGTTCTTTGAATCAATGAATACACTTATGTAATTACATCTAAGATTCATTATGCCATACAATGATATAAGTAATGCTCAACCCACTTTATGTGGTGTTCTTGATTTCTTATGATCTTACATAGGTATAATGAATACTTTGAATGTAATTACATCATCATAGTTCACAATTCTTATGATTCATATGTAATTAATAATACTACTTATTTAATGAGATTTACTAGATCATTAGTATGTTTATTATTATTGCTAATATAGGCATGATTTGTAGAGTTGCTTCATTAGCGACCACTTTCTTGCCATAGCATTTATAATGAACATATAATGTTTCTATTAGTTAACTTATATAATTCATTTAGTATGTCAATTATTTATTGCTTATAGGCATGATTTGGAGAGTTGCGTTGTTAGTATGGATTATCCTACCAAGCGACCCCTTTCTTGCCATGCAAATATAATTAACATATGATGATTGTATTAGTTAACTTTTTATTACTTATTTGGATATGTGGTACACTTGGTTTCGACATTGTAAAGGAATTCCCAATGCCTTAGTATTTAATTTAATTCAAGAACACAACCAAAATCAATCAATCAAATCAATTCAAGGACAAAAATAAAATTCATTTTTCATACATCTTTCCGACTCTCCCTGAGGTTCGACACTTGGACTCACCGAAGACTATATTATAACTTGACTACCTATACTTGGGTATTGTAACGTGGAACACATTTCTAGACACGTCAGACACATTGACCATGAGTGGGGTGAAGTTAGAACGTGATGTAGGAGGTACTTTATATGGTGATTATTGTTCTATATTTGATGTCATGGGTAATACTAATTGTTCACAGGTGAGAGTACTGAGGAAGTTACTTCTTTTAGGAGCTGTCGTGCCAACGACTTTAAAAATTGTCATAGGTTGTGAAATTTAGTTTATAGACTAGGTTTGTAGAATATGATATCATTTAATTTATGTAATTTTAATTCTTAGAGACTGTAGTCCTTTAAGGACAAGTCGTTGCAATTTCAATTCTTAGAGATGGTAGACCCTTAAGGCCATGTCTTTGTCTTTGTTTTCTTTTTATTTTTCTTTTATTTTTATAGGATTGTAGGCCCTTAAGGCCAAATCATAAAAAAATCAATACAAAAAAGAATTTTTCATTCGTTGAAAAATTTATGTGAATTTCTGCATATTTTTTAAATTTCTTTTTCCCTTGCTATGATTGTGAGTATTTGTGCTTTGTTGCATATATCTACAAGTGATCCAAATTAAGTTTGGGGGAGGAGATCAAGTGCTTCAATGTTGAATCCATAATTGAGCTTCAAGGGTAACTGTATCTGTTCTCATACTTTATTTTTGTCCATGGGGACATGGTCTCATTTAAGTTTGGGGATGAGGGTATAGGATTTCAATGAGTGAAATTTTTGAGAAAAAATTGAAATTTTAAAATTTTGGACCAGTTCTTTGTTTTCACGCATGAATGTTTTGCATTACAATTTAATTGAGTTCATGTTTATGATGTATAAGTAGTATGTACAGTGGTATTCCCACTCATGAGAGTAATGATTAGATCGAGTTAGTGGAGTGATGTGGTTTTACATGGGTGAGTGAATGAGTGAAATTGAAATTAAGAAGGACGACTTTGACCTATAAGCACATACACATTCACTATAAGAAATAAGTTGATCTTTGACTATGTAGTTGAAAAAAACTTTTTGCCACAATAAAAGGGGAGTAGGGGAGATGTTTTGGTTGAAATAGAGAAAATTGAAAAACAATATATATTGAGAAAATAAAATGCAAAAAACAGTTCTTCGATCTGAGTAACCGGGCCATGGTATCACCAATATCACTATTTGCGTTTAAAGGGGAGAAGACTAATGAGCATAAATCCCATGGAAGAAGCTTGGGCCCAGTTGGTCGGGACTAAAAATCCTCGCTGGAAAGTCCGGAGACTTATAAAGACCAAAAGGGATGAAAAGTGGAACGATGGAAAGACTACATTTTTATTAAAAATGGAAAAGTTTGATCAATGAAGTAGGAGAAGAGAAACTGAAAATATCATAGTCGAGTGTTCACAAAATCACGGAAGGTTGTCTGGATTTAGAGTAGAAAGTAGCGAAATCATTCACTTTTAGTGGGAACCATTCATGACACAAAACTTGATATAATTGTTGTTCGGTGATGAGTGGGAATATTTGCATCCCTGTTATCTTTTACATTATATCATGACTTAATTGAACTTGTGTGTGAACCCATGACTGTGTGATTAATAGGGAACTGAGATGTTTGTAGGTACCATCACTGGAAACCTTTATGAGACTTCACTCGCCCACTAGGGGTAACCTAGGGTTTAAAAGGCTTATTACACGTGCTAAGTGTAATCGTTGACCCTCACGAAAGTAAGGGATTAGGTTAGATTAGTTAGATTAAAAAGAACATCACAAGAAAATTTTTCTGAGTTTATTGCTAAGGGACTAGCAATATGTAAGTTTGGGGGTGTGATAGGTGTCAAATATTAGACATTTTGACCCCTTAACTCACTATTGTTACATTCTTTCATTCTATTATTTGGTATTTTTATCGCGTTTGTGTGTTAATGCATGTTTCAGGAGCTTAATGAAAAAATGGAGCTAACTTCAGTGAATTAACTGAAAAAGTATGTTATTTCTATCCAAGAGGAGAGTAAAAGGGGTAGTCCGAGACAAAAATGACTCTTGGAGGATAAAAACGGCATTTCCATAAATCATCATCTTCAGCAAAAAGTATCATGGGTCCAAGACGGTCACTTTGTTGCATTCACGGAAAAAAATGATTTTCCCCAAAATACCTACGTTTTTGCCTACGCTTACAGTTTCAAAAAGTGGCTTGAAATCACATTTCTACGCTTGGACCTATGCTTGGGACCTACGCTTGAAGCGTAGGTGGAACAACTTTTGGTCATTTTTTGTGGATTTTTCTTGTTTCACCCCCGGCTTAATTGGAAGACGTGCCTGTGACTCCAGACCTCTATATACATGTATATAGACTTACATATATGAGAAGTTAGGGTTTGCATGAGTTTTAGAGTGAAAAGATTGAAAAGGGCCTCTCTATACCATTGCCTAAATATACACGATTGTATATAAAAAGAGAAGGGTTTCATGAGAGTTGGTTTTTGGGAGACATTCATTCAAGGAGGTTCATTCATTCAGACTTGCTGCTGTTGAGAGCCATATTCAAACCTATAGATCCGGAGAAAACAACCATGGAAGGTGATTCTACATGCATGATGCAGTTTCTTCTACCATGATAAACTAATTCGATATCTAGGGTTTTCTAGCAAAATCCTAGCCAAGTAATGTAGTTCTTTCATTGTTTTCAATTGTAAACAGGGGAAATTGTTGACCATACTTTGATGATTGTAGTAGTTAAGAGACCGTACTAATTTGCAATATAAAATTCTATGTTTGTTCTAAATTCTTATCTTAGATGGAATGAATATATTAGTTTGCACAACTATGATTATTCAATATGAGCAGGAACTCGGATTCTTAATTATGGTTTTCTACACAAGGGTGGTAATGAACCTTAAAACCCTAGATTGACACATGTCATGCCTTCGTGATTTAGTATAGACATGCTTTAGTTTATTTTCATGCGGTAGGAGTAGGTTAGAGTAGTATAATTGGAATGTACTAGTTAGGTCAGTTGTGAGACGAGTTGTCGCAATCCGGTTGATGGTACTCTTTTTTGGGGTCGGATTTAGCTATTTGCGGTACGACCAAATTCACAGTTATGGATCGCCCTCTTACAATTGATAAAGTGAGAAACTATATTATGTTGTTAGTGGTAAAAACCCTAGTTTTCTCTCTCATCTGAATCACAACCAATTTAATTTGCTTTCTAGATAATTTTGGTTAAAATAGATAATTTGGTCTTTGACCACCCAAATAAACCATTTTCATAAAAATATAATTTTGTATTTTTTAATTGCTAAAGTGAACAATCTTAGTCTCTATGGGATTGATATCCCTTACTCAAGCCATTACTATACTATAATTGATACATGCGTTTGCGTAGGGTAAAACCTAGAGTCCTTAAGGTGTTATTTTTAGCCACATATTTTTGCACACCTGATGTCGCATCAAGTATGTCCCAAGCTTCGTTAGCAATCTCACATGTGGTTGTTCTCTTAAACTCATTCGCAGTCACTGCATTCTACAACGTATTCAAAGCTTATAAATTCCGACTAGCACTATTTGTTTTAGCAGTAGTCCACTCACTTGATGGTTTTTCCCTAGATTCATTAGTAACAACATCTTTCATAGTGGGCGGTGAATATCCTACCTCTACAGCCAACAAAGCTCTCTATCTAGTGATTTAAAAAATGCTCTCTTTCTCGCTTTCCAATACGTGTAATTTGAGCCATTAAACCAAGGGGACCTACATATGGAACCTCCTTCATGAGGTATCTCCATCGTCTATGTTCAGAATCTAACTCTAGGTCGTTAACCTAAAATGGGGCAACCACGCTCTGATACCAATTGAAATTACCTAGACGATCAATGAAATAAGCCTAGAGGGGGGGGGGGGGTGAATAGGCTTTTTGTGGATTTATTGACAAATTAAAATTAATTGCGGAAAAGTCAATTTTAATCCAATTCTCTAACAAGATAAATCATGTAAAGATTAATCTAAGTGCAGAATACAAATCAATAGAGACATACGATATTTTTATGTGTAAATCCTTGGAAAGACTCCAAGTAAAAACTATGAATACGCTCGGATATTGATGCACTATGAATCAGAGAATTTGTACAGACTCTATGAAAACAGTACTTACAACTGATGTATTCTACTATTCTTCACTCGACGTCTAAAAGTCTAGATTCACTTGCGTTCCTCAAAGCTCTCGCTCCACTCCGTACACTAACGACTCTATTTCTCAACAGATCAAATAACCACGAAGCTTCTCTCTTTGATCTGCGTACTCAAACGGCTTTGTTCTTCAATGTATTAAAGCAACCTCGTTGCGATAAACGGTGTGATGATTTTTCAGCAACTAGATAATCCAATTATGCATAAGATCTTCGGTGAAGAAACACACTTGGAAAATCTCAATAACAAGAGAGAACTTGAATATATAAGAGAACTCAATATTTTCTATTTCTGTGTATATCTCTGTAGAAGAATATTAATGATATAATACTATAGAGATCTCTAACAAAACCATTACCTCCTCTATTGTATACCCTTGTATTTATAGGCAATGTAGAAGAGAAACCTTAAGTTCGCCCTCATTGGTAATTTCACCATCAACTGAGACAAACCCTTCAATATCATATATAATATGTGATATACATGTGCTTATACTTGTTTTGGTCGAACTCAAGGTCATCCGGGTCAACACAGATCAATTTGAGTCAAAATAAAATTTGAGCCCGATTATGATATTTCCAGCTTTTTCCTGTAGAACACCTCTCACTCTTTTGATCATATCTAGAGCTAAACACATTGGATGAAGGGATGTAATATATCAATGGAAATATGACTTCAATATCTTCATGATAGGCTCAAGAATCACCTCATTTAGACCATTTTTTACCAAGATATGACTTCCTGAAGTTGACTGAAAATCTTGTTAAAATCACTATTTCCTTTCTGAACTAGGATTCCTCCCTAATTTAATCCTCTTATAATTGGGAATGAATATAGTCAAATTTTAGGTATATATACTTTATACACGTTCTAGGATATATAGGAGTGTAACCCAAGTCATAATAGATCACAACACGTAACAATTTTTCATTGCAAACATATCACTTAACCATACGGCCGCAGCTACGCTTGAAGCGTAGGCCCCCTACGCTTGTAGCATAGGTCCAAGCGTAGCTTGGAACATACCTTCAAGTGTACAGATTCACTTTCATGCCACATTTTGAAACTGAAAGCGTAGACATTTTTGTTAAAACCACTTATCTCCGTAACTGCGCCAAAATAACCCTCTTAACTCCCCGAGACTTTTTGCTTGAATTGACGACTTTGGGAAATGTAGTTTTTGCCCTTCGGGAGACATTTTTATCAATACACTAATTTTTACACTTTACTTGTATTCTTCACTACTTCAATGCTTGATTCTACCTTTGTAAAAGCTTGTAGATGTCGCTAAAACCAACACGACCTATCTAACACTCAACATGGTTATTGTCTAGAACAGGCCATACATAAACGATTACAATAAATGTTCTTACACTTCATGCCCAAAATTATGCCAACCAGCTCTTTGCATCAAAATATTTTCAATAGCCTAAACATTACCAAGCCTTTCCACAGTCCCCATCTTTCATTTAATAAATTTAAACATATATATACAAACAATATTTAAGAAGTAGCAATACATATATAAGTATATACATATATGTATATAAGTATATATATATGTATATGTATTGCTTCTTCAAACACCAGTTCGTTTTCCCTACTAACAATTCAACCAAAGCCTAAATTTCTTTATCTTCATTTTCCTCATCCTTAAAACCCTAGACTCACCATTCAGCCATGACTCCAACGCTTGGTCGATTCTATGAAAACCTTTGAACTGGATCCCAATTTCACGTTGTTTATCTTTGCCTCTTATACTATTGTTTGCTATAGCCAAGTCGCCATGTCCAACCCCCACTTCAATCTCACTTCGTTCAGTTCAATTAATGGTGTCTATGGTTTAGGTTCGGCCTTTGCAAATTCGTTTCCATCCCAATTAACTCACTACTATCCCATGGCCGAATTGATCTTTTTCCTTTCCTCAAAAATATTTGTCGCCTTTGCCAGTGGATACCGTCCCAATTCAATTCTCTGAAATCGGCAACAAATATCATTAGATCGACAAAAATGGGTGGAATGGTTATCCCCAATTTTAATCACCAGTAGCAAACTCAAGAAATTCACGGCTTCCCAACTCCATTCTTCTTCAAAATTTTAATTTTGCGGCCACTCCAAAGTGGCCGATATTCTCTGCTATTTTTTGCCCCCCGAGTCTGATATGAAGTAAATAGCCAAAGTCAATCACTTGGAAAGACAACTAATGAACTAATGTTGATGCTTTATTAGTTGAGGGGCAATAATACAGTGGCCTTTATTTAGCAAAACTAATCCTAACCTGCAATAAACTATTTGACATCATTGAAAGTGGTTCAATGATCTGATACAAGACCCCAACACTCAAAATTTTAAATTCTTGTAGTGGAGAACAAATGCGATTTGCCAGAATTAAACAACTGTGCAAAGACATGTTAGCCGATCTTATTGCCGGTTCCATTATAAGAACGACACAATACCTATGAATGTTTTTCGTGGCAAATTCTCTTGAAAGTTTATACATTTTTATAATTTCAGTTGTATCGAATTAAATTATAAAAAATGAAGTTTCATTCTCGGCAAATTTGGTTTTAGCTGCTTCATCTTTATAGGCCAAAAATATATCGGAATAGACCACTTTAGCCTGGGCCAAATTAGGATCTACAAATGCAATTTCAATTCTTTAAATTTAACATTGGTCGTTGTTGTTTCGACCTCCTTCAATTTAATATCGGCATCTGAGGTTTCAGCCAAATTGGTTGCTGCAACTTCATATGAAAAAGTCAAAATTTTATTTTCGATCGCAATAGTATCGACCGATGTGACCATATTGGTTTTGAACAGATCAGTTTCAACCATAGTAATTTTGGTCACTGTAATTTCAGAAGGTATGTTCTTTGCCACATCCCTTATTTCTGCCGAAAACTTATATTTTGCCACAATTGTTTCGGCAGCCTCTTTTATTGTTGCCAAAAGCTTGGTATCTTTTCCAATTTATGACGGCTGATGGGAATTGTCCATCGGCTGACCCCATATCTTGGATGATGGATTGGCCGACTTGAGGGCTTTGCACACCTTTCGTTCATAAGCATCTGAATCATCTCGGACCAAGCTTGTGCCCTCTGCTCATGATACGCTTCCTCCTTAGCATAATACGCTTGCATTTGTTAAGCGATTTCCCTCAATTGCTATAGATATTCACCAAAGATTTCACCAAAAACTATTTGTGGTGGCATGTAGCAATTCTTTCAGCTACCTAGTGGTGTCCCACCGGGCGTGCCAAAATATTTTCGCTCCAAAAAATAATCATCAGTCGAATTGCAGGGCCGATAATATTCTTCGTATCCGTGGGGTGCGGGCATGCCAGAACCGGTGATGGAATTCAACCGATTCAAAAGGAACGGATTTTCATCTCTTTTGAACATGTGGAATAGAATCGGGTGATTTGTGTGAGAGAGAAGACAACTCATACGAATAGGTTTTGATTGACTTAACAAAGAGGACTTTTTGTAATGGAAAGAAAAATTGCGAAAAGGATAGAAAAGAATTGAAAGTGCGAAACAAGGAATTTAAAGATACTAGAATTGAAATAGTGGAAGAAAAATAAATTGAAGGAAAATAAAGAGATTGAAAGGACGATGACAAGGAAAAATAAATTGAACGAGAAATGTAAAGATTGCTAAAGGCAATGAAAGGACATGATTGTTTGTGTTTGGTCGGGGTCCTCTAAAACATAGGTCTTTCACATTTATTTATACTAAAATATTAAAGTGTTCAACAAGTAATGAAATCTAATCAAATCAGTATCCAAAACAGATACAATTTCATCCCAATATATCTTTCCCTAAAGAAATAAAATCAAAAACAAATCCTAACTCTATTAGAAATCTTCCATAAATGAACTTCGGCTTTCTTGGTAGCTATTTTTCCTCTCGGCCCATTTTGGCTTCAAATCGGCATGCTCCAATTAATGTCATCCTAGTTTAATTAAATATTGGCACGCTACCATTAAAATCGGCAAGCTGCCGTTTTGGCCATGTCATCATCAAACACCTGCTCATTTTGGGTGCAAACACCTCTACTTGTTCTAGTTCTTTTTTTAATTGATCGAGACTAAAATAATCATCAACTGTCGAACATTGGTCATCGTTCCTAAACACATTAAATCTTAGTTTCATATTCCCAAATGATATATCCATTAGTCATGTTCTACATTTAATGTACGCGTTCGCTGTTGCTAAGAATGGTCGTCCTAAGATTACATGTATGTGTTTCTTTGGACTATGAATAGGTTCTATGTCTAATATTATGAAATTGATAAGGAAATAAAATTTGTCTACTTGAACTATCCCATTGTCACACCCCAAATTTCCTAGGACTCCGAAACCCGAGCCTAAGAGCTAAGGTAGTGAATGCGGAAGTAAAAACAAATAGAATAAAATCTCATATAGTCTTCAAATACCCGTCCAAGGGTAAAAAAGTCATGTCACGTCCCAAAAATGACAAAAAGATCACTCGGGATCGAAAAGGAAATGAAACGACTCAAACGGTACTCTAAATGGATCATTCCAACACCCCATGTTTACCCAAGGGTAAAATGGTCAATTCAGGAGTAAAATGGTAGTTTCATGTTTCAACAACAATGTTTGGACATAGAATAAGAGTAAAATGGTAGTTTCATGTTTCAACTACAATGTTTGGACATAGAATAAGCCGTAGGAACAAATGGGACTCAATTCAGAGCCATGAATCCTAGATATATTTTTGCTAAGTTTTAGGGTTTTCTAACCCTAGATATATTTTTGCTAAGTTGTATACTTGAAAATATGAATTGGGGTTTGTATGTATTTATGTGCTATAATCAATGTTTACAGCATACTTGAGATAGGTATATGATGTATGCTAGATGAGTTATGATTCTTGCACTTTTGAGATTGAAGTATGTTTGTATGCCTATATATATGTATATGAGTATTGAGGTATATATGTACAAGTGTAAATATACGTTTATGATTATGGGTATTAGTAGTGTAGCCTTGATAGCGAAAGCAGGCTAGCTACCTTGGTTAGTGGGTTGGGATGTGGATGTAGATGATTTGTGGCGTGTGGGATTATGAACTTAGACTATTATTCTAGTTCCCCCATTCTTATGAATTTTGAAGTTACTATCTTGAACATTAAATTTGTGTATGAAAATGAGTTAATGTGTATCATTGCTTTAATTGAAATAAAAGCAAACTAAATGAATGGAAATGTTATCCTTGTGAAATAAAAGGACAACTTGATAATTTGGAACATGAATGGTGCATGAGAAAACATCCTTGTTGATTATTAATTTAATGAGATTTAAAAGCATGTTGAATGATTAATGGCATTAGTGTTGGCATTTTGAGAATGTTATTCATAAATATGATGCGTTACATATTTGTGTTGGTGCATGGGTCATTGAAACATAATGCATATGGAGTTTACCTTTTGTATTGAGAATTCAATTGGTGTTGGGTTACGCTCGGTCGTGTAACCATGGGTGAGTAGTCTTGTGTCGGATCATTGCAACAACTGGCCAGGGGGTGTTCCCAACCTAAGGAACAAGTATATCCGAGAGTCGGGTATAGAATGGGTCGCCCCATCCTCAAATTCGTGGGTCACTTCGTGCATTCGATCTTCGAATCTTTCATTACAGATCGCCTCAAGCAACCGCTCTTCTTTGTTGAAAGTGAAAGAGAAAAAATCATTTGGGGAAAATCGGTGCGGTACTCTTTCTAAATGTGAATGGTTAGATTATATATCCGTTAACCTGTATTGGGTGAAGTGTGTATCATGAGATGTGTAAATCACATTGCATTTGAGTTGCTATTATGTGATTGTTTCTACATGTGGATCGTGATATTATTCAAAGTGGTAGAGGAGCATGTTCAATGTGAATCTTGATATTTAATTCATATGTTATTAAAATGCTCAAAGGAAATTGGATAAATGTGAAATTATGATTTACATGCCTTGCTTTAAAGTATAATGTGAGATGAATGCTTATACTTATTGATATGTGCTTATATACCTTAGGGTGGTGATATGAGTTGGTTTAATGGCTTTCAAATTCGGTAGTGGACTATAGAGTCGATTATCAAATGAGACCTTAGAGAAGGAGGGTGATTGTTTTGTGACCTTTGTTGGTAGTGTGGTATTGATCACTTGATGTTTCTTGCACACTTGAGGGATGTATCATCAATGATAGTTTTGTGATCTTAGTTGGTTATTTAGTGATGGCCATTTTATACTTCTTTCACAGTTGAGGAATGTATCGTCTATCATACATTGAGGTTTTGAGTTTGATTATGTGAGGTGAGGATTGATCCTAGTCACTTGTGTGGTAAAGGTTTCTTGATTCCATTATTAATCTAAGTGAGGTGATATTACATGTCAATTGAAGTTCGAATGGATCGAAAGTGGTTTTGATTGAACCTAGTCAGTTTCAGAGTATTGGCCACTAGGTCTTCCTTTTCATAATCCTATGAATAGGAGTGTTCTTGGACTTGTCAACTTAACTGCCTTAGGTGATTGAGATGAGTTTGTTGATTTGAGAGTTGAATTGAGTTCACGGTTGGGAATAGAGTTGTTAGATTGTTCTTTGCCGTTTTCATTGAAGTGTTGTCATTTTTGGACTCCCTTCTTCATTCCCTGTGGTTCATGTCGGATGTTGAGTCACTCTACATGGTGTTGTAGATGTTTTGGTGTGTTCTGGGTTTGCTCAGAGTCGTCCGGTGTCGTTCCAGAGCTTTCCGGGTTCAAACCTTGACTTTTCAGAATGGGGGCCATCGAGTACTCGGTGATGATTCTACCGAGTACTCGGTGAGTGCGTAAGTGGGCACACTTGTGCAAAAGCCTCTGGAGTTTTTGCAATATTTTGTGCTTTGGTGAGGTCACTGAGTACTCAAACCTTCCACCACCAAGTACTCAGTGTACAACTCAATGGTATTTGTTTTGTGCACTTCTTCCAGCTTTTTTCCATTCTCTCCCTTGTGCCTCTGGAGCCTATGCTTGGGACATTGATTAGTGGCCTTTAGGGATGAGCTTTGTAAGGTCGAAGGGTTTGCTTAGACCCAAATTTCTTGAGTATTGGTCGCGGTGGGATGCCGAGCTATTCATTGGTGTCATCATTCGATCCGTGGGGTTGGAAATGGGCGTTGTGTACCGTGGTTCCAACGCGTCACTTTTCCTTCTTCATCCTCATGGGCATCATAAGAATCCTTGATTTGTGGTTGTTCGGGTGACTTGAGAATGTATTCTCTCAATATGTGTGTTTGATACCTTCTTTCCTTCTGAGTGTCGATTATGATATGTGTGGCTTAGTGCACATACATAGTGTTGTTTTCCTTATCACGGGTGTATGTCCTTCCCTATTGAAGTGATGTCCGAGTTATTAATTTGTTTAGCTTTGGAGTTCAATCCCTTGCTCAGTTTCATGGCCTTATGTGTGGCCATTCTTGAGGGTAGTGTCCACATACAGTTAGCCTTCCTCATCCTTAGTGAGGGCATTAGTGATTGAATTGATATCCTTATGGATAGTATCATGAGATTGATGTAGTGGCATGAGTAGTGATATTAATGTGAGTGTGGTTTGCCTTTGTGAAGAAGTTGATGTGTTGTATGTGTATTGTGTATATATGCATTGACGAAGGTTATGTAGGTACGTAAGGACGTGAGAGTTTTCTAGGTACCAATTATGGATGTTCCTTCTTATGGGCATTGTGGTGATTTTAGGTCCTTTGGATCCTCTGGTTATTATTGAGGGCACTAAAGTGATTTACTATGGCACGCTAGGGTATTGTGTACTAGGTGTACGTTTATGTGAGTTGATCGGAGCCAAATATCATATATTTAAAGCTCCTAATTATACATTGTTATGTCTATGACTATCATTATATTGTTACTTTTATATGGTTTTCGTGTTTTAAGATATTTCAGGTGATGCTATGTAAAATGAGTTTAATCCGGTGAATTAACTGGGTTTGTGACTCAAGATTGTTCGAGAACCGAAATCATAAATAAAAGACCTATAAAAGACCAAAAACAAGTCAAGGATACAAAAAGATTGAAGAAGAATGAAATTGAGAAGAGAAACATCGCAAAGAAGATGAAGTGCAAACATTCAAGGTGAAGAACTACTGAGTACTCGGTAGAACCTTCACCGAGTACTCGGTAAAGTGCGAAAGTCCACGCACTTGTGTGGAGGATGAAAAATTTTCCCGAGAGGTTTTGCACACTTGTGTCAGTTTTCGTAAGACTTGAAGTCTACCGAGTACTAGGTAGAGGCTTCACCGAGTACTCGGTAAACCCTAATACGACCAATAACTACAGCCATCTGTATACAAATCTTTGGGACCCGTTTCGACCCAACTCAACAAGGAATGATCTCTAGGCTATTTTAAATACAATATTGACCATATATGAAGAGATTATATATCCTTCTTCAATACATATCACAAGATACATTCTTGACTTGACCGTGAAACACTCAGGTTACCAGATAAAAATGTCTCTTTTTCTATAAAAGACAAGGGTCTCTCCTATAGAAGAAAATGATTAATTGGAGTTTTTTCTTGGTGTTATATTGGAGTTTGGAGCAGAATATCAACCATGGAGGGTTCGTGTACATTAACAATGAAGATGACCACTACCATGAACAACTAAACCGGTATCTAGGATTTTTAACAAAACCCTAGCCAAGTAATGTAGACTCTTTCTTATTTTTATTGTATAAGGGGAAACTGAAGGACACGTGCATGATGATTGTGTAGATGAGTGATTACGTTTGATTTTATATAAGATTCTACGTTTATTTTATGTCTTGTCTTAGCTTGAATGAATGTTTTATCTTGCACAATCATGGTTATTCAATATGGGCTAGAACTCGGATGCTTAACTCATGATTTTCTACACAATAGTGGTTATTAACATGTAATCCTGATTTTGACAGACCATGCTTGAAGGGAATAATTCGTGACGTGCTTTTAATTTATGTTAGTATTAGTAGTTTAGAATAGATGCACGTACTTGTTTTGCTTGATTAGAGATGGCATGTGTCAATGATGGATGAATTGTTCCTTTTTTTGGGATTAGGGTTTGCCAATGTTTGCGACCCTATATCTGATTCACATATGATGGACCATCCTTTACAATTAAATGATTTAGATAATATATTACATGGTTAGTGGTGGAGTTAAAAATACCCTAGATCTTTATCTCCACTGTTCACAATCCAAACCAATTATTTCTCATCTTTATTTTATGTTTATTAGTTATAGAAAACAAAACAAACAAACTATCTTTAATAATTTAGTTAGAAGTAATTATAAAGAGTTGAAGAATCATTAGTCTCTGTGGATTCGATATACCCTATCTCATTGGTACTATACTATAATTGATTCGTGCACTTGTGATAGGGAAAACTATGTGAATTTTAAGGGTTTATCTACACACACTATTATTATCATTATTATTTATTATCCCTTCCTAGTAGGTCAAACTAATCAAGGTCTGACCGTCCGATCATGAGTAGTATAGACTACTAGTCTTGGATTGGTTAGTACGAGTTATAGTGTTCTCTTGTGAGGTTAGAACTTCGTGACTTGTACTTATTTGTTGTCTATATGTATATATAGGTGTGCATTTGCTACGTGTAGTTGTATTATGGTTTTGTTATGTGCTAGTTGCCCTTAATGATGCTTGGTAGGGGACTAGAGGGTTATGTTTCAGGGGTCTCGTATTGGTGTTAGTGTCATGTGGGACCATTGACCGACCTAGGGTAGATGCATGTACCGGGTTGGTTCGCACTAGACATGGACGGTCGGAAGATGTGATGATTACGATTTTCTTTTTCCTACGGGGATTTGATGAGCTCACCCCGACATTGTTTTGCCCTGGTGTTCCACACTAGTTTGAAGGGATGTTCTGGCTACAGGCTGTTTGGGGTGCAATGACACCTTTCTTTTGTTTCCTCATTGCAGGTTCTGGATTTGTCCAGAATGTTACGGATGATGTTGCAGGATTGGGACGTATTTACGTAGTGTTGCTCTCTTTTTGTTTTACTTTGCTTGTCCCCTGTATTGGAACTGTTGTTATATTTCTTGGGAGTCAGTCTGTTGGCATATCCCTTTCTTGTATTTGGTATCGTTGCATGATTGTAGAGATGTATTCTTTCGGCGCTTCGATGTGCCTTGTGTATTATTTGGTTTTAGCTTCCGCTTGGTTGTGAATGGAATTATTATTATTAATAATATTCGATTCGTTTTATTGTTATTTATGATCTTAGTTGGTCTCTCATTATATGGATCACACCCTGGATTCCACAGATGTCCCGGTACGAGAGTCTTTGGAATTTAGGGGCGTGACACCTAAGGGTGTCCTGACCCCCATGGGTGGCGGCCAAAAATGCTTAAAAAAGGTGAAAATGTGCCATTTTTTTTCATACGGACTCCGTTCTTTACGCCGTAAATCCCAAAAAATTACAAATATTTGAAAAGTGAGTTTTTCATTTATGGATTTCAAAAATAGTCCTTGAAACCTCGGGAAATGTGAAAAACACAAACCTTGAGTAAAAGTGATTCTCTAAAATTTTGTAAAATTATCTGTTTTGCCCCCGGTCTCTGTTTTAACTACCACCGGATTCTAAAAGTCAAAATCTTTATAAAAATGT
Source organism: Cornus suecica (assembly GCA_963922005.1). NCBI lineage: Eukaryota > Viridiplantae > Streptophyta > Magnoliopsida > Cornales > Cornaceae > Cornus > Cornus suecica. The sequence goes on along the minus strand of OY998243.1, from coordinate 33,307,378 downwards.
GTTTAAAATAATTTCTAAAATGAGAAAATTTATCGGGGATACATGGGTGAGGGAAAATAGGCTTTTCTTTAAAATTTAAAAAGAAAAACGTCATTTTTAGCCAAACTCCTAATAACCACATTCAATGTCGAAATCCACTAGACAAAACTAATGGAAGGATTCATAGATTATCATTCAGAGTGCCCTAAGGCGAAACATGTCATAGTCTTATATTTCCGGCACCAAAGTGCACCAAAAGAATAAAGTCCCCGCACATAGAGCTCCAAGGGACATACATCAATTTAAACTACTCGACTAACACGCTAGCCGACAAAATAAATATGTTTAGTTGTTTGTAATAATTAACAAAATAAACCCACGTATACAATCATCAAGTATGCTTTACAAAATAAGTATTCCGCCTCCATATGCGCAAAAGGGCAAAATCAACACCGTATCTCTACCGAGAGACTACGAACCTCCCGGAAAGGAATCACCACCTGAAAAATATATAAGTCATGGGGTGAGCTCACTAACCTAGTAGAGGAAGTGTCATTGCCTCAATCTCAGTAATCCAAATGTTACAACCCAACCAAGGTTCATACTACTAATCCTAGGTCGGTATCTTGTTCCACATGGCTGTCACGCCAATCCGGAACCCTATTAGACCCAAAAAGCAATTTCCCCCAACATGCTCACATTATAGTCATTCAAGCATTACATGCTTCAACATCGAAATCATAATCACATATATGATAGTTTAAATGAAATATTACTAAACACGCCTCATAGTACGCACTTCGCCCAATACAGGTTAACGAATACATACTCTGGCCATTTACTTTTGAGGATACAAGCTCATCAAGTAATGTAGAGTGTCGTACCAATTCTTCCCAAGTGATTTTGGCACTTCTTACTTTCAACAAGGAAAAGCGGTTGCACAAGAGCCCTGCTTGCAACTCTGTGCCCCTAGCCCCAAAGGTCACGAATATGAGCCCCGCTTGTGACTCCTAACCTAGTATCACATTTTTAGACTTACTAATTCCGTATGTGTGAAACACCTCTTGTCCAATTGTTGCGACGATCTGACACAGGACTACCCACACATGATTACACAACCCGCATAGACCAACACCATATTTTTAACACTACACGATGTACTCAATATACATCAAAGATTTCAAAAACAATCATGCTCCATCATAATATATGCTTATCTCATTTTGGAATATATTGTACTCAATATAACCATGGCCCATCATAATACATGTTTATCTATTTTTGTAATATATTATGTCCAACTCATCAATATACTCATACTATCACATTTATAAGCAATAAACCACAAGAAGCATTTATATCACACAAATCATGCTTTCAAGGGCCTAGTTCATCGTCTAAGTTATCAAGACTCAACTCGCATATATATATATATATATATATATACAGAATATATACACATAGACGCACACACCCTCGGAAAAAAAAACTCATTTTCCCCCTACCTCAATTCTAAGCAAGCTAACATATGGATGCTAAAGAGGTCCAAGCAAGGTCACCAATGTCAAGTGTGCCTCCAAGAATAAGTTGGTTGCACAACCTTCACAATTCTATTTAACACACCATATAATGGAAACAAGATTACAATTGTGTTAAGAACAAGCCTACAATTATCAAAAGTCGCTCCAACCAAATGAAATAAACCAAAGCCTAAGGATAGCTAAACTAAGGTTCTTGAAAGAGAGTCAAATGTAAGGATGAACTTACCAAAGTCTCACTCAACAGAACCAAGAATCACCTCAACAAAGCTTACTATGTGAAATTTCCAACCCTTGCACCTTGAATAGTCATATCATCAAGAAAGGAACAACACACTAAAATTTGGAACTAAAATCTTATGAAATGAAATACTAGGGTTAGGAAAGAGAATAAACCACAAGAGTGTAACGTCTGGTATTTTTACAGGTTAATTTAAAATTTTTATTTAAACAATTATGTGCTTATGTGCTTAATGTGTTTAATTGTTTTAGCATGCCTTACATGTTTTACGTGTTATAAAAATTGTACGTAGCATGTTGAATTTTCATTTTGATTTTAATGAAAATTATTGAGAACGATTTTGAGAAAGAAATGACCGAGGGGTAAATGAGTAATTTCACATTTGGGACACTTAGTGGGAAGTGTAGAGATTTTGGGTGAGAAATTAGGGCATGAATGGCATTTTAGTAATTAGGGAGGATGACAAGGGGTAAAAGGGTAATAAAGAGTCTTGATGGCACTCTTGTAATTAACCCTAACTTTGGAAGATTTTGGTCATTTCCACCTTTCATGTGTTGTCTAATTCCTAGCCCTTGATCTCATTCTCCCATCTTTGTTTTGGACCCTTGGATCATAAGGCCTTGTTTGGTTGGCACTTAAATGGAATAATCCATTATTTTTGGTCATCCACTTGGCAAGACTTTTTCTCAACCATTGGATGGTTATTTGATTTCCATCTTTATTCTAAGCCCTTGGATGATAAGGCCCCGTTTGGCAAATTAATGAGTTTTGTGAGTTGTCATAAGTCTTCCACTTGGCAAGACTCATTTCTAGCCCTTGGATTCATTTCCTTTTTCCTAGCTTCATTTTGAACCCTTGGATGGTGAGAAGAGTGAGTGGAGAATCTCTACACTTATGAGTTTCTCCCATTTGCAAGACATTCTCTCATCCACACAAATATCTATCTTCTCTCATAAGGTTCTTGCTAAGTTCTCCCTCACTTCACTCCTTCTTCCTCAAGTTGTTAAATTCTCTCTTCCTTGTGATGAGAATTTGAAGGGGGTTTGTGCATGGAAGTTGATGTTGGTGCTCCAAGCTTCCTTTTGAACCAAAGCTTGGTAAGTGATTCTTTCTCCTATAGAATTTCTAGTATCAAACCCTAGTTTCTATTATTAAATTCTTATATTCAATTTTTGATTTATGGAGTTGTCTATCTATAGCTCTTGCTTAGGACTCCATTAAAGCTTAGCTATCGGTTGAGTTGAGCCTATTGTTGGGTTTGGAGGAGGTTGGGTTGATTCGGTTCACCTTGGAGGCTTTACTTGTTCTTGGTGTTCTTGCTTGGAATTGAGGTAGGGGAAAAACGATTTGTCTTTGTTTTTGTATGAGGGTGTGTGCGTCTATGTGTATATATGCCGTATATATATATACAAGTTGGTCTTGATAGCTTAGACTATGATTTAGGCCCTTGAGAACATGATTTTGTGATATAAATTCATGTTGTGGTTTATTTCTTACTAAATATGAAATTGTAAGTATTGTGATGGTGGTGGTGTAACATATGGCCTAATAAAAGAGCATGTTGAGAAATGTTACTATAAATGTGAACTTGCTTATTAATTGTGAAATGATGAGCCTTGTAATAATTTGGATCCAATATAATGTTATTTGATAGAAGCATGTATTGAGATAGCATGTGGTTATGATTGAGAACCTTCATGCATTTTGTGGTACATCATGTAGTGTCAAAACATGGGTGTAGGTTTATTCGTGTTGTCCACGAGTCTTTGGATTATGAAGTCGCAACCGGGTTGTGCATATGAAGTCGCAACCGGGTTGTGCATATGAAGTCACAACCGTGTTGTGCGTATGAAGTCACAACCGTGTTGTGCATTTGAAGTCGCAACGGGGTTGTGCATATGAAGTCGCAACGGGGTTGCGCATATGAAGTCGCAACGGGGTTGTGCATCCGTTTCCGGATTTCAATGTCGTAACTGGGTTGTGCATTGAGTTTCACGGGTTAAGAAGGTGTACCATGGGTTGAGTCACATTGCACTCATATGTCATATATGTAATTGTGATAATCTTGTCAAGGCATGCGATAATTTTGAATAATTATGATGTGAGCATGTTGGGGGACTTGTTTGTGGGGTTTGAAGGGGTTCCGGATTGGCGTGAGAGCCATGTGGGACAAGAGACCGACCTAGGGTTAGTGGCATGAACCACTCGGACTACCGAGATGGAGGCAATGACGCTTCCTCTACTGGGCTAGTGAGCTCACCCCACGCCTTTTATATTTTTCAGGTGATGATCCCATTGGGAGAGTTCCATAGTCTATCCGTGGATGTGTGGATGTATGTCCGCCCTTTTGTGCATGGGAGGCGGACCACACTTTATTTTGTTGGGCATTAGGCCGATAAATATGTTCCTTTTTCACATGTAAACTAAACTTGTAAAACCATGTTATTTTGACCCGGCTAGCATGTTAGCCGAGGTGTTATTGATTATGTATATCCCTTGGAGCGCTATGCGCGGGGATTGTGTTCTTTTGGTGCACTTCGGTGCCGGATTATGCATTATGATCAAATTATAACATGTTCGCCTTCGAGCGTTTAAATGTCATTCTTGAGTATTTTTACTTGGAGTTATGAATGTAAATTGGATGATTTGCCATGAATTGCAATTATTAGGTGTTTAGCCGAAAACGGCGTTTTTCTAGGTTTTCAAACTAACCCTTTTCGATTTGAATGGAAAAACCCGTTTTCGCCTACCCCCGTAGCCCCGGTTGTTTTAGGAATGTTTTCAAACTCATTTTTAGAAGATTTTGATCTTTATAACCCGGTGGTCAATAAAACGGAGACCGGGGGCAAGACGGTTATTTTACGGATTTTTAAGAAGCGTCTTTGATAAAAATAACCATTTCTCTTCTTATTCCGAGTTAGGGGGGATTTTTCCTCATTTATAAAGTCCCAAGGACCAGTTGAGATCTCCCTTGATAGTTTCTAAGGGTTTGGGGCTGTATGGGAGCCAAATTTGAGGTTTTCTGGTCTAGGCAGTCGACTGGCCCTTTCGGGCAGTCGACTGGGTGAAACGGAGGAACTTTTTCTTCAAAACTTTGAGCTCTCGGGTTCATCCAGTCGACTGGGTCATTAGCCAGTCGACTGGGTCAGCAAGTCGACTGGGTCACTAGCCAGTCGACTGGGTGGTTCGGCCCTGCTCTGACCTATTCCACTATTTCGCTCATATCTCGAGCTACGGGTGTCGGATTGAGGTGTTCTTTAGCTTTTTAGAAAGCTGACTTAAAGATCTTGATGTTAGGATTTTGAATCGCCTCATTTGAGTCATTTGTGAGGGCGAAATGGTCGATTGAAGTTGACAGTAGATTTCTGCCTCTAAACGTAGGAATACCGATTTCAAAATGTCGTAGTTTCCATTTCGTACCTTCAAATTCGGTTCCGTTTGTTTCTATAACTTCTTTTAGGCCCAAACCTAGTATTTAAACCTTGGAATCACTACTTTAGCCATGTGATGACCATTTTACCCTTTTGTTGGAGTTTAATGATTGAAGGTCATTTGTTCTCATTTCTTATTTCTTCCGCATTCACTCCCCTAGCTCTTAGGCTCGGATTTTGGAGTCCTAGGAAATTTGGGGCGTGACAAGAGTGAGAACCACTTACCAATCCTTAAGTTGAATTGAATACTAGAACACCACCTCCAACTTTCATGTTCAAGGCTTAACCAAATTCCAAGCAAAGAGAGATGGAATCAAGCCAAAGGTGGAGAAGGAAAAGAGGGAAAAGAGATAAATGTGAGAGATAAAATGTGAGTGGTTATGAGAGAAGTCTTCATGTGTAATACTTAAGGAGTGTAGGGATTTCCCACTATCTCTCACATTCATCCAATGACCTACAATAAATGTGAAAGAAAAGGGAGGAGATCCAAGGGCCAAAAAGTGGTCTTGCAAGAAGCTTAAAACTCAAAACCCACAAATCTAACTCAATGCCAAATAAGGCCTTAGCATCTAAGGGTTGAGAATAAAGCAAGGAAAATGAATAAAGGATCCAAGGGTGGAAATGAAGTCTTGTAAATGAAAGATCAAGAATAATGCATTCTTGCATTTGTATGCTAACCATACAAGGCCCTATGATCCAAGGGTTGAGATTAAAGGTGGGAGAAGAATATTAATGGTTGGGAGTGACAAAATCCTTCTCAACTTAGGGTTAATTACAAGAGTGTCATCATGACTCTCAATTACCCTTTTATCCCTTGTTATCCTCTCTATTTACCACCATGCCACTCATACCCCAACACTTCGTCAAATCTCTACAATTTGCACTAAGTCCTCTTAATATGAAAATACTAATTTACCCTTTGGTCATTTATTTCCCGAAATCGTTCTCAACAATTTTCATTATTCTCAAAATGAAAATACAACATGCAACTTACAAATTTAATCTCACATAAAATATGTAAGTCATGCTAAGCACATAATCATGTATGCATATAATCATTAACAATTTTTTTTTTAATTAGCACATAAAAATACCGAACGTTACACACATCTTCAACTATCCTTCTTGGCTGTTTGATTGATCTATCTGTTGATTGAAGTACAATCGTAATAGGGTTTAATTCTCCTAATCCCAATTGTTGGTAAACTGAATATGATAATAAATTGACACTAGCACCAAAATCAAAGAGAGCTCGTCTTACTTCTTGATCACCAATTATGCATGATATTGTAGGCGCTCCTGGATCTTTATATTTGGGTGGTGTATCATTTAATAATAAAGAACTTATTTGTTCAGTCAACACTAACTTTTTAGGTACCTTAGCTCTGCTTCTACGCTTTTGTGTATATAAATATTTCAGGAATTTAGCATAAGGTGGGATTTGAGATATGACATCTAATAAAGGCAAGTTGATTTTTACTTGTTTAAACAACTCTACGATTTTATTATTTTTATCGCCTTGTTTGTCATAATAGTTTGATCCATGGAGACGTTGAGGGAATGGTGTTTTGGTTCAAATTACTTCTCTATAGGTTTTTCAGGTATTTCTTTAATAGGTTCATCTATTGTTGGATGTGATGTTTCTTAGGAATTTTTTCCATGACTTCTTCTTGTGTTAATCTGTCCTCAAACTTCTCCTCAACTCTATTATCCACTATCCTACCACTCCTTAAGGTTGTGATTGTTTGAAAAGTTTCATGGGTTGGCTCTTGTAAAATTCCTAAATCAATCATGTTTTTCCCTTTAGGATTCATCACAGGTTGACTCGGTAATTTACCCTCTTTTCTTTCATTAAGCGTCTTAGCTATTTGTCTCATCTACACTTTTAATTCTGAAATAACTTGTGAATGTGTATGTAGCAGTTGGGTATTAGCTTCTAAGTTACCAAGGCTAAGACTTTATCCTCAAAACCATATGATCTTTGTGGTGGATTAGGGTTTTGAATTTGATTCCTAAATTAAGGTTAGTTTGGACGAAAAGATCGAAATCCTTGTGTATTATTTTGAACATTTTGATTAATATTGAATGGTCTTGGATTTTGATTGAAATTCTGAGTATTATTGAATGATCTTGGATTTTGATTAAAATTTTGAGTTTGGACAGGATTTTCTACATTTTGAGAACAATAAGATAAATATGGATGGTTCCGCTAGCTTTGATTTAAAGAATTTGAATATTGATTTTTATTGGTAGTTGTAAAGGCTGTGTTAACATCATATGGTGTTATATCTTCTTGATATTTCATTGGACATCCAATAGCTAAATGGAAAGGATCAGAAAAGGTCGAACAAACTTACCTAGGAGTATTTTGAGTGAAATTTAGAAATAAGTCTAATTTTCTACTTATCTCAGCTACTTGAGCCGTAACGTCATCAGTTCGTTCTATTTATTTAACAGTTTTCACTCGTCTAGGGTTATTAAATATTGATCTACTCAATCTTTCGAATATTTTCCATATATCTTTGACTAGTTCAAATGCAAATGTTCCTCCGCATACCGCATCTATACGATGTTGTTGTATCTCGCCTAGGCCATGTTAGAAATTACGCACCAAATCGTATTTTGTGAATTTATGATGTGGACATTTAGCCAAGATTTCTTTAAAACATTCCCAAATTTCATGGAATTGTTCAACCGGAATTTAGGCAAAGTTCATTATAGCGGCTTGGGCTTCGTTTGTTTTTCCCATAAGGTAGTATTTATGTAAAAATTCTTTTTTAAGGTTCTCCCAATTAGTTCTCACTCGTTCTTCTAAACTATTATACCATCTTTTATCTTTTTCTTTGAGTGAAAAGGGAAAAATCCCACACGTAAGGCATCAGTAGGCATCTCATTCATCGTAGTTGTCGAATTAATTTCTATAAAGTCAGTTATATGCTCATAAGGATCTGCATGTTTATGTACATAGAATTTAGGCAACATATTCAAAATACTAGCTTTAATTTCATAATGAGATGTTGTTTCGCCTAGTATTATAATGTCCGCTGGTGATTCAAAATTAGAAGGTGAGTAATAATATTTCAAAGGAACCTGGTGGTTGTATTTGAGGGTCGCCCATATCGTTAAAATTTAATGTATCCTTTTCAATCCTTTGTTTATTACTTCTTAAGTTTTTACGATAAGTTCTATCAACTTCAGGATCAAAAGGAGCAAGTTCTTTAGATACGGAACGCAAACTACTTATACAACAATGAAATAAAAAATAAACTAATCTAAATAATAAACTAAAAATAAATAAACAAAATAAAAGAGAAATTAAATAAGAAAATTCAAGATAATATTTAACAATAATTTAAGATACGACTATAACTCACAAACGGTACAGCAAAGCAATCGTCACCGTTTTTCTAGTTCCTTCTGCTAATCTTAATGCACCTGTCAAAAATCACATAATCTATTTCTTAAAAAAACAAAATTAAAATAAAACAATTAAATAATCTAGCTATAATAATTATTTAATAGTAAAGAAATTCGTTAGTCCCCGGCAAAGGTGCCAAACACTTGATCGGTGGCTAAATCTTAATTAATTTAGCCTACTAGGCTTGGGTAATAAATAATAGTAATAATAATGTTGTGTGAAAATAAGCCCTTAAATTTGACCTAGTTTTTCCTATCACAATTGCAGGAATCAATTATAGTATAGTATATATGAGATAGGGTATATCGTATTCACAGAGACTATTGAATTCGCAACTTCTTTATAATTATTGTAACTAAATTATGAAAGATAATTTGCTTGTTTTGTTTTCTATAACTAATTTGACAAGAAATAAAATAACATAAAATTAAAGTTAAATTTTAGTTTTGGTGTTTGAAAACAGTGGAGATAAAGATCTAGGGTATTTCTAACTCCACCACTAACGACATAATATATCCTCCTAATCATTTAATTGTAAATGGCAGTCTATCATATGTGAATCAGATATAGGGTCGCAAGCATTAACAAACCCTAATCCCAAAAAGGAACAATTAATGTATCATTGGCACAATCCCTCATTGAACAAGCATAACTAGTACATGCATCTACTCTAAACTACTCCTACTAACATAAATTAAAAGCATGTCACTCGTTATCTTTTCTAGGCATGGATTGTCTAAATCAAGATTGCATGTTAATTACCACAATTGTGTAGAAAATCATAAGTTAAGCATCCGAGTTCTAGCTTATATTTAATAACCATGATTGTGCAAGATAAAAAATTAATTCAAGCTAAGACAAGACATAGAATAAATCAAGAATATTATATAAAATCAAAAATAATCACTAATATACACAATGATCACATACTGTCCTTCAGTTTTCCCTTATACAATTAGAATAAGAAAAAGTCTACATTACTTAGCTAGGGTTAAAAACCTTAGATAAGGGTTTAGTTGTTCATGGTAGTGGTTGTCTGTATTATTGATGGAGACACGCCCTCCATGGTTGATATTCTTGCACAAATCTCCCATAACCACATATCAAGACTCCAATATAGCACATAATTGTAAGAGAGACCCCTCTCTTTTATAGAATGTGAGGCATCTTTGTTTGGTAATCTGATTGCGTCACGGTTAAGTTAGGAATGTGTATCATGATATTCCTTGAAGAATGGTGTTAAATCTCATCAAATATGGTCAATATTGTGTCCAAGATAGCTTAGAGATCGTCCCATATTGATTCTGGCCGAAACGGGTCCCACTATTGTATATATAAGTTGTTGATGTGGCCTGGCCAATTATGGTCTCATCGAGTACTCAGTGAAGGTTCCACCGAGTACTCGATGGCTTCTGAATGCTGTGCAAGTGGGCTCAAGTGCGCCGAAATCTCTGGTCATTATTCTTCTTTTGCGCAAGTTTGCGCACTTTCACACATCACCGAGTACTCGGTGAAGGAAATACTAAGTACTCGATAGTTCTTCACCTTTTATTTTCTTGTTTCATCTTCTTTGCTCCGTTTCTCTTCTCGGTTTCATTTCTCTTCACTCTTTTTGCCTCATTGACTTATTTTTTGTCCTTCATAGGTCTTGTATCCATGGTTTCGGCTCTCAAACAATCTTGAGTCACAAATTCAGTTTTTTTACCGAATTAAACTCGATTTACATGACATAGCTCTGAAATGTCTGAAAACACAAAAGCCGTATAAAAGCACCAATATAATGATAAACATAAACATAACAATATATAATTAGGAGCCTTAAATGTATGATATTTGGCTCCTATCGTGATAATACAGAATGGAGAAGTTGTGGGTAGTATAGCTAACCCTCACGAGACTTAACTCGTCCACTCGGTATTGTCGAGGGGTTTAAAAGGCTTGTTACACGTGCTAAGTTTAATCATCGACCTTAACGAAAGCAAGGGATTAGTTTAGTTTAGTATAGGGTAGTTAGAATAAAAACAATCATCGCAAGAGAGGTTTTAAAAGTTTTCCTGAGTTCATTGCTAAGGGTTTAGCAATATGTAAGTTTGGGGGTATGATAGGTGCCAAATGTTTACTATTTTAGGCCCCTATCTTGCAATTATTACGTCTCTACATTCCATTATTTGGTATTTTTATGCCATTTGTGTGTTTAAGCATGTTTCAGGAGCTTAATGAAGAAAAAGAGCTAACTTTGGTGAATTAACTAGAGAAATGCTCATTTATATTCAAGAGGAGAGTTAAAGAGATGTTTTCAAGAGAAAAGTGTCTCCCGGAGGGTGAAAATGTTATTTTACGGAGCCGCAACTTTAAGAATCATGCTAATGGAGTTGAGGGGGTTCAAAAGGAGCAACTACCAAGAAAAGTGGTTTCCCTGAAAAATGCTACGATCCATCTACGGACCCAGTAGCTAAAAGTGGCTAAAAGTGCCAAAATGACGCCCCATTTACCCCCCATCAAAAAATCCCTACGCATCGTGCCTAGCCTAACGCGCTAAGCGTAGTTAAGGCTGCGAACTTAAAGTTTGAAATTCTGATTTTGGCCCCGACTTGAGTTTTTTAATGCGGTTGTGACTTCTACACCTCGATACGCATGATATACACATAATATACATCAGACTTAAGGGTTTTGCTTGGCTCGGTGTGAAATGACGGAAAAGGGCAACCTTAAGGTTTTCTTCGACTGTTGTCTATAAATAAAGAGGTCTGTTACAGATTTGGGAGAGCTTCATTCATATAATTTTCAGACTCTGGAAATTTATTCCAAGAAGGACTCATACAAGATCTAGAGATCCGGAAAAGAAGGGCGCGAGAAATTCTACATGAATGATGCAGTCTCCGTCAGCCATGATCAACTAAACTGGTATCTAGGGTTGTCAAGCAAAACCCTAGCCAAGTAATGTAATTTTTATATTTGTTTTCAATTGTAACGAGGGGAAGCTTTGACTATACCGTGATGATTGTTGTAGATGCATAACCATTTTTATTCTTGAAATAAGATTATATATTTGTTCTTAATTCTTATCTTAGATTGAATGAATATGTTTTCTTACTCAATCATGATTATTCCCTATGGGCTGGAACTCGGATGCTTAATCCATGAGTTTCTACACAATAGTTCTTAACACTTGAAATCTTAGGTTTACACAGGCCATGCCTCGGCGAGCTATCATAGACATGTTCTAATTTAATTTCATACATTAGGAGTAGATTAGAGTAAAGTAAATAGCATTAATTCTATGCATTGAAGATATAGACCACCTCTAATTCCAATGCAACTTCACAAAATGAGTTTGGTTTAAAGTTTTGGGATATGGGTTGCTTGCTTGGCCTTATGGGAATTAGGATGTCATTACTCAATGGGCGATTCAGAATTTATAATGCAACACTCTCATTAGTCTCCTAAACAAACTTGCTTTCTTTGTTACCGTGTACGAACTATGGATGGAAAGAAATAGGAGAATTTTCAATGAGGAGTTTTGCACTATGGAACAGGTTTTTGAAAAGATTTTTCAATCTGTCAGATACTCCCTTTTCTCTCATACTAATCACAAATCTGATAATTCCTCTCAAGTTATGGTTAATCTATGGAGACTTCCTCTTACTGTGTTGGCTAGTTAATCCTCTTGCTGAAGGGGGTGAGTACTGTTCACTTTTCCTGCTAAGGTTGGCTAGTGCTTTGCTGCTTGTTATTCGGGCTGTTGGTGCGTGTTGGAAGGGTTGGATAATGTTCTTCATTCTGCAGTAGCTTCTGTATTTCTTTTAGTCCTCTTCTACTTGCATTACTACTAGATATGTAATCTATAGAAGCTTTCGCTATTGCAGTTTTTTCTCTAAGGCTGCTGGTTCATGGTCATACCTTATGCTCATGTGGATTGCTTTCTGGTTCCTTGCTCGGGTTATTTGGCTTTCTTCTGCTTTCTTTCCTCATGCTTGGGTTTCAAACTTTAGAAAGAGGATGTGGTATGATGTTTTCAATTGTCCATTGTCAGTTGGGTATTCCTGGACTAATTGTAATAGGATTTTTCCTCTTCTTTATTTCTTTTGGTGGATTTTTGGATTCCATATCCAATTGTACCTAGGGGTATGCCCCTAGTATTTTGTAGGCTTTTTTTCCTTTTTATTTATTATTACTCCTTGCAATTCAAAAATAAAAAAATAGCATGCACTAGTTACACTCTGTCCGGAGATGGGTTGTAGTGAATTCGGTTGACAGTATCCTTTTTGGGAGCGTATTCGACTATTTATGGTACGTTCTGATTTACGTGAATAGATCGCCCTCTTACAATTGTGCAAATTGAAAACTTTGTTATGCAGTTAATGGTGGAGCTATTAAAATCCTAATTTTTCTCTCGCTTGATCAACTGTTAATTTATTTTATGTTTTAGTTATAATTCTCAAATTAAATCAAACAAACTTTTTCAAACATAATTCAATATTTTTAGATTACTAAAGTGAATAATCCAAGTCTCTGTGGGATAAATATTCCCTTTCTAAATCCGTTTCTATACTATAATTTGACTCATGGGCCTACGATAGGTAAAACCTAAGCAATCATAAGGGGTTATTTTTAACCACTATTTTTGTTACCCCTGGGCGGACATTAACAATCATCACAGGCGTGGTCTTCAGCTTCCCCTCATTACATATTAAACAAATAAATAAACTACATTACTTGGCTAGGGTTTTGCTCGAAACCCTAGATACCGGTTTAGTTGCTCATGGTAGTGGGAGACTGCATCGTTCATGTAGAAATGCCCTATATGGTCGTCTCCTCTGAATCTCCAAGATCTGAATGGCTCCCTTCTTAATAAGAGATAAATCTCATGAGATAGTGCTCTGAAAATTATGTAATTAGAAGCTCTCTAAATCTAGTATAGACCTTGGTATTTATAGGCAAAGATATGAAGAGTTATATTTCAACTATACTCACATCCTTTTAAACTAGGATTCCTCTTTGTGTGCTCCTCTTTCAATTAGGAGTGAATCTACCCAACTTTAGTGAAAATATTCATTACACACGTTCAAGGATTTCTTGGAGTGCACACAAAGTCAACCTGGGTCAAAACGGATCAATTCGGATCAAACTAGGATTTCTGGCTGAATCTATAATTTTCAGCTTTTTCCTGCAGACATGTCTCACTATTTTAATCATAACTCAAGTTACACAACTCCAATTTAAGTGTAAGTTTTTTTGTTAGAAAGCTGACTTCAAGTTCTTGAGTTTAGACTCAAGAATCACTTAATTTGGATCTGTTTTCACCGAGTTATGGCTATCTGTAGTTGACTGAAATTTTCTTCACTACACCTACACCTAGGCGTAGATGGCCTATGCCTATCTGTACCCATATGTGTAGGTAGGCGTAAAAATTCACTTTCTAGCCACTTTTTAGCTGTTGTATGCGTAGGTAGGCGTACCAAAAACCCAAAAATTAACTTTTTGCATTTACCACCATTTTCAGACTCAATTTTGTTCAAGAACATGTATATCCAAGTATATGACTTGTATAATATCCATTTTACCCTCCGGAATGTATTTTTTACTTGAAAACTCTAGTTTTCTTCTCTTTTTTAGGGTAACAAGCAAAATCTTGGTTAATTCACCAAAGTTAGGTTGTTTTCTTCATTAAGCTCCTGAAACAGACTTAGACAAGAAAACGAGATACAAATACCATGTAATGGAAAGATAAGACTTAACAATACCGAGTTAGGGGCTTAGAATGGACAACATTCGACACCTATCATATATATATAAATTAATAACAATTATACACACACATATCAGACACACATAAACTAGACACAACACCACCGACACACACACACACACACATTAGCCCGTCTTCTTCCTCCTCTGTCGTTGGATAGAGAAAGAGAAAGAAAGAGAGGGAGAGAGAGAGGGTAGACCAGAGAGATAAGAGAGGGATAAAGTGTCGCCGAAGAAGAGGAGGCGTGTCCTGGTAGAGGTGGCGTGACCTGGTGGCCGCAACGCAGCTTGGTGGACGCAGCGCGATTGGAGGGAGGGGCATGGCTGTATGGTAGTAGCCCCTTTTGTGTGGTTCGGCTAGGTGGTTCTGGGGACCGGTTTGGCTTCTATCCGATCTCCGATTATCGTGAAACTCAGAGGTTAGTTGACCCATGGGCTTGTGTACGCCATACTCGAATTTGGGACAAATTCCTCAAACGGCTTGGCCTATATTGCAATTTTAAGGGGTGAGTTAACTTTATCGATTTGCATGTTTTTACGTGCTTTAACGTGTAAGAATTTTAACCATATATTAGTATGGTCTTCTAGGCGTCGTTGTCACGCCCCAAATTCCTAGGACTCCGAAACCCGAGCCTAAGAGCTAAGGGAGTGATTGCGGAAGTAAAAAGAAACGAGAACCAAAAGACATTCAGTCATCAAACACCCACAAAGGGTTGCAATGAATGCCTAGATACCATGCTGTCACGCCCCTAAAGGGTGACGCAAACCAAGCGACTACTAGAGTCAACAATAACAAAGAAGTACATGGAATAACAATAAAAATATACTCCATGCCAACACGAATACTAAAAATACAAGAGTATCCTTAGATACCAATAGACACGCTCCTAAATCCCTAAGACTCCCGAACAGGGACATCCAAGGAATCCAGAATGTGATCCTTAACATGAATGACCAACTAAGACATCATTAACCGTGAAAACATATGGGTTAATGATAGATATGGTATATTTAATACCCAAATGACTAATAAAACTAAGCAGCGGAATCTAACGAAAATCCGGCAGAGTTCCGTTTGTAAATGGAACATCCGGACAACCAAACACAACACAATAACCTGCCCAAAGCAATTCAATAATCACAATGGCTTCCATGCCCCACATTCATCAATCCTAATAGGGCCGAGGTAGTGGAAAGAAACCAAAACCCCTCCAAACCCTCTAACATTAACAGAGCCACAAATGCTCGAATAAAAATACAGTAAAGCACCTAGCTGTGCAGAATAAATACAATAATCTCCTGAAAGAATAAATACAGGAAGTAAAAGATACATCAACAGGGATATGCCAACAGACTGGCTCCCAAAAGAAATACATGATAATCCCATAACAATGGGTAAAGAAGCTGAAAGAAGAATACTACCGTCCCCAAACCCAGTCGCGCTGCAACCGTAACCGCATCACCCAACGCAACTCCAAAACCTGTAACAAGGAAACAAAAGAAGCTACCGTTGCACTGCATCCTGCCCATAGCCGTATAATTCCTGCAACCTGGCGTGGAATACCAGGGGGGCAAATGAAATTCCCTCCGTGAGCAAATAAGCTCAGTGGGAAAAGATATCCTAACTACCACATCCTCTGATAGTTTAGGTAAAGCTAAACCGTCTAATAAGATA
Organism: Cornus suecica; assembly: GCA_963922005.1. Classification (NCBI taxonomy): domain Eukaryota; kingdom Viridiplantae; phylum Streptophyta; class Magnoliopsida; order Cornales; family Cornaceae; genus Cornus; species Cornus suecica. Next base: position 33,291,348 of record OY998243.1, on the reverse strand, counting down.
TAAATATAGCCCAACTAGTCCCATCCACGCAAACCCAAGTCACACGCTCATATATTATTGTAAACGAGTATACATAAGTATATAGGGAATATATATATATATATATATATATATATACACACATATATATATATAAATACACAACATGAGTCTCTAAAACTCGTACTCCAAGTACCCAACACTAGTAGTCTACACTACTCTCACCAACGTACACTAGGTATACGATACTAAGGTCCAGTCTAACAAATCACCAAATTACTCACAACACAATTCAGAAGATCCAACCGAGGAGATCACACTCACCTCTAATATCCACAAGGAAACAAAATCCACCAATAGTACCAAGGAAGGCTCAAATCCTACACCCCGATAACACAGGAAGGAAAACACCCACGTCCTTGCGTACTAACACAACCATCCTCAATATGTATATATATATGTACAATATATATATATATATATATATACGACAAACCTCATCCCAGTCCTAGGGAAAACCTACCTCTCAAAAGCTAGATCACCTCAATCATATCTCTTACTCAATGCCATAAATCACATCATCACATTTACCTCATAACACTATCATCAATATATATATATATATATATATATACAATATATATATAACAAACCTCAATTGCTATCTCCAACAATATTAATAAATCACCAACACTCTCACTAAGGATAAGAAAAACCACGTAAGAGCCAAGAACCCAAGCAAGGGAAAAAAGAAGTCCCAATGCTACACCAACAAATAACCGAGACACAATGTCAAGGTTAAGAATACCCAAACAAGGAAAGAACACCACGAATGAACCAGAAAGGAACACCACAAGTGGACAAGGGAACCAAAAACGAATGGCCGAGTATGAAAGTGATTAAAAGAGGAATCCCAAGGATTTCCATAGTTTTTAAGAAAAAGGTTTTTAAAACTCAAACCATTTCATTCGGCATCCATGCCCCTAACAAGTGAAAAACCCCAATCACCTAGATGGTGACATCAACAACCCAAAGAAAAGGAAAGGCAACACTATAAGTGTGCACTGAACAACACCAAACCTCCTAACCGAGACTTAGAACGATCCGAAGAAAAGGTGAAACAAGAAACCACCTTTCAAAATACTACAAGTCGAGATTTTGAGAAAGAAGTCTCAAAATCTCAGAATCTCGAGACAAGTGATAAAATAGTTTTCTTTTTAGAAATCACATAATAAAAATGACCGTCTTGCCCCCGGTCTCCGTCAGTCGCCATCACAGGCTTTTAAAAGTTGAAAATCTTTTCAAGAAAGATCCAAAGATCATTTTATAAAGTATTAAAACTTTTCATTTATACGGGGTAGGCGAAAACGGGTTTTTCCTTTTAAATACAAGAGTTTACTTCAAAACTTAGGAAACACCGTTTTCGAAATGACAGCCAATAAAAGAAAACACAACTCTATGAATTCCTGTAATGTCCGAGAGGACAGTAAAGGAAGAGCAACCCGTTGGACTCACGGAAGACAACCATCCGTTCCAACTCCACCAAATCAAATGACACCACGAGGAAGAGGTTCGGCACCACGCCGTAACCAAGGAATCTAGGAATGACATACAAGTCAACGACCACGTACTAGTGTACAAAACACCGTACAAGGAATGCTTAGGGGAATGAACTAAGCACAAGAACCGAGACTGTCAAGCTACGGTACCTCGAGTACTAAATAAAGTCACTCAACCGTAACCTCTTCTCACCAATCAAACTCCCAACTACAGTTGATAACTCATTCCTCAAAAGTGAAAGACACCTAAAGGTCCATACTACAACTCACAATCTCATCACCCGCCTTCTCGAAGGCCCCAATTCATAACTGATACTGAAATCAATCTCTAACCTCCAATCTCTAACAAGGTCACACAGCTAACCACAATCACAAGACCATTAACCACATTCTCTAAGGCCTCAACTCAAAATCAAGTCTACGGTCCACCACTAGCCTCAACTAGCCACATAGATCACTATATCAATACACTTAACCTCCCCCCAAGGGCACAAGGTATACAACAAGTATAAAGATTACGTTCCATTTATACTTTAACAATTTTCCCATTTAAAGTCATGTTTCACATTATTCATTTTCAATTGAGCATTTATAAAATATGAATTTAATTTCACAATATTCATACATAACATGCTCCAAAATCCAACAGGCAATAATAACACATATTAAACCTGCTCCAACATCACATGTAATAATATCACGTATACATGTCAAATGAAATCACATAAATGCCATGCATATACAATGTGACTCATACACCACCCTTTGCCCACATCACGTGATTAACGAATACGCACTCCACCCATTTACAAGGAGAAAGAGTACCGCACCGATTCTTCCCAAGTGTTTTTGACACTACACTTTCAACAAGGAAGACAGTTGCACGAGACGACCCGTGACCAAAGATCCGTATAACGGATGCACGAGACGACCCGCGACTTCGAGAATGAGACGACTCACCCTATACCCCATTCACAGCTCATTATTCTGTAGGATGGGAACACCCCCTGGCCAGTTGTTGCGATGATTCGACACAAAGACACCCATACTTGAGTACACAACTCATACATATCAACATCGTGATTTGACACTACACGACATTCTCAACAGGCACCCCGGGCCTCAACATAAATATGTAATACACCATATTTATGAAAATACCAACATGGTAAATATCAACAAAATCTCAAAGTCTCTGTACATGCTTTTAAAAATACATTAAAGCATTTAAATCATATGAAAATAATTTCATGTACCATTCAGTTTCTCCAAAAATATATTTTCTTTAATTCTTTAGAAAATATTTCAATTTCCCTTATCATTCATTTAAAATAAATTATACAATTAATTCACGTATAATAAGAGGAACCTAGCATGGCGTCTAAGTCTCTCACATCCAACGTTTACAAATTTCTCTAGCCCATTTAATTCTCCAGGGAATTTCTAAGTCGTCTATTCCTATTCAATTCAATTAGGAATATATTTAATCACATAGGAAATAATTTAATTAATTTTCTTAAATTAATTCCTAAGTCCAATTCCGATTCTAAACGAATTATAGATATTTAAATTAACGATTTAAAATGTCTATATTAAATTAAATAAGGGTTTTACACCCCTAAACTACTTCAATAATGCAGAGTGAGAAATATAATTTCCCACCTAATTATACGTTACCGAACAGTCCGAAACAACACAGTATCGGCGCCCGAACTCGAAGCCCGCCGACCAAAATCGTCCGATAATTATTTCGAATATATCGAAATGTCCGTCTTGACAAACTATACGATATATACGAAGCCCATTAATAATCGATTAATTAATTGGGTTAAATCTAAAATACCCCAAACGAAAACTATAACTTATAAATGCAATTTTTGGGCAAATCGTTCATCCTAAATTTACGAAATTAATATATGATGAATACTACGTATATACGGAGCTACTCACCGAAAATCGGCTCAAACCGATCACCGGAAGGTCGCCAAAAAATGGCCGAAGCCTAGCCAGATTCGTCACTGCTCACGCGCCCCTGCACTGGCCGACTCCTTGCGCCACCACAGGCGCCACCCCTGCGCGTCACCACCATGCCGCCGCCGACCACAGCCACCGCTGCTCCTGGCCGGCGCCGCCTGTCCCAGGCCTGCTCCAGCAGCAGCTACTGCTGCGGCAACCAGTCCTGCCGTTCCTCTCTCGCCGTTCCTCTTTCTCTCTTGCCATGACTGGCGACTGAAGATGGAGGTGGAGGGCATAGTCTCGCCGTGTGAGGATGAGAGAAGAGCGATGCAGACCTGTGTATCGCGTAGAGAAGAAGGAAGCGTGTAGTCGTGAAGGAGAAGACTGGTTCAGCAGATACGGTTCTATATATACATATATATATATATATGACCTAATTACGAAACTGACCCTCCAAGTATCCAAAATTGCAAAATAACCCCACTTCAATATATATATATAATAATTATATATATATATATATATATATATATATATATAATAAGTCCCCACAATTTCCGGAACGCCCAAACATAATTTCGTAAGCCCGAATTAATAACGGGACGTCCAATTAAAAATATATCGGGATATGAACCCGACAATCGGAACACCGAGAAGGTAATTTAATACGCTTCACCCCGGATCCGTAAAAGTACTAACACCGTAATCGAAATAATCGAAACGATACCGTGTAGTCGAGAATAAGAATTCGCGTAGTCGTCAAAGAAAAACCGTAAAGTCATCCAGTCGACTTTAAACTAAACGCGAAAAATTTACAGGTATCAAATACCAAGAATAAATAATACGTCACGAACAAGTGACGTCATTACCGAAATTAAATTAAATATAATTTTAGGAAAAAAGGAAAATAACACGGGGTGTTACAGTCGTGGTGATAATTTTGGAGCATCGCAGGGTCTGATTGGGTTAGAGGTACGAAAAGGCTATTTTATGGGATTGCGGCACAGAACCCGGAGTTGGGTTTTCTACCATTTTTGTGTACGCTTATAGAGATAAAAAAATCTTTGTTTTATTTTATGAGTTCACACACTATGAGGACTGTAAAATTATAGTTGCGGTATTCGGAATTTGTTATAGCCTAGAAATTTAAAATACCATTATTTGATGATTAATTGAAAAATAAATAAAAAAAATTATTTGGGAAAGTAAATAAATAAGTATTATTAAGTGTTCTCGTGTTTCGTGCTTATATGATTTTATTAAAGCATCTTGCATATGTATTTAATTGATTATATTATTTGAAACGTAATTAAATAATAAGTTAATATTATTGAGATTTGACGATAGGATGATGTGTTACGTACCTATGTGATTTTATTTGAGCCTGTTATGTGTGTATTAAATTAAATTATTTTGAAAATCATGCATGTATGCCTAGGGTGCTAGTGCTCGCATGATGGTACTATTATAAGTCACATTCATCTCACAAATAAGTAGTATGTGGGAGACGAGAGAGCATTATTGCATTGAACACCGGATGTTGGGGTACGAAGATCCTAGTGTATGGATTTTGGGGTACGAAGATTCCGCCTGTTCCTAGGACTCCGGGGTACGAACATCTTAGATGAGTCACATACGTGTGTTGTTGTACAGGTTGACTACAGGGTAGCAGTGTGAGCTATGCCAGGGATTCGGTTTCGGTATAATATTAGGGATTCTGGGGTACGGAATGCCCGTTTATTCCTAGGACTCTTAGTTACGGATATCCTAGATGAGTCACATATGCAGTTGATCATATACAATGACTATAGGGTAACAGAGAGAGCTACGCTTGAGACTCATGTCTGGTAGACATGGACATGCATTACATTTTCATATCATTGCATAATATCAATTAGTTGAGGCAGATTTATTTATGTACATGCTCTATAATTTTCTTATTGTTGTTATAACTGGACTGATGGGTATTCAGTATGTCAAGTTATGGATCTCACGGGTACGTAGACCAAAACGAGATGTTTATTATTTTTCGTAATGGGATCCAGTTTTAGTTTCGGGGAGAGCTTGTTAGTCTTATAAGTTAAGGTAGAGATAGATGGCTTTTCCATGCTGAGCGTTGAGCTTATTTCCATCGTGTTTATTATTTTTAGGACGTGTGCTGAACTAGATCGGTTGTGGTTGTTGTTGGCGTTGTGGGCCTTTTGTTTTAGATCTGTTGTTTAAACCATGCTAAGGCTAGTTTACGTTTACTTCACCTTTTTGGATGACTCTATTATTCTTTTGGCACCTGCGGGTGTAGTGGGTTATATTTATTACTGAATTGGTATGTACTTCATTTGTCTTGGGTACTGTATACGTAATTTAGATCGTGGGTTAGTTATGGGGCTCTGAGGGGTGGCGACATTACTATGTCATCAATTTTGGTCCCTTGTTGTTGTTGTCGACATGATGTCTATTGTATTTTGTGTCATATATGTTTACACAGGATGTTATTGGAGTGGACCTTAACTACTAGAGGGTTCCCGTACAGACAGAACTCTGCATGATTTTTGTTAGATTTGATCGGGTGGAACTCCAGTGATCCTAGACTCTTGTACAGGATATCTTGTGGATTTTGTAGCATTACAACATGGTATCAAAGGAATGTTCTTTAACCTTGGGATGCGTTAGGGTTGATCTTGTGTTTGGTAATTGAACTTTCGTTGTTTCATACGTTATGCATTAGGACTCTAGTGTGAGTCGGCTTGACTTTTCTTTTCCCTTAGTAGATTAGATTATTTGATCGCTTCTAGTCGTATGTAAAGAAAAGTGTTTAAAATGAAGAATTAGCACGATATATGTAATAACCCGTGTTATTTTTACAATTTTTTGGAATTATTTCCGATTTATTTTCGGTTGTGACATCACTTGTTCATGACGTCATGGTTATTCTTGGTGTTTCACGTGTAAATGTTTCGCATTTAATGTTTGGAGCTGACTGGGCGGCTGGACGATTGTCTCCTTGAGGACTTCGTGGACTATCGTTGGTGATTACGTGACTTGACTTGACGTGACAATAATGTTTCGGACTTAGTGAAACGTTGACGTGAATTCTTATTATCGACGAAGTGGATTCATTTAGACGCTCAACTTTTAGTGCTTCGACTGGGTGGTGGTACGTTTTGTTGACCGACGTTTAAGGTTTCGACTCAGCTGTTGAGTTCGGCATTTAATGCATTAGGGGTTCGACATTTTGTTTTCCCATTGTAATGGGATTAGTATATGTTTCATTTGATTGACATGCCTTGTTTAGCTAGAGTGCTTAGGAATATTTGTATTCTCCTTTCTCATTTTCTGTGTTTGTATTTACGCGATATAGTTGGGACGTTATCACTTAACATCTTGTCAAGCTTAGGATGTGCTAGGTGACGTGAGGAGTAATATTTTTCTTTCGTATTTGGTTTAGTACGTGCCTTATCTGACTGACGTACTTTGTGTTTGTATGTACGTGTTTTGCTTGTTTGGTGTGCTTATTTCTTCGTGTTTCTAAGTACTCCTATGTGTGGATGTGGCTCTACTTGATTATTGTTTTGGATTCTTTTCATGCCCGAGTTATTTGTGAGTAGTCGGTGGGTCTTGTACATACTCGATGTTCCGGTAGTGGATTTTGTACCTCGAATTATTTATCCTGGCTGGTATTATTTATCGGTCGACTCGTAGATTTTCCGAGTACGCGTGTCATCGTTTACGAATTTTTTTATAATTTTTCCTTTATTATTATCTATTATTAATTAAGGCTAAATGATTTCTTTTTGATTTTCACACTTGAGGCAGCGGGTTCTGAGTTGTCATTAGCAGGGATTTTTTATTATTAATTTAGCGGACCGAGAATTTTGATTAATGGACTGCGACCAATCTTTTGTCGGAGTCGAGTTCGGGATTGTTCTGTGTTCTGACGGTTATGTTTCGTACCCGAAGTGTTTATTTTGATTTATATTATTTATTAGTTATTCGTAGAGTTTACGGGCTTGCTTGATACTAATTGCGGGTCAATTTGTTATTTATTTCAGATTCTATATATTTATAGGTTTCATACCCCGGATTATTTATTTCAATTATATTATTTATTGGGCGTCTCATTTATTTTTCGGGATCACGCTTTATTATTTGGAAGCCCAGGTATATTTCGGGATTTATTGTGTATATTTATATTTTGGGGTTATTATATAATTTATGGATAGTATGAGGGTTACTTTTGAAATTATGAGATATATGTATATACACGTGTATGGCTGTGGAGAGTCAGAGATAAGTATTCACGAAGCTTCTCCATTTCTCTAACCCCTCACGCGCAAACCACTCTCTATTTCTCTCTCACGCGACCAAACCCTTGCTCTGTCTTCTCAAATTTCTCTTCAACAGGCTACCGATTTCTCCTTCTTCACCCTCATTTGTCATCGTTTGTTGAGAGGAAGGGAGTCGCGCAAGACGAAAGAGAGAGAGAAAGTGAGTGGCAGATCGCTGCTAAGAAAGAGGAGAGAAGTTCGCACAGACATGGAGGTGCAACCTGGTCTGGTTAAGGTCACCGGTGAAGCAGCTTCGGCTGGGGGAATCGCACGACAGCGCGAGGTGGTGCCAGGTGGTGGCGATCGCAGCTGGAGGGAGACGCGTTCGACCTAGTGTTTCAGTCATGGGGTATGGTGGTTCAAGACCTAGGGTTCAGCTAAGGCTGGCGGCGTGGAGGTCCCTAGAGGCGGCGACGCCGCGAGGAGGAGTTCGCGCAGATGTGACGCACAACAGGGGCATTTTGGCCGGAACTTTGACCGGCGATTTGGTCGGCTTCCCAATGTCGGTTTGGGTTGAAATTTTAAGGAAATATTCTTATCAACGCTAGGTACGACATACTAAAATTTCATATTTTTCCGTTAATCGGTTGGTCCGAAAAATCGAATTATAGGTTTGAATTTTTGTTTGGGTTATATTAGATTTTTTCAAAATTATTAACCAATTGCTAATGGGGTTCGTATATATCGTATAGGTTGTCGATACAGACGTTTAGGTATATTCAAAATAAGTTTTGGGTGACTTTGGTCGGCGGGCTCTATATTCAGGCGCCGACACTGTTTACGGCGGACAGTTCGGGAGTGTTTGTAAGAAATTAAAATAGTTAGGAATTTACATATATATATATTCTTATATATATGCATATTTTACACTCATTAATAGTGCGTAGAAAACGTTAATACACCGTCATTGCATGTTTATGGGTAAATAAAAACGTTTAATTAAATTCTTAGTGATAGACGGAAATCTAGGAATTTTATAAAATTTATAAAATACCCATAAGTGGATTAAAGAATGTCGGAATTGGGGATTCTTGTGGAAAAATTAAATAAATTATTTCTTAGAAAATTTAAAATAATTATAAACCTATTTATATTAAATCGATATAGGCGGTTCAATACCCCTTGAGTTCGAAATAGGTTTGTAGAAGGTGTATGTGGACGTAGATCCGGTTAATTGATTTTCCCCTATTATTTATATTTTATCGAAATTAAAAATATGTTAGGGGATCCACGAGAATGAGGGATGTCAAAACTTAGACCTGATTTTAGTTCCCTTGTTGATTTTCTCGTAAATTATAAAGAAATTTGATTCTGAATTTAAATTGTCTAATTGTCCCTGTGGTGGATTAAATTGAAAATAATTATTGATAATTAAATTAAAAGTATGCTATAAAAGTTATAAAGATTGGGTAATCGAGAACCCAGATATTTTTTAGATAAATAGAATTGATTTGCTATATAATTTAAATTTTGAAGCATGCTTTGTATAAGATTGTTTGGCTTTTATGATGTTTTATTGAGTATATTACATTCTTGTGGAGGCATTTTGCATTCATACCGTACCATGCTGTATATATTGTTTCAGTGTGAGTTGTATGCCTCAGTTATATCATGTACATGTATGGACCGTTTGGAAAGTCACAACAACTGGCCACGGGGTGGTCTAGCACCCAGGGAGGTAGTAACTCTCGAATCTCTAGACGTTGGGGGTGAGGGCTAGGGCCTCACTTGCCGGTTCCGGACGGACTTGCGGTCTCCATACTCTATTTGGCGACACCCACCCTTCCTGTTGTGGGTTTGTTGCCCCATCAGTGAACGGTTTGGGATTCCTGGATATTTGTATAATCCTTATGCAGTTAGGGTTGCACTGGAGTTGCATTGACATTCATATTGAGCATTTATTTGACATGTGTTTATCTGTTAAGATTATTTGTTATTATTGTTTATTGATATTGAGCAGGTTATGTCTCAATTTTAATTAGAGATTTGTATTATTCTTTTGGGCGGGAGGGCGCGGTGTTTGTGATTGATATTTTAAACCGTGGTTAAATTATAATGAAAATTATGAATTTCCTAGTGTAAAGGAAGTAGTGAAAACTTAAAGTTATAAAGTAAAAATTGAAAAGAGGATTATTAAGAAGCCATGGTTGGCGGTTATTTTTGGTAGTTATGGAAAAACTAAGTGAAAGTGACCTTGGGGCGTAAGGGTTCCCTGTATGTTAGGCTCTAGTTGAGCTGGGTAGCAATATATTGAGACTTAGTTGAAATTGTGATTTTGGCCACATAGGCCTTTGTGATTGGTGATTAGTATCATCAAAGGATGATTGATAGACCTCTCCGGTAGTGTGGAGTATTGTTCGGGTAAGGGTCGGGTAGAGCTCATTAGTTTGACCTTGTTCCCTTGGCTTTTGTAATCTTGAGCTTATCGCTCATTCTCCTACTTTGACAGTGTATGAGTTGTAGCTGGTTTTATGCTGTGTTTATTGAAAATCTGTTTCTGTAAGTACTCTTGTGAAGTTAGTGAATTCAGGGCATGGTTTGTCCCGTTCTTGAAACCTCGGTTACGGTTCAGATCTTTGGAGTCAAATATTCAAAGTTTTGAAAAATTAAAACTTGGGGATTTTTATAAAACGTGTTCTTCGTTTACCCCTAAACTTGTTAACTATTTTTGGAAAGACAGAAGTTTAAATACCTAGTTTATAAAATATGTTTTGAATTCTCAGTACCGGGAGTATCGGTAGAAATCCGTTTTTGAAGGAAATTTCAGAAAATTCCATTTGAAATTGTTTTGTAAAACAAATGGTGAATTAGGGCACGGGTTGCCCCCTGTTCTAGAAATCTTGATGTTAATTCCGATATCTCGGCATCGTTAAAGGTTGATAAATCCAGGATCCTCCTAGCTTGTTGTCTGGGATTCCTTCCTGTGCCCGGTTTTGTTTGGGCACTCTTACGGGATTATTTTTATAAATTTTTAAATAAATGTTAAAGGTCTTAGGACCAGATTTGAAAGAGGTTTAAAAGTGATTTTAAAATGGTTATCAGTTTGAACTCTAATGGTTCTTCTTTCTCCTATAGTTATTCCTTGTGTTTGAGCCCGGACTTGTGATGTTGAGTTATGCACACATAGTGCGATTCCTGTTGTTTCGGTTGGGTTCAGAGACGTTGGAATCAAACAGATTTGACCAGGTCCTAACTCTTTCTAAAAAACTGGTTGAATCCTTCGGGGTTCAATGTTTTTCTTTAAAAAACCGAGGACCATGGCATCTGTTTGGGACTAAATGACTCCAATAACCCTTTCTAGTGCCTAGATAGGCAGTGTGAATTAGAGATAGTTCGGTTGGTTACCGAATCCATGTCTCTTCGAGTGAACGGGTTGGTTCACTGGTTATTGTAAGTAAAGGAACAAAATTAAAGATAGAAAAGGTAAGAGCCACTTTCTCTCTAGGAATGATTTGATAGCGATGCTAGTTTTGAGCGATCATCGAGTTGTGGGCATGGTTATGATGATTTCCTTTCGGTAGTTCTAGTGAGTGATCTATTTACCTCCTAGGAATCTTGAGCAGCGTGCTAGGTGCACGGTATGGTAGATAGTTAGTCCTTGTTGTATCTGTAGATGAGAGTGGAGTTCAGATTGGTTGTCTATAGGCCTAGGTGACAGGCTTAGTTATTTACAGGACGTTATATATATATATACTTATACATGTGTTGTTTATATTTTTGTTGATCTATAGTTCTTATGATGTCCGTAGTGTACTTGAAGTTAGTGATGAGGTTATTGATGGGGTCTCGGATTGGCGGGGTGCCATGTGAGACGATTGACTGGCCTAGGATAGATGCATGCACACGAGATGGTTAACCTTTTCTAGACGGCTATGAGTGTGATTTTTTGATATTATGGTGAACGTATGGTTTTGCTCACCCCCATAACAGGTTGCAGGTTTGCAGGTGGATACAGCACGGCTTATTCATTGGCGACGATACGGGTGACTTGGGACGGTAGTTTTGTTCCTCCTTCCGTAGTCATACTTGTGTATTCTTTTATTCTCTTGGGAGCCAGGCTGTTGGCAGATTCCCTTGTATTGTATCTTCAGTCAATGTATTTATTTTTTTGGAGTGCCATTGTATCTGTTTGGAACTACCATTGACTTTTTATGTATTTTCATTTGAGCATTTGGGGCTCTATTGGTTTTAGAGGGGTTATGTAGATGTATTGGTGTTCTTTTCCACTACCTCGGCCCTAGTAGGTTTCTGGAATGTTGGGTTGCGTGCTATGGCTTTGATTTTTGTTATTATGGGATGGTTGTTCTATTATGTTGACATTGGGTTGTTCGGATGTTCCATTTACAAACGGAACTCTACCGGATTTTTGTTAGAATTTATTATTGAGTTTCTATCACTCAGGTGGCATGGAATACTTTGTTTTCGTTGTTATTCCATGCATGTCATTATATTTATTGATTCTAGTGGTCATTTTCCGTGATGTCATACCTCAGGATTCGCTGACTCTCCGGATTGGAGTCTCAGGAATAACGGGGCGTGAGAATCTAGTTTTACCTCTCAGTCGCAAGTACACGAGTAATATATAGTATAGTTGGGTAGAGAGGGTATCGAACCATAGAGATCAGAGTCGTATTTCAAATAATTGTACAACAGAAAATTGAATTATATTATAAACATTGTTTTAATTCGTTTCTTTTGTAAATAAAATAAAATGATAGTTTTTGTGAATCAAGATAAACAAGTCTTGGGTTTTACTCCAACTACACCATTATTCTCATAATATAGCCATTTAATCTTATTATTATAAGATGGCGATACAACTTATACGAATCAAATTAGTAACGATAAAAGTAGTTGCCTAATCCAAAAACAGATGTAATCAAAGGTTAGTTTACTACAATTTCATCTTTGAAGAGTATGACCATTGTATGCATCTATACTACAACTAAACATGAAATCAAAATATACTAATGATCATCCCCTGTTAGTAAGAACCGTATGCACCTAAAACCTTTTCATAACGTTAAGTACCATTATGTAGAAACCATTATTTAAACCTTGGATTTCTTGCCCTTAGTAAAAACATGGTTGTTCAAGATAAACTATTAATTCAATCTCAGCTTAAGTAAAGAATTAATAAATAAATCTTATTTAGGTGTGTAAGAACATTTATAGTATTATTTATGATTGGCATGTTCTCTAACCATGTTGAGTGATTTGTGGAGTTAGGAAGGTTTGATCAGCATTGACAAGCTTTGCTAAATTCAAATGAAGCTTGAAGAAAGTGATAATACAAGAGAAATGAAGAAGAAAAAAGTTTTGAGTTAAAAAGGCTTTCCAGAGACTTAAACGAAATTTTTCGAAGCCGAAATATCGAGAAACAATCCAATGGATTCGAGGGGGTTCAAATGGTGTTATTCCCAAGAAAAGTGGTTTTTATGAAAAATGCTACACACCACCTACGGACCCAGTAGCTAAAAATGGCTAGAAAATGCTATTTTGACAGACCATCTACGGACCGCCAAAAGAAGTCTACGCGCCACCCGTAAGAAGCCTAGGCACTGCACATAGTTAGGGCTGCGTAATCATGTTATAAAATTACAATTTTGACCCCGATTTGATTTCTCTTGATGCGGCTGTGACTCTGAACATTGATATACCTGATATATATATATTGAAGTCCAGATCAAAGGGTTTTGCTCAATTTGATGTGAAATTATGAGAAAGGGTAAACCTAGGGTTTCTCCTCAGCATTGTCTATAAATACAAAGGTCTTCTACACATGTGAGGCAGCCTTTGAGCCCCTGAGAGATCTCTGCAAGTTTTCTATAAAATTTTATTCATCTACAAACATAGAGAGAGAGAGAGAGTAATATCATTGAGTGATTTCATATCTTCTAGTTCTCTCTTATTTTGGGGTTGATTCTATTGTGCTTCTACATTGACGATCTTATGCACAGTTGAATGATCTAGATTCTGGAAAAATCAACACACCTCATTGTGCAACGTGGTTTCTTTGATCTGTTGAGTAGCGGAACCATCAGAGTGAGGAGATCGGAGCAGAAGGCTTCATGGTTATTTGATCTATTGAGAAGCGGAGCCTTTAGAGTACGAAAATCAGAGCGAGAGCTTCGTGCAACATTAATGAATCTAGACTTTTAGATGTCAAATGAAGAATACCAAATTACAGCAGTTGTAAATTCTGTTTTCTCATGATTTATAGTACATCAAATTTGAGAATTTTGTACAAATTCTCTGATTCATAGTACATCAATACTCGAGCATATCTGTGGTTTTTATTTGGAGTATTTCCAAGGTTTTCCATGTAAACATCTCTGTGTCTTCTCATGATTTATTTTCTGCACTTATATTCATAACTGCTTGATTAATCTAATTTGAGAATTTAGGATTTTGTGACTAATGAAAATTTAATTTCCTCTAGATAATTTTAATTGATCATTAAATTGACAAAAAGCCTATTCACCCCCCTCTAGGCTGTTTTCATTGATCGTCTAGGCAATTTCAATTGGTATCAGAGCGTGGTTGTCCCATTTTAGGTTAACAACATAGGGTTAGATTCTGAACTTACACGATGGAGATACCTTGTGAAGGAGGTTCTGTATCTAGGTCCCCTTTGTTTGATGGCTAAAATTACATGTATTGGAAAGCGAGGATGAGAGCGTTTTGAAATTGTTAGATGATAGAGCTTGGCTGGCTGTAGAGGTAGGATACTTGCCTCCTACTGTGATGGATGGAACATCTAATCAATCCAAAATAAAACTATCGAGTGAGTGGCTACTGAGATGAACAAAGTTAATTGGAACTCAAATGCATTGAATGCATTATACAATGTTGTGACTGCGAGTGAATTTAAGAGAATTGCCACATGCGAGATTTGTAAAGAAGCGTGGGATATTCTCCAAGTAACTCATGAAGGAACTTCAAAGGTTAAACAATCAAATTTTCAAATTCTGAATTCTGAATTTGAATGGTTGAAGATGGAGGAGGATGAAGTCTACGTTGAATTTAAGGCTAGACTTACTGATATTGTTACCGGTTGTCACAATCTAGGTGAACCCATTCCTGATACAACCATAGTGAAGAAAATTCTTAGGTCTCTACCTGAACTGTCACGCCCCTAAAATTCTCGAAACTCTAATCCAGAGAATCAATGAATTTCCAAGGGATGGTGTCAGTCAAGCGACAACTAGACTCAACAATAACAATGAAAAATATACTCTATGCCTAATCGAATAATAGAAATTCACTAGTATCATTTGATACCAAACTGACACGCCCTTAAATTCCTAAGACTCCCAAACTGGGACATCCGAGGAATCCGAGGTGTGAACCTTAATATGAACGACCAACTAAGATATCATTAACCATGAAAAAATATGGAATAATGATAAAAATGGTATATTTCATACCCAATAGAATGATAGAACAAAGCAACAAAATCGAATAAGAATACAGAAATGCACATGGTAGTGCCGAATAGATACAATGACATCCTGAAATAATAAATATAGGAAATCAAAGATACACCAATAAAGATATACTAACAGACTTGCTCCCAAGAGAAATATATGATAATCCCACAAAACATGGGTAAAGAAGCTGACAGAAGATAACTATCGTCCCTAAACTAGCCGCGCTGCAACCATAACTGCATCACCATGAGCAACTCCAAAACCTGTAACAAAGAAAATAAAAGAAAACTGTAGTGGCACCGCATACTGCCCATAGGCGCAACATTTACTGCAACCTGGCGTGGGAATAACAAGGGGCGATGAAATACCCCTGTAAGCAAATAAGCTAAGTGGAAAAATGATATCATAACTACCACATCCTCTGATTGTTTAGGTAATGTTAAACTATCTAGCAAAATACATAACCCAACAAATCCCAGCTACGCAACCACAAGGCACGTACCTATATACTACATTAAATAAGTATACATATCGGGAATATATATATATATATACATATATATAAGTACACAACATGAGTCTATAAGGTATAACTAAGACTCGTACTCCAAGTACTAACACCGGTAGTCTACACTACTCTCACCAACGTACAATAGGTACACGACACCCAGGTCTAATCTAACAATTCATCAAGCGCTCACAACGCTTACCAGAAAATCCAAACTTAAGGAAAACACACTCACCTCTAATATCCACAAAGATCAAAATTCACCACTAGCACCAAGGAATACTCATAACTCACTCCCCGAGAATAGAGGAGGAAAAGCATTCACGTCCTTGCGTACTAACACAATCGTCATCTATATATATATATATGTACAATATATATATATATAATAAACCTCATCCCATTCCTAGAGAAAATCTACCTCTCAAGGACTTGATCACCTCAATCATATCTCTTCATCAATACTAGATATCACATCATCACATGGACCTCATAGTACTATCATCAATAGGGTTAATCAAATCACTAACTCTCTCACTATGGATAAGGAATACTAAACGCTCGAATCTTGGAGAGTACCTGAACACTACTCTTATGACAACCACGTAAGAGTCAAGGAACCCAAGCAAGGGAAAAGAAGTCCCAATGCTAAACCACCAGATAACCGAGACAACAACATCAAGGTTAAGAATACCACAAGTGCTTAGGGAAAACACCCGAACAAGGAAACCAAAAGCGAATGGCCGAGAATGAAAGTTATAAAAAGATGAATCCCAGGGATTTAATAGTTTTTAAGAAAAATGTTTTAAAACACGAACCAATCCATTCGGCATCCATGCCCCTAACGTACGAAAACTCAAATCACCTAGGTGGTGACATCAAATAACTAAGAAGAAGGGAAGGGCAACACTATATGTGTGCACTGAACAACAACAAGCCTCAAACCCGAGACTTAAAAATGATCGAAGCAAAGGTGAAGAAGAAAACATCTTTCAAAACTCTATAGGGAGATATCTTGAGAAAGAACTCTCGAAATCTCAAAATCTCGAGAAAAGTAATAAAATAGTTTTCCTTTAGGAAACCACACAGTAAAAATGACCGTCTTGCCCCCGGTCTCCGTCAGTCACCATCATCGACTTTTAGAAGTTAAAAATATGTTTAAAGAATATCCTAAGATCATTTTTTACAGTGCTAAAACTTTTCGTTGCTACGGGGGTAGGCAAAAATGAGTTTTTCCTTTTAAATACAAAGAGTTTATTTCAAGACTTAAAAAACGTCGTTTCCGGAAGACAGACAAATAAGAGTGAATACAACTCCACGGATTCCTATAATGTCTAGGAGGACAAAGAAGGAAGAGTACTACATTGGGTTTACGGAACACAACTATCCATTTTCAACCCCACGAAATCAATTGACAACATATGGAAAAGGTTCGTCACCACACCTTAACCGACGACTCAAGGAATGACCTATAAGTCAACAATCACATAGTAGTGTACAAAACACAGTACAAGGAATGCTTAGGAGAATGAACTAAACATGAGAAACAACGCTACCACACTACAGTACCCCAAGTACTTAATAAAATCACCTCAACCATACCCTCTTCTAACCTAATCAAAATCTCAAATACTGTTGATAACACATTCCTCAATAGGTGAAAGGCACCTAAAATCCTATACAACAACATCCACTAAGTTCACAATCTCATCACCCGTCTTCTCTAAGGCCTCCAATCTCAATTGATACTAGAATCAATCCCTTACATCAAATCTCTAAAGAGGTCACACAACTAACCACAATCACAAAACTATTATCTGCCTTCTCTAAGGCCTCAACATAAAATCGACTCTATAATCCATCACTAACCTCAACTATCCATAGAGGTCACTACACCAGTATACTTAACCTCCCCCAAGGGTACAAAAATATATAATCACAAGTATAAAAATATACATTTCATTATACTTGAACAATTACCGCATTTAATTCATGTTTTCACATTATTCACTTTCAGTTAAACATTTTATAAAAATATGAATTTATTTCGCAATATTCATAACTAACATGCTCCCAAAATCTACAGGTAATAATAACACATAATAAACCTGCTCCAACATCACATGTAATAATATCACATATACATGTAAAATGAAATCACCTAAATTCTATGCAATGCAATGTGATTCAACACACACCCGTGGTACACACACAAAAAAGTCAACCGGATCATTCTCTACCATTCCCCTAAGGATACAGGCTCACTAAGGAAGGTAAATTCATCGTACCATTCTTCCCAAGTACTTTTGACACTTTTAACTTTTAACCAAGAAGACGTCCACCACGACGCGGTCGTGCAGATAGGATTTGGACAAGTCCTCCCCCTATTTCTCAATTTTTTAGAAGATTAGTTCCGCGGGAAGAGAGAAGCACCCCCTGACCAGTTGTTATGACGATCTAAACACAATTCTACTCACATACCATACACAAACGGACGTAGACCACACCAATTTAATTCTCTCTACAAAAGGTGAACTCATGCACTACATGCACCAACACCCATGTACTCACACGGCACGGTGTACTCAATATACATACAGGCCTCAATAAAAATCATGCCTCAACATAAATATGTAATACATCATATTTATGAAAATATCCACATGATACCAACATGAAACTCGTAATTTCTTTAACATGCTTTTAAAATACAATAAAGGCATTTAAATCACATGGAAATAAGTTCATGTACAATTCATGTTTTAAACAATATATATTTCCTTTAATTCTCTAGGAAAATATTTTCATTTCTGTTAACATGGTTTTAATGCAATTAAAGCAAATAATCCACGTATCATAAGGGGAACCTAGCATAACATCTAAGTTTTCACGTCCCTCACGTTCACATATACCCTAACACAGTCAAAAGGGAACTAATATAGCGTTCTAAGTTCACGTCCAACTTTTACAAATCTTTCTAACCCATTTTAATTCTCAAGGGGTTACTAGGCCACCTATTATCTTTCAATTCAAATAGGAATTTATTTAATTTCGCAGGAAAATAATTTAATTAATTTCTCAAATTAATTTCTAAGTCCTACTTTGATTCTAACCCAATTTTAGATATTTTAAATTCAGAATTTAATATATCTAAATTAAAATCAATACGGGTTTGTACCCCAAATCATGTCAATGATACGACAGTGAGAATAAAATTTCCCACCTTAATTTACGCTTACAGAATAGCCCGAAATGGCCCACCGTGAACAGTACCGACACCCAAATATGGAGCCCGCCGACCAAAGTCACCCGAATAATATTTCAAATATATCGAAACGTCCACCTCGACAACCTATACGATATATATGAAGCCCATTAGCAATAGGTTAATCAATTTGGGTAAATCTAAAATAACCCCAACGAAAATTCTAACCTACGCGACCCACCACTGTGTCATCGAGTCACCACCTCGCCGCCCCTGCGTTGCCTCTTCCAACTCGCAACGCTGCCGCCGTTGCCGCTCCTCTAGCCGACGACCAACCTCTGCCTAGTCGCGCTCCTACGCGCGACCTCACCTCCAGCACAACCTCTCTCTCTCTATCGATCGTCTGCCATAGAGAAGAAGGAGAAGCTGTGTGTCACGTGAAGAGAAGAGAAGAAACAAGGAGCTCCAGATCTGTGTATATGTATATACATATATACTAAATTGCACAAGTAACCCACCTATTATCTGAAATTACAAACTAACCCCAAAACAATATATATATATAATTACAATTAAATATATATATATATACAATAAATCCCAATAAATACCGGAAGCCTCCAAATAATATCGCGCAAACCCGTAAGTCCATGGCACGCCAAGTAACTAAAATAGTCCGAAATAAATACACCGTGGTAGGAACCCAAAAGTCGGAACACCTAGCAAGCCCAATTAAATAAAACGTGTTGCCATCCAGTCAAAGCAATAAACGTTTAAATGTCGAAATGACACCGCGTAATCGGCAACGAGAATTCTAGAACTCGTCAAAGACAAACTGTAATGTCGTCCACTCGACTTTAAACATAAACGCAAAAACATTTCCGGTACGAAATACCAAGAATAAACAATGCGTTGAGAACAAGTGACGTGATAATCAAAATTAAATCGGAAATAATTTCAGGAAAAATAAAAATAACACAGAGTGTTACATGAACATTTTCAGTCCAAGGTTACTATGATATCAGAGGTGAAGAGTCTTAAAGAAATTAAAGTTGATGAATTGGAAGGGACCTTAAAATCCTATGAAATGGAGATGTTCAAAAATCCCCCTAAGAAAGCTAGTGGCACAAAAGAGAAGAGCATATCTTTCAAAACCCCTAGGGAGGATCACGTTGAATCTGATGGAGAAAGTGAGTTAAGTCTGAATAATATTG
Source organism: Cornus suecica (assembly GCA_963922005.1). Lineage (NCBI taxonomy): Eukaryota > Viridiplantae > Streptophyta > Magnoliopsida > Cornales > Cornaceae > Cornus > Cornus suecica. The sequence goes on along the minus strand of OY998243.1, from coordinate 33,271,169 downwards.
TCATGTTTGCTAAGAGGTTATACAAATTTATTAACATGGACAAAGAATTGCATTCTTTAAAAGATGAATTAGCCAATAGTTCTCAAACTCTAAATCTCCTACAGACTCAAAAGGCCAAATTATTTGAGGAATTGAATAAGTCTAAACAAGAAAGGACTCAGGTTTTGAAGATAGTCGATGGTCTCAGGAAGGAATTAGTTGAGAAATCTGCCAAGATTGGAAATTTGGAAAAGGAGTTGAACGATGCTAACTCAACTATTCATAAATGATCTAGTGGAACTCTTAAGCTTAATCATATGTTGAGTATGGGAAAATCTGCAGGAAATACAAAGGTACTGGGTTTTGATGGAGTATCACATAATTCGAACGTTGTTTCAAAAACCACAATTGTAAAAGCTTCTCATGAAGCATCTAGTTCTTTTCAAGGAAATTCGAATTGGAATCCTAATGCTTAATCCTATGTCAAAAGAATTTTTCAAAGCAAGCCTTCCTTTATCTCGAGATATCCTAGGAGGCCGACTGACGGAATTCAAAGGTTTAATCCTATTTATCACTATTGCGGTGTGAAGCTATTTGTCACACTCGACCTTTGTGTTCGAAGCTAAGAGGAAAATTTTTGAAGTCAGTGAAGGAACAAAGAATTCAACAAGGAGATTTTATTCAAGATCAAATTCGAGTGTTGAATGAAGGGATGAAGAATTTTTCAAAATTGGGAAATAGAGCTCCAAATATGAAGAATGCATGGGTCAGAAAAGGTGAGCTACACTACTTTGTAGTTCATACTGCACTTACAACACATAATTTTAGCTCTTGGTTTCTGGATAGTGGATGTTCGAGGCATATGACTGGTGATAAGTCATTGTTTGCATTTCTCGAGGAGTGTCATGGTGGGATTGTTACTTTTGGTGTTGGAGAAAAGGCGAAAGTTCTAGGAAAAGGTACCATTGTGGTTTTTAGTCTACCTAAACTAGAAGATGTGTTGTATGTTGAGGGTTTAAAAGCAAATTTGCTGAGTATAAGTGTCATTTCCCTAAATTCCTAAGACTCCCGAATCGGGACATCCGAGAATTTTGGGTTATGATCCAAACAAAGAGCGACCAATTAAGAACATCGAATATGATGAAACGTATGGAATAATAATAAAAATGATTTATTCGACACATACAGAGTGATAGAAACTCAATAGCGGAATCCAACAAAAATCCGGCAGAGTTCGATTTGTAAATTGAACATCTGGATACACAATTACAACAAAATAACCTGCTAATAAGAAGTGCCATAATATCAATGGCTCACAACCCAACATTCGTCAATCCTATTAGGGCCGTGGTAGTGGAAAGAAAACCATCGCTACCTCTACACAACCCTTGATAATCTACAGAGCCACAATGCTCGAATAAGAATACAGAAACTCACATAGCAATGCCGAAGAGATACAATGGCCCCCCGAAATGATAAATACAGGAAATAAATGATACACCGAATGGGATATGCCAACAGATTGGCCCCAAAGAGAAATAGATAGAAATCCCATACAACATGGGTAAAGAACAAAATGATAAAGAAGACAGTAGCTAAAAATCGTCCCCAATCCAACAACGATGCAACCGTAACCGCGTCACCCTGCGTAAATCCAAAACATTTAACGAGGAAAATAAAGGAAATGTGTCGCTGCACCATATGTTGCCCGTAGTCGAAACATTTCCTATAAACAGGGGTGGGACAACAGGGCATACAACGCCGGGGTGAGCTCATCAAAGCCCCGTAAAAAAATAATATCATAATCGTCACATCTTTTAACCGTCCAAGTAGTACTAACCAACCCGTGTACATGTATCTACCCTAGGTCAGTCCGTCATCTCACATGTCACTCACGCCACTACAAGATCCCAAATAACCCACAAATAACCCAATCATGTATCAGGGAAGCACGATAAGGCACAAAACATAGAATACAATACTAATGATCAATCACTATCATATACCCATTTACTAAAATACAGTTTTAGTATATATATACCCTAAAGGTAACTAATCATATCCTGATATATGAGTACATATATATATAAGTATATATATATATCTATAAGTATACAATCAGTCTCACAAGGTATAACCAAGACTGGTACTCTAAGTACCAACACCAGTAGTTTACACTACTCTCACAAACGTCCGTTAAGTACACGACACCCAATTCCAATCTATAAAATCATCAAGTGCTCACAATGCTACCGAGAGGATTCAAACAAGACGAATCCCAACCACCTCTAATATCCAATGGAAGAAATATCCACAACTAGTACCAAAGAAGACTCATAAACCACTTCCCGAGAACTCGTGATCGAATGCACTCACGCCCTTGCGTACTAATATAATAATCATCAATATATATATATATATACATGTATAATATATATATATATATAAGAACCATCATCTCATTCCTAGAGGAAATCTACTTCTCATGGACTAAACCACCTCAATCATATCGCCTGATCAAGGCCACTATACGCATTACCATAATCTACCTCTCAATGACCAATTCACCTCAATCATATCGTCTCATCAATGCCACTAAGCACATTACCACATAAATCTCATACTGCTATCCTCAATAAGGTAAATCAAATGAACAATGCTCTCATTATAGGTGAGGAAAACTAACAAAATCAAAATACGAAAAGTACATGAACACTACCCTCATGAACGACCACATAAGAGTCAAGAAACAAAGCAAGGGTAAAGAAGTCCCAATGCTAACCAACGGATAATCGAGACAACAATGTCAAGGTTAAGAACATCCACAAGTGATTAGGGAAAACACCCAGACAAAAAAAACCAAAAGCGAATGGCCGAGAGTGAAAGTCATAAAAAGATTAATCCCAGGGATTCAATACTTTTAAGAGAAAGGTTTTTAAAACTTGAACCAATCTATTTAGCATCCATCCCCCTAACATTTGAAAACATCTAAATCACCTAGATGGTGATATCAAGCGACCAAGAAGAAGGAGAAGGCAACACTATGTGTGTGCACTAAACAACACAAGCCTCGTACCTGAGACTTAGAAATGATCAGAAGTAAAGGTGAAACAAGAAGACACATTTCAAAACACTATAGGTGGAGATCTTGAGAAAGAAGCCTTGGAATCTCAGAATCTCAAGAAATGTTTAAAAATTAGGTTTTCTTTCATAATCCACATAGTGAAAATGACCATCTTGCCCGCGGTTTCCTTCATTCGACATCACTGACCTTTACAAGTAAAAAATCTTTTCAAAGAAGATCCAAAGATCACGTTTTAAAGTACAAAAACTTGTCGTGGCTACGGGGGTAGGCGAAAATGGATTTTTCTTTTTAAATACGAATGAGTTTGTTTTCAAAACATGAAAAACACCATTTTTGAAAGACAACCTGATAAGAGTGACTACAACTCCAAGGAAGAACATAATTCCTAAGGATGCTAAGGGTCCTAAATGTTCGTTGCCATGAAAACAACTAAGTTTAATTGTCACCTAGTCTAACTCAACCAAAATCTCAAAAGTACAGTTGATAATCCATTACTCAAAATGTGAAAGGCACCTAAAGGCCTATACTACACAATCAAATAAGTTCACAATTTCATCATCCGCCTTCTCTAAGGCCTCAACTCACAGTTGACGCTAAAAGCTATCACTAACCTCCACTATCCAAAGAGGTCGCTAACCCAACATACTTAACCCTCAAAGGGAATAAAAGTACATAACCACAAGTATAAGAATTTACATTTCATTATACTTTAACAATTACTGCATGTAATTCATATTTTCACGTTATCCACTTTTAGTAGAGCTTTATATTAAAATATGAATTCATTTATCAATATTCATAATCAACATGCTCCAACATCATATTGAATAATATCATGATCCACATGTAGAAACAATCACATAATATAAACTTAAATGCAATATGACTCACACACCTCATGGTACACATTTCGCCCAATACAGGTTAACGGATACATACTCTAACCATTCATGCTTAGAAAGTGTACCGCACCAATTTTCCCAAGTGATTTTTCTCTTTTTCACTTTCAATAATGAAGAGCAGTTGCACGAGACTTTGAGAGTGGTACATACCACCACGATGGGGAAACAACCAACCTTATATCCCTATTTTTTGGCTTACTAGTTCTGTAGGTGGGAGACACCTCCTGGCTAGTTGTTGAAATGATCAGACACAAGTCAAACACAAATATGTATCTCATCATATTTATGAAAACATTCGACAATCCGACACAAGTCAAACTCACACATGGTTCCACGACCCGCATATACCAATAATCATGTACTCAACACGACATAGTGTACTCAATATGCATAAAGAGCCTCAATTAAAACCATGCCTCATCATAATACATGCATTTATGTCATTATACAATTTATTATGCCCAATTCATTGAAATGCTCATAATTATGCACATATAAGCTATAATCCATAGGAATATCAATTTCATTTCTGTTAATATGATTTTAATTCATTTAAAGCAATAATCCACAATTATATCAATTTAATCTCTTTTAACATGCTTTTAAACTTATTAAAGCAATAATCCACAGAGATAGGGTAATTAGAATAACGTTCTAGGCTCATGTCACACAACCACATAACTTCATACGCGGTTCCACTAATCACATAAAATGGAAACGTACTCAACCACACCTACACGTATACACTAAACTACGTCTAGCGCTATTAATTCCAATCACCTAGATGAAACTAGCCTAATCTAGAATCCAAGGTCACAACACAACTCCTCTATATATATATATATAAGTATACAAGCATGATAATTAATCCTAAACAGAATTTATAATTCTTTTTATATAATTAGCATGCTCAAATCAAAATATGACATATAAGTCATCTGTACCGATAGTGATTCCCCTACCTCTCGACACGTGTCTACGGACTAACCATCGCGCCCACGATCGATCCGGATATACCAAGACGTCACCCAAGACGCATGTTCAAATCATCCCCAAAACATTTTTGCCCGAAATAGGGCCCACCGTGAATAGTGTCGACGCTCGAAAATGGGGCCGCCGACCAAAGTTGTCTGATTGAAATTCCGAATATATCAAAGCATCCGCCTTAATGACCTATAAAATATATACAAAGCCCATTAACGATAGGTAAACGAATTTGGACAAATCTAACATAACCCAAACGAAAATTCGTACCTATAATCACGAATTTCCGGCGAACCACTCAACGGTTTTGTACCAAATTTGAGTATGATGAACAGGACCATGACGCGAAGCTAACCTCCAAATATCATGACCATTCGAGCACGTACCAGTCTGATCTAGGGAAAAAACCCATTAACCCGAACTTGCCTCTAGTGCGAACCATGCATGGTTGCGCCCATCTGAGCCACCTGCGCACGTAGCGACGCGCCACCAACCGTCGTCGGAATCCTCCATGACCAGTGACCTTTAACCCCAACACAGATCATGACCCACACCAGCTCCTCTCTCTCTCCTCGAACCAGCTCTCTCTCAACTAGCAAAATCAAATAAGAAGAAGAAGATGCAGGAGGTTGTTCATCCATGAAGAATCGGGGAAGGAGAAGGAAAAGAGGTTGGTTCATCCATGGAGAAGGAAAGAAGATGATGCACGATCGTTTCTCTCTTGCCTGATACACACACATACATAAATTTACATATATATATATTTTTATATATATATTTAAAGAAAATATATATATAGATATACAATAAATACCCACCCATGTATATATTCTCAATTAATAATACATATATGCACAATAAATTCCAAAAAAATATCGGGAGCCTCCAAATAATATCGTGAGAACCCGTAAGTCTACGGGACACCAAATAACTAATATAAAATATCGGGAGCCTCCAAATAGCTCGAGGTATAAAATCTGATATCTATATATACATATATATATATAATCCAAAATAAATAACCGATCGACTCACAATTAATATCACGCGAGCCCGTAAAATTCGTGGGACGCCAATTAAATAATATAAGCCCAAATAAATACTTTGGGTAATGAAACCAATCACTGAAACACCAAATAAAGTCCGAACTCACCGACAGTCCTAAAATCACTAGTCGTCGATATTTAACAAGCAAATCACAAAACAGTATCCCGAAAACATATACATTCGCAAAGCAAGTACCAATATCGTAACTGAAATAATCGAGTCGAAGCCTTAAACGTCGTACAACAGAATGTGTCGCTAGTCGGTCAAAGCACTAACGCTAAACGTCGAAACGAAATCGCTTAGTCGACAGTAAGAATCTGCGTAAACATCATCATGCCAAGTCCGAAACGTAAAACACAAAAACTTTACACGTACGAAGTACCAAGAATAAACACGACGTCATGAACAACTGACATTACAAGCAAAAATAAATCAGAAAACATTTCAGGAAAAGGGAAAATAACGTTGGGTGTTATAATAAGCCAGATATGTGATAACAATCATAATGTCAATTTATCTCTTGATAAGTGTTTGATCATTGACTCTTCTGGGAATTATGTGATGGAATGCATGGATTCACTTGATAATTGTTATTGCATTGTTCCTGATTCTTAATTATCTTGCAATAGAGTTAAACTTGATGAAGTTGACATTTGACACCAGCGAATGGAACATGTTAATTTTTGGGATTTAACGAAAATCACTAAGAGTGAAATTGTCAAAGGTGTCCCTAAGCTTGATTATGGAAAATGGATGTGTGTGGACCATGTTAGAAGGGTAAACAAGTTAGATGTCAGCACAGGAAGATAAATACAATTCGTACTTCCAGACCTTTAGAGTTGTTGCATATTGACTTAATGGGTCCCACTAGGACCATGAGCAAACGAGGAAATAATTATATTTTTGTGACATTTGATGATTACTCTAGATTTACATGGGTTGAATTTTTGAGTGAAAAGTCTGAAACTGCTGAAAATTTTTGAAAAATTTATTTGAAAATTCAGACTGAGAAGAATTACCCCATTACTAAAGTGAGGAATGATCATGGAAAGGAGTTTGAAAATTTAGAGATTGATACTTTTTGTGATGAAAGAGGAATAAATCATGAATTTTCAGCACCACATACTCCACAACAAAATAAAGTGATTGAGAGGAATAATAGAACTCTTCAAGAGATGGCTAATGTTATGTTGCATGGTAGAAAGGTTCTTAGGTGTTTTTAGGTCGAGGAGGTGAATACGGCTCAAAAATACCTAGGAACCTTTCTACCAGATGATGGTGTAGGATCTGTTAATCAGATGACGGTGACTCATAGAAAGGCTAGGAATGAGGTCTCGTATGCATGCTATACATCTTCCTTATAACCTAAAACTGTCAAAGAAGCACTTCAAGATATTGAATGGATTAATGCTATGCAAGAAGAACTTCAGTAGTTTGTTAAGAATGATGTGTTGTATCTTGTGTCTAGATCGAAGGACATAAATGTGATAGGTACCAAATGGATTTTCAAGAATAAAAAGGATGAAAATGGTACAGTTGTTAGGAATAAAGCTAGGCTTGTTCCTCAAAGTTATACTCAGTTGGAGGGTATAGACTTTGATGTGACATTCGCTCAAGTGGCTGGACTTGAATCTATTCAGATTCTATTTGTTATTGCACGTCATCTTGGATTCAAGTTGTATCAGATGGACATAAAGAGTGCAATTTTTAATGACATTCTTCATGAGGAGGTGTATGTGGAGCAGCCAAAAGGATTTAAAGATCCTCATTATCCTGGTCATGTGTATAAGCTTAAAAAGGCTTTGTATGGGCTAAAGCAAGCTCCTAGGGCTTGGCATGAAAGATTGTCCGACTATCTGTTGGGAACATGTTTTACTCGAGGGAGAGTGGACAAAACACTGTTTATTCAAGAGTCTGCTCATTATTTTGGAGATCAAATGACACATGAATTTGAGATGAGCATGATTGGTGAATTGAGCTTCTTCTGAGGGCTTCAGATTAGACAGTTAAGTGATGGGATTTTCATTTTCCAAACTCGTTATGCTTTTGAATTGGTGAAGAAGTTTCGTTTGGAAAAGGCTAAGGATGCTCGCACTCCCATGAGTACTAGTGTCAAGCTTAGCATTGATACTAAAGACACAGATGTCGATCATACACTTTATAGGAGTATGATTGCAAGTTTATTGTACTTGACATCCAATCGACCTGACATTTCTTTTAGTGTTGGTTTGTGTGCACGTTACCAGGCAAGTCCTAAGGAGTCTCATATTACTACGATAAAAAGGATTATCATGTATGTTAAAGGGACCGTGAATTATGGATTATGGTATCCATTAGGGAAATCACATATTTTTCTTTGCTCATTGGGCCGATAATATTGATGATAGGAAAAATACCACTATATGGTGTTTTTATATTGGTAATTGCTTAGTTGCTTGGCATAGCAAGAAGTAAATTTATGTTTCCCTTTCGACTGCTGACGCTGAGTATATAGTAGTTGATGGTTGTTTTACTCAGGTGTTGTGGATGCGACAGATGTTGCAGGATTATGGTTTTTCTTAAGGCACGATGACTGTTGTGATACCCCCAATTTTTGCACATGTGTTGGCCAGGCTCACACACAAACATTGGGAAATACCATGCAATTGATATACAAAAACACAGAATACAATAGAAACTTGCGAAATAAAAAAAAAATCATAGCGGAAACAATACTAATGTGAAATCTTACAAAAGACTTTAAGATATAACCCATGAATCCTGTTAAAGAAGGACCCCTAAATAAAAATTACATTTTTAATAATTGTGCCTAAATTACAATAGTTGTATAACTAATATACACTATAAACCGAAAGTAGGAATGGAGTAGACAATCACGAACAAAAGGAGATGACTCAAATTCTTAACCCGGTGGCTGAAACTGTCCCGGACTTGAAATATGAACTACAAGGTGGGTTAAACCTATGTGCAAGTCCACTACTACAACAACCCAACAGATGACCGATAAAGTCAACATCTCTGAACGAAACAACATGGATAGATAGACCTTATGTAATAAGATTTATCTTTCACTTTCCATAAAACCTTTAGAACATTTCTTTTTCTTTTCATACTCAAATAAGAGATATATAAATATACATTTTTAGAATAAATTACCAATGTCTCCTATACATATCATATTTTATAATATGTATCACATAATCGAATTAAAGAAATATAATTATACATTTTTAAAATGCATTACCAATGCATTACATATTTTATAATATGTATCTCATAATCGAATAAAAGATATATAATTATACCTTTAAAATAAATAACCAAGGCATCCTATGCATCATCAATAATATATAAATGAATCTATTAATATTCATTATCATTTATTTCAGCCAATAAACAACTCTTCCAAACCATATTTTAACCACGTACCCGATAATTCAATCATGTCCCATAGTACTCAAGAGACTGCGTTAATAGTCAGCCTCCCTGTAGTTCCTTTAAAAACCTCAATCAAAATTATTTAATTAAATAATAAGATTTTTGAATTTATCAATTCTATTTTAACCACGTACCCGACAATTCAACCATGTCGTGACAACTCAATCATGTCCCGTTGTACTCATGAGACTGTGTTTATTAGTCAGCCTCCTTGTGGTTCCTTAGTAATCCTCATTCCATAATTATTTAAATTAAATATTATGATTTAAAAGTGCATCATATGCATCACTGAACATATAATAAGTGAGTATTCTATACCACAGTTCATACATATATGCTTATTACCATAATAAAAATAAACATCACATACATCACTGCGTGTCCCATGTTTCACATATGTACACAATCATAAATAATGATTTATAACAACATATTAAATCATTATATCCAATAATCAACAAATATCAAATTCCATAATATAATCATTTATAAACCATTCTAATGAATATATTTAACCCCATTTTAATCTTCACATATTTATGATAGGTTAATATATAATAGAATCCGAAATCACAATAATATTTATTTAAAGTTTAGGGATCTAAAATATCTTTTAACGAAAAATTACAGTGTAGTACGGGGATCCCAATGTAACTTCAGTAACGTTTATGGACTAATATGTAATTTTCATAAATTATAGGGCTCATACTATAATTAGTATAAACCTCAGGGGTCAAACCGTATTTTAGTTAGGGGTCAAACTATAATTACAGTAACGTTCAATGGTAAATACGCAATTATAACAATATTCAGGGGTTTTAATATAATTTCAGTGAATTGCACATACTTACGGTGCACGTCACTACACCGGATCATTTCCAATTTAGATGCATGATTCTGATTGGTTAATTGAGAACTTATTGTGTACACACATGCACCGGATTATAGAAAATAATTATAATTTAAATCAAGAGATAGGATTAAATGCTAACATAATCCTATGGTAAGGAAAATGATTGCACCGTAGTAACATACAACCATCCATATTAGATTTCAACATACACATATAATTAAATCAAATGCTAGGATTGAAGATCCACCAAATCCTATGGTTAGGAAAGGTGAGTGTACCATAGTGAACCAAATCCGCCCACACTAGATTTCAAAATATATATAATTTTCGAAAATTGCCACAATAATTCTTAAAAATTCCTAGAAAATTCAAGAAGCCTATTTAAATAATTTTAAATATTAATAAAGCTTCTTAACTAGTATTTAATGAAAAATTCCATGATCATTGATGTATTTTATAAGAAAAATAAAATTTAAAGATAATATGAAATATATCATAATAATCATTAAACATTCATCTATCCATATATATATGCATTTATATACATGATAACACTTCTATATTTATTTTTATAGAAAATTAACTATGTATAAATAATAAATAACTATTTATACATTTTTTCCCACTTGCTCAGTCTTTCCACCTCACCCAAACACTTTTATCATTATTTCTCTCTTTTATTTTTTCCTTTATTTTAAAATTCCACACATCAACATATACCTACCTACATATATGTACCAATATATATATATACACACGCCAACATATATATATACAAGTCTATATTTATACATCTACTTACCCACATTACATTTATTAAATTACATACCACAAATACTAAATTACACATCATAATTACTAAATTACACATTGTTGGCTTTGAAAATTATTTTCGGCAAACAATACCAAAATTGATGATAACAAACCATAAAGGAGTGTTTGATACTACTGAAATATCTAGTTCATGTTTTCAGCAAAAGACAGGTGAATGACTCGGAAAACATGCTCGGAAAGAAAGCTTGCATAAAAGCGAAAAGGCAAGAAAGAAAACAAAGCACAAAAACGGAAAATCAAATATTCAACAAAAAAGGCGAAAGTCGAAGACTCAAGACTCAGGGTAGATAATTCGGGGTGCGATCATTGTAACAAAGAAAATCAAGTATTGAATGAACCGAACTCAAATGAAAGAAAAAATGATTTAAAACAAGTGTTCTTTAAAGCCATTGTCGACTAGAAGACTCCATGTAGTCGATTGAACGAATACGAAAGTTAGAGTTTTAAATCAGTTGAGCTGTAGTCGACTAAATGCCCCATGTAGTCGACTAAACCATCATCTATTCGACTAGACCATCTCAAGTAGTCAACTAAACCATGCCGAAGGTTAACAAGTTTTTCATCAATTCATTGAGTCAACTAAAGCCCTCGAGTAGTCGATTAAACACTACCATCCAGTCGACTAAATCATCATTTAGTCGACTAGAGAGCACCAAGTAGTCGACTAGGACTTCATCTAGTCGACTAAGAGAGACCATGTGGTCGACTAAGGCCCTTGATGTAGTCGACTAAGAGCTCTATTATTCTGCACTTTGACATAATACTTTTATCCTTCTTTTGAACAAACATGTCTAATGGTTTTCAAATGGCTCTTGTCTTTTCTATTATGATATTCATTCTCAAAACCCTAAAGCCTCCATATATAAAGAATAAGATGTGTATTTTGAAAACAAGAGATTGAACAAGAGAGAAAAAGAATCCTTCATCTTCATACACAATGTTTCTGAAAAAGCCATTGAAAGGAAGCAAGCAAAAATATGATTTTCTGCAAAAATCTCAGAAGTTTCAAACTCTAGTATTTTTTCTTATTCTCCAAATATTATTCATTGATATATCCTTTGAGAATACATATCTAGAGCTATTGAGAAATCACCAAAAACACTTGAGCTTATCTTGATTTATTTCCCATAAAAACCTTTGGGTTTTTGAGTGTTTTTGTTCTTGAGAGATACAATTGATTACATACGAATTTTGTGATCTCGGACAAGTGAAGTCCAATGATTTTCCAAGAGAGGATTGTTCTCTTGATTGAGAGACAAGCTTATAAGGCTTGTGTTGTAAAGGTTTGCCATTCCACCTATGAAGGAAGGGCCATAGTGAAAGGATCGGGAAAAGTCTCAAGAAGGGGTTCTTGAGCCAAGGTCTAGGAGTTACCGAACCTCGTAAAAATCACGGTGTCAATCTCTCTATCTCTTTCTCTCTACTTCATTATTTTGCATGCTATATTTACTTCAATATCTTGTATGCTATAATTAGTCTTGTGATAATTTATTAGATCAATTGAATTGAATCTTTCACTTGACTATTGAAGTAATTGAATATTTGTTATAACTTTTTCTACTTTCGAAAAGAGTTAGAAATATTTTTGAACACCCTATTAAACCCCCCCCCCCCCCTCCCCCATCTAGGGTTAATTAGTGACTAACACACATCACAGTTATAAATTGCACACATACACCCATCATAAATACATAAATTAGGGGTATTACAACTGTGTTGTGTGATAACACGAGTGCTATAAATATTTCTGAAAATCCTGTTCAAGACTCTAGGACAAAGCATATAGATATTCAACATCATTTCATTCGAGATGTTGTTGAAGATGGTATAGTGTCTCTGGAGTTTATAACTACAGATTCTCAGTTGACAGATATCTTTACAAAACTATTAGATTTTCAAAAGCAAGTTAGTCTTAGAAAATCTATTGATATGCTTTCTTTGGAATAGATATCTTATTATTTATCATTCTAGGAACACATTGCATTTTTTTCCTAGAATTGATAGATAATCATGCATTTGTATAATATTTATTCATGCATGCATTTAAAAAGAAAAAAAAATAGAATAATGAGTTTGGCTAGAGTACAAACAATTGTCATATTTTACTCTATTCTCATATTTAGATGTCTAATTATGCATATGGGAGTAGAGATATCAGCCTGATCTAAGGTTTTTTTATATTCACTTGGCATGATTATTTTACTATCACTTTATAAACCAGGCCAAAATAATGAAACCTTAACGTATCCGGGTCGTACGCCTATTAAAAAACCTTAATCTTAGGTACTTGTTGTACTTCGGAGTTGATCATAATGCATGCTAAAACTGTTAATCTGTTTCATTTAACCTAAATTGATATGTAGGTTCATGAGCTAAATGCTAGTTTGATGAATGCTTTGGAATACTTTTTGCATGCTTATGAATGTTCTGGTGGTTGAAAGAAGAGAAAAGGAAGAGATTTTTAAAATATAGAAATGCAAAAAATAGTTCTTTAATCTGAGTAACCGGGCTTCTTGCCTCAGTAAGCATTGAGTGTTCGCATAAAAAGAGGAGAAGACTAATGAGCATAAATACCAAGGAAGAAGCTCGGTCCCAGTTGGTCGAGACTAAAAATCCTCGTTGGAAAGTCTGGAGCTTAGAAAGATAAAAAGGGATAAGGTGAAAATGTGCGACAAAATAAATTATTTAATTTTTTTTAAGCAATAAGGTTTTAGTTAACGATTTGACTTCTAGTTTGGATCTTGGACTGAGTTATTCTCATGATTGGTGAAGAGATTATCAGAATTAGTGTGTATTATTTTCGTCTTACCTTAATACTTGTACATGATAATTTATATATATATATATTTTCAAAACTTGACTTGTGCATTCTTGAGTCTACAAGGTATGTGTGGTAATTTTCTTCACTACTGTTTGCATAATGGCTGAGTTAGATCTGAGAATATGATGCGTTAATGATTAGTTTGTTGCCTCTACTTCCTTGCTCACATATTTCAAAATACAAAAATATTTTTTTCCTATTTTACTCATGACATTTTGCATTTATGCATTTAGTATTAGGGTCATGCATTGTAGATATATATTTGTTACTCGAGAATCTGGATATAATTTTATAAAATACATTATCTTCATATTTAATGTTTGGTCTTAGATTCTCTAGTGTCTCCTATGTTATCTTTTCCCCATGTTTTGACTGTTATATCTTCGCTTGTCATTTTAGTGACAAAAAGGGGGAGCTGTATTTAGTAAGGGGGAGAAATTGGTTGGATAAGAGGGATAAGGTTTTAGTAAGGGGGAGTATATTCTTTGGGGGAGAAGGAGTATGATTATATTGTGTATATATGTTGATGATCATTATACTTGCATTGTTGTTTTGATTTTCTTATGATTATTACATATGTTTTCCACACTTGTTTTTCATGGTATGTTCAGTGATATGGTTGCAGAATTGAAAGATCGTCATGAGGGAAATTTGATATTCTATATCTATGTTTTTGGGTGGGTATTCATAGGTATAGATATTATGTTGTTATTCGTAAGGCTTTGTTAAACATGGTTTTGTCTAAAAAATGCTAAAGGGGAGATTGTAAGAACATTTATAGTATGTGTAAGAACATTTATAGTATTATTTGTGATTGACATCTTCTAGACAATAACCATGTTGAGTGAATTGTGGAGTTGAGAAGGTTTGATCGGCATTGACAAGCTTCGTCAAATTCAAATCAAGCTTGAAGAAAGTGATAATACAAGAGAAATGAAGAAGAGACAAGTTTTGAGTGAAAAATGCATTCTGGAGGGCTTAAACAATATTTTTCGAAGGCGAAACTACGAGAAACATTCCAATGGAGTCGAGGGAGTTCAAACGGTACTATTCCCAAGAAAAGTGGTTTCCATAAAAAATGTTACGTACCACTTATGGACCTAGTACCTAAAAGTGGCTAGAAGAAACTATTTTGACGGACCATCTACGGACCACCAAAAGAGGTTTACGTGCCACCCGTAGGAAGCCTATGCGTCACCCGTAGCCTAGGCCTACGTGTCGCGCATAGGGTACTTACAGGCCGCACGTAGTTAGGGTTGCGTAATCATGTTGTGAAATTCCGATTTTGACCCCGATTTGATTTATCTTGATGCGACTGCGACTCTGAACATTGATATACGTGATATATACATATTGAAGTCCAGATCAAAGGGTTTTTCTAAGTTAGATGTGAAATTGTGAGAAAGGGTAAACCTAGGATTTCTCCTCAGCATTGTCTATAAAATACGAAGGTCTTCCACACATGTGAGGTAGCCTTTGAGCCCTTGAGAGATCATTCCAAGTTTTCTACAGTTTTTTATTCATCTACAGACATAGAGATAGAGAAAGAGAAATATCATTGAGTGATTTCATATCTTTAAGTTCTCTCTTGTTTTGGGGTTGATTCTATTGTGCTTCTACATCGACAATCTAATGCACGATTTAATTATATCCATCACTGCTTGATTAATATGATTTGAGAATTTAGGATTTTGTCACTAATTAAAATTTAATTTCTGCTAGATAATTTTAATTGATCATTAAATTTACAAAAAAACCTATTCACCCCCTTTAGGCTAATTTCATTGATCGTCTAGGTAATTTCAAGGTGGTCTTTTTGGATCTCTCACTACATAATCATCATATAAGTGACCTTCAACTTCCCCTTTTTGCAATAAAATCAATTAAAAGTCTACATTATTTTACTAGGGTTTTGTTGGAAACCCTAGATACTGACTTGCCGCTCATTGATAAGGAGACAACATCGTTGATGAAGCCACCATCTTCACGGTTGGATAGTTGGTTCTTCAGTTCTTGAGGAGAGCTTATCTAGAGTGAGACTTTTTGTATGAACGATGATATATGATCTAGGATATCTTCTCTTCATGAATTCTTCATATATTTATAGACAAAAGTTAGTGTAGATATGACATGTATTTTCTTGCACTCCAAAAAGATTTGGTGTGAGGACCAAGTAACAGCAGTGAATGGACTAATCTGCCCTCTGATATTCTTGCACACAAAGTCAGAATTCTGCAGTATCTTCGCGCACATTTCCCAATGTCAGCATTAGCCGATTGATCGGGAGTGTCCACCGATCGATCGGTGACTCCTGAATTTTTATATTTCTTTATTATGCGATTT
Organism: Cornus suecica; assembly: GCA_963922005.1. Taxonomy (NCBI): domain Eukaryota; kingdom Viridiplantae; phylum Streptophyta; class Magnoliopsida; order Cornales; family Cornaceae; genus Cornus; species Cornus suecica. The sequence continues at coordinate 33,254,883 of OY998243.1, read as the reverse complement.
TGTACTTTAACCATTTGTACTCTGCTTTGTTGAATTGTACCTTACTCTGAATTGAGTGCATTTATCTTCCAAGTATTATTCCGGATCAGGAGCATTTTTCTAAAAACCCAAAATTAACTCAGATTTGCGTTAAGACCCCTGAAACATGCTTCAACACGTAACTCAAATAAGAATATCTTATTAACAAAATAAAGAGACTAACTATGGGTTTATTAACGCCCAGAATACCAAATATTCTAGTCCCTTAGCAATAGAATAAAAGAAAATATCATGAAGAAAAGCTAATCTAATTTATCTAAACTATTTAAACTAACCCCCTTTCTTTCGTGAAGGACAAACATTACAATTAACACGTGTAACAAGCCTTTTAAACCCTTAGGAAAAATCCTAATGGACGAGTAAAGTCTCGTGTGGGTTAAATAGACTACCCACAACTTCTTTATAATCTTTACTTGCATATATTCATGAAAATTCTTGTTAATTAACTAGGAGATAGTATAATCCATAAAATAAATGCAAGCAAATAAATTTTACTCGTACAAAATAATAATTATTGCAGATTAGTGTTAAGAATGGTCTCCACTAGTGGTTAAACTTAATTAATCTTTACTTCTAGAGCCAACAATCTTCCGTGTTTCGTGAACTTTCTCTATAACACATTTCTTCTCATTTATAGTATCTCTTTTTTATTTTTTTATTGGAGAGGGCTTTCCTCTCTCTTTTTGCTTTTTCCGCTCAGAATATATATATATATTTATTTTCTTTTCTCTTGTTTTTTTATATACCTCACTTTTCGTGGAGAAGGGTTTCTTCTCATATTTTGCTTTTTCCACTCATTTTTTTGATACGCCATCCTCCACACTTTTATTAATGTTTAGAGGGAGAATGTTTACGTATACCTTTTCTTTGTATTTTTCAAGAGATAATACCTTATATGATCATAAACTAAACTATATATATCATGTGCATGTGCTTATAGGTCAAGATTGTCTTTTCTATTTTCAATTTCACCAGCTTACTCACCTATGGAGATCCACATCTTTCCACCTTTCTGATTTAATCATTATTCAGGTAAGCAAAAAATATCACGTACATCTATTCTCTAGACTAGTCTCATATTCCTAATTACTTCACAAGTTTAATGAAGAATATATTTAAGTAAAGATAGAATAATAATATTTTACTTAGGATAATATAATATATATTTATTTTACATACACTTATATATATATATTAGAAGTTAGTTATAAAAAAGATTAATATATATATATAGATATTTTATGTGGCTGATCGATCGGAGCGCTGGATATTCTGCACAAATTCCAGTAATCAACAGTAGCTAAAACTATAGTTTTTATTTTTCTATTTTATCAAAAAAATTTAATTTCCCTCATATTTTATATCTACTTTTACTCCATCCCACCAAACTTAAATTAAACCATGTCCCCATGGTTCTTAAGAATATTAAAACACGGTAATAGAACAATGTTACCATTTTATGAAACAAGATTTCAGGATGTAGTAGAAACCTCCCCCAAATTTGGTATGTGACATAATCTGCATTCTAATTCAAGACTAAAACCAAGATTATAGTAGAATTATCAACAATGATAATAAATAAGAAGGAATTGAATATTATTAATTGACAGAAAGTAAAGATAGATCGGCCATAGGCCTACAAAACAATTGAAAGTGCAGAAAAGAAAAAAAAAACTAATCTAGAACTTGAAAATTAAAAAAAATCAAAATAGACTGATTCCATCCCTTGTACTAACACTCTATCCTTAATCCTGTAAACCGCTCTCTTTTGCATAAAGAGAAAACACATACTCACTCCACCTCATTATTTCTTTGCCCTCCACATCATTAGTTTCTACTATCTTGAGAAATTTAAATTAATCGTATTCTTTAAGACGCCTCCAACTAAGTTGCATGTGGGATCTATATTCACCCAACTGATCTCTAACCAAAGTATATATTAAGAATGGGTATGGAAATTTCATGGTATTATGCCCTTCCCCGCCATTCCTAATCATAGTCCAAGTATCCATAATATTAGCAAAAATAATTTTAGGAAAAGAAATCCAATATCCATTCTTTAGAGAATAAATCAACTTCACAAGTGTGCGATCACACACATCTTTAGGCACGTTTGGACAAACTTGTCTCCCTAACAAATTCATAGCCATCCAATAACATGGATCAACTTTAACCCTTAGAATAGTAGAAACTCCGGGCCTTTATTGGGAAGGAAGGATATGGTCTAAGAGGATACCTCTCACCACCAATTGGTTCATCAGGAAGGTTCCATGCTCTTGCAATCGATGCGGCTGATACTTCAACAATTTGATTATTGACTTTTGTTCACAACTCACCATACATCCGCCTATTCCCATAATTTAAGTGACGGTAGAAAGTATTAACTAACAAAGGATTTGTGTTGCGGGCAGCTGAAACATAAATTGAAGCTAAGCCCCTCTCATTAAACATGTTCTTGGTTCTCTCAGTGGTGGATTCACGATAATCATCTAAAAAGAATGTGCACTCATATTTAATTATGGTGGAAGTGAAAGTAGAAGACAAAGAACTGACCACCAAAGCTAATAGTGTGAGCTTGTTATGTTTTTGAAGGGATGAAAAATCAATTACCCTGAGAGATTATTTATAAGAAAAAATAAGGAATTATATTACTAGGAAAGACTTGAAAAGGTAAGTTTATAACTTGAATATGAAGAAAATCCATAATATGGAATAAGTATATAGTCATATATAGGTCAATATCATCTCTTCCTAGACCTAAAATATTATAATTTTCGGAACTTGGACTAAGATTTTGACCAAAATGGTCCCACAAAGGCAGAAATTAATATTTTCCCGAAACTACAAATTTTATAAAATTAGCAACCTACCGATTGATTGCCACTATGATCGATCGATCAGAGGTAATTTTTTTGATTGTAAAATTAGCAAATATATAAATATATATAAATATATCACTTTATTAAAATATTAAATATAAATATATGACTACTTAAAAACCGCTCCCCCAAACATATTAAAAATAACGAGTAAGTTAAAGGTAAACAATAAAAAATAAATATAACTATATTTTTATATAAATAAAAATATAAGAATTAGTAATGCTATCTATATTATTTATTTATTTATTATTATTATTATCTTCTATATATTTATAGGAATAAATATATTAAATTAAGACAAAATTTCCAAAAATCCTCATTTATAAAATATATTGTTTTTAAATACAAAATAACATCGAAATGTAATTTATTTTCAGTAAAACAAAAATGGAAGGCACGAGCGAATACAAAACGGCCAACGATAATCACTCACACTCATGCTTTACGCTCCTACCTACTGAGCTCTTGGCGCATCATTCTGAGGAGGTCTAGGTTATACGCCTTTCAATGTGCGCACCTCCTCTACAAGTACAACCATTATCTCTATGACTGTAGTTGGATCTGCTATAAACCTATCCCACTCAGCCCTAAGAATAATGACTGTCTCTATTGGGGTTGGTATAGGATCTGCGGCTGCGGGAAGTGGTGACTGAGCATCAGCAGTTGCGGTGGCTTGGTCAGCAATACGTGCCTCTCGTCCCGGAAGAAGATAGCGGTAAGAAATCCTCTATTCTGACCACGCAAAAGCCTCTCCCGCAGCTAAGCAAGCATCCCCAGATACAGGTCAGATACCATCTTGAAAGATGAGGCTCATAGCCAGGAAGGGGAACGAGACACTAAACTGGAATGTGTCTACCTAATTGGGGCTCGTCATCTGCCCCATCGCCTAGTACATCTGATAAAAAATAATATGAGGTATGGATATCCAATACCTTATGTGAAAAGTGTAAAGGGCAGTTTGCAGCCCCCCGCACCTCTCAGTCTTGTGCCCCCGTGGGTGCACCTGTGCCTTCAAAACCTCATCAATGAACCACATATGTGGCTCGTAATCTACCTTGGTGGTACACGTGTGGGTAACGTCCCCACACCACCCACCGTAGCATGCCTCCGCCATCACACTCATGATCGGAGTATCCGTAGGAAACTCTTGATATATGGCCCTAATCTCCTGAGGGAACTCAATAGGTAACCCCCAAGCCCTAGAGATAGTCTCGGGGGAGATCTCGATCTGTTGACCCCGGATTCGAGTATGTAGACGGAGTCGATCCTCCTCTATCGTCACCTCCATCTTTGTCTAGAACTGGCGGAACAGATCGCCATATATGGTGGGTGCTGGTCAGGATAGGCGTGTTCGTAACCCTCAAGCAGTAAACTCGCCCACCACCCACATCATAGTGGGCTTCGTCAGAAAGTAATCAAAATCGTAATCGCGCTCGTGGTGTAACGGTTTCCTAACAGCCCATGCAACTATCAGGCGAGCCTCCTCTAGAGTCTCGGCGCGTGTCCTCTTGCAGCACGGACCCATATCATTGGCATGCTTACGGCGTGGGGCCATAACAGACAAATATGTAATAAAGATGAGGTTAAGTTGAATAGGAGTAAAATCAAATCAACCGAATGATCGCTGTTATAGTCGATCGATTACTAGAATGGGAGATCGATCGCTGAAGTGTTTCAAATGATCGCGGGTATGAGCGAACGATTGCGAGACTGGTCGAACGATCTCTGATAATGGCTGAACAACTATCGATCAAATGGTAAATATACGTTGTAAATATCTAAATGACGATGAACGGCTAGGATTGCTTAAGGTTTAGATTTTTTTATAGGTAATTTTTGAAATGGAAAATAATTTTGTATATAAGGTAATTTTAAGAAATTGTATTAGATATGGTGGAATTAAATTTCCACTTACCCTGATAAATCGAATTGCCTTACCTATTGATCGGTAATTATAAAATATTTTATTTTTATAATTTTTAATTGATAAAAATGGATAGTATGAGATATTATTCTAAAATTTGCAAATACTATATATGTATAGATAAATCATTTTATGGAATATTAATTTTTGTAATTATAAATATTATAAAGGATAATTAAAATATTGATAAAATAAAATTTAGTAATAAAACTCCTAATTGCTACACTCGACTAAAATATTAGGTATTTTTCAGACTGAGACCATTATTTAATGTCAATGGCACGACATTCCTATCCTGCTTAATCAGGTTTATCCGTTAAATCTACCAAATTGATAGATTTGTTTGCATACGTGTGAAAATAATAGTGTTAAAAATAAGGAATTAACACGATCTAGTTTTAACCTCTCAGCCGCAAGTACGCGAGTAGTATATAGTATAGTTAGGTAGAGAGGGTATCAAAACACAGAGATCAGAGTCGTATTTCAAATAATTGTATAACAAAAAATTGAATTATATTATAAACGTTGTTTTGATTGGTTTGTTTTGTAAATAATAAACATAAAATAAAATTATAGTTTTTGTCTTTGTGAATCAAGATAAACAAGTCTAGGGTTTTCCTCCAACTACACCACTAGTCTCATAATATAACAATTTAATCTTATTATTGCAAGAGGGCGATACAGCTTATACAAATCATATTAGTAATGCTACAAACAGTTGCCTAATCCCAAAAGAGATGTAATCAAAGGTTAGTTTACTACAGTTTCATCTTTGAACGGTATGACCATTGTATGCATCTATACTACAACTACTCCTAAAACATGAAATTAAAAACATACTAATGATAATCCCCTCTTAGTATGAACCGTATACACCTAAAATATTTTCATACAGTTAAGTACCATTATCTAGAAACCATTATTTCAACCTAAGATTTCTTACCCTTAGTAAAAACATGGTTGTTCAAGATAAACCATTAATTCAATCTTAGCTTAAATAAATAATTAATAAATAAATCTTATTTAGGTGGTCTTGTTCGGTCTCTCACTACATAATCATCATATAAGTGACCATCAGTTTCCCCTCTTTACAATAAAATCAATTAAAAGTATACATTAGTTCATTAAGGTTTCGTTAGAAACCCTAGATATCGACTTGCCGCTCATGGAGAAAGGAGACTGCATCGTTGATGAAGTCACCATTTTCACGGTTGGATAGTTGGTTCTTGAGTTCTTGAGGATAGCCTCTCTAGAGAGAGACTTTTTGTATGAATTATGATATATGATCCAAATGATCCAGGATACTTATCTTCATGAATTCTTCATATATTTATAGACAAAAATTGGTTTAGATATGACATGTATTTTCTTGCACTCCAAAAAGATTTGGTGTAAGGATCAAGTAATAGCAGTGAATGGACTAATCTTCCCTCTGATATGCTTGCACACAAAGTCAGAATTCTGCAGTATCTTTGCTCACATTTCCCCATATCGGCATTGGTCGATCGATCGGTGACTCCTGAATTTTAATATTTCTTTATTATGCAATTTTGTGCATCAACCATTTGTACTATTCTTTGATGAGATGTACCTTGCTCTGAATTGAGTGCATTTATCCTCTAAGTATTATTCCGGATCAGGTGCATTTGCTCAAAACCCAAAATTAACTCAGATTTGCATTAAGACCCCTAAACATGCTTAAAGACGCAACTTCAATAAGAATATCTCATTAATAAAATAAAGAGACTAACTATGGGTTTATTAACGCCCAAAATACCAAATAGAGAGATACATACACACATATCAACAAACACACACTAAACACAACATCACTGACACACGCGTATATATCGCGTAGAGAGAGAGATGCCAGACCAGAGAGAGAAGAGAGGGAGAGAGGGTCATCTAAGAGGAGGAGGCGTAACCTCATAGTGCCGGCACGACTAGAGGGTGGGGCATGGCTGTGGCAGCAGGCCCTTTGTTGTGGTTTGGCCAGGTGGTTCGGGGGACCAGTTTGGCTCCTGTTTGATCTTCAATTGTCGTAAAATTCGGAGGTTAGTTGACCCATGGGCTTGTGTATGCTATATTCAAATTTGGGATGAATTTGTCAAACAATTTGGCGTAGATTGCAATTCTAAGAGATGTGTTGACTTTATTGTTTTATGTGTTTTTACGTGCTTTAACCATATTTTAGTATTTTATTTTATGCGCCGCGGTGATCGTTTTGGAGAGTCGCGTGGTCCGATCAGGTTAGCAATGCGAAAAGGCAATTTTACGATATTAATGCTCGGAACTCAGAGTTGGGTTTTCTACCATTTTTTGTACACACTTCTAGAGGTAGGAATATCGTTGTTTTATTTTACAATTTCATTTACTGTTGGGCATGTGAAACTATAGTTGTAGTATTCGGAATTTGTGATGGCATAAAAATATATGTTTAACGTGTTTAAATGGAAAGGGATGAAAATACCATGATTTCATGATTAATTGAAAATAAATAAATTAAATAAGCATTATTGAGAGTTGACGTGTTTCGTGCTTATTCATAGGTGCTCAAAAGTATCCATTTTAAGCCCCTATCTTACTGTTGTTATGTCTTTTCATTTCATTATTTGGTAGTTTTATTGCGTTTGTGTGTTTAAGCATGTTTCAGGAGCTTAATGAAGAAATGGAGCTAACTTCGGTGAATTAAATGAAGAGTGTGTTTTTTCTATCCAAGAGGAAAGTCGAAAAGGCAGTCCGAGACAAAAATGGCTTTAGGAGGGCAAAAACGGCATTTCCAGAAGCCGTCATCTTCAGCAAAAAGTATCATGGGCTTAAGACGGTCATTTTGGTGTATCCACAGAGAAATGTGATTTTTCGTAAAATACCCACTCTTTTGCCTACGCTTTCAGTTTCAAAAAGTGGCTGGAAATCACATTTCTACGCTTGGAGGTATGCTGACCTACGCTTGAAGCTTAGGTACAAAAACTTTTAGTGGTTTTTCGTGAATTTTTTTTGATTCACCCCCGGCTCAATTGGAATAC